>OX375757.1:52500000-55000000 GCA_947359355.1 Acrocera orbiculus | reverse complement strand
TGATTAAAACTACCACTTTGTTTCAAAAGTTAATCAGATTTTTTATTGAAAAAGCTGCGTAAAATAAGTTTCAACCTATGTTTGCTATTTAAAAAGAATTTTGAACAGATTAATCTAACTTATCAATCATACAATTCATATCAAATTAGTTACTATTTTCTATTTTCTTGCAATCATAGTTCATAGATATTTGGATACAGAACAGTCTGTAACAGTAATAACCTATAGCTCGTTCTAATTGACCTATTTTCAAGAGAACAGCTTAGCTTATTGGTGAGCAATGTTTAGTAGTAACATTCAAGCCAAGCATACGTAGCCTGGAATACCGTAGTTTCAAGTAAAAAGTCATACTTTAGAATAGTGTAAATTCTTAACAGTCCAATTTTCAATAAAATTAGCTTTAAGGAAATTGTTTTCAATTATTATTATGTATATATTGAATAAATTGATAGCAAAAACTTATTTAATCTACTATCTTGATCAAAATGTTCCCGGAATGACTATTGGCACCCGGATGGTGCTCCTAGCACTTGGCTGTCAACTTTTTTTGTTGTTATATTGCTCAAATGTCATTGATATTCACACCAAGTTTTGGCATCATTTCATTATCAGTTGGGAAAGCTACGTTGAGTTAAATACATGTGCCTCTGAGCATGTTCACAACTTTTGTTAATCTTTGCCATTATTATGCGCTAGTTTTTTGTTAAAAATAATAGGAATACCATCCAACAACCACCAAAATGTACCTGATTTGACCCTATGACTTTGATAGGGGATAATGGAAAAATCGATTATGGCCTTAATGAAGACACCTAATACCCTTTCTTAACAGGCGCTATGTACATGGAAACAAAAGAAACATGGCGTCTAAATCTGAAAATATATGATCTAAAATCTAAAATGTCAATTCAGATGTCGCAGATTGTTAAATGTTTCAAAAGTGTTTTAACTAAAAAAACTAAAGAAAAGTTAAGAGTTTTTAATTTTATTCATGTAAATTGTTTTATAAAATTAAATAATGAATATTAGTGAAATAAACCGAGCTAGAGATTCACAAAACAGGAGAATCCAATAAGAAAAAATTCACAATAGATGTCAATTTTCTGTGTCTACAGACTTTAAAAGGCTGTAGTTACTACACGTTACCCACCAGCTATGTACACAGTTCTCCATACAAAAGTGGCTTTCTGTGTAGTTAGAAAGTGTGTACATTCGCCTGTTAAGAAAGGGTATAACATCGAGTTTAAAACGTGTTTCGAGGATTTTTGTTTTTTTTATTAATGTTTGGTTTACTACAATCTTAATTATATAATTAATTTATTAGCATTGTTGAATGGTGAGAGCTTGTGTAGGTTACTGGTCCATTGGTCAGTTCCCAAATAAAGCTTTATCTATTTCTCTTAAGGGTTCTTTAGCTATAGATTCCAATTTATCCACCCTGTTGGTTAACTGATTCAGTGTATTCTGTATTTGTTCGAGCATACTCATAATTAATTTCGAGGATTGGATCAAGCGTTGGCATAAGTGCAATGGGGAATACTTTGAAGGGGACAATATCGATTTGTGACAATAAATTGGTATTGTGTTTTTTTTATTTAAATAAATTCGTGGAATTTTTTGATCAAGATAATAATGAAATAAAATATTTTTTAAAAGGATTAAAACTCAAACTTTATTTATAATACTTTAATGTTTAATTACACTGATTTAAATTTTCAAAAAAAATGGATAGTCTCTGACTTAAATTATTTAACACTTTAGCTGTGCAATTAGTTAAAGTGCTTTCAGACTCTAAAGCTTCTTTTGTAACAAACGATGTTAAGTCTAGAATATTTTTTTTAAATTTAATAATTTCAGTAGTATTAAACTGTACATCAACCTTAAAATCATTGGATTTAGTAAAAAAATTTGTTAATTTTTTCTTAATTTCATTAAAAATCCATTCAAAATCCAATATAGTTGAGAATGTACATAATTTGTATACATTATCAATGATCTCTAATTTCTCTCTTAATATTTTTAAAACTTCAACTTTGCAGCCATTTAAGAGTCTAAAATGTGTATTTAAATATTTTAAAACTTTAGCAAAATCTCTCCAAAATTTATTTTGGTGTTCTATTGATGTGAAATTTTTTGGTTTATTTAAATTTTGGCTGCTATCAAAAGTATTTAGAACAAAATCAAATCCTTTAACAAAGTTTATTTGAATTTCATCTGCTATATCCAAAATCCAATATTTAAAATTTGAGTATAATTTATTTAATTTTGTATTTTCAAAAATATTTATAGCCCATGCATTAGAATCATTTGGATAATAAGAAAATAGCACAATAAACACAATAAATAAAAAAGATCCCATTTAGATATTTTTCAAATAGTTTAATTATTAATATAATTTTCAATATAAGCAGACTATATCTTACTAAAGCAACAATAAATGAAATATTTTGGAAGATCACACGAGGCTAGGCCTATTTCGAGCTTTAGCAATTTGAATTTGTAAATATGTGTTAGTAAAATGCTAAGTAAGAAACAGTAGAATTTTTGCTTCCATCTGGCGAATGAAATTCTCAAACGTTTCAAAAATCCGTCTTACCCTTTACCGCTTTTACCATAAATTGATAGCAGTTGGCCTATTTGGTATTTTTGAACAATTTAACAAAGCTTAATAATATAAATACCTAAGCGGCTTTTTAGAGCTTTTGATAAACAAAATATTCTTCTCCTTCTTTTTTTTCTTAACAATAAATGCTTGATATGTTTACCTTCATTTTTTGAATAATTCAAACAGCTTGTTGCTAACATTGTATTACTCCAAATATCTTATTTATAAATTATATTATCTAACTTATGTACACAGAACGTTTTTAATGAAAAAACCTGAGCAATGGAAAATTTTGTTACCACGTCTAAAAAATATCTTTGGAATTATGACGCTTATGAATTTTATAATAATTTGTACAAAATTCAAACCTTCATTCTGAATTATATTTTAATAATAATTTTTTGGTATTTTATATTTTTAATACAAAAATAACACAAAAAGAAAAAGAAAAATTTTCTCTAACGTTTTTAAAAATATAATAAAAACCTCTCCATTGTTCATTTTTTCTAAATATCTTTTTGAATAGTTTAATTGTTGAATTCTATTGTATATTCAAAATAAATTTATTATGTAGGCTTACCTTTGAATATTTCAAATTTCTTTCATGTGCATAAAAGTTCTAAAGAACCTTTCATAGGAACTACGTCAATAAATTTAGTAGACTTGCTCTATACCTTAGCACTCATTAGTGTCATTTCTATTATTCAATTTTTTGTTTAGTTAATTTAAAAATTTGATCATAGAGTTTCTCGCAAAAACTATCAAAAGTGTTACAGAAAATTTTTTGATAATTGAGCAAGCTTAAAACCTTAAGCTTAAAGTCTTTGAATTGTATAAAATTTTCCGGAAGATAAAGGAATATTGTAAGATGATGAGCATTGTGCAAATTTAAAGTCCAGCTAAACACTCCTGAAAATTGATTAAAATACATAACATATCTTTGAATAATTTCATAACTGACAAAAAAATATCATTGTTAGAAAAAGATTCCTTTTTATTTTTAAGAATTTTCATCAAACTTGAAATGATGTCGAAAATTTATGTCGTTTCCATTATATATAAAATGATTTACAGTGTTTTAAGTGAAAAAAGAGTTAGTTTTTTATGTATAATAATATTATTCAAAACAAATATTGATTTGAAAAGTCTTATAGCACTTCTTCTTGCCAAAGGAAATAATGGTTAGTTTTACTTGACAAAAAAATTCCTTTCTAAATGAGGAAAGTTCGCTTGTAATAGATCAAAAATAAAAATGCAATGACAAGCCGGAGAGATGTTTAAGAGAAATATAAAGGAATTTTCATTTTAATTTATATGAAAAATGGATCTAACATTGCACATCTGAAATAAATTTTCAGGTTAATAAGAAGAACCCCCGTTAAAGGAAGTAAAATCAGCTAAAAGTTCAAAAATAAACAGCTAAAGTTATATTTATTATTTCTTAGGGATATGCAAACTTAGTTACTTTTCCAAATTATATGATTATTTAGCTGATAAGACCTTGAACACAAGATGTGATACAAATACAGAAAAAATCCTTTTCTAGTAAGACTATCTCATAGTGCTTACTTGTTTCGATGACAGAAAATTTGTGTGTAACTTTTTATACCATATCTCTTGGGTTCCGAATTTTATATAATTTTTTATCCTTTTTGCTTTAAGCAAATATAAAAATTTTTAAATATTTTTGCTAACAAAGTGTGCGGCAATTTTATATTATTTTCCAAGATAAATATAAATATTCATCTCAATTTACAATATTTTATTTATTTACAATTTATAATTTAAATAACTCTTTATAATCACACACGCCAGTGCAGCCTCACACTGGTTATTAAGGCTTTGTCTTCTACAATATTTAAACTTTTAACATTTAATTCTATGATTAACTAAAATATTTCAATTATTATTTTTTTAAAAACTTATTTAAAAACTTTACTGAGAGACTACTGACAGTTACGGATATGTCAAGCAAGTAAACTTTCATGGCTTGATTGACAAATCCGTAACTGACAAACCTACTAGTTTAATAAAAATTTAAATTATGACCTCTGCCACCAGTGTATATATAAAAATATTTGATTTATAATATAATTAAATTCATGTGCAAAAGGATGAATGTTTGCGAATGTGTCACTAACGAAAATACCTCAACCTAGTAATAAATAAACACGAAAAATTTAAAGATCACTAAGGTTTTAAAATACATGCATGACATTTTTATATAATAAGTGTATCAATTATAATTGTAATCCTGAAAAAGGATTTTCAGTAATAAGAGACTTTATTAAATTATAAATTTCAAAATTTTATTCAGGATTTTTCATACACTCAATTATATTGTTTTTATAACTTTTAAAAGCTTGAACTGAAAAATTTATTTTTTCCTTTATACACTGCCTTAAGCCCTTTTGTGATGTTAACCTTCGGTCAACTGCATTTAAAGCATCAGAAATTTCACTCAAATGACTGTCATTAGTTATAAGATTCTGAAAAATATCAATTATTACATCACAAAGAAAAGAACCATAGCTTGAAGCTGGGACATTGCAAGATGAAGTTATATTATTCTTATAAAAGTTTACTAAGTCCTTGAAATCCGACTTTCTAAGACATTTAGCTATCTTTCCATATGACTCTCCTAATTTCTGTATTTCTGAAACAACGTCTTTAAAAAGGTTAATAGCAGCTTCTTTATTTGTTGTAGTAACGTCTTTTAAAAGTTCAATGGCAGGTTTTATTTTTCTTATAAGACCGTCTTTTAAATTTTTTAAACTTTTCCTCCAAGAAAACTCTCTAAATAATGTAGGACGACTAATTTGAATATCAAACCCTCCGTAAACACTAGAAGGAAATGCACTAACATCGCTTAGATAACATGAAGTTAACACAATTAACACCAAAATTACAGATACTCCCATCAGTATTAAATATTACTTAGCTTTGTGATACTCAAAATGTAACTAAATTCAAGTAAGTTTTATTTTAAATTATGAACTAAATTGAATAATAATTACTCAAATATAGCAAAAAAATACAAAACCTATATATTTATTAAAAAAATTTAAAGGAATAATATCATTTGACGCAGTAAATTTTTCATTAAAAATAAAAACAAAAGAATCAAACATATGGAATATCTTTAGCGGCTTAATACATTTACTTAGTTTCTATTATTAAAAAATATAATTCTATTTCTCTCAGCAACATATCGTTATCATGTTTACATTTTTCAATGAAATACTAATTAAAATTATTTGTTTGTAAAATTTCAGTAGCTAAAATGTTTTATTTTCAAAATACGACATTAGCTATATGTAAACATTTTTTAAATGTAATAATCGAAAATATTTGTTCTAAAAAATATAAAACTACGTTTTATATTGGAAATCTTGTTTTTAAGCCTATAAAATGTGTCTTAGATATTTGTGTAAGTTTTATAGTATTCAAATTTTTCAATTATTTGCATAAAAAATGAAGGACATTTCAAGGTAAAGTTGAACATTAATAATAATTTTTTGAAAAATTGTATTTCCTTTAAAAATATTATTTTATGTGGGTATAAAATAGACGAAAATTCAATCAATCCCAGTGAAATCTATAATGTGGGATTTTTAGTATCAAAATAATGCTTTACTGTAAGTTAGTACTGGAAACTGAAATTATTATGTCATATTTATTACGTTTTCTTCATTTTTACAATTGATTAAAATAAAAATTTTTTTTTATTCCGAACTTTCAAACAAAGTTCATGTAATTTATTAGACATACTAAGGTGTAATATCAAAAAGTATTTATGCTGAATTACACCGGTCTACAGCATTTTTCCACATGGGGCATATGTATCTTATTTTTATTGCTTTTATAGCTAGAAGTAAAAATAAGAACAAAAAAAAACTTTTATTCGATTCTATGTGAAAAAAATGCAAAAAACCAACTTAATAGAAATACATAAAATTTGTACCAAGAAATGATTTATTAAGACAAAACAAACGTCTCTTTATGATTTATTTGTCTTAAAATAAAGTTCAAATGTTTTAAAGTGAACAGTTTTAGTTTTCCTGTCATGTTCAACAGAAGTTTCTCGTATCAACCCCCAAATATAATCCCGCATGGTGTTTTCATTGTACTGCCCTTGGTAACGTCTCCCAAATTCCATAAGATCTTGATGGAAGTGTTCCCCGTGTTCTTCCGAATAAGTTTCCATATTTTCCTTAAATTTATCCAAATCAGAATGTAACATATGTATCTTTAGTGACATTCTGCATCCAATGATGCAAAAATTTGAAATCATATCAGTAATCAGCTCGTCATAGCTTTCAGTTCTCTAGTTTGGACTACTGCTTTAAAACTGTTCAAGCCTTTTTTCTCCTCATAGCTAAATAACCGCGAGAAAATATCACAATCCATTTTTTTTTTTTTATTTCAGGGCCTACAAAGATTCCAGCTTTAATTTTCGCCTATGAAAGCTTTGGAAAAAAATTCTTCAAATATTTGAAAGCTTCGGACTCATGATTAAGAGCCTTTACGAATTGCTTAATCAGGCTAAATTTAATATGCAATGGCGGGATTAAAATATTTTTGGGATCGACAAGTGCTTCCCATTTGATATTGCATTTCTCTACTTGGTAGTTAGTAGGTTCAGGCTAATGTTTTTGGCGGTAATGAGCTGCATCATTCCTACTATCCCAGATGCAAAGATAACAGGAGTATTTAAAAATTTGTTCTTAAATCATACTTTTCTTTCTCTTACTTTAATAAATTTGCCGCAAATGTAGCAGAATGAGTCAACGTCTCGTTTACAACTTTTCGAAGCCATTTCGTACAGTTTCCTAGTATACAGGAAAGAAATATGTAAAACACGCTATACCTCTTTGATATGTAAACACTTATTATTGTATATACACATATTAGAGACACAAGAAACACTACTCCTACCCTCTTACTTCTGTTTTGACAGCAACAGCACGCAAATAACGGCATTAATTGGGCGTAAAAATAAAAAATGTTTAAGTCGCTATTACTTTTTTGAAAACAAATATTTTCGGTGACTAATCGCACTCTTCGTATATTTTTTGCTTATATATTCAGAATATATTAAATAAAATCCATGCGCAAAATTTTTTTATTTTTTTGTTGACCGGTGTTATTAATGCATGAGGGTCACAAAAATAATAGAGCAAATATGGGAAAAAGATTAATTTGATCTAATAAAAATACAAAAATCAGGTCTTAAACTTTTAGCGATTTCTGGTAAAACTTTAACTCAAAAAATAACTGAGATTATTTCGAAATGCTAATCAAGCAATATGATACTATTTTTTTATATCTTGCTGAATATATTCAAAAACATGACTTGGTAGCCTAGTCTAAAACTTTAACTAATATTATCAAAGGTGATTAACCCAGTCCCATATATGTAGGGTAGACCGGGAACCAACGCCGCGGGGTATGCAACGCCGCACCGCCATTTTTTCCGAAACTGCGAGACAAATTTTTATTTTTTTTCTTGTGAATGTTGGTAATATTGTACTAAGCTTATTCAAAAAGTTTGGCGATCAAATATCAAATATAACTATATAAAATAGCGAAAAGTGTGTTTTTTAGTAGTCCAACTTTTTTTATCTGTGTCTTTAATTAAATTTTTCGAATATTTAAAATATAAATTTTGTTTAAAATATTTTATTATTCTTAGTAAAATTTACTATATTTTCATAATTTAATATTAATTTGGAGGAATTTTTTGCCATTTATTCATTTTATACATCATTTGGTAAGCACTGCAAAAAGTTGCAACGCCGCATGTGAACCCGTTGCCAACGCCGCATTTTTCATTTGTATTAAATTAAATGTCATGTTTTTCAGTGATTATAAGCAATAATGGCAAAATCAAAATCAAAAAATAACAAAAAAAAAAAAAACGAAACAAAAATTATTAAAAAAGTGAAAGATGGTAGCGTAAAGCCTATGCGTCGGCACCATTCATCAGAAAACGTTGAGAAGGCTTTAGGTGAAATTATTGTGAAGCACGAATTAATTCGGTCGAGTAAATGGAATAACTGTATTAACATTCCCACCCCATTGCTCTCACAAGGTTCAACCGCTTGATAGAAGCGTTTTTCGATCGTTCAAAAAATTTTACAATAGTGCCAGTGATGCTTGGATGTTTTTAAATGTTGGTTGTGCGATGACTATTTTCAATATGCCTCCAATTGTGAAAAAAGCATTCGATAACTATTTCACTAGAAGCAACATTATTTCTGGTTTCACTGCAACAGAAATTTATCCGTTCAATCAAAATATCTCTTCAGAATACGGCTTTTTAGCAATAAGTGAAGACAAGACATCAGTAAAGAGTCATTGAACGGCAGCACATCATCGTTTTTCTTAATTTTACATGAAATACGACCTCTTCCAAAGGTAACAGAAGCAAGAAAAAAATCAAATCGCGGTCGCAAGCCAGGGAAAACTTCTATCTTGACAGATAGTCCCAAGAGAGAATGTTTATTGGAGCGAGATAAACTTCGCGAAATAAAGAAGGCGCCAAAATTTCAAAAGCAAAATCTTTAAAGAAAAACCACAACAAAAAAATATATTTCTTAATAATTTTTAATATTTTTCATAATAAAATTTTGTAGATTTAAATAAAAGGTATCGTTGGGCGTTGGTTCCCGGTCTACCCTACGTAAGTTTCCTAAACAAGGAATTTCACTTAAGTTGATGTTTATATATTAACTTACTAAGACTCACCAGGTTCATGCCAGGCTTTGGTGCTACTTTAAGAACGAAATTTTGTTTCGTTGCATTAATGAAACTCAAAATCAAATATTTTTGTTAAGTGTTATAACAATTTTTTTGAAAAGTATAAACCCAAAGTTTTTCAATTCTTCAAATTTTTTAACCAAATTCTAAAATTTTGACATTTTAAATAATTTAAATTTTAGAAGTGTTTTTTCTTTCAAAAATTTCTTTGGGAGTTTGAAGAATTATTGAAAAGCTATTTTTGATTTAACCGCTATCAGTCACGCTAAATAATCATTCATGAGCATAATCATGCAAAAAATATTTTAATAAATAATTGAGAATAGGTTTCTTAACTCAAAGCTTCATTTGGAAAATTCATCAAAATTTAAAAAAATGGCTTTGATTTTTTTTGGCCTTGATTTTTTTTCGCGAAAATTTTTTGAAAATTCAGATTTTAATGAGATTTTTGGCAGTGATTTTATAGACATTTCAAAGCATAATGATGTAAGAATCAGCTTTACAGAAAATTAAGAAGCGATTTTTTACTCAAAAATCAGTCAGGCTAAATAATTAAATCATTTCATTTCAATACACCAAAGTTTTGCATTCTCTCCTCAAAATATACTAAAATTCGTCAAATTTAAAAGTAAGATTAACCTCCTTTGTATCGCCTTAGCTTCCAATACGTGAAAAGTTTGCATTTAGGAGTTCGAAGAGGATGAAAGAAGATTCAAAGTATCCACAAGTATACCAAAATATATTAAAGTTTGTATTTTTGAGGTTAAAGAGCATGAAAGGAAGGTCAAAATTTCGACTCGGGTATTTTTATAAATTGTAGCTTCCTTAAAAAATTCCTTTAAGCACCCTAAAGCGTACATAAGATTTTTCTAATGAAACTGGGGCTATTTTCAAGTCTAAATATATCTTTAAAAATTATATTTTTTTGTGACTTTCTAAAATATTTTGATTTTTTCAGCAAATCTATTAGAAGTCTGATTGCACGGATTAAATACAGTTTTTAAGAACATTATGTTCAACTTATTTTTTTTAAATCTAAGTTAAAGCAATAAGAATATATAACTTAAGAATTTTGTTTGAAATGTAAATAATTAAACCAAAACAATGTTTGAAAAATTTGAAGAGAAAAATGTAAAAATTCTTGGAGGAGTAAGTAACAGACTCTCTCAAAGAAAAAATTAAATATTTACAATTAAACAATGAGAAAAACATCCATCAAGATAAAAGCAGCATTTCACAAATGATCCTAACAATAGCAAAGAGGGTGGTTATACCCTTATAAATTTCCATATGTTGCACTTAATAATTATTTGTTTTCAATTAAAAAATGTTTTCAAATAAAAAAATTTCATTCAATTTCAAGCTGAGATTAAACAAAATTAGATTTTTTTAGTTTTTTTTAAATGCCTTAATTTAACGCTATTAAATGTTTAATTACTATTAAAAGAAACTAAATAAAAAAAAAATAAAAAAAAACTATTTGAAAAAAATATTCATTTAACTAAAATTAAATGGAAGTTTTCTTTGACTTTCATTTAACTTTTTCTAAAAATGTCGACAAAATGGATAGTATGTTGCCTGGCAAAAAAATTTCGTGTTAATTAATACTTCCGCGCATATCACTTTAAATTTTGTTAATTACGCAAGTGTACAACATTAAAGTCAATAATTTCTTTTAACGCTTGTTTTACTTTTTAATAAAAAAACCTTTAAATTAGTGACAACTAAACTTGACAAAGAAGAAAGTTAAAATTACAGTAGAAACAGGACAGAGGTCAAACTTGTTAACAATTTGAGGCTTTCAACAACAAATACAAACGCTACCGGAAAGAAATAATTAATTATTTTGCAGATAGGAACTTTGGGCATTAACCTTTTGTACTTATTGTTAGTAAAAATGTTAAATTTATACTACAAAATCTTAATTTTATAATATTAGTCTTTTTTTACACTATGTAGTTTATGTAATTCTTTATTGTTAAGAAAGTCATTACCTTAGCAGAGTTCACTGTTTTGGTTGTTATTGAAATTTCTGTGCATAATAATGAATCCATAACAGATGCAAAAAAATTCTTTTTATTTCTTTTTAAAAGGTATAACTCAAATTCGAAATGTTACGATACAATTTTATGATTAAAAATTTTGTATTGAGAAGTCGAATCCTTTTATGGGAAAGTCATTGGAGATAAAAAAAAAGTTTAGGCAGCAATGCATTGCGCCGCACATAACTACAAAAATTACTTGTGACTAAACAAGTGATAACCCAGCATATGATTATCAAATTATGGTGTCTGTTTTTCTGTATGAATTATATTAATTGTAATCGCTAATGGGAAGTTATTAGCATTTAAACTGAATTAATTCTTCTGTGGATATCATTGAAGTGCATAATCAACAAAAAATTTGGTGAAGCCAATATATAAAAATTAGTTTTTAGTTTTCTCTGAAATTAAGTAAGTATGTCCATCTTCTTGATATCGTCTAAATGATATCTAGAAAATTTGAGAAGAAAGAGGTAAGAATTTTAAATGTTATTCATCATTTTCAGTAGAAGAATTTTTTGATAATGGATTTAAGGTCCACTAATTTTTACCTAATCAATAGACTAAACCACTGACAAGGGATTTTAAGGGTTCTAAGTACCCTTACGTTTAAAATCTCAGTCGCTCATTATCTCAACTGTGCACGCAGAAAATTTTTTAAATTCTAAGTTCAGTTGCAGTTTTTTTAGCATGACCTAAGGAGTTGCCCCTTTCTTATCATTTTTTAGAAAATAAATTATTCAAACTCTTATTGTATCCAATTTAACAATAAAGTATTATTAATCAAGTTTTACTAGGTTTGCTAATTAGCTTTTCTAACTGCTAATCGTTCAAGATTTTAAGAGACTTCTCAAACATCACACATTTTCAGTGCATCGCTGTCAAATACTTTCAAATTGTCCATCCAAAATTTAAACACAGTTCTTATACGATATAATCACGTTATCCTAGACAATTTTGTATCCCATTATGGGATTATTAAAGTGTTATATATGATCAATTTGAAATTTTCAGAGAATGTTGGTACTTGCAATAGCTAGTTTGTGAATGAAATAATATTTTTTTCAGACAAATCCTTATAATTTTTTTAGTCGGAAAACTCAATTTTTTAGAAAAAACATCACTGTAACTGTAAAAAACTTTTTTTCGTAAAATTCTTCGTTCACGAGCAAGGTCACACTATAAACTAACGTAGTGTTTTTTCTTTTAATTTCAATTGAACCGTTATCGATATTTCATGCCACAACAAACAAAAAGTGTTCTGCGGCACTTTCCGAATTTTCACTCGAAATTTTATACGAATACACATTAAAAGATGCACTTTTTGAAACTTTTTTATAAAACTATGGTAACATAATTTAAAAAACTAAATATGAACCCTATGAAAAGGTTAATAACAGCTGTTATTAGCTGTTTCGGTTTGAAAAAGAGGAAAACATGTCAAACTTAAGATTCTGGGTAACTCTAAGAGCCAAAATTCAAATTTTAATTGAATTTATTTACTCACCTTTCTTACCATGATATCCTATCATTTATTACTTGGTGTCTAGATTAACAACTTGGACAGCAATTTTATAGGCGATTTGAGGTGTGGTTACACTCAGAAGTATATTGACTGTAATAATTTTATGACAGTTTTCTTGAAAATATATAACTTATGCTTTTTAACTAGTTTTATTATATTAAATTGACTGACCTTAAATAATAATGCCTCATAAATGCAATAAAATTAGTTGAAAGGTACAAATTGTATTTTTTGAAAAAACTTGTAATATACTTATTTCACTCAATATACTTCTGAATGTAACCGTGCGTCAGATTGCCTATTAAATTGCTGTCCAAATTGCTAATCTAGACGAAGCCTTAGTAAGAGACACAGAGCCTCACGATCAATCGTGTGGATTGGCACGCTCACATCCAGCCCTAGTAAATTTGCCATCTAGTGCAAAACTTCCAAAGCTAAGAGAAAGACTAAAAAATTTGACAGATACGTGGATTCAAGTTATTTACTTTACATATTTTATTTAAAAATTTTATTGGAGGTATTTTAAGTAACAAAAATGGAACGTACTGTTGTTTGCTCAACAAAATACAAAACATACTTAAATAATCTATCCAAGGATAATAAATTTTCGTACGGCTTATTAATTGGACAAGTAAAAGATTTAATTGCTTGAAAATCAAAATTACTTTTTCTCCTTGACCTAATTTCAAATTAATATTATTAAAAATATATTTGATAAATTTATTCTTCTTAAATTTCATTTTTCAAATTCAGATTTTAATCATTTAAGAAAATATTTGTATACTTTATTAGCCATCCATATCCGGTACGGATTATGTTATTCATATGTGTCGAACACCAGCACAAACTCTTGAGAAAACTGAAAGTGCAGAAGACTTAACACAAGACATAGATATACAATCTGTTGAAAAAATTGATGCTCAAAATTTAATAAACCATGCAGTAAATGTAACATCTATGCTGCCTGGTAGCTTTTATATTTTAGGTAAAAATATATAATTGAAATTTATGAAATTAATTATTCAAATAATTTCTAGGAATGTTTATAATAAGCGAAAATAATATATTTGAAAATGAAGATTCATTAAAACGTGTACAAAATTTATTGCAATTAATAAACAAGTATAAAAAAATTTGATTTTATTTATCTATCACCAATTAAAAATTAAAATTTTTTCTTCCCTTTCAGGATTCTTACTAAAGCGACATTATTTTGTGCCAATCCTGAATTTTTGGACAATGGTGAAAAATTAATAGCCTACCATTCACTTGGTAAAGATGTGCTTATTTGCAAATCATTTTTAACTAAAGCAGTGTAAGTTTTCAAGTAGATAATTTATTTTTAGGAATATTGAAATTTGTGCACCAAACTTGCATAAAATTTATTAAAAGTTTATAGTCCAACTTTATTGATGTTATGATGTCCAAAAAAAATTCATAGCACAATTTTTTCTTATATATTTCGTGATTAAATCTGTGAACACTTTAACTTTTCGACAGATGCCTTGATTTCTTTTCTATTACTTGTTGTCTATCTGAAGACCATTTCTAAGACACAAACCCACCAAAAGTATATTGACTACGATAATTACATTACAAGTTTTTTAGAAAAATATAATTTATACTTTCTAACTAATTTTATTATATTTATAATGCAAGTCAATTTAATATAAAAAAAATTAATTAGAAAACATAGATTATAGATTTCTAATAAAATTATTAAATAACTATTGCATTTAATATATATTCCAAAATTCTAAATATGATCCAACTTTTATCAATCCAAACCTGCGCCCCACGCGCATCTCACGCAAAATATTTTATTTGTTTAATGACAAGTAACTAATTAGGGCCCGATGATGGCGGAAGTATTTTTAATGCCTTAATTGACTTAAAAAATAACAACAACTATAATTTCAAAAAAGGTTAAACTAAAAAATGACAACTAAAACTATATACTGTTTGTTATAGAAACATTTTTTATATGGATCAAATAATTTAATGTCACTATGGCGTCATTCCTAAATTTGTTGGCTGTGGTTGCTACAATTAATGGGCATCTTTAGAAAATATATGACACTATTGGTCTTTCTGTTAATTTTAAATTTTATGAAATTTATTGTTTAGAGGATATCACAAGAAATGGAAATAAAGGTATACTTATTGCAAATTAAATCAAAATTAATTTGATTTTAAAAGCTATGAAATTGTATTTATTTTTTTTTTTTTGTTAAAAATTAGAAATTTTATAATATTAGATTTAGATAATTTATTCGTATAATTAATGTAACGCAGTGATAAAAAAATATCAAAAACTCGAAAACACCAAAATCATACTATTTAGCAATTTTTTTAAATCATTTTCACTACATATTTAAATACAATTTCAAAAATAATTTGAACATAATCGACTTTTTTTTCAGATCTGAGTCCCTTAAACATGTTAATTGGTTATACATTGAAAAGCTACCACAATGGATAGGTATAGAGACGAATTTTGAATTTAACGATTATTTCCCTTTAATTCATCATGGTGAAATTATAAATGTAGAAGAGAATTTTTCAGTTTAGTTTGAAAATAATCATATATATATAACTAAATTACTTAAAAATAATTTAATTTTTAGAAAACAATGGATGTTTTGAAGAATTCCTTAAAAGATATAATTATATTTATTGATAATCAAAAGCCTGAAATGGCTGATACACTGGAGAAATTAATAAAAAAACAGAAACCGAAACAAGATAATGAATGTATATTTGTAACGTTATTCCGTTCTTCTCAAATTCCATCATATCTAGAAGATAAAGATGTTAAAGAATATGAAGGTGTAATACATTATAAAGGTATAATTAATTCAAAAGTTTGGGTACATCCAAAAACTATTATAAATGATTTACAAACATTTGTTAAAAATGATCTTTTACGTTCTTTGGCATCTAGAATACAGATCTACTGTGATTATATTAATGAAACAAGTATCGAAATAAATAAACTAAATAATAAATCATTTCCACGTCGTATATTTTTCAATATACCAGATTTAAATGGGATTCAATTTTCAGATTATATATTTATTACGGATGACACAAATTCATGTGTTATACCACAAGCTAAAGATGTTTTAGATATTAATATTAAACCAGATAATATATTAAATGATATGGAAAATATTCTGATTAAGTCAGTAATTCAAAGTGATAATTTAATACAAAATCAAACAAGTGGAAAATTTTCAGATATTCAAAAATCTTATTGTAATTATACTAAATTTGGTATACTAGCTATTTTAATATTAATTTTTGCAATTTGTATGCATTATGTTTTATATTAAGCTTTATTTATTTTTTATAAAAATTTTTGTAATATATTTAAAAGTTTTTAAAATAATTTCTTTCAATTATTCTTATATCCTATTTTGCATCAATTTTATGAAGAAATTATTACAACAAATCAAGTTTTACTAAAACTTAATTCATATGTTTTTTACAGAACGGGTTTCTTCTTGAAGCTAAGTAGTTAAGTACATAGCTTTAGAAAGAATTAAATCAAAAATGTTGTACATTTTTGACATAAAAATTTTCCAATTAAATTAGTGATAAAATGGAACACTAAATTTTAAAAAATTTTGCCCCTACAATTTTTTGGGTTCATCCTTTAAAAAGTGTTTAGTTTGATGTGAATGATTTTTTTGTGCTGCATATATATTTTGCTATAGGATTTAAGTTAGCAATTTTGATTATTATTTATGGAGTCTTAAGGAAAAAAATGGTCACAAACAATTCCAAATTTGAACTGAATTACGGTTTTTCGATATGATCATCTCTAGCGTCTGTAATGGTTGTCAGATGGAAAAGGAACGCATTGTACGCTGTATAAATGTGAGCCTCCAATTTTCGTTGCCATGCCCGGTGACGTGCTAACTATAACGCATCAATACTTTGGTATTTTTCAGTGTCTATCTTAGCTTTTAAAAGTTTCAAGATAGAAAAATCTAACAGATCTACTTCTAAAGCAATTGGCCAATTATTTTGTTAAAGAAATTAAGCAGAGAACAATGTTTCTTAGCTATTTCTGGTTTTCACGCGCTTTGTGAGATGGTGCTAAGTTTTGTTGAAACGTGTATGATTTACGATCGTAGTATTTATATGCAAACGGTTTCAATACATCTTCTAGGATAGTTCTACGATAAACGATCGTGTTAATTTTAATGCCACAGCCCAATAGTGGCCATCGTAGTTATGGAGGCCGAAATAATCATCTTTGGTGATGCTGTTTTCTGGTGGTCACTTAAAGGTATATATCACCATACGGCTTCTCTATCAGGTAAACCCGATTATTTTGTTTGTTGATTTCTTGTCCGATTAAGAATGTGACCTAATCAAAAATTACTTTTCTTGTGAAATGATAAAGAACGCTTGCACTCTTGGTTTGATAGACACCGAGGTGTAAAATTAGCTAAAGTTCATCTCAGCCACGGTGTATTATTAGTATCTTTTTTTTAATGAATGTATTAAAAAATTTTGCACTTGTATGCAAAATACAAAGATTTGATTCTGAAAAATATTTGCACCCAAGATGCCGCCTCTGATATTGATTGATTTATTGAGAATAAATGGCCGTAATTAAGATTTAAATTCGATAGAATAAAACTCCATTTTACTAACTAATAATACTTAAAAGTGTCCAATAATATTGCAAAAATATTTTACGAAAATAAACATTTTTGTAAAATTACTTAATTCTGTTATCTTAAGCTAACTAACTGGATAAGAGAAAAACCTTTAATAAGCGTTCAAGATATTTGATCCTACAAAAAAATTATGATTTTTCCAAAAATCCTTATTTTATTTTATATTACAATCAGAAACTTTTTTACGATAGATTTTATTGTTCAAAATAATTTATTTTTTACTTATTATTATTTTACTTCCTTAGAATTATGTAGATTAAATGACGAAAAATCATATTTTTATTTTTGTTACATTAAAGTGAAATTAATTTTTAATTTACGTAAAATGTTTCACTAAATTTTAAATTGGAAATAATTGAATTTGGAACTGAAAATTATTGTAGCAAATTTTAATAAGGGTTGTACAACAAGTGTGAAATTTTAAAAAATTTCATTTTTTTGTTGAATTTTTTGGTTCGATTTTTTAAATCTCAAATAGTTTTTGAGTGGCATCCTTCTAAACAGCAGCTGCTCATATCGGTCGGGAAGGCACATTACTTGCTTTTAAAAGAGTTTTTGTCAGAACAATGTTTTTCAAATATTTTGTACTTGTTACAATGATAACAAATCATTCGATGGATTTGGTCCTTGTTTTTGCATATTTTGTACTTATTTCTTCATGCAATGAACTAACAGTTTTAGGATTGGATTAAAAATTTAATTTCGCCGAACCAAAACAATTTGATTTTTTAGCAAAACTTTAACTTTTTTGTTCAAAAATCCACCATTTTGTGGCATTTTAATTTTTTTTCACAGTCTTAGTGCATCGTATGAACAAAAGCTTATTTTTTAAGACTCGGAAGATGGTGGATAACTTGCTGAAAAGCAAATATTTTAATTTCAAAAATTTACTTTGTAGTTTTTATTTATTCAAAAATATATCTGTCAAATTCCAAAACATTCAGTGCAATCCTTTTTTTTCAAAAAATTTACAACAATCGCTCTTTATCTTAAATGATCAGACTAGCTGTACCTCGTAAAAGATATGTGGAAAAAAAATTTTGTTCAAGTATTAGATATTTATTATTTAAAAAAAATAGGATAGAAATAGTTTTTTTATTTAAGTGACAAATTTCTACTCATTTATAAAGATTTTAACTGAATTATTAATGTAATTTTCTTGTTTTTCTACTAAGAGTTATATATCAACCCAAATCTGAGAAAGGGTTACTGTTCTTTAGTTTTACATAAAATGTTTTGTTCATATAACAATAAGAGATATCACGATTTGTCGCATTTATTTTATTTATCAAGCATGTTTTCCAAAAGTGGAACTTCAAGGTCTTTATTTACACCATAACAGATAAATTTCTAGGCTATTTGACTCATCATTTTCATATTGATATATCATAAAATCACGATTTTTGCTGTTTCAATGTTTGTTGTAAACATATTCAAATCTAACCTTTTTTTTTTAGTCTTTAAGGAAATTATTGAAACATATATAAAGAGAGAAAAAACATTCAAATCGAAAGGATAACAAAGTAATAATCATATAAGAGAGTTTCTTAAAATCTAATATTTAGTTGTGAAAAGTATACTAAATTCTTAAAAGTTTATTAATCAACTGGAGAAATTAATAAAAAAACAGAAACCGAAACAAGATAATGAATGTATATTTGTAACGTTATTCCGTTCTTCTCAAATTCCATCATATCTAGAAGATAAAGATGTTAAAGAATATGAAGGTGTAATACATTATAAAGGTATAATTAATTCAAAAGTTTGGGTACATCCAAAAACTATTATAAATGATTTACAAACATTTGTTAAAAATGATCTTTTACGTTCTTTGGCATCTAGAATACAGATCTACTGTGATTATATTAATGAAACAAGTATCGAAATAAATAAACTAAATAATAAATCATTTCCACGTCGTATATTTTTCAATATACCAGATTTAAATGGGATTCAATTTTCAGATTATATATTTATTACGGATGACACAAATTCATGTGTTATACCACAAGCTAAAGATGTTTTAGATATTAATATTAAACCAGATAATATATTAAATGATATGGAAAATATTCTGATTAAGTCAGTAATTCAAAGTGATAATTTAATACAAAATCAAACAAGTGGAAAATTTTCAGATATTCAAAAATCTTATTGTAATTATACTAAATTTGGTATACTAGCTATTTTAATATTAATTTTTGCAATTTGTATGCATTATGTTTTATATTAAGCTTTATTTATTTTTTATAAAAATTTTTGTAATATATTTAAAAGTTTTTAAAATAATTTCTTTCAATTATTCTTATATCCTATTTTGCATCAATTTTATGAAGAAATTATTACAACAAATCAAGTTTTACTAAAACTTAATTCATATGTTTTTTACAGAACGGGTTTCTTCTTGAAGCTAAGTAGTTAAGTACATAGCTTTAGAAAGAATTAAATCAAAAATGTTGTACATTTTTGACATAAAAATTTTCCAATTAAATTAGTGATAAAATGGAACACTAAATTTTAAAAAATTTTGCCCCTACAATTTTTTGGGTTCATCCTTTAAAAAGTGTTTAGTTTGATGTGAATGATTTTTTTGTGCTGCATATATATTTTGCTATAGGATTTAAGTTAGCAATTTTGATTATTATTTATGGAGTCTTAAGGAAAAAAATGGTCACAAACAATTCCAAATTTGAACTGAATTACGGTTTTTCGATATGATCATCTCTAGCGTCTGTAATGGTTGTCAGATGGAAAAGGAACGCATTGTACGCTGTATAAATGTGAGCCTCCAATTTTCGTTGCCATGCCCGGTGACGTGCTAACTATAACGCATCAATACTTTGGTATTTTTCAGTGTCTATCTTAGCTTTTAAAAGTTTCAAGATAGAAAAATCTAACAGATCTACTTCTAAAGCAATTGGCCAATTATTTTGTTAAAGAAATTAAGCAGAGAACAATGTTTCTTAGCTATTTCTGGTTTTCACGCGCTTTGTGAGATGGTGCTAAGTTTTGTTGAAACGTGTATGATTTACGATCGTAGTATTTATATGCAAACGGTTTCAATACATCTTCTAGGATAGTTCTACGATAAACGATCGTGTTAATTTTAATGCCACAGCCCAATAGTGGCCATCGTAGTTATGGAGGCCGAAATAATCATCTTTGGTGATGCTGTTTTCTGGTGGTCACTTAAAGGTATATATCACCATACGGCTTCTCTATCAGGTAAACCCGATTATTTTGTTTGTTGATTTCTTGTCCGATTAAGAATGTGACCTAATCAAAAATTACTTTTCTTGTGAAATGATAAAGAACGCTTGCACTCTTGGTTTGATAGACACCGAGGTGTAAAATTAGCTAAAGTTCATCTCAGCCACGGTGTATTATTAGTATCTTTTTTTTAATGAATGTATTAAAAAATTTTGCACTTGTATGCAAAATACAAAGATTTGATTCTGAAAAATATTTGCACCCAAGATGCCGCCTCTGATATTGATTGATTTATTGAGAATAAATGGCCGTAATTAAGATTTAAATTCGATAGAATAAAACTCCATTTTACTAACTAATAATACTTAAAAGTGTCCAATAATATTGCAAAAATATTTTACGAAAATAAACATTTTTGTAAAATTACTTAATTCTGTTATCTTAAGCTAACTAACTGGATAAGAGAAAAACCTTTAATAAGCGTTCAAGATATTTGATCCTACAAAAAAATTATGATTTTTCCAAAAATCCTTATTTTATTTTATATTACAATCAGAAACTTTTTTACGATAGATTTTATTGTTCAAAATAATTTATTTTTTACTTATTATTATTTTACTTCCTTAGAATTATGTAGATTAAATGACGAAAAATCATATTTTTATTTTTGTTACATTAAAGTGAAATTAATTTTTAATTTACGTAAAATGTTTCACTAAATTTTAAATTGGAAATAATTGAATTTGGAACTGAAAATTATTGTAGCAAATTTTAATAAGGGTTGTACAACAAGTGTGAAATTTTAAAAAATTTCATTTTTTTGTTGAATTTTTTGGTTCGATTTTTTAAATCTCAAATAGTTTTTGAGTGGCATCCTTCTAAACAGCAGCTGCTCATATCGGTCGGGAAGGCACATTACTTGCTTTTAAAAGAGTTTTTGTCAGAACAATGTTTTTCAAATATTTTGTACTTGTTACAATGATAACAAATCATTCGATGGATTTGGTCCTTGTTTTTGCATATTTTGTACTTATTTCTTCATGCAATGAACTAACAGTTTTAGGATTGGATTAAAAATTTAATTTCGCCGAACCAAAACAATTTGATTTTTTAGCAAAACTTTAACTTTTTTGTTCAAAAATCCACCATTTTGTGGCATTTTAATTTTTTTTCACAGTCTTAGTGCATCGTATGAACAAAAGCTTATTTTTTAAGACTCGGAAGATGGTGGATAACTTGCTGAAAAGCAAATATTTTAATTTCAAAAATTTACTTTGTAGTTTTTATTTATTCAAAAATATATCTGTCAAATTCCAAAACATTCAGTGCAATCCTTTTTTTTCAAAAAATTTACAACAATCGCTCTTTATCTTAAATGATCAGACTAGCTGTACCTCGTAAAAGATATGTGGAAAAAAAATTTTGTTCAAGTATTAGATATTTATTATTTAAAAAAAATAGGATAGAAATAGTTTTTTTATTTAAGTGACAAATTTCTACTCATTTATAAAGATTTTAACTGAATTATTAATGTAATTTTCTTGTTTTTCTACTAAGAGTTATATATCAACCCAAATCTGAGAAAGGGTTACTGTTCTTTAGTTTTACATAAAATGTTTTGTTCATATAACAATAAGAGATATCACGATTTGTCGCATTTATTTTATTTATCAAGCATGTTTTCCAAAAGTGGAACTTCAAGGTCTTTATTTACACCATAACAGATAAATTTCTAGGCTATTTGACTCATCATTTTCATATTGATATATCATAAAATCACGATTTTTGCTGTTTCAATGTTTGTTGTAAACATATTCAAATCTAACCTTTTTTTTTTAGTCTTTAAGGAAATTATTGAAACATATATAAAGAGAGAAAAAACATTCAAATCGAAAGGATAACAAAGTAATAATCATATAAGAGAGTTTCTTAAAATCTAATATTTAGTTGTGAAAAGTATACTAAATTCTTAAAAGTTTATTAATCAAGCTTACAAATTGCAAAGATATTATTTCGTTTATATAAAATATTATCAAAATTTTGTTAGGGAGACGTGACTTAAATTTTTAGTAGCAACGAATTTTGTTTCCATATTTAGAAAATGGTTATCTTCATAAATTTTATATTTTTTTAAAACTTTTGAACTAGTATTGATAAATGTAATGAATTCCGTAATGGCCGACTAATGCTGTCACGACTTTTCTTCCTTGGTTTTTGATAAAAATTTCTTATAGATTTAGAAAATTCATAATATAAACGCCTAACTAGAATTTCATCTTTAGATGAAGGTATTCTTAAATATATTTTATTTAAGTGCAAATGGTACGGTAAATTTTTATATAGTTTCTTAGATTTCCTCTTTCCTCTTTGGCGCTATTTCATCATCATCAGTTGTGAAAGCTACGTCGAGTTAAGTACATGAGCCTCTGAGCATGTTTACGATTTTTGAGAATTTGTGCCATCATTATCCACGAAAAACAACACGAATACTATCCAACAACCACAGAATCCACCTGATTTGGCCCTCGGAGAAAATGGAAAAATCAAAGATGGCCCGAATAGAGATGCCTAACGTCGAGTTTAAAAAATGTTTCGAGGATTGGATCAAGTGTTAGTGAGTTACAGCCGATGGGGAATACTTTGTAGGTGACAGTATCGATTTGTAACAATAAACTGGTATTGTTTATTTTTTTTATGAATTCGGGGAAATTTTTGATGAAAGGGTAGATATTTATTAGTTATTGTTTTTTTTTGCAAATATAATAAAAAAATAAAATCAATGTGTTTTTGCCTTTTACAAAAAATATTATCAAAAAATGATGAATAATCACTAGTCTACAAATTTTGGGCTAATTTTAAGCACCTCAAAAAAAAGTTGTTTTTTAGGGTCCCTGAATTCGAAAATAATAATCGTTTTTTTTGTCAAAGCAGCGTTTGCGAGATATTTCCAAAAAACCTGTTTTTTGGGTGTATTTTCTTTATTGGTCCATATCTCAGGAAATAATTTTCTGAATGATTAAACATGGCTTGTTTTAAAAAGTTTTTTAAAATTTGATCTCCTGTAACTTCGGTAAATATTAATTGATTTGCATGTGTTATATATCAAATAAAAGAAAAACATGATAACTTTTTGAAATAGGCCATTTTTAGTCAATCAAAAAATTTTTTTCTGGGATATGGACCAATAAAGGAAAATACACCCAAAAAACACGTTTTTTGGGAATATCTCAAAAACGCTTCTTAAGCAAAAAAAATGATTGCCATTTTCGTACTCAGCGATCCAAAATTACCCTAAAAAACATCTTTTTGTTGAGATTAACAAAAAAAGTTGAAAATTTGTAGAGTAGTGTAATAGGCACACTTATTTTGTATTTTTTCTAATGGATTAAGTTAGTATGCAAGTAATTATTCAATTATTTAATTAAATAAATAAAAAATTATTACATGATAATATTGAAGAAGAAACACATGAAAATATATTCAAGGAAAATAAAAATTTGGCCAGCTTAATTCATTACAAATGAGTGAAACAATTACCATCTAATATTAAGTTTAACCAATAATATTTAGGAAAATAAAAGGAATTTTGTCGGAATGGACTCATTAACATTTAGTGCTAAATATTTTGCGGCTAAGCGCTAGTGAGTCTTAGGCATTACAGTAAACCAAAAATAAAGTGTAATTATTGCTGTTGATTATTTATTTATGCAGATGCAGTAGGCATCTTAAAATACAGAAACTATAACCTTGCAAATTATTAATCAAATTTTCAACTTGGTCACATTCAGGATCGGTCTATCCAATCACGTATTGCAAGACTCCCAGTGGGATTTATTACGTTTGATTAAGCTTAATTTTTTTTTACTTGAAATTAAAATGCATACATTTTTACTAAAAAATTAAACTTTTCGATTACCAATTTCCTAATTTTACTATATACGGGCAATGTTCATTATTCTTTTAGTTCAATATTGTTTTATAATATATTTTTCACCCGATGGCTACATAGAGTAAATTAAAATCGTGCAATTTAGGTTCATGGAAATAATATTCTATGACCATTGTTTTCAATGAAGGATTTAATATTTTTGATTTTTAAATTACATTCAAAAGGAAGCTTTTGGTTTAATTTAAGCTGGAATCATAATAGATTTTCAATATTCTCTGAAGTCAAATAGTTGACTGTAATCATCATTAGTGATAACCATGAACAAACTTGCTTCATCGCTTACATATTATTATTATGTTTGTTTTTTCAGTATGCACATCTAAGTGCAATTAAAGCATTTTATAACTAACCAAGCAAACTTTAATTAATTTTATACCTGAACAACTTTTAAATATAGAATCGTACATTGAATTTAAAGTTTTACAGCTTTTATTAAAAACTTACAATTTAACTAGGTAGATTGTATCAAGGTTGTTTAGAATCTTTAATAAATTATTTCATTCGTTTTATATTACTTCAATTAAACAATTTGAATTACTATTGACTGTTTCGAGAACGTTAAGTACAATAAACTATAGTTTAAATAATCCCATCAATTTAAAGTTTTTTTTTTTTTTGATTAGATACGATTTTTCTTTGAAACAGGTAAAATAAGTAGCTTATTTATTAATTTTATTTATTTACCTTAATTACGATACAATATGATTCATAGAATTTTTTGAAGAATATTAAATTAATTTACTTAATATTTTGGCGCCAGACAAAATAAATTTTGTAAATATGACTCGGTATACCACACCTATATTTAGATTAATTTGCAATTGAAAACAACAAAAAAAAAGCTAAGCCCTATTACAAAAATTATAGTTTAGCAAACCATTAAAACTAACTCTAGTATTTAATTGAAACAAGATTTAAATTATTTTGAATTATCTAGAAATAGAGTTTACATTGTGATGTAAAGATTTATTACCCTCTTGCAAGGAAACATCTAGAAAGTCGGTGATGGTAGATAAAATAAGAATTACATTAATTTTTTTACAAGAAACCTCATGTAAATAGAAAAGTTGGATTTTTTGAATCTCCTGGCAAAATCTACACCTACCTAAATATCTTTAACTTCTCTATTTTATAGGAAAATATATTAAATGATCTGTGACATACGTAAAACACATGGGAACGCTAAATGACTTTTTGTAAAGCTTACTTGCCATTTTAAAAATATATTTGAAAAATGTGTCGGTTGAATTATGCTAAATAATTTGGACAATAGCTTGACATTTTTGGTCTTGCTTCATTATTCAAGCAAATGATTGAAGATGATTCACTGAGTATTAAATCTTATGTTAAAAAAAACTATAGAATCCTGTAATATTGTTAATTATATTACTCAATTTATTGAAACTCATCATTTTATTTTTGATGTTTGTTTTATAAATAATATTTCATTTGTAAGGATAGATAATCATTAAAAATACTTTTATTTTAGTATTTTACAGTATTAATAATTTTAGAAAAATTTGAAATATTCTTTTTTTATTATTAAAGGCTTCAAAATTAACATTAAGTACGAATAGCACAGGCAGAAAAACTAACAAACAAAAAAATTTTTTATAAAAGTGTATAGTAATTTATTTTCTTAACATTACTATGTTAAAAAAATAGCAAACAAATATTTAAATTCACCATGACTCAAAACTTTTAAATAATGCTACTTCTCAAAGGTTTTTTTAGCAAAATATTTTAATGAATTATAAGCTCAAAGAATTCCTTCAAGATTAATTTAACAAAAACTTTGCATTGAATCTAAAATGCTATTGTTCTGAATATTCTGACCAGTGTACACTTTATGCCGAGCATTTTAAATGAAAAATAATATCAATAATGTACAAAAAGTACATTAACTTTTTCTATCTAAAGTCCATTAGCATGGATAGAAAATTTTATAATTATGGAATTGCTATTCATCAAGCATTCGACCTTCAATGGCCTTGGTATCACTAAAAACTTTAAATGTAGGTCAATAATACTAATTCCCATGAACTCGTGATTCATGAGATTTATAGTGCTAAAAGAAAAGAGTATTATTTTTATTAAAACTTAATTTAATTAATTTAAATTAGATCTAGGGATGATTTTATTATCTGCCATTTCATGAAGGACAGTTTTAGGTAAAAAAATTTTACTCTCATTTTTCAATTCAGGAAATATCACAAGCATCACCAAAGCTAGATATTAACATTTGATATTTCTTATTAAACTAATAATAATTTTATACATTTCCCAAAGCACTGTTTCGGTACAAACTACATATGTTTTTTTTAAGATGGCTTAAACTACAGTTTATAAAACAGAATTATTAGATGAAATAAGATGATAATTTTTAAATTAATAATGTAAATTGTATATTAGATAATTATAAAACTTAGTAATAGCAAAAAACTACAAAAGAAAACTTTCGAATAGGTAAGATGACAGTAAATAGGTGTAGATTTTGTCAAAAGATTATGTAGGCACATATCTACCTTCCTTTTATTGCATTTAGTCACTGTTAAGAAGATCTTATTATGTTACACATAAGGATTGTCAGAATTGAATTTTATTTAAAGAAATTACTTATAAATAAAAATTTGGTTATAGAAGAACACCAATAATGAAGTTATTTGATTAATTGAAGCTACAAAGTTGAGGATCAATAGACTTATATAGCAAGTGTAGATTTAATGTTAAGTTTAATGTTTAGTTTAAGAGACCAGTTATAATGATCATGATTAATGTATGAAAATCGCTGGCAAATTGTTTTTATAGTCCAGCAATAGACCAGCCTAATCAAACTAATAAATTTTATTTTTGTATTCAGTCACTTAATTAAAGCTAAACTCAAAGCATTTAACTAGTATATGGCAACTAAACACCACCAAACCATCCTTAATTTATTTCCTAACATTTAGAAATTTCAAGTAAAAATTAATTGAAATGAAAGTGCCAACATTTTGTTTCAACTGCCTCAGTAATCCAAGTTTCAGATTCTCAAATCTCATATCATCAATTTATGCAAAATATTACTAAAAACTATGGCTATTTTTATAAAAAACTGAGCTCAGAGTAATACATAAAAACAATTTTTGAATTTCGGTTATTTTTGATAAATCTTTGCTAAGTTCTGTTGCTTATCGCAAAGATTTACTTGTGAAAAGGTGACCTAGGATTAACTCTAGTTAAAGCCCAGATCAAATCTTATGTTTTCAATTATTTTGGGTTTAAGCTTTTCAATTCGAAATAATCATAAAAGTAATATTGAAATAACAGAAAACAAATATTATTCTAAATACCTCCTTTTTCAACTTCTTAAATAGATCGATTCCATATTTCTGTTACTCTTTAGACATTGCATTTTATAAATCTGTAATTTTTAGTAAAATATATTTCTAAGCAGGCTGTAAATGTTTGAAGATAATTTCAGGTATCGTCGTGATAAGCACATTTATAGACATTTTAAATTTATTGGATTATTTTAGGGGAATGCAATGTTTAATTGTAGATGGCGTTGTCTAGAACTATATTCACTCACTAATTGAAAGCTTAAAATATCCAATTAAGAAGTTGTTAAACAATTTAAATCCGGAAAAATAGATACTCTGTTTGTGCCTAGAGCTAGATTTTAAAAAAAAAATCTAATATTTCAATTAATTTGTTGTTTTTTATTCAAAAATTTAAACTAGTAATATAACAAAAGATTTTCCTACTTATATTTCTCATTCATTCCCATTCAGTGAGATTGTTTTTTCTTTTTTCTGAATTAAGAATTCTCTTGATTCAGTTTTCTGAAGTTATTCTCTCATATAAAACTAAAAATTTGTTTATTAAATATAATTAATGAATTAATATTTTAACTAACTATATTAGCATCAATTGTCATCCACTCCTAGTTCAAAAAAATTTATTTGAACTTGATTAAATTAATAGAAAGGATTTTATTAACAATTGAAAATTCGTAAAAGATATTGGACATTATGAGCTAACGGTAAGAATAATATTTGAACTAACTGTATTAACATCAATTGTCATGCACTCCTAACACAACAATATTTATTTGAGCTTGATTGGATGAATAGAAAAGATTTTATTAACAATTTAAGATTTCACCATACTTTTTGCAAGCTAATAGTAGGAATATAAAAATGTTCAATAATCAAATATAATTTGTGATTCTTTCAGTAAAGGCAATTTAATAATAACAAATCTATAGTTTCCAACGTTATAAGTTATAAAGCATACTTTTAATCCAACAAGTGTGACACACAAACAATACCTATAAAGAATTTTTTAATTTCTTACTTGTAACTATAAAAATAAATCGTTAATTTGAAGTTTTAGTTTCAAAAATATATTTCTAGTTATTATTAAAAATGTTTATGTGAGATACTGGTTACCACGTGCTAACACGTTTCGAAATTTAAATAATATTAATATTCTTAAAATGAAAAAAATAATCCCTTTTTTTTGAATTAGTTAGGTATTTTTTTGTTAAATGAGCTATTCATATATTTTTATTGAACCCTACCTAAAATTGATGATTAGAATGGTAATAAATTGTCCTCACCTTTTTAAAATATTTCGGTCATTGGACTGTATGCAATATAATTTTAAAGTTTTTATTGCCAAATATTAAATTTATGTTAACAACTGGTAATTAAATACTAACCTTTATCCTATACATAGTTACATTCTGTATATTGTTATCCCTGAAATAAATATATAAGTAATATAAGAAAATTCTATAATCGATTTTAGTAAGGAAAATAAAATTCAATTAAATTTAAATGTAAAAAAATTTGATAAGAAATTAAAATTTCAATTATACCAAAACTTTAATAATGGTTTTGCATTTCCAATTAATTGCTTTTTTTTAGATTAATTGTGATCTAAAGAGAGGAAAAATTTCTTGAAGGAAAGGATATAGAGCTTCTTAGACATTTTTTCGGGTTTTCCAAATCATAATACGTTGAAGGGGGAAGTTTCAGTATGACTGGAAATATGAAAATCTTGTCTAGAAGCTTTGCTATTCAACCTGTTTATGAAGTTTTCATAAAATTATCCAAAAATTTAACCAATTCCCAGTTGAATTAAGGATGCTGTGAATTTTGCTACCGAATTCTTAATTACTTTGGTATAAGATATTTATCAAATTTAAAAATTCCAAAACTTCTATATTGAAAAAAATAGTGATTTAAAATCTATTGCAGAACAATCATTCCAGTTCCATTTCTAGTTGCATATTTCGACTAGAAAACAATTCAATTTACGAATGATTACATTCCCACATCATTTCATGAAAAATGAATGATTTCAAGACAGACAAAAATGATACATTGTTTACAATTCGAGACAACAAGGTTATTCTCAATGTTATAGTATTTTACTATTTACCAAACGATTTTTTATCAAAATGTGAGTTTTTTGAAACGGTATAAGAAAAATATATTGCTCAATATAAAATGTCCTTAAATGTTATATGTACCCAGTGAGAGCATTATTTGGCGTATGTTTTGTGCCTTTAACACGTAATCTGAGATTTTATTTGTTTCAAATTTTGTGTTGAAAAAATGCTTGCAGAGATTTTGCAAGTGATGAAAAGTAAAAGTATTCAATTAAAATTATCCTTTTAAAATTAATAAATGATTTTTGGTGAATGTTAAACGAGAAGAAACTGGCTTCTTTAAATTTTTGTTCTTACTACATCTCTGATCAATGGGTGGTGACAAACGAGTTGTCATGACATGCAGAGCTCCCTGCAGACTCCCTGCTCTTTATACGTCTCGCCGTAGCCTCCAAAAGTTGTGAATGTCATGACGACTCGTATGTCACCACCCAATGAAATGTGTAAAAGTTAAAAATATATACATTTGCTTTAGTGAAGGTTTTGTCATTTATGTCATGTATGAGCCAGATAATTTGAGCTAATTCCAACTTTAATTTATTATGAAATATTTTTGATTGCTCTTGTTATTTGTTAAATAACGAAGGAATTCTATTTTTTATCCCTATGCTGCTAAAATGGCAATTACTTTATCAACCTACTTCACTATTACACTTTTTCCTATATATTTTCATTTTGGATATAAAGGAAATTCCTACTTTTTATTCCACTATGAGTATCATTAGTGATTGTGTAATTTTTCCAAATCCACGTAATTTACTAAATATACCAAAGGTGAAACCTGTATAAGCTCAAATATTCGGTTAGAAAATTGATTATTTTACACTTCGAGTGAATTAAATATTTTTGCCTCCTATAAAATTAAAAAAATTTTGGTTGACAACAAAATTGGAGGTGCCGGGCATCGATCCCGGTACCTCTCGCATGCTAAGCGAGCGCTCTACCATCTGAGCTACACCCCCTGTGTATTAATGAGAATTTCTTAAGTTTTCAAATAGTTTTTCATGGCCTTTTCTATAATAAATTCATTTTACTATACATAAGATTCCAGGTTCGACTCCTGGTAGGGTCGATGAATACTTTTCTTTTTTTTGTTTTTTTATAAAATGCAGAGAAACTTCTTAAATCAAATGGTCGAGGTTAACAACACTTTGGACAAAATACCAAAGCCTTAAGAGAAAATTTTGAAGAAAAAGGCAAGGAAATTTCCATTTATATTTGCAGGTATTTTAATTTGGAATTATAGGTATTTTACAGAGCATCAGCAGAAGTGTGTATACACTGCAAGATAGTTGTACCACACAATCGGCTACTTTAAAGCAAATGCTGAAAAAGAGCTTAGCTCTAGATGAGAATAACATCTTCCCCCTTCAATCGGAAGAGGATCTACAAAAAGCCGAACAGTTTATTGCTGGTGGTGTGGACCATTATGTAAGTATAATTTGTATGATTAGTAGCACTAATTTTTAATCGAAATTTATCATTTTAGACTATTTTAATAAAGAATCTGTTGGCACACAAAGGGCTTCCGAAAAATTTTGGTCGTCTTTTTGGAAATTCAATTGCTTTTGGACTACAATTTTGATGGCTTAAAACAAAAAAAGCCCTTAAAACAGTATGCAAACTTAATAAATACGATATATAGTAAGTAAAAACTAATACTAAAGTAAATTTAATATAACTTATTATCTTTAGAAGCAGTTAAAGTAGAGGGCTACTCTGAAAATGACTACGTAAGGGATTTCCGTTTAGCCTTTAAAATTGCAAAAATCGCATTTTTAAAAAAATATCAAGTGCTAAATCGAACTAAATATAGATATTAAGTTTTTATGTATATTTAAGTATATAGCTCCTAAATGGAAATAAATGTTTTATTATCAGGCACTTTTATTTTTTCATTGTAAATTTCACCTACCGATAAAATATCTAAATTTGTTACGACTTGTTCTTTGCCATTGATCTTTGCAAGAAACAAGAGATCGTTGTAATACAAAAAGTTTTGGTCAGTCTCTTGCGACTATGCCACGCTTTTTTTTTAGCTCAATCTATTTGTTTGCGCTTTGGTTCATGTTCTCTTTTAATAAAATTAATAAATACCACAATAATCACAGTTATAAAATATTAAAAAGTTTAATCACACAACCGAATAAATTAAATTATTAAAAAGCGAACCAAATAATTTCTTTTTAAGTGCATACTAATTTTCTAAAGCAGACAAAATAAAATTTTTAAATTATTAGATTATAACGATTATTGATGATTATACTGAATTCCTTGGTTTTTGCTTTTTTCTTTAACAAAAAAGAAATGCATATTTTAATAGTCAAAAAAAATTATATTTAAGCTCATTGATGAATTCTTTGTTGAATTTTTCATGCATGAATTCAGAAATGAGAAACTCATTAATGATTTCATTGATGAGTACTCATCTATAAAATCGCCATTATGACTCCGACTGCGGCCATTTGTTAACAACTACTTTATTTTTATCTAAGACTTTATCAAATTTTAGAATTGTTTGACTCAATTATTTATTTAAAAAAAATGTTCGCTTGTGTTCGACAACTATTGCTTTAAAAAGGATAAATTTAAATTCATAGTAGTCATCAACTGAGAAAGATAAATAAAGTAAATATTATTCTTATTGTTAGTATTTCGATTATATGTTGGAGATGATTGTGTGAGCTTCTGTGCTTGCTTATTATTTTGAGTTTGGTCGTTTTGTTCACTATGAGCATATTTTATTACTTCATTCATTTTATATTACACATTAAAATTTTTTGATAATACAAACATTTTTAAATTGTAAAATAATTTTTGAACGAAACGAAAAATGCACAAATGGCAGTTGTAGCACTTTTTTTAGTTTTGTGAAACACGTCCTGTATTTTTAGATGTATTCGTGCCAGCTCTTTACTTGATGGCTATATTGCTAGCAATGTAAATAGTCGGTGCGGTGCATATGTAGTGTAAGTCTTTAACGAAAATAATTCCTCAAAGGGTTCTGAAAGATTTTAATTTAAGTATAAGTTAGGGATTTGTATTAAGATTAAAAAATTAATTACCAAAACTTAAAACTTTTATATATTATAAGTTTCAAATTAAAAATACTATCCTTGTGTACACACGTTTTAGAATTAATCGTTATTCTGATTTTGTTTCAGACCAACAACTGATTTTCCAATAAAATACTATCATTTGAAGGTTAATAAAATTATGACAAATTCACAAGACCTCCATCAGGGAAGGTCTATCAACAATATTAAAATTCAGTACTACAAATACTGCTGCTAAAGGCTATTAATGTATTTTACTTTTAGCCAAAGCAAAACAATAAACAGACAAAAAAGTGCAATTGTTTAAAAGAGAATAATTGAATTTTGTTACATTTTTGGCTTTTACCAAAACGTGACTAATATATTTTCTACTGGACCTTTAATATGATGGTGTTAAAAACACTATAAAAATTTAATGTTCAATACCTGATGAATTTAAATTATAAAGTTAAAGCACTGAGTAACTATTTTGGGCATGGTATGAAGAGCATCGTCAGCTTTTACTGAAACAGTAGCAAAATTCATTTTGTTTGAATTTACTGCAGATAAAAATAAGTGTTTAATGGTTAGTGTGCTGGTTTAATTATTAAAAACTTTCATAACTTATTACAAAAATTTTAAAATATTTTTGCAAAAATTATTCAATGATAATTTGTTGTTAAATATTTCAATTCTTTTAGGTCTAATAATAGAAAGAAAAAGTGAAAATGATTTCAAGTGTTTTATTTAAAAAGTGAATGTTTCTTTTATTTAATAATTTTTGGAAAAATACTTAAAGGTCAAATGTAAGTTCTGAACTGAATAAACTTATGAAAACTTTTATGCTTATTATTGCTGTCTGAATTTTGTAGAAATTTATTTATTTAACTGAATTTTTATTCATATCAAACATGTTTAATAGTATTATACAAAAAAATAAAATGCAAGCGGTATTCTCGATGCTATTTATTTTCAAAAACAAAAATTCAATACTAGAATATAAGCCAAGTGATGCATAAAAAAATTATAATCATTTCTTGTCTTATTCAAATTCAATTTCCAGTTGATTTTTTGAAAGAATTTATTATATAATATTATTTAAAAATAAAACCCTACAAATTATTATTATTTTGATTTACTTCCTTTACTGCAGGTATTAACAATAAATGTGATTTGTGTTTGAAAAATTATTTTCTGAAAAATAATTATTGTTTAATTATAAAAAAGAAAAATACAAACTCTATATTTTGGCGTTAAGTGCAACTTCTACTTGGATCACTTATTTCCAGTTTCTTCCCATTAAATTATAAAGTTGCTCTACTGAAATAGTTTTTGTATTATTGATAATTTTACAATAGATAAATGTACTGAAAATCAAGCCCAGGAATGAGCTAAATTAGTTTCTTTTTAAAAGAATATTTAGTCTAACTTGATTTTTTCATCAAAACCTATTGAATTTTATGAACAGGCCTTTGATTGGAGAAGTAGCTATCGTAGGTTTCCGTATGACATAATCACGCATGGGCCTTCTTTAGGCCACATATTGTATATATATTCTTGTTAAATGTTTGTTTCTTGTAATAATACTTGAAAAATTATTAAACCAGATTTACCTATTTTAAAACAATTTTTACCGCAAGTTTTAGTTAGAAAGGTGTTGAATGAGATATGAAATTGAGGTGAATAATTTGTGCTTTGAACTAGACAATAGGAAGAAAAACAGTCAGCCAGAATCTGTTTTCGGAAGAATTTAACATTGTAACCAAATAGAATTATCAGACATGATTTACATGTGCAGGAATGAATAGATTTAATGTAGGCTCATTTACATTCTTTTAGAAATTTTTATAATAAAAAATGATACCCTTAAAATTAATTAATGGATTTTTTAAGCAAAAATTTCATGTTTACAGAGATTTAAGGAAGTAGTAAGGTTCATTCGGCCGAAAAAAGGCATATCTTTTACATTTTTTTCTAAGGATACAATTGATACTTTTTTATTTCTATATTTGTAATATAATTATATAATATTTAGAGAATATTCTGTGAAAGTTTCGTTAATGAATATTAAAAAATGAGCCGATGACTACGAAACTCCACAGGCGCCTCAAAAAAAAGTTGTATCGCGGTGAACCTCATAACTCATTGCTGGTTCAACTGAAATTAAAAAACCAAATTGATTTGATTAGTAGTTATTTATTTTTTGATTTTTTACAAAGCTCGGAAGTCAAAATACTGATTTTTCATTAAAAACATCAGAAATTTTGTTGTTTTAAAATAAGTTAAAATTTAAAAAAAAAAAAAAACTCGACAGCGTTACCTCGTAATTTAGGTAAAAACAGAGTGTGCTAAATTTCAAAAAGATCGGTTCAGTAGGTTTTGAGTTACAGAGTTCACCGACTTTGAAAAAGCTAAGTGTGGGAAAAACGCGTTTGAAAGTTTTAAAGAAAATAAAAAGTGTTAAAATAAAAAAAAAATCGACGTTGTTACCTCGTCATTTATGCATAGAAAAAGTTTGCAAAATTTGAAAGACCAGTCCAGTAGTGCAATTTAAAGGCAAAATTATAGCAAAAACTTTATTTTCAAATACAAATTTGCTTGACTTTGTCTATAAATAGATATGAACTTGTAAATTGCTGATTTTCTTATGTACTTATGTGTATATCTCTGTTAATTTTACTTTAATTGCTTTCATTTTCACAAAATAATCTTAAGATGCTGTACATCAATAAAAAATAAAAATACCTTACTACTCCCTTAAACAACTTCTTCTAAAAGATAACAAAATAGTATAAGTCATACGGTTCAAATTTCAGCCAGTAGAATATCGCAGCCTATTTTAAGGCACTTTACTCACAAGTTGAGGAAAAACTGAAACTACTTAAATTTTTTCTTCAGGATTCTTGCTTTTTTTGTGTAATAAGTGTAAACTTTTTAAAAATGAAAATACAAAATAATGAGTATGGCCTTTTTTCAAAATTTTACTTTCAAAAATTGACAGTAAAAATGATTACTTATAAAGGATATATTATTAAGTTTCAAGCTCTGTAAATTTTACGAATTCTTACTTCACACATTTATGATCATCCTTTATTAAAAGTAGGTCTTCATACTTCTTATAAAATAAAAAACGAATGCTTCAGCTCGTTAGAAAATATTAAAGCCTCTCCCTGTTGATAAAAAAAAAGGAATCAAATTCATTCATAAGTGTTGAGTTTGTTTATTAATTATATACTTTCATTAAATTAAGTGCTTATTGTTAGTTACCGCTAGGTAACTATGCTTTTATTAAATTTTACACTAGAGAAAATTATTTACATACAGAGGTACCTGCAAAAGTTTTAAACCTGTTATTAAAAGTTTTACTTACAATTAGTATTTGTACTTTTAAAAATCAAAAAACTGCTCTCACTGATCGTAGTTTAAAATTTCGTGAGATAATTGATATTACTAAGATTTCGATTATATTTTGCATGAGGAAAGGAGTATGGAAAAACATTAAAAAAAGAGCTCCAAATTCATGTCAAAGTATAACATTTAAAGAAATGTGAATTTTATGAACAACTTCAATATTCTAAATGGCATAAAGTCCTGATCTCGCCAAGGTTAAAGTTGGCATGACAAGTTTACAGCTTAGGAGCAGTCATATATATTTATATACTGCCTTAGTACAGGACGTTGGGATGCAAGCTTACATAGCATCTGCTTCAAAAATAAAATTTTCCACCAAACAATAATTGTCAATTGTCAAAAGAAACTTTGGATTAATTTCCTTTATTTAATTAACATTACAAAATGAAACGAAATTTTTAGTAAAAAAACTTCTTTTGAGGCAAAATGTTAAATTTCATTTTTTTACATTGATATAAAGTAAAATAGAGGCCACCAAACATTTTTGTAAAAATCTCATCCAGAGGGCTGGTATTAATAAAACTGAGTTTAATTTCAAATTAATCTTTCAAACTTTATTTAAAATTATACAACTTAAACCAAAATTGTCACCTTTAAAACTGAAGAAATCAATGACCAGAATTTTAAGAAAAATATATCACTTTGTGTTGCATTATATAGAAATGATTGAATTATTGTGTTACGAACATTGCTTACATTGACAAAAGAAGATGACTGATAGAAATACCAAGAAAATTATCTAAAGAACAGAATAATGGCTTGTTCAGCCTAATATATTTTTAATTAAGAAATTTTTTTGACGATTAACATAAAACCAAATAATCACATAAAATTTAATTTTTATGACCTTAGACTCAAGGTTAATTTTTGTGTAATTTTATCATGGAATTTCCAGGTTTCTAATTCAATATTTTGGTAAAAAATTTCAAATGCAAATATGTATTGAAAATATAAATTTGCAAATTCAAAAAAACTTACAAACTTACAAATTTACAAGTCTCAATCTTTATGCCATAAATATGATATCAGATTAATCAAACAAATTTTTATTATTAGATTTAATTAGTCAAAGGTTTTACTAAAAGTGATACTTTCTTATAAGTAAATTGATAAAATTTTATTATTTTCTGACATTTTCTTAAGAACCTTTTAAAATAAGCTCTGACTAAAATTTTTTTAATTAATTAAGCCTATCAAGTTTTAGGATTGATATTTTATACATAAATTAAACAATATATAAATTTTCCCTGATAATATTTTTAATATTAATAAATGTCTCTTCAAATCGAGTTAGTAATTTATTAACCAATTTAAAACCACCAATAATACCAGTTTTACTCTTTTGTTATTTTTTTTTTACCTTAACTATTTAAATAAATCTTTTTACAAATTATTTTAATTTTGTTTAAAATCAATCGTTATTAGACCTTGATAAAATAATCTTCTGGTCTTTAAATGATCTACGACCCTACTTAGGTTTTTTTAAAAGTTTAATTTTTTAAAAACCCTTTAAATATTTAAAATCAATATAATGAATTATAAAAATTAGATTAAAAGAACCTTAGTTAATATTTATGATGGTAAAAATATATTTTATCATTTGTATCGAGTTTTTGGACAGTTTTATAATGAAAGTTAAAATTGTTGTTGTTATACTTTCCGATATACATATAAGCAGCCCATTTTACTTAAAATTTTTAGAATTCGATAAATAATAATTTCAATTATTTGTTATAGACTCTGGTACTCAATTATTTTTATTTATAAAAACAATCAACTGAGTCTGGTCGCGGTGCATTTGTGCATTTGTTCTACTGCTAAATAAATTTATTTAACGTATTAACATATAGAGCAAAATGCATAATCTATATCTATATCACATAAATAATATTAAATTAAAAAATTTTGAGTGAAAAAGAAAAGAGAATTCGACAAACAAACCCTTTTTAAATTCATGCCTTTAGCATTTTTTATCTAATCTGATTGCAAGGTTAAAATTCAAGCATATTACATTTAGCATTTTTTACAAGTAAGCAACGTTTTTAAAAAACATGCAGTTATCTAAATTTTATTCAGTTTCATTTATTTACCCGGCCAGGTAATTTTATGTTTGGATAAAGTCATGAATACATTTTTCATTTATTATCACATACTGACAAAAAAAAAAGTTCTTTTTATAGCATTTTATAGAAAAACTTCTTTTCATTTCTTTTTAATCAATGGTGAGCAAACACGGCACCTATTTAACGAGCAAATACTTTTATAAATATGAAAATTAGTTGAAAAACTGTTGAATAAAGTATATTATAATTTTCTGATAAATTAAAAAAAATTTAAATAATCGTTGAAATTTCAGTTATAAGCATGTTACAATAATATCCAATGTCGTATAATTTTCAAGAAAATCTAATATCTATTAAAAAAAAACAGCAATTTATTCTTGAAATTACCAAAAACAAGGACGGTAATAACTGCTTAATTATATTTTTACCAAAAAAGAGCATAAATAACACCAAATAAGATCCAAGAAAAAAAAAAAAAGAAAAAAAGAAAAACTAAAACAAAATTCTTAATAAACTTCGTCTCTAATATCCGGGTAAAATTTTACAAATATCTTTTGACTGAATCACTGTCCCTGGCATGTAATTCTGTAAGAATAAAACCGCTTAAAGCTTAATATATCCGCTAATTTTAAATTATTTTTGTGATACTATTTAAAATTAATTTTATAAAAATTAATTACCTGACACCGATTTAAATAGTTAACTAGCTGATTGTTAGATATGCAACCTTATATTATTATAAATACATAATGTTGAGTAAGACTATAAGACAAGTATTTGTTTCAATAGTATCTAAAATACAAAAATTGAGTAATCAATGAGGTATACAAAATATAAATGTACATGGACAATGGTCTTTAAGATCAATGTTTTTATGTTTTTTTATTTTGTTTTTGTTTTTTTTTTTTATAGGGCGTAGTCAAGCCTGATATGCATTTCAAGTAGAAAAAAATAAATAACAAAGTTGTTAGCATACTATTACAAGCATTTCATTAGATTTATTGATTTCATTCTTCTTTTTCTTTATATAATTATTTCCTATTTTTGTTGTGTTGTTAAACTTTTCATCATAGATACAATACAAGATAAGATTTTTCAGTCATAACAAGGGTTTTTGATGTTCTTAAAAACGCTAATCAAAATAATAAAAATGTTTAAAAAAAAAATAAAAAACATTTTTTCCACCCACTCCATTTTGAATTTAAGCATGTTTCTATGATTATAACAAGTTATTACTTAATCGGAATGCCTTTAGAGTGTTATTGAAGTTGCAACTATTATACCCAGGCTACTGTCGACATTTTAATTTTGAAAGCTTTTATTTTTAAAGAATTCTTATGATTATATTTTAATATTTTTGAAGTTATTTTAGTTGTTGCAGATTTTTACTTTCTCTAAACGAAAACTTGCACAAAAAAAAAATAGGATCTTAATTAGAAGGAGCACAATTTTATTGTCGTGTATAATAGAAAATAATTGAAATGTTCTAAATAGAATAAATTTTATTTTAAAATTTATTTCCTAAATTTTTCTAAGCGTCGTTGTTTTAAATATTCAAGAGTTCCTGTACGTGCTACCGTATGATCCTCAGTAAATTCTCATTTACTGTGATGCATCCATAAATTACTCAAATACAATTGCGGAATACTACAAGCATTCTTCAGTAATTTTTTGTACGAATTTACTTATTTTCTATTGATTATATCAATTCAACACACATGTTCACAATTACATATATATACCCAAATTTTTCCTTAAAAAATGTTCCTTTATATTTGCCTGGAGACTAAAATGATGTAATTCAGTATTTACCCTCCAAGTTTGTCTTTCCATATAGTACAATTAGCTGGTCCATATTAAAAAAATTTGGGTCTTGATTAGCCATTTAAATAAGGAACAAGTAAACTAAAGTAGTACTAAAGTAGCTACTTAAAATTCTCTTATTGTTTCTCGGTCATGGACTCTTTAATATGACAACAGCAGTAAGTGTAGTTTATGTGAGGAAGTTGAAGAGACTTCTATATCTGTGCTCGTTTAAGGGCTGCTTCGTAAAATGCAACATTTCCTCTATCAGCTGCCACCAGAGCGGAAGATAACGTCGACAGCCTTAAGGAGATAGTGGCAATGCCATAGGATTTTTTAATTGAATTTGCGTTAGATCTTAGTACCGTAAGACGTGTTCAATTCACAAAATATTAAGAAAAAAGAAATGAAAAGAAATCAGAATTAATTTCTTATTAAATCCAAAAATTTTGTTAGATGATAGCCCAAAAGAAAAATTGTAAAAAACTATTTAGTGTGAATATTCAGTAGTTTTGAAGAAATTTTCTTAAAACTATAAAACTTTAGTAAGCTAAATACTTAAAATTTAGTGTTGTGCTTTGTGCGTTTTCGTTGTTGTTGTTGTTGTAAAACTGTTTTTAATTAAAATTAAAATTTCTGTTTAGTTTCGATATTCATAACGTCTTAGAAGGAAACAGGTTATAAAGTTTATTATACATAATGTTTCCCATTCTTAATAATTTCAATGGCAGAAAACCTGCTGCAACTGAAATTGAAAAAATCAAAAAATAATAATACTAATTAAACTTTATTAAACCTAGTTAATTGTACAAAGAGAAAAATCTGCAAAAATTGAATTGTAAAAATTAAAGTTTCAATCACCAAACAGAATTTAGAATTTAGTACTTTTTTATTTACCAATCAAGTATCTAAGCTTGTTTGTATGTAGAAAATAATTATATTTATCTGTATAAAATTCAATTTCAGGCAGATATATAAGGATAAGGTTTAATTTTATAAATTCCTTCACAAAGGAATTTTTAACCGTTTTTAAAAAATATATTGTTAAAAAAATAATAATAATTATAAATGATTATAGAAATAATTAAAATACTTCATTTAATTCAATTAAATTTGCATTTAGAAAAATCCATCTCAGGATGCTGTTGCATAAATCTATAATAAAAGTTTAAATATAATTAATTATAAAATAAAATAAATAAAATTAATTACTTTTTAAGTACATCTTGTTTCTTTTGATCTTCACTTGTTGGTAAACCCAATTCTTTTTGACGTTGATCATACATCATTTTTTCGACTAAACTTCTTGTTTCACCATCTAAATCAGATAATTTTGATGGTTCTGGATTTATTTTCCTTGTTGATATTTGTGGATCAGTTGTAATTAAACGATCCCACCATTGCATTTGATTAATCTATAACAAAAAATTTTATATTTATTTTTATTTTTAAAAAATAATTTTAAACAATATTACCTTTTCCAAAGTTATTAAAATTGTTTTATTATCTTGAATAACCCAAACAGAATCTTCTAATTTAATTTCACCACAAAGTTCACCTGAGATAACTGGAGGATGACCTTTTAATCCAACTGTTAATGATTTTTTACCAATTTTTACTATAACATCTTTTGATTTTAGATTAAATGTAACTTTTAATGGAACTCTTATCTGAAAGAAAATTTAATAATTTGTAAAGTTAAACATATATAAAAAAAATTAGTTGATAAATTACTTTTGTTTTTCATTTATAACTTTTTTGTTTTATATAAACTATAGCAATGGAATTTACAAACACAATTTCCTATATTAAAATTATTATGAGGAAATTAATTTACATTAGCAAGAAATTGATTTGCCTGTGAATTTTTAGAGTGATTAAATAAAATTAGAATATACCATTTAAAAGTAAGAATATCATAACAAATAAAAAAAAGAAATAATTTAATAGAATTCCATGCAAAAAGTTTAATTTGATTATTAATATTATTGCTCTTTTATATGGCCGTAACACATTTAGAAAAACAATATCAAATATATAGTTTTCTTTTTGTCTCATATCCAGTAGAATTTTGTTCATTACATTGTTTTAGGATGAAAAATTTTGCTATTTGATGGGTTTTTCTAAACAAGATTATCTACGAGGCACTAGCGTTCTTGTTTTATTTTTGGTTTAGTCGTTTTTTTTTTTCAATAATGTAAAATGTTAATATTTCACAGCAAAATTTTCATCCTAAAACAATGTTATGAACAAAATTCTACTGCATATGTGACAAAAAGAAAACTATATATATAGCACAATCATCTGAAGTTAGTTTTTCTTTTCGTTACACTTATTGAATTGTGTGGATTCCGAACTTAAGATTAATGAAAAATACATCTGTTATAGACTTTCTCCATTGAAGCTTACATACAGTATTACAATGCACGGAAAGAAATTTTGTATAGAGAATCGTGTAATACACGTGTATTTATCATGTTGCAATCATATATTAAAATAAAGGCTTTGAAAGCCTGAATGTGTGGTGACACACGAGTTGTCATGATATGCATAACTTTTCGAAGTTACGGGCGAGACGAGACGAGTTAGAGCTCCCTACAAACAAGATACACAAAACTTTTTGCTAGTAAAAGAAAGTCAAAAATCAGATAATATGTTCTAAGCTCAAGAGATTGTATTAAAAAAAAAAAAAATAATAATAAAAAAGTTTACATTTATTTCTCAAGCAAATATTTCATTAAAAATAAATTTTGCTTTCATAAAAAATTTATAAATTATTTTTGTTTATCTCATCTATAAATAGTTTTATTTTAAATTTTCCTGAATAATAAATTTTTTTAAAATTAATATTCAATAATATTTAAAACTTAAATTTTGTTAAGTATTTTTAATTCATAATTAAAATTCAATTTGTATTTTATGTCATTTTAAATTCTAAGTCATTAGCCAAATAACAAATGAAAATTTTAAAATTTTCTCTGGTCATTCCTTCAACAATAATGTCATAGTTAAACAAGTTTTCATTGAATAAAATGATAAAAATTAGAAGAAAAAAATAAATAAATTTTAAGTCGTGAATAATTTATGGTAACATTTTGATAGAACAATAAATTAAATTGTTTTTAAAGCAGATATAATGTCAGTTTGTCTAATTTAGAAAATGTTAACAATATAAATACTACAAATTATATGAACAAATAAAAATCGTTAGTTCTTAAGTAAAATAATTTAATAAGCAAAATTTTTTTTCTTCCTTCATAAAATGCTAAAAAATTTGTATGTCAAGGGAACATGAAAAAAAAATTGAGTTTTAAAAGGTTAGAAATTTATTTGTATAAGAATCAACCCTCTTAAGTTTCAATGTTAAAAAATATAATTTTTTTGTTTTTTTTTCTTTAAATTAAGAAATCGACATTGATTAGTTTTAATTGTTGATAGAAATAAAACATTTTTATTTTGGTCATTTTTTAAAAATCTTAACTTTAATTAACTAACTCGGATCTAACTTCCAACAATATAATTGGGTAGTAAGAAAATAAAGCTAATTAACCATTTTTGTCTATCCAATTAGCAATATGTCTGAAATCTAGTTAAATGAATAATAACAACAACAGCAAAAATTATAGTAATATTTTGATTATTTTTTTTTTCATCTTATGTTTTATATTTAATTTGTATCCATTCGCATCTTATTGTGAAGGTTATTGCATTTATCTTTGCCTACAAATAGTCAGTTTTGCAATTGAATATAACAAAAGATTTCTCCATGATATTGAGTTCAAGTCCAACACCGTAACTTAAATGTTTTGTCCATCATTTAAAGATTTCTCGGTCAATATAATAAAGTCGGCATAAGTATCAAATAGAAAAAAAATAAAATCATCGCTAAATGCCTTAAGAGGTCATGATTCCTTAAAATATATAATAATTTTTAAAAGTATATATACAAAACTATTAAAAGAAAACAAAAAAAGGCTTTATCAACTTTACGTGTGTATAGAAATCAATTAGGACTATTAGATCTTTATTTTTGCACACAAAAAAAAGACGAAGAACAGAAAAAGATTTAGATTGTAGAAAATTGTTTTCAAAATTTCCTAATTACAAAGCAACCGCTGTTAGTATCTGGATTTTATTATTATGCAAGTAAGCCAAGGCTATGATACATAGTAAAAAGATGTAGTCTTTGATTACATTAAAGTAATTTAATCATTGTCACATTCAAATTTGCACTGAATATTTCATAAAAATTAAAACCTTTTTAAAACTACTTTAGATACTGGAAATATATTTTTAGTTTCCAAATATTTACCCCTACATTAAATAAGATTTATAATGCAGTTAAGCGTCGAATTTGATTTTAAAAACCCCTCACATTTTTCGGAATTAAAATCAAATGACGACATGTGTTCACGACGAAGGCAGGGCAAAATGATATCCTATTACAAATTTTATGAAAAACGAAGAACTATATTTTTATTTAAGAGAAACTTAACAATTTATATCTGCTAAAGTTTTGTTATTATAAATTTAAAAATTCTCAAAAAATATTAAAATAGTTTTCATAGTCAATGGTAACAGCGACGAGTAAACACGTCCAACACACCGTGATTTTAATTGACGCAAGATTTAATTTGACGTGAGAAATGCGCCTAAAACTGGTCAAGAAGAGCTCTGTCTCATAATGCGTTTAGTGGCCAAAATACTAGTGTCGTAATCTGAAATTTTACAACTTTGTATAGGAACTCTTTAATATTGTATTAATCTAAATCTAGTTTTTTTTTTCTAGTCTTTTGCAAAAAGTACTAGATAACTCATGGCAGTATCAAAGGGAAATTTTAATTATTTTTTCGAAAATACTTACAATTAGACAGTAAATTAATGTGAAAGTTGGGTTATATCAGGGATAATTTTATTAAATAAAAGGTAATAATTTTTTTATTTAACACACAATTTAATTCTTTACAAAAATTTGTCAACAACAAACAAATAACAAATTTTTGACATTAAATATGTACTAATCAAAAAAAAAAATACTAGGGCCCAGTATGAGCAATTTTTTTTATATATGAAGCAAAATGTAGTATTCTTGGCCACTGTAAACGCACTATTACATACAATAATTTTAGGATAATTTTTCAGCTATCACTATAATTAAATTTACATTTTGCTCCTTTATATTATATACAAAAAGAATAAAATTTAATCATAAAAGGATTCTAAAATTTTGGAGAGTTTATGGTACAACAATATATTATAATTTTTTACGATTTAAGAATTAAAAACAAATATTAAAACATTAAATTTTCCTACTAAAGTAACAACAATTATATAAATATTAAATTTTATTAGAATTTAACTGCATTTTTTAATGTCAAAACCGGGATTACAAGAATAATAAAAAAAACAATAATTCAAAGGTTTTTAACTGAAAATTATTAATAGTTTCCGAAAAACACACCTCCTTAATTCTTAAAACGAAACAAAATCGAATAAGGCGAATGAACTTGAAAGTTATTTCGATTTATTGCTTAAAATAAAAATAACAAAAAATTTGTTTAAATTAATTTGCTCGACATTTTAGTATAACAAAACAAAAAAAGAAATAAAACCCAAACAGCAAGAAAAAGAAAAACAAAAAAAAAAAAATAATAAAATCTCTTGGACCCAAGCTAGGGACAGCCATTAGAGAGTATTTTTGAAAAGCAACCGGTAACGGTTTGTAGGTCTGATAAAAATACCGTCTAAAATTAGATTTGCTTACATTCAAACCAGTTTAACTACTATTAATAAATTTATATCTATATCTTTTTCATTCTATAAATCCAAGAAAAGCGACAAAGTGCTATAGTTAACACCTAATACAAAAACCTCTGAGGATTATCGAACTCTTATATAAAATCTAAAATAACTGATTTAGGTTAAATTATTTACTTTAAATTCTATATAATTTAATTTATAAATAAAAACACTTTTCTTTTTTCTGTTGGTTGGTTTTTTTTTTTTTGGTTGTTTCGTATATAAATAAAAGGGGTCAAGAATACGTCATTAACTGGAAATTCCCAAACTATACTCTAACCTAAAATTTTATACAAAAGAATAAACAAAACATGATATTTACAAAAACAAACTTATTATCAAGTAATTCTCCTGTTCGCCGTTTTGGCTAAATTACTCCGAAATTTTTACAAATTTGGATGCTTACAAAAAAAAAAGAAAAAAAAATTAATTTAAACCATTGAGTGTATTTTCTCGATGTTTTTTATCGGGTTTTATGTTATATACTGCTGCCCCTGTTCTTAAGATATTTAATCATTAAGAACCCGGATCTTTAAGACGGTGATTTTTATGCTTTACAGTTTTGATGCTACAGAAGAAGAAAAACAATTCGAGGCCGCGATCTTACAGATTATAATTGGAACAGACATAGCAAAATGTTTTGAGTTTGTCTGAAATGAGAACTTGGATTAGTAATAGGTTGATATTAATTTATTTATTTTTCTTTTTTTTTTTCGATTTTGAAGTGTAGACTTTTGAAATTTTCCTTTATTTTATTTTGTTACACGAACTTCATTTAATTTTTTGTTCACACTTTTAGTGAAATAACTTTTTTAATGCTAAATCGAAAAAACAAAATCAATTTAATTTTTATGTATTATCACTTAATAATAGTTTTAAAAAAATGAAAAACTCTTGAGATCATTATGTATGATGTGCAATAAATCTACTATTTTCATAAATTAATCGTTATTCATTCCAAACAAATATAAGAGTCTAAGATTTTTGAATTTTCATTTTTTCATAGTTCAAATTGAAGATATTAATCAAGAAACAGCCACAACGTTTATTTCTTTCTTAGTTAGCTATAACAATGATTCCCCTACACTGTATAACATACACATTTTGATGATGATGGTTACTCTTGCGAAATTTAGAAGATAAACAGATTGTAACAGATTGTACCGTATCAAGCATATAGCAATTTTATTTTATTGTGTCGTTTAACTCTTTATTTGTAAACTTTTTGAATTCACAAAGTTAAGCAAAATTCTAGTGTTTGTTTACACTGTATTAAAAAAAATTTAGATTTCTACCATAGATAATACTGAAATTCATATGAACAAAACTGAGAACAAAAGCGCAAAGATTTTGAATTCTCGAGCATTTAGTTCAATTTTATTATTTCTGTCTCTAATGAGCCTGTTTACATTAAGACCTACACAGCCACAGTTGTTCGTATTAAGGCCAGAGAGATAGGAAACAATGCACTGCAAATTATTAGTTGATTACCAATAAACAAAAAAGTGTTTCTTGACATCAAATAATTATCTGGCCGACTACCTAACTATTTTCTTCTTTCTTTTTGTATTAAAACATTTAAACAATGGTTGTCGTAATATGGTTCTAAAATTTTTGTTTTTGGACTTGAACGTGTGATTAAAAATATAAAGCATAAATTGAGTGTGTCAAAATTTCATGTTGATCGGAGTAAAATTACCAAAGTTATGAGTATTTGAGCGTCTTTTACTTTAAAGCGTTTTTCTGAATTTTGTTAGTTTCGAAGTCGAAGTCCCGCACGATAACTAAAAATCTACTGAGCTGATCATTTTGGAAATGTTACACACTAATTTCCCACTTATTTCACCAGGTAATGACGACAGTTTTTTTGTTTTTCTTAATAAATAAGTCGATTTTTTAGGTGATAATCGGTATTTTAGCTTCCAAAAGCTACTCATTACTCTCGTCATTACTTCATCTCCTTTAATAAATAAATTTCAAATTTTTGATTTTGGATGGTTCTGTTGCGAGTTATGATGCGCACTGCAAAACACCTTTTTTTAAAGCCACTCGCTCCTTTATTATGCCCTTAAGTTTCAAAAAAGAGAAATATAATAATTGATATAATAATTCAAAATGCACAAACATTTTAGCAATTAGTATTAATAATTAAATAATAATTTTCATATTAAAACAAGAATAAAATTGATAAAATATATTATTCAAAAAACAAAATTTAAGCTTCTTAAAATACTTTTTATATTTTAATAAAATTTCCGAATTGTCAAATTTTCCAAATTTAATTCCATTTATAAATTTTATCATCATTTAATATAAACGAATAATGTAATAATTTAATAATTTAATAATTTAGCAACTTAGTACTTCTCCAGTTTTAAAACGGTAAATTTACTATGCCGTTAGAATTAATTATTATAAAATATATTAATAATATTAATAGGTCACAAGATAAACTCGTTTTCTTCTAATTATTTTGATAGTTTAATTAAGTTGATCAAACCAATTTTATGCAAAGTTTCTACAAGCGGATACTAACTTTTTGTTTTGTTGTGTTCTTTTTTTATTATTTCTGTTTATTTTATTCTTAGTTAAGACAACTAAAGTCAAGTCTATAAACAAAAGTCAAAGATAAAACTGAAAACAGCAACTAAAAATATTACAGGTTAACAACTGAGAATATCTTTAACCAATTTTTGCTTTGTTTTTCGGTTTTTATTATTATTATAAACGATGTGAACTAGTTTATAAGCATATTTTAATTTGAAGGACATTTAGGTGACCACCTAAATTGCCCAAAACGTTAAACAAATTAACATCATATTCGTGATTGCATAAAAAAAAACTACGCAAAAATTTAATTATGAATTATTAGTAATAGGATGTTTTTTTTTTTGTATTTTAGTTTTGATTATTTCAAAAGCTAAACCAAAAAAAAACTTATCTTCTCTATATATAAAGCATTTTTTTTTGCGCTGAAAAATTTTTTGTTTTATTATTTAAAAAATATATTAATAAAATCTTAAGATCCTGTTGCTAAAATTATGACTATTTGTAATTTTTTTAGAATTGATTTAGTCATTAGCAAAAACAAATTTTTTTTCTTAAAAACAAATTAGATAATTGAATTTAGTTTTTTTTTGTGAAAATCATACAATTTGTACGATATTAGCCAATTGTAAAAATGTTTTCTAGTAAAACGAAATAATTATTTTATTTGTTTTTTTAAAAGATGAAACTTGGATCTACATATTATATATATCTAAATTTCAATAACAAAATTGATATTAGGATAAATTATCCTAACAAAATAAAAGATCATTGATCGCTTCAAATATTGCAATCTGCAAATTCAAATAAAAATATGTAAGTTCAAATTATGTTATTGCTTCATAAGCAATAATACAGGTTGAACTTTGAATTAAAAATTACACATTTTTAAAATGTAAATAATAATAAAAGTGCAAACTTTTATATTCTTGATCACTAAGTAATAATATGAATTTGAATTTTCGTTCAAATCTTATTTGAATCAATTTATAGTATATACGACCTTAAAATTTATTAACGAAGAATAGTTTAAATTCAAAAATATATTTCTCCGATTCATCTGACCAAAGATGAAGCTTATTCTTAGTTAAAGCTTAGGACTTACGACGATTGGCAAGAAATATAAGTTACTATATGATAAAAAATCTACTTCTACTAGCTAAGACTTTTGATCATATAGAACTTAATTAAGATATTCTTTGTGACCAAAGACGAGCCTACTCTGACTAAAACTTTGGTGTTCACAAATACTTGGAATATCCCGATATTGAGATAAACTTTTAATCTGTTTTATAAAAAGATTGGTTTGTACCAGCCAAGGTTTTTTAACCAAGGGCCTATCTCGTTAACATTCTAAGATCATTTTTTGTAGATCTTAGAATAATTAATGATTATGGAATCTAAAAAACTGCAAAGATTACATGATTTTTAAAATATATGGAATCTATGGCAAAAATAATACTATTTCAATTACTTATTTCTTTATTGAAAAAGAATAAATAGTGGGGTTTTGCATAAACAAATATCTACATAGCTCAAAATATATAAATATCTGATTGAAATAGTTAAGGGATTAATCAATTGGTAATAATTCAAAATTATTTGCAAAAAGTATATAAACAAATAAATTTGTATCAAGATCTAAAGATCTTATAAAAAATATCAGAATTTATTGTCAATAAATAAATATAATAAAAACAATATTTTAAACAGTATAAGTTCTAATAAAATTTTGCATCTATTTAACAGTTGTTTTTAGCAACAGAAAATCAATAAATAAAAAGTGGAATTTAGTGGCTTTCAATTTGATCTGGTTTAAAGGAAAAAAAATCTGGTAAAAAGAAAAATACTTAAGATAAGGTCCACAAGACAAAACCCCATTAGAACCGGATATAATTCTTAGTACCGGCTTGGGTATATCGAAGCGTTACATTGCCGATACTAGCTCAATCAGATTACTCATATCCGTTCCACACTTAATCAAATCTGTCTAGGATTTAATATACTTTATAATATCTCAAATGGCTGTCATAATTTTTTGTTGTTATTACATTACAAAGAAATTTATTCAAATTAAATATTACACAAAAATAATTCATTTTTATTTGATTTATTGATCGATTTGATATATTTTGTTTTCCATCTGATATAATTTTTACAATTCACAGTTTAACCTCAAATTGAGTCCAAGATACTTTAAAGATCATACCTGAGATATTTTGGAACTGTACCTATATATATATGAAAGCTATTTTTGTTGCAATGGAGCTTATAAATCATGTGTAGTGATTTTATTTAATTTGTTTTAGCCATTCATTCATTTAGTTGATCTAACACCAGTTTAAATAATATAAAATTTATGGCTTGTGATTCATTTATTGACAAAATTTTAATTTATTTCAACACATTTTGTATTGTATCAATCCAAAATAATGAAATGAATCAATATTATTTTTTTTTATATTAATATTCAAAACTGCAACAAGGCTTAATCTTAACTTAATCTTAATGCTTTTTTTTTTTTTCTACAATAGATTTGTAGAGAACTTTTTTTCGACGGACTTTTCTTTTTAAGGTCATTTTGTTCCCTATTTCAAGTCGAAAAACCAATTGCGCTAATACACACGGAAAATGCTAATGTTTGGAGCTGGACAATAAACTATATTGACCAAGGGAGATAAAAAGCAGTAAAAACCGTTTTTTGCTTTATCTGATTCCACGTCACCTTGCACAAAATGTTATTTAGCAAAACTTCAAAATTATAAAAATAAGCTCTGTAGTTTTTAATAAAAAAAATTATTTTTAACCACATAGTCTTTTTATCTAACAAAACTGTAGCCGATGTGAGCCACCGGAGGTACACACCATCCTCAACGTGTTAAAAAAAATATATATAAAAAAATTTTGATTTTTAAATTCCAGTAAAACTAATCGCATGTAAATGATCAAAACATTTATTATTAAAACATTTTATTGTCAGATCTATATTTTTTTCAACAATTTTCACTAGAAATTTCAACTCAAGAAATTCATTCTAGCATAAAAATTTTCTTTATTTTTTAAACTTTTTAAAAGCAGCCACTAATAAAATAATTTACATAAATGCAATTGAAAATATACAATAATTTTTCTTTTCGACAAGGTTTTTTGATATAAAACAAAAAATTGCAATGATCGACAACAAACTATAACCAAGTCTGATAAAGTCAAGGGAAGGTTTTATAAAAAGACAAAAAAAAAAAAACAAATTTAGGTATAAATGATTAATTTTTACATCGCTACAGAGATTTTGAAGGTTAATACTGGTACTGAAATTATTGCCCTTCATTACATACCAGTCCATCCACAAAGGATGAGAATGTAATCTATATAAATTTTAAAATTAAACTGTGGACGTCCTTCAGTTTAAAGTCTACTATCTAGTTCCATACTTTGGTTAGTAATTAATTTCAAAGCTTGTTTTGATTCTTTGAAAGAGTAGAAAAATATCAAAATTTTACAATCATTTTACTTATCCAAGTGGAAGTTTGCATGGCAAAAATCTTTTACAGCTATTTTATTTAATATTGTAAAAAAAAAACTATATCCAGACTTCTTAAATTATTACGAATCTTTAATAAGTTTAAGTAAATAAACTCGGTAATTAGATGCAAGGATAATTTAGATTCTAAATTTTAATTAAGATCGGTTAATTCGGTTAAAAAGTCAAATTTTCAGGAATTTTTTTCAGCAATACAGGTAGTTCTAGTTCTTTGAAAAATATTTTGCTAAATTTTAATTTCAAAATAATAAAACGTGAGCTAAAGGCATTCTGCTTTTTGATGGCTTTATAGAGCATACATATATACGCATTGATTATTCTTATACATATTTCCATCAACCAAAAAAATAACTTTCGCCACCACTTGAGAGACTTTTTTAGGAAGCAATAAGTTGATCCATTTTAATCAGTCCGATCTACGCTACCCATTGAAGCTGTTTAATCGAGCACCGTATTTTACGTTTTCACTGTATTTGATTCCTCTTTGAATCAAAATAAGAAATAAGGTCATGTGTCGACCGAATAAGTAAAAAAAATCTTTATAAAATATTTACGTGCATTTTTACTTTAAGTAATTAAATATTTACTTAAGCTTTCAGATTTAATACGCCGAAAATTAAATATTCAAATTATTACTTTTCTAGTAATAATGAAATAATGTTGTCGAATAGTTCGAAAAATTAAAACGAATTCGCCCTTACGAGGAATACCTAAATCAATGGGCTTATTAGATGAAATTTTATATGATTATTGAAAATATGACCTCTAATTGTAATATTTTCTGAAAAAAGGAACAAAACAAAATCACTAGTCACAAGATTAAATAGAGCTTAAACAAGGTTAATGCCACGAAATTCTTTCAAATTGAAATTTAATTTATTATTCTTATTACAATACACAAAAAACTGGATTATTTATTTTAAGTCTACTAATTAAGGTCAAGTAAAATGAAAATTGTAATTAAATATTAGTCGTAATTCTTAGTCAATCTGTCTGCTTTGTTTGTTGATCAGTCTTAAAAAGTTTTACTAAACAATTATTTTGCCAATCTACTTAAATAATATTAATATCATATTAGTCAGATTATATTATTTTCAAGAAGTTGTCCAACAAATTAATCCTTTTAGCCTCGAATTCATTTCTTAAGAGATTTTTTAAATTTTCGCATTTGAAATTTCAAACGCGAATGTATCAAAAGCAATACTAGCAAGGACAAGCCTTTTCTTAAATATTAACATTCAAGAAAAAATTTTAATTTTATTATCAAGAGTGAAAATGTTAAAGAAAATTTTTAAATAAAAATTTGTTAAAAATATATAATTTTTTTTAGCTTTCCGTAGTTCCTTATCTAATTTTTTCCTTTCAAACTTAATACTTTGAACATTCAAGTAAATTTAAGACATTTATAACATACGTTTGAAGAAGAGCCAAACGAGTCCAAAGATCAAAATTGGTAAAGATCAAATTGGTTAAATTTTATTCTAAACCAAATCTGACTTACCTCAATATAAAGACTTAGGAGTTAAAGGTGAAAATATTCCACGAAATAAAGAATAAAAACAAAACACTTACTGTAAACAAGCTCGTTCTAAGATAAAAAAATCACAAAACATGGATAAGGATTTTTTGCAATTGCATGACAGCGTTCGGCAATTAGATGCATGGTTGAGTTATGAAAATTATAAACTCAGATAAAGATGTTTTAATCATTTGGTATTGTAAATCCACATTTTGATTTTGTATTGAACGCCTGATGGGCTCATAAATTTTATTAAAATCGAAAAAGGCATTTTGTGAATTAAATTTATATCAGAGTACAAAAATTAGCTCTGTTACTTTGAATATAATTGCAAAACAAACAAGATAGCTTCTTAACCTTATAGTTTTTAACTTTAATTCTTTTTTTTTGTTTTGGTAAAACACTCTTTGACCACACTTTTACAACCAACGAAAGTTAAATTTATTATGAATTATACAATACATAAATAATTATATATTCGATACCATATGTTTTTGTTTCGAATGACTCAAAAAGAGAGTGGACAGTGTGGTGAACTTTAAGCGGGGTATTCACTATATTTCCGAATCAATGATTCGGCTCTTAGTTCCCATTTAAAGTATATGGAAAGCACGAATAAGAGAGAAAATATCCAACATGTTGAATATTTTACTCACAAATGAATCAGCCATATATTTCATATGGGATGAATACCACGCTTAAAGGGGAACACTGTAGCTACCGGTAAAATGCCCTTTAAATTATTAAGAGGCTTAGATAAAAAAAATCATAATTATCCATCCTTACATTTCGTATTGTCAACATATCATAATAGTGGAGTCAATGAAGCTTTTAACCTGGAAGTCCGGTGGAACAGCTCCGATTTTGATGATTTTTTTTTTAAAAGTTTTGTTTTTCTATATTATTTAAAATCAGAAACCTTTGGGAGGGGGGAAATAAATTTTTATATTGTTTAAACAATAATTTTTATACTTATACAGGGTGACCCAAAAATCTTTAATTAAATGCTTAGGATAGAAAGTACATTAAATTTCATGGCCAAAAAACACAAAAAGTGGGGGTCTAACTTTTTTCGTTTTCGAATTATAGGGGCTTGAATTTTACAGGCGCCGTTTTCACCCCGACGCACTCTATCACTTATAACTTTTGAACCTACACGATGATGAGTAAGAAAAAAATATTTTTTAAAGCCTACAATATTATTTTACTTATAAAATAGCAAAAACTTAAAAATAATAACAAATGGCGGAGAAAAAAATTTTTAAATGAAACCATTAGTAAGAATCCCGGGCTTTTTTTTGAAGTTTTTTGCTTTTTTTTAAAAAAAACACCAACATAATTTGTTTTTTCTTTTATTTTCTTAAACTACAAATGTTTTCCAATGAAAAATTGATACATTGTAATAACGTATCTCTTTTCCATAGTGCAATAAAAATTTAGCAAAGTCAGCCTTTCCCGAAAATTTGATAAGAATTTTCTATTTAACTGCCTTTAAGGGCTTATCAATATTTTCACACCGATGTAAAATAAATATTTGTGAATACAAGTTGAAAATATTTGAGTTTTAAATTAGCTAAGTGGAATATTGGAAGTAGTCTAGTGGAAAAAATTTGAAATTCGTTATATTCTAGGATATTTTTTTGATGGCGTTTTAAGTCTTTACTCTGCACTCTACCACCTATGAGTTTTGAATCAACATGATAATGAGGAAAAAACGTTATTTTTTTATAGCCTACAATATTGTTTAATTATTAAAGTAGGAAAAATTGGAAAATAATAACAAATAACGGAGAAAAAAATTTCTAAGCAAAAAAAGTTGGAAAAAATTAAGAAAAATCGCCTTTTTCTTAAAAAAGTCCCAGCAAAGGTTATTGTGTTATATTTATTTTCGCAAGCTACAAATGTTTTCCAATGAAAAATTGGCACATTGTTATAGCCTATCTCTTTTCCATAGTGCATTAAAAATTTAGCAAAGTCAGATTTTCCCGATATTTCAGTTAGAATTTTCTACCTATCTATCTATATTGTTTAAACAATATAAAAATTTATTTCCCCCTCCCAGATGCTTCTGATTTTAAATAATATAGAAAAACAAAACTTTAAAAAAAAAAATCATCAAAATCGGAGCTGTTCCACCGGACTTCCAAGTTTTGCCAGTTTTACGTCTTCATTGACTCCGCTATAAGGCTTGAGTCTGTCATTAAAATATTGGAAAAAAATTTCAAAATTCTTTTGTATTTGAAACATTCTAAAAAAAATATAAAACTTTAAAACAAAATCAAACCCTAAAATATTTCTGTTAAGGAATTTTATTATAAAGAAAGTGAAACACATAAAAAATATCTATTTAATAGGTAAATCATGGTATTGCTGTAAACGGAATTAAGTTCTGCACGAACATTTTTGCAATACATAAATGCAAACAACAAATCAAATTTTTTAAATCATTTTTTCGATTTTTAATAATGTACAAAATAATTTAATTACTTTAAAAACGAATTAATTTCCTCTGTTATTAGTTTTACAAAAACAAAAAACATCAAAACACTTATTTTTGACGTGACAAATATGCGCATCACTAATTTTATTTCAACATATAAAAAAGTAGATATTAAATTTTTTACTAGTTTTTCCCGATAATTACTTTTGATTATATAATAATGTACTTATTTTAAATATCGATAACTCTTAACAGATAATAAAATTTGACAGGAAAGTAGGTATATTAAAAAATCAATAATACTTTATACTTTTGATATTTGACAGCAAATTTTTCGGAAAAAAAAATTTAATTAATTTTTTTACTGAAATATAAAAAACTTCAATTAAATGAAGATAGCTTGTTATTGAAGTACTCTTTTTTAATTATCGACTGTCATAAAAAGCTCCATACATTTATGTTAATTTGTAATTACAAAAATTTGAGTAAAAAAGAGCCAATTCAAGTATTTGCAAAAACTAAAGTTTTATCATTAAAAAATTGCCTGCGAGCAATAGTTAAGTGTAAATATGAGAAGTTATTTATTCTTAATCTGGGATCTAATGCAGTATTAAAAAAATCTGCCTGAAAAAGCTAAATAAAAACTGAAACCGCAATTTGCATCATAAGCGCATATATGCGCGCATTTTTCCTGGCCACTATCACCCGAGCGCATATATGCGTGGATTTTACTTAGCCGCTTATTACCAAAGCGGATATTATACCCATGAATATTAGGTGTGAAGTCAGTGAAGAGTGATGATCGGAAATAGTTTCAGGGTAAAGTAACACAAAAAAACGAGCAATTGTATTTCCGACAGCAGTGGATGTTTTTTTGCAGTTTCTTTTGATAGTAGCAATAGTGATCAAAGTGCAAGTGATTTTGAGTGAGACGAAAAAAATTACAAACCAAAATTGTATAAATCAATAAACATTTTCAATCAAATACAATCAAAAAAGAAATGTTGGTGATAATAAAGAATTTCTCACTTTTCCTTGTGATGCAAATGGATTAACTAGATAAATACACGCAGAAAACAAGTAAAATAATTTTTTTTTATTAATTTATAAATTACACCAAAGTTTAAAAAAAATATTATCATTTTACTAGAAATTTTAATGACTTTAGAATTATCATAGAAATAAACAATAAAATAATATTCAAAATTAGTTCGAATTTATATCCAATCCAATAAAATTTAAATACGAATTAATTTAATCATATAATCAATAATAACAAAAAAATTTAAATTCAAGAATTTAAAGATGAAATTTTGCTTTACTAGAAATTTTTTACTTATATTTATATTTTCTAAAATAGAATTAAACTTAGGAAAAACTATAAAACTAGTTATTAATTCGATATATTAAATTACAAATTGTATCTGAAAATATTTTATAAATTTTCAAACCTGTAAATATGCTAAATGTATTTGCGATTTTAAAAAAACTTGACAACACTAAATAATTTGTTGGAAAAAAAGTCTCTAATAGACCAAACTGACCTGAATAATATGAAATATATTTCCTTAGATCGTGAGCTTTCAATATGACTTACTTTCTTTTCTTTAACAAAAAAAAAACCCAAAAGCCAATGTCATTATTTATACTAAAGATAAGTTTTGAATAAATTCTTTTTTTAATTTTTTTGATTTTACTAAAAAAGAGTACAATGACATTTGCTAAATTATAAACAGGTTATGTCATGTCAAAAAGAGCAGCATTTTAAGAAATATTTTGAAAAAAAAAAAAAAAAAACATAATTATAATAAATATGATGTGTCTTCCTGACACAGACTAGACAAACATACATATTGAATGTGATTCTTTAACAACAATCAAAAGCCAAATACAGCTATCTAAAATAAAAATAATAATTAAAATGCGTGAAGGTCAAACATCTCTTTTGCTATCCATATTATGTAACAACCTAAACAGGTGAAATGGGAATATAAATAACTTGTGTCTTAATTACAATAATTTAATATAAGTAAGATACCCAAAAAAAAAATGGCCAAAAAGACAAGTTTCTTACTCATTTAGATACTTACTATAAACTATTAAATTTAATTTTTTCGTTTTAACCACTTTTTTATTATAAATAAATTCTTTTCAAAATTTTGTTTATACATAATATAAAGACTCTATTATGTATCGATACAATGAAGCTCACAATTTAAAAGCTAAAGTCTCAAGTTGAGCAACATTTTTTATTTGTTGTTTTTCTTTATGTATTATTTCTTTTTTTTTTGTGAAAGGTTCTCGCAGAATTTTGTGTTTAATACACGTAGCTTCATAAAGAAATATGATTGTCTGTTTGATTACCTGTTGTTGGTTACAATATTCGAACTTCTTTTAAGGTGATATCTTATGCTATTTTATCAGTTTAGTTCAGTTCTTGACGCCGGACAGTACGGTTTTGTATAATGCGAAAGGTCCGCCGCGTGTAACAGTTTAATTTTTACATGAAAAATTGAGTTTGTTCGATTTATAAAGTGAGATAATTGATGATTTTTTAGATGTTGTTTTTTGGTTAGAAACAAAAAAAGAAAATAATTTAAATTAAAAAATTTGATATTGTAATTAAAAAAAATAAATTGTGCCATTTTTTATTTAAATTTTTGATAGATTTTCAAAATATTCAAAATGTAAGTCTCAAAGTTTAGATAATTAATTTGAATATAATCTTCAAAGAAATATTGTTTTTTTTGTATTAAATATATGTGTGTACAAAATTATTCCTTTTTTTATTTGTTGTACAGGGATAAGTCCCCCTTTAATTATTTTAAAAATTTTTTTTAATTAATATGTAGTTTTTTTTTGTAAGTGTACATAAAATTCAAAATTTTAGAACAAAAACATTGATTTATTCTGGATTTATTTTAGCTTTACTCTGTTTTAGTATGTTAATTTAGAACAAAATTTAATTGCTAGTTTTTTTGATTAAAGTAATAAATATGAAATTCTTCAATTAGAAAATATAAAATTCTTAGTTAAGATCTTTAGCAAGAAACTTATAAATTATATAAAAAAAATAACTATTAAAGTAATTTCAGTCTAAAACACAATTTAGTATTAATTTTATTATTCAAAGAAAAGAAAAATTTATCAATTAATAATATAAAATATAAATTACTAAATGTTGGTAATAACCTTCTTAAGAAGGAGAATTCTTATTGTATTTTACTCAAGTAGTATTTAAAAAACCAAAAAATAAATTTAAAAATTCTATTTTCAAAACTACTGTAAGAAATTGGTCACACGTAATCTTGTCCTTTTTTTAATTGATTTTCCAAAACGCACATATTTATGTGGTTTGATTATGAAATAAAAAAACAAAAATTAGTTTCCTTTAAAACAAACAAGCAGAAAGGATAAAAAAAATTCTGTAAATTAGAATTATTACTTTTTTTCATTTAACTAATTTAATTGTGTATTTCAATGAAAATATATCATGAAGTGTTGAAAGGACAGAACAGCAATAAATTTATAAAAGTCTCTGTATTTGAACTAATAGTTTTTTTTGGAATAAAATAAGCATTTATGAAAATAAGTAAATATTTTATAATTATTTTCAGTCAAATTTTTTCGAGTTCTATTTTATTCGATATTATTTATTTTATTTAAATCCATTTCTATAATTTATGTATCATGTAAATTGAATGAATAACTTCTTAAATATACGGTTTTTTTTTGTTTGTTATTCCTTGGTTAAGTAGTATTTAAAAAAAAAAAGTGGCCTGAAATTTGTTTTGATCACTGCAAAGGCTACTAAGTAGCCTTATACAAGGCTATTACCATGCGCTACCAGTAATCAAACCTAGGCTGACATAAACAAACAAACAAACAATAGCTTCTAGAGTTACTGCGTAAAGCTATTTGGACGGAGACGATCCCGCTAATTAGCTTAAAAATAAAAAATAAATTTATTGTATGATTTTAAGACCCTTTAGTCATTTATTTGGCTGCATAGGATTCAACAGCTTAAGAAAGAGAAACCCAGAACGTCGCAGAGCTGCGGCTTATACATTTAAGCAATTTCTTAAAATTCATGGTTAACCGAAAAGTTTTTCACAAAAGTTCCATCATTATCTCAACAATGATTCTTATTGATCCTAGAGATACACAAATTTTCAGTACTAATGCCAATGTAGAAGCGTTTTTTGTACGGGAGGCTTATACAGTGTATAAGCGTCTATTAACGCTATAAAGGGGACTATTCACTAAATTTCGAAGTCACCAAATGTCTGTTTCGTCCCATGTAAAGTATTTAAACATGTTTAAATTTTTATTCACAAACAGTTATTTCCATATACTTTATATGGGAGAAGAAAGAAATTTGACTATTTGGAAATTATAGTGAATAGTCGTCCCCTTAGGGGGAGATAGAGAACCTAAATTCTCAATATCCTCAAATTTTCATTTTTTTGTTTTGCTAATTTATTTAAAAGATTATTATTCCTCGTTTATGTAAGCTAAGAGCTGTATTATATTTAAAAAGTTGAAATACTTAAACTTCATATTAACATGTCTTGATTTTATGGTATTGGAGGGAGGACTTATCATTTCAAATATAAGAAAAAAACGTAATTGTATAAATCATAAATTACTGTTAAATCAAATGGTATAAAATTTGCACTACAAGGTATTTTGATGTAAGTAAAACAATTATAAAATCCGGTTTAAAATTTTTCTAGCTGGGAAAAACGATAGCATATTAAGAAGAAAAACAAAGGATCTTAAGGGACATTCACAGGTTTACTACAATTCGTTCACTGGAATACTTCCCAATATTAAAATTTTTTTTATCATTTTTATCTTATTTAAAGTATGCAAACATATTCACTGAAGTAAAAGACCCAAAGAGAAAAATTTAAGCTTCACTTAACCCTTTCGCTACAAGCGTCACATATATGTGACGGGGGTTCATTATCAATTTATGATAACTTTTGTATCAAGTCGTACTGTAAATGGATGTATAATGTTATACACCAATAAAATAAATGAATAATGTTATTAGTCTGGCAATAATTACAGCTGTTTAAAAGATCTGAGCGTCGGAAGTAACGTACACGAATTCTTTACTACTAAGCGTAGTAATAATTTGTTGAGTTATAAAGGAATAAATTAGAGAGAAACAGAATTATATGTTATTCCACATATACACAATTTCCAAAAAAACTGGGAAAAAGAGTTATATGCCGTGTATGATCTGCCAATAAACTGCTAAAAGCTACTATATATGACTGCAAAATGTGCACAATAACTGCAGGACTAACAACTGTCCAATCATAGACAAATGCTTTAAAATTTATAAAAATAAATAAATTTGAATAAAACATATTATTATCTTTTCCTTTTCCAATTTAATTCATTTCATCTTAATTTGATGTGTCACATACATATGTATAGTATATGTGACGTGTGGGCCACAAATGGAATTATTTATTTATAGCCCTGTGTCACTTATTCGTGTCGCCATATAAAATTGCTCATTTCGCCTATTTGGAATATGTACATCTCACAAAACTTAATAAAAATTGGTATCATATTTAAATAATAAAACGTCTGGGCTGTGGTGGCGGTTTTTCTGCTTAGGCCCTGGTAGGGTTAAAGAACCGTAGCTCATTTACAAATAATCGAAATTATATAAAATTTAGCTTGTCGTTTTTGTTCAGTTTTCTTAGTTTATAGTAATAAATTTTGGATTTTTTATTGGAGATAATGATAGTTTTATGTCAGTCTCATGTTAATTTTTCCGGGCACGTGTTAACGATGAGAGAATTGAAAATCTATAAACAAATATATATATATACAACATATATATATTGATTTTATTTTATTGAAAAATTTGCAAATTTGTAACTTTCAAAATATTATTCATTATTTATATTATATTTAAAATATAGTTTAGTCTTACACTACTAAAAATAAAGTTAATTTATTTTTGATACAACTCTAACCTTTTTTAAACTATTACTGAAATTTATGGTCTAAATCTATTCAAAAATTATTTCTTAACAGGCATAACTATTTAACTAATGTGAGAATTTATTTCTGTGTAATTTGTTACACACAATAACAAAAAAAAACAACACAAAAATGATTAATGATTGTTATTACAATATCTTTTGCAACACCTTGAAAACGCTGTAATAGTCAAAATAATTTTATTTTTTCTTCATTATATTGTGGTTTATTTTTAAATAAATTTTCGATTTAGAAATCAATTTAAAATTATGAAAACATTTTTATAGTCAGAACTTTAAAATTATTTAAAAATTTATACGACTTTATTACAGTAACTATATTTTAATTTTTTATATTTAACTTTTGGTAAAATTACCGATAAGCTTTTATTGCAACAACTATTTAAAAATAAAGTTTTCTTAATTTTATAATAACTCTAACATTTTTAATTAATATGACTCTAAAATGAATTTCCTAAACTTTGGTTTTACTAATAAAGCTGAGCGATAAACGCTAGTGTGGCCACTAACGTCTGCAACTTAAATTGTATAAAATTACTTTAGTATTAAGTAAGAAGTAACCGAAAAAATTTGATTGATGTTCCAAATATTATTATGCACAAATAAATCCAATAAAAACTTAGCTCAGAGCTAGGCTTAAAAACTATTTTGTTACATATTTTTAATTCCTATTTTGGCTACGCAGAATATTAGGAATCGAACGAAGATTGTGTGCCCACTTTCGATGAAAGCTTGTAAGCCAACTATTGAACATTAATACGAGTAGTGTTGCGTTTACTACTACGTTAACTATTTAATAAAAGCACAGAATTTGATAATTATTTTATTCCTACTATTAGGTTACTCAAAAACCTTCAATTGTTAATAAAATCTTTTCTATTTATCCAATCAAGTTCAAATAAATTTTGTTGTGTTGGGAGTGCATGACAATTGATGTTAATACAGTTAGTTCAAATAATAATTCATTAATTATATTTAATAAACTAATTTTTAGTTTTATATGAGAAAAAAATTCAGAAAACTGAATGAAATGAATTACGAATTCTGAATTCAGAAAAAAGAAGAAACAATCTCAAGTAAGAATATACCTTAAAAAATTTTTTTTTATATTACTTGTTTTTCATTTCATTTTTATTTAAAAAAAATTATTTTGCGAGCTAATGATACGAGATTTTCAATTTTAGCTAGAAAGAGTTATCACGTTTCTGATACGAGCTCTTCACTTTTGGGCAGAAAAAGTCGTCACGTTACTGTTACGAGTATCTCAATTTCGGCACATAAGCAGCATCACGTTTTCCACACGTTGTGGCAAAGGGTTAGGAGCTGGTTTGTAATATTTTCCTTAAAATTCAAATTTTTAATTTCTGTTCTGGGTTTTTTTTTTCAAAATAAACATGGAGCAAATAGTAATAAATATTAGGAGCACTCTTATCATAAACATTGCAAACATAATAGAATGATCTCAGACCAGTTGAACATCCTAGAACAAATTTATCGATATGTTTCCTTTAGGAAATTATACTGTAAAATGTCAAAATCGGGTCAAAATTTTCGTAATTATTGAAACGTAAATTTTTCCCACGCTTGTACATTTTTCAGAGTTTAAAACTTTGAACGACGTTTTAAAAGTCCCTGATCACTGTCCTTTAAAAATAACTTTAGCAATTCCTTAAGGTATGCATTCATTGTAGCAAGCGGAACCAAATAGATTTTGAAATGAAGTCATGTTCGGAACTAATGGATAGCTCTTGTGTTTTTATTTATTTTTTCTACTGACATTTTTTTTCAATTCTTGTTGCTGTGTTGAGTGAAGACAATTGGGCAGTATTTTTTTATTTTTCTTTGTTAGTACTTTTCTACTAAAATTATATTGTAATGTACTTAACTATAAATACTTCAATTGAAAATATGCTATCAAAATTTTTATTTCTGTCGTGTGGTAGGTTAGGTTCTTGTCTTTAAGGAAGCAACTTTTATTGATATTTGTCACTAAATTTTATGTCATCGATAAGGCACAAAGTCAAAATTCGCTTCCATATATGGGGGATTTTCAAAATCAAATTCGACACGGGTTAATTTGTTTAAAAAACTAAGAAAAAATCATATATCGAGCCAGAACGACCTTTTAATTTCCTATTGACTTTTGTATGACTTGAATGCGTTTAAACAGAAACAAAAAATAAAATAATATAATAAATTCAACAGTTTTAAATTCTGGATGCAAATAACAACCAAAAAAAGAAAGTAAAACAATCATTCGGCAAGTTCAAAGATAATAGAAATCATAAAATTAATCCAACAATAACTTAAATACTTACAAGTAATAAACATTTGCTGAAAAGAGTAAATATCTAGAAAAGAAAAATTAGAAAGCTCATAGCCGACTTGATTCGTGATGTTTAAAATTTTTAATTAGACAAATTTTTTTTGAAGAAATAAACTATATTTTAAATATTACACAAATTTAAATCAACTAATAAAGAAATTAGAGATCAAATCAAAATTCAAATGTAGTTGATTCATTAAAAATTTAGAAAATTAGGGACACGCTAAGATTTAATTTGTTACACTAGTACAATTTAAAAATAATTATTTCAACTACAAGGCCACAAATCTAGTATTATTAAGTTTCCTTCTTAACAGTATAATTAACTAAGTTTTTTTTTTTTTTGATTTTAAATATTCTTACGAAAGTATAAACAGTGTTACAAGTGTAAGTATAGTTTTAATCACAATCTCAAAAATTAAAAAAACAAGAACTAACAAAAGTAGTTTTCAAGGAAAACTTTAAAATAATTGGATGTAGACAATGCTCAATTATACATTTTTAACAAACAATTGAAGATGTTGCTGTTTTTAACTGAAAAATCTTTACAATAACTATTTGGCCTTTGTTAAGTCATAAAGTGCTTTTCGCTCATTAAGCTTAAGATTAACGCGGTAATAATATTAAATAATTTTCAAGGTAGCCAAGAGTAATGAATACTGATATTTGATCAAATAATGATATCTCATGCGATACTACAACTACCAATTTTTTTTTTTTTTTCATTTTCTCCAGTTTATATATATAGATAAATATTTCTTTTTTCTTTTGTTGTAAATATTAATATGAAATTGTAAATAAAATAGTTAGCTACCAGCGAATTGAAATTTATTCCAAGATCAAGGTTACAACTAATATAACCTTCGAAAGATATTCAAAAAAAATATTGATATTAATTTTGATTTGTACAAAAAAAAAAAAAATTATATTTTTTTTCTTAATGGAAATTTAGATAATTAAATTATAACTAAAAGATCGGTTGTATTTTTATCTGTTCAACAATAGAACAAAATGTTTTATGAGAATTTTTAAATATTGTTTTTTTTCAAAGACAAAATTTTAGATTTTTAATAAAATTGTTGTTTTGTTTTGTTTTTTCTGCTTTTTTCTTTTTCATTGCAAAAATTATGTTGAGGTAATTTAATAAGAATATTAATTAAAATTTTCAAGGTAAAAATAAGTACTATGATAATTAAATCATCTTATCCTTTTTTTCGATTGTTTTTAAAAATTATACCATGCTTAGTAAATTACACATATTCATATATAATATATAAAACGATTTATATAAATACAAAAGATAAAACATTTTAAATGCAACATTTTAAGTATTCTACATATGTTATTCCTCACAATTTATATATTATGTACCAATATATTGTGACTTCATCATTTAATATGTAAATAAATTAAGAAAAATACAAGCAATATACGGATCTAAGATGATGTTAAAATCTTCAACCCACATATAATAATGGCAACAAGAAAAAAATACAAAAAAAAAGTTATAGTCTTTCATTATTTTAAATTAAAAAACAAAACAAAAAAATATTTGTATGATGTAATAAAAATACTTGGCCACGACTTTTAAGTTTAAAAAATTATATAGAACACGGAAACATGACTAGCAGTTTTATTAACTGAACTGCAACAAAAAAAAAAAAAGTGAAAAAATAAAAAATAAGCAGCAAAAAAAGAACAACAATTTTTTGTTTTAGTGTTAAATAAAATAATTTTAAACTAAAAGTGTGGGCTATGTATTTAAAACTAATTTATTTGAATTATTTCTTGCCATATTCAAATCTACATTTCTTTAAAAAACTCGAAAAAATAATAAGTAAATATTTTTTAGACATTTTCTACAAGTTTATTGTTTCGAGTTATGTTTACATGGGGTTCATAATTATATCCATATTAGAAATAGGATATATTTCTTTTTGTTCTTTTGAAAAATACAAATCAAAAATAATTTGCTAGCATTTTGTGGTTGTCAATAAATTATCTCAGTAGGAAAAATTACTCATCGGTAGAATTTTCACAACCATATTGTAAAGTTCACTTGCGAAACATTCATTATTGTCGCATGCAGAAAGTTGACATCATACATAGCTATTGGGTTGTTCAGAAATTAATTTCGTTTTTTCCCAACGGAGGAGCCATTATATATTTTTACAGTTGGTGAGGCTTGTTTGCTAAAAATTTTGTTTGATTCTTTGCAATACTTTTTATTTGGTGCCCTATAAAAAGTGGAAAATTGAACGCAGTATTTTCGGCATATTTTACTCTTTTACTATGAAAAGTTCAAGCAAGGCGAAAATTATGTAATGTAAATTATAGAGAAGATTTATTGATTGAGGCATTAATAGATGCAAACTAAAAAATAACAGCTCATGAGTCTGCTTAAATGTTAAATTTTTTGTATTTAACCGTGTAACATTTTGGTTTAATTTCAAAACTTGACATATGGGTTCCACGTGTTCTTACAAAACAAAATTTTGCTTTGTCCCCTTAACAACTGTGATTTACCCCTCAAACGTCAAGAAAATGATCCATTTATGAAGTGAATCATTACTGGGGACGAGAAATTGGTTGTTTACAAAAATTGTAAGCGCAAAATGTTATCTACCGGATAATATTACGATTAATTCTGATTCAATCAAAAAAAAGGCCAGAATTAATCAATAAAAAAGGTATAGTGTTCCACCACGATAATTTGAAATTTCATACAAGTTTGTTAGCTCGCCAAAAACTTCTACACTTTGAATGGAATGTAATTCCACATCCACCATATTTCCCAGATTTGGCACTATCAGACTATTATTTGTTCCAGTCTCTACAAAAAATTTTGGAGGGGAATATCTTTACTTCAAATCAAGACGCCAAATATTACTTTGACCACTTTTTTGCCAGAAAATATCAAAAGTTTTAAGAGCTTGAAATCAATCTCATGCCCGAAATATTACAAAAGGTAATGGACCAAAATTAAGAATATTAAATTTAATAAAATGTTTATACACCACACCAAAAAAAATCGTGTTCATTTTCACAAAAACAAGAAAAAAAGAAAAAGCGAAATGACTTTCCCAACAACCCAATACTATACAGCCATATTTTCATGCAGAAAATCACCATGACGGCGATTTTTGCTGTAATTTGTTCATTGATGTTTTAGCCGAGAAAGTAGACGTATGACTGAAAAATATCTCTCTTTCATTGATGAAGTAGAGCCACTTTCCCTATTGGGTATTTGCAATCAATATGTTTATATTTGCAGCCAATATAATAAATTATATAAAAAGTTTAGAAATTAAACAAACAAATTTGGATGTGCAGATAAGAGTAGGAAGAAATAAAATAAAAAAGAATCACATTTATTCCACATGTTGAATTAAATGTTTCTGGAGCAAATCAAATTTTTTTCAAAAGAATTAATACACTGGTGCTTGTTTATCATCTAACGCATATCCCAGAAATGGGTTCTGAAAATCCATAAATAGATTCATCTTTCTGCTTAGGTCGAACAATAACAAATAAAGAGTGAAATTTCAGCTCTAGGTAGAAAAATAACTTGTTCTTCAATATGCAATTCACTTTAAAACGTAATTGCTATATATTTACAATAAATATAAATTTTTTTTTCAATTTAGGGAATAAAATAAGCAAATTTGAATTGATTAAACCAAAAAAAAAATTTTTTTAAATATTTTCTAGATGAATGATTCATGGCATATACCACGCCCTTCACTTAGTGGCTCATCATCATCTTCAGGTTCATCGAACAGTAGCAATAAAACATATTCTAATCCGTCAACTGTTACACGCAATACAAATCATATACGTCAAGTAGGAAAAACTAATTACGGTTATATTAGTCACAAAAAAGCTAGTCGGAAAGTTTTTAATGTAGACAATAATACAACCAATTATTTAAATCATACACAAAATGTATCTCAACATCAAAAAAATTTATATAAATTGGAAAATGAAATTAAGCCGGATAATAAAAGAGGTTCAAGATCATCACAGGGTTCAACGGATAGTAGTTGTAGTTTAAATGTAAAAATATTTAATTTTATAGTATTTTCATTTAATTAAATACACCTGTTCTCCTTTTTCTTTTCTTTTTTTTTTATTTAACTATAGAGTAACACATCTGGTTCACTTCTACTGACTGCAGCTAATCTTGAACGTTTTGTTACAGTTCATAATTCATCACATCAAAATTATAACCAAAATATTATTTTTAATAATAATTATCAAATTAAAGAAATTTTAAATGAAAATGATGATCATATTATATCAATTGATCGAAATTATAAAAAAACCAAAGATATTGATACAGTATCAGTTGCAAGTTCTACACATTTTACTGTAGTTAATGGAATTGGTGGACCACAAAGAAAAAACAAAGAAGGAATTTGTAGTAGAAGTCGTCAAATTACAGTCCTTATAATGACTATGAGTATGATATTTCTAATTGGTATCCTAGCTGCAGTTTATTTATTTGAAAGTAAGTTTAATAATATTTAGCTTTATTTACAATAAACCAATAATTTTTTTTTGGTAATTACTAAAGATTTTCACATTTAATCTTGAAAAAAAAAAAACAAAACAAAAGAATACAAATAAAAACAAGACTATTTTATCAGATATCTCATACAAATCAATAAAGTAGCAGAAATTAATAACTATAACCGAATTGTGATATGTTCTAAAGTGGGATTTTGTCTCGGTAAAAATTGTTTTAAATCACTTATATATACCCAAACTGAGATAGAATCAATTATTTCTAAAGCGATATACCAAGTTAGACGAATAGCATAACGAGAAAAATAATTAACTCTACAAATATCGAAATATTCGGTTTTTAGTAGATACTCTTAAAAAAACTACTGCAATTCTATTTGCTTTGGTTTAATCAATTTGCTAGAATAATGTGTTATTTTTGTTGTTTATTGACCTTTTATAGACTTCGCACAATATTGAAAAGTTATAAATAGCACAAATGTATTTTTATAGGATTTTAAATAAATATATTATAATATTCTTGACTTAAATGATTTTATCCAAACGGGACAGATAGGTTTAGGGAGTAATAATAAATTAATCCTTTGCACTAGAGAGGTGATTCTCACTTACCAAAAATATATCAAATTTATTTCTTTATTAGCTTTGTAAAAATCTGTAACCAATAAATATATTCAAATTTTTGAAAATTTTCAAAGATATAATAAGCCAAAAAATAATGATTTTCCCCTATAAAAACTAGGATATGAAACTCTGATGAAATCAAAATACAACAAAAGCTAATAATGTTTAATAAAATAATTTAGCTTTTGTTTTGTTATAAAGAAAAATTTGTTTTAGGGGGTAAATTTTGCGGGCTGTTTTCACTCCTTTAATGTGAATATTAACCGGCAAGAAAGCTTACGGATCACTTAGTTTTTGATAAACTGAGTTTCAAGAAAATCAATGATTTCGGGGTCACGAAGTCTTTTTTTTTTTTTGAATGAACGTAATCTAACTAAAATATATTTAATATTATTTATATTTTTAGCTATAAAACTATTCCTCGATTTTCAATGTTATCAATTTACAAGGTTACGCATTTATAAATTAAATTTCAATTGTTATTAGCATAGTTTCGAATGTAATAAAATAATAAAATCTATTCAAATTTTTATATTTCTAAAACGAAGCGTCAAAGTTTTATTTGTAAAAACTTATAAATCAATTAATATTTGTTTTATTGAATTCAAAGCTATTTTAATAGAGTAATATTTAATATAACTTCAACTTTTTATTAGCTATATTATACTAATATATTGCTTGAATATTTTGCAAATTATATGTCACCATTGTACGATGAGTAACAGTAGGAAATTATTGGGATTTTTCTTACTAAAAATTAAACATAATAACAAAAAATTGTTATGGAAACTACGCAATAGAATTTACTGTTTACTTCATTAAATGATTTAATTTGAATATATATAAAATTTTCAAATTCTGATCCTTAGAAATTTCGTAAATTTTTGAAAGAAAAATAATTATTCATTTAACCCAACCTATTAAATTAATAAATTTGTAACTATTGTAATAAGATAATGTATAAAATAATATATTTTAGCAATTTATTTAATAACTTTATTTATATTTCAGTGCGTGCAAGATCTATGCCCTACTAAGCCCAGTGAAAAACTTAAGTTCAAAAATTTAAAAAATATTTTATAAAATAATTTCAATGCTTATATAGTTAGTAGAAAATTCAAAAAAGAAAAAAAGCTTAACTATAGCCAAGCAAGATAAAACAGTTTGCATTTCAATAAATTATCATAATTAAAATTATAAATGTATTACAACATTAAATTATTAATTCATTAAATTATTTATTAAAAATTTTGTTATTTTTTTAATGCTTAATTTTTTGGTGGTAATTTAATCAAATCATTCAGTTTAGTTTGGATTAAGACAAATATCTCTTAATTTATATTTTATTAAGAGATTTTATCAGTAAATACATTTTAAGTATTAATTATTGTTCAATTGTTATTATTTAATTCTATTCAAATTAGTTTGAAATTAAATACAAAATGTGATATTAAATAAAAATTTTTTAAATACTCATTTATCTGGAAATTAATTTGTAAAAGATTAATTTATTTTCATTAAAATAAGGGGTACAGACAACCTTACCACCTCACAGTCCCCATCCCTCAATACAAAAATATATGCATTCATTCATCGATTAAATTTTATTTTAAAATGTAAAAAGTGAACAAATTAGTTAATTAGTGGGGAGTTAGGGGATAACATTTTTCAAAAATTACATCTTTTTCTTTTTGCAGAATTTTTAGTATTGAATTTTAAGAACTTGGTGTTCAAGTCAATCCGGACAAAACTCTCGTAGTTAATAACATTAACGCAGACAAAACTCTCGTAGTTAATAACATTAAACGCATTTTTCTCAAAATGACGTTTTAAAAGTCCATAATAGGCATTCAAATACTATTATACCAATTTACTTGAAATTTTATATGTACTTTCTAAATATAAAATACCTCTCCCTAACGATATTTATTTTCTTTTCTACACCATTCAGTGGGTTACAAAGAGACAAAATGACAGGTTTTGTTGTTGAAAAAACGGAAACGTTTTGACTTCAAATGAACACCAATAATTAAAAAATTAAAACCAAAAATAGAAAAGATCGTTTGAGGACGAAAAATTTATTGTTTATCTGTATAAATTTGGTTTTATGATTTTAGATCACCGTAAATTGGTTTTCTTGTAGAAAGGCAAATTCTTTGCCAGTGGCTTATAACTTAATAAATTTGTAAAAGATTTCTACAGAATGTTGTTAAGGAGTTATTTAACAATATTTTAAATGTTTCAAAATATTTACTTTCACCTTATTTCTGAAAAAATTTAACTCTTTATCCCTTACCCGTTATCTTTATAACTTTACATTGGATTCAAATAAAACTAATTATCAATAGAGTTGAAGAACTAATTCTAACCAGAATGATTGGCGTTTGCAATTACCATAAACAATTATCAGAATCGCTTTTTAGAATTGTACTATTAGATCTAGAAATTAATTGATTTCCCGAAATTTAATACAATAACTGTATCTACAAAGATATTGGTACAAGAAAGCGATTGTTATGATTTTCCATTTTTTTCTATTTAACTAGAATATTCCACAACAGCAAAGACATTTGTTATTAATTATTTACTTTTCGATTCGGTTAGTAACAACATTATTAGGATTCCAATGTTAGTTCTAAAATGCAGCTCCAATTAGATTAAAAATATAAATATAAACAGGTAAGTGTGCATAAGCTAAATTTTTCATATTTTTAGTAAGTTGCAAAATATCAATATGAAAGTTCCTTTAAATTTAAAATATAAATTTTTTTTACCGTAATAATTAAGTAAAGTATATTAATTCTGGTTTGTTTATATTTAATAAAATAGTTTGTTTTTTTTCCATATTCTATAGCTAAAGTTTACTGCTTAGTTATGAGTATTGGAACTCACAAAATTAATCTGCTAACAATATTTAAAAATTAATTCCTTAAATTGGAATTAGCTTAAAAATATTATATTCAATACAGTAAAAAAAAAAACCAGTAAGAAAAGTAGGGATAAAACATTAATGAAGTTAACCAGTCATAATGACCATTTTTCCGAGGAAGACATCAATCAACTTTGTTCAAAATAGGAACAAAAATTAGCTTCAATGGCTATACTTTCTGCATAAAAATGTAGCTACTAATAATAGCTACTTTTTGTATACTTAAATGATCTATTCTTGACTTATACACATTTTTATCATAAACACGAATGAATTTCTCGAAAGAAAACTGACTGATATGTATTTACCATACTAAGTAACAGCTCCAAAACTATTTTAATCATTTAAAGAATTTTTTTAAAATAACCACTTACCTCAACTTCTTGTAATGTTTGTACCCATCTATAGTTCTCTAAATTGCAACCATTACCTTCATTAGGTTTTAATTTTTGTTTTTCCCCTTCATCCATATCTTCATCAGCATCTGCTCCTAAAGGTTCTGATAATTTTGTTGAATTTTCAGTTTTCGTTCTAAAAATATATATATATATATATATATAAGTATTAATAAAAAAAATACATTTTTATTTTTTCAATCTAATATAAATTACTTTTCTGCTTCAATTTCTTTCATAATTTGATCAGCTTCCTCATCAGTAACCTCACTTATTTTATTTGTTTCAACTTTCATACGTTCTGCTTCTTCTTGCTCTTGTTTACGTCTTAAATTTTCTTGTCTTCTTTGTTCGGCATCTGATTTTTCTTTTTGTTTCTTTTTATATATTTCACTGGCTTTTACGGCTTCTTTACGAAATGTACTTAATAACATCTATAATAACAGACAAAATATATATAAATTAAACAATTGAAGAAAAAAATGTCTATAACTAACTTTCTCCCATTCTTGCTCTTTACATCCAACAAAAAAATCTGTTTTCCTTGATAGAAAACCAGCAATTGTTTCCAGAAGCTGAAATTATTTAATATATTTTTTAATTAATTTTTAAAAATTATCTAAAAGGCTAATTTTGCCGGTTTACCTCTGGAACGCCACCAGTGTGTTTTTCAGCTAACGCAAAAAGAATATTGTCAAATTGTTGTTCCCTGTCCGACATTTTATGTATTTATTTAAAAATTTTTTATTAAATTCGACTTTTCTTGAACTTTCTTTGTATGTTTTTAGAAAAATAAAGCTGGTAACTAGGTTACTTTATGACAGCACGTTTTACAATAGATTAACATGAAGTTTATCAAATTTTATAACTATAGTGACATCTACTGTCAAGCTGGAACTAAGAAATCATTGAAATATATTTTCTTCACAATCTGATATTCGGCAAACTTATAATTAAAAAATTAATGTCTTGATTTTTTTAATTACTTTTGTACATGTCAATTATTCTTCCTTTTCTATTTATCTAAGTTTTTTTTTTCTATTTACATGAATTCTTTTTTTTAAATGAAAATACACGTAGTTATCAAAGGCTTATATATTATATATATTATTATATATATAATATATTATTATTATATTATATATTATTATATTTTATAATCTTATATATCTTATATTTTATTTATATAAAAAGTAATGAACATATGAGACTTATAAAAGTCTCAATTCTGATAAACCTAGGCTGTGTGAATCAAAATGATAATCCAAGTGTTGCTATTTTTACTTCGGGAAGTAATCATCTTTAATCTAGTGCCTAGCAATCAAATCATTATATTATCAGTCAATAATATGTAATTATAGACATTTACCTTAATTTAAATATTTCTGACTTTTCTAACCTATGTGTCTTTTATTTGAACTAACAAAGACGAACCTCCGTCATGGTTCCCTGGTATACTGGTAATTCGTAACATTACTTTGAATCTTTATTGGAATGTTTGCTTTAAATGGGCTGTCAAACACACTTATGCTCAACTTTGGAGTCAGTTCCTATTATATCTGTATTTCAAGAAATTTTAAGTTGAAAAAACTTCTATTCCAGAATGAATACGACTTTTGGAATACAAATTACTTAATTAATATTTCAATTACAGATTTTTACTGATGAAAATTCATCTGAATTCAGATTTAAAAAGATTTTAATAATTCAAATAATAAATAGCACCACAAAAAACATTCAGATTTTAATTATTCTGTTGTTACGTGGCAATATGTTTTTTTTGCAGGGGTCCATCCCCTGAGGACCAAGCATAGGCACGATTTACCAGTTGCCATTTTATCGGCAGTCGTAGCGAGCTCACTAGCCGGCTATAACGGTTGAATTGGAGGGGTGGTTATTGTCGACGACAATCTGATACTTACTCTCGTTACCTGAAAGGGAAATTCCAAAGAAAAGAGCGCTAGGCTCGGAATAAAAGGGCTGCATGCCTCAGAAACAGAAAAAATTAATTAAATGAGTGAAAAGAAACTCGAGACAAAGGAGTTAAGCCCCTTTGCTCGTCCATCCCATGATTGGGCCAGCTGACCTGAAAAAACCCAGAAAGGAAAAAAGGGGGATTAGGACATCTTAAAATTTAAAAAAATTTATTCACACATTACAATATTTATTAAAAAAAAAAAAACCCTAATCCATATTATAATTAACAAAAAAAAGATATTCGTATTCGTATAAATTAAAAGTTTTCTAATTAGAACGCATTTGTCTAAAGGAAAAGTTTGTTTTCTGATTATTGAATACAAAAACTGGGAATATTTTATTCAAAATGATAACACAAGTTAAAATATTTGCTTAAGGAATACATGAAATTATTCCTTTAAAATTAATTAACAAAATACATGCACATCTAAATGCAAATTTAAGCTCAAGGTGAAGGTATATTTATTTTGCACATATAAAAAGTTAATTTTGTTTTTGCGATTTCCTATTAAAAAAATTATCATACAAATTTTAGCATAAAGAAATACAAGGAATTATATCTCTCAAGGGCTTTTCGATTATATAAACATCAAACCCTTTACTTTATATAAAAATCACATATCCATTTGTATTTTTATAAAAGTATTTAGTATGTGTTCAATTATTTTAAATAAAATAATAATAAAGAAAATAAAAATTTTATTATGATAAATTGCAATAAGAATTGCATCCTTACAGGCATTTGCAAATATTTTATTATACTTTTAAATTGGGTTGTCCAATACAAAAAATTTTGTGAACAAGAATATAATCAGCTGTTTTACTTTCTGAAGCGCATGGCTACCATCTCCTTCAATTCTCTTTTCAGTGCTAGGCCACAGAATAAATTTTATTTTATTAGAATCATTCTTTAATCGGTTCGATTTGAATGAGTTTCATTCAAGTGTGAGTTATCTTGTGTTGATTTATTTTTTTAAATTTATATGTGTTAATATAATTAATTATTAAAACAAAATAAAATTAATGCTAGTGCTTATGTTCTATATGGAAAATTAGATTAATGCTTGAAAATATTTAATAAAAAAAAAAACAACGCAATTTATTAAATTTTGTGTAGTGTTGTGGTGTGTTACGGAGTCTGGGAGGATTATAGATTTTTTTTTTTTTGATTTTTAATCATTTCTTAAAGGTAAAAATGTCATACTTTAAGATATATCTAACACTTTTATTTATTATATACATTTAAATACATTATTTAACTATAATATTTTTTTTAATCTATAAAGCTTCTTGCTATTTTGACATGTCAATAATTAAATAATACATTTTGTTGTTGTGCAAAGGAAGTAAATTTCAAGTATTTTTTATTTTTCTACTCGTTGCTTTAACATTTTTTATTTCTAATGTTGGTCGTCGAATTGTAGCTATTTTTAGAATGTCTTCCATCCGTTTCTTGCTAAACCAATGTGACTGCTACTATTTGTTTTTTATTTTATTATTATTTTTAAGTGTTTGCTTTTGCTTTCGAGCCGCTATTCTAATGACGTTCACCTTTACAGTTTTTATTAGGAAAAGCGCGGTGCATATATATATATATATATAAATGCAAGTGTATTAAATTTTTATGCGCATATATATTAATGTTATTTTTTTTATTATACATGTGCATCAGGGGCCATAACTTTGGTTTAAAAAAATGTTTTTAAACAGAAGTTTTCTTGATAAAAACTAATGAGGCAATAAAAATAATTTACAATAGTTGTAAATTTAAAATTATTGTTAATAAATTTGTCAAAATATTATATTTAAACAAAAGAAAAATTCTTTTTTTTTTTTTGGTTAAAAATTAAAATCTTTTAATGGTAGCAACTTTTCTTTTCTTTGCGCTATTAACAAAAAATGTATGTATACACTTCTTATTGTTACCAAATTGATAATTTTTTAATGTAGCATATTAGGAATTATTGTTTTTCCTTTCGTTTTCCTTCCTTATTATTCTTCATCCCTTTTATAAACGGAGTTTTTATAAGGCATATGTGGTAAAGGGCTTGAACACAATAAATATAGTGCGTTAATCAATATGAAAACATTTTAAGGTATAATATTGGCCCGAAAAACGAGTCAAAACTGGACTTGAAATCGGCCCGAATACTGCCTTTCGTTGAGCTGCTTGGCATCCAAAACTAGTCCCAGTTTTTTAAATGAATTTCATTAATAAATCTAAATGCTGAATATATTAAAAAGAAATTTAATTGTTTATTTATATTTAATTTAATATATTTAAATGCATTACTTCTGCCCTTGAAGCATATGCCTAATAACTTAAGGTAAATAAAAATTTACCTAATTTTAATTATAAAGGAATAAAATTAAAAAACATATCAGTCTAATGTTTTTTTTTTTAAAAAGTAGAATCACAAAACCTAAACTATACTCCAGTTTTATAAAAGTTTAATAACAATATTTTTAACATTTCTACACTTGTAATCGTGAACATGCTATATAACAAATATTAGCTATATAGGAACTCGACTTTTTCGATGCGGACAGGGATGCGTCAATGCACCACAAATATTGCGAATTCCTTTGGAATATAAAAATATCAATCTCTTATTAACACCAAACACTTGGTATTATTTCTAGAGCACTTGTGAATAGTGAATATTCTTGCATGAAAGAATTTGAAAAAATACCTTCCTTTATATCAAATAAATATCAATTTAATTATACTAGGATCGTCCAGTTGTCGAAATTCGACATAAATTTGACATATATTAGTATTGCAAGCAGAGACATGCTCTGCTTTGCCTTGATATTGTTGTTGTTTTTTTCTCCCATATAGATTTGAACATTTTTTTTCATTGTGTCTAGAATATTATTCTCTTAAATTCCTTGGATTCATAAAGAAAAACTGTAGTCAATTTTAATCCAACGAAGCTAAAACAAATTTTTGCGCATGATTACGAATGCATACAGGTACACGACCAATCAAAAGATACATAATGACCTAGGCATCAATTGGGTAAACGAAGTTATTCAGGAATGTGCGGTTGGACATGAAAAACGTTTACTCAACCACACGAAAGTGGAAGCTATCCAACTTTTGGATACTACAAATGAAGCAAGAAGGCTTAGGCTTTCTGCAGAGTGTCGGCTTACAGCCGAGCTGACGCCGATTCCGATACCGAAGACTATAAAGTCGTTATGGGTAAATCAAGAGGAATGTGCTCAAAGTGTTTAGAATTCAAGCCTACCAAAGCGTTAAGCGTATCAAACCGCATGATCTGCCATAAATAACTACATCAACATAATTATATAATATAAAAGAGTGGGGTGAACCAATGTTCGTTCAGTTAAGCCCGCACACGTTTACTACATTTCCAAAATAGTAATAAATTAACTATGTTAAGATTGTACTAAGCATATCCGATTAGGGATGTTATTTTGAAAAAAAAAAAAAAAAAATTTTAATTTAACCTAATTGAAAATTTAATTATTGGCTAATTATTTATTTAAAAATTGTTATCGAAATTAATGTGAAAGATATTTTGCTTCTTTTCTTTATCTATTTTTTACCTATAAAATTTAATGCAAAATAATATTAAATAATTCTTTCCGATTCTATATAAAGCAAACATCTGTTTTTATTAAACGACACTTTACATAATTTCAACAAGAAGAGAACAATTTTACGTTAATTTGGCCATGAACTCATACAACAACATCCAACTTCTTTTATAAAACTTAAAAAATAAATATTGATTCTTCCAAAGAATTTTTGTTTATGTGTTCTTAAGTAAAAAATTTGCTTATATGAATAACAATTCCAAACAATTAAGCAATCGATTAATTTTATTATAACAATTATTTTAAACATTCCATAAACAAACAACATAATACAGTCGTCAGCTTTATTTCTTTTGATAAAATATAATTATAGCTGTGCTGTTGTTGATCAATTTACTAAACTAACAATAAGTCACGTGTATTCACTTAACGGTGCACAAGAAAAATCGGTCAGAAGAGAAATTTAGTATTATAGTATGATGACAGATTCTTATTAAATATTTTTAAAATGATAGGATAAGAATTAAAATAAATTTTAAATATCGTTTTGGGGTTTTATATCAATAAAACGTTAAACTATCAATCAAGAAAATATGTTTGGTATTTGTCTAAAAGTTTTCTACGGTTGATGTCAAGCAATTTTTCATTTACAGGAAAAAAGAAACTTTCAAATTAATTCAAATTTCAGTTAGATTTCATGTTAAAAACTTAATTGAAAAATAATTGAATGTTATTTTCGTCTATCCATATATGACACATTCTTGTAGCTTTTTTAGCTTTCGAAAATGATCCAATAAATATTTTTCAAGCGAGAATACAGCAGAATTATCCTAAAACCAATTTGGGTATCCTCACCAAAGACGAGTAGTATAATAAAAAGAGAACTTTTGGATCACGACTAACAAAATTTTCACTGTTTGGTTGGTAGACACCTTAATCAATTTATAAACATTTTAAATTATAATTTATTATTAATTAATGTAGTAATTTTACATCTAAAATAATATGTCAAAATAGGTTATGTTTTTGGATATGTAGTTCTCTTTTACATATTGGAAAAAATAAGTGATTTCCACCAGTATCCATCTAGACCAGGGATGGGCAAACTTTTTCGGTCGCGGGCCAAAAATTGAAAAATAAAGGGTTGGCGGGCCAAGATAAATTTTTCTAAAATTTTAAAAGCAATATACAAGTATTACAATTTAAATATGTTAATGAGATGAATGGAATTGCGATTTCATTTTTAAAAGTTTCTTATAATGAGGTTTGAAGTGGGATGTACTGATTTTAAGGAACGAGGCTAAATGCTATCAGTACTTCTGAAATTATTCTTTCTAAGGTTAATAGTTGTAAACACTTGTTTACATACATAAGATATAAGCAAACATAGCATTGATTTTCTGGGTGTGAGATATTAAATTTGAGAAACTTAGTTTCGATAATGATTTGTAAAACTCTAACTTTGGCATATTTAGAAACAGCTGCTTGAGATGATTGTTAGAGGGGAACCCAATTAATTCAAGCTGCAAATCTGACCTCACTTCTTCACAATTTACGTTGAAAGGCATGGTAAAAATATCCAATTCTGTTTGAATGGCACTGAAATCTTGAAATCTGCGTTTGAACTCAAAATGCAATTTTTTCAAGCTTGGAAGCTGTCTATTCTTTCTATTTCCATGGATTTATGTTTTGAGCACAAAAATAAAGAAAGTAAAAATATCATCAGTCCTTTGAAAAAAAGGAAAAAAGAAAGTAATATTTAAACAAAGTAGAAAAGGAGATGGATATACATAGAATATATAAATCATATTTCTTTTAATTTCCGTCGGATCGGCAAATTAAAACCATTAATCCCGGTAGCTGCAACTCGAGGTAGTATCTAGGGTTATCTATTTCAGTGAGCTGAACTCTGTTGAGTCTTAGCTTGGGCTTAGCAAAATAATTTTTTTAAGTTTTGCTATGTAGTCTCGATTCAGACCATTTATCTCAGCGGTCTCAGCACTGAGGAGTATCTGAATTTCTCTACAGAAGAATAATTCTATTAGCAGGAGTATCTCGAGGTATAGCTGGAGCATTAGCAGCATTATTAGACCATAAAAAATATAAAAAGCAATTTACCGAGATGAACTGATCAAATTTTCAAAAATTCTGTTTTTTTACACCTGAGGCAGTTTCTATAAAACTCGAAAGAGCGGAATTTTTAATGAAAAAAGATTATAAAATAGTCAAACAATTAACTGCGATTAAAAATTTCAAATTTTAAGCCATTGTCAAGTTAAACAATACAAACTTTAAGCATAAAAAACTAATTTTTTTTTTGTTAAGGTAAGACAAATGTATATACTAGCAATAATATAAAAATATATTTTATTTTATTAAATTTGTAGTAGGTTTTAAGGTGTAAACTATTCCAAACTTTACTATTTCGGAGCAGCAAAAATTGTAGAACTCATATGTAAGAAATAAATTCGTTTTTGACTTAAAACAAAAATTTTATCCTATTAAAAAAACTAAACTTCTACAGGCAGATTCGTTTTATTTGTGTAAAAAAAGACTGTACATTTAAAATACTGGCAACAAAGTTTACTCTATCTCCAATTAGACATTTTTGCCAAAACCAAATCTAACATAATACAACAGAAATAAAAGAAACCTTTTTGATGCCATCGAATTTTTAATCGGATCAATCAATAATTCAAGGTATACGTTATTTAAAAAAATATAAATTCAACTATATGATTAGAAAAGCCTTTTAGTAGTTTTTTCTTTTTCTTATAAAAATTTGCGTCTCAGCCTTAAGCAAAAAATTCTTTAATTTTACGAATCAAAATTACTAACAATGAGTTATGATTTTTCTTTAATTATTTAAAAAAATTTTGTAATGAAATTTGTTATAAACTAAATGATGATTAACTACCAAATATTTCAGGTTCCTAAATCATTAGTTATCACCCTTTATGTACCTCTAAATCAAATTGAAGTATTTTCAATTTAATATAATATTGTATATATACAAATATTTTAATATCATGAAATTTTACAACAATATTTCCCCCCTTCCTCTCAAAAACAATAATAAAAAAACTTTTTCTTCCTCGTTCAGAAAATTTTCCCAAATATAAAAATTAATTATTTTGCAACTAATTTTTGTTCATGGATTTAATTTTAAAGAAAAATACAAACCAATATCTACAAATATTATGAAAGTTTATCGGCTGCATTGAACTCTGTTTAAAAATCAAATCTTTCTAATTGTTGAAAATTGAAATTTTCTTGGAATACTTAAACCCGGATGCAAAGGAAAATCTCATCCGCGTCATCCATGAAATTTAGACAAGACAAAAAAAAAAACAAATTAAGTAAAAATAAAATCAACACTGATAATATGATTTTGGTTTTTATTTTTCTTATCAGTCCAATGCACAATGTTAATTATTTAAAACAAAAAAACCAACAAAATTTGTGTCTCTTTAAATTAGATTAGAAGTAATCAAATAAATTTTTTTTTGATTTTTATTTGATGTTCTTTATTTAGCCATAAAATACTACATATTCAAGGTGAAGCTAATGTACATAATTTATAGAATTTAGAAGGTTAATTATAGTTATCTATATTCATGTTATTTTTGATGCTGAATTTTAAAATTCTAATTAGAGTAATCATAACATAACTAGCACTAGTTGATCAGTTATAGATCTTATGCCATATTGGATATAATTAATTGAAAAAAATTTGATAAATACATAAATAAAATTTCTTTAAAATATAGTTATTTAATTTTTATTAAAAAGTTACAAAGTTAATTTATTTATAGAAATGTTTAAAAACTGTTTCAAGTGTAGTTAAAACTTTTGTTAAATTTTTCTAATAAAAAAGAAATTTACTTATTTTCCGTTTGCATTTGAAATTTAATCTAAAAAACGATTTTGGTCTTTAGTTGCTTATAAAAATTTCTGCCTAAGTTTAAGAGCTTTATTTAAAAAAAAAAGAATTCCCTGCTTTAATGGCAAATAATTTAATAATTTCACTGACATATTATTGACTTCTTCTTCCATCAAAAAATTTTTGCAATGATCTAAAAAGATAGTAGTCCGTAATCTAATAAATTATATATAATTTTACCAAATATTTTGATATTTATTGTAAATTATTTGTCAAACTCATATGAGTATATTGGAAACAACCGATAAAGAAGTCAAGTGTTAATTTATTAACTATTTAACTTATACTACCAAAATTATTAAATTTCGCTTTAGCTTTCCCAGAATTCGACAGAGAAATTGTGGAGTAGAGTATTTTCATCAATATAATGATTTTTAAATAAAAGTAGAATAATGGAAAATTTTACTTTGGCGGGAAGAGTTATTTTTTAAACACTTTTTATGCACGAAGTTAGTATTATTAGTAAAAAAAACATCATTAAAAATTTACACCAATTTCCTTCCCTCCAATCATATATATGTATATATTAATTATAAACGATTAGATAGAAGTTTTTTTGATGGTGTTTTTCTGTATGAAATTTTTACACAGCTATTTAGTGGGCTCTGTTTTTTTCGTGGTCATAGGAGTGAAATTTTTCTTTTTATTGTTGGGAGAAAACAAATTTGATTTAGACTTTGAATTTAAGTGAAAATAAAATAAATTTGGTTGACTATGTTTTGAATTTATAGATTCTCTGACACAAATATCCTGTAGAACTTTGGGGTTTGTTTTGGTTCATGGCAATAGAATAGAATAAACAAAACCTACTTTAACATATTTAACAGTTAACTCAAGATTTAACTCGCTTTCTAAACCCAGTCTTAATTTAGTTATTTTTTTTAAAACTCATACGCCCGGTTTCACAATTGAAGCTTAAGTATGGTTTAGTGCATCTGTCACCTTAAACTTCTATTTAAAACAATTTCAGAGCTAAATTATCAATTTAAAATCTCTACTCGGCTAATAGCTAATCAGATTTTAATTTGTGAAAATTGGGAGATTAATTTAAGTGCCAAGTTAAAGTAAAATTTCAAAACATGAAATTTTCTTAAATAGAAGCTTAAGGCAATAGATGCGATAAACCATACTTAAGTTTCTTCTGTGAAACCGGATATAAGTCAATTAAATAGTTTATTTATGATTTTTTTAACATAAGAAAAATAATAAAAAATTTCAATTATAAATTTATTGCTAAATATATATTAATGACTGGTACTGCTTGAATGTCTTTAATTCAACAATAAAAATAATTTGTTTTCATATCAATATATTAGCTCAGGACTAATTAAGCGTTAAATATGATTAAATTTCTTATCTGAATACAAAGAAAACAAAAATTTAATTGAAATAAGTTCATAAATAGAAGTTTGCGGTTGCTATGGTAATCTTAAATACATAAAACAAAGCAATTGAAAAACTTATAAACAATACGTATTATGAGTGTTATTTGAAACGTTACCGAATGTCAGTTATTGATAAAATTTTTATAATGGATACAAGTTTGACTAAGCCACATGTTGATCTCTGAAAGACAATCCTTTACGTTTTATTTATAGAATAATATAATAATTGTTTGCACATGTAATCAAATTACAGATACGCTTTTAAAAAACTTAAAATGTTTTCACGTTTAATTTACAATTTACAGATTTAAACCTTACAAAGTTTTTTCTTTATTTTTTATATATGTAGAAAATCTTAATTGTGAATAGTTAGTAGAAGTAGTAGGCAGCTCAAGAAAAATGTAGATACCATTAATTCCATTAATGGGTAAAATATGATCAAAAGACTACGAGTGAAAATTTTTTCAATTAAAGAAATTTTTGAATATAAATATAGTAGGAAAATAAAACTTTTTATAATTATTTAGTGTATTTTTTATTTTAACCAATTGATAATAAATTGCTTTTATAGTAGTGTAATCTGATGGAAAATGTTTTCTAGAACAGTACATTAGAATCTTACCACTGAATTTTCATCTAAATTAAAATGAGCTATTAAGTTTTGAATTAGAAAATTGTAAACTGCTTTGATGTCGAATGCATTGAAAATCAACCCTTTCCCGTATCCAGTCGTTAACTGTCATTAATAAAGTCAATTTAAATTGTTAAAAATTTGTTGTTTTTGAAACTCAACTTATGGTGAGTTTACAGTGGCCAAATGTATTACCATTTTAGAATTTTGTATGGGAATTCTCTAGTTGGTAGTACATTCTACCAGCATCTAATACATTTGGCCATTGTAAACGTACTATTATACTCCCACTGTACTTAGTAGAAAATTACGAAATATTTCAATTTCAATAATTCAATTTTGCTTTGACATAAATATAATTTATCTAAGGGGATAAATATGACAAAAATGGATTAAAAAGAAACTAATTAAAAAGCCTTTTTGAAAATAGACTTTTATTTATGATCATTTCATACAATTAAGGAACTAAAACGAGAAATATTATTTTTTATACCGTTGAATAAATAAATAATGCTATTTGACAAAACCCATATAAAATTTTGTACCATTTATTTTTCTTTTTTTGTAATTCATTAAATTCTAGAAGACTATCTAACGGTCTCAAATAATTCACTGAACGACCGAATACTTTGCAATCAAAAGAAACCAAACTTTTTTTTCAAAATATTTGGCAAGATTTTAGTGCCCTAGCCTCATATGGCTTGGTTCTTTTGAGTCGCCTTGTTTGGTTTGTTATGTCCAGTAGCTGATTTACTTCTGTATTTATGTGGTGTAGCAACCTTTTCTCATACTTGATAGCATGTTCCCGTACTACCTCCTCTACTAGTTTGACTTTCACATCCTCATGTAACTCTCTGTTCGTTACATACCAATATGTATTGGTTATTATGCGTAGAAGGCTGTTTTGGCATTTTTGAATTATTTCCAGGTTTGGTTTACGGGTGCACCCCCATACCTGAATACCATATGTCCATATAGGTTTGATTATTGACGTATATATTAGCTTTTTACTTCTTAAGTCTAATTGGGAATACTTCCCAATTAGCCAGTAGATTTTACTTGTTAACTGTTTTATTCAGCCTGCGAAATTTGATCACCATTTAAGAATGTATGCAGAATTCTATTTATTTTTCTTAGAGTGTATGTTACATACACAGACTTGGACCTGGTATGGAAAAAATTTTTTAGTTTAATGATCTTTTTGTTTTTATTTTAGCCATTCTGAAGCCCAAAATGAATGCAGCAGTTGGAGAACTTTTTTTTGTTTTGAAGACTCAGAAGATGGTGGATAACTTGCTGAAAAGCCAATATTTTTTATTTTAAAAAGTTACATTGTATTTTTTATTTATGCTTAAATATATCTGCCAAATTTCAAAACATTGTAACTTTAATACTGATTTGATATACTAGTAATGTTGAATCGGGACTTATCTAGACCTTTCAGTATTAATTCAGTACGAACTTTTAACATACGATTATATGTAAAAGATTATACTGTTTTAAGTATAAAGTTGCAGGATAGACAGCATGGAATCATCACTCGACTCGACTATACCCAATTCAGTACATTCAGTATGAAATTATCATTAAACATTTCGACTAGGGTTGTCACTTTTTCTATTTTTGACTATAACAACAAAATCATGTTTCTAATATAAAATCAACTAATTGTATGCTTGATTGTGATCTCTTATTTCAGAAAAAAAAGAAAAAATCTTTTCTTTTGTTCCATTATTTTTTTAAGATCAATACCCAAGTTTACTATTTTAAAATTTTCAAGGCTATTTCTATATTTTAAAAATTAATATTTGACAAATATACGCAAATAAAGACAATAATTTTTATGTATGCGATTACTTGAGAAATTTCTTTTCTGTTTAATTAAAATTAGAGATTAATAAAAAATTTAAATTTTATTAATTTGTATATAACAGCAGCAATAAACTAAATTTCTTATAGACAGAAATTAAATAAATTTACGAACTAAATATAGAACAAATTTACCAACGGATTGCATTATTTTAAAACAACAACTAAATATTCTGTTATGTCTGTCATATTACTGCTTAGAGGAGCAAAAATGCAGGCGCCAGCAACGCCAAATACTCATGTGATATGTAAATGCGCATGATTACTCTACTTATCTGATAAACGTATTTTTATTGTATTGGTATGTAGTATATAGGAAAAAAGAGGCAAAGAGAGGGGTTAGGTGCTTTTCAGCAATGCAAACAACTGACCCAACAGCAAAAAGTATGAATGAAAACAGTTTTCGCAGTCTTTATAGACGACAGTCGTATAATTCTGAGGTCTTTAAATATTGAGTACTTCCATTAAACGCTATAAATATCGAACACTTCGAATGCAAATTAAGTTTATCATTTTTTCTTTTTGTATGTTTTATATTTTAATTATATATTGTTTAAAAATAAATTATTTTTTCTAATTAAAAATTAACCTAGTAGATAGTTCTTATCAATTATATAATATTTTTTTTTAAATTTATTATTCCAGGGGGAATGATTTCCAAGGTACAAGTATTATCATTGAATAATTTTACTAAAAGAAAAAATTTTATACTTTAAACTGTGCATTTAAAAATTTATTATAATATAATAAAGTAAATTAAAAAAAAGTGATTTCAATGAAAAAAATAAACTAATAAGTGAAAAAAATTTCAAGTGACACAAATAAATACTATAAAAAACAATCAGAAGTAAATAACATAAATTCTTTAATTTAATAATTATATATATATATATATATATATATATATATATATATATGTATATACAATAGTGTTATCAAAAGAAGAAAAAAACGATAATAAATTTATATTAAAAACGAGTAGAAAAAAAATTATAATAAAAACAATTATTTTAGTTTGCCTATAATGGCCCCAATTAAAAAAAATTCAAATATAATATGTAAAATTGAGAAAAATAAAAATTTATTTGAACAAAATTCTAGTGATTTATCATTAAGTGTTAACAATAAAAATAATAATGGTAAATTTTTCAATGATATTAATGAAAATATCAAAGAAACACATTGGAAAACACCAATTGCTCAAGGACTTTATGATCCTGCCAATGAGCATGAAGCTTGTGGTGTTGGTTTTATTGTTGCCATTGATGGCAAACGGTCTCACAAGGTATATATATATATATATATATATATTTAAATATTGAATTAAAATTAAATATCATAATTAATTAAATTATTTATTTAAAGATTCTTCGTGATGCCCAGACCTTGTCAGAACGGATGAAACATCGTGGTGCCTGCGCCTGTGACAATGATACAGGTGATGGCGCTGGTGTTATGTCTTCTATACCTCATCAGTTGTATACTAAAGAAATGTAAGTTTAATTTATTTTAAATGAATAATTTATAAATATATATCCTATATATACATATGTTTAAGTATTTTTTTGTGTTATGTAAATGTAATTAATTTTTTATACTGATACAATTGCTATAAACTTGTTGAAAGTTTTTTAAACTATTTATTTACGGTTGAAATAACGGAAAAAAATTTTATATAAAATCGATAAAATTCAAATCATAGGATAACGGCTATGCTGAAAATTTGATTTAAAAATGTTTTTGAAAAATATAAAACTAATGTTAAAAAGCGAGGGAACAATTTAAAATACCCAAGAGATTTTTATAAAATTCCAGAACATTCAAAGCCTTAAACTTCACTTGAAGTGATTTTGCCAAAGGGAATGTTGCAAAAATTTTATCTCTAAGAGACTTTCTAATGGACTTATAGTTAAGTAACTTCTTTCACTTAAAATGAACTCCATAGCAAATCGTAATGTTTGCAGGAAAGGGCCTCTGTACTCGAATTACAAAATATCCTGACATACTCATATAATATGTAGGCCAATGTAAGTACCTCTTAATGGATCTCTTATTATAAGAGGAAATTCGAACTAACTGATATATTGTTAGAAGTATCCCTAAAAATATTTTAGCGTGATATTATTCTCACATCGTTCCGGCGAATAAATTTTTTGAAAGCGATTGAGAGAATGATTTCATGAAAGAACAAAATGCTACATCGATTACAGTCTTAAGGTGGCACTCACTTAGTGCACATATCTTCGCTGGTTAAGTTTTTGACGTCATAGACTCACGCTAAGTTGTTGATTCTTTTCTCGCTCATATGTGGATATTTCACCTTGAAATTCATGTGTACGTCATGAATGTTACCCGCGGGGATATGCGCACTAAGTGAGTGCCCGCCTTCAGTTAACGATGTAATTTCCAATGTCTTTGAATAGGTTGGAATAATTATGACAGATATAATACGATTTCAAGAATCGTATCGTTATTTTTTTTTCTGTGGTTAATTACGATTTTTATTATTGTTTTTAATCGTTAATTCAAAGCAGATTGCTATAAGCTAGAAGTTAAGGAACTTTGTGTCTACCAGGTGTCCATAGATATTTCATTTACTTGTTTTTATTTTTATTTTCTGAAGTCTGCAAACAGACGTCGTCCTTCTCTAACGATCTTTTGAAATGTTTAACGGAAAAGAGCGTTACATCGTGATATCCTTTCTAACGAACATAAACTAAATTATTTTAAAATCTGTATAGATCTATTGATACTTTGTTTTTAGCAAATTCATTGCTTTAATTTCTAAAATTTATGGTTATTCATGTATATAATTTAGCCTGTAAGAAATATTCCTGTGTGTATGTCTAAATATTAGATAAGTTTTTACGTAGAGTATGGAGGCCTAAAAGCTATATGAAGATTAACCCTTTGTGATCGGCAAATTTCTCTGATGGGAGTACCAGCTAGTCGAAAAAAATTTATCTTTTCGGAATTATTTCTCCCTTAGTGATTTAAAGCAAATATATGGATATTAGAAAACATAATTTTTAATAATAAAATTTTATGATATATAAAGTCCTTTTTAATTTTAAAATAACGCATGTGACATGCAGGCAGAGTGGCGAATTTTCTACTGATTCCGGAAATCTTTCCTTTTTTCCTAATCAGATATATTTGACGTTGCATCATGAAGTTGACTCACTTTGGTTTTTTAGGCTAGGGAGACACCAGATAAGGGGACTTTTACGACGACTTGCGAATGCCGCCACTGTGGCGGCATCAACTGCAAAGGGTTAATGGGTGTTTATGCTTTCTATTGTGCCCTAATCAGTCTTCAAATTTTTCTGTAGTGTGATTTTGAAGTAAATACTTCTTTAGGCGTACTTCGCACTTTTTTATATCAGGATAATTATTATAATGGTTTATCAATATTGACTAATTATTTTTAATGGATATAATTGGAGTTTATAAGACGACTATTAAAGTATACCTATCATATCCATTGTATTAGGGAAATTTAGCCAAATTTAGGAAAATTTAGGAAAATTCGATGGAAATGTCAAAAAAAGTATCATAAAAGTAAACATTAAATCATTGAATCTGAAAAAATAATTTCAATGTACTTACTCGCAAAAACAGTATAAGGGGGTCTAGACGGTTGCATTTTGGGTGTTTTTTCGGACGCCATAAAAACCAATAAATATTTTAAGCAAAAATATTTTGATTTTTGTTTATTGATGCGTTGAAAATTTATAAAATTAATAATATTAAAAAAAAATTCAAAATTGAAATTACTACAGGCCGGCAAAGTGGGGCTCTTGAAAAAAGGTTGTATCCTGGTGTGCACGATTCCAGCCTTTCCAGTAATCTGAAGAAAAAAATCTTTCCTAATTATTCAGTTATTAGAAGAATGTAGTTATGGCACTACAAAGAGTTTTTTTCAGAAAATGGTGGCAGTTTGAAAAAAAGTTACGTTTTTTTCCTGTTTTTTTCGCGATAACCCGATTTATAAAAAATCTCTGTACCAAATTTCAAGTGAATCGGTTGAGTAAAACTTAAGAGAAAAATGCGTTTAAAGTTTTAAAGACTGAACTGAACTGAGACTAATGCTTCACAAAATGAGCTGTAACTCCGAAAATAATTCGAATTTCAAAAATTCCTCTTGAGAATATTTTCGTAATGCCTGGGACTCACTAGCGCTTAGCGGCACAAAATTTAGTGCTAAATGCTAATGGGTCCATTAGTCTCCACTGATGTTCCACTCCAATGGTATATAAAAAAAACTCTCCATTTTTACTGTGCTAAGTCGTCTCCACACGCTAAGCGCTAGTGAGTCCCAGGCATAAGGAGTTAAGCTATGAAAATATGCAAAAAAAAATTGACTTTTTCGAATTTCTAAACCAGATGACCTCCTTAAGCTTCTTTCTAAGTATTATATTAAAAGTAACCTGAAGAAAACATCAATTATTTTTACATATATAAAATAATTTTAATATACTAAGAAGAAATTCACTTTTTGATACAATAAATAGGAAAATTTTTAATGTTGGACAATTCAGAATAACTAGATGGTAAAATTTCTCTTAAGCAGCCTTTCAAAGGCTGTATTTGGAATGGGTATCAGATAAACAGGATCTATAAACTAAAGAGAATAAATTTAAACCATTTTGCATTACTGGATAGAAAAATTTCATAAGAATTGTAGACTATGCAGATTAATACTTTTATTATTATTTTATATTTTGAAAAACCAAAAACAAAAAACTTTACTGTATTTAATAACCTTAATTTACTACATTCATACATAACACTTCATAATTACAATAAAAGTTCATAAATAGCACATTTTTTTCTTCTCTGACTTTTCAAATATTTTTTTATATGTTACTAAAGTTTAATTATTTCTTATAAAAAATTTATGGCTCTTAACTAGCTAAAATGTTAAAACTTAAAAGTTTATTGATTTTTTATTACAATAAATTTTTTATAACACGTATTAAATTAAAGAATTTATAACAATCAAAAAATCAATTTTTATTTCTAACTGACTACAGTACTTAAGAAAAAACCTAATAATTAACTTAAGCTAAGGCTGAATAAGGTAAAATGAGGAAAAAATTTTTTATTTCTTTCTATTTTTCAATTATTTCTTTATCTAATCGATAATAGTATTGAATTTTGTATAACATTGGAAGCAATTCTCAATTAAAACTTAAGAGAATTTTTAATGGATATTTATTTATGTATCAAAAGACATAATTCTATTTTTGGAAATGTTCCAAAAAAAAAAACAATCAATATTCATTTGAGAAAAAAAAGTGAGCATTATATAAACGATGCCCTCTATAAAAAATTATAATATTCTAGGTTTGTTTTCATTTTAAAAACTTGTCAATATGTATGGTAATAAAAAACTCATTTTTTGCACAAATTAAAAAATGAAAAATGAAATTTCTTGTGTGAATATAATCTGAATTAATTTGAAAACTGTTTTAATTTCTGATTTTATAAAGAAATATTTTTTTTGTAAATTTTACGGTCATAAAAATCCTAAAAATTATGAAATTTTCATTATCGCAATTTTATTGCCAACTTTTCGTTTATCAGTTCAAGGCCGACAGGACCATTCTTTAGCTATTTACAAAAATAATACACTGTTTTTTTTTTCTTTTCAATTACAGATATAAAAATCAGAAACATTTATTTTAACTAAATACTTTTCTCCCAATATTCTAAATATTTATAAATTATCTAAATTAGTAAAAAAAGTTTGATTTAAGGAAAAAGCTTAGTTCAATCCTAAAATCATGGTATAGGTTATTGTTGTATATATTCCAATTAAATATTCTAAAATCTTTGGACTAATTGGGTATTAGAATCATTGGCACAAAACTACATAAGAATTCCATAGATCAATTTTGAATGTTTTGTGCTAATTATAACACCACATTTCAGCATTACATCCTAGTTATCAATAATTTTTTTTTTAATTTATTATTGATTTAATCCTTTTTTTACTTAATATTCCTCTTCTGCCTTAGCTTTGAACCAAACCAGTGATTTTAATTTGTTTTCAACGATGCCAGTAGTACACGACTATGGAACAGGAAGTCAATAATTATTCTAAAATTGCAAAAAAGAAAAGTTTTTTCGACTTCTACTCATTCATTTTTTTATGCAATAGCTACAAAAATTCTATAAATTGGAGTATGGCGAAAACACTTCTCTTCTTTTTCTTTAGAAAAAAGGAAACTTTATAGCAAATCGGAATTTCAATAAATCATTTTTGTAAAATTTTTAATTTCCTCTAATAATTTCTTTTACCAGCTCAAAAATAACTTTCTTAAGCCAGTTTTACTCATATGTCTAGAAATTTTGTATTTCACCGGTAAAATTCCTTAAAAACTATGCTACGAATAATAAAATTCTTTTCCTGAGAATCTGAAATGAAGTCTGCTGTCAAAAATTCTTGAGTAATTTTGACTTTCAAAACTTTTAAGCTCTCCCTTAAATTTACTAATAAAATTGGTGTTAATTCAGACCTATTAAGAATTAAAAAACCACCAACCTTACCAACAAAAATATTAATATTAATTTTATTTATTTAATTTTTTTTTATTTGTTTTTAATTTTAGGAAAGAACAAGGAATAGAACTACCACCACTTGGTAAATATGCTACAGGAATTATTTACTTAGATAAAAATACCGCTAAAAAAAGTGAAACTGAATTTGAAAGATTAGCCGAAAGTTTAGGCCTATTAATAATTGGTTGGCGTATAGTACCAACAAACAGTACAGCAATTGGTCCAGTTGCACAAAAAAGTGAACCATTATCAAGACAAGTTTTTGTAACATCATCAAATTTATCAAATGATGATTTTATTCAACAAATTTTTGTACTACGTAAACGTGCAACACATGAAATTCCAAAAGATGATCAAAGATTTTATATTTGTTCATTATCAACTAAAACTATTGTTTATAAAGGTCTTTTCACATCTGATCAACTATGGTACTATTATAAAGATCTATTTAATCCATTATATGAATGCTATTTAGCATTAGTACATACACGTTTCAGTACAAATACCTTTCCATCATGGGAAAGAGCCCATCCTTTACGTATGATTGCACATAATGGTGAAATAAATACAGTACGTGGTAATGTTAATTTTATGAAAGCACGTGAAGGTGTTATGGAAAGTACAATATTTGGTAAAGATTTAAAAAAATTATTTCCTGTTGTTGAACCCGGTCTATCTGATTCTGGTTCATGTGATTGTGTATTAGAATTTTTAACAATTGCTGGTAAACGTACATTACCAGAGGCTGTTATGACTATGGTACCAGAAGCATGGCAAAATGATAAAACTATGCCACAAGAAAAACGTGATTTTTATCAATGGTCAGCATGTGTTATGGAACCATGGGATGGACCTGCATTAATATCATTTACCGATGGTAGATATATTGGTGCTGTACTTGATAGAAATGGTTTAAGACCATCAAGATTTTATATAACTAAAGATAATATATTAATAATGGCATCAGAAGTTGGAGTTTATGATGTAAATCCAGCTGATGTTGTTGTTAAAAGTCGTCTTAAACCAGGACGTATGTTACTTGTTGATACAGAAGAAAAAACATTTATACAGGATGTTGAATTAAAAGCAAAGATATCAAAATCACGTCCTCATTCTGAATGGTTAAGTGAAAAGGTAAGATAAAAATTTTATCTATTGTAGAAATTGTATTAGAAAGTTATTCTTAAAGAAATTTGATAAAAGAAATATTTCTTTTGGATTTTAATTTTTAATTATCCAAAAGGTTTAATTTAATTTGTAAAATATTTTTGTGTAGTATATTTTTAATATCTTTAAATAGGTTCCTTATCTTTTTATACCTGCAACGCCCTTTACAGACTTTAATTTTTTCGCGACGCCCTTCTTTAAAAAGAAAACTGTGCTTACTCTAACATGCATTGAGATAACTTTATTTATTTTTTATTTGAAAATATAATAGCACATTGTAAAATCAATAAGAAGGATAAGCTAAGGATAAGATGAGCATAACTTTACAAATGGAGAGTGGCCGAACGATAAATAAACAAAAGAGTAAGAAAACGAAAGAGTGACAAACGAGATGAAAGAATATTCACTCATTACGTTGCGTGCGTTTGGGAACCCCTGACCTATAGAATTTTTCTGGAATTTATTATCTATTCGTCAATTCCTTGCATTTTGTCAATAAGTGCCAAGGTTAAAAATTTGATTCCAACGTTCATATATCTTATTTTTCTATACCGGCCGCGTAAAAAAATTTATTTCGGGTTTAAAACAGTCTTCGTAGTGAAATAATATAAATATTCAAAAGTAAAAAAGTGACACTACTATATACACTGGCCTTCATAAATGGACCGTTGTTTTTTATTCTTCTACTTAATCGCCAATAAAACTTTTAATATTTATTAAAATTTAAAGAGATTGTTAGTCCTTGTTCTTTGTTTAAGGTAACATAAATTTGAAGGTGAAGAAATAAATTAAAAGCTAAACTCCAGGAACTTTATATAACTGCATCGGTCTCTTTTTCAACGTTTCTTAAAAACTAAGTTGGTAATATGATTTTATTCCAAAGGCCTTTTGTTTTTATCTTTCTGATGCATTTCGTCATGCTCTCTACTAATTTTTCGATATATGACTATTTTATATTAATTCATTTAGTCTGAACTTGAAGTTAAAGATCTAGAACGTTCTTGGGGACTTTTCCGCATATAACCAAATTTTTTTTAAATTATACCCCATAAACTTTCAATAAGGTTCGGGTTTGGGCTCTGCGCAGTTCATTTGAACACCTGAAAATGCTGACAACCAATTCACAACTTTTGACGTATATCCTGGATCTTAATCTTACTGGAACTCTACCGGATTTCTTTGCATAAAATGTGACATGTGTGATTTTGTTATCATTTACATTTTATCAAAACACAAGAGCGTTTCGAATTGTTTTCAAACAAAAATCTCCGTTTTTAACTTGCCAAAAGTCTCACCTAATATGTAAAGCGCTAGCGAGTTCTAAGCATGTACAAAGATGTGAAGAAAATTAAATATCAGTTCGTAAACATTAGGTTAAATTTAATTGCTCATTGATCTTTGAATGATCAGATTGCAATATTAATATATATATATATAAAAAGTTCGTAAACATTAAATTTTTTTCTCGCTGGTTTCCTTTAAAAGTCATTAAACTTTGAAAATTTTGATTATGCTTCTGAGACATGGTCTAATAATGGAAATATTGCAGAAGTGTATTATCCAAAGGAGAAAATTCTTTAATTAAAATTCAATGGGAGCGGTACGAAATTCAATAGATGAATTTTGCTACCTCCTTAAATTATATTAATGGATTTCAGTTGTTTTTTGGTTATACGTCGGTAACCCTAAAAGTTTCCGGAATCGACTACTAGATGGCATTTGCCAGCGGCGTCATTATTATTTTCGTAAAATTTGACATTTTGTAAGGTAAACACCAGTGACAGATCAAATTTTGCCAAGTAGTCTCGTTTTCACAGCGTTTTAAAAAAATTATTTTGCGAAAAAATACAAATTTCTCGTGAAAATTTTCGTGCGATGATTTTTTACGATTTTAAATGCGGCCTAACTCAAAAGCAGTGCATCGATCGGCTTCATTCTGCTTTTGGTGATGAAGCACCATCCAAAACCACCGTATACGAGTGGTTTTCGGAAATTAAGTGTGGTCGTGTTAGCCTCAGTGACGAATTTCGTGAAGGCTGTCCATCAACTGCTGTTGTTCCAGCAAACATCAACGCTGTGAGAGAAATGATTGAGGCAGATCGGCATGTGATATATCGTAAGATAGAGGCAACCTTGGGCATTGGTAAAAGTCAGATACAAACGATTTTGCATGATTCCGCATAATTTGACCGAAGCTCAAAAAAGGCCTCGTGTGAAATGGTGCAAATAAACGCTAAAAAGATTCAATCGCAGTGCTTCTCCAAACGTATATATGTAGTATCGTAACAGGTGACGAAACATGGATATATGCGTACGAGCCCGAAACAAAACAACAATCGACTGTTTGGGTGTTCCAAAATGAGCCAAATCCAACAAAAGTTGTGCGTTCAAGAAGCACTTCGAAGAAAATGATTGCATTTTTCTTCCGTAAAAATGGAACTGTTGCCACCGTTGCTCTTGAGGATAGAATAACAGTCAATGCCGAATGGTCATCGATGAAATCAGAAAAAACAACCGAAAACGACGCATCATCCTTCACCATGACAACGCAAGCTCTCACAAAGCAACTTGAACAAACGATTATTTGAAGGAGAAAAGGATCGAATTGATGACTCATTGTCCGTATTCACCTGATTTATCGCCTAATGACTTCTTTCTGTTCCCATTCGTCAAAAATAAAATGCGTGGTCAGCGATTTACGACACCTGAAGAGGCTATTGAAACTATGTTTTTGAGATACCGACTTCGTAGTGGAATAAATGTTTTAATGACTGGTTTATTCGCATGTAAAAGTGTATTAATCTTCAAGGCGAATATTTTGAAAAACAATAAAGTTATTTTTTCGATTAAATTTGTGTTTTTTCTATGATTTTCTGGAAACTTTTAGGGTCACCTACTGAATTCAAATATTGCTCCATTTCTCATTTTAGAAGTATTTTTTATAGAATAATTTAAACTAAAAATCAACAGTTTTTTTTTGTTTTTTTTAAATTGCTATTCTCTCTACATTAAGCATAAAGAATTAGTTTTAGTTTTAATTTTCCGTTAAAATTTGCAAAGTTACAAAACAAAACAAAAAAATTTCTATAAACAAAACTACTAATAGCATTTTTTTATCTCAATTTTTAAACATGCTCTCAATCATTTTCAAAAGATGGTAAGTATCAAATTATAAAAATTGTTTTATTTTTAGATAAAATGATTTTATTTTTGTACATTTTAAAATTGTGCAAAATAAATGAAAAAACTTTTTGAATAGAAAAAACCATTGTTTGTTTTTCTTCTCTTTTTTTAATAGTTTTATAGTTTCTAAAATATAGAAATTAATATAAAGAGTTTTTGGTTTAGTTTTTATTACCCTTTCAAATTAATGCTTTTCTTTGTTTTAGTATTAATTATTTTTAAATAATAATAGTTAAAACAAGCAAAATAAAAAATTCAGATGTACCCTTAAAGCTCATAACAGATACACTTACTTTAACTGTAGTAATTTAAAATTTAAATGGAAGTATTCTAGCGAAATCTTCCATTTAAATCTTATCTTATCCTTAGAGCCTGATGCTTTTAGCATGATTTTTGTTTTCTCTTTTTTAAAGAAGCGTATAAGATCCTATTACAGAATGCAAGTAGTAAAGAATTTTGACAAAGATCAATTCTTTAGTGAATCTTAACCCGTAGTCCAAAAACCAACTGCTTTCTATGCGTTTTTTTAAGCCCAGTAAATATAAGACACAAAAAAAAGGCTCACATTGAACTAGAACATGAAGTTTTACTAAATTGCAGTATCGTGGAGTACAATCTATATTTATTTTGTAGCTGGCTCATTTAAAGCACTTCATATGCTCTTTGAAGAATATATATTTATTTTTGATTTCTTTTGCTTAGAAAAAAATGAAAAGCATGATTTCCTTCTGCACGACTTTGAATTTTGTTTAAAAATTTATAAAGATCGAAATTGCAATAGAAAAAACACAATTGAAGAGTGCTAAAGATGCTTTTTATATTTTGTATGATAGTTTTTAGATTTTTTGTATTTTTCAATTAAGTAAATTATGTTAAATTTTATTTTAACTTTTAGATATCTATGGAAGAAATACGAAAAGCTGATATTTTAGCAAATGGATCTAATGTTAATGGAGATCTAATAAAGCCAAGTTATGGTGGAATTTTTGATTTAAGACTACCATTATTTGGTTATACAACTGAAACAATTAGTTTATTATTGATGCCTATGTTTAAAACTAAGTAAGATCTAACTTAACTATAATACAATTTAAGTAAATAATAATTGATTTTTTTTTTAGAAAAGAAGCACTTGGTTCAATGGGTAATGATGCACCATTAGCTTGTCTATCAACATTTCAACCACTTTTATATGATTATTTTAAACAACTTTTTGCTCAAGTAACTAATCCACCAATTGATCCATTCCGTGAAAAGATTGTTATGTCATTACAATGTCCAATAGGGCCTGAAAGTAATTTATTAGAGCCATCATCTGAACAGGTACATCGTATTTGGCTATCAAATCCAATTTTAAGCATTCCTGATATTGAAATTTTAAAACGAACTAAATATCGAAATTGGAAAACAAAAGTTTTAGATATAACATTCCCATTTAATGAAGGTATTAGCGGTTATATTGATACTCTACAACGTATTTGTAGTGAAGGTGAAAAAGCAGCTAATAATGGATATCAATTATTAATTATTTCTGATAGAAATGGTGGAGCTGAACGTGCCCCAATATCAGCAATTTTAGCACTTGGTGGACTTCATCATCATTTAATTGAAACACGTTTACGTATGAAAGTTAGTTTAATTTTAGAAACAGCTGAAGCTCGTGAAGTACATCATATATGTGTTTTACTTGGCTATGGTGCTGATGCTATATGCCCTTATTTAGTATTTGAACTAGCATCGGGTTTACGTGATGATGGTGTTATTGAACAAACAATAACTGATAAAGAAATATATAATGCATATGCACAAGCAATAGAAACTGGTATTTCTAAAGTTATGGCCAAAATGGGTATTAGTACACTACAATCATATAAAGGAGCACAAATTTTTGAAGCTGTTGGTATTGGTAAAGAAGTTATCGATCGTTGTTTTCGTGGAACACAAAGCCGTATTGGTGGAATTGGTTTTGATATAATAGCTGCTGAAAGTTTACAACGATATCAAATGACTTATTGTAAAATATCACCAGATATGAAAATTTTACGTAATCCTGGAAAATATCATTGGCGGCATGGTGGTGAAGGACATATAAATGAACCCACATCAATAGCTAGCCTTCAAGAGGCTGCTATTAATAATAATAATAATGCTTTTGAATCATTTAGAAATTTAACACATGATAGTGTTAAAAAATGTACACTACGTGGACAATTAGAATTTGTAAATGATCGTAAAGGAATTGATATAAATGAAGTTGAACCAGCCAGTGAAATTGTTAAAAGGTAAAATATTATTTTTGCTTTTTTTTTTTAAAAAAAAATGTATTATTGTTAAAGGTTTGTTACTGGTGCAATGAGTTTTGGTAGTATATCACTTGAGGCGCATACAACACTTGCAATTAGTATGAATCGTATTGGAGGAAAAAGTAATACTGGTGAAGGTGGTGAAGATTCTGATCGTTATTTAGGTAATTAATATTATTGAATAATCAAAAAAAAAAATATTTGAATATCCTTACAACATGCTACATGCATTTATTTTTAAAACTAAATAAAAATAAAATACCAAAATTCGTTTTTTTCTTCGAAAATACTTGACATTAAATTGAAAATGTGAAATTTTTCAGACCAAGATCCAGTCAATAGTAAAAGGTCAGCAATTAAACAAGTCGCTTCTGGTCGATTTGGTGTTACAGCTGCTTATTTGGCTAATGCTGATGATTTACAAATAAAAATGGCACAAGGTGCAAAACCAGGTGAAGGCGGTGAATTACCTGGACATAAAGTCACTAAAGATATTGCATATACAAGACATTCAGTACCTGGTGTTGGATTAATATCACCACCACCACATCATGATATCTATTCAATTGAAGATCTAGCTGAATTAATATATGATCTTAAATGTTCAAATCCAAAAGCAAGAATAAGTGTTAAACTGGTCTCTGAAGTTGGTGTTGGTGTTGTAGCTGCTGGGGTTGCTAAAGTTAGTAAAAAAAATTTAAACAAATTTTATGTTAAATTTTGTTTTTTTTTTTTAAATAAAAGGGAAAAGCTGAACATATAGTAATATCAGGACATGATGGAGGTACTGGAGCTAGTTCTTGGACTGGTATTAAATCAGCTGGCTTACCTTGGGAATTGGGTATAGCTGAAACCCATCAAGTTCTTGTATTAAATAATCTTCGATCAAGGTAAATTGTTTTAAAAAAATCGTTTTAATATTCTCTGACACATAGTTATACAGATCATGAAAGCCCGCGAGGGATGAATAGCAAAAAATATAATTTAAAAAAAAAACATATTTCAATATCTTAGAATGCAATTAAAAAAAAAGGGTATATATATGTATACATAATATATATATATATATACATATATCCATATATAAAAATATATATATATGAAAAACTACCTTCGTTACTGATACGGTGAGATGTGATCTTTGATTAATTTGGATGCAATCAACTTTTTTCAAATCAAAATTGATTAAGAACGCTTTCACCAAAATCATGTTTAAGACACTACATTTCTCATAGGATAGCTATGTGACTAATCAATTGAAATGAAAATCTCTAGAGAGTATATAAAATAAAATAAAAAAAAATGTTCATATGTGTTCATAATATGTGTCTTCACCGTGGCCCTCACACAGTTCACGATTATTTCATTGTTGTTGTGTTGCCAGCGGGTTCCATTAGTAATTTATTTTTATTCATTCAGTTCATAATTGAACATATATTTTGCTAATAATTATAATTATTTATAGAGTTGTTGTACAGGCAGATGGACAATTACGTACTGGTTTTGATGTAGTTGTTGCTGCTATTTTAGGTGCTGATGAATTTGGTTTTAGTACAGCTCCATTAATTGTTATGGGTAATTTTTATAATATCCAATTTAAATAGTTATATAATTTATAGAAAAAATTTCAATTAAATACTTTTAAGGTTGTACAATGATGAGAAAATGTCATCTAAATACTTGTCCTGTAGGTGTTGCAACACAAGATCCAATATTACGTAAAAAATTTGCTGGAAAACCAGAACATGTTATTAATTATTTCTTTATGCTTGCCGAAGATGTAAATAATTTGTTTCTTTTTTGTTTTTTCTTATTAATATATTTATATATTCTTATAGATACGTAAAATAATGTCTAATCTTGGAGTACATAAATTTCAAGAGCTAATTGGTCGAACAGATTTTCTTAAAGTTCGTCAGACAACATTGCCGAAAGCTTCAAAATTAGATTTATCATTATTATTAAGAAATGCATTAGATCTTCGACCAGGAACTAATATAATTGGTGGTTCAGTTCCACAAGATTTTGGTCTTGAAAAACGGGCAGATATTGATTTATTGAAAAAATCTGAATTTGTATTAAATGGTACTGAGGAAAGTGTAACAATTGTGTCAACTATTCATAATGAAGAAAGAGCTTTCGGTTCAACCCTTAGCTATCATATTGCATGGTATGTTATGTAATATGTATATAAATATTTATATAAAGTGTATTAATCGCATAACTTCTGAAACTATTGAATGCATAAAGTAGATTATAGTTTGTAAAGTGTTACAAATTGTGTAAAATAATTTTATTTTCTTTGAATACTATACTTACTAAAAAAAGATTTTCTTGAAACTCAAATTTGTTGTGCAGCCCGTCGAAAAAGAAAATTACCTATTTTTAATTATTTTATTTATTCTTAAGTCGCGAAAATATTCTTTGAATTTTAGTTCTAAATTAAGCTTGCGAGGCAAATATAATTGCTTCATCGCTCGAAACTGCTCGATATTTTTAAAAATATCATTTTGGAATCACCAAAATATTCAATAGTTAAGGTAGAATTTTTTAGACTGAATTTACCCTTATGTGTTAAACTTTAAAAAGTTAAGTATTACGATTTTCGAGGGAAAGTGGTTTAATTTGATTAATTTTAAAGCTAACATTTTTACTCATCAAAAAAATAAGTTTTTTAATTTTTTAATTCTTATTTTATAGTAAATATGGTGAAGCTGGTCTTCCAGATGGCAAAAATATAAATATTCATCTAGAAGGATCAGCTGGACAAAGTTTTTGTGCATTTTTAGCAAAAGGTGTTAATGTTACACTAATTGGAGATGCTAATGATTATGTTGGCAAGGGATTATCTGGGGGTAATATAATTATAATGCCACCACAATCATCTTCTTTTGAATCACATTTAAATGTTATTGTTGGTAATGTCTGCCTGTATGGAGCAACACAAGGGAAAGCATTTTTCCGTGGAATAGCTGCTGAACGATTTTGTGTACGTAATTCTGGTGTTATTGCTGTTGTTGAGGTAATAATTTTATTTATATTAAATATAAACTCAAAAGTTTATCGAAATCAAAACGATATTTTATTTTTTTCCTTAAATTTTAGGGTGTTGGCGATCATGGATGTGAATATATGACTGATGGGCTTGTTGTTATTTTAGGTTTAACAGGTAGAAATTTTGCTGCCGGTATGTCTGGTGGTTTTGCTTTTGTATATGATATCGATGGATCATTCAAATCGAAAGTTAATCCAGTAACTGTTGAATTATTACCATTAGAGCATGAAAATGATATTCAAAAAATTAAAGAATTATTAAATGAATTTATTATAAAAACAAATTCAATAATTGCTAAATTTATAATTGATAATTGGGAAATTGAAAAAACTAAATTTGTTAAAGTTTTCCCATATGAATACCAAAGAGCATTGGAGAAACTTAATGAAGAATCCGATACTAAAATAATGGAAAGAAACACTGAAACTATTGAAAATGGTATTAATAATAAACAAATTGAGCCAAAAATACAAGATATTGAAGAAGCAATACAAGATTTAACACTTGAACAAAAAAAATTAAATAAAATATTAGATAAAACTCGTGGTTTTATTAAATATAAAAGGGAACAACGTATTTATAGAGATCCATCTGTACGACAAAAAGATTGGGATGAAGTATTTGATTTCCCTCATGTAAGAAAAAATTTAAAAGTTCAAGCAGCTAGATGTATGGAATGTGGTGTACCATTTTGTCAATCAAATACACATGGATGCCCATTGGGAAATATTATTCCAAAATGGAATGATCTTGTTTTTCATGAATCATGGAAAGAAGCATTAAGTCAATTATTACAAACAAATAATTTCCCTGAATTTACAGGACGTGTATGTCCTGCACCGTGTGAGGGAGCTTGTGTATTAGGCATATCAGAACCACCAGTTACTATAAAAAATATTGAATGTGCTATAATTGATCATGCTTTTGAAAATGGTTGGATCAAACCTGAAGTAAAATATTTTTATTTAAAAAACAAGTTTATATCAAATATTTTTGTAGATTCCAGAAAAACGTACTGGAAAAAAAGTAGCTATTATAGGATCAGGGCCATCAGGTTTAGCAGCAGCTCAGCAGCTTAATAGAGCTGGCCATACAATAACTGTTTATGAAAGAAATGATAAAATAGGTGGTTTATTACAATATGGCATTCCAACAATGAAATTATCTAAAAATGTTGTCAAAAGACGAGTAGATTTAATGGCAGCTGAAGGTATTGATTTCAAAACAAATATTCATGTTGGAAAAGATCTTTCAGCTAAAACCCTTCTTAATGAGTAATTGAATTTTTGTTGTTGTCTGTTTTGTAATTTAATTTTAATTCAATAAAAATTTCCATAGAAATGATGCTGTTCTAATAACAACAGGTGCAACATGGCCACGAGATTTACCTATTAAAAATCGAGATCTTAATGGTATCCATTTTGCAATGGAATTTTTAGAATCAAGTCAAAAGAAATTGCTTGGAACTAAGTCAGAATGTTTATCAGCTGAAGGTAAAGATGTTATAATTATTGGTGGTGGTGATACTGGCTGTGATTGTATTGCTACATCATTAAGACATGGAGCAAAAAGTATTACAACATTTGAAATATTACCAGAACCACCAGAAAAACGAGCTAATGATAATCCTTGGCCACAATGGCCAAAAGTTTTTAGGTAAATTTTACAAATTTTATTTTAATAAAATATTTAATATTTTTATTATTATTATTATTTTCTTTTTTTATTATTAAAAAAGAGTGGATTATGGACATGAAGAAGTTCGTGTTAAATTTGGTAAAGATCCACGTCAATATCTTACAACTACAAAGGAATTCATTGGAGAAGATGGTCATATTAAAGGTGTTAATACTATTCAAGTAGATTGGACAAAAGGATCAAATGGCCAATGGATAATGAAAGAAGTAGAAGGTTCTGAAAAGTATTATCCAGCAGATCTAGTATTACTTGCGATGGGTTTCTTAGGCCCTGAAAAGACTGTGGCTAATGATCTGGGTGTTGAACTTGATAATAGGGGTAATATAAAGGCTGTAGTTGAACAGTATGGAAGTTCAATACCAAAAGTTTTTGCTGCTGGAGGTAATTAATCATTATTCCAATTGATTTTTAAGCTTATTATTCTCTAACTGATAGTTTTCAGTTTAAAATAATAAAATAACTGATTTTTAAGCGTTAGCTTTTTTCTTGTTTTTTCGAATTATATACGAGTATAAGTCAATGTTTTTTTAGTAATAAAAAATCAAATTACCGCAGTTATATTAGTATTAGTATATAATTGTTAATTACCTATTATTAAAAATGTATATCATTTAGATTGTCGACGTGGTCAATCTTTGGTAGTATGGGCAATTACTGAAGGACGCCAGGCAGCAAGACAAATTGATACTTTCCTAATTGGACGCCAAAGTGGATTACCAGGTCCTGGTGGCGTGGTTATTCCTTCTCATGATCTATAAATTATAAAATGACAATAATATTTAATGTAATTTTTATTTAGCATTTCTTTTTGTTTTTGTTCAGGAACAGAAAAATTTCATATATTATAATATAAAATTATGCTAATATTATGTAATTCATTTATTTTTTTATACTAAACCTATTTTTGTTTTTAAGTAAAATAAAATCAGAAAAGTCATTATAGATTTAATTTGAAGATACAAATTTTCTTATATCAATAATGAAAAATTTTGTACTAAAAACAAAAACAAAGAATTTATAATTGTGTAATTTTTGTTTTAAGTCGATTTTAAGATATTGTTATAAAAGTAATTTTTAGTGAAATAATTGTTTAATAAGATGTTCTTGTTAAAATGTTCATATATTAAAAAAAAAAAAAGTAAATAAGCTTCAAACATAGTTTGGGCAAGAAATAAACAAAAAAGTCTAAGTTTATCATTAACTAAAATCTTTCTTGTTTTTTCATAATAGCTTTTACGTTTTATCGTTGTATTAAAAGAATCAGATTCTAATTATCGATTGAAATTATAAATTTTTTATAAGTCAAATCAACCCAGAAAATAACTGTCGACTATTTGAAATAGAATAGAATGTCTCCTTATGAATTATTCATTGTAGAAAATTATTAAATATTAATATAAAAAATCAATGAAGAAAGAACGGAAGCGTAACGAATGGAAAAATTGGCATCATGAAAAAAGAAAGTGCTTGTCACTATATATCTATTATTTTCGTTTTTATTTGCTTTTTTTGTGATATGTGAGAAGGTGTCATTTATTTTTTACCTATTGTTTATTTTTAATACTTGATGATAGACTACAAGACAAGACAGTAGATCTCATAGATCATCTCGCCTTTTGCTTGAATTAATATTTATGTAAGTTTTTGAAACAGATAACATTCCTTGGCCTGGCATTTTTGCAAATATTTAAAATAAAAAATTATACTTAATCTATAAGTTGAGCATTAAGTAAATCTAGTTTTTCTTTTTGGAATTTTTAATTTATCGAATTCAATTTATTTTTATCGGTTCTAAAATATACTTTTTTTATAATCTTTAATTTCAATTAAAATATACGAATTAAAATTATTTCTTAAATTAATATGAATCTATAAACTGTCTAAAGAAATTTTATTATATTCTGCTGTACTTAAACTCAAACCAAATGAATTTTCTTAACTAATATAAATCATACGAATAAAATTGTGCATTCATTCGGTAAAAAATTGTTGTTGATATGCTAAAAAATATAAAAATAAAAAGATATTTTCTTTACTGCATAATTAATAATGACTTGAATGACAATCGTCTGGTTTCGTCCAATATTAAAATATGTCAAAACTGTTTAATATTTTCATTGGATTTTTTGTTTTTCATATTGATTTCAAAAAATAGAGTAACTCTTCTTGGAGACAAATTACTTCAAACGCCATCACCTTTATTCCATTATGAAATGTGCTTAACGACTGTCTTTAGACACCCACGTATAATTTATAAAAAGAAAAGAAAAGAAAAGTAATTAACAATAAATTTTTTTTGCCTTCTGCCTAACCTCGTGCTTATACCTACATGTTAAATTGTTAGCCAATCATTAAAGGGAAATTCAGAATAATAAAGAATGAAAATTTCGGAAAGTTAATTGTTACCTAGAGGAAGCTTTAATAACTATTAAAAGCTCTTAACATTTAAAATTTGCTTTAGGACCATTTATTTTTATTAGGCTAGTAGATTTATTTATTTTGAAATAATTAATTGCTAAAATGTTGAGAGAAGTTCAATTGTAATATGGAAATGGATGCAGTTATGTTTACTACAGCCCCTAAAATTTTATTTCGGTTAAAATTTATCTGTCATATGACCCAGTTGATGTGGTGATACCAGTAAAATATACGTAAAAAAGTAATAGATACTTATATCTTTTCTTTTAGAAAAAGTACTTATGTATGTGAGTGTTTGTTTTTTTATGAATTATAATGGAAAAGTCCACATTTAGCTTCTGTTATTTTTTGTACATCCAATCACTTGGGTTATTTGTTCTTTCTTTGGAATACATCTGAAGTACGGCCGAATGTTTGGGTAATAACAGTTATCCTCTTTGATACTTGTCTTTTTGAACGTAATCTAACTGAATAATCGGGAATAAAATTATATGTAACGAGTCGAATAATCAAATTAAGAAGATTTCCTTGATCTATTTAAAGGGAGTTTAGAGTGAAGTCACTAAATGTTTTTTTTTTTTTGAAACCTCAAAAAGAAAGACAGTTTGTCTTCACGGCAGTGTTATTTTCAATAGCTATAGTGGAGTTCCTGGAGGTTTTTTCTGCGAACTTCACCAACAGTGCATGAATTTTTTTGGTCCAAGTGGATTTTGTTTTTTATACTATAAATCGCAATGTTTACTAAAAAATTTTTATGTGCATTTGATTTTATTAGTATTTAGGGGATGTTCTAGTTTGGAAACTCGTAAAAACCGACTTTTTTTTGCATATTTTCATAGCTCAACCCTCTAGAAAAATGTTCTCATGAGGATTTTTCGAAATTCAAGTAATTTTCGGAGCTACAGCTCATTTTGTGATGCAATTTAGTGTTAGTTCAGTCCAGTCTATAAAACTTTAAATGTGTTTTTCTCGAAACTACTTTTTTCGAAATGGTGTGCGCGATATCTTAAGTTTTATCTAATCGATTCATTAGAAATTTGGCACAAAGATTATTTATATATTAGAGTATGCGACTTTGAAGAGTTTTTCTTTCAATTATTTCTTTTTAAATTTCGAAAGGCAAAAAAAAAAAAAAAAACAGGGAGAAAATGTAACTTTTCTTTCAAACCGGCGCCATTTTAAGAAAACAATTTTTTTCTAAAAAACTCTTCGTAGTCCCCTAACTACACCTTTTTTCTTGAAGAATTTAAAGAAAAATTTTTCTTCATTTTACTGGAAGGACTGGAATCGTGCACACAAGAACACGCCATTTTTTTTGGCAGCCCCCACTTTGCCGACCTACAGTTTTTTCAATTTTGACTTTTTTTAAATATTATTAATATTTTGTACTCTTGAGGTATTAATAAATAACGAGTTTTTTTTATGGCGTCCGAAAAAACACTAAAAATTCGGGTGTCGAAACTATAACAAAGTTGAAACTTTTTTTGTTGACTTATAAAACGTACAACTCAGTAAGTATTTGACAAAATTACAAGAGATCAAATTTGAAAAAAAGTGAATCTTTTCACCTTTTTTAAAAATGGCCCATTTTTATTTGCATTTGTTGTAAAAACTTAGCTGATAAAATCTTTTAGATCGGAAGAAAAATAAAAAAGTTAAAGATTATTAAGTGGGTGCGCGATTTTTTCATTTTTCAGGTCTGCTACGGACGCTCACAAAATGCTGCCAACTAGTTGAATGAAGTTAACTCAAAGAAATTGAAAAATAATTTAAATGTTTAACTATTATGCAATTTTCATAATTTTAGTAAACAAAAGTGGGAAATTGTGGTTGAAATACCAGACTCTATGTCTGAGTGATAAAACATATTTTCGACCAAAAAAATTCATTTCCTGTTTGTGAAGCTCGCAGTTTTAATATTTTTAATGCTCCAGGAACTCCACTACTAATATTACGAGCCAAGATAGACGTTCCTGACTCATGGTTGAACGTAGATTTTTTATTTATATTGCTATCACCCTTTCACCCACCGTATTAAATATCAAGCCTATGCTTGATTTTTATATTTTAGTAGAGAGTTAAAATTTTCTGTCAAAATTTAATTTTACGTTATATTTACATGTAATTTTGGGATTATTTGTCTGGACAGATAAAATAAGATGTAGTCTTTTTTACCTGCTATTCCTGTAGACGATTTATTTCCATTACGATATTTTAATAACTGGTTTTTACTAATAGTTATAATAAAGCTGCAAAATGGTGCGTTTGGAAATTTTTTTTTCTCTTAAAAATATTAATTTAGCCAGGGCAGTACTCCCCGCCCACCATCACCCCGATTCGGACCTGCATTTACACGTTAAACATGTTACATAACATGTCTACACAAAATTCGTCTAGTAGGATAAATAAAAATTGTCTACATAGTCAATTAAAAATTTTTAAATCATTTAATAATAAAATAAAAAACGAGAGAATTGCATAAAATTTTCATAGCTAAAATATTTTTATACATTTAGCAATTTTATATGATAGTCTGTTAACAGTAAACAACTTAATATTCTTTTTATAATTTTCTTCTTCCTTTTTATCGAGTAAAATCTAAAATTTCAAAGAAATTTAAATATTTTTATTTCAAAATATCAGATAAAATGTGTTATATTAAGTACCAATAAAATTCACAGTACTTCTTTGCTTAATGAATTTATGAACATATGTAGAACTTATGAAAAATTTTATTACTCAAGTACAAAGTACTTTCATCAAAGTGCACTAAAATTATCCACAGTTTAATTTGTTTGAAATTTAAAAAATGAACCTGAAAACATTAAAAACATACAAGAAAATCTTTCTAGCAGCTTAAAAGATTTATACTTGATATAATTCCCTCTTCATCAACCCTTAAGAATTTTAGCAATATTGAAAAGTTAAATATTTGCCCATCCCAGTTTGTAGAATGTCAGTGCGCATTAGCTCCTCGTAATGTCATCCTCATATCAACAGCTCTTTTAGTATATATAAAGCTTAGTTTGATTTTAGCTTTTAGTATAAATATCGAAATTTTTTGTGCTGTTTTATATAGGATTCAAGAAAAATAGTGTTTTTTTTTTGTTTTTTTAAGTGAATTTAAGTTTAATACTTATAAATATCAGCAGTTAAAAGAAAAAGTGAGAAAATAATTTAATTTATATTTTCAAATTAATTAGTAACTTTATTAAATAAAACAATATCAATTAATGTTAAAATAAAAATGATTACCTGTTAATTACCGGCTATCACAGTATAAGTCTGATTTTTTGGAAAATTAATTTAAAAAAAAAACTTTTGTTTTCAAGAGTAATTACATATGTATGTGATAATAGCAATTTTTAAACTACGAACAATTTCCTCTGACATCCTGAAAATTTTACATAAAAATAGTAAAACGGTCATGAGCCTAAGCTGTTTTCCTTTTCATTTAAGTTCACATTTTAGAAATTAACAAAATACTATAAGCATTTCAAAATACAGAAGATATAAAGTTTCTAGGTGACTGTAGGAAATTTGGATTTGGATGACTTATCCCTGCTGCTCTTTAGTCAGTTAAGTGTTCGTGATAATTTGGTAGTCCTACATATGCTTCATCTATTAATACGTATCAATGAAATAAACATTTATTATGTGTACTTAAACAGTTCCAAAAAGCATCTATAAGCAAACATGGCGCAAATATTGAAAACAGCTTATTGACAGTTATATTCCTACTTATTATTCAAAACTAGTATACTAACTTTTTATGGTTTTTTATGTGATTATTTAGTATAAATTGTTTTTGAAATATAGTTAAAATTATTTTATTATTGAGTTTTTCTATCGAGCTAATTAGATCTCTAGCATTACTGGAGTTAAAAAACGGGATTTTTTGAGTTGCTCATTTTTTGTCAGCCAATTTTTTTAATAAAAAAGTAGATAAAATTTGAAAGTCTAGTAGGTGATCGAAGTTGTATGGATCTGTCAGACTTGATCTCTAATACACTGATACCAGATTAATTCTTTTAATTGAATATTATTTACACCAGTTAGTTTAAATTTCATATATATATATATATATATAATTGGATAAATTATCCATTTTTTTAGTGTCATTTTCAATTATATACAATACATTTGTCAGCATTATTTGAATTTCTCTACTTTTCTTTGAATTGTGAGATCAGAGATCTTACTTACAATTAGTCAATCAGCGGTTAAGGGGATATTTCGGTTAATTCTTTTAGAAAAATGCATGTTTTCAAGAATTTTTTTTGGTAATACAAATAGTTCTACTTTATTTAAATAATTTTTGTATGATAATACAATATTTTCGCAAATTCTTATTTCAAAATAAGGGAGTGAGTGGCAGTAAATGTCTGGAGGCACCTTAAAAAAATTTTATTTTTGGGGTGCGCATCTCTACTCGCAACGGAAATATTTGAAACAAAAAACATAACAAAATTTATTTATGAAAGGAGATGTTTTTTAAAGTAATGATGGAGGGATTGTTTTCGTTTTTTTAATTTTTGGTAGCCTCTGAAAGCCCAAATGCCAATTTTTGCCTAAAAAATCGATATAGTTCTTATTATAAAATTCATAATTATTTTTAAAAACGAAAATTCTCTCGTCATTACCTGGTAAAATATGTGAAGATGTAGTGTCCAAAAACAATCAGTAATGTAGGTTTTAAGTTATCGAGTTATTCGGAAATAACTACAAACTATATTCAATCGTATACTTGAATTAAATATAGAAAAAGCGAGAAAATTAAAGAAAATCTATGCTTAAAACCAAAGCCTTATTGCTAAGAAGAGCAATAAACTTAAAGTACGGATACTCACATTGACGAACACCTAACAAAAATAAAATATTGTGATGTAGTTTTGCTTGGCTTCTTACTTGTTCTCTCAATTCAAAAAAGATATTTATCTTTGTGCTTTGCGTTTTTTTTTTTAAGAATTATTTCGTTTATTTTCTGTAAAATTATAATTTTATATGGCTAATTTTCAAATAATTCTTTTTCTTTTTTTGTATACAATATACAACAGAATGGAAAATAATATTTTAGAGACAGACAGTTCCAAAATATCTATAACAAAAAAAATTTTATCGAAATGTTTTCTAAATACATTTCTATCTAATATGAAACATCAAGCACTCTTATGGCTAAAAGAAATTAGTAGCTATGAAATTAAAAATTTTAATACTTTTAATGCTTTTGTTAAATGGATGCATCGACCAACAGATGCTGCTGCTCTAGGAATATTTCGATTATTTTTTGGTAAATATATTAATTAAATTTTAAATAATTTAAAAAAAAAAACTAAATTATGTATTTTTATTTAGGATTAGCTATGTTAATTGATATTCCAGAAGAACGTGGTGGTAGCATTTTGGATATACATTTTGGTGATCCAAAATATTGTCATTTTCCATTATTTGATTTTATTAAACCATTACCATTACCACATATGGGAATTATATTTTTAATAATGTGGCTTGGTGCTCTTGGTATATCAATAGGATATAAATTTCGAATATCATGCTTAATGTTTATAATCCCTTATTGGTATATATTTTTATTAAATAAAGCCGCTTGGAATAATCATAGCTATCTATATGGATTATGTGGATTATTATTCCTTTTTAGTAATGCACATCATTATTGGTAAATTTAAAAAGAAAATGTTTCTTTTTTCAATGGAGAACATAATTTTTTGTTTTTTTCCTTTTTAACAGCTCAATCGATGGAAAAAATTTATCACGAAAACAACAAATTGTGCCATATTGGAATTATTTTTTATTTAAATTTCAATTTTTTATTTTATATTTCATGGCTGGTCTTAAAAAAATGACAATTGAATGGCTTTCTGGATATTCAATGACTAATTTAGGTTATCATTGGATTTTTTCACCATTTAGATTATTTTTAAGTGTCAGAACGATAGAACTTTGGATAATTCATTGGTTTACTGCAATTTTTGATTTAACTATTGCTTTTTGGTTAACATATAAGAAAACAAGATTAGCTGCAACACCATTTGTTATAAGTTTTCATTTAATGAATTCTCGACTATTTACTATAGGTAAGTAAACTAAATATAGAATATATTGCTATTTAATAGTATAAAAGATTGTTTTAAATACTGATTCAATTAATAAAACCCAAGTATTTTATTACACTGTCTCTATTCCTTATTTTATATAAATGCAAATAAGAGACAAAAATATAAAAAACTGAGACTTAAATTTGCATGGTTCTTTATATAATTGAAACAGTTTTGCTTTAACATGATTTTTGTAAAAACACAGAAGAATTTTAAGAAATTTTTTTGTTAAAAAATTGTTCTAAAAAATCTGTTTTCTTTTTTATCTAAAGTCAAGCTTCATTTTGAATAAATATAGTACTGAAAACAACCAAACCAACTAATAATTGATGCAATCTACCTTGGTACAAAAGAAAAGAAAAATTTCATTCTAAAACAAAAGAAAAGAAAAATTTCATTCGAAAATTTTAAAAATATTCATAATGCAGACATCAAAACCTAAAATCTTAGACTTCGTCTATAGTGCCAGCTGAAAACGGAGCTGATAGGAATGCGAGTTTGCTACGATAAATATGATTTTTGTGAAAATTAAAGCGAAAAGCGCAAGTGGAAAAAAGCTACTTTTCTGGCAAGAGATAGTTCCAGTTTTTAAAAAACATTTTCAGAATGGCTAGTGATAGAGAGTCAAATATACTTTTTATTAAATCTGTGAAGATTTTTAAATGAATATTTGAAATTAATTACACATGTATGGAATAATTGATGTGAAATGTACTATGACAATCAGTTCGTGATGAGTTTAACCAGATGCGTTTCTGATGTAAAATTTTTATTCAAGAAGAATTAAAATTAGTTCGTGGATCAAACACTACACAAATAAAAATAAATTATAATATTCTTTTTTTAATATTCTTTTTAGTATTAATTTTTGTTAATTTATTTGATTATTATTCATAAGCGTCGTTAGTGCTATTTTTTACGTTTTATTGTTCTTTTTTATTATTTCCTACCGTTGTTGGCATTATTTTTTTTTGTTATTTTTCATTATCGAAATATTAATTTAAAAGCGAAAATCAGCAATTATAAAAAGAATTAACATTAGAAAACGGATATTAATACAAAAACAAAATATTAGAAAAGAATTAAAAACAAACAAGTAATATAAAAAGAAATTTTTTAAAGTATATTCCTACTTGAGATTGTTTTTTCTTTTTTCTGAATTCAGAATTCGTAACTCGTTGCATTCAGTTTTCTGAATTTTTTTTCTCATATAAAACTAAAAATTAGTTTATTAAATATAATTAATGAATTATTATTTGAACCAACTGTATAAACATCAATTGTCATGCACTCCCAACACAACAAAATTTATTTGAACTTGATTGGATGAATAGAAAAGATTTTATTAACAATTGAAGCTAATAGTAGGAATATAAAAATAACATCAAAAACCAGAAAATTTTTGCATTCCTGCCAGCTCTGTCTTCAGCCAATAATTTATGCGAGGCTTTAATGCTTACAGTTACCTCTTTATGTGTATATTAAAATGTTTTAGTCATGACTATCTCTTTCGGACAATTTTAAAATATTTTACAGATTGTGTTAATCCACTTTCAAAACCTTAAAGTATGATTACAGCTTCATCAAAATGTTAAAAGATTTGAAGACCTCATAAAATTAAACATTGCTTTCCTTAAAATTTTTTAAATAATGTCAACTTTTTGAATTATATTAAACTTCAAATGTCCTTACCTTCATAATTCACTTGCTATAAATTTAATGCAATAGCAGGGGTAGTAGTTGGGATCAGAATGCACTACGATCTGGATCGTTCTGCTGTGTTCCCCGACAAATATCTTATGATAGTTTTTACTAGTTTTCTTTCCATAACCAGAACATCTCTCTAAAATTTAACTTTGTTTTCCCGATGCAGACCATATGGCGAGTGAGAAAATATCTTGCTCTAATTTTAGGAAAATTTTTATTCTCATTTTCAGTATTTGTAGATCAAAATATAATGAAATCCAAGTACATAGAACCAAAGAGAGGTGTACACGATAAAGCTTAAATATCGCGTAACTTTTGAAGATCTACAGTACTTAAACTAGTTTAAGTAGCTTTCCAGTAAAATTTTATCAAATAAAAGCGTTTGTGGGTTTCTATTATGAGTGATATATATGACTTTCTTTTTTATTTTCTTTGTTCTATGCATCTTGTTTGAATACTCACAGTAAGGGTTAAAGGAATATTTTAGAATAAAATATATTATAGCAAAATTGTAACTAATTAAATATATTACCTTTTCATAATTTTTCTTATTTTTTAGGTATGTTTCCATGGGTTTGTCTAGCAGAACTTCCATTATTTTATAGCGTTGATTGGCCTCGAAATATTTTTTATTATAAATCTGAGCATAAAAATCTAAATAAAATTAATAATAAAGATGTTAATAAAGAGGATAATTACGAAATAGAAAAAACCATAATAAAAACTCAAAAATCTAATATAGAAACTATAAAAAACCTTAAAAGTTATCCTAAAGAGAAAACAACAGTTTTTATAATATTAATTTATTGTTTCCTTCAAATTTTTCTTCCGTATTCACATTTTATAACAAAAGGTTATAATAATTGGACAAATGGGCTTTATGGTTATTCTTGGGATATGATGGTACATGCTTATGATACAAGTTTAATATCAATTCAAATTGTTGATAATAATAATAAAAAAGTACATTTCCTAGAACCATTTGCATTTACTGAATATGATAGATGGACAAAACATGCAGATATGGCAATTCAATATGCACATTGTATACACCGTAATTTAATTAATGATTTTGATAAATCCAATAATAAAAGTTTATTAACTTCAAAAAATATATCAATTTATTTTGATATTTGGTGTTCAATGAATGGAAGATTTGAACAAAGAATATTTAATCCAAATATTGATTTATTAAAAGCATCATGGTCACCATTTAAAGAAACTGAATGGTTATTACCAATTTTAACACAATTTACTGAAATGAGACCAAAATTAAATGCTATTATTGATGATGTACTATCATGGAATAATTATTCAGATGTTTTATTTATGGCTGATTTTCCAACTTTAATATTAGATAATTATATTCTTCCTGAATTAGATAATGTATCATTAACTGTTTTATATGGTTTTATAAGTATTGAAAATTATACTAGTAAAACAGTTTTATATAATTTAGGACCAGGACAAAGTATTAAAATACCTTCAGGTCATATACATCGTGTAAAAACATTAGATTCACAACCATCTTGTTATATATATACTTTTATTAATAAAACAATGAAAGATCAAAATATTATTATATCACCGATTGATACAGAGAAACCATTACTCCCGATAATAGATGAAATTAATAATAGATTTCATAATTTTATCAAATTTTTATATCATTTAGGGAATTCAATAATGTTTCTTGTTTATAATGTGCCTATACCAATTGAAATACGTGAACCATATTTAATTAATTATTAATATAACAAAATTACAAAATAAAATAAATATTTTTTAAAAATTAGGTAAAAAAAAAAATTCATTATAATTGACCTTTAAAGTATTTTTTATTTAATTTAAATTCCATAAATGATTGACACTATCAGTTTCTGTGTCTGTAAACAAATAGCTTTGTCTGTTAGTTCATTTTTAATTAAATATTTTACTTTTTTTTTTAGTCTATATTTACTTTTGATAAGAAAATAAATCCAAATTAGTCATTTAGTAAATTTATATTTTGTCTCATAAGATTTTATTGCAGTGGTTGTGAAAATATATATATAAAACTTGATAACTTAAAAATATTTTTAAATATTTATGTATAAATATAAAAGAGCAAGGTGTAAATAAAAAATTTAATCAAAAAAACAATTACTTTTTATATCATTTAAAACTTGTCGGGTGCATTTGGTTTTTTTGCTTCTCTAATTGATATCTTTATCAATTTTTGTATTATTTTATTAATAATATATAATATTCTATTGAAATTCTTTAATAGAATAATGTACAAAAAATCTCAATTTTTGATGAATTATAATGTTTTCAGTTTTTTAAAATTTGTTTAGTGCTAAGAATTTTCACAATTGTAGAAGAATTTGAAGTCAATTTTATAAACTTTAACCAATTTTTCATTATATTTTGTGGAATAAAATGAAGTTGACACAACGGTTAATTGATCTCAGAATTGAATTATGTTTGTTATTACTATTGCAAAATCCATATAATTTATAGGAAGCAGGAAATCTTGAGCAATGCATTCTAAGATTTAAATGAAAATAGAACTTTAAGTTTAGAAGTTACACTGATTTTAATAACTCTTTCTTAAATGGATTTCAAGTAATTTATCATTTAAAAAAAATAACATCACAATAAAAGCTTACATTGAAAACAAAATTCATAATCATCTATCATAGAATCATTTGAAGCGATCTTCTTAAGAGGAATAGCTATTTAGTGAGGTTAATAAAATACTACACATATGTATTAAGTGTACAAAAAATAACAAAAATAAATGTTAAACTTTACTGTCTACATAGATTTCTAAGAAAATCAGTATTAAAATTGAGAAATCTCAATTCAACCACCAAAAACAAATTCCTTTTGTGTAACATGTCTTCACTAAACAATTGTTTTGCTTTTGGTCCAGCTGGACAGTATGGTAGTTTATTTTTCGATATGTTGGTCAACCGTTGATTATCATCATCATGACAAATCATCACAAAAATGTGTTGTACCAAAACAAAAGAATACGACGGCAACTGAACAGCAATATATTTTTTTGACTTTTTATTATTCTTTTTTGGCATCTTTTAATGACATTTAATGCTTTTAATTCCTTTATATGTTTCTCTTATGGAAAACAATGCAAACATTTTTTAAATAAAAGAATAAATAATAAATTTTACTTAAAGTATTTTAATGCCATTATATTTTCATAAAATATACATTTTATTATATAATAAGTTTACAAAAATTTTCTAATTCAAAACTCATTTGTTTTTCATAAAATTCAAATAGAAATATTGCAATCAGGTGTAAAAGTTACGTTTAACTTGAATTTTATGGGGTATCACCTAATATTTTAACAGAGAATATTTAAAATCATATTTAAATTAAATATTTGGATAAAAATGTGACAATGATCAATCTACAAAATATTAAATGCATTTATAACTTATTTCGTTGGAAGAAATTTTACCTAAGCGAATTACTACTTTTGAAAAGGTTTTTCTATAGTTCACGATAAAAGTTTTTAAAATAAAATATAATTACCTCACTATATTAGTCATCAATTATAGAAATTAGCTTCTTGGCTTCGTCTTTTAATTGTTTTGTCATGGTTTCCAACTTTCATTAAAAACCAACATCTAAAAGATTTGTATAATAAATGCATTTGGCTAGAAGCATACATGATATTGATGAAAGTTCTACGTTACACCCAATTTGTACATGAAATAAATAAAAATTACTTAAATTTGTTTTTATTTGGTTTCTTATTTTGCATAAATTTACTTTCCTGTCTAATTAATTTTATTATGTTCCAAATGTAAGATTAGGTCATAACTTTCATAGTTCACGTCATATTGGATTCGGACTTCTTTATTTCTAACTAATACCGATTTTCATCATAGCTAATAAGAATCACATATAAATCTCAGGATAAACGAAGAATCAAAAGAAAATTGATAGTCAACTAATTGTGACACGATTAACAAAAATTCAGGTTATCTTCCTCACCAACACCTAACCCCAATTTTTTTATAAAAAAAAATAGGTGCGTTTTTGTTTTTAAACTTGATAGCATTTGTAATCATTCTAATTTTAAGTAAAATATTTTAAATTTTCTCACCAGAAATCAAGAATCGTTTGTTAATTTGTGGCTGTGAAATGATCTTCAAACATACAATTTTAGACAGTTATAAAACTAAGTTTAATTAAAAAAAATAAAAGAAATCGATGTGTGCCAGATGAGTTTTCTCAAATTTGCTTTAACGTTAGAGCATTAAAAACTTTAGTTTGATTCTGTTTGCATAGAAATGTTTAAAATCTGCAACGAGAAACTGATTTAAAATTTTCTTTAAGTTTTTATTGAAATAAATTTTTAGAGCACTACTAATTCACGCCCGAAAAAAATTTACAATTGAAAAATACAGTGATGGAAATATTCGTTCAAAATGATGTTTCATCTTCCTCGGGCTAGTTTAAGGAAATTAGTTGCCTTTTTCTATAAAGACTTTATAATTTTTTTCAGGTAAGGTTGCTATCCCTTTAAGAAGGTATTTGAAAGATCGATAAATTAAGACTGAAGTACTTTAAAGGCCACATGGAGTATCTGTAAAATTTTGCAATTAAAATACCTTTAAAATTTTTAATCTTATTATTTAGTAAAATAGCTTCATCTTTGGAATTTTGTTAAATGGTTTCTGTTAGCACTTTTTAAACTTAAAATAACTGAACTCAAAAATAGCGCCAAAACATTCTGACAATCTTGTTCGACTTAAAGTTACCGAATCTGATTGGCTCTTCCTCTTAGATATAAAAAACTGATACTATATTCCATCATTTGATACTGTAAACAAAAAATAATAAATATGTTGTAAAGTTTTAAAAATATTACATACCATATTTGGGCGATATTTTTCGATAGTTTTTTGGAATCCACCTAGTATTGCCCTTTGCTAGAGAATGAGAAGGCTACATAAGTACAAAGAGTGACTAATACTTTCCAAAAATGATTTCTTGTTTTTGTTATTATCATATTTGAGTCATGAATATTGATTTCAATAAATAAAACACGTTTTGCAAGTAATAAAAACAAATGTTAAAAATGAAAACTATTTTTTTGTTTTGTTTTTCTTTTTATAAATAAAATAGATTTAAAACAGATATATCTTTACTTTTGTTCAATGATATGGTTTATGTAAATTAAACTATTGTATTATTCTTAATTTAACAAAAATAGATTTAACAGAATAGAATTACGGCTATAAAAATAATTAAATTTATATTTACATATAATAGTTAAAAGAAATTTTTCATTATACACCTTTTAACTTTATAACAAAAATAAAAAAAAAAAAATAATTAAAATAATTTAATTTATATTTGTCGATTTTGAGTATCCCAAAGTTTAGCATATAAACCATTTTTTAATAATAATTCTGTATGGGATCCTCGTTCACTTATTTTTCCATTTTGTAATACAAAAATTTCGTCAGCATTCATAACTGTAGAAAGACGATGTGCAATACAAATACTTGTACGTCCTTCTGTAGCTCTTTCAAGAGCTTTTAATATATTCTTTAATAAAATTTCAATTAATTTAATAAATAATTAATTAAAAATTTAAAAATATATATTTACATGTTCAGTTATGGAATCTAAACTACTTGTTGCCTCATCAAAAATAAGAATTGGTGAATTTTTTAATATAGCTCGTGCAATTGCAACACGTTGTTTTTCACCACCTGATAATTTAAGACCTCTTTCTCCAACTTGAGTTTCATATCCTTTAGGCCAATTTAGTATTGATCCATGTAATTCAGCCATTTGTGCTGCTTCTTCAATTTCTGTCTGATTTTTGCTTAAGTCTCCATAATGTATATTATGCTTTATGGTATCGTGAAATAACACTGAATCCTTTAATAACAATTTTTAAGAAATTATTAAATTAAAATTATAATAGTTGAAATAAATAAAGATGTAAAAAATTTGAAAAATATTGATTTTTATGTAATTGAAAATAGAAGAGAAGTGAAGGAAGTTCTATGTCACATACTTTCGAAGAACAAAGAAAATTTTTTCTAAGCACATTTGACACTTAAAATTTTATTTTTGTTTTTGAAATGTGTAATAGTTTGTGTTTTATAAAATATAAAATGTTAGGTTGTGTTTTCAACACAATTTTGCTTACAGCGGTCGGCGTGTACCACTTGGTGGTTAACATGCGAATTTTTTATCTGGCAGCGCGTACCACCAGTGCCTCACATGATCTTTCCCGAGCTAAGTTCGCATGTTTTGATAAGGTCCAGAGAAGAATTATTAGCTTCAAATTCTTAAATTATTAAATATTCTTCAAAAAATTGCAAATAGCTCTGAAATTGAATTTTTTGTTGAAATTTTGACTATTCCCAAAATATTACAGGTACAAAAGATTCAATTAATCAAATCTTTTATTGATAAAAATTTTTAAAAAAAGTTTTTTCTTTGTGTGCTTTAGGCAGTCTGACAAAACTGAAAGCTGTAAAGAAATTAGTTGGCAAATTTCAATCAAATTAATATAATTAGACATTACAGTGTTACTAATTTAAAGTACTACCGAAAAATAATTTTTTTAAATAAAAAATTGCGAATACTTTAGAAACATATAAAATATTTAAAAAGAAATAATAATTTAATACAATTATTATAAAATATTACCTGTGGTACTATTGCTATTGATTTTCTTAAACTATTGATATCAACTTCCTGAATATTTTGTCCATTAATTAATATTTCCCCTGAATTTGGTTCAAAAAATCGAAATAATAATCTCACCATTGATGATTTACCAGATCCAGAACCGCCAACAAATGCAATTTTTTTACCAGATGGTATAATAAATGATAAATTTTTTAATATTGGTTTACCTTTTTCATATTCAAATGTAACATTACGAAATTCAATTGATGAATTATCTTTACTCAATAACAACTTTGGTGCATTTAATTTATTAATAATACTAGTTTCAACATTCATTAATGTAAACATTGATTGCATATCAATTAATGCTTGTCTAACTTCACGATAAACACTACCAAGAAATCCTAATGGTATTGATAATTGAAATAATAAACCATTTACCATAACTAAATCACCAATAGTCATATTTCCTTTAACTATTTCATTTGCTGCTAATACCATAATTGTACTTAATCCTATACTAAATATAGCATTTTGTCCAAAATTAAGTAATGCTAAACTAGAACTAGTTTTTAGGCTTGCATCTTCATAATTTTTTAAAACTTTATTATATCTATCAGCTTCAAATTTTTCATTATTGAAATATTTAACAGTTTCATAATTAATTAATGAATCAACAGCTTTATTACCAGCTTCATTTTCAGCTTGATTCATAAATATACGAAATTTTGTTCGCCATTGTGTTATTGTTAATGTATAAATTGCATATACTCCAACACATCCCATTGATACTCCAGCAAATGCTAGTCCACACTAGTATTAATTTGTGTTTTCTTTTATAAATTATTTTTATTTACTTTTCTAAATTTCAAAATAAAAAAATTACCTTTAATCCTAAAATACTAGAGACTAGGGCTAATTCAAAAATGGTTGGTACAACATTGAAAACCATAGCTGATAGCACAAAATTTATACCTCTTGAGCCTCGATCAATTGTCTAAAAAGATATTTTGAAATGTTGAAATTAAATATTTAATAATTATAATTTAGAATCATTTCTTTATAACAGAGTGAGGATTATTTTGTCACATTTAGACTTTATACATTTTTTTTTTTTGGTTTTCTGTTGGTTTTCAATTAGATTATAAATTATTTGAACAAAGTTCCTTATCGTGAGTTTCTTCATGAGGGCTAGACGACATCTAAGGAATTCTATCTCGAAATTCCTAAAGTCTAGTGCAGACCACGACAGCTATGCTCTAGTAGCAGCTACTATAACCGGTTTAATTGATTTTCTTGAATGTATCAAAATCTGGTTGAAAAGATTTTTTTGGTTGTAGCTTGCTTATTTAGTTAAATATTGTTTATTATTGCTGATTATTATTTATTTTTGTTTATTATTGTTAGTTATGCTTTAATACGGTTAATTTTTAGTTATTATTGTTTAGTGGTATTTTTAGTTTTGATTCAAAAGGAATTATGCAACCAGATTTTGATACACCCAGCGAAAATACTTGAAACGGATACTGTAGCGTGGCTGTCGTTTTGGTCTGCGCTAGGCTTAAACGAAATTTCTAACTCAAGATTCTATTATAAGAGTTCAACACAAAATTCTGATACAAAAATATAATATTTTCTTATTATTGTTAATTATTATTTTTTCGTTTGGTCAATTTTTGTTTTCAGCTTCTAATTGTTTTTTGGTTACTGTTAGTTGATGCTTTTTTTTATAAATAAAAGTGTTTCCTGTGAGTTTTTTTTTTTGGTTAATCAATTGTTGATTGATTTGTATAAGAATTCTTTGACATTATTATTAATCGTTGTTAATAATTGTTTTTTTCATAGTTTTAAATATTGTTTTTAATTGTTTATTCAAGGCAAATTACTATTGGGTAGAACTTAAAGAACTTTGTTCCTACTAGATGTCCCTTTTTTCAATTATAATAACATTACTAAATAGTTTTTTCTTTTTATTCATTAACAAAAATGACACCCAAATTATTAAAAAAATTTTAAAAATCTCTAAGCATTGCAATATAATTTAGTAATACCTAAAACTAAAATTAAATTTTAATCCTTCTAACTAAATATATAAATTGTAGTTAAAAATTGAATATAAATTTTAAATATGCACCTTTGATAATGCTCCTGTTCTTTTACTAAGATGGAATGCTAAATCTAAATTATGAAGATGCAAAAAAACATTTGTTGCAATTTTTCTAATAGAATGCTGTGCAACACGTGCAAAAACTGCATTTCTTAATTCATTAAATCCTGCAGCACCAGCTCTGGCTATACCATCTAAAATTTAAGAAAAATAAATAAACATTGAATGCTAATAATTAAAATAAAAATATATTAATTTAGATATTTACAGCCAATAAGTAATGCAACTGATATTGAAAGTGCTGTCTCTGGGGCTGAATTCATATTTAAAACTCCTAATGTATCGATAGTACCTTTAAATATAAATGGTACACATACATTTAGAATTTTTGAGCTCAATAATAAACCAAGTGATACTACCACCCTGAAAAGCATAAATTTTAGTGTTGAATAAATTTATTTTTTTGTAATAAGGTACATATTTATATACATATTGCAACGGCAAAATAGGGGGACAGAATGAAATTCGGTATTCTATAAAAAAAAGTGCTAAGAATATGAAGTATAATTAAATTAAAATATTTTTTGAAAAATAACTAAAGTTTTATTATGAAAAAAACACAAAGTGAAGTTTTTTTTGTTTTTTATAACTTTGGTCCATCGTTTTCTCAAGGATTCTATTAATTTAGTGATTGTTTCCGAGTTTATACTATTTGACGCATAACAAATAGATTTTGATTAGATTTAAGAGCATGAATAATTTTAAAATTTATCAAATCAAATCAATAATAGCTTTGAGTTTTTTTAAATTACAATCAACTGATTAAGGGAGGTAATTACTCTTAATTTATTAATTCATTAATTAGCACAGGATTGTTTTTTTGATGTTGCAATACTTAATACACTGTATATATTAAAAATATTACTAATACCTTTTTCTTGTTAATGCATCATCTTTAGGCCATATGTAAGCCATCATTGCTTTAAGCATATCCTTTCCAGTTACTTTAGGTGTATCAATATCACCAAATGATTCATTTAGAACAGATGATGCGCCTGGATGAAAACAAAGTCGTATAGGCTGCCATGGACCTAAGGATTTACTGTTTAGGGTATATCCCTAAAGGTCACACTTATAGCCATGAAAACAAATATGTACATAAATGGTTTAACCAAAATTAAGAAAAGAACAAGTATAAGAAAATATAATATATTAAATAAATATTATTTAAAAGCATATAAAAAAAAATAAATTAGTTAAAAAAAAGTTACTAAAACAGTCAGGCTTTCAAGTACTCACTAGTTCTTTATTTTTTCTTTTTCTTTTACCTCAGTGTTTTGCCGTTATTAATTTTAATTTTTTTTTTTAACAACTTTTACCTGCAGGATGAACTTTTCTTCTTAAGATATTTCCTATTCCACTATCTCCTAACGGTTGTTGTGAGGATGATTTTTTATTCTCATTGTCTTTTGTGTTGTAAATTGCTTTCGTACTGTAAATCTGAAAAAAAACAAAAAAAATTATTAGGAATAAGACAAGAAGCATAGTTAGAAAAGTAAAGTGCAGGAATTTGAGTCTTTTCTAATGTATGTTTTGACTAACATTGTCATTAAAACAATTTACTGTTCGAAAAGGATTTATTGCTTTTTTTAAACTATCCCTTCGCATGTGTACAGCCTGTGAAGGGAAGCTAGATTCATTTATCTCTTTTGCTAAATTAATAATGTCAAATAATTTGTCTTCATTTAAGTCATTATCTCCTAAAGACCAATAAATATGCATGGTTTATAGCATAACATGTTTTTGGCTGATTCCCAAGTTATGCTATGCACAGCTATTGTAGTCGAGTTAAAAGGGAGCTTTTTTGCTGATTATTCCTACAAAACAGGCTGATTATTCTTCTTCTGCTTGTGCAGGACACCATATGTTTAAAATAAAAGAGTAGAATTATTTGTAATATGTTTATGACAATTAGGGCTGATGTTCTCAATAACAATATATTCGAAAAGAAGTCTTATCTGCCGAATAGTCTTAATTCGTACAATTAATTGCAAAAACTAAATTTCTATTCGAACTATTCGTACTGCTTATACTAATTTATATTTTGCACCTTTAATCCGCTAAAACAAAAAAATTTACGCAATTGCAGTTTAAATTACAAAACTAATAATCAAAAATTAAACTTTCTTTAAATTCCGTTTTGTTAATTTTAATAAAAATAGATTGAAAAAAAAAAATATGAAGATCTAAGATCTTAGTTAATTTAACAGTGAAATAAAATACAGTAGAAGAAATCAACATTAAGCTACAAATATCTATCGCAATGAAGACTTCCTATTTAACTTATCTATCTCCTTCCCAATTACCGCAAGCTATAGCGGGTAATTTTGGGCTTTTGATAATTGTAAGACTATCTTCAGTAGATATTTCTCCCAATTATCAAAAGTTTTAGCGGGAAATGCTTTTCTTTGATAATTAGCAAAAATATTACAAATAGTTTTTAATCAAATCTTTAGCGGAAAGACGCTAATTTCTGTGAAGTTTTTTACCTTGTCAAGTGTTGTTTCCCAAGTTATCAAAAGTTTTAGTGGAAAAATTTTGCGGTTTATTCGTAGGTTAGGGTTTTTGCCGTTTATTTCGTAATTTACCAAAAGTTTTAATTTCTTAAATTCTCAGCAAAATATATTAAGCTGGATTAGAACTTTCTTTTTTCTTTTTAAAAATAAACTAAACAAAAGCAAATCTTCACTGAAGTTCATTTATTGTAAGTTAATTTGTAAAAAAATTTATTAATAAGAAAAAAATTTTATTCAAAATTTTAATTGCAATTTTATAAATTTAAATTTTATTTTTTGTATGATTAAAGTTTTATAAGACATTTATTCAAATATTGAATATTTTCTTCTAAATATTGTACAATAACTTGGCCACTCAATGATAAATTTGAAATTTGTTTAAAACTATTTATAAAATTTTGAAATTCATTAATTTTAAATGTTAACAATGATATTACAGTATCACGTATAGCTAAATCTAAATTATTTATAAAACCAAATGCATTTCTATTTAAAATATTTGGAAAAGTTGATTCTTCAATAAATATAAGATAAATTGTTATTTTCAAATTATGAGAACAACCATCCGTATATTGGATAAACATTTCAGTATCAAAGTTATTATTTTTAATAAATTTAAAGTTATTTTTTTTATTTTTACATATATTTATATTTTTATTAATTTTAATTAATTTTTCTATATCATTAAGTGTAAATTCAAATCGTTCATTTAAATTATCTTTTAATATAAAACCATATTCTAATAAAAGATTTAAATTTGATAAAATTCCATAACTTATAAAACATTGTTGATATGGTTTAATATCATTTTCATTATAAATTTCATAAAATAATTGATTTGAGTTTATTTTTTTATTTATTTTAGATATTGTTTTTATCGAATCAGAATGATTAAATAAATCAAGAAATGGAGCTAATGCTAATTTAGGACTATCTTTAATAATATTTTGAATAAATGAACAATTTTTATTTTTCGGAAATAAATCTGGATCAATATAAACACATCTTGAATTTACAATAAAAAATGCCCATTTAAATAAATCTAAAGAAAATATTTCTGGTATAAACAATTTATTACAACAAGTGCATTTGTAATTTATAATTAAATTTTTAAAGGATTCATAATTTTCATTAATTTTTTTATTTTGTTGTGTCATTTTAATAAGAATATTATCTGGAATATATTTAAGTTCTGATTTTGTACAAAAATATGGATGACTTAATGATTCTGGCAATGAAGATATATAAGCACTATACAAATTTTCATTTAAATGCTTTTGAAAAATAATAAAAAGTGCAAGTAATGATTGAAATTCAATAGAATATCTTATATCACTTTTAGACGGGAATAAATTATTAAAATTAACATTTTCTTCTAAGGTTTTAAGTGAAATAAGACTTTCAAATGGAATTTGTAAAATCCAATTTCCTTTAAGTATTTTTTTTGATGAAAATAAACCTCTACCTGTTGCTTTGAAATGTTTACATTTCAACATTGTTTCATTTCTCCAGCCAAATTTTCTTAAAAATTTATTTAAACCAATTATAATATTGTATTCATCTTGTTTAAATCTTAAAAAATCATTCATTTTTTTAATTTTTTTTCTTTTACGTTGGGTTCTACCCATTTCTTATGTATATGTATATCAAAATAGTCAAGGCCAAATTTTTTGGTTTTAATTTTTTATTATATAATTTTTAATCAGTAAATGAAATCATTTAAATTTCAACTCTTTGTTTCTAAATGAAAGACTGAGACCTAAAACTTAATAGTATTAATGAATAACAAAAAAAAAAGTAATTGAATTTAAGAATTCAACTTACTCTTGGATATTTGAACAGGAAATCATTTTTTAGATTTGTTGAAGTAGTAGAACATGAGAAAATATATTTGGAAGATTTATTTTGTATGTAATAAATATAATATGAGTTTCTAGTGTGCCATGATATACGTCCGCATTTAACAAGGACACCAGCCATTCCCAAAAAAAATTTTACACTTGTATAATTTAATAATTAGCACATTTCACTAAACGTCAATTTTAAATTGAGCCAAATTGCATTTCAAATGACAGTTTGTAGTATGACCAGAGCGTTTTAGACAGCAGAGTTTTAGGCGATATTATTATAAAAGTTCTTAGGTGCGGTTATACTTGACATTTTGATTGAAAATATATAACTTATGATTTCTAATTAGTTTTATTATATTAAATCGAATAATCGTATGTAATAATGCTTTATAAATACAATAAAATTCGTTGAAGGCAAAAATTATACTTTTCTAAAGGACTTTATTGCAATTATTGCAGACAATATACTTCTGAGGAACTGCTATAATTCCGTCTATAATTCTGTTGTCCAAAACGCTAATCTAGACATAGCCTCAGTACCATTTTTTAGACTATTAACGGCCTATGGCATATAGTTCACATTTCTTAAAAAGCTAAATTGCTCAATTTTGATGTGAATTTGCCTAATTGTTAAATCTGTCAAAGCCAGATGAGGGATTTAATTCAAGTTTGCTGAATTCTTAATGAAAAATAAAAATTCCTTATTTTTTAAATAAAATTGAAGTATCAATTTGCCTAAAATACTTATTAAAAATACTAAATATGATGATCAGCTAATTGCAAATGCAAATTTTTTATGTTTTTTTTGTAAACATAAATTAAAAATGAACAGTCGTTACTTCTAATGGTCTTAATTGGTTAAACAGAATTGTTAATTGGAATTAGAAAAACGACAGGTCTCTCTTACTTAATTAAAAACATATGATAATCAGATTAATTCCAATAGGGCATAGGACATATACATGAAAATTATATCCATTGATTTGTTTTTGTTTAATTTAAGGAGATTTTCAAATAATACCGAGCTTTTTAATGTAGACAAAAGTAATTCCAAAGTATCCTGAATCAAAATGTTTGAACCTCCTAAGTATTATAAATTGCTCGAAGAGTCGAGTTCAAAAAAGGTCAAAAATTAACACTTACATATATTTCAAAAGTTAAGTTTCAATTGAAGCTCCCTATGCAAAATAATTTTTGATTTTTTGTCAGGTAACTGAAAATTTTTCAATTTTTCGGTCGATTTTTCAAAAAATTAAATGACATATTAATAGTCCTGAAGGCTAAATAAAACTAAATAATAAATAATATCTGGAAAATTCCCCAAATATGCTAACATATCCCTGCTGAAGTAGTTTCCAATTAAATCACAGCTTCACTGAGAATTTAAAGCACTTTTAAGTGAACGTGCTGAAAAAGGCATAGCTTAAAGCTACATCCAATAAAATGACGGTTCATAATCTAATTTTCTGTAATAATTAATAGTCAAGAGAGCATATGTGCGTATATGATTTTGAGCTTGGAAAGCCTGAATCATAGTTATGAATTTTTGTCTTTTTCACGTAATACTAAAAAAGAACAAGGAAAATATAATGAAAACAGGAATTTTCATGAAGTATGAAATTTCGGTTTTATTTTGAATTGCAAGTTTTCATTGTTGTATGTTAATACTCTACCGGTGTTGATATCCTATAATTTAAATTTATGTTTTCTTTTAAGTTTTAACATTCATAACTCCTAGGAAGCATATTTTCAGCTTCAGGGTTTCAATAATCCTTTTTCAAATAGAATTTGAAAAAATTATTCAAAACTCTCATTGTCAGAAGATCTAAGTTCGAATTGCATATTAGATTCTCAGTCTTTTAGCAAAGGTCTTTTAATAAATTTATTTGGACTACTTTTGTTCCTGAAAATGGACAAAAAGTATAATTTTATAGTCAAATAAAGGTATTGAGACAAAAAAGCCAGACTATTGTTTGCCGCAAAAAAATAAAAATTCATAAATCTCTGAATAATTTTCTTTATCATGAATGAAAAGAAAAACTTCCAACATTATTTTTACACAAAAAACTACTATAATTAATAAAAATACAAGACATTTGTTTTTTTAATCATTTTTTTTACTGTCAGGATTTTCATTACTATTTTCTTTAGAATCAGATGATTTTTCTTCCTTTTTTTTTGCTTCAGGTGTAAATGGTGGTCCCGGACCTAGAATTCTAATCAAAAGTTCTTCCAGCTCGGCAATATGTCTTGATTTAAGACCAGTGGCTGTTGATGCTGCTGGTAATCTTGATTCCAAACTAAAATTTTTATTTAAAATTATATTTTAATAATTATTATAAATACTTAAATACTATTTTTGATTTTTGAGTAATAATTTTATATTTAAAATTATTATACCTACCGGAAATACTATTTTTAGATAATTTCGGAAAATGAGCCACCAAAGAATAATTTTTTTTTATATAAATGTTGAAAATAGAAAACTATTTCCGATCAAAATTTTTGAATTAAAAATGACAAGTATTTCCTGATAAAGTTATTAAAGAATTTCTGACACATCTTTTATACATGCAATTTCATTTAGTTACAGTTTATTTACACATATGCATATTAGGTATATTAATTAATATTTATTGTTTTCGTTTCTAAATAATACATATAAAATCTTTAGAAGAAATTATTTTTGTTACTGTCAATTGCTCTTACGAAGAAAAATTTAATTAATGCTAGGAAAAATATTTGGCGCCAATATTAACATTTTTTTTGAGTCTATAAAAAACATAAAGAGCAAATAAAAAATATTATTGAATAATTTACTAAAAAATTATCGTGTATTCTGGACCCAAATTTGTTATAAATTTGGCTTAAGTAATGAAAATTAATTAAAGCGGGAAATATTTTGCTTCTATTTTAAGTAGAAAATATTTGAAATATTATTGTTAGATGTTATCAATACATAAGGCGAAAGTTTTTGGCAACAAAACCAAAAAATGTCTAAAGTAGTTTCTTTAGCTGTCACCAATTTAATTTGAAATTTTAGTTTTTTTTCTACTTTGAAAATTCATTCAGTTTTGATAATAAAAATAAATCAAAGTCAAGTTGAAGAGGGAAATTACAGAGACATTGTCCTTGCTATTTAAAAGCTCTGCAAGCTATGTTCACCAATTGTTTATTTGCGTTTAAAGTTCAATCTATTATTAAATTTATTTTAAACTTTATTAGATTTTATAGAGAAAAAAAAAAGAGATAATTCAAAAAATTTGAAAAAGCAATAAAAAAGTTTTCATAAATTTCTCTTATATTTTTTTTATATTTGTGAATTTATAATTTTAAAAGAATTTTGAAAAATTAATTTCTGTAATTTAGATTCATAGCAGATTAGGTACGATAGGATTTGGATTGTGGTTCAGAGAAGAGGAATTCATGGTAGAAATTATCAACAAATTTTATCATAATTTTATGAAGTTTTGATTTTTTGAAGAGTGTTTTGTTTTTTAGATTTTTTTAATCTTCAATTCAACATTTTGAGAACTTTTACCGAAAATGCAACCACATTTGACTATTTTTGAAGGTGAAAAGTCAAGCAAACCTTTTACTCAAACCAAATATTTCAGACAGAACCTCCGTTAGCCTTTTAGTCAAGCTTTTTGGTTAAGGGGGTATTCTAGTCTAGAAATTTAAAAAAAATCGAGTTTTTCTTTTATATTTTTAAAGTTTAAACCTTTAAGAATAAGTCTTTTGCAGGATTTTTCAAAATTTAAATTATTTCTGGAAATGTAGCCGTAACGCTTTAACCAAGCAGGCTTGGCCGGGACGCTTTGAACCAAAGACGATAAGGATTCTCCGATCGTGTTTACTCATAAGTCCTTTCGTATCCTTATATATATTTTGAAATCCAATAACCGAAGGTTACCCCTAATATAGTGACCAGATTGGAAAAGTTATACTGTATTCGCATAACTTTACCCGAAAATTAAGCGCGTTTTTCTTGAAATTACTTTTTTCGAAAATCTTGTTATGATTTCTCAAGTTCTACTAAACCGATTCACTTGTAATTTGGTGTAAGTCTTTTTTATACGTTTCCCTATCGCACGAACTAAGAATATTACAAAATTTACAATCGTGACAATAGCTTCACGTTGTTATATTTTCCTCAATATAACCCTTTGAACATTTATTTTTTACATAACCTGTTACACATACTTGACACACTGGTATTTTTGTAATCAAATACAATTTTGGCATAATTTAAGAGATTTTTTACAATTCAGAGCTGACGCAAACTTATGCCAATACTCTGAAAAGTTACAAAAATCATTTAGATATTGATAGTCCAATATCTAGGAGACACTTCAATCTACAAAATTTTTCTTAAAAAAGTACCTTTTTTAAAGTAGGACTATGTAGAGCTAAAGCTGAGTCATTCGGCTTAAAATTGCCAATTTTGTTTGAAAAAAATAATCATTAGTGAAATAGAAAATGCAAATTTATACAATTTTTAAATTTTATTTTTCTAATTACTAATTAGAAAACTAGGGAGCAAGCGCATTGTGCTTAATTTGGTAACAAATATACCAAAGTTTTTTTCTTTGTAAATCAAAAAATTTATTTTGCGTGACTGTCAGTCAAACAGGATAAAAATTCTTTGCATTAGTTCAAGTACTTGGCATGTTAGATGATTTGGTGCGTCAAAAGGGGTGATTTTTGCTTAAAACCAGTTTAACACTATTCCTACCACGAAGGGTCAAATGACCCTAACAAGTATTACACAGGTCAACAAAACAATAATTTTTTTTTGTTACCCTGGATATTTCTACGGGTTTCTATATTTTCAAGTCCACAGTTTTCGAATATATTCATAAAGTATTAAATTGGATCTAGTTTTTGTGATTTTGAAGTATTTTCTATTTTTAATAATTTAGACTTTAAATCTTCATTTCAGAACGGGAATTTATCATCAAATGTTTGTTATCTCGTTTCAATTAGCATTACGCGCATTTTTTGGTGCATAGATGCATCATGTGATCCCTCTCTCCATTTTCGTGCCATTAACTATGTATAACTGTACTAGAATTAAATAATTTGATAAGATTAGAGGACGCGCTTTTGTTTTTACGCGCAAGTTGCTAATATTGTGAGGTTGATACTTTATTTTATTTTGTTTACTGGGAATAAGATGCGTGGCCGTCTAGAGAATCCTTCATTGTTGGTAAAGTCGATATAGCAAATGAGTCATTGTTAAGTAGAGAAAAAATCATACTTCCACCACTACATATCAAGTTAGGTATCATAAAACAATTCATTAAAGCATTAAACAAGGAAGGTAAATGCTTTAAATATAATTGTAAGGCATTTCCTAAGCTGAGTATAGAAAAGATAAAAGCTGGCGTGTTTGATGGTCCTCAAATTCGGACATTGATGAAAGATCCAAACTTTATAGATGTTTAATTCTGAAGGAGTATTCGAAACCACTCTTAGATCAAGGGCAACAAAACCATTGTTGACCAGCGTTATTTTTGATTAAATAAAGTTTGAATGAATTAAGTATTATATTTATGTTTTTTAAATTAAATTGTGCTAAATCATAATTTTTTCACTATACATAGTAATAAATATAACATTTTAAAGACGGGTCACTTGACCCGCTGTGGTAGGAATAGGTATACATGAATCATCGGTAGGTTTAGCAAACAAATTTCTTTTGATGTTCTCCTAGCCATGACATATAGACATTTGCAGAGTCTCTTAATGTAGCCATGAGCAGTGGGTCAAGTTTCTTTCGCTTGTGTTAGGTATAAAGGTCTTCAATCTTCATATTTTCTTAATTTTGAAAATAAAAATAAAAAAAAGGCAATTAACTCTAATATTATAGAACTTTGATTTTGAACCATGATGAACTTTTTAAATGCGGAATTTGCAAATCAAAATTTATTTCATTGATTTGCAGATTTCGCAAAAATAATATTAAAGTAAAAAATTTTTATATAGTTCAGGTGAATCAATGAACACTTAAAACGCGGAATTTGCAAATCAAAATTTATTTTATTAATTTGCAGATTTCGCAGAAAATATCATGGAAAATGAAAAATTGTATAGAGAAGTGGGAGTCAAAATTAAGTATAAAAGTAGACTAGTTTTAATAGTTAGGAGGACTTGTAACATTTTTGTGAAAGACAAACCACGGCCCCACTCGGCAGGTAAGTCTTCCTTTTTATTTAAATAAACAAGTTGCCCCAATTGGCAATAAATAAACTAAAACAACTTGTGTTTTTATTTATCAAATATCCGCTTTTTAGCCACTATTAGTTGCCCTACAAGCAGGGGCGGATTTAGAATTTTGGCGCCCTAGGTTTTAGAGCTAATACCGCTTTTATCATAAAATAAAACTGACGTAAGAATCAAGAATACTTAGGAGATTATAGAAACGGGTTTTTATTTATTATAAAAGAATGTAATATATATTATAGAACACAGTAAATGTTATTGATTATGAATCCATTTTAATAATTCCAAAGTCGTCTTCCATTTATTTGCCTATACATAAATCCGCCCCTGCCTACAAGGCAAATAATTTTCATATCGGCTTTTTAGCCCCTATTAAATGCCCTACAAGGCAAAAACTTTACATCTCGGCTCTTTAGCCACTCTTAACGAAAAAAATTACAGCAATTAATGAAACGCTCTGTACGTTTGGTCCCGGACCCGGTTTTTCTATATTTTCTAATTGATTTCTGTACCTTGCAAAGAGTGCTACGTACCTTTTAGGAAATTACATAACACTTGCATAGCCTATTTTGGTAATTATTATTGATTATTATAGAAAACTGGCTAGGTTTTGAATGTAATTCAATACATATAACTATCAAAATTTGATAAAAAAAAAAAAATAACAAAAAATTTAACATATCTTAACATGGAGTAATACTGAATGTTGTGAAAGTATTACTTCCTAATCTTTTTAACAAAAATATTTGTCTGTGATAAAAGCTTTGTTCTATTTTTCTTAATTTTACGCAAAACCACGATTAATTGTTGGCTTAATAGATAAAAATTGCATCTCATTTCATCTACAACGAAAACAATTAAATTCTGGCACCTGTTTTTATATATAACACTAGTAATTAGAGCTTATCGTTATTTATTAAAAAAAAAGCTGAAAGGTTAAAGTATTCAAGGTAAAATTTAGTATAGTAAGCATACATAAAAAATATTTTGGCTGTTTTACTTATTTCGACTCATTAGACATTTTATGCTTATGCTTAAAATATATTTAAATTTAATGTATGAGCTCTTTGCTAAATAAAATTTCATATTTGAACTCATTCACCTTTGTCGAATGATAATGATACTCAAGGATTAAATTTTTTAGTAAAATTTACAATATATATTTTTGTTATCTCAATTTCTCTATGAAGATTTTTTTTAAGGTCTAAAGATAAAGAGATAAATTTAAAAACAGAAAATAAATTGTTAAAACAAAGCTCTTTTGTTATTTATATGCTCTCGATAAATAATTTTCTTTTTAAGAGTCCCGAGTAACAATTTCTCAGAGATAAAAACATTTTGAAATTAGTTTAGTCGTAGAGCACTTGAACTTAAATATAAACTGCTTTTAGTGATGATTAAGGGTATAACTAAGAAGTCTGATTAAATGCACAATTAGAGAGACTAAAATCTACATTTAAGGTGAAAATTAATAAAATTTTGGATGTTTTTTAGTTTTTTTTTGTTGATTTCAATGCTAAATAAATAGGTCAAAAAAAAAAAAATATATATATATACATAGAGCAAATAAAAAGTGATGACACTAGAAGAACAGTTGGATCTTAGCCATAATGCGAGCAGTTCTGTTTACAATTCTGGTTTTAATGACGACATAACAAAATCTAAATATAGTGAAAAGTTAAATATTAAAATATCAAGCAACTTTAGAAATAAAAATGAATTTTCAGACAGTCGATTGGAATTACGCGATAAGATACAACGTGAAAAAGAAGAATTCTTAAAGAAGGCAACAAGTGAAATGACGGTCATTAGTAAACAAAGTAATAGTGAAAATTTTCAAAATGGTACTTTACAGCTTGAAACTGAAAAAATTAAAAATAATGACAGTAATAATGTGATAAATGATAGTAATAACTTAATATTAAATAATTCAACAGAAAAAGTACTAAATTTAACAAATGAAGAAAATATAAAAAATGTAGAAAATGATCCAATTGCTAAACTTAATGCATTACGAGCAAATATATCAAATGCATTAAAGGAAGTTAAAGCAGTACTAGAACAACATGGAGAAACGACAAATGAAAGTGAACATAAAAATGAAAATATTGAAAATGATTCAAGTATAAAATTTCGTTTTGTTAAAAGAATACGTAGAAAAAGTGAATTTAGTTGTGATTCTGATGAATTGATAACAAATATACCTAAAGAAGTGAATAATATTAATGAATCAATACAAAATAATGAAATAATATTGGAAAATAATAATAAAAATTTAAATATAATACAAAATAATGAAATATCATTTTTAAAAGAAGAAAAAGTTTTAGATAATGATGATAGAATCCAAGAAAAACAAATAAATTCAACAATTATAGATTTTGATGATGTAAATAAAAATGATTCCAATAATAGTCCAAATGAAAATTCTTCAGTTGTAGATAGTGAGCAAAATTCTAAAGAAATTTTGGACTTTAAAACAAAGATTGAAAATTCCTCAGTTGTACCTACCCAACAAAATTCTAAAAAAATTCTTGAGTTTAATACAAAGATTGAAAATTCTTCAGTTGTACCTAGCCAACAAATTTCTAAAGAAATTTTGGAGTTCAATACTAAAAACGGAACTTCTTCAGTTGAACCGAGCCAACAAAATTCTAAAGAAATTTTGGAGTTTAATAAAAAGATTGAAAATTCTTCAATTGTACTTAGCCAACAAAATTCTAAAGAAATTTTGGAATTCAATGCGAAGACTGAAAATTTTCAAAAACCTAACAAAATTAAGAAAAATTTAAATTCAAGAGTTCTAAGTAGCCAAGAAATAGCTAAAAATACAATTAATAATTTAAGAAATAGTTTAAAAATTGTCCATAGATTTAATAGTTTTAAAAAAGATCATGAAGATAATAATGAAGAAGAAAAAGAAATCCCAAAATTGAAAAATAATATTAAAATAGCGAAAATTAAAAAAAATGATGAATTAAATGAAAATGAATCTAAAGAAAATGATATAATTAATTCGAAAAATTCAAAAATTGTTAAAAAACCAAAAAAAAAAACTAAAGTTGTTATTAAACGAGTTAAACGTAGATTATCAAAAGATGATGAAAATGAACAAGATGAATGTGAAAAGAATATTAAAGAAATTGAAACTATACCAGAACAAATAAATATTGAACCAGAAATAAAATTAATACCAAAAAAATCATGTCTTAAATTACGAATATATGAGCCTGGTGATATTGTATTGTATGCTGATCGTGTTAAAAAGACTGTTAAATGGAAAAGGGGTATTGTAATTGAACAAATAACAAGTATTTCATATAAATTAAATATTGATGGTGACGAAAAACCAGCACATATTAGCTATATGAAAAAATATACAAATAAAAAAGTTCAATTTGGTAATAAAGAATATCTAGAAATTGATTATACACAAGATAATAATGATGACGAAGAGGAAGAGGAATATAATATATGGACAAGAGTTTGAATTTATTCATTACTTTTTTTTTTTTTTTTTTTGGTTTTTTTTCAAATTTTAAATATATTCCTTGTAAAATATTGTAAATAAATTTCTTAAGATTATTTGTGTGATTTTTTTATTGGCAAGGAAAAGCCCAAAAAAATTAAGTTTACAATTTCTGAAACTTGGAAAAATTTTAATTAATTTATCAAATGTAATAAATTGAATGGCAATACGTCCCTAATTATTTTGTACTAGCCGTGTAAGATAATTATTTTTGGTTATAAAATAGCGTTTAACTTTGGGTCATTAATCGAATTGAAATTTTGAACCTCCCTTGAACACCTTAGTAGGGAGGCCGATGAAGTTAAAAAAAGGTTCAATCCTCTCATTTAAGCTTATGTCAAAGTTTTGCCTCCTTTCAACATCTTGAGCCTACATAGGTTTCGATTCTGTATCAAGAGATCGAAAAGAGGTTAACGAATGTTCGCATTTTCCAGTTTCAAGAGGTTGATGAAATAAGCATTTGTTTTAGGTTAAAGAGGATGAAAGGAGGCTTAATATTTTGACTTGGGTAGTTTTCATGATGACTTCTTCATTTCAAGAAGAGTTTTTACCTGTAGCATCTATTTTCTTAACATCTACGAATAGTTAACAGTCATTGGGAGCAAGCTCTACCAAATATAGTAAATACGCAAGCAATTTAAAGAAGCTATGTTCGTATGTAATTTGGATTTTGTAATAGTCTTCGTAAAATTATATTTTTTTCTCTTTTCAATATGAAGCCGTTTTTTTTTTTTTTTGCTTTTATCGTATCAATATATATATTTAAAAAAGTCACGATACAGATCACTGAAAGGAGTTTTATGGTTCCTTAGCAAGACAGAATCCCAGGAGCAATTATTATTAATAATATCTCCACTGTTAGCTTAATATCTTCAGAATACAGTTGATGTAGAGAAAGTTGTTCACATATTTAATTGAACGAAAAATAATACAATAAAGTTAGTTTTAGTGAAAGCTATCCTTGATATATCGAAATACATAGCACAAACTCTCAAGTTGAATATTGAATAGCTAGGAAAACTATTTCACTTAATCATCTAAGGATGGAAATTATGACATCGACGTCTATTTTACTAGCACTGAGAATTTTTTGTATAGGCTGTCAAGTGAAACTGGTAAATTTCCCAAAAAATGATTGATGTGAACAAACTACAAAAATATATTTTATGTAGTATTTCCAAAAAAACAATTATTTAAAAATTTAATAAACAAACCAGTTCTTAGAATGTTCATAGAAATTCAAAAATGTTATTTATTTTTTATGGTGTTTCAATTAATTCGGCGCTATTTGATAATTATAGTCTTAACCTCATTTATTGCAATTTCAATGAGGTCAATTGCATCAAGAAAAAAAAACTGGCAATATTCAATTAAATTCTTCGATTAGCGTAATATATTTTGGCAAGGTATTATCTGATCAATAATCATTTTTATGCATATAAAAACCTTTTATTTCCTTCAATAATTCTTTAAAAGAATATTTCTAAAGTACCAAAAGAAATTTAAGTAAAGTAATAAATTTTACGCACTCTTTCAAGGGTAGCCTTTGTACAAAAAAAAAAAGAAATAAATATTTTTATACTTGAGAAATTTGATTTTCCATACTGAAAATATATTTTTGGCATTTGTACAAATTTATTTAATTATATGAAAAAAATCTTAGCTGACTCATGTACTGAAGAAAACTCAAATCTTATTTTATAGTTTACCAAAATAGAAATTAATAAATTTTAAAATCTAGAGTTTATGCGTGAAGGTCGATTTTTATTATTTTAAAATTTCTTTTTATTCTTGGAGAGATTTTTTTGTCAAAATATGAGAGTAAAATTTAAATTTATAACTGAGAAGAAACTTAAAAAAATTATCAAGTATATTTTTGAAAAAATAACGATTCATAAAAGAAATTATAGAACTCAAAGTTTTAGAACTATATAAATGTCTCATGGTAAATTCAAAACTTTTCTAATTTACAGACGGGAAGTATTAAGAACAGAAAGAATGTTGCCACATATCGAAGGTTAAAAGAGTCCAATATTATATTTGGTTCTCAGACATTTTTCTTAATAAAATAAATAGCTTTATATGTATACTATATTACGTAAAAATAAAAGCTTTTATCCTTGTATGACAACTAAAACAGAAGAATTGCTACTAAAAAGTTGTGAATGTAAGAATAATTAATGATTTCTATTTGGAATGAAACAAAGTTTTATTACACAGACTGATTAATTGATCACTGAAACTACGGTAAAATTAATTTGGTAAAAACTACTAGAAAGAAAAAAACCACAAGCAATTAGCACGTGACTTAAAAAATTCGGTGATCTGTATAAGGTTGAAATTTATTGTTTAACATTTTTTATATTAAAAAAGAGCTCTTAGTGCTAACAATAAAAGTCAATTTTTAAATAATTTTGGAGGTTTTAAAGGCCCTTCTTATATGCAAAAGATAAAAGTGATATAAATAAAGAAATCATCGTTGGGTTTAATCATTGAATTAAAAACTATGAGTTTCCATATTGCTTGCTATAAGAGCTATTCAAAATAAAATCATAAAAGAAAGGGACCGAGCGACTGATGCTTTGTACGGATATTGTCGATAGTTTGCAATTTGTGATAGAATAGTTGTGTTAAAATATAAGAAGACTAAATTTCTTGAACAGATATCTTAAATCAGATAACTAGATACATATTAATACGCAAGGAGTCTTTTTATACTCCCTTTTTAAGGCATTTATATTCAACCGATTTTACTCAAGCCGGTTTCATTCGAAAGACGACGTCACCAAGATGTGCGGAAAAAAAAAATTATTTCGAAATTCCACACATGTCACTCACAAATGAGTGATGTGTGTTGCATGTTTTATCCCAAATAAAATGTGTGGGAGAAAAAACAACAATAATATAAAAACAAACCAACGCTTTTTTCGTTGTATTGTTGAAATTTTCAACAACTGGGCGATCCTAGTATTCCTTTATTTAATACTGCAATTTTACTAGCATTAGATATTACTGAACCTTAAGCACATCATAGCTTAATAACAAATAATCATTCTCAAGCTAATCAAAGTTTATTTCTTCCAGTTTTGCTAGGTATTTATTTTTCTATTTTACAGCAGGTCACTAATTAATTCCACAAAAATAAAAATAATTTGATTCCAAAGCATAAAAAATGATTGTAAAGTTTTTTCCCTCAAATAATCCGTAAATTATAATTTTTAAAGCTATCGAAACGGTAAAAGTTCGGCTGAGTTCTGAAATGCATAAATACCGCAAATATGCAATGTCATGAGTTCATAAATGCCAAACTGCAAATCTTATACAATGTCATGAGTTCTAAAACTCTTACAATTGTATTAGATGCGCATCAGATGCGTAGTGAATAATTTTTGCAAAAGAAAGTTAGATGGATTTAAGGTAAATATATACCGTTTTACCCTTTAAGAAAATGCTCCTAAAGGGTGATGACACACGAGTTGTCATGACATGCACAACTTTTCGAAGTTAGGGGCGAGACGTATAAAGAGCAGGGAGTTATGCATGTCATGACAACTCGGGTGTCACCACCCAAAAGGATTTTTTAAAATTTAAATAATTTTCAAAGTTACAGCTCATTTTGTGTCACATCGACAAAAGTCAAACCTCGAAATTACCTTTTTAGAAACGATGGGCATCATATCACAAGCTCTACTTAAGCGATTCACTTGAAATTTGGCACAGAGCTTTTTTTTATATTATGTGCATGGCATCAAACTATGAAGAGTTTTTTAATAAAGTTTTTAGTTTTTATCTTTAAAAAATTTCGAAAGCCGAAAAAAATCTTTGCAATTCACTGAAATTTTTACTGTCGTACTATACGTATTAAAAAATGTTACACAGATTATTTATTTTACTTTATAAAATTGCGCTGTAGAATCACTGAAAAAAGTTAGAAATTAACTTTTAAATGTTATTAAGTAAAATTTTTCTATTAAAAGAGTAGAAAATGAAAAGAAATCTTTCATTTCATTTGTTTGAGAGTTTTTTTTTCAGTTGTTTTGAGAATACAAACATTTTTCCTACAACAGCAAATACAATGAAAAATTAAGCAGCAAAATAAATATATTTTAAAAATATGCCTGTAAAATATTTTTTATCTATTATTATTAAAGATATAATGACTAAAAATTTATTTTTATTAAATAAACTGTTTTGTTTATTTTATATTTTATTTTAATGAAATTATTTTAGTATAAGTGCACCATCTATTTGTTAACATTGGTGTAGACTACTTTAAGAACAAAATTATCTTATATCACCATTAAAAATCACTTTATAACAATGATTGGTATTTATTATCTACTATTTATATACTAGATAACTTTTTATTCATAAAATATTATTTAAAAGCAATGAAAATTTTAGTATGAGAAAAACTGAATTATTATTTCGGTTTTTTGTTGTAATGTTTCTTTAGAAATATTGTAGAAGAATACTTTATGGACACAAGTTTATAAGTTTTACCGCTCAATTTATTTACCATTATTAAGGTAAATTTTATGTATATATAGGTATAATTATTTTTTTATTTTTGATTCTGTTTTTTTTTTTTTTTTTGTATTGAAAAATATTTAATTCAAATTGCAATGCTAAGCACAAAACTTATTATAAAGAAAATAAATGTTTTAATAAATTAAAAAGATCAATGATGTTGGTTTTTTTTTTGTAACTATCTACTTAAAATAATTAAATTAATAATTCAATTTGCATTGTTTTTGTTTTTTTATATAGACAGTGTATCATTTAAGAAAGCATTTAATTCTCGAATATGTTGTGCTTTTGATCCTGTTGCTGTAGATGCACCACAAGGGCGGCCACAATAGCTATGATTAAAAATATATGTTTAGTATTTAAGTATAATATATAATTATGTAAGTTTTTAATAAATATTTAACTTATATTTTTAAATATACAATCATGCAATATGTAATATAAAAAAGTGCCTAAAATATAGATAAAAGGGATATATTTATATAATGATATATGTATATGTCAATAAAAATAAAAAAGGATTCAAACTATTATAAAGCTATTTTAAGATCCAAAATAAAACTAAAAAATTTTTATATATAATTAGTGCAAATTAGAGAGATATAAAATAATAATAATTACAAATATTACATAAAATGTAATGGAATAAGTTACTCTATAGCACTGTTATCTAATTCAATAAATTAACACCAAAAATTCAATAGCAAATTTATTATTAATGGAGCCTTTTACAAGGGCTTTATCGAGTCAGTTTATTCTATAAATTTCTTTACACATAAAGAATCATTTTTACCTGTTAAGCATTTCATCTACAGATAGAAAATAGAAAATGGCTATAAAGGTAAAAAATTATTTTTTTGGTATCATATTTACTTGTTGCTTCTTGGCGCTATTTTTTTAGAAGCGAAAAAGTTACAGAAAATACAGTTTTTCAATTTTTTATGGTACTTCTATAGATGTAGTGAAATGGAAAGTAAAAATTTTTTTAGCTTTTGGTACATAGAACAGTAAAGAAAAAATAATTCTAAATATAAAATATGATAATTCTTAAAAATTGAAAATTAATTGTTTGTGAAAAATTATAAAAATTTTTCCCCGATTATTTTGACGATATCTTAACTTTGCAAACTTTGCATTTAAATACATAAATATTTTTATACGCCTAGTTATAAAATATTAAAAAAAAAAACTAGGAGAAAAATTCTTTTAGTGCAAAAGGTAAAATGTTCCCAATAAAATTGGTTCTGTTAGCTTTTCGATTCTAAAGCAGTTTTTGTGTTGTCCAGAATAGTTGTGTTATTGTAAATAGAAAGAATAGCTAATTAAAATTTGAAGTTGCAATACATTTAACGTTTTGGAAAACTATTACAAAAATACAAACTAATTGTTAGGAATGATTGCCAAATAGTACACAAAAACTATTTAAGGCTCTTGATCAATCATTGCAAGATTTGCTTAGGTTAATCACTCTTTAGGAATTTAATTAAAATTGTTTATAATTTTTTGATTAATAGCTATAAATGAGAAGCAGTCAATTTGGCCTAAGGAAAAAATTTATTAACTCATAACTTTAACTATTTAGTAACGTCAAAAGAGGAATTTGATATAAAGTATTTATCAGTACTTGAGCCAATTACAAAAATTATAATTGGCAGCCAACAACAAAGAATTTAAATTATTTAGCCTAATAATTTTAGAATTTTTTGAATAAAATTTATCCGGAAGGAATGACATCTCTTGGTATACCAATTTTGAAAAAAATTTGCAAAACATCAAACAGTCAAAGCTTAACAATGGTACACAGTTAAAAGTATAAAAATTAATAAAGGACGTCAAAGAAAAAACAATAACGACTGGAATAATTATGAATTAATACCGTATCACATTCCTTTTTGCTAAAATTACTTCATTAAAGAAAGTTAATTTGATCAAAATAAGAAATTTATGAAAGTTAACCCAATTAGATTAGCAGTGCCTTGTTTAATGAATGATGTTTGTACAACTTAAATCTATTTTGCTTATTTATATGTAACATGGCTGATTTTACATGAAAAAAATATATATTTCAACTAATTTAATATAAAATTAATAAAATAAAAGTATAAAAATAAGCATATGAAATAACATTTAAAGAAGTATGCCTGTACACATCTTGAATTTCGTTGAAAATAAAACTTTTTGGTATCAATGAAGAAATATTTTTATACTAAATTTATATAGTCAAATCTAAACAAGGTATAGACAACTTCTTTATAATTTGAAAACAAAAATATATTTGAATTTTTTTTTTTTTTTTTGTAAGAAAATAATTCACCCTCCCTCACCTAATAAATCTTTTTGAATTCAAATTATTAAAGTTCTGTGATTGTCCATCGGAGGGAATATTAAAATTTTTATTATCAAATGTTATGACTCCTTCAATTTTTTCTTCAATTCCTTTATTAAAAGTTTTGTTTAATGAAAAGATTCGATCAAACCATGATTTATTATTTGAATCATTTATGCTGTTTACATTTGTGTTCGATAAAGTTTTTGTTTCATGAATTTTAGTTGTATTTTTTTGTCTGTAACATAAATTGTATTTTTCTTTTATGTTAAATATGCACATTTCAAATAATAAATGATTTTCTTTTCATATTAGGGTTATTAATTAAATTTATATGATTGAAAATATAATTTTTTATATAAAATTTGACTTAAGAGCTATTTTTCTTTTGTATATTTTTGTAAACAATCATAAATAATAAATTTATTTGCCATTGAAACTTTTTTAATTGAAAATATTAAATTTAGTTTGTTGTAAATTTCTTAAAAAACAATTTTATTAGTAAATTTTGTAATTTAGGAGTTTTGAATAGTTGCTAAAATGTTTGTTAACAGACAGGTTCTGAGATATTGATTTAGCTTAATCACACGCTTAGCGCGTTATAATTTAAAAAAAAGTGTAATTTTTTTAGTTAATATTGAGATTTTTGGGTTATCATTTAAAACAAACAAAAATTTAATTTTATAAAAAAATACATTAAAAGGTTGCAAAGGTATAAATACCCAATTGCACTGGTCTACAAATAAATATAGAAATTCTGTTTCTGTTGAAGGCGAGTTGATTATGATAAATGGATAAATTTCTATGTTATTGCAAATGAAAATACTTTATCAATTTTTATTTTAATTATTTTTAGCAAAAAAAATTAAAAAGTGACATTTAAAATGAAGTGAGATTTATCACAAAAAGCATTTAAAAATTGCAAAAAATGTTAAGTTACAAACAAATAACCAAAATTTGTATTATAAAACAAAATATAAATATTTTGGAAGTTTAGCAGAGGATAAATTGGTGACATCAATTTTATTTTTCCTGTTTTTTTTGGCAAGAAGTGAAAAAATTTATAATTCAAAATCTTCATTTGAAAAACTGTTTGTAGTTATTGAAAATTCGTATAAATAATTACGTTTTTATTTTTTGTACAAAATTTATTTTAAGGTAAAACAAAATTTAATGAAAACCAAAGAGATTAAACTTTGATTTTTCAATTTGAAAAATTGAATATGCCATAAATAATGAATGAAAAGAGGTCAGATTTACAAAAGGAAATATTTTAAGATCAAATTGGCCTATTTCATATAAAGGAAGGGGGAAAAGTGAAGTTAAATGACCTGCTTAGTGTTTCGCTTATCTTCTCTATTTAGATGGAAGTTTTCAGATAAAATCACGCTTTGTTTTTTCACTTTAGATTAATTTTGCAGGGAATCAGAAGTGGTTTCTGTTTACTCTTCGTTTACTTTAAATTTGAATATTATTATTTGGCATACTTGAAGATGACTTGGTTTTTGCATGAATATGAAAAATTTTCATTTTTTAGTTCTAGCTAAAATTTTTGTTGTTTAAATTTTATTACATTAAAGCACTAAAAAATAACCAGCAAATATTTTACTGACAATTCAATTAGATACAAAAGCCTGAGATTAGACATTCATAATATTTTTTGGAAGATATCGTTTGGAGTATTCCACCAAATATGGAGAATTTTGCTGTAGGTTATGCTATTATCCTGGTGTGAATACCAATTTAAAAAGTAGGTGAAAAAGTCGAAGAATTTTTTAAGACAAAAAGGTAAAATATAAAGGATAAGCTCGAATTACAGTAAAATTATATTATTGAATTTTAATTTAGCAAATTTTTGATTGTGCGGAGAAGACAATAAAAAATTCAACAAATTCATTGAATGAAATAAAAAATAGTATTATACTTGTGCAATATTTGAATAAATTTCAGTCGTAAGATTTCTTCAAGTTCGGCGACGCGTGATTATATTTTCTTAGAGTCAGTTGAAATTCCTTTCTTTGAATTTTATTAAGTTAAAAAGTACATTTTATGGCCTATTTGGTATTTATGATTCCTATTTGACACTTTTAAAAACTAATAAATATTTTTCTTTCTTTTAAAATTCGTGTTACAGTCATTTTGTGTTTTTGTAAATCTAAATAAAGTATTGACAAGGATTAATGTTTAATACCCGTTCTTAACAGACGCAACTATAACGTTGTAGTCTTCCATACAAAAGAACTCCGTTCTTAACAGCAAAGTCTGTAGTCACTACAAAAAAAAACATGGCGTCTAAATCTCAAAACATATGATTTGAAATGTCAATTCAGATGTCGCAGATTCTTAAATGTTTGAAAAGTGTTTTAACTAAAAAAATTAAAGAAAAGTTCAGAGTTTTTAATTTTAGTCATGTAAATTGTTTTATAAAGTTAAATAATGAATATTAGTGAAGTAAGCCGAACTGAGATACACAAAACAGGAGGATCCAATAAGAAAAAATTCACAATAGATGTCAATTTTCTTTGACTACAGACTTCAAAGGGCTGTAGTTACTACACAGTTCCAACCACTTATGTACTCAGTTCGCCCATACAAAAGTGGCTTTCTGTGTAGTTAGAAAGTGTGTACATTCGCCTGTTAAGAAAGGGTATAAGATGTAAATTAACAACAAAAAAGTAAACCCGTGTGAAGCATTTCAAACATGTCAAACAAATTATTAAACTTTAATCGAATTTTTTTTTTAAAAAAATTTTCTTTATAATAATTTCAAACCTCGAACAGCAAAAGCAAAAAACTTAAAAAAATAGTTGTAAATAAAATATTTAAATTAAAAATTTTATTGACAAAAAGAAATATAACAAATAACGCGGATCTATAAAGTGTGCTTTGAGAAGTTATTTTATCGTAAAAAAAAAAGAAAACAAGCAAAAAACATTATTTATTTCTTTTTTTAAAAGAAAATATCAAAATTTACCTAATATCACGTGAATTATTTAAGGCTGTCATAAAACGTGGTTGTACATATGACCAAGCACCTTGATTTTTATGTTCCTCTTGTGCCCATACTAAATCAGCATTTTTATATTTTTCACATTCTTTTTTAATTAAATCAAATGGAAACGGTGAAATCTAAAATCAATTGACAAAGACAACAAAAGAAATATAATAATATTTTTATATTAACAATAAAGCAATTATAAATTTTACCTGTTCCACTCTAGTGATAGCAACACAACTATCGAGTTTTCTATCATTTCTAGCTTTTAATAAATCATAGTATGCACGACCTGAACAAAATACTAAACGTTGAACACTATCTGCATTTTCAGATGCTGGTCCTGAGTCAGATATAATTCTTAAAAATTCAGTTTTTTCTGTCATATCATCAAAACTACTTCTTGCTTCAGGCAAACGAAGTAAAGATTTTGGTGTCATTATTATTAAAGGTTTACGAAATGGTAAAGCAATTTGCCTTCTTAATATATGAAAATAATTAGCTGGTGTTGAACAATTTGCAACAATCCAATTAATATCATGTAATTGTCTAATTGCAAATTCTTCTGATTCTGGTGGAAAATAGTCTGGATCATCTGAGGACATTTGTAGAAATCTTTCAAGTCGTGCCGACGAATGTTCTGGTCCCATACCTTCCATTCCATGTGGTAATAACATAACAAGACCTGATTGTCTTACCCATTTTGCTTGACCACTTGATATAAATTGATCGATAATACATTGTGCAGTATTAGCAAAATCACCAAATTGTCCTTCCCATAAAACTAAAGCATTTGGATTAGTCATAGAATAACCATGTTCAAATCCAAGTACAGCTAAAAATTATTAAATGTTTTTATTAATTCAAGCGAATATTTACTCAAAATTAGAATATAAAAATAATCAAAAACAATATTTTTCAAAATTTATGTTTAAAATTATTAATTCTTATACTTAGAAAATGGCTTTTCATTGATATCAGCACTAAATTTTTAATAATTAACAAATAATTAAAATGGAGTAGAAGTAGTAGCAGTGGGTGAAAAGGTACACTGCGACTAATGATAGATTAATTTGACTTCTTAATAAATTAGTTATTTTGAAAAAATAATTCAGAGGTCTTATATTAAGGTAACTATTTTTTTTTTTCGATCTGGACGCTCAACAAAAGATCAAATGTCTTGTTCTCTTAGACATGAACCTCGCGCGGTCAAAAAGCAGGTAAGTGGATAAAAGTGTCTTCCATCATATGACAGAATTTGCTATTTTCCGTCGTCAATTTATTATTTCATAGAAGTATTTTTTTTAAATATTTTTGTTCGTGTTGAGTACAAGATTACCAATTTTATTGTCCTGTTGAAATTTTTAATTTGCATTTGAAAAATGTTTTGGATTGACCTAAGTCAAGAGATTGGTTATATAGTTTGGAGAAGAGCAATAAAATTTTCATATTTATGAAAGTTCAATTTTAATAATTCTTACACTCAATATTTTGCTGTGAAAATAAAATACATCCAAGCTGGCAATAGAATAAAATTAGAAAAATTCAATTCAAACTGCTTGACACAGTTATTGTAATTGAATTTGGGGCTCCGTGAAGAGCAAGCAAGGGCGCCGCGATGCGTTTTAATCATTCCTTAGTTTTTAAAAGCTGACAACGTTTTCGTTTTTATTAATAAAAATATTTCCATAACAATATTTTTGTAATTTTGTTATTTGATATCTTTTGTGGATACTTGTGAACTCTAAATAGTGATTTTATTGTTGGTACTGTGAGGAAATAACCTAGTCAACGTGGCAGCCCTACATTTAGAACAACAGTTGTCAACAAGAGGCACTGTGATAAGAAAAGAGGGACGCTACTTGACAGTCGGTTGACCACTGAATAAACTTGAAATCTCTTGGCTATCATTATATTTTCATTTTTCTATCATAGGTCGTTACAATATAGCTGAAGATCTTAATGAGCAATTGAATACAAAGGAGTTTGGCTTGCAGCTGGATGAGGCTACAGATAGTAACAAAGATGCACAATTGTGGGTAAAAAAAATAATCAAGATGGTGGTCAAGATTGTTTTCCCTTGCTGCACCATTGTATGGACTCTCATAAAATTGTGGTATCCCAGGAATTATTATCTCTCTTTACAAAACACCTTTTAGAGCTCACCAACTGGTTCGCGAAATATTTTGCGGAAGATGATGGTGGAAAATTTGCGTGGATTCAAAACCTTTTTTACGCTCAAGCTCCAGTAGAATTCAGTTCAGAAGAAGAAGAGAGCCTAATTGCTCCTGTGAAAATAGTCTGAAAGAAAAATTTGCTTGTTCTGATTTAGTGGAGTTTTGGAATTTATAATCACTAATTTAATAAATTTATTTGAATTCAATAAACTTACCATATTCGGAAAGTGAACTATTTGAAACTGAATATGGTGCCTGATCTGGATAAAGTTGTGCTAATGGTATATATGTTGATTTATCAACTTTTTGATGATGTAATACATGATGACGATGTGAAAATGTACCACGTTCAACATCTTGACCAGATAAACGAACATGTATACCTTCTTTTAATAATGAACCAAATGCCATTGCTTCACCTAATGCCCAATCAACAATTCTTTTTTCAACCATTTCTTTACGTGCAGCTAAAACACGTAGTAAACCTCTAAAAGAAAATAAATGATAATAATAAAATATAAATTATTTTTAATATAATAATAAATAATTACCTATGTATAACAAATTCAGTTGCATTTGGAGGTGGTGATGAAAATCGATTACCAATATGTACAAGAGTTTCTTCTTTAATTCCTGTTGGGCTAACTTTAAGTGGATCTTTACCCTCAAAAAATCCTGACCATGGTGAATCGAGCCAATCTTTATACTAAATTAAAAATAATATAATTTTTATTTATTTAAATTTTTCCACATATTTAAATTAAATATTATAATAGTATTTAACTAACCTTAATATGTGTTTCTTTTTTAGCTAATTCAAAAGCTTCTTCACAAATTTTATCATATTTATCAGCAACTGATTTAACATCTTCAGCTGTTACAACAGCTTCTTGAATAAGTTTTTCAGCATAAATTTCTAAAGCTAATTATATATATATATATATAATTAGGAAAAACAAAACAGAAAATAATTACTTTTTGCATCAAAATATTTAACTAAATTAATTATACCATTTTTATGATTTCGTATTTTTGTATACATTAATGGTTGGGTAAACATTGGTTCATCAATTTCATTATGTCCATTACGACGATATCCAACTAAATCAATAACAACATCTTTATGAAATGTGGCTCTCCACTCTGCCGCAACTCTACAAACATGAACAACAGCCTCCGGATCGTCAGCGTTAACATGAAATATAGGAGCATTAACAACTCTACCAACATCAGTACAATATGGTGATGATCTTGAATAACGTGGATCAGTAGTAAAACCAATTTGATTATTTACTACAATATGAATTGTACCACCAGTTGTATAATCAGGTAAATCAGATAAATGCATTGTTTCATAAACAACACCTTGGCCAGCAAACGCAGCATCGCCATGCATTAAAATTGACATAACCTTTTTACCTTCATTATCACCCCGATAAAATTGTTCAGCTCTTGTTTTACCTTGTACAACTGGATCAACAGCCTCTAAATGTGAGGGATTAGCTACAACAGCTAATCGTATATTTTTATTTGTAATACGATTTAATCGTTCAATATATGTTCCTAAATGATATTTAACATCACCAGATCCCTAAATAATATATAAAAATTTTAATATCTATATAATTAATTAAGATTATTTATGATATTTACATCATCTTCAGCATCTAAACCAGCAAATTGTGTAAATATTTGATGTAATGGTTTTCTACAAACATTAGCTAAAGTATTTAATCGTCCACGATGTGGCATTCCCATTATAATTGATTCAACACCAAGTTGTGTTGAAACATCAATTATTTCTTTCATAGCAGGTATCATCATTTCACATCCTTCTAAACCAAAACGTTTTTCAGATGAATATTTTTTAGCAAGAAAAGCTTCAAATCTACAATATAAAAATAAATCTATTTAAATTTTGAACTTATAGAAATTTCTCTTTAATGTTCAACCAATTATATTATTTGCATTTGTTTAAATAATAATATTGAATTTATAACGTGTCCAATCTTTTACTATTTTTGTTTTTAATTTAAATTGCGAACAATTTTTCGCAAATAAAATTTTTTGACCTTTATGGAAAATGAAAGTGGTATCTATAGCAATTACAAATATAAAACAATCTTATTGATCTCACACATCTCTTATTACAAGCACGTATTAAAAAATTAAAATTAGCGATAATTTTTTGTGCATCAGTGGTTTAAGCTCTCCATACAAACAAGTCTAACAGTCGTGAGCAACAAGATCCTGAAGGCTAAAACTTATTATGAAATTTGCCAATCGCCAAACTTTAATCGTAATAAATTGAATTTCTCACGACTTGTGTGCAATATTGCGACATTTCACTAAAATCAGATATTATTTCCATCCAATTAATTAAATTTCAGTAAAAAATAGACGGTTAACATGAAATGATACAGCCTAAAATTTATTGTAACGGTGTTTTCAAGCTTATCTTGGAAAAAAATGGATCAATGAATCCGACAGCCAATAATCCGCACAAAAAGCTACTCTTTAAATATGAAATGATTTTTCGTTCATAATGTGAGTATTTTTCCAGCCTTAAAGATAATAGATTTGTTTATTGACATATCCATTCTATACAAGTGTGTTCCATTAAAGAATAACGAACTTTGAGAAATGTAAGCTTTACATATCGTCATATTTCGCAATAACTTCCAACTACTAAAATACATTCTGGTGTTGTTAATCCATAGTTTCTTTTTTTCAAACTATGTATATTAAATCTTTACGGATGAAAAGCGATTCTCAGCTCTTATGGAGTTTCGCGTTGCAGGACGAGTGGCTAGTAAAAGGCACTAGTCGGTGTACATATTAATTTTATCTCCAATCGATAGGATCGTAATATTGTTTCTTTGAAAGATTCCTTGGCTGTTTGAGTTATCTCATGACGAAATCTGACGTATTTATAAAAAAAATTAATGGGATGGAGTGTAACCCAAATGATGAAGGTAATGATATAGTAGTAGGCATAAGAACTCGAAAAATGAGAAAAATAGATACGAATCCAAAGTCTCTGAAGTCTTAAATGGTGGCACAAACTGTTCTTTTGGGGAATGAAAATTGGTATTATTAATTCGTACATTCTGTACAAACAATTAAAAAGCAAAAAAAAAAAAAAAATGAACAGTTTTAAAAAAAAATTTGCTAAACAAATTGAGAGAAGATTTTCAACAACAACGAGATCGAGCTGTAAGATTGACCTTCAATTCTGACGAAGTACATCTGAACAGAAAACTCCATGTAATGCAAAGTTCGTTTTACACGTAAAAAACCAGGTGAAAGATATGAGACGACATATTATTATGATATATTTCCAGATAAGCCAAGAATGCATCTAGTGGAATGTTTTATAAAGTGAAATTACAAATAGTATTCTTATAAAAATAGAGATGTCAGTCAATACATTTGCAAAAATCACCTCGTCCTGGTTCCTAACCTGGCCAAAAAATTCGTCATCCGCAAAGTATTAAAATCAATGATTATGACATTTGCTATGAGGGAAAATTATATTAATAGTTTCATAAAAAGGATTAAACATTTTATTTTTGCTTCACAAATCTAGCAAATTTAGCAGGTTACTAAAATCTGCTCTTAGGCGGGAAAGATGAGAGTAAGAGTATTCTGTTCATAAGCTTAACAAAAATTACGTCAAACTTTATGTTGGCTACCAAGTAAAATATGTTAAGACAATATATCTGATATAATTTTCGTTAAGCTTAAAAGTGAAATACTCTTACTCTTTCTCACCTAAGAACAGATTTTAGCAATCTGTTAGCTTTGTGAAACAATAAATCTATAATCCACAAATAAAAGTTTATTGTTGTGTTAATAAAGTCAATAAAAATGTGAATTTCAATCCAGTGTGTCGGGTGTGTAATTCAAATCAATTAAATTTAAAAATTGTTACCAATCTTGAATTAAAATTCAAATTATATATTAAATTATATATTACCCAGTTGCTCTTGTTAATCGAGCTAAAATAAGTCGTTTTTGTTCTGGTGTAAATTGTAAAACTCCAGGTGTTTCAAATCTTTTCCTAATCCAATTACATTGTTCTAATGAATTTATAAACATAAATTCTACACCAATTGTATTGCAATATACTTGTTCAAGTCTATTTAAAATTTCTCTGCAATTATTTAAAGAAAAATTTTTTATTTTTATAGAAATAAACTAAATAATTTAAATAAATATATAATTTTACCTTAATGAAAGTGATGCTGCATCGCCACCAATAAATGTTGTACTAGGTAATTTAAATTGTTGTTCCATTTCATGTTCACCTTATTTTTTATAAAACAAAAGAGAAGAAGATAAGAACAAAAATAAAGAAAATAAATAAAAGTTTAATATTTTATTATTTTAGAAAAAAAAAAACAAAACTGATATAAAATTACTTAACAGCTACAAACAAAGCAAAGTTATTTGAAATTCGGAGAAGGATAAAAAAATATACAAAGCTGAATTTATTATTATTATTTTTGTTTTTTAATAATGGAGTCTTCCACCAATTAGAAAAAAAAAATGAAATTGATTAAATGTTTGTTTTTATTCTATTTATATAATATATTTTAAATAAATTTCAAAGTTTATCATTATGATTGAATTTTTTAATACCCAAAAATCTTCTATTTTCTCTTATAAAGTTTATTTATAACAAAAATTTCTTTTATTTTGATTTAATAATAAGTTTATCATTTATTTAATATTTTAAATATGATAAAATTTTTAGTCTGGAGAGTAATATTACATAGTACACCCTTAATTATCCCATAACCCAGATGCGTGTTGATTTCATAGAAAAACAAAATATCCTAAAGGTCACATATATCAAATTATAACTGATAAGTTTGACATTTGTTGACACTTTATTTAATAATGATTGATGATGGAAAAAATTAAATGTTGTACTTAATATGTAATGAAAAACACAATAAAGCAATTATTTTTATATGTTGCAATTAAGGAGAACTAATAACTTTTCAGAAATAGTGCTTTAAAAAATTTTAAATTTTTTAAAAAGTTTTATCTTGTAATGGATTCGAAATCTAATAAATAACATTTATCTTGTAATTTTGGAATGAAGAAAATTTTGCAATTAATTTAGAATTGATAGATTAGACTGGCGCATTGGAGGATTTGGTTTTCATTCAGTTCTGAATATATTTTATTTGAAAAAGCGTAACGCTGAAAAACGTGTGAAGAGATTAAACTTGGTTTAACATGAACTTGGCGCCGAATATTAAAAAACCAGCGAAATTCAAACAGGCTTAAATATTTCACTATATTAAGTTAAAATTATGTGCCTTGCGGCACATAATATTTTATATACAATAATTAAATTTTTTTTTAACTTAATTGTGACTTTTATTATTTTTATTTATCAACAAAAGACAACATCAAGATTCAAGTTTCAAGGTAATCTCGGTTTAGGTGGCAACATTTGTGGCTTAGATGTCCAGAGTTATTTTTGTCAAACGAGACTCTCACGACTACCATGAAAAGATCACCTTTTTGTATGGAAGCCTAAGCCTTATGGGGACTATTCACTATTTTTTCCAACTCGTCAAAACAAATGATTCAGCCATATACTTTATATGAGACGTGAGAGCCATTTGATGAGTTGGAAAAAATAGTGAATAGTCCCTATTAGGAAGGAAGGTTTAAAAGGTGTTCAAGTTATATATGGCGCATCTAAATTCACCTATCAAGCAAATTGGCAGATGGTATGCGAAAGGTTGTCAACAAGAGAGGTAGAAGATAAGTTTTTTCTGTTTGTAGAGAAGATTTATTCTGTGTAAACAACAATTTTTTCCCAAACCGCATTTAGTAATAACAGAAATTTGAAATCATATCTAATTATAAAAAATTGTGACAAAAGAAATTATTTACTCTAAATCGTGGCACAAAAATCAGCCAAAATAAAGAAATAAAGAGTATTTGATCGCCATAATGACTCACAAATTTTAGTTGTTATAACGTTAATTTCTCTTCTCATTACGCTATTCGCTTTTTCAATATATTTCAAATATAAATTCTAATAATAAACAAGAACTTTTTGAATCTTGTGTGACGCTCAAAATATTGAAAACTTTCCTTAATATTGATAGCTGCTGTTCTTTTATTGTCTCTTTTTAGCTTTAACTCCCCTCGACGATTTTTACAGACTAAAATTTATTACAGAATTTTATTGATTGTAAGCAAATATTTTGTCTAAGCAAAATATCCCTATAGCACATTCATTAAGGATAGCTACTGACTTTGTAGTGTTTCTTTTTACCAGATGCATTTGTTAAGCATGTGATTGAAAAATATATATATTGCTATTTAACAAAACAAAGGCAGAAAATTGACGGTTTAACAAAATTGTTCTGAATTTTAACGCAAGGGTAGCCACAATATTTTTCATATACAAGGTGCATAATAATCAATAAAAATTACGTGACAAAACACAGTAAGCGGCATGAAAAGGTATATTATATTCAAGTTCCTAGGGTCACCAGATCTTACTTATTTTCAAAGTAACAATATTTAAGGAATGTGTAGTATTATATTTGTTTAAAAATGTATGTCCACCCGTTACCTTGCCTAGGCGACCTGTTTTTATTGATATCAAGTAGAAAAGTTAAATAAAAACATTGCTATTTCCTTTGATTTTGTTGCTGTGAAAATAAGTATGTTCTGATGTCATCTGTGTTCACATCTGTCATTTAGAAATGTAAATTTTATATTTGTGCTTAGTTTTAATAAACTGAATCAAAAAAAAAAAAAGAAACACATAAACAGTTGTCACAGAATAATAATCGTAAAAAAACAAGCTTTACATCAATGCTGCACAGATTTATCATGCGTTTTTCCAACTACTGTTAAGTAGTACTGCAGATTCTTTATTTGAATTGACAGGTGCAAACACCTTTTAAATCTACGCAATTGTGAAACTTGTGTTAAAAACTTTGAATATAATTTTTTTTTTATTATTGTTTTACCTAAAGTCTAAAATTTTAAAAATAGTTTTTTCGAAGAATAAATATTTTGAAATATTTTTAGTGGTTATTAATTTAACTACTAAGCAAAAATATTACAAAAAAAAATCTACTACGGTATAAATAAAATCAAATAATTTTATTTCAAAATTTAATAGAAAACCACAAATAATTATTGCGTTTTAATAGCATAAATATCAGATTAAGAAATTACAATAAAATTTTCTTAAATTCATAAAAAAAAAATCGCTTTGTGGTTTGATGCTAGAAAATTGTGGGTTTTTGTTAAATTAACTAATTTATATTATTTATATGTATAAGTCAATATTAAACAAAAGTAACAACAACCAAAAATTACTTACCAAAATTAAAATTTGCATATATTACTTTTGTTGTACAATTATCAGGTATATCAGCAACGTTAATGCCAAGAGGATCGAGGTGAGCAATGTTATGTCCTCGAATCTATATTATTAATAGATTAATGCAAAAAGTGCAGTGTTGCAAGAATTTTTGTTTTTGTTTTTTTTAGATTTAGAAAATTAATCCCAAGAATTTTTAATGTTTAATGTTTTAAAATTAAATTTCTTTTTCTTATTTTTTGTTAAAAATTAGTTTTAAAGAATTTCCTTTAAAGAAAATAAAAGAAAACAAAACAAAAAAGTAATTATGTATGATAATACTACATTAAGCAAGGTATTAACATTTATTAGCAAACATGCAAAAATTATATCAAAAATAATCCTTTGTTTAGTTATTAAAAACTGAAAATATAATTAATAAAAATTTTATATAGAAAATGAATTATTTTATTGAAAATGAATTTCATATTGGCAGACTTTGTTGAATTTAAAAGCAAAAAAAAAAATAATAATTAATGAAAAAATATTTTATAAACTATTCCCAGTACTGGTTCAGTAGTAGTTTAGCTGATTTTCACTTTAGATTTATTACATGAATAAAAATTGGTGAAAATGGTCCCTGACATTATTCAAGACATGCTATTCATGTCACCAAAAAGACATCGTGTTCTTCGGGATTTGATCACTTGGAAGCAACCATAAATTTTTTAAGGAGCATAATGTCATTTCAACCATCTATAAAAGAGGTTATTGGATTGAGATAGATCATTAAGTCGAATAGTTAGTTAATTAGAATTAAATTAAATTTTGGATCCTATATAAGAAAAGCAAAATTTCGTTTTAAATGACCACAACAAGCAAAAAAAAAGAAGTTCAATATAGTAATCACAGCAAATAATATAAAATAGAAAAATCAAATCATAAACATTTCTAAGCAATTTGCTAGATGTGATACCCCACTTATCAAGCTATTATTAATTATACATTATTTTAGGACATTTTTTCGACACTGAGAGAAGAGAAATAAGAAGAAAATTATGTTATATTTATTCTGAGATTTAACTCTTCATGTATAAATAACATTAAAGCTTTCCAAAAGATAAATAGTTTATCATAAAACAATTTTATGGTAGCTTAAACAACGGATAGAGACAAGTCGACAGTCTTTCTGTTTATTTTATAGATATTTATCGTCTATTATTAATAGGATTGGAAATGATCACAGTGTGGCGTTCTTAGCACTCGATAATATAAAAAGAAAACACTAATTTTCGAGGGGCACAAATGGTTCAGATAAGATCATGAGTCCATCGCCAATGATGAGGGTGGCGGCATGCCATCGACATTGAAAACCGTAGAAAAAGTTGACAAAGCGAAGCAAATATTGGCTTGTCAACAGGGAGTACTATTTGGGTCTTTTGAGACATTTGGGTTCATAATGCAAAAGATGAGTTACATAGCAAAAAATTATCTAACAGGGTGTTTAAACCGTTGCTAGTAAATCAAATGTTTCCAAACCAAATTCTGCTTAAAATCTATGTAAATAAATGTATGTAATAAAACTATTATAATTTTATACTTTTAAATTAATTATAAATACAAATAAAGAAAAATATAAATTATGAATAGAAGCATAAAAATGCAAATGAATGAATAAAAAAAGCAGCACAAAGAACTTATGTATTGAGCATGCATGTAAAGTTAATGTGCAACAATATTATGTTTCGGCTATTTTAAAAGAATTTCATTTAATCTACCCTTATTCAAAGATACTCCGAATTTCAATATATAATTATGTATATATATATATACATATATATATATATATAAATAAATAGATATTTTAAGAATATTATTATATTATAAAGCGAATAGTTTTAAAGCATTATAATTAAATTTAATGAAACTAAATAAATATGAATTTACCAAGCTGAAACATATATTGTCTAAGTACAGCTTCATTTGCACGACGTGGTACACCATCTTTACCGACAGTTGCTTCTTGATTACTTATTCCTAGTGGATCCATTTCAGCTGCCAAGTGGCCACGAAACTGGTAATTATGAGGATTTTTTTTTGTTTATATTTTTTTAATGGAAACATATTCAGATTTTTGTAATTGTTGTTTAAAATGAATTTTTCTTTACTATTTTGTATTTTAAGAATAAGAAATTTTCATTTTGAATTTTTCTTAAGAAATATTTTAATATAAAATGATTACAAGTTTTTCTAACAGTTTTCAAAATATATATATTTTTTTTTTTAAGATTTATTACTTTGCATAGAAATCACTTTCAATGTTTAATAATTTGACGAAAAATTTATGTGGTGTTTTTAAAACTAAGTGAAATTTGTATTTTTAAAGATCATGCCTAAAGAGTGTTTTTTCTTTTTAATTTCTTGGATTTCTATTAATATTTTAGAAAATTTTAAATTTAGAAAAAAAAAAAAGAAATAAAGACTTGACTACTAAATAAATGATAGACTAAGCCTTTAAATAAGCCAGTTTAATTTAAGCCTTAAAGCAAGAATTCAGCTAAAATTATTTTAATGAAACTACAGTGTTTTTTTTTTCTTTTTGTTTTGATTTTTTATAGCGTTCCTTTTAAAAGCACAAAAATCAAATTTTTGATATAATTTCGATTATGATTTCATAATAGAAATGAAGAATTTAATTTCCAAAACAAACGTACATGAAATTTAAACAAGAAAAATCTCCATGCTTGCTAATATCAAAATGGGAAAAGAAGACTTTAATTTATATTAAAAGAAAAAAAAAATGAAATTAACAAAAAATATAATTGTTTTTTGTAGTTTATATCATCACTCAATATTTCCTATTGATGATATGAAATTCTTGAAAAATATTGACTATTGAATATATTAGAGAATTAAAATTCATTTAATATTTAATATTTAATATTTCCAAATATATTTAACATCAAAACTAAAATATTGTTTTCAAAAACATGCTTGCTGCACATTAAATTCGAATTTTATTTAAAGTACATAAATTTTTTTTAACATTTTAAGTGACTTTACACGAATTTTGTATTAATAGTCACGTTCTTCGATGTATATAACTATGAATGTTTTATTTTACTGGAAAAAAATTCATTAATAGTTCAAATTTGCTTTTCTAGTGAATTAACAATTCACAAAAATATAAAATATTTTTGAATTTTCTACACAATATAAATATCGGCATACATTTTTTGGAAAATATGCTAGTGCTTTTATAAGTTTAAAAAAAAATTAACTTATTTGTTTTAAGTAAAATAAGAAAATGCATAAGACCAGATTCCAGTTCATATGTTGATAAAGATAACTGCGAAAAAATTGGCACTGAATAAAAAACAAAATTATTCAGACGAAATGATTCAAATAAATTTTAATGTTGTTATTAAAACATGGAAGAATTAATTCACTTTAGAAATCTCTGAGATATTATCAACGTTCAAAAAAGTAATGAAAATTAAAAAAAAGTTAATAATTTTTAGAATTAGGGACAAGTATTAATAAAAATTCTAGTTTTAACAATAAACTATGATTACAGTCATTATAATTAATAAGTGGAATGTAATGAATACACGATAAGTAGCGACGATAGGTCACTTTTTATTGCAACCTTTTGAAGTTGAAAATTTTAAACACTATTGATCTGTAGTTGAGATATGAAATTACAAATATAATTTGGAATCATGTAATATAAAAGCTAAAAATTTGATATTAAAGCAAGTTTTTGCGAAGAAAAATACGAAATTGGTAATTCATTATCCTTTTAAGAAGACTTGGTTTAGTTATGAACATTTAAAGAATTTTTCGACTTAGTACTAGTACTAGTAAAATATCGATAATAAAAATTCCTGCATGGGATATTCTATCTTTGCAGAATAAAACATCGGTTAAGAGAAGTAACCAGAACGACAAGCCCATCTAAGGTACTCATTATACCTTTAGGTAATCACATAATGTGACAATGAACGTATAATGAAAAACAGATAACTCATTTAGTTCCTTGCAAACAAGATGTTTAAGGAGGCGCGGTAGAATATTTAAAATACAATAACAAAAAAGTCTATTTTTTAGGCCAAAATCGGTATTTTGGTTTTCCAAAGGCTACAAAAAATTGAAAAATTGAAAGAAAAATCACCTCGAGAAACATTTCTTTTAATAAATAAATTTTGATTTTATTTAAAATTGAAAATTATTTTGAAAGTCTTCTTAAATTTAACGCTAGATGAATAAAGATTCTTTTGTAATTATGTAAAGGACAACAAATTTTTCATTTTTCATTTATAAATCGATGAAATTAAATTTTGTTGTTATTATTTGTTACTAAATTGACACGAATTTGTCAATCAAAGGCATTAATGTATTAAAAACATTGTATTATTCCTTAACAATTATGAAAATTATATTAAGTGTGTACAACTAACTTGATCTATGACAAATATGGTTAGATAAGAAAATTAATTCCAGATTCTCATAACATTGGTAATTTTATTAGTTTGCAGTCTTATTTCACAGTTTCTTTCTTCTTGCTCTTCTGCGACTTTTCTTTTGCATATTTTATTAAATTTTTTGTTATTGTTTTAGAAAGAATCTTCAATAAATTGTCATTGAATATTGATAATTAATTTTATTAATTTCAATTAAAATTAAAGATAATTTTTCAATAAAACTCTTCATTCATTTACAATGAGTTGAAATATTTATAACAGTACAGATAAATTTATTAGTAAAAAGTAAGAAAAAATTCTATCACCATTAGATACCCAAAAATAGAGTAGAGTAGAATTTATAATTTTATTATTGAAGTATATAAAAAAACACAAAGTTTTTCATTATCATATTTTTGAATAATTCAAAATAACAAAAAAAACGAAATTCCAATCGTAGAAATACGGCCTCACTTATTAGATAATTTCTTTTCTCACGACGGAGCCGAATAGAAATTTTGAAAACCAAAAGAAAAGAAGCTTGAATACATAGAAGAAATTTTTCCATGCATAGAAGATAACAGTTTTTCTTATATAATGCCAAGGAATTCAAACATTTAAACATTACATTGAAATGTTTATATTTCAAAGTGCCATAAAAAAGGTCTTAGGATCAAATGTATCTATATACATAATAAATACGGATGGTACAAATTTAGTATGTCGAAATAAAATGTTTTTCTAGCAGTTTGTATGCAATCGCGAAAGACAACGATTATAGCGGCACGTATCACGTATCGGTAGGTTGATTTATTTTATGCCTATAAAAGCGCTGTCGAAAAACATTAATCGAAACACAGCGATAAATATGTATTGGTAAATGTCAAATAAGAGGCAGAAAACTATTTGCATGAAAAAGTTGCTTTGTAATTTGGTTAGTTTTACTTTTCCTGAGTAAATAAAAATTTAAAGAGATTTTTAGGCTGAAGTGTCAAAAAAGAAGTATCGTGTAAATTAGTTGAAATTAATTGAAACAAAAATTTCATAGTTAAAATATGAAAAATTTGACAAAAAAAAAAAAAAAATTAACAAAACAAAACAAAAATTCTTTGATAAATACTGCTATAATATTTTTTAATTAATTCAAAGAAAAACGAATATTTTTGTATTCAATTTATTTCATATAAAAGTCTGGTAACCTTCCATCACCCAATCAAAGAAATACATAATTTAAATAACAAATACATTTACCAACATTGACAAGAAATAGATAATTGTTATACAATTTTCTAAATAAAAATAATTTATTGTCATTTTTAAACTTGAAATTAAAATTTCTAATTTGAAAAAAATTACTTGAATCATTTTTGTAGCTCTGATGAAATAAAACGTTTATCATTTTAATTATTTTTTATATTAAATATGTATTTGATTTTTATAATCAATTTTTTTTTTTGTGTTATTGTAGAGAAACATGTACAGTTTTCAAGCACATTTAGTTAATGTACATTTCATCCATAAATTACTAAAATGTGTGCCTTTGGCATTATAGAAAAAAAAGAAGAAAAATAAAGGTGAAAATGTACATAATTCTGATTGAAATTTTCAAAAACTTTATTGGCCTTCGAATAGAAATAGAAAATAATATTTTGAAATTTTATTACAGACAGGCATTCGGATTCTAATAGCAGCTATTTGTTTAGTAAAAACATATATAATTTAGTTTTGATTATAGAAAAAGATAAGAAACAATATTCAAAATTTCAATTCTTACTAATAGGTCAATATTTAATAGATTTTTTTAATTTATAAAAGTAATTAAATTACCTGATAGCTACGAATAATTGCTTGTACTGCTAAATGATCATCTATTGTTTTAGAATCAGGTGCACCCATAGATAAAGCACTACCACCACTACTACCTAAAATTTGTCCTAATGGTATTGAATTTTTTTGTTGTGGTGATAAATTTGGTGGTGAAACATATGAATTACTTTTAAAATAAGCATCCCATGACTAAAAATAAAAATAATATTAAATAAATATATTAATTAATAATTTAAATTTTAATTATATTAATACTAACCGCATGAACAGAATTAGGATCTTGAAGCCATGAATTATACATTTCTTCAACATATGCTGATGTTGAACCATTTAGGAAAGGTTCTGCAGCTGCTGAATTATATGTCCTGACATGAGCAGCAGCTATAAATTCTCTTGCATACTAAAAATTATAATTAAATTTAGTTAATATTGTTATTGTTTGTTTAGAGTAATAAAAATTATTTGTATTTATATTGTTATTTGAAAACAAGAGAGTAGGAAAAGTTTAAGTTTTGTTTGCTTTTAAGAACGATCTAGATCTAAATAGATCTAAAGAAAATAAGCACGAATCACATTTATCTATTTGACTAATTTTCAATTTAATAAATATCCTGTAAGGTTTTGGGACTAAGAAATTCAAAAAATTCAAAACTTTCGTTTGTAGCCTTCTCAATGTTCAACACGTTTTTTCTAAAACATTAATTCATGTTCAATTAAAGAATTGATTTACGCTTTCAAGAAAAGCCACAATTTCAGCAATGCCCATATTCAAATATTTTCCTTTGTAACATTTTTTTTTGATATCCCAAATCAAATAACTGTCAGCGGATTTTAAATCTAGGGAATATAATAAACGAGAGAGCAATTGGAATTGATTCTTGTAAGTGCTCTCATGCTAGATGTATGAATTAAATCTAATTCTATTCATGATTTTATGCAATTCGTTCTATTGAGGTCTAGAAATCCTTTTGATATCTCAAATAGTTTGTAGTTTGTTTAATAAAGAAAATGTATGAAAAACTCTTTAAATCTTGCGCTTATTAAGATTGAATGCGTAAATATTGACAAATTAAAAAGAAATATATTGAAAAGTAAGAACAAAACGATTTTGAGATGGTGTAAAAGATATTTTTTTTATCTAATTTATATATAACATATCTCTCAACAAGTCTCAGGGCTGACATACGAGGTGTGTTTAAAAAGTAATACAAAATTTTTAAATTTCGTAGGTTTGGAGAGTCTAAGTAATATTTGTCGTTATGATTTGAACTGAAGGTCTTCCCGTCCAAAATATATTGCAGAGACTGAAACAATTAGTAACAGTCCGAAGGTGATAAATCTGAAGAATAAGATAAGTGTGGCAGTACCTCTCATTCAAACTGTAAATTCTTTTGACAAGTGACCAAACTTATGGTATATGAGACCTTACATTATCGTCATGGAATACTATTACTTTTCCATTCATCAATTTTGGACTTTTCTGTTTGAGGGAATTAGAATTAATCGTGGTCTTAAAAAAGCAATTCGCAAACAAACAGAGATATAAAGTTTATAATAAAAAAGATATCTTCAACGATATTGATAACACAGCATTTGAATTGAATTCCATATAAAAAAAACTAACATTCTCTTCTTTTCGAGTTTTCTTTAGTTGAAAATTGAAACAATAAAACTCAATCGAAAAACTTTAAACTGGATAAATGCCAAAGAAAAAAAACGAAAAATAAACATTCCAAAGTAAAAATAAAAATAAATAATCTGCAAATGAAAATAAATGACTTTTATATGTCCTTAAAATTTTTTAAGTTACAAATTTGTAAATTGAAAACTATTTACTTACTTTATTTTTCGATGATCCGTTTAATAACCATTTAGCAAAATTTTGATGACCCATTGGGGTTAACATCAATGAAAAGGCTGTATTTGCTCTATGCATGACTTAATAACTATTCTGAAATAAAGAAAAAACAATATTAATAAAATAATTAAATAATATATTGGATTTTTATTATCAAGAAATTATATAAAGTATTCGTCGTTAATTAAAAATTGTTGCAATTAATTTAGGATTAAAAAAGTTAATAAGTTATGCAATAAAGAAAACTTAAAAGAAAAATAGACAATAAATACCGAGGCTCCCAGCAAAAACTCTTTCAGATTTTAGAAACTTAAATATATTAAAAAATATAGGAAGCTTTACTCTTTGGCTTGAAAAATAATCATAATTTTTGTTTAAACAAAATTATTATTGATTTGTTTTATAAATAAAAAGTTTTTTTTTAGTTTTTGATGTACTACAACATATTTCTGAATCATCAGTCAGAGAATTTAGGTTGGAAGCCTATCCTTGTAAGAAAAAAGCAATTAATATTTAATTGAAAAAGTTAATAGTCACATGCAGTTTTTTTAATGGAAAATATTCGCTTGAAATCAAACGAAAGTTTAATTGTACGAAGTAGAAAATTTGAAAAATTAAAAATATATGTTTTTGTTAAGTAAAAATACAGTTAGTAACGAATATTTTGAATCAGTTGCACATTGACAATGAACATTAATCATCTACTTGAACTGTATCACCGTGTTAATGACACAATTAATAGGGGAATTTTTAATTTTATATTGTTGGACAAACTATAAATTCACAATAAATGCCTCAATTTCTTAGCCGGCTTACAGCCGAGCTGACGCCGATTCCGATACCGAAGACTATAAAGTCGCTATGGGTAAATCAATAGGAATAAGCTCAAAGTGTTCAGACCGCAAGCCTACCAATCACAATGGGAATCGGTGTCAGCTCGGCTGTAAGCTCGGTTGTAAGCCGGCACTCTGTGGATAGCCTTATTCAGGCTTTTAAAGACTGTACTCAATTGCAACATGGTAAATACACAAGTATTATACGATTTTCAATACAAAATTTCTTTCCGTGTATTGTAATACTGTATGTGAGCTTCAGTGGAGAAAGGATATAAGAAATTAAAAGGTATATAGGCCGTAAAGAGTACGCGCTCGTTAACATACTTTTAGTACTTTCGACACTGATCACACTTCACTTCTATGGACTTTTAGACTTCCTATTGTGCTCAAAACATTGAAAATTGTATATTTATTATGCCTGGGACTCACTAGCGCTTAGCGGCACAAAATTTAGCGCTAAATGCTAATGAGTCCATTAGTCTCCACTGAATTGGTATATAGCCTAAATTAATAACACTTGATAAAAATTTTTTTAAATAAATATAAAGGAAATTTTACTTTAAGGCAAATAACAATACATAAATCACACAAATCGAACTGTCACTTTGGCATTTTGCTTTCTGTCAATGACAACATCAGTAACATACTAGTGAGTCAATTCCGATTGGTATTTAGAAAAACTCTCCATTTTTACTGTGCTAAGTCGTCTCCACACGCTAAACGCTAGTGAGTCCCAGGCATTAGGCTGTAAATGAATTTTTAAAGTAAAACAAACATGGGAAAATTGAAAGCTTTTAGGGTCTTCCCTTTTTAATTTTTTTATGCAAGAAATTTTTACAAGCACACAAAAATATTGTATATGAAGGTCTAAATTTCATTTTGTTGAATCAAAAAAACGTACTATTAAAAAAGTTCATAAAAGGCGCAAGTTTTTGGATACGAAGAATGTGTTATTATTTTTATAAAACATTTTCCATCAATATATTAGGATAAATCTATAAATTAAATTTATTCGATTAAAATTTGTTAAATATTTGAATACACAATATAAACTTTATTTATTAAAATTGTACAATTAACTTAAAAATTAAGTTTGCTTATTCAAATATAAGTTCACACATCCCTGACGTCAATTTATAAAGTTCAATGCTACAATAAGATAAAAAACAAGCTACCATTTACTTAAAGGCAAAATTAAGATTAAGAAATCTTAACAGAATACAAAAAAAAACAGCCATAATGTAATTAAAAACTATTAAAAGTAAATTATTACTTATGATAAGAAAGTTAACACATTTTCCTGCTTTTTTTCTCACATGTTAAATATTCTTACTAATCAGTTATGGTATTCATAAGGAAAGAATTTATTCTGCTTTTATTATTAAATTATTAAAATTTATAAACACTCCCTCTCTAAATGAAAAGCAAAATTTATTCTAATAAAATCATTGAACAAAAAAATGCCATACTAAATGGATATTTTGGACTGTTTCAATGTTTACACATTCAAACAAAAAAAAACGTCTAAGAAAAATACAAATGCTCTATGCCCCCCGAAGAAAGTCTGTGAAATTGATTAAATAAATTTTTAATGACAATAAATGATTAAAATGAAATCTACTTTAGGTTACTTTATTCAGAAAAGATAATTTGAAAATATTACAAAAATTAGCTTATCAAGAATAATCAACTGTACAAAGATTTAATTTTGTCCAATGAAATTTAGCCCCTATAAATGTTCATAAAAAAAATTGGTTATACCAGATTTAGTCACCTGATTTCGCTGAAGTATAGCAAACTTGTTTATACCACCCTTGGGTTAAGTAAAAGCAAGTAATTGATTAGAGTACGACATTAGATAATACTAAAAAAAAAAGTAATACAAACAAATTAAATGTTGGAGATTTTAAGATTTTAGGAATTTTGTATGAGTCACAAGGGTCTTACAAGTCAACAATTTAGATACTTTGAAATATAGAAATTTGTTAGAGTTGAATAGGTTAAATGAACCTAAACTATAGGAGCTTCTAAATTTTTTTAAACATTTTATTTATATGAAATCTAAATATTTATCTCAGGTTAATATAAAAATGCATGTAAAAATATGTCAGTAATATTTTCAGTTAATGCAGCTAATAACCTTTCTTTATTGTAGCATATAAAGTGTATTAGCCTCCTGTATAAAAAATCTTTTCTCCATTCTCAATATTCTGTATTAGAATATATGATGGAAATGTCAAAAAAAAATGTCATAAAAATTAACATTGAAATATTTAATTGCGCTGAAATAGCGGTTTTAAAGTGTTTAAATTAACTATGTAATTAAATAACAAAGAGACAATAAAAAAAAAACAATAATTTAGATAATTCAACTGGCGGCAGTGGTAATCGTACTTTAATTTATTTGGCGGCACCTTGCACAAAATATTTTTTAATAGAATATTAAAAGTTGATTTTAATAAAAAAAAACTAATTTTGACCACATAAAATTTTTTTTATAAATAAAAAAAAAAAATCGAGTGTGCCCTAGTTGGTACAAAGTCGCCCTCAACGTGTTTTTGACACAATAAATAGGGGAACTTTTAATTTTACTTTGTTGGACAACCTGCAAATTCACCACAGATGCCCAAATTTCCCCCGTACCCCTGTTTTTAAAGGCTGTATTTTAATACACGATTCTCCATACAAAATTTCTTTTTGTGTAATGCTGTTTACAAGCGTCAATTGAGAAAGGCTATAATATATCAAAGGAACCTTAATGAACGAGCATATTCTTTAAAACAATGACCATGATAATCAACAGATTTTAAAAAAATTAAATGTTTTATTTCCAGAGCGAGAAAAGGTGTATAATTAATATCGCTTAATTGGATTTTACGGCAACTTGCAGTAATAATACTCTGTGTATATGAACAGATTTTCATTTTATATTGATGTACAACTTGCTAAGATTATTCTGTGAAAATTTGAAGGCAATTGAAGTCAAACTTCAATTTCGGACACTCTTTCTTTACATAAATTACAAGGTAACGCTGTCTAGTTTTTTTTTTTTTTAAATTTTAACTTATTTTAAAACAACAAAATTTCTGACATTTTTTTTGACTTCCAAGCCTTGTAAAAAATCGAAAAATCAATAAAAAAAAAAAAAAAAAAAACTAGACAGTGTTACCCGGGGAAACTTATTAACCAATGAAATCAATTTCGATTTTTAATTTCTGTTGACCAAGTAATGAGTTATGAGGTTCACCGCGAATCAACTTTTTTTTGAGACGTCTGCAGAGATTTTTTAATATTTATTAATGAAACCTTCACAAAATATTCTTTAAATATTATATAATTATACTCTATATCTCTCTATTATATAAAAAAGTTTTTTGACGTACAATATTTAACATTTTGACTGCCATGTTCAAACATGTTGAGACATGTTGAAACATGTTTAGTCAAGTTGGATATGTAAGACGTAATTTTTTTTGTGTTTTATTAGTTCGTAAGATGTGATAGCGTTAGTTAGATGCAGGAGGTTAAGCAGTGAGGACTTCTAATTAAGTTGAATTAATTTCAAAGTGAGTTATGTTTTTGGACTTTACTCCTTAAGAAACGATATATAAGGCCTACGGTATGAAAAAATATGGGGAGTGAAATTTTGCGTAACCGTAGCGCTGTCTTTAAAATCTATATTATATAAAGACCATATTTTTTTTAATTATATATATAAGAGAAAAGGGGTGGAGGTTGTAGAGCAAAGCGAGCAGGGAGCAAAGCCCCCTAGCATAGAAATAAATAAATATTAATTGTATCCTTAGAGAAAATTGTAGAAAATATGCTAGTTTTCGGCCGAATTAACTTTAGTACCCCCTTAAATGAAAATTTCAGAAAAATAATGGAAGTTGAAATAAACGAAGAGATCCGTAGCGGCATTCGCCATACCGTATGTAATTTTTCGTTTAAAACGATGGAACAAAAATTTTTAACATCAACTAAAGACAACTTTATAAGAAACGCTGAAATACACATTTTTATAATTTTTGAAACTCTGTTAAGATAAAATAAATAAAGAAATTATTGTAAATACAAAAATTAAAAAGAAAAATAGAATAAAGAAATATAAAAATAGAAATCAATAAGAACTAACACAATATAATCCACTTCGAGAAATATTTAACTGAATTAGATTTATTTTATTATTGTCAGGATTTGAGTTTTCATAAATTTTTAGATATTCTACTCTGAAGTCAACAATTCAAATACCTTTCAATGTGTTTAGTATTTTTATCTGAAGTTGAAATAATTTATTTTAAAGAAAAAAGTATATTACACTAGTTTACACGAAAAATGCACCTCAAATTAAATATGTTTTTAAGGGTAATTTTGAGTCGCTGAATCCGAAAATGATAACCGTTTTTTTCTTGAAGAAGCGTTTCTGTGATATTTCCAAAAACGTGGTTTTTGGGTGTAGTTTTTTATATTGGTCTATATTTCAGGAAATAATTTTTTAATTGATTAAAAATGGCTTGTTTCAAAAAGTTATCATGTTTTTCTTTCATTTGATATATGTATGTATAAAACATGCAAATCAATTAATATGTATTTTATAAAAAAAAGTATAAACAAATGATTTTAATTACTTTAGTATTTAATTTCCCGTAATTTTGCTAATGTTTATTTTTTATTTATGCTAAATAATCAAAATAAACGATATTTGTGTTTTATTATACAATAAAATATGCTTTTTTTTTATATTAGAAACCATTTAACGTTTCAAAATAAGAAAACAAATATTTTTTGTACTCTTAAGAAAAACTGTTTAAACTTAATTATCACATGAAAAATTTATAGTAATGCAAAATTTTTTGACGTACGCATACGCACAAGAAAGATATATATTATTTATACAACAACAATGACGTAATCAAATTTTCTTCCTTATCTATAGAACAAAATGAGCGAAGAGATGGAAGTTCAGATAAAATTTTTACTATGTTCAGAGCTTGCAAAAAAATTGTTTTGGATAAAGAATTTCAAATTAAAACATTATGTCAAAAAGTCGTAAAAGCTAAGAGATCAAAAACCAAAAAAAAAAATACAAAATACAAAAAAGCTTTCATACAAACAGAAAAGAAAACTAATTTTCAGAGCAAAAGTATAAACTTGATATTTTCGTTTGCATACTAAATAAATCCTCTCACCAAAAAAATTTTTGCTTCTTTTATAATGAAAGCTTTACGTAAAATATAATTAATGTTTACATCTAAATGCACTTAAAAAACTAAACTTTTCTTCTTTTTTTTTTGTTTTTTTGTTAAAGAAATTATATATTTTAAAGATATAAGCTGGTATTTTTAAAATGTCTGTGTATGACCTTGGCCTTGAAGAGAGTTTATATATACATCAGTTTTCAAACGGTGATGTAGGTCAGATGGTATACTAAACCTAAAAGCTTTTGTGATTTTTTACGCAATATATAGGAAATAATATATGCAATAGTTATCACTCCTAAATCGATATAACTGTCATCAAAGAGACGACGACAACTGTGGAATTTTAGTGTAATATATGAGAAATTGTCTAAGAATAAGAAGAAAAAAGTACCAAATAAAAAGAAACTATGAAAGAATTATATAACACTTGTTATGAATTAATTATCTAAAAATTTGACTTACTTATATATTGGCAAAGAAAAAAGATTTTTATTTTATGTTTTTAGATAAACAATTTTCACAGAATTAAGTAGAATTTTTAAATATATCACAGTTCGTTTTTATTTAGGACTTTTTTTTTTTGTTTTTTTCTATCACTTATTTTTTTCACTTTTACTATTTTTATGAAAAATATTTAATACAAAAACTAATTTTATAGATGAGAAAAACAAAATAAAAAATTGAGAAAAGTTTCAATAAATTTTATGTAATATTTCTTTTTCAATACAACCAATAACATTAAAATTATAATTTTTGAAGTAGTCCCAATAGAGTACTGCCCCCTTAAAAATTTGTAGAGAACAATCGTTCTCTAGTATTTACTCTACTATGAAAGCTTTTACCAACTGACTAAGCTCGTTTTGTGATTTTAGACTTATTCTACCTTCAAATCATGCAATATGTATGTATGTACTTTGTATATATTTAAATTTAGTAACTTTAAATGAAATGAAAAAAAACGAACCAACAATTTACAAGTGAAAGCTTTAATATATAATAAATAATTAGAGTTAAAATCGAAAGTTCACAATTTCCGGATTTTTAGATAATTTTGTTTTTTTTTTAATAAATAAAAAAAAGTTTCTATAGAGATTTTACTTCAATATTGAGAGCTTCTGTTGTGTAAATTAAAACAAAAAAAATTTAATAGTCTGAGGTCAATATTGCGAGGAGGCTCGTCATATGCGTTTGATAAAACTAGCAGACAAGTTGATTATTGTGCTTGATGTCTGCACTTATATGACCTATGATTAAATTTAGTAAAAATTGTAGCAGTATTTTTTCGTATTTGAAATTTTAGCATATACATTCTTAGGTAATATTTAATATGGGTCCGTTATTTGTGATTTATATGGATAGAAATATAGAAACTAGGTTTAAGTAGTTTTTAGTTGAATTAAAAATGATAAGACTAAAATTATTTGTTGAGGTCAATATTTTAAGTATTGAAATTTTGAGGAAATATTTTTATCATTTTATAAGAATATTTTTTGGGTAAAGATCAAAAGTCGAAAATTGGTAAATTGGTAAAATAAGTAAATTAATTAACAAGTCTCCTTTATAGCCTTTCTCCATTATCCTTTATACCTACACTGTATTATAATACAGGAAAGTAATTTTCTATGGATTCGTGTATAGCCTTTCAAAGCCTGTTAAGAGAAAATTTGGACATTTATGTGAATATACAGGTTGTCCAAGAAAAACTCCCCTATTTATTGTCTTTTTATTATTTAATTAATTAATTTAAACACTTAAAAAATATATCATATTATCATATGTTCTAATACAGTGTACTGCCAATGAAGAAGCAATTAGCAATTAGCAATTTTTGGACCGGAAGCTAATACTCTGTATTAGATGTCCGGGGAGAAATAAGAACAATATTAAGGAAAATTAATTTTATCGCACAAGAATTTTCTTTAGATTAAATTATTTTAAACAAAAGTTCACTAAAAAAAGAAAATTATTTAATGAGAAGGAATAAAGTTAGGTGTAATCCAAGCCATGATAACATTTATAAATATTTAAATCTGGCAAATAAGAAAATTTTAACCTAAAAAAAGACAAAAGCTATTAGACCTGAATACATTTCATGCGTGTGTACTTCGCCGCAATTTTACGTGTGCAGTGGGGCTTTTTAAGTGACTCTCGTAGGAAAATTGTTTTTAAGGGAGAATTCTTGCTAAGAAATTCAAAATAATCGATTTTTTTTTGCACATTTTCATAGTTTAATCCTTTAAGAAAATATTCCTAAGAGGATTTTTTGAAATTTAAACAATTTTCAGAATTAAAGTCCATTTTGTGACGCATCGTCCAAGCCAATTGGCAGCCTGGTTCACACTGAACTCAAATTTTAAGCAAGTATTTCTCAAAACTACTTTCTTTGAAACGGTGTGAATGATATCTTAAGTTCTATTTAACTGATTCACTTGAAATTTAGCACAGAGCTTCTTTGCATTGGACTACGGAGAGTTGTTTTTAATAATTTTTTTTTTATTTCTAAAAAATTCTGAGAGGTGTAAAAACGTAACTTATTTTTTATGTATATAAAGTTTCTTTTAAAAAATTCACCTCCCGGTGATCACCGTAAATTGGCTATTTTGAAAGATGACTGGGAAAAAGCTTTGTCTCTATTTTTAATTTAATCTCTCAATATTTTGATATCAAAAATTTAATGAATATTGTTAAAAAGGTATACTACTGTGATCAAATTGAAAGGTGAATTTTATTATATTTTTAAAATCTTGATTTATTCATCCAAATTTATTTCATCCCCTTCAAAGTAATCCCCTTCCGCTACGATACACTTACGCCAACGAATTTTCCAGTCATCATAACACTTGGCAAAGCCCTCCTTCGGAATGGCCTTCAGAGCCTTCTGCGATTCGTTTTTTATCTCCTCAATCGAGTTAAAACGGTGTCCCCTGAGTGGTCTCTTGAGTTTGCTGAATAACCAGAAGTCACATGGAGCCAAATCAGGCGAATATGGTGGTTGCGGAACAATATTTGTTGAATTTTTGGTGAAATGATCGCGTAAAACCAGTGCTGTGTGAGATGGTGCATTATCATGATGCAAAAACCAAGAGTTGTTTCTCCATAAATCCGGCCTATTTTTGCGAATAGCTTCGCGCAAACGACGCATAACACTTAAATAATATTCCTTGTTAACAGTTTGGCCCGGCGGAAGGAATTCAAAATGCACCACACCACGATAATCGAAGAAAACTGTCAACATGATCTTGATTTTTGACCGGCTTTGACGTGATTTTTTTGGTTTTGGCTCGCCTTTTTCACGATATTCGCTTGATTGATCAGCTGTTTCTGGGTCGTATGCATAAATCCAAGTCTCATCTCCAGTAATAATGCGTTTCATTACGTCCTGATACTCAGTGAGCATTGTTTCACAGATGCTAACACGACGCTCTTTTTCAAACAAATTGAGTGTTTTTGGCACCAATCGAGATTTTACTCTTCTCAAGCCCAATTCGTTTTTTAAAACAGCTTGCACCGATCCAAATGATATACCCAAACTCTCAGCGATATCTCTAATTGTCAACCGACGATTCTCAAGCACCATTTTTTTGACTTGCTTGACAGAATGCTCATCAGTCGATGTTTTTGGACGATTTGACACCACATTCTTCTCCACACTCTCGCGGCCAGACTTGAACTCGTTGTACCACTTGTAAACATTCTTTGAAGACAAAGTCCGATCCCCAAAGGCTTTCTGCAGCATCCTCAACGTTTCTGCAACCGAAATTTCATTTCGCAAACAAAATTTAATGCAACTTCTTTGTTCAATAAATTCAGACATAGTAAAAATCGCAGAATTCACTTTTATTACCTCACAAAACGAAGCGTAGCTGAAAAACTAATGATTGTTTTGATGTGAAATTTGACACAGATGTCACTAACAATACTACCAACTTACAGAAAAAAATTTTTTACCGATTCAAAAATCCCTCGAAGTTTAAAATAAAAATTCACCTTTCAATTTGATCACAGCATGTACAATAACTTGCAAAATATTTCAATATATTTTCTTTAAGCACATTCCAAAATAAAAGTGTTTCTTTCCAGTTATTAACCTCTAATTGATGCTAATTGTTTAACGGCTTTTAAAAAATGTTCAAGTAGAACTTTTGAAAAGAAAAACTGAATTTACAAAAAAATATGAAATTATGGCATTAAAACTGCCTTGAAATTCAATGGAAGGCATCTAAAAATTGTCATTACAGCTCCATAAAAAATGTCTGATGGTTTTGTGGTCTATAGAACTAATTTAAAACAGAACTTTCTTTAAATATTGTAGAATTAAATAAGCAATTATTAAATGCATCAGTATTTATGTAGAAGATAAGGTATTTAATTTGGAAATCTAATCAAACTGGCAATATTACCCAAAGGAATGTTTTTGAAACTGTCAGTTTTACCTGAACCGACAGTTATAAAATCTTTTGAAATGAACAATTTTAACCAGCCTAATGAGTATTAACGTTGAGCCTTCTCTTTTCAAAAGTACTTAGGCTACGGTAATCCCAGATGTGATTTTAATCAAATATATATTCTTTATGCAAATAACAACTTATCCTATTTTTATGAAAAGTTTTTAGCAAAGCAAATTTCACTATGATCAAAACTTTAAAGCTTAACTTTTATTTGAATTTTTTTAACGATGCCAGAATGTCGTGTCAAGAGTAACAAAATAATTTGCTAAATTCTTTAGCAGAGAAAAGAGAGAAAAGTGGTTGATATTCAAAATGATTTCTTTTAAAGTCAATACAATTAGTGATGAGCGAGACCAAGAACAAGACCAAGACCACATTGATCTTGGTCTTGGTCTTGGTCTTGACGTTTTTATCTTGGTTTTGGTCTTGCATTATCAGTTTTAGTATTGGTCTTGGTCTTGGTCTTGGTCTTGCGCAAATAAGTCTTGGTCTTGAAATCTTATTTTATTGTAAAATTTTTTATTTTTTACATAAAAAGATTCCGCTTAAAAGCAGGGTTGACTGTATGTGCTAAACATTCATGTTTTCAATAATACGTATGAAACGTATCGTTATACACTTTTCTTAGACTTCATTTATGTATGTAAGATCATAAGTGTTAAATCATTTTTTTAAGTGTAAGATTATAAAACGTATAGACTTGTAAAATATAAACAACATAAGTCGTTATAGGCATAATACAAAGATGCAATACGTATAGAAAAGTCACATACATAACTCATATATGTTACGTGTCAGCGTGAGCCGTAGATGAGTGTTTAGCAGTGTTAACACACTGTGTTTTCAATCAAAACTCAATCAAAAATATGTAAGTATATTATTTAAAATGTTCTGATAAACACTAAAACTCTATTCTCGATAAAACAAAACAGCACATTAAAAAGTTCTCTCGGGGATCTACTAAGTATTTTTAGCAATTATTTCGGTAAAAGTCTTGTTATGAGTCTTGGTCTTGCACAAATCAGTCTTGGTCTTGCAAAGTTGAGTCTTGATCTTGGTCTTGTTAAATTGAAAACTATATTGGTTTTGGTCTTGGTCTTGCAAATTTTGCAAAACCAAGACCAAGACCAAGACCGCAAGACCAAGACCAATTTCGCTCATACAATTAAACCAAAATTTTGTTAACATTTCAATGAATTTCAAAAACTATAACACATCAAGCTCGATATAAGTTTTTAGAACCCAAATCTTACAATTAAATAAAAAAGACAGAAAACTGTTATATATGATTAACATTTATCGATTCAAAAAAAAAAAGCTGTTAACTACCCATTAGTCAATTGAAACTATCTAAACCGCATTATAAACAACCACAAAATTGTTCAATATTTTTCAGACTGTTTAAAAAGTTAAATCAGTTTTTAACTAATAACAAATTACATGGATTTATAGACTTTAGAGTCAACACCACAAAATCCTTAACGTATTAGAAATTATTCCAAAAAAGAAAACTTAGTGACAAGCTTTAATTATTGATAAGTAAAAAAATAAAGATAGTCGAGGAATGATAGCTGAGATTGTCACAAGTTTTTTTGGTAAAATTCTTTTACGCATTTGTTAATTGACATTTCATTTTTGTTATTCTCAGGTGATAGGTCCATGTAATCAGTTTAAGTAAGAATTGCGCATGAGCTGCCTAATTGGAGACTAAAAACTCTTTAAACAATTACGATTGGTACAGGCTTTTAATGATTTGGCTTCAGATCTTTGTAATTTTTTAATTTGACTCGAAATTTTACCAAGATTGCAAATTAAAAGCCGCTAAAAATAACATATGAACTCTAATAGGATTTTTTATAACATGTTTATTATTATTTAAATTATTAATTTTATCCTAAAGGAAAAATTAATAACTCCACTCATCAGCAGTCTTTTGAATTAGATCCGATTACTTAGTTAAGAAAAAACACAAACGAATTAATTTAAATCGATTTTAGTCAAAAACCTTTGCCGAAAACATTTTCAAACGTTTTCAACTTTTCATACTTTTATCAGTCTATCTTAAAAATATGAAAAGCTTGGAAGCCTTTCAACCGATTCCAGTGGTTTTTAGATATATTTTTAGCCCTTTAGCAAGTAAAATGTTTTTTTTGTACTATACAAACAGTAAATAGGAATTTAAAATTACTTCACGGCTAAAAAGAAAGTATGAAAAAAGAAACTTTCTCTCATAACTCCATTATTAAAATATTGTAGTAACATAAGTAAATTGAAATTTGTTTTTTTTATAAAGTCATATTTGCAGGTCAGATAAAATTATCAGAGACATTTCTTATATCTGTTTTAATTCCAGGCAAATAGCAGCAGTTAGACAACTTGAATATGTCGCGTTACGCAATCTTTTTGAAAGAAATTTCATCACCTCAGAAACAAAATATCTACATTATAAAAAAGCATTTTAAAAAAAAAAAACAGATTTACATATAAATATTTATATATATATGTAACTAAACAAATGTTAATTAATGTAAAATAATTAAAAAAATAAAAAAAAATTTCATCTAATTTAAATATGTAATTAATTAATTAATGCTTACCGAAGTTTTTCACTAATTGTTTGTCAGATATAAAAAGAAATAGTAAATAATATTCATAAAAAATATATTTTCATTACACAGCCGATTCTAATGTAAAAAACGAATGCTGTTACACTGCTGTCACAAATTTTGACAATAAAAAAACGTGATATATAGTTGGCCAATTTCTAAATTAAAATTTTTGTAGTTTAGGCAGTATACAAATAAGCAAAATATAATCTGACAAAGAATATATATGAATTAGTATTTTTTTAAATGAAATTTTGAATTGGATTTTAGGATTTTATTACAATTGGTGTTGAAGAAAAACTAAGTATAAAATTTAAAAAAAAAACTATAAATATATTGAAAAAACTAAAAGAATTATTAGTTTGGCAAAATTCTAGTAGTACAGATAAAATTATGTCTGTATAGTTAATTGGATTAGACTGGGTGATGACACACGATTGAGGATGACTGCACAGCTTTCCGGAGGCAGCTTCTCTATTTGCTACACACGCATATGCATTAGTCCAATTTCAGGATGTGCACATATACATAGAGTCATTAATGCGTGCGTGAATTTTTGTCATTTTGCAACCCAAGTCAATTATTTTAATTTTCTATAAAATTAAAAACAAAAATAAATACAATTATAACTTATTTTACTTAAATTACCTTTAATGTAACCTCAAGTTTAAATTTCGAAAAGTAATCAAAAACTCCCTACTCTGTTTTACGTCTCGCCATTAATTTCGAAAAGCTGTGCATGTCATGATGACTAGTATGTCACCACACACTGAGTGTTTAACTTTTGATTGAAGGCAAAAAGATCTTTTGGTTTTTCCGTTAATGTTTGTTGATCTATATATAAACATATGTTAAAGAATTGAGTTATACATTTGTGAATACACTTTGAATTCCAGTTTATATAAAAAAAAACAGTTATAATTTTTATTTATAGGAGTTTGGAGGCAGAAGAATTTTAACTGCAATAATTACATTACAGGTCCTTTCGAAAAATATAATATGTACTCTTCAACTAACTTTATTGCATTATTATTTACGGTTAGTCAATTTAATATAATAAAACTAGCTAGAAAGCATAAATTATATAAATTTTCAATCAAAATGTCAAACTCAAACAAACTATATTGAGTAAACTTCTATAAAATTGTTGTCTAAAACGCTAATCTATACACAGCCTTAATAAATTAAAGAATATGTATTTATGAACGCATTTCACTTTAAATTTAAAAACATAACCTTAACCTAACTTTTTAGCTGTCAGACAAACATTTTATATAGAACAAGATTTGTTAGTTTTAAATAAAATATTTTGTACTTGAAAAAATGGTTTTTAAGACAATCGCATTGTTAGTTAGATCAAAAGGACCTGATGAATTTTGGAAAAAACGAAGAATTTTCAAACTTTCAGCGGTAAATAAAAACTATTTTAAAATGATTAAATATATTTTGTTATTTTCTTAACAGCATTTTCGAGGAAGAAGTAGAAATTGCTATTCTATAGCTCTTCGGAGTGTTCATCGTGCTTTAGTATATGCAACAAAAGGAAGAAAACTGAAGAAAGATGATTTGTCTCAGGTAAAGAAATTTCCACAAATTTAATGCTAACATTTTTTTTTTTGTATTATTAGAAAATGATGTATATTTAAATAGAATTTATTTTCCTCTATAGCTATGGAAGACACGTGTAACTGCTGGATGTGAACAGTATGGTATAACTTTGGAAACATTCCAAGAAGGATTAACAAGAAATGAAATACTAATAAATAAGTAAAATTCTTTTATATATCATAAATATTTGTGTAATTTTTATTTATTTCAAAGAAAAATGTTAGCAGATCTTTCAATTTGGGAGCCAAAATCATTTGAATCACTTATTCGTATAGCCAGAGAGAGTGCACTTATATATTCCTTGCCTGGCATAAATGAACGATCTATTATTAATCAAGTTTATGGAATAAAATTACCTAAGAAATAATTTAAATTTATTAGATGTTATATGACTATATGTTTTCACGATGGTTCTTTGTTATTGTGGACTATTTAATTTGCGTGATATTATGTTTGTTGTAACTATTGCTGCTGGTTCTTCTCTGCAGATATAATTATTTTTGTTTATTTTAAAGAAAATAAAAGATATAGCGTTCATTTTAAGGCTGTATGAGGAAGCTAAAATAAAAAAAATAGTAACGAAAATTAATTGAGATAATAGCCATTATGGAATTTGGCCTATCCATGTGGCAGCTGGTCCAAAGGACATTATAAAATAATATTACGCCAGCAACACATTTTTCATTTAATTTTTGATTGATAAAAATTATTCAAAATTTTAATTTTTGAGTTAGTCAAGAACTCAATCTGGAACCGTAAAACTTCCTATGGTCATGTAACGTGTAATAAATCCTAATAGTTAGCAATTAAATGTGTCTTTTTAGTTTAAAAAAACTGTTTCATTTGAATCACCTATTCCACATGCTTTCTTTTCAATAGCTTATAAATTAGTTTGTTGTAAATACTACAACAGAAAGAAAATTATTTCTTGGCCATAGAAAAATTTCAAAGTTTTAACATTCATGGGAACGGCTAAATACTTATTGTTACTTGTATAATTTGTATTAAATTTTCCTACCATAATTTTTAATAAAAAAACACTGGAAGCAAAAACTTTGGCGACGTTGGAACGGCATGTTTTAATCTTAGTCTTCATTATTATTCTCACGCCCGGTTTCACAGCGAAAGTTTAAACTTCCATTAGTTTCACCTGTCGTTTTAAACCCGATCAAATATCAAAACGCTTTTCAAAGTAATTCTTTTGGTTCTTAAACAAGATTAGTTTTCTGCCATGATAAACAATTAATTTATTTTAAGTGATGAAAACGCAGACTTTTTCTTAAATATTCGAATTGCATGTTGCAGAGAATTGAAAATAATGGGCATTGTCACACGATGGCATAATTTCATGATTTTTAACAACTCGAGACTTTGTTCGCACTTTAAAATTGGAGAATTCAAAAATAAAATTTTAGTAGGAGATGATAGTTATCATTGTAAAGTAAAGACTTGATAATACCCTTTGCCCAATGTATCCCCATTGAAGCCAAGCGTGCCTATAATAAGGCACATATTTCCACTAGAAATGTAATTAAGTGATTGTTTGGAGTGTGGAAGCAACGATCTTTAATATTGGCAACAGGTATGTGTTTGAAAAAATTACCAATTCGGAGTAAAGTTGTTGGAACGGCACAATATTTTTTGTAGTCAAAATAAAGTTGAACCACCGCTTTTAGCAGAAAAGATATTAAAGAGCTGGTGGAGTAAAGCTCAGAATATTAATATAAAATAATTAGTTCAATTTATTTCTTAAAAATCTTAACATTTACGAGACTAATATAAATCATTATTCTTCTAATTGCTTTTTGCTTTTTATTCAAATTTTCAGCTCAATGCTTCCAGCCTTAGTAAATGCTCCCTTTTAAATATCCTTTGCCTTTCCTTAGCATGTGCCCTTTATCTTTTTACGGATTTTATCTTTTCCTCCGTAAGTTCCTAATATTTTTACGAAAAAAAACTCCTCTGGAACACTTTCGATTTCTTTTCAATGCATCTGCAAAAATTTAAATGATTAACATGATTTTAACAACAAACCATAACCCTTGTTGAAAATGAAGGAGCTGCCTCCAATGTCACAATCAATTCTGTTAAAAAAAGATTTACTTTTTTTTTAGGACTAGCTAGATGATGAAATTATTACAATATTTACAACTATTTTTAATTTATTTACTTGGAGAAGTAGCATTTTTTTTCATTAATTTGTACCACATCTAGAAAAATAAATAACTTTTTTAAAAAAATGTAAGAAAGCAGCATAATACCCTTATCTATTCCTTTGTCGTTATTATAAATTGCTTCCAGCTAAAGGAATCCTCACCCAATTAATCTTGAACCCTTAAGCAAATATAGTTAACCAGTATAGGTTTTATAGTAAGAGCTTATACTTAAAATTGATTAAGCGTTTCACGGTTTACTTTCTGAACTCGTTTTAGTTTAATTATTTGTATTTGATTTTGTAACCGAAACTGATTGGAAAATGTTAAATTTTCTGCCTTCATGGAAGTAAATTAGACCAAAGTAAAATAGTGATAAGTCATGAATAATTACCAAAAAAAAAATTAAAAATTTAACTCAAAAATTGTATTGAATTTGTATAATTTTAATAAGAAATTTAAATTATATAAAATATAAATAAAGTTTCAATAACTTAAAAACTTCTTTAAATTGAATTAATATTATTATTAGCTGTAAATATAACTCATATTTAGTAAAATTTAGTTGAAATTTAAGAATTTTATTAAATAAAATAAAAGAAAATTATTTTAACTAGAAAAAACGTTTCTTTTTCGTAAAAATTATTCGGTTCCGCAAGAATCAATGCGATTGATGATAGATACCTTTAATGATAGAGAATTTTTTATTAATAATAATTTAATTAATAATTAATAATTTTTTGAAAAATAAGTTTCATTTGAATTAAAAAACTTCGTGCATTGTTTGTGCTGACATTAAGATTCTATGCAAGTGTCGAAATGCTTATTTCTGTGCACCTTTAAAAGCACCATTCATTTGGCTGTCCGTATTAAAATCAAAGAAAGCCAAATAAATAGCAATTTTAAAGATTACGTTCTTAAGCAACGTTTAGAATATTCAAAGGCAAACTTACCAGTTGGTGATATAAAATGTTCAGTCCAAGAAGAAATAGTGTAATTAAGCTTGCAACAAAACACCCAAATTGATTCAAATTTGTTAGGTGATTCAGTAATAGGATGAGCAAGGTTAGAAGTTCCTATAAGTCCATCTATGTCTGATTGAGTTAGCCATCAGATAAATTCCTCTGTTTTTCTGTGTTCATTAAAATAATATCAACAACCGAATTTGTAGTCTGATGCCATGAGAGACATGAATTATTAAATTTGTTCTTACGCTAATGATCGACGCTGTAATTTCTCCGTGTTTTTGATGTTTACTTCATTCCTTTGTCTTGACTGTCTCTCAGTTATTTTTCCAGCTTTAATACATCAATCAGGTGTGCCATATCCATTTAAAACATCATCGCGTATGAATCAATTATAAACGCTGTGGCATGATGAAAGCGTTCACCATGCTCGTCTGATTCACAAGGAGATTGTTCGCCAAATTCATCAGCGTGCCAGTGAAGAAAATGTACTTTTATAGAGACATTCTCACATTTATACAAAGAAATGAAGCAATCATTTCCTTAATAAGTATGCGCCAATTTTCTCCTCTATGTACATATGCCAAGAACATTTTCTATTACTGATTTCACATAATCCCAAGCTATGAACTAATTCGGTGTATATACTCATGAAATTCTAAGTCTTTCATCACATAAAAATCAGGATTATGATTTCTCATTTCACAAAGATAAGTAGATTTCAATTGGCTTCATTTTCTGTGTATTTGTCTTGCATTCTTGCGATTCCAGCCTTTTCGTGTCATTTCTTTTTCGCTCCTTTGCACTTGAAGAACTTTCTGGAAAAAATTTGTTGTTTTAAGTCTCCTAAATAAAATGTTAATTAAAAATTTTTAAAAATTTCTCTTTGGTTTTTTAATGTAATCCATCTTTCACAATTAGTAAAAGCTTTAATTCGTTATTGGTTCAATCCCCCATTATTTGATTCTTTCACCTACCATACTTCCTGTGTAATATTAAATACCACTATATGCCCCCAGTTTTACTCCCGGGAAATATAATAAAATTATAAAAAAATAAATATTGAGTTTATAAAAAGTAATTATTTTTAGATTTTTGAGTCTCCTCTAATTGAAAGGGTAAGACGAAATTTTTGGGAAATAAAAGAAGTAAAATGTATACTCGAAATTTTTAAAGAATACGAAATAATGTTGGAACAGAAAGTTCTTCTAGTTCGTGATATTTCCAAAAGTTTCAAAAAAGAAATGGCACGAAGAGCCTGTAATCGAAAGAATGCAAGACATAAGAAAGTGGAGCCAATTGAAATCTACTTATCTTTGTGCAAAGAGAAATCATAATCCTGATTTTTATGTAATTAAAGACTTAGAGTTCTATGAGTATATACACCGAATTAGCTCACAGCTTCGGATTATGTAAAATCAGTAATAGAAAATGTTCTTGGCATATGTACATAGGGCAGAAAATTGGCGCATTTTTATTAAGGAAATGATTGCTTAATTTCTTTGTATGAATGTAAGGATGTCTCTAAAAGTACATTTTCTTCACTGGCCCGCTGATAAATTTGACGAACAATCTCCTTGTAAATCAGACGAGCATGGTGAATGCTTTCATCAGGCCACAACGTTTCTGATTAATTCATATGCAACGATGTTTTAAATGGATATGGCACACGTGATTGATATATTGAAGCCCAAAAAATAACTGAGAGACAGTCAAGACAAAGGAATGAAGTAAACATAAAAAACACGGAGAAATTACAGCGTCGATCATTAGCGTAAGAACAAATTTAATAATTCATGTCTCTCATGGCATCAGACTACAAATTCGGTTGTTGATATTATTTTAATGAACACAGAAAAACAGAGGAATTTATCTGATGGCTAACTCAATCAGACATAGATGGACTTATAGGAACTTCTAACCTTGCTCATCCTATTACTGAATCACCTAACAAATTTGAATCAGTTTGTGCGTTTTGTTGCAAGCTTAATTCCACTATTTCTTCTTGGACTGAACATTTTATATCACCAACCGTTTAGTTTGCCTTTGAGTGCTCTAAATGTTGCTTAAGAACGCATTCTTTAAAATGACTATTTAAATGGCTTTCTTTGATTTTATTACGGAAAGCCAAATGAATAGACTTTTGAAAGGTGCATAGAAATAAGCATTCCGTCAATTGCATAGAATCTTAATTTTAGTAAAATATATATCCTGTTGATAGAGGTGTATCCTGGAAAATAACATTAGTTAATATGTGTTTTATTTGAATAATTTTTCACTTACCATATTGTTGAATTTTTGATCCGGAATGCAATTTGGATTAAAATAATGCATGCAGTTTCTTTGCTTAAATGTAATCTACTGAATTCCATAAATTCCAAATATTGATGTGATTCAAACGCAAGCGAATAATTCTTACACAAACGATGTTTATTATTTTTCTGAACTGTTAAATTAATTTTATTAATTTTTATTATGGAAAATTTAAAAGGTAAGTAATAGTAGTCCTTTTACAGTAAAATTTGTAACTTAAACACAATATATCTGGCATAATTTTCGTTAAGTTTATGAACAAAATACTGTTACTTTCATCTTTTTCATTTTAAATCAGATAAATTTATGAAACAAACTCAAATCAAGTACAAATAATTCTACAACTAAAAAAGTTTCAAAAGTAGACTATGAAACGCTTTGACATTTTAATCGATGTTTATAAATGAAAGGCGTTTTAAAAATTTTAAGATTAAACTCCTACTGTGAAACTGATACTCTTCATTCATTATTTTCACTTATTTTTCCATCCTTAATAATGCAAATATATCTGCAATATGGAAATTAAGTATTATTGCGTATGAATGAATCATAAAAGCTGTGACTTTGCAGCGTGCAGCAAATAATATCTTGACCAATATTAGTGGATCTTAATTGTTGGTTTAAGATTTAATACCTACCGTTTGAATAGTTTGCTTATTTGTTTTACACTTTGAAATTTTTACTTTTGGCTAGTAGCTAAAATCTATGCCAGACTGTATCAGCAACCACGCAGTACTTATCTGATGCTGACAATATCTGCTGGTCATACTTGTTGTAAAACGATTTGGTAAAAGTTGGTCAAAAATAACATTAGTTCTATAGAACACTCACCTGAAAATTGTTTCATTGTTATTTTTGGTGAAATTTATAAATTTAATAATGTTAATGTTGAAAATTGATTACATAATATTTTTGCCTTGAGTCTATAAATTCGCTCAAATATTAAGAAGCTATTACAATTAGAGACTTCGTTATACTTACCAAATACCAAATCGAAAAGCTTTGTCAATTTCCAATATTTTTTTTTAGATGGGCGTACATTATCGTAAATGAGATCATCTCCTCAATCGAACTTAGACAGCGATACACATTTATTTTACGTTGTAAAACTCACTTGAGTTGCAGTCGTAAATATGTAATTGTTATATCAATATGTAAAGCGAAAGACAACAAAGTTTCTGTTTGGAATTTTTGGATGCATGGAAAGTTTCCAAGATCCATCTTTTCTCTTGCCTTCCTCATCAACAAGGATAGTAACTAACAATTAGTCAATTAAAGGGGTACATTTTGAAATTTTTTAAAGCTATATTATAGCCAACAAGTATGTATTTATATTTTACGACCACTTATATACATTTACTATCGTTACATGAAATTCTTTCATGTCAGGATTATCAAATTTATTACTAATATACTACCCAATTTCAGCAAAGTATTGGATCAAAGAAGAATTAGAAAATTTGGTTTTATTTTTTTTGAAATTAGTAAATTTCCTGAAAGAAAACACTTAATTTAACTGAAATGTATTTCCTAGGGTGGTCCAAATAAAATTTGTATGACACAAATGGTTATAAAAAAAAACACGGTTTAATATTTTTTCATAATTTTTTTTTATTGGAAAGCTGTATCATTGTATCATTGTATCACAGTAGCCAATTCAGTCGATCCAATTTTTCAATACATTTTCGATTGTTTGCGGCTATATCTTGCCAATTTCGGTGATGATATTGTGATTGAGCTTTTCAATTGTTGTTGGATTATGGGCATAATATTTGTCTTTCACGGCACCCCACAAATAATAGTCCAACGGTGTCAAATCACAACTTCTTGGTTACCAATTCACATCAGCATTTTTGCTGATAACACGATTTTGAAACTTAGAGCGCAATAAGTCGACTGAAATGTTGCTTGTGGGGCATGTGGTGCCGTCCTGCTAAAACCAAACACTGTCCAATTCAATATCTTCAATTTCTGGACAAAATTTTTCATTTAACATGTCACGATAACGATGTTCGCCATTCACCGTAACAGCCCCGCCGGCGTCATTTTCAAAGAAAAATGGACCAATTAGCCGCCCGACCAAAATCCGCACCATACAGTCACTCGTTTTGGGTGCATTGGAATCTCTTGAATCACCTGTGGGTTTTCTGTACCCAAAATAGGGCAATTTTGCTTATTTACGTAGCTGCCAAGATGAAAATTAGCTTCGTCAGAAACTTTTTTTTGATTTTCGCACAGTTTCTGAAACTTTAGAATCTCTTTGAAAGTAATTTTTCAGTATTTCCCAGCGTTTTCAAGCCTATATTTGACCATTTTCGTGTAAGTACTTCAGACTTCAAGCTAAATTTATGTGGTTCTGATATTGACATTAGTGTTACCATATCAAAAAAACCTATACATAAAAAAAACCTATACATCAAAAAACAAATCTTATATGGACCACCCTATAGTATATCTTGAAGGATATAGTTAGACACCAATTGTTTAAACAGCAGCTTAAAGTACCCTTGGTTAACGAGATATTTCAAAAAACCGTTTTTTGTGACCTTTGACCCCGCGCAGCAGCCGCAGCGGCACTTGGGTCGATGGGGACTTTTGGGGTATTGTTTAGAACCTCAAAGCGAAGGCCTATGCAAAAATCCAGCTTTTCCCTAATTTTTCCGAAGTGCTATGTCTTTATTCCCTGGACTAAGATATAAATATATTAAATCTCCTTTTACCATTTAAAAATTCTATTTATGGATCTGTATTTTTTATAGCTACAGCAATCATGGCTTACATATAATTATTGGAACATTTTTTTAAACAATTTGTTTAATTCGAATTAGTCAATTTAAACTTTTCTAAAAATCATCATTCTAATCCAATAGAATAGCTGCCTAATACTCTGACATTTTGTAGATGTAGTTTGATTATTTTTATATTATTTCAATTTAGTTATGAGGTAGATATCTACATAGGCTCAAATTATATATGATTTCCAATCATAAGGTCTGATATTTTAAGTATACGTAATTTATCAAATAATAAATATAAAAATTATTCTTTTTTTTAAGTATTATCAAAAAAAATTCAAAATGATCTAGAAAAGTTAAACTCCTTTGAATTTGGTTACAAATAAAATAAAGGAATATGAATAATAATATTTTAATGCAATAAATTAATATTGAAAAATGAATCTTTCTTATTTATAAAACAACAAGTTTAAATTAGTTTCGACCTAATTTTAGATATTAAATTATATCCATAATAAAACTGCCTAAAATACTAGATATACTAACATGGGCAAAGAAAAAATATGATCTTACAAAATTTCATCCTTTATGGAATAAATTTTATTTATTACAAACTCTTTCACCATCGTTTGGCAAGTACTTATATTTATTGAAATCGTCTGTCAATTTTTTGTTGTACTTTATAATGAATAAAGTAAACCATATTAAAACTTCAGACTTACAAGGAACATTACAACGCTTACACACATTTTTTTATGCAAAACTTCCTTTTTATCAAACCAAGCAACTTGATACAGCTTTAGAAGAATTACTTTCTAGTACCAGTATTTTTTCTATTAAGCTAATGAACTTTAAATAAGTCTTGAAAATGTTAAAAAATGTAAAAAAATTTACTAACTCCACACCCGGTTAATAATCAAGCACCCAAATTTTCCAGCAATGAGTTTGTGTAAAGTTCTACAATATTTGCCAGTATATCAGTTTATAATCCTTATCATTATTTATTTCTATACCCTTACCATTATTTATTTATTATGTTCTTCAAAAAATATTATTAATTTCAAAATTCATAACGAAATCTTCAAATAATTAACAACAAAAAATAAATTTACTAATTATCAGTAAAAATTTTTAAAAATCTTAGCAAAAAAAAAAGACATTTAAATATAAGCAATGGGAAGTTGCTATAATCACAATGAAATTAAGGTTTTGAATTTGAATTTCCTTGGGTAGGGTAAATGCAGCAATTACTATATCTAAAATGGATAAACAGAATAAGTAGATAAACCACAAGAATGTGGTTAAGGCTTTTTTTCTACTACACAATCTAAATAAAATCTTTCTGCCCGCGATAATAGTTTAGTGATAAAAGTGCTTACAATACACATAATAGCTTAGTCTCTGTCAACAACTCTAGCTGTTAGAACAGTGGTCAATTTCCAATTTAATATATCAATCAAGTCATCCATGTATGTATATAATATAAATATATATCATCAAATAAGATAATAAAAATAAATTTTCACATTTTATTAGAAACAAACAATATATAAACTTTTGAAATGAGCGTGTGGGAAAGTAACCAAGAAATTCAAATATTTCGTGAATATTTGCAAATTCCGAGTGTACAGCCAAATGTCGACTATGGTAAGAAAATTAAAAGTGTTTTGAATGGAAAATTTTTTTTTCAGTTAATAGATTTTACTTAAATAATAAGTGCATTGAACTAATACTCTAGGGCCATGCGTGGAGTTTTTATGTCGCCAAGCAGCTAACCTTGATCTAATAACTAATATATATCATCCAGGGCATCCAAAAAAGCCCGTTGTTATATTAACATGGACTGGAAGTCAACCAAAATTACCAACAATTGTTCTCAATTCTCATATGGATGTTGTGCCAGTTTATGAAGAAAATTGGTCACATCCACCTTTTGCTGCTGAAGTTGATGATGTGGGAAGAATTTATGGCCGTGGCACGCAAGATATGAAATGTGTTGGTGCACAATATTTAGGAGCAATACGTGCTTTAAAAAAAAAAGGCATTCAACTTAAGCGTACACTTCATGTAATTTTTGTACCAGGTAATTGTTAACGCTTGTTTATTGTTTTGGATTTGCTTTAAATTTAACAATGGAAAACTTTTCTTTTCTGCGTGTAATGATTGTAGAAATATAGATAATGTATTATGAACAATTTTTAAAAACAATGTTATTAAACTGTAATCTATAATATTTTGAGAGATAAGACCCTAACACGGCAACAAAGGTTTATGCGAAAGATTTGAGTGGTTCTAAATATAAAATTGGAGCATAAAAGAATTTAAAATTTATTCAAATATCTAAATTAAAAACATTACGTAAAGGGGAAAGGAGAAATCGTGGCCAAGGACGATTTACATTTGAAGAATAAATTTTATTTTATCCAATATATTTGCCTTTGCCTTTGCAAATTCATTTTTATTGGACTAAATTCTTATAATTAATTAAACACTCGTTGAATTTCTGCTCAGCTTATTTATTAAATCACAAATTACTAAAAATACTAAATTACTAATTTCCTATAAATTTCCAAATCGTCAAATGGCTCTCGTCCCATGTAAGGTAATATGGAAATGATGATTTGTGAGCAAGTTTTTTAACATATGTCCCAAATTGCTACTTCAATATACTTTACATGGGACGAGAGAAAAGAATTTTTTGATTTTATATTATGTGTGTGTACTCTGCCATTGACCTCACAAAACGTTGTCGGCTTGGCGAAAAATAGACGTTTTAGTTCATTTATTATTTGATTGGTTTTGAAAAAAATGAGGACATTACAAGAATTTTTAACATAGCACTTATTTTCGCTGGCTTGATTGAATATGAATTTACAAAACTAAAAAAAAAATTGATGTTATTGTACTGATACTGATCATGGCACTGATATTTTCAAAAGCTTGAGAATTTGAGTTGCAAGTAGTTCGAATACTTTTTAATGAATTTCTTTCTAATAAATTCTAGCAGGAACTATGTATGAAAGTTAATAAATAATTTGCAAATATATGGTTATATTTTAGATAAAAATCATTTCTATAAAGCTTTTGAAAAATTTGAAGTAATTTTACATACAAATAAAGAGAATTGATATTTTTCAGCTTAATTTCTAATTGATTTTGAATTATATTTTTACTGTCCAAAATTTCTTTGAAATTCCAGATGAAGAAATTGGAGGAAAATTAGGAATGAAGGTATTTGTCCCTTCAGAAAGTTTTAAAGCTCTAAATGTTGGCTTTGCTTTGGATGAAGGGATTGCAAGTGAAACAGAAGTTTTTCCTGTTTACTACGCTGAAAGAACAATATACCGTAAACATTATTTTATGATTTTTATGAATTTAATTTTTACTTAATGTGAGATTTTAGATATTTTTTTTAAAATTTCGGGTACTCCTGGTCACGGTTCACTATTGCATAAAAACACAGCTGGTGAAAAATTACGTTATTTACTTGATAAATTTATGGATTTCCGAAAATTAGAAGTTCATAAACTAGAAAAAGATTCAAGTCTAACTATCGGTGATGTAACAACAATAAATTTAACAATGGTTGAAGGTGGCGTTCAGAGCAATGTTGTTCCACCATTTTTTACAATTTGTATGGATGTGCGTTTGGCTATTGATGTTGATTTAGAAGCATTTGAGAAACAAGTAAATATTCTATAAGCATGATACCTAAACTTCTTTTCTTTTTAAATAAATCATACCAACATTGGTGCTCTTTACTTTAGATTAAAATTTGGTGCGATGAAGCAGGTGGCGATATTTCAATTGAATATGCCCAAAAAGAGGATTATATACCGCCTACATACTTGGAGGATACAAATGAATACTGGATGGTATTCAAACGTACAATTGATGATTTGTAAGTTTTTGTAAACATTTTGTTCACATTTCAAAATTTAATTTGATGAAAATGAATATTGTGATAATGTCGCTTCGCGGGGGATTTTTCCAGTTTTTTTTAGCTTTTTCAAACTTTAGAAATTCATATAATTAAATTTCAGGGGACTGAAAATTAAAACTCAAATTTTTCCTGGTGGTACAGATAGTCGGTTTATTCGAAAAGTAAATAATCAATTTATCTACTTTGTTATACATATAAACTATTATCGAATTTTTTCAACTTAAGGCTAATATTCCCGCGATTGGATTTTCTCCTATGAATTATACACCAGTGCGGCTTCATGATCACGATGAGTTCATCAAGGTGGATACATATCTAAAGGGAATTGAAATATATGAAAAGCTGATTTTAAATCTAGCGAATATTTGAATTTAGCCGAAACTAAAAGAATTACTTCCAACGAAACTAATATATTTTTGTTAAATATTTTAGTAGAATATGTTATTTTATTTGAAATATAGTAATATATGTATTTTGATTAATATTTGTCTAAACGTTTTTGATTTATAATTCTAAAAAAACTTTTCTAAAGGGTAGAGATATTTAATGAACTATTAAAAAATTTGTTCCAAAATCAGTTTATAGAGGGGATTGTTGATATGAACCATTAATTAGATATGGATTTGTGTACATTAGGGTGGCTCATTTTTGTATGGGAAAAATAAAAGTTATTCCATATTATCATATTCCAATAGTAATATTATGTTCTCTTAGGTCCAAACAAATAACAATTAGTAATAAAAAGTCAAATTAAGTGGTATCTTTAGGCCGCACAAGCGATTCAATGATGCGGGAGTTTTTGAAAAAATGACGTTAGGTTAGACCTACATATATTGTTATTTTATTAAGAAACAATTTTATATTAATAGAAAGTAACAAAAATTATATAAAATGCATGAATAACTAACATAGTCCAAAAATTTGTTAATATCAAACATTAATATATTGTAAAAAAAATCTAACTTATTATGTTTTGGCCCTAAAATCTCGTTTACTCTCAAATCGGGGAATAAGTTTTCTGGATTCAAGTTTCGCTTGTATTGAGCCTTCTCTTGATTTTTTATCGCATAAGGACATAGATGCTTCCATCACTATTTTCACAGAACGGTCACCACTTGCGTATGACATGGTAGCTTTTCGTCGCACCGAGACTTAATAACTTCGTTTATTTCTTGATTAGTCATGTGTCAAAGAATTGGCGGATCGAGAAACTTTTGTTGAAAGAGGAATATACAGAGAGATAGGAGAAAAACAAAAGAGATTGTGTGAAAAGATAACAAAGGGTAAATGAAGCTTTAATTTTGAAGAAGCAAAAGATGATAATCGTGTTGGGGACAGTGAAAATAGATGCAAAGAGAATTAATCGGAGGAGCTTAGTTTTGAGGAAGAAGCAGATAATTATAATGATGATCTACCCTCCATAAAGAGTTACGAAGTATAAAACTAACCTATCTACAAAAATCAATAAAATAAAATTAAATTGTTTTGTTGTATAAATAATTTACTATATTGCAATGGAATAATTATGGATTTTTTTCTAACAAGATTAAATTTAAAAAACTTTATTTGTTAATAATCTGAAAAACATCGCTAAACAAATTTTATTAAAGTTTGAGATAAGAAAAACATTGACAAACCAAATTTAGCAAAATTAATCAACATATTGAAATATATTTATGAGTTTATATTTTGTTTTCAAAATTTTTAACATTAAGCATATTTTAATATAATTAAATATTTATATAAATTAACAAATACAAAGTATTTAATAATTTTAATAATCAATTAATCTAATAAGTTAGAATATAAATTTTATTCTTATTAACATCGATAAAAGAATATTTTTAACACCTTTTTTGCATACCTTTTAAATGCGTATTTAATTGTGGCTCGCGGAAAATTTCAAATTTTGAAAAATGGCTCGGATTATTAGGGGTCTTGGCCACCCCTGATATAGTATAAGCTTCGGTATTTAATTTTTTTCCAACATTTTTTTAATATTTTTTAAAATTAATGTATAACATTCTAAAAATATTATGCTAAAATTTCAAGTTGATTGGAGTAAAATTACAGAAATAATGAGCGTTTGAACATTGAACATGAAAAGCAGTCTTTCTGAAACTTGTAATTTGGGAAGTCGGTGTTCATTATACCTCAAAATCTACTCAACTAATCGCTTTAAAATTTTGCACTCTACTTTTTTACATATTTTACTTCCCCCCTTAAATAAAATATGACAATTGACATTTTCTTTCTCGAAATATGTATTTACTTTTTTTTTATTAACATATAAATAATTTTTTTTCTCATTAAATTAATAATGAGAATAATAACACAAATACAAAACAGTTTTCTTTCTGGTACGCAAATCATCAGATGGAGCGTAGCACTAATTTAAATTAAGGTTTTTATTCTTAGAAGCCACATTTCAACATTTTTTAGATCAAGATTGTATTTTATTTTTAACCAAGCAGAATAAGTCTTGCTTAGAGCAATGGAGCTTTCTTCTCTAACTTTCTTATATCTACATAATAAATGAACTAAGAATTATTAAACCTATTTTCGTTTATTTTTAGACAAATAATCAACTTTAGTTTTTACTTCATAAATATACTTTTATTTTCCAGTCGAATCGAGTCAAAAATTTTAACAGTTCGTTAAAAACTAAAGTGTGAAACACTATGAAAAAAAAAAAAAAAAGAAAAAAACTATAAAAGAATTGCTTAAATTTGATATTGAAAGAAGTTTTAAGGCCATTACTAATTGTGACGGTCTTGTTGAGTTATGTAGGAAGAAAAAATAGAGTGACTTCCGCTATCAAATGAATTTAAAATATAAGCGCGGTCGAGGATGTCTTTTTTTTTTCATAAATTTGGTATAGATAAAATCAAAACATTAATTACAATAAAATCACTAAGCACCTGTTTTGTCATTTAGAATAAAATTTGTCGAGGACATACAATCAAAATTTTTCAGATATGGTCTATGTAGACATTTAGATGCTTAGAAAAGATAGTTATAATTTTTTTAAAATTTTTCTAATAGTATTATTAATTAAATATTTAGCTTTTGTTTGAAAATTAATTTAGCCCTGACTTAATATTGTATTTTGTAGTTGACTATAATCAATTTTAGTGCTCTAAAAATTGTTTTAGGTAAATATTCATATATTTTTTTGTTCAATTTAAATTGAAGAAGTATTATCTAAAAAGAAAAATATAATTATGTACTGTTAAAAATAATAGTGCTACTGAATTTTAATTAAATGGTAATAAAGAAATCCTTGTAGCTAGTTTCAAGTTTTGGTATTAAATGTATAGATATAAAGTAAAATTAGGTGATGAGATATCAAAAAGGCTTGAAAACTTAAGATATTTTATACACAGTAGAGTAAGGCTATAAAATTTTGATCTATTCTTTTTATTTTTTCAGCATAAATAAATAATAAATATAATATTATTTCGGATTTTTTCTGCTGAGCTAAAGCTGCTTTAGTTCAGGTTTTTGAAGTTATTAAGTTTAATTTTTTTCCTTAATTTTTTCAGTGTCTCATCCGAGTTTGAAGTTTGAAGCCTCTTTTACCCCTTCGATAAGGAGATTCAAACTTTTCATTTATGCTTATACCCAAAATTTAGCCTCCATTTAAACTCTTGAGCCTACATAAGCCCATATTTACTATTAAGTGGATGAAAAAATGTTAACAAAAGTTCGCATTCTTCAGGTTAAAGGCATTAATGAGATACCATTCAAATTTATTAAATCGTAAAATTCTATGCACATGAAAAAGATGCAAGGGTTGTCTCATTGTCAACGCAAGCTGTGATGAAAGTTCCGGTGCACTTGTTCGATGTTTTCATTTTTAATAATTTTCAATAATACCCGAATATCACGATAGTATATAAAAGGATATAAAACCCTTGTACGATGACATTTGTGAGTCACAATTATCAGACTTATCTTTGTTTTGGTTTAAGGCTCAGGTGATGTGTTGAATAGAGCTTTAGTTTAGTGTTTATATTTTCTTTTAGAATTAAACGCATATACTCTGATACATGAAATTTGAATGGTGTACGAAGATTTTCGTGACTCACTCGACAGATACTAGCTTAATAAAAAGCTAATAAAAAAGTATTAATTTCTGAAGAAAAATATAAAATGTGCGACTCAAGATAACACTATTTGTTTGTCAAAAGTATTTTTCTTCATTTTGAATAAAAAGAACCCGAGATGCTAAATCACCCATCAACCCGTCTCATGAAAAAGATAATTTTTATACATCCTTTCCAACAAATGCACTTTTAAACGAGAAAAGTTTTCAATTAACTTCATCATATCTTCTAGTTTTCGATCGTTAAGGACAAATTTTATAAACAGCATTTTACATTGTATGATCATTAAAAAATCAATTTTTGAGAAGCTAACTTTGAATTTGACAGATAGTTTGAATTCGTGCAAAATTGCATGAACTATTAAGTAGGATATTTCTAAAAGCAATAAAATCAATTTTTCCTTTTTGTCTTTCTAGTTATTATTTCAATTTATCAAACAATCCTCGTATATAGAATATCGTCAATTTATGTATTTTATGATGTGCAAAAGGTTCTGCTTTAGATTTAACATTAAAAAATAATTCTAAAGCATTTAAATAAAAACTAATGTGATTAATAAACAAAAAAAGCCTCAGAATTGTTTGTCTTTGATATTGAATTTCTTCGTCTTGTACATGACACCTATATAACTAATATGATTTCCTTAAGTCTTTAAGAAGAACTACCTTTTTTTTTGAGAGATTTTGAGATGAAGTATATACATACATCCTGTGGATTTATTAGTATAAGTAGAAAGAAATTGAAAGAAGTAGAAAGTAAAAGAATTAAATTTTCGATAATATACATTTCTATCTACAGGCTCAAGGTTTTCATTAACTAATAAAAAAAAAAAAATTTAGTAAAGAATGGCTGTCCTTCATTTTAACTAAAAGCATAAAACAGTTCACAGTCTATGAAACATTTAATAAATGAAGAGACACCTTTCATCAAAATGTAGGTTACGGCTAGAGCAATCTACGACAACATTTTTCATTAATTTTTCTTCTTTTTTTTTATTCTATCTTATTATTTGCAATTAAATGCAAAATATGAATTAAGAAATTTTTTTAATAACTGTAAACAATAGTGTCCATCATGCGAAAATTAAAAAATTTTAATTTTGTTGATGAAGGGAAACAATAACATTGACCTAAGATCTTTAGAAAAATTTTTGTATAGTTTAGGCTGTTATTAAATAGTATATAAAACAATGATATTACGTGTAACACGTTGTAATTAGCTAAAATACTGTAACCAACAAAAGACAATAATACAACAACACCTTCTTCTATGTTGGTATGATAAGAAAATAACAAGTTACTATTGGTAGATAAAAATGAATTGTTCTTTATTAAATGTATACAAGTTATGCCGATTTGGTCAATTAATTTCATCAACTAAGATGCGACTACTTCTAGCAAAGTCAAAGAAGTACTTGCTTGACCGAACATATGTACATTAGAAGTCATTGATGAATCCCTACTGTAATACTGTATTCATTATTGTGTACAAAAGAATTTTCATTCATTAAAAATTATTGCTAATATAGTAAATATCATCTGGGGATGATATTTTAAGCAAATTCTAAAATGGAAATATGTTTTTCTTTTTGGTATAAATAAAAATTTTTGTGGGAAATTTTACTCAGTTGCTATTGTTAAAAAGTTTTGAGTGGTTTATAAAAATTAACTTAGGTTAGATTTGTTTAGTGTTATGTGAATTTTATATTTGTTTTGTATTGTTTTTTTTTTTAATCAAATAAAAAAAAAAAAAAAAACAATGTTGAGGATTATTTTAATAGTTTTAGTCAAAAATTGTGTAGGTTTCGGTGAAAGATCTGCTTTTAATGAAATAAATAGTGATGGATCATATTCATTTAGGTAAGAATTAAAAAATTCCAAAAGAAATTACAAGATCCTTTTTATATATTTTGTTTTGATGTTATTATGATGCTGTTTGTGACATTCAAACTTAAATTTGACGCATTAAATAATAATTTCAATAGGTTTAAAATTTTGAAATTTCTTTAACTGTGGAATATTTAACAAGCAATTCTTTTAAGTTATGCCATTTAATTTCTATATCAACTTACTTTAAATAATTTGAACTAAATTTTGTTTCTTCAAGTGAATTTTATAATACTTTAAAAAATCCAAAGGATTGATAATTAAATGATAAAGTTAAATTAATTTTATATTATACCCGAAAATAAAATACAGAAAGTGATATAAATTGTAGTACATTTTAAGTTAAGCGCACTTTAATGCAAGTTTACCTGTTTGACAGTTTCACATTCAGTTAGATGTTATATTTTTGAATGATTCCTTAAAAAGTTTTAAATTTTCTACTAAATATTTTAAAGATTACAAAGAAGTGATTGCATTACGAAGCGAAAATTTTGAGTAATTTATTGAATGCACTCTTCCGAGAATCATTTGATAGTGATTAATTATGAAAGTTACTTAAAATCTGACTGTCAATAATCTTTATTATTGCGAAAAGTCTTTTGCATCATATTCACAATCAGATTCGATCAAACTAACATAATTAATCACTATAAAATGATAAATCAAATCAAATGATAAAAAGGTTACTGAAAATTGTTGTTCTGTACTCTTATGATCTATTTGCAAAATACTATAAAAAAAAAACAAAATACTAATTTTCGATTAGTTTTATGATACAATGAAATAAAAAAAAGTTTGGTTTTCAAGTAATGCCTAGGACTCACTAGCGCTTAGCGCAGTAAAAATGGAGAGTTTTCCTAAATACCAATCCGAGTGGATTCAATAGCATATTACCGTTTTCATTAGCGAAAAGCAAAATGCCAAAATGTCAGTTCTATTTGTGATTTATGTGTTCTTATTTGCTTTAAGTACAAAATCTTAATAATCAATGACTGAATTCTTCTCGAATTAAAATATTCCTTTGATCTTCTTTTGAAAAGCCGACAAGCTAGCACCAACTAGTCGCTAATTCTGGCTATATACCAATTCAGTGGAGACTAATGGACTCATTAACATTTAGTGCTAAATTTTATGCCGCTAAGCGCTAGTGAGTTCTAAGCATTATACTCGTTTTTCTCTTAACGACGCGACGTTTTAAAAAGCTGTGATCATCGGTATTCTTAAGCTATTATACCAATATATTTTAAATTTTAAATTTTCTAAATTTAACACGCGAGGTATATTTTTTATACCATTTAGTGGGATTGTAAAACAGTAAAATTTGTTCATTGAAACAATACTGCTTTGCCATCGAAATACTGCAAAAATATAGAAAAGACAAAAAAAAACAATTAAAAATCAACCTTAAAAACTTTTTTTGACTAGACTTTGACTAGTCGCTAATTCAGGCTATATACCAATTCAGCGGAGACAAATGGAGATTGGTATAATTTTCATCTATCAAATATTTGTAATTGTTTGTTGTTGTAAAAAGCCTAACTCCCATTAAGTAATCATTATCAAATAATTCTCAAAAGAGAGCCTTAAAAAAATTACTCCAAATTTCTCCTCTGTGTTGCCATGAATGATCTAGTCCCTTTTGCAAAAGACTACAAAAGAAAACTAGATTTAGATTAGTACTTTTGAGAACAATAATAAACAGTTCTCATACGAAATTCTAAAATTTCAGAATATTAGGCTAGCATTTTGGCCACTGTAAACGTACTATTAGTAAAAAAAATACCTTTTTATATTGTTCAAAAATTCAAAAAAAGTAACTGAGAAGAAAGGGAAAGATCACTAGGACATACATTTCAAAATGCATATTTCTCTTTTTATTTTCGACGGCTTTTAATTAACATAATTATTTATGAGCACAATTTCGTACTATATATCGTCATTTTGTTACAGTTCAGATTTTTTTTACTTTTTAGTTCAATATTGTGTCCTGTTTTTCTTATTGAATAACAAAAACTTTCGCAAAACTTAGTAAAGATCAAAATGAAATTAAAAAAATTAAATGAAATTGATTTTTTAAAATTATAATTTTTGAAAAAATTGTTTATTTTTCTGAGTTTTCTGTCGCATTTCATTTTGTATTGATGATACCAATAAATTTCATGTTTTTTGAAACTTTTGAGTAAAATATGTCAAGAAATACCAACTTCAAGTGTCTGGAGGTTGTCTAATTGCTTTCTACATTCCAAAAATTTTTCCAGATAGACAAAGAGTGAATACAGAATATTATCTAAACCTTTTTGTATGTTTGCGCAAAAATATCTTTTATATGAGGCCCGATTTGTGCAGGAATATTTCTTGTATTTTGTAAGTCAATAGAACACAACTTGTGACTAAATATAAAGACAAAAATTCAATTATTATTATAACTAGCCCAAATTAGGACTTTTCATTATCCTAAAACTGAAATTGTCAAATCATGGAACCCGATTTAAATCAATTAAAAATATAAAGCAAAATGTTCTTTGTAGATTTATCACAATTATATTGAATAAAATGAGAATTACATACATTTATTTAAAATAATGTATTTTTTGCACATATTTTTAAAACAAAAGGTTAACCAGCACCTGTTCTGGTCATAAGCAATCCGTTTTGGAATTTTAATTTATTAGTTTAGTCTTTCATTTAAAATTTTTATTCAAATTTGAGATTATGATGATGATACTAAACATTCAAAAAACTTAAATGCTTCATACAAAATTGAATAAAACTTTTTCGCTATGGTTTAAGTCTAAGCTAAAAATTTATCTGACAATATAATATAATATTAAAAAATTAATTTAAGCTTCTCCACATCAAAAATTAACCTAGCAATATAATAAAATAATTTGATTTTCAAATTTTTTTATAGTTTATCAAATAATGATATTGGTGGTCATTATCATACTGCATCAGGATCACCAAATAAAATAGTTCGAGGGCGATATGGTTCAAGAAATCCAACAACTAGACAAATTGAAGAAACTGTGTACACTGCTGGACCACGCGGGTATGTTTTTTGTTTTGTTTTTACTAGATATGCTTTAGTTTAACAACACCTATTGTTCTCATAATTTATTCATGGTTTCTATTTTCCTGCTATTAATGGTCCAATTTTTTTGAAAATAAATGAGAAATATATTTTTGAATAAGGTATTTTTAGCAATTAACGCAATTTTACAGTTAGTGCAATAATAAATTCCTTACGATCTCTTTAAGCAAGTGATCAATGTTCTGTGTTTCCGTTTTGAAGACAATTGATTTGAATCAATATTGTTTTTGTTTTTATAGAATGTTTTGTTTTTTTTTTTGTTTCATTTTTCAATTAATTTTGTAATTTAAATTTGATGTTGTGTACTTTATTTAATCTGAGCTATAAATAATTTTGTTTACTTTGTTTTTCCTATCTTTAAGATATCGAGCACGTGGACCTCAAATATATCGTAAAATGGATTTAGATCAATATCCAAGAAAAACTTTTGGCAGGCCAGATGATCCTCTAGCCGATCCTTATGATGATCCTAGCTATGATTTTGATTATAAAACACCTGAACATGAAAGAAAAGAAATAGCTGATAGTTTAGGCCGTGTACAGGGTAAGAAGAAATATAATTCCAAGTAAGTTTCTTTTATCTATTTAAATTTTATTTTCTAGGATTATATTCATATTTAGATGATATCGGTGAAAGACATACAGTTCGATATGCAGCTGGCTCTGAAACTGGATTTGAAGTTAAAAATTCTATACCAGATACACCAATTAGTGTTTCATATAATTCACCACTATATAAAACATCAACAAGAGCTCGAGGTAAAATGTCAGTTCAACGTGGACCAAATGGTCAATATAAATTTATTGTATCGGCACCAGATCAAAGAAGATCTGAAAGTTATGATCCTGATGGTATTGTTAGAGGATCATATTCATATCTTGATGATAAAGGAATTCAAAGGACAGTACAATATATTGCTGGTGCTGGTATTGGTTATCGTATTATAAAGAGTTCAACAGATTCTGGGGCACATGTATTAATTCCACCAGCTTTACCAGATTTATATGATAATCAAAAAAATCGAAATTTTTTAAATGATAATGATTATTTGAGACAAAGAAATGATAATAAAAAATTTGGTAATTCTGGTGGTAGAAGAGAAAATTTATATAAAGATGAAACAATATCAAGTACTAATAATATTTTAACAAATATGAAAGCAATTGAACAAAATAATCAAAATAAATTATCAAATAGATTTTTGAAAACCAATAATATAAATTCAAAAAATAATTTTAATGAGAAATTTAAAAATCGTGGTTCACAAAAAACTATTTTATCTGATGAAAATTTTCAAAATTTTAAAAGTAATAATAGAAGAAAATTTTCAAATTCTGATATTATAAAAAGTGAAAAAAATGATTTTCAAATGAAAAATGATTATCCATTTATTACCAATAATGACAAACAATTAGAAAAGGAAAGACACGTAGAATGGAATAGAGGTAGAGATTCAACTATAATTAAAAATGTTGGTAAATGGTATGTTAGTTTACCACCAGGTAGTGCTGTACGGGCTCATGTACAAAATATTGATCTTTTACCACTTGGCTCACATGTACCATCACCATCTGAGGCTCTTTTATTGGATGCAAAAACCAAAAAATAAATTATGTTAGAAATATAATTTTTAATATTAAAAATAAAAAACAACAAAAACTACCTTTTCATCGTTTTAAATAAATCCTTTTTTTATTTTGTATGAGTTGAGCATTAAGTTAAAGTTGTTTAAATACATTATTAAAAATTTTAGGAGTTTATAGTTTAAAAAGTAATTTTGCAAATTTTTAAATTTGTAGCTAAGCAAAAAATAAACAGTAAAATTCAAAATATTAAAGACGTGGTAAAAAGGTAAATACATTAAAGGCATTTCAGAAAAATAGTGGCGAATTTAAATAAAGATTAAGGGAGTTGGTAAGTTTAAAATTTAATAGAGGTGTAATAAAAAATGAAAAAATTAAAGACATTAAATTAAAAAATCTTAGGCCCAAGCACAACATGCCGTCACTCATTCACCAATTTTTTTTTTTTATTATTTTTTAACCATTTGAATCCCAGGGGTATTGAAAGACAGGGTGAGTTCTGAAATGCAGGGAAACATGGCAGTGTAATTTTCTAGATACTTTTTACATTGTTTCAACAAAAAATTTGATACACTTATTGCGTGATTCATGTGCATCTAATACAATCGTAAAAGTTTTCGAACTCATGACATTGTATAACATGTGCAGTTTGACATTTATGAACTCATGACAATGCATTCCTGCGGTAGTACTGCATTTCAGAACTCACCCACACTCTCGAAAAATCTCAAATAGCGCAACCGTGCTTTCCCTAAAAGAGTACGAAAGGATCTAATAGCGGAGACAGACATAGCCCTTAATGCTCTTTAGCTAATGCCCATTTAGGTATTTTGTATGGAAAGAACGACATTTATGATTTTTCAAACCGCATAAATGTTATTTTTAAAGAACATTTGCTCTCTCAGAGCTTCTTGACCCCTTTGCTGACAAATTTAGTGGAATTCAGCGCTGCCAGTTTTTCTTTCAGCTACAATTCAAAGCTACTGTGGCGACATTAAAATTATTATTTTTAATAATTTCATTAAAAAAAACAAAACGTAGTAGTTTTTAAGTTTTTGTAAATTTTTGTAATATGTCAAGCAAGCCTCGATTGTTTACTTGGTTGACATATTACAAATAAAAGTTAGTTTTAAAAATATTTTTGCAGTTAGCAATTTTTAAATATTTTATATTATTACTTAAAAATATTTTATTTTTTTTTTATTGTAAGAAAAGTGTAGAAAAATAAAAACAATTAATTTAATAAATGTGGACTTAATTCCACATATTGGTGACCCCGACAAGGAGCAATAAGTCACCACATATTGGTGACTCCAACCAAAAGAAATTGGATCTCTATTGAATATGTTAAAGTTAATATTCAAAAGCAACCGTTTGTATCAGAAGCATTAAATAAGGATATAACATCATTCTGAACATGGTTCAATGTTTCTAGCGTTGATGCTACTCAAGTTTCAATTTTCAAGATCCTGACAACTACTACAGTTGAATTTCAATTATAAAGATTCAATCAAAACAATCAAGACGACAATTCGTCGTAAATTCAAAAGAAGTTGAAGATTCCAGCTATTTCAAGAATTTCATTTTCAAGAATTATTGGAATCATACAAGTTAAGTCTACACTTATATAACTTATGTTATATTAAATTAACACGGGACAAAGCCTTTCTTTTTCTCAGAGTGAGGCTGCTCTGAGCGTGTTAAAAATTAATATTATTATAATCATTTATTAATTATTTAATTGTTTCATAATTATCTTTTGTTTATTTTATTATTACTTTAATATTGTGAACGTTTTGTTTTTTTTTTTTCATTTAATATGAACAATCTCGTGGGTGATATTTTACCGTCAGTGTCTGCTGTCGCAGTTAAACCTCCATCATTTTGGAAATCTTCCCCACAATTTTGGTTTGATAGGCTAGAAGCTCAATTTCAGCTCGCCAGAATTACAGACCAGCGAACCAAATTCAATTATGTTTTATCTGTTTTAGACGGAGAGATAATTCAAGTGATCAGTGATATTATTAGAAACCCGCATGCTAGTGAGGCATATGATCATTTAAAGACTAATTTAATTAATCGTCTATCAATTAGTGAAACTGCCAAACTCAGTCAACTCTTAGGTGATTTATCTTTAGGAGATAGACAGCCTTCCCAGTTCTTAAGAGAGATGCGAGAACTAGGAGGCAGCGTTGTTTCGGAAGAATTATTGCGTTCGTTATGGTTGCAACGTCTTCCGGATAATATGCAGGCAATTTTAGCATGTAATCCAGGTAATTTAACAGAGCTCGCAAATTGTGCTGATAAAATCGCTGATGTTTATAATAAACCTATTGTTTATTCATGTAACAGCACTAATGAAACTAGTCAAACTAACTTGATTTTAGAACGTTTGGATTTATTAACAAGCGGATTGAATGAGTTAAAACAAAAGGTTAACGTACAACAAAATTTTAGACGTTCTAGATCCCGCTCTAAGTCAAAGAATATCTTTAAAAGCAATAATAATGATAATTTATGCTGGTATCACGCTAAATTTGCGGATAAGGCCACCAAATGCATTAAGCCTTGCGCATTTATAACTAAGTCAAAAAACTAAATCGCCTGTCAACTCGAACGGTGGTTGGTAATGGCAAGTTGTCAAGCCGTTTGACAATTTTTGATAAATCTTCAGGTCGTCATTTTTTAATTGATACTGGGGCTGACGTTTCAGTGATTCCAATTCAAACTATGGGTAGACCTACACCTTCCAACTTCAAACTTTCTGCAGCTAATTCATCGAAAATCAATACTTTTGGTCGTAAAGTTTTAACTCTCAATTTAGGGCTACGTCGTAATTTTACATGGAGTTTCATAATTGCTGACGTAGTTAAACCAATCATTGGTGCTGATTTTTTAAGCCATTATGGTTTACTTGTAGATTTATCAAAACAGTTAATTACACAGGTCAACATGGGAAAAATTGTCTGAGATTGGACAATGGTTTCTTAAAGATTTCGAAGTGCTTAGTAAGGGAAAAATAATTAAAAAAATCCATCAAGTAAGAATTTTTGGAAATTCTGGTAAAAGCCACACAAGCTATCAAGATCGTGCTATGTTGCTCAAAAATGCGAAGTTTATGTAATAAAATTAAATTTGTATGTATATTTAATTAATTAATTGAATATTTATGTTTTCAACCTTTTAAATCTATGATTTTCAATTGAAATTATTTTAATTTTTAAAGAAAACCTGATTTTTTGCTCTCAAAAATTAGGTTTTCTTGGAATACTTTGTTCTAATACATATTTTCTTGGTATGATGAAATGGTCTAGAATAACTTCTAAGAAATTTTTTCTTGATTAGGGTGTTTGGTAAGCCTATATATTTAAAAAATAATAATTTCACCTTATTGCATATGCCCTTACGATTTAGAACTCATATTGTACGTATTGTTTGTATTGTTCATATTAAACTTGGACTTATGAAGCAATTTGTGAAAGCACTATTAAAACAGAGAGAGTGTTTTAAATAGCTCTGTAAGAAATTTCCATCACTTTCAGAGGCTAAGTTTAAAGAAGGAATGTTAGTAGGCCCAGATATTCGAAAATTAATGAAAGATAAATACTTCGTAACTCAAAAGAGCTCTCAAGAAAAAGAAGCATGGATTTCTTTGAAAGAAGTAATTAAAAATTTCCTGGGCAATAAAAGATGTTCAAATTATGTCCAATTAGTCACAAACATGTTAGAAAAGTTTAGAAAATTGGGATGCAACATGAGCTTAAAAGTCCATTGTCTGAAATCTCATTTGGACCATTTTCCAGAAAATCTTGAAGATTTTAGTGAAGAACAAGGCGAGAGATTCCATTAAGATATAAAGGCAATGGAACGACATTACCAAGGAAGGTGGAATGTTAATATGATTGCAGACTATTGCTGGATGTTAAAGACGGACAGTGACACAAGTGAACACAGGCGAAAATCTTTAAAAAGGAGCTTTAGTGCTACACGAAAGAGATACTACAAGGATTTCTAGTAGTTTATTTCTTTATTATTTTTGTTTCGATATTTTAAGAGTCAAAAGGTGTAAATTAGTTGTGTATTTTTTTCAGTTTTAATAAAAACCATCTCAAGAAGGCAAAAAAGTGGTTTTTTTTTATCTTTCGTATGTCTAAAAAATCTTACGTGATAGAAAAAAACTAATATGATATTCGAGTTCAGTATCCCAGAATTACCTAATATAGGTGCTTTTCAGACAAACAATTTTCAAGAAATTCAATTTTGCAGACCTGTGTTATTGATCCTTTAACTTCAATAAATTCTTTGTGTATAGTTTCGAAAGGTTTACATTCAAATTTATCTCTAGTACTAGACAATTCATCCGACCTTGGTATTCAGAAGCTTCTTACAAAATGGTATGAGGTAACTCAGGACTTGAACTGTGCAAAGCCCATCAAACATAATGTAACACATAGAATTTTCACAATGGGAAATCCCGTTGTATCTAAAGTAAGACAACTATCTACAGAAAAGTTATTAGCTGCCAAAAAAGAATTTAACATGCTTTTAGACAAAGGCATATGTAGACCGTCGAATAGCCCGTGGTCTTCGCCTCTTCACCTGGTTTTAAAAAAGAATGGTGATTGGCGACCTTGCGGAGATTATAGACGTCTTAACGCAATCACTATTCCGGACCGTTATCCCATTCCTCTTATTCATGATTTTGTGCATCATCTTCAAAATTGTAAAATATTTTCGAAATTGGATTTACAAAGGGCATACCATCAAATTCCTATTGATCCAGAGGATATACCAAAAACTGCGATTTGTACCCCCTTTGGGTTATTTGAATTTACTCGTATGACTTTCGGTCTTTGCAATGCGGCCCAAACTTTCCAAAGGTTTATCAACTGGGTATTTCAAGATTTTTCATTCTGTTTTACCTATTTGGATGACATTTTAGTCGCGTCTAAATCGGAAGAAGACCACTTAAGTCATCTGGAGCTCATTTTTCAAAAGTTGCATGAGCACGGTTTGGTTATTAATACAGATAAATGTGTATTTTCGAAATCAAATTTGAATTTTCTTGGACATCTTATTAGCCCAGATGGTATTAAACCATCACCTGATAAGGTTGAATCAATTAAAAATTTTCAACGTCCCGATACTGTAAAAGGATTAAGACGTTTTCTCGGGATGGTAAATTTTTACAGACGTTTTATCCCTAAAGCAGCGCAACATCAGTTGCTATTAGATAAATTTTTAGTTGGAAGCAAGAAGGATGGAAACAAAAAAATTAATTGGGATTCCACCTCTATAGCGTCATTTAATGAGTTAAAGTCTGTTTTAGCACAAACAACTCTTTTAGCGTTTCCAGATCCTGCAGCTGATCTAGCACTTTTTGTAGACGCTTCTGACGTTGCCATAGGCACTGTTTTACAACAGCATGTTCAAGGATCGTGGCAACCTTTAGGTTTTTTCTCAACAAAGTTGAATGCAGCACAAAAAAACTACAGCACTTATGATCGTGAGCTTTTAGCGATCTATAAAGGTATCAAATTTTTCCGATATCAAATTGAAGGTCGAGATTTTGTAATTTTTACGGACCATAAACCGCTTATTTTTGCTTTCAAACAAAAAGCGGAGAAAGCTTCTCCAAGGCAATTCCGACAGTTAGATTTCATTAGTCAATTTTCCACTAATATTAGACACGTATCAGGAAAAGAAAATATTGAAGCTGACACTCTTTCACGTGTAAATGAAATTAATTTCCCCTCAAGCTTAAATTTTGATTTAATAGCTGCGGCACAAGAGAATGATAAGATTTTGGAAGATCTTAAAAATAACGAAGCTTTCACATTTGCAAAGCTCCCAGTTGTTAATTCAAATTCAAGAATCTACTGTGAAACTTCTAATAATAATGTCCGACCTTATATTCCGGAAGAGTTCAGACTTCAGGTTTTTAAATCAGTTCATGATCTCGCACACCCTAGTATTAGGGCAACAAATAAAATGGTCACTTCCAAATTCTTTTGGCCTTTAATGAATAGGGATTGTAACAATTGGTCCCGGGATTGTTTAGCTTGTCAAAAAAATAAGATTTCACGACATGTTAAAAATTTCCCCAGGAAGTTTGAGCCAGTTTCTTCTCGTTTCTCAACTATCCATATGGATATTGTTGGACCGCTTCCTACATCCGAAAATTTCCATTATTGTCTGACTGTCATTGACAGATATACAAGATGGCCGGAAGCAATTCCTTTAACTGAGTGCACAGCAGAATCTTGTGCTGAGGCATTATGTCGGGTGTGGATTGCACGTTTTGGTATTCCTCAAATCATTATAACTGACCAGGGGCGACAATTTGAAGCTAATTTGTTTAAGGAATTATCTAAAATGTTTGGATTTAAAAGAGTTCGCACAAGTCCTTATCATCCCAAATCAAATGGATTTATAGAACGATGGCATAGGACATTTAAAACTACTTTGATGGCCCATGGTAAGCAAGCTTGGTCTAAATCACTTCCTTTTGTTCTGTTGGGGCTTAGAACTACTTTTAGGGAAGAATTTTTAGCTACTCCTGCAGAGTTAGTTTACGGAGAATCGCTCAGATTACCTGGAGATTTTTTACAGAAATCTGTAGAGAATTTATCTCAATCCGATTTTGTTACTAAGTTGCAGAATATTTTTAGCAATATACGTCCTGTTCAAGCTTCAGATCACTCCAATAACAAATATTTTAAATTTAAAAAATTGGACGACTGTTCACATGTTTTCATTAAATCCCCTGTTAAATTAGCTTTGAAAAGCCCTTACGATGGACCTTTTCCTGTGGTCTCTCGTGGCCAACATTGTTTTACGGTAAAAATAAAAGGGAAAGACGTTAAAATCTCTGTTGAACGTTTGAAACCTTATTACTTTTCACTGATTGACTCTCCTCCTTCTCCAACAGATTCCAAAGCTGATTGTTATTCAAAAAAAAAAAAAAAAAAGGTTAATTTCGCCTCAAATACTAAACTAAAATAATATCGATTAACTTACAGTTCATCTGGTGGGGGAGTAATGTGGCGACATTAAAATTATTATTTTTAATAATTTCATTAAAAAAAACAAAACGTAGTAGTTTTTAAGTTTTTAAGTTTTTGTAAATTTTTGTAATATGTCAAGCAAGCCTCGATTGTTTACTTGGTTGACATATTACAAATAAAAGTTAGTTTAAAAATATTTTTGCAATTAGCAATTTTTAAATATTTTATATTATTACTTAAAAATATTTTTATTATTTTTTTTTTATTGTAAGAAAAGTGTAGAAAAATAAAAACAATTAATTTAATAAATGTGGACTTAATTCCACATAGAGTAATGTGGCGACATTAAAATTATTATTTTTAATAATTTCATTAAAAAAAACAAAACGTAGTAGTTTTTAAGTTTTTGTAAATTTTTGTAATATGTCAAGCAAGCCTCGATTGTTTACTTGGTTGACATATTACAAATAAAAGTTAGTTTTAAAAATATTTTTGCAGTTAGCAATTTTTAAATATTTTATATTATTACTTAAAAATATTTTATTTTTTTTTTATTGTAAGAAAAGTGTAGAAAAATAAAAACAATTAATTTAATAAATGTGGACTTAATACCACACTACAAACAAAAGTGACAAGTATGGTTATGACTACAATATTTCATGAGTTGTGAGTTATATTTTGTGGGTTATTCAATCGATGTTAATATTCGGCGGTGTATTGGAGCTTTTATGTCTGTCAGGGATAGTTAAATGCTCTGTCTTCGCTATAAACAACCAACGCACTGTCAGTTGTCCAAAATGTTCGATATGTGTTGTTGGGTGTGTTATCGACATAAAATCTCAACACTGTGATTGCACTTTATGGGACTCTAAAGTGAACTTATTCACTATTTTTTCCAAGTCATAAAATTGCTCTCTCGTCCCATATAAGGTATATGGAAATGAAGATTTGTTAGCAACTTTTTAAACATGTTTAAATTGTCAGTCGCAAATCGCTACTAACTGGCTATAAAAAAAAGGACAAAGTAGTAGAAAAAGACTACATAACAAGATTTGACTTAAATTGGACACTATGTCTCTCTAATTAATAGGGATTTATAGTAAATGATTTGGTTTATACCAAAACTCTGATCCACTTTATTCACTTTCATAATTGTGGACCAATATTGAAATGAGCCTTAGCCAATTCATTTTGAAATGGCTTAAGTTGTAGGCTATAAAAAAAAAATGAATTCAAACGACTTTCTGTAGCTTCAAATATTTGTGAAACTTTAAGCGACAAGTTGCCCTTCCCATTGGTATGGGATTGACCAAAGCTTTTTGTGGAAGTTATGACATCGATAAATTATACGATAAAAAGTTACTTCAATTTGGATCACAGCCTTAATGTACGCTGAACTGAAATAATTAAAATTATATTAAGAAATTAGTCCATTTCCAGTTAATGCTTTTCCTTTATTGTTTCTGTTTTCTTGAGTATTTGTAGTCATATGTGTACTTAGTGATCAGATCTTGATTTTTACCATAAATTTGAATTCTTTTGATTTTATACATCATAAATATTGAAGATAATTTTGCTTTTTACTATTTAATTGTAAAAATTTTTTTTCATTTGAATATTGGTCTTTGTCCATTAATGATGCTATTGAATGTTGTTGTAAGAAAATTCTAATTAGGAATAGTTACTATAGAAAAGAAAAGCAAAGACTCAACAGGAAAACATAAACATAGATATTGAAGAATTCGACACGGATAACTAATGTTAAAACCATGCGCGATTATTCTAATATTAGTTAGAAATCTGTTCACAACTATGTGTAAAAATTGCTTGGAAAAATGTTGACACGCTTTTACATACATGAAGCGTAAAATTGTTTGTAAATAATTTTTAAATAGACAAAAGCAAAAGGTGACTTTTTCGCTTTGTTTTTTGTTTGATTTTAATCTTTATTTGTTTTAGTGATAATCTTGTAGATAAGCGTAATGAGATTTTTGTATTTTGTAAATTAAGAAAATAATATCTGCTGAAAGGAAGCTTTCCACTTTGAAAAGAGTCTTCCAGAAAACTCTCTTTTTAATGAAATTATATAAAATAGTATCAGATGCCTTTAATTTATGGTTGTAAAAGCTGAGTTTGTGCGGTAATAGCCTTTTCACATTGAGCCCATATCATGATCTGGGCTCAATGTGGGAAGGCTATAAGCTACATAAGTAAATATTGCATTGAAATTTCTAAACAATATAAATTTATATTTTTATCTTCTTTGGTTTATAATTCTTTGACGCATGCTTTGATTTTTATATTTCATGATATTTCATATTGAAGTTATCTATTATTTATTAATTAATCTCTTAAATGAATTTAGTTTAAAACTTATCATGAAGTCATGTTGATATAATATGATTTTTACCCTATGGAAGATCAAGTTAGATAGTCAAGTGAACTATTCGATAGTATTTAGATATTCGATGACACCTTCGTAGATCAACACTAACACACACTTTCTTGTTTGTTTATCTTGGCAAAAATATAGCTTCCATGAAGAAATTGAAACTTGTGACATGATTTACCTCTATTTAAATTAGTTTTAATTTAATTCAAATAAATAAGTATAACACCAAAGTAATTACTTTAAAAAATAAAATTATCCAATTTGAAATGACCCTAAAAATGTTAATTCAACAGAACGATCGTAAAAGAAAGGAGTTAAATTGTCTGTGTGGAAATGCTTATAGAATATTTGAAAATAAAAAGTTTACTTATTAAAAATTTTGAACAAAAATTGAAGAAAATCATTGCTTTTCCATTATTCTTTGAAAATAAATTCGAACATAGAATATTAAGTAGTTTATAAATGTAGTGTAATATTAATAAAAATCAGAAATGAAATTTTTGCAAATTTCTTCCAAAATAAAACTGATACGTGATATATTAAAACTATTAAATTTACCAAATTATGAAATTGTGACTATAAACTTCTCTTAAGAAGTTATTATTTCTAAATAAATTCAGTTTGGACAATTAAATTAACAAAATATCAGAAAATTCAAATAAAATTTTCATTTAATTTAATCAAAATCCTGGGCAGAATATAAATTTTGTTAAATTAATAGAAATATCCTTGAAAATAATGATAATTAAAAGTTTTTAATTGAAACTTTATGTCTGAATATAAAATTCTCAAAATTTTGTAGAAATATTTTTAAAAATTATATAAAAATTAAAAATGTTTAGCATTAGTGAAATTAAGCCAGACTTTTGCAAAAATTAGAAATGCATCACGATTGTCTGCAAAATTCGATGACGCAATTTTCTTTTATTATTTTCGACATTGTTATATAATCAAAAAATGATGTAAAGAATTAAAATTAATTCCTCACTAACATTACAATCACGTTGTATCATAGATCACGATCAGCATTTTTGGTTTTTTTGGAAGACAATTTGCCGAATTGGGTGTTAAATTTTTAGTTTGCTTAACAAGTGTTTTATGTTGTTTAGTTTTTATTAATTTAGTGTTTAAATAATTGAAATAAACAATTGTTGCTCTTTTCATAAAACAGATCACTAGCCAAAGCTGTCCTTGAGTAAAAAATTATATAACACTCTTCCGATAATATATAATTTTATGCACTAAAGATGACTTTTAGCCAGCTTTAACTGTTTAGAAAGTTTTATCATCCTAATATAATTAAATTCTTCTGACTGTATAATTCTTCTCCATATCCTTCTTTCAGTTGTTTGTGGAGCTGTAGTTATACCCTATCCTTATGATCAAAATCTAATATTAGATAGTTGTAAATTATTACCAATGCACTATAAAATTTTAGTTGTTAATCTGAAGGAAATGAGAAATAAAAAAAAAAAAGAACCCCTTATAAAATAGAGAATAACAATATTAAGTTTGGTTAAATGTGCTCTCAGTGTGATGGCTCAGTTGAGTTCAAAAGTGGTAAAAAAGAAGTTCTTGGATATCAAATTCAAATGTCCCAATTGTGATTCACGCTATATACCATCAAACAAAACAGGATATTACGCAATCGATTTTTTCCTGCGTCAAAACAACTTCTGAAAAAAAGCGCTCATGAATATGCCCGACTAGAGAACAGCATTCGCATCAACAACACAAAGATACAAGTCCAACAGCAGAGCAAAGAAGCTAGAATCAAGCTAAGACTTTAGAAAAAATAGGCTAAAGACATTGAAAGTGCTGCAGGAGTCTACTCTATGGAGCTGAAATTGATGAATTAATAAAATTTTTAAAAATGTTTTCCCAAAATTATTTCCTCAAAGTTGGTGTCCACTGCCATTTAAAACTTACATTACTGATTCACTTAAAACTTGGTACACACTTTCTACATACAAAACACTTTACTCCACCCCCCCCCCCCCTTTGAGTTTTAGTATCCTTTTTTATATTAAGAGGGTTTACCACACACAAAATGGCGGAATTTATGGTTTATGAAAATTATGGTCAAAAATAGACGGTGTCTTGACGAAAAAAGGAAATTGATGTACATACTTGGTATTATTACTCAGCCCAAGTTTTATGTAAGATTGCAAGACCATTAAATTTAACTAAACTGGATAGTTAAGTTAAAATTAAAAATTTGACAGGAATACTCAGAAATATTTCCATACTGTTGCAATAGCGAAAATATTTCAGAAGGTTCATAAAAAAAACGTGCCTTGTAAATATAAACTACAATTGATAGAACCACAGAAAAATATCATAACTATATTTCTTATTATAATTTTTGTTTATAAGATTTACATTAGATTTAAAAGTGTATAAGTTTTTGCTATTTATTTATATCATATTAGTTTTAACCAACAGCGCGCGATACTTAAATAAAATTAAATACAATAAAACCTTAAAGTATTTTACTTTACTATTTATTTTGCTGTTAGAACGCTTAGATATTTAATTAAGTGTTTAACTAAAACCGTTGGTATCAAAGGCCAAAAACTATAAACTATTCAACAATATCTAAATCGTTTCATGCGTATTATTATGTTCACGTATTATTATCTTAAGTGAAGAATACCAGAGTTCTATTTAAGATTCTTGACATAACAATATTACAAAAATAAGTTCTTTTTAATATTTTTGCAGGGAAAAATTTTCTAAAATTTTACCGTTCTTTTGTATGATGATCTTTAACAAATGAATAACTAAATCTAAAAAAAAAGAAAAAGAAAACAGTGCTAAGATGTCGTTGGCCAAGAAATAAATTCCAATTTTTGCGCTTGGGCTGCTTATGGACATGAAATGAATATTTTTTTTTTTTACTTTTAATATAAACTTAAAGCATGGAATCCGGAATATATGTGTGAATGGTTTGTCAACAAAGTTCTTAATTTTTTCTTTTTAATTTCATGATGATGGCACTTTTCGTTTTCTACAAAATTTATTTGCTTCCTCACCATCCCTCCCTGATTTTTTGGAAGAAGAAAAAAAAAACAATTAAAAAAATAGTAATACGTTATTGAATTTTGTATCGTCTTATATTAGTGTAAAAAACACTGGGCTTGATTTTTAAGACTACATGACTTGTTTTTTTTATTATTTAGTTGTAGTTGTTGTTGTTGTTGCTTTTTTTGGTATTTTCTTTTTTTTTTAATGTCTGAGACGTTTGGCTTTATATAGTCACTCTAGCTTATATGATGGATACCTTTCTTTGATTGTTAAAAACCGATCGTCGGCACACTTAATCCCACAGTTCATTTGACACTCTTGAAACGATCATATCAAGAAGTGAGAATTAAAAAATTTAATATCAAAAATACATAAAAAAAAAAAGAAGAAAACATATTAAACTAGTGAAAATAACTTTTAAGTGATTTTGTGCAATTAAGTTTTGTTATTGAAAAAAATCCATATCCATATCTAAATCTCATAATGAAATTATATTTTGTGGTAAGTGAATAAAAATGAATTAATTGTTGTTTTAATTATTATTATTATTATTTTTTTTTTTTCATTAAAATTTTTATTTTTAAATTTTATACTTTGGTATTTATAATTAAGCTTTTCTATCAAACTATTTTGTTACCTTTTAACATTGAGTATAACTGAAGAGTATTATGACAAAATGAAATTTAACAGTTATATTTACGGTACTCAGGAATGGCATTTTATTATTATGTACATACGTGATCTATTCCCTATATATATATATATTATATAAATATTTATTAGGTTAGCATAATATCAGGCATTGATTGTATTGTATTTAATTAAATTAAAAATTAAAAATCTTGATAGAAAAGGTAAAGTTTTTTCTGAACTATAAAAAAAATTTAAGAATAATACTTAAATTTTAAAAATAAATGTGTTTTATGGTACAAATGCCAAAAAAAGGCACTTGAAATATTTTAATAATTGATGTATGGTAATTTTTTCTTAAATAAATTTTTAACAATTTAACTTTCAAAGAAGTATTGGAAATTTTGTTGTTTTTTATTATCACAGGATAAAATTAGTTTTTCTTCAAAATTTTACATAGCTTTAGTTAATATCAGTTTTAGACTGCTGTCATTTTTGATCATTTAAAATTCTTTTGAATTTTACTTTAGGTTTGAATATTTGACTTGAATTTGATTTTTGAGAGATTTTCAACAATAAAATGAACATTTTTTGGACTTTAAGTATTAAAAGGAATTTAAAAATAATTTTAATGACTAAAGTTTAATATTTAGTATATTTTTAATCAGTATAGTTTTTTTTTTTAAATTTAAAAATTAACACGTTGAGGACGGTGCAGTTATTTTCTATTTCGTTTCACCAATCGACAATGAAAATCATTCTTTGCTTTATCTGGTGGCACCTTAAACCAAACGTTGTTTAGAAGAATATTAAAATATGATTTTAATTAAAAAATTCTTTTTAACCACATAAAGTTTTCTACATCTAACAAATCTATAATAAGCCGATATGAGCGACTTGTGCTATACGCCGCATATAAAACATTCGCGTGTGTACCACCGGTTATATACGCCGTCGTCAACATGTCAAATTAACATACATATTTATCTGCCTTCTATTGTTAATCTATTTGACGTAAATTTGACGACTATATACCTATCTATTTTGCAAAGAAGTAAATATTGAAATATTTCATTTATTTACGTCCTTTTCGAATTATTGAATGATAAATTTATTTTCGTTGAAAATCAGTTTAATCTTTGCTTAAGTAAACAATTAAGGGGTTTCTTCTGATTTAGACGCTCGAATTTTGGGTGTTCTTTCGGACGCCATAAAAAAGAACCAATAAATATTTTTAACTAAATTTTTTTTATTTTTTGTTTATTAATGTGTGAAGAATTTAAAAAACTAATATTATTAAAAAAAAAGTCAAAATTGAAAATACTACAGACCGGCAAAATGGAAGCTCTCGCAAAAAACGGCGAATCCTGGTGTGCACGATTCCAGTCCTCCCAGTAATCTTAACAAAAAACTCTTTCTTAATTCTTCAACAAGAGGAATGTAGCTATGGCACTACGTAGAGTTTTTTTTTTGCACAAAATGGCGACAGTTTGAAAAAAAAGTTACATTTTTTCCTGTTTTTTTGACCTTTCGGAATTTAAAAGAAAAATTGGAAAAAACTCTTCGTTGTATCATTGCCTGATTTATAAAGAATCTCTGTGTCAAATTTTATTTAAATCGGTTGAGTAAAACTTGAGATATCATGCACACCGTTCCGAAAAAAGTAGTTTCGAGAAAAACGCGCTTAAAGTTTTAAAGATTGAACTGAACTAAGCCCTAAATGCGTCACAAAATGAGCTGTAAGTCCGAAAATAATTCGAATTTCGAAAAAAACTCTTGAAAACATTTTCGTAAGGAGTTAAGCCATAAAAATATGAAAAAAGGAGCATCGTCGTGTAAACCTTAACTGTATAACTTAGTTCATATAGGTAAGAAATCCTTGTTAATGTATATTTGGCAAAATTTTAAGTTGGTCCGAGGAAAATTGCAAAAGTTATGAGCATTTGAGTGTCCTTTGCTTTAGATCAAGAATTGAGTGAGCAAAATTTTAAAACGTTTTCCTGAAACTTGTTATTTTCAATATCGGTGTTCACAGTAACTTAAAATCTTCTGGACTGATCGCTTTGAAATTGTGCACATTACTTTTCATATTTCATCGGGATTGTCTTTTGTTTTTTCAATAATTATTGATTTTACAATAACAAATAAGTCAATTTTTAGGTGGAAATCCAGAGGGCTTCCAGAGGCTATCAAAAATGGAAAAATCGGAAAAAACAAAAAATTCCTTCGTCTTTACTTTGAAAAACATCTCCTCTAATAGATAAATTCTACTTTTTTATTTTTAGATAATTCTGTTGCAAGTGATGATGCGCACCGCAAAACAATTTCTTTTCAAGTCGCCTCCAGATATTCACTGCCACTCGCTCACTTATTATTATTTTGAAATGAAAATTTAGTAGAATGTTTAAATGTGGTGTTCTCATATGAAAATTAAATAAACTAGAACTACCTATATTGCCAAAAAAGATACTTGAAAACATGTTCTATGAATTAACCGAACAAGGTTAACAAACCTTAAACTAGTTTTTTTTTTTACTATGTATATCACAGGTAAAAATCATGTGCACAGAAACATCTTAAAAACCGAAAAACTGAATAAAAGGTGAAAAAAGTAACTATTTTCCCGGCGTGTGTAGTGTTAATTACGAAAATAGCAAAGTATTTATCACTTTATTCTAAGACTGATGATGAACAGATGCCAGCTAAATATTATTCTTTAGAATTTAGTCCCTGTCCAAATTTATTCCGCGGAAAGTCTAAACAATGTCTTCATAAATATATAAAAAGAGGGCCTTCAAATCTGGTTGCATTAAAAAGTGTTTTTTAATTTTAAAGATTTTGCATTGCTTTTTACTCCTTAGATAAAAAATAGTAGCTTGATTTCACATGTGCTGACTAAATAGATATTGGATGTACTTTGTAGAGTTTTTGTCTACTTTTTTTTGCTTAATAAGAAGGATTCATTCAATAATATCTTATATTTTGATTCAATATAAATGAGCTCTGAGAAAAAATACTAAAAATTAGCTCATAAGATCAGGAAAGAAGCTGAGAATTTCATATTGCCGGTTCAGTTTGCTAATAATGTTGAGACTTAATAGTTGACTTACAATAAAAACAACATTAAAAATAAAAAATTTTTGGTATTACATTTACTTAACAAGTAATCAAAAGATTTATTTAGCTCGGAAAACACTTAATAAATTTTTGGTATCATAAATATAACGTTTGAAATAAAATGTCACATAACAAACATCTTAATATCTGTAGGTAATCTTTAAACTTCAGCAGTATTTATGATAGTCTTCTTAGTTTTGAAGAAAACATAGTGGAAAGTCACTTAACAGTAATTCAAAAGCCATAATCTAGCACATGTTTGACAATTTTTTTAGCAACTTTTAAATAAATAATTCAATCAAAGCATTTCACTTCCATTTAGCTTAGTTGACTATAGCAAAGAAGTTCCAAATTAGATCAGAGATCTAAGATAGTATCGTAAGCAAGGTGAAATATTTCTTTTTTCTTAAAAAAAAAAGTATTTGGAAATACTTAAGATTACAATTTAATTGCTTGAATCAATTATTATTAAATATTTAAACTTTCATAGAATCATATATTGAGTAGGTGTATGTATGGCAGTGGTTTAGAGGGTGAGGAGGTAGAGAGGGGTCGTGTGAATTTGCTGATATTTTAATCAATTCCAAAAACCATTTATTTGAGTAGATCCGAAAAGGTTAAACATGTTTAAAAAATTATTTATTTTATTTTAGTTTTAACTGTGAATATCATTAACGACCCTTCTTTATTGAAAACAATCGTTTTTAAAACAACTAGCAAAACAAAGATAGTTGATAAGATTTTAGAACTTTTCCTAATATCCTTTCTCTACAGATGTCTAATACACTGTATTAATCTCCAATGGAAAACAAAAGATAATACATATGATGGAAATTGCAAAAAATTGTCATAAAAATAAACATAACATAAAAATAAAGTTTTTTAAAAGTTTGATTTTAAAGTGTTTAAATTTATTAATTAAATAACAAAAAGGCAAAATAAAAACAAATAATAATTTGGATAATAAATAAATAACATATTTAAAGGCAAAATAATGTAGGACTTAAATTTTATTTTGTTAGATAGCCTGTAAATTCACAATAAATGCCTAGATTATCCTATATACAGGATTGTAAAGATGGTTTTTATATACACGACTAGAATATGCTGTATACACGATTCTTCTTACAAATTTATTTTCATATATTGTAATACAGTCTATTCGTATCTGTGGAAAAAGGGTATAATACATGAACGAGTGTCAGCAGGACAACGCTTTAATTCTTCTTGCGATTCACACTCTTATTCCATACATTGCTGATCGTTTAAAGATTTAAATTTGACATTTTGTTTTTCTTATGCTTGGTCGCACAATGAAGGCTTAAGCCCTGTTTTGCTTCATCTGTCACTTTAAGCCTCTCTCAACTAGTAAAACTTGTTTCACAATTTGACTTTTGACATTTAAAAGAGTTTAACGTCCTGTTAATAGTTTCTCAATACTAAGGGCTTTGATATGATTCATTTTTATGCTCAGTCAGGCACTAAATTTGACACTTTCTTATTAGCTGTTTGTAAAAATTGATTATAAAATGCTTTGATATTTTTATCAGGGTTTATATTTAAAATACGTTTAAATAAAGCTTAAGCTGTCATTGTGAAAACAGTTGTTAGATTTACTTAAAGTATACATACATATATCCTCAATAAAGGAAAAAGAAAACCAATTATTGGCCAAAATTTTTTACATTTGTACAATTTACATTAATATAAAAAAAACAAAAAAATGACAATACTATGGATACCAAAAATGAATAAAATTGTTCTTAGTTTTGAGCAGTATTGAATATTTACACAAAGAAATGATGCCATGCGACAATAACACAAAAGAGCCTTAAGGGTCAAAACTTTCTTATACACAAATTTCTTTAATTAAATAAGATTTGTACTACAGAGTTCATTGGACAATAAGCTAATACCTTACTAAATATTAAAATTTATAAGGAAATCCAAAATAATCCTTTCAACTAACAAAAAAGTATAAAATCCAATTCTAATAGTGAGATATTAAAATTTTATCCATAATATTTTTGTTGTTGTTTTGTTTAAAACAATTTCTTTTCATATATGACTTCGAAACTAATTTTAGGCTTTTTTAATGAGCTCTAGTAGTAAGGTTCTAGATTCAAATCAATAAATAACAAAATAAAACAAGCAAAGAAGAAAAATCATAAGAAAAACAAAAAAAAAGACCTTTCATTTTCTTAAGTATGTAAAGCACTTTTTTATTTTTATTTTTTTTATTATTACTATCATAATATTAAGGTCATGCTTTGCCCTCCTTTTTTATCAAGTATTAGAATTAGTTTAATGAAAACTTGTAGAAAACTAATTAAATTTCCTTATAATATCTGAGGTATGCATAGTAGAATGTAAATCGTATCTTTGATAGAACAAAAACAAAAAAAAAATTAGATCATGAATCAAAAAGTTAATATCAGATTTAATGACCCACTTAAAAAATTTAAAACTATTGACTGCAAGTTTATTACTGCAATTATTTTAGTTACATATATATCAAGCTAATTTTTTTATAAATTACAATTTTTTGTTTATTTTTAATTATGATATTTAATGAAGTATCAAATTAAATTTGATCATAATGTATGGCTTCAAGAAAACTTTCATAAATTGTAGATTTTATATAGAAAGAAAAAAAATATTTCAATTAATTTATTAGGTCAAACACCTGCATATAATTATGTCAACATCGATGACTCTATTTATGTAGTCTGATAATAAAAATTTTATTTGATCATTATCTGATTAATAAACAGTAGTTTTAATATTGCTACCTATATTTTCTCTAAAAAAAGTCTTGAGAGCTAATTAAATTTTGTCTGGCTTCTATTGAAATCTTTTTGTCCTACTATTGGGTCGGTTAAGATTAAAAATTGTTGTTTTTTTGTTTTGTTTTTAAATACTAATTTTCTAGTTTGCTAAAATTAATTTAAAATTTTTTATAAAGAATAAAATGGCGTAAGCCAGTTTAAAATTACAAGGGTTAAAAAATTTTATTGGCCAATTTTAAGAGATTTCGACAATTTTAAATGAAGAATTTCAGTGAAAAACATGTTATTAGCTTTAATCACTCTCCCAAATTCTTTACATATTGACGAGTTTTTTTACTGCTTGTTGTATTCTTCAAACTAATCGAAAATCTTAAGTGCAATTTTATAGTTTGTATACAATAAAAGCAAAAGAAAAAAAACTTGAACAAGAAGCAAATATTTTACAAACGTTTTTTATATTTTGAAGATTGCTTTCTTTTTGTTTTTCTTTTTTTTTTGGATGAATAAATTAAATTAAGTTTTTTACTTTATAAACTAAAAAAGTAAATAAAAATACCCTTACGAATATATTATTTGTATTAATATTTAATTAACTGTGTTTAAGTGTTAGAAGTTAAATAAATTTCTAATGGAAAAATTAATTTGTTAATATTTCTAACGGTAGTATAAAAACTTAAATCATTGAACTTGAACATGAAAAATTTTAATGAATGAAAATTTCATAAAACAAAACAAAAAATAACTAGTTTGAATTTTTTGGACCATTATAAGCGAAATTTCTGCTAAAAATATTTCTATTTTAGATTATTATTATTATAGATTTTTTTGTTTTCGATTAGTTTAGCTTTTCAAGTTTAATTGTCTTACCTTTTAGGTAAATAATAGTAGAAATAGTTTCATATAATAACGTTGTTTAAGAATTTTATTGATAATTTGTTTTTTTTTTTAAGGAGAAGGGAGTTGGGTATTCAATTTTTTTTATATTTTTTTAAATTAATATATATTTGTCAAAATTTCAAGTCGATTAGAGTGAAATTGCAAAAGTTATGAGTATTTGAGCGTCCTTTGCTTTAGGGCAAGGAGTAAGTGAGTAAAACTTGTTATTTTTGAAGCCGTCGGTGTGTTCACAATAACTCAAAATCTACTGGACTGATCGCTTTGAAATTTTGTAAAACATTTCTTCTCATATTTCACTAGATAACAAAAAGAGTTTTTTTTTGTTTTAATAATTATTAATTTTGCAATAAAAAATAAGTCGATTTTTAAGCGAAAATCATTATTTTAACTACCAGAGGCTATTAAAAACTATAAAAATAGAAAAAACAAAAAATCCCATTATCATTACCTTGAAAAACATCTTCTTTAATAAATAAATTTTGATTTTTTGGTTTTGGATGATTTTGAGTTATGATGGGCATTGCACGCATTGATTTTGTTCTCGCCCTTCAAGACATTTACTGCCATTCACCCACTTATTTATATTTTGAAATAAAAATTTAGGAAAATATTGTTCAAAAGTTGTGTTATCATATAGAACAGGGGTTCCCAAAGTGTGCATCTCGGTGCTATTATAGGGGCGTCGCGAGACGGTGCATACGTACAGGTACGCACGCAACGTAATGAATGTGTATTCCTTCAACACGCCTCACGCTCTTTCGTTTCCTTACTCTTTGGTTTATTTATCGTTTAGACAGTCTCGATTTGTAAAGTTAAGTTTATCCTTCATATTCTGAGCATAATATGATTTTTGGAGTTTTCTTTAATAACAAATAAAGTAATCTTAATGCATGTTAGAGCAAGCACAGTTTCTTTTCAAAGAAGGGCGTCGCGAAAAAATTAAAGTCTGTAAAGGTCGTCGCAGGTATAAAATGATTGGGAACCTCTGATATAGAAATTAATTAAATAAACTAGAAATTTTTAAAAATATGCATTTTTTTCACCGAACTAACCACGCGCCCCCCAGATTTGGCCCTTTTTTTCTTCTAAAGGTATCCCTTTATAGCAGCATAAATATACGAACCTTTATTAAGATTCTGATCTTGGTATATAAAAATTCAATAAACCCTTAATACAGTTCCTTCCTATTGTAGAGTATATTCATCTCTTTGGCTGATAAACTAAAGATTTGGCTTTCACCTAATTTTTAAGATTGAATAAAAATTTATCAAAATTTGAATGATTTTTTTGATTAAATAGTGAAGTGATGAAATTTCATCCCTCTAAATAAAATCCATTTTTGAATATTTTTCCACATAGATTTCTCTTTTTTATGGTCTGAAAAATTCTAAGCAAAAGAACTATAAATTTTTTTGTTTTTCAGGTAACAATAGTTAGTTTTTTTACTTTGATATCGGGACAACCAACAGGAAATGTTGAGTAAGTTTAAATAATATTTATTTGTGCTACTTTTCTATGTTTTTATCGCTACTAACTAGATTTCAGTTTCCATTGCTCTTTCATCTTTCTAACCAAAATCTTTAATATCATTTGCTATTATTTAAGTTTTCGGGGTGCATCCCACTTGCTTAAACTTAGAAATAAAAGATAAAGCATGTTAACTTTTTTCAAAAACAAAAAAAAAGAAGCAAAATAATTTAAAATAAAAGTTTTTATAATTTAAAATAAATGTTTTTATATCAGTTTAGTGCCACATATGATTGTGTTTATCGTTTTTAAGTCGGGAATTGTGACTGTGATAAAAAAGAAAACATAAACAGATAAAAAATAGTGAAGACAGTGTGTAGGTAGGTGTTCGGGAAAATCACCCCAAAAACTTAAAATTTTTTTATATAATAGATCAATTGTTATATTTTGTAGTTTTTTTGATTTATATTAAAACATTTTTTGTAAAATGTAAAGTAATTAAAAATTTTTTTTAGGATACAAAGACAACGTCTTATAAAATTTCCTGAAGAAACTTTTCAATATCAATTGAAAAATGAAAAAACAACTGAAACACAAAGAATTCTTGATGAAATCAATAAAATAAATACAGCACTTGGCTATGTTAAAAAATATGAGCCTCCCTCACCAACAATACTTGATTCAGAGAAATTTTTATTTCCTAAACAATCTTATCATCAATTTTATTCACCTTATTTAAATAGTTTAACAAATGGACCAATAGTTCGTGATTTAAATTTAGAACAATTACCAATATCTCGAAAAATAGTTCATCATCATTCTCTAATGATTCCACAAATATTACAAAAATCATCCTATAAGCAAGCTGAGCTTAGAGATAGTCCACGTTTAAATGCAAAAATTCAGAATATAGAAAATGATAATAAAGAATTAATAAATCAACAAAATTTAATGGCTATAAGTAATGATGTAACAAGTATAATTGAATATGGTGGAAATAATATAAATCCTTTAGAAATGAAACCAGATAAAGTAGAAGGAAGAAATCAAGAATATACAGACGGAATAGAAAAAACTAATTATCAAAGTGATGAAAACGATTTACCTGGCTTACAAATGATTTTTTTCCCATCTAATGCACAAGCAGAAGCAAAAGCTTTAGACAATGATAATGGAACAATTAAAAGAATCATACCACAACGTCTTATTAAAATAAATAAACCTAAAAATATAACAAAAATTAGAAAAAATAATGATACACCAAAAGAATCAGAGAAAAGTGTTGCTGACATTTTAGGTACATTACAGCGTCCATTTCATAGAATATCAACAAAACAACCAAATTTAATTACTTCAACAAAACCAATTGCTGATGAATTAAATCATGAAGATGATTATATTGATTTATCAGGAAATGTTAATGAAGATGATAAAATTTCAGGAACTGATAAACATTTATTTCATACACTTCATAATGGTATTAATGAAGTACAAAAGCAAGCTCTAAAAGAGGGTGGAATTTTAATACAAAGATTACGTGTACGAAAAGGCGGTATCGCGATTGCGGGCCCAGGAGGTGTCGCAACAGCTGGAAGTGGCGGAACCGCGATTGTTGGTCCAGGAGGAGTCGCACTTACACATCCAAGGAGTTTAACAATTGCAGGCCCCGGAGCGAGAGTAATTGCATTACCAACCAGTTATGATTTAGATAAAGCATTATTAAATACATCAGCACAAAATATACCAAAAGAGGGAAAACTTGTTGCAACAGGACCAGCTGTTTATTATAGTCCTGAAGTATAGTTATTTAAAATCTTGCCAATCGAATTTATTATAGAATTTCTAGTAATAAATTTGATTTATTTTTATTATTAGACTGATATTAATTTTATTTATTTAACAAAAATATGAATAAATAATAAATTAAATGCTAAAAATTTTTATTTTATCCAAACAAAAAAAAAGCATTTATTGCTGAATTTATTTTTCCCTAGCAACTTGCTTAGCTTTTCGTGTTTCTCTGGAGGAATCGAAAACTTACTTTAGATGAGTTTCTTAAGGCTTCACTTGCACTTAATGTGTTGAAAAAAGTGCTCAAATTTTTCAATAGTTGAATGGTTCTAACTTATTTATTGAACTTGTTGACAATTTTAGTTAAAATATTCGAAATTTTTGATTTGTTTAATATTTTTTCCCACCAAATATAAAAGTCATACTAAAAATTAAGCTCAAATCTGTGTTAACAAGTTCAATGAATATGTTGGGATCGTTAATATGAGTTTCAATGATTTTACTTAGCTTTCAGGCTAACTCTTAGTTTAAATACCCCGTTTTTTTAGAGCTTTAAAATGAACCTCTTTTGATTGAGAAAACAAAAAATAATATTTTATATTTGTTGAAAAATAATGTTTCTAATTATTGAATGGCTAGAAAATTTTCTAGTTTTACTTAAACATAATTAAGGTGCTGGATATTCAAAGTTTTTTAATTATTTTTTTTTGTTATATTTTATGGTAATAACTAATACAGTGTGATTCATTCAAGAAAAAACAAAAACCCACATCTAATGTTGTGCTTATGTGACTAACCTTTGACTTCGTTATCTTATTTTTCAACAAAAACAAAAACAAAAACAAAAAACAAAAATTATTTTCTTTAGATGGCAAACATCTGAACTACAAAGTTGGCCTCTATTGCCAATAAATACATTTTATCAATATAGCCAGCCATATATAATTTGGAATTATTTTCATGGGAATTTACCATCACCAATTGTGCCAATAAATACAAAAAGCATTATCTATTATCCATCTACAATTGTACATAAAAAAATTGATATAGAACCAAAAAAAACGGAACCAGAAGAAGAAAAAAAACCTCAAAATACATCTGAACCAACAACTCAATCATCAAATTCATCAGAAATAGAAGATGAAAAAAATTCTATTGAAGAAATAAAACCAGAAAAATTACAACAATTACCACAAACTTCAACAGAACAACAAAAAATTAATTCAAAAATATCTAATTCAATAGTATCTAAGGATAATTCAAGGTATACTGTTGAACAAATTATACCAATACCTGGTAGACGACTTTTACAAATAACTTCTTCTAATAAAAATAATAATAATTTATCTGAATTGAAAAATCTAAATGATAATCAGAAGGAAAAAGTTTTTGCTACAGCAATTGGTAAAACAAGTACAGGAGAACATGTACCTGGAACACCAGTTGATTTGTATTTCAGTTCATTACCCCAAAATTTTGCGAATACTAGTGGGAAGCAATCAACTCTTATACTTGAGCCATATGCTAAATCAATAGTTGGAAATGATGGTATAGCATTTTCGATTCCATTATCCCATGCCATATTAAGAAAAGGTGTTAATACCAGAGTCCATTTTAAACCAGACGCTGTAGCTGTTGCTGGTGTAGGAGGAAAGGCTCATGCACAATCTGATTTAATTTTAGATTTTGTGTCAAGAAAATGAAATTTAAACAAAAAAATTCCATTACCTGTTTTTATTTAGTTTTTGATTAAAAGCAAAAAAAAAAAAAAAAAAAAATTCAAACAAAAAGCAACTAAATATTCTAAAGTTTTTTTATTCTTTTCGCCTCCTGCAACAAAAAAATAATCTTTTTAGTACAGATAATTAAATATAAAAGTAATATGAAGGCTTTGGTTTCCTTTTTTGGGCGGGTTATAGGTATAGATTTTTTGTAAATTTTGTTTTTCTGGCTTATAATGAGGAACTAAAGCTTACACAATTAAATTTTAAAGTTCTTAGGCTTATAAAATTTTGATTATTAAATTTCCTCGAGTAACTTTAGCTTTTTTGTCTTTTTGGGTATGAAAGATTTTTTAAAGTTTACGGAGAGTATTAAAAAATATCACTTTTAAAGGTGTGAGTGATGTATTTGCTTGAAACGAAATGATTAAAAGATAATCCTCAAATATTGGATAGAAATTTATCAATGAATTTAGAATGGATTTGACAGAATTCAATGTTGAGCAAAATAATTTAAGCAATAATTGGATGAAAATATTAGATCAGTAAAGGTGAAATTGATGATTTCAGCTTTCCTAGTGTTGATAATGACTTTTTATTTATTTATAAGTAATTTTTTAGGATTTAAAGTGATTGATCTTAAAAATACGTTTTGGTATAAAATCTAAAGTCAGTTTTTTTTCTATGCCTGCTAAATTAGAACTCGTTAAATATCGCTTAGAAATCGAAAAGGGATTAACTTACTTTGATTGAATTTCACACAGACAAATTTTTACGAAATTTTAATGACCAAAGAAGTACCTTTTAGGAAAATAACTATATTTTTATATATTTATGCCAAATATTGTCCTGGCAGATACTTGCTGTTTCAAGATTTTGTAAGAATGTTCAATGAATGAAGGAAAAAAGACTTTTTTACAAATTTTACAAAGATATGATTAAAGTAATTCTTTTAAAATAGTTTTCATGTTGTTAAACATTTTTTCAACTACATCCTAGTAAAGTTTTGTTTAGAAAAATCAAAAAATTACTACACTAACTTTACTATAGTCACGAAGTTGAATTTTAATTAAGTCAATGTGCATTGATTGCCATATCTAAGCCTAGAATTATCTGGTATTAAAAAACTGAATTTCTTTAGATAAAAAAAAAGTTTTTAAGGTTGATTTTTAATTGTTTTTTTTTGTCTTTTCTATATTTTTGCAGTATTTCGATGGCAAAGCAGTATTGTTTCAATGAACAAATTTTACTGTTTTACAATCCCACTAAATGGTATAAAAAAATATACCTCGCGTGTTAAATTTAGAAAATAAAAATAAAATTTTAAATATATTTGTATAATAGCTTAAGAATACCGATGATCATAGCTTTTTAAAACGTCGCGTCATTAAGAGAAAAACGTGTATAATGCTTAGGACTCACTAGCGCTTAGCGGCACAAAATTTAGCACTAAATGCTAATGAGTCCATTAGTCTCCACTGAATTGGTATATAGCTAGAATTAGCGACTAGTTGGCGCTAGCTTGTCGGCTTTTCAAAAGAAGTTCAAAGGAATATTTTAATTCGGGAAGAATTCAGTCACTGAATATTAAGATTTTGTACTTAAAGCAAATAAGAACACATAAATCACTTTCATTTTGGCATTTTGCTTTTTGCTAATGAACACAGAAATATGCTAGTGAGTCCACTCCAATTGGTATTTAGCAAAACTCTCCATTTTTACTGTGCTAAGTCGTTCCATACGCTAAGCGCTAGTGATTCCTAGGTATAAGGCTTTAAACAGGTGCTAAAAATTAAGTGACCAACATGTTACATCCAATTAAAAATTAGATTATTCTAATAAAACTGCAAATAATTTAGTAAATTTTTATACTACAGCTTATATTGACTATTTTTCTAATTTAAAATCAAATAAAGAAATTTTCCTTGACTACAAAAATAAAAAATGTACAAGTAATGTTCAAATTTGTGTCTATTCATAAATATTACTTCTCTAAATATTAACCTTTTTTATTTCAAAGATTTTCAGGTACTTATAAGCCCATTTTCAACAAATCGTGGAATACCAATGGGTACTTCTCGATAAAAAGTTGGAAAATTTTCTTAAGAATGTATTGAAAAATAGTATAGGAACCCAAATACATTCAATGATGTTTGATATTTATGAAAGAATTACAGAAAAAAAAACTTTTTTTATATTAAAAAGATACTAAAAAGTCGACTGTAATTTTCTGTGGGATATAGGCTACCTTTACGCTTTGCGAGAAGTAATTTCCGCCTTCTGGCATTGATAACTATTGAACAAGTATAAACAAAAGACGTATAAAAATTTATATTTTTGTAATTAGAGTCATATTTTTGCATGTTTTGCTCAAATGCAGCTTAATGTATTTTCTAGTATGGTAGTTTTTGATAACAAGTTTTAATTCAAAAAAATGCGAATCGCTAAATAGAAGTAAAGGAATACTATTCTATACATAAGCAAAAATGGTTAAATTAAGGTTAAGTTTCCTATCAGAGACTTTAGATACTCTAAAAATCAAAAAAATAAAAACGATGAATGGTACAAAATTTATGCAATTTATATTTAAATAATTAAGTCAAAACTCTGGAGTTTTATAAAAGTTCAGAATTATTATCACCAGATTTTTGATAAAGTTTTTAAATGTATTGCTGTTGAAAATTATTAATGATTACAAGACAAATAAGTCAAAAGAGCTGTAAGACTTTTAGAAAGACTTTCGCACACTAATCTAATATAAAGCAAAGACAGCTATGTCACCAACAAATGTAATTATGTATTATTGAAACCGCATAAATTGACACAAACTTTCTTACATCAGTCATAAACTATTTTCACTAATTTTATGAAATGATCATAGATAAAAGTCTTTTTTTTTTGTAAGCATTTTAATGTTATTTTTCTATAAATAAGCATGAAAGTAGGTCTAAATATGCTTGACTTATAGTTTAAATAATAAATTTAATGCGACATAAATTCGTATCGCGATAACATTATTTAAATGATGATTTTAGGAAAGTTATAATGTCCAATATTGAACTCTAAAATTAATTTTTTCTCTTTATTCCTTTCATATGCTGTGGTTGGATTACAAATTTAATCATAAATCCTCAAATGAGCCTAAAAACGATATTTTTAGGATTATTTTTTTCGATTTTGGGAAGTAGCAAACTTTTTAATATTATCTTTGAATATTTTTTTTGGTGAAAAATTTTGTGTGGACATTTTTGTTTTTAAAAGTAGGTAAAATAAATGTTAATTAAATCAATTTTCTATCTATATAAGAAGTTTATTTTTATCAACATATTTTTCTACTGCAAATCAAGAGAGAAAAAAAAAGAAATAATAGGCAAGAGTTTTTTTGTGAATTTTAAAATTATGCTTGAAGATATTTCTTAGATGATATAAATTAACTAATTTGATCATTTTTCATAGAGCAATTAAAATTTCTAAAACTTTAAACAAATTATCTATAACTATCTTCTTCGTTAAAATTTTCTTCTATCTTGAAGCAGATCCTATATTCTATAAACTGTTTGGTTCTAGAACAGAGGTAAATTATATTATATATATTTATATTGAATAGAAATTTAATTAAATTCTAATAAATTTTTCATTATATAGAAAAAAAAATGAAGATGAAAAAGTAATCCTTATTCCGTACTATGGAGCAGCTAAAGGTAATTTTCTTGAAGTAAAAAAAAACCCCAATGATACAAGAAATAATGATGAAAAAGAAAATAGCGAAACAAATCCAGTCAGCTTTCAGGTTCGTAACTCTGTTGAATATAATATAAAAAATATTCAAGAAGCAGCTGCAAAATTATTACAAATACAAGACAAAGCAAAAACTCGTGGAATATTTTCTATAGTTGATAAAGAATCTTATATTGAAAATTTACATCAGTTAGGAATATCAGCACAACATTTAGCTAGATTACAAAAAAAAGCTGGTAATAATGATTTAAGTGATCTCTTTGATTCTGTATATGGAATAAGACCAATTCTATCAAAAAATCATACAAAAAATTCAAATAAACCAAATCGTCATGGATTTAGTGAAGAAAATATTGATGAAGAACGAGATGATATAAGTGGAATAGAATCTGAAATTAATAATGGAGGAGATTCTGTTTTAGTTAACCCTCCCACTTATGATACAGCAGTTGCAGAAGCAAAACCAATTGGTAAAATAAACTTCTATGAAAATATTTTATTATAAAATATTATATATTATTCAGGTTTGTCGATTGTTGGTGAAGGTGGAGTAGCATCTTCAAAACCAGTAGCTACTGCTGTAGCTGGTGATAATGGTTTGGCTGTGGCACGACCTGTAGCGACAGCACTTGCTGGAATTCCACCATCAAAATTATCATCATTAGGGATTACATCACCAACACGAACTAAATTCTTTTTAAGTATGAAAAAAAATCTTAGTTCTAATCCAAATGAAAAAAGATATGGACTTAGTGAAGATGGTAGATTAATAGGTCCAACGGAGGAGAATAGCTTTGATGATCAAGTCATTGTTAAAAATGATGATGTTATGGAAGAAAATTTAAATTATAGACATTCAAATCAATTAAGTTTAGCAGAATTGAGAAAAATATATGAACCTCTTTTACGACAAATGCAAACTTATTAACAGTCTGGAAATATTTTGAATATTTTTATAAAATATTTTAGTTTAATTTGATCAACATCTAAATTCATGAACTTAAGAAATTATTCTGATTTTATAGATTAATATTGTGGACTCTTGAATTTTTCTATTTAAAAAATTTATAATGTTCTTCTTTAATAAATAAATCAAGTTAAGTTTTCAGCTCTGCTTACTGTCTTATAAAAAATAAAAATGCTTCACATTAAGAGTGTAATTTTTTATTTACATTTTTGTCTAAAGAGACATTTTTGTTAATTTGGTCACTTTTTTTTATTATAATTACGTCACACGAATTTCATGATTTTTTGACCCCTCCCTCCGTCCTTGGCACAGCTGATCACATTTGTGAGACCCCCCCTACCTAGTGTGACATCCCATATTTTGCAATTTTACATAAAGAAAATTAAATTAAAACAGCAATGTTTTGAAATTATTTTTATTTCAATTTAAATAATTTTTTAATAAAATGGATATCAAATCAAAGTTATTCATATGAAAAAGGAGCTCAATTCGAGCGCTCGGATAGTGCTCTGAATTAACATGGTGACAAAGTGTCGAATTGAGCTCGGTATAGGACCGCTCAGAAAATTTCCCGCTGGGGATGTCTTCTAAAACATTTGCTTTTGATTCAAATAAAAATGTACAGCAAAATTTATCCTACATAGATTTGATTTTTATTGTTAATTATTATTATTTTAAATGGATCTTTGGGATAATATTTTAGAAGAACGTATATACATATGGTTCAAATTTAGAGTTGTAATACATAGATATATTATATTTTGAAATGTGATGTCACAAAGTTTGCAACACCTCCCCACCCTTTGTCACACTTCTTCGACACCCCCCTCCTCCCTTAACGTGTGACGTAATTTATGGATGGCCCCTTACAATAGTAAAATTTTCTACATAGCTTTAGAAATAATATCAAAAATATTGATGACTGCATCAAAAAACTTTTCCCTTATAACCTTTCTTAACAGGCGGAATTACACACTTTCTAACTACACAGAAAGCCACTTTTGTATAGAGAACTGTGTACATAATTGGTTGGAATCGTGTAGTAACTACAGCCATTTAAACCCTGTAGTCACAGAAAATTGACATCTATTGTGAATTTTTTCTTATTGGATCCTCCTGTTTTGTGTATCTCTAGCTCGGTTTATTTCACTAATATTCATTCTTTAACTTTATAAAACAATTTACATAATTAAAATTAAAAACTCTTAACTTTTCATTAATTTATTTAGTTAAAACACTTTTAAAACATTTAACAATCTGCGACATCTGATTTGACATTTCAGATCATATGTTTTCAGATTTAGACGCCATGTTTCAATTGTCGTCACTACAGACTTTGCCTGTTAAGAACCGATTTTTTTGTATGGAAGACTACAACGTTGTACATAGCGCCTGTTAAGAATGGGTATTAGTTTAAATACAAAAACCTATAAAGCTCTTAGTTAGTAATTTGAACTCTTAGGAAAATATTAGGACTTTCTATTACCCCGTAATTTATAGCTATCAGTCCCTGGCATAATTTGAGTTTTATGATTTGGAAATTACCAGCTGATTATTTTTCACGAGAAAGTAATTGAATGATATCCGGCCTATTACTATGAAACCAATCAATTACTGAGTTTTAATTTATGAAAAATTAAAAAGAAGTTACCAATCAAGAATGGAAAAAAATATAGCAATAAAAGTTTCTCGTTAAAATGATCTATTTTGAGATCATGACTTTCTACTTGTCTTTTGCCGCAGTTTACCACATAATTTTGCCTAAGGTAAGATTTATTTTTGTATTCCTTTAGAAAAGAAAGACTTCATTGAATATCTAGCCCCATTTTTTAAAATATCCATAAGAATAGTTTCATTTATTCAAATAAAATTGACTTCACTATAGGCATGAAATAATAAATCTAATATCCCTTAGAACATGATGCGTAGGAATTACTAATTTTTCGCATATTGAACGGTGTAGAAGGTTGAGCATTGAATATTCATCAAATTTCATTTGATTTGATTTAAAAAACTGAAAAGCTAGCTGTCGAACACTAGTGAGTCTTAGGCATGATTTAACAACATGACATAACAACAATTTTTATCAGATTAATCAATTATAAATGCAATTATCAACGTGAATAATAAGAAACAAAGAAGTAAACAAAAGATATTCAAGTAAGGATATAAAAAAAATAAGCAATTTTTAAGACAAGGTTCGGATTACTATAGAGATGCACCACATCCTTGCATACCTTCAGGCTTTAATTTTAATAATTTCTTCTAACAACAAGTGAAGAGTTTAGTGCCCTTGAAAAGTATAGAATTACGTATAAATTTATTTCATTTAGGTGTTAAATGTTTAGAATGAGATTTACTCTTTATGAGAAAAACCGCATAGTATGTTTTATGATGCGAACACATACAGAATATACACAAAAAATTCATGGCACATTTAATTTATATGTAAAATCATAAGCTTAAAAGGTTACTTGGGTTTTAGAATTTCTAAAATCGATTTTTCAAATTAAGCAGAATAAAACTGTCAGAAATAGAGCTGTGGAAAGTTGCATCCATTGCATTGTCGGCCTATGTTCGATAGCGTTTAGTCGTTTTTTCTCTCGAAGTCGTTTTTTTTTAAGTCGATTGCTGTAATTTTTTCTCAAGATAATGAACCAATAAATTTTGTACTCTACTAAGGTAGATTAAATTGAGCGTGATAAATGGATTTTTATTTTTATTACAACTATTTTTACAATTTAATACGAAAAATTATATCTTTTTTACAAAAAATCAGCGAAAAATTCAAATTTCAATTATTTTCTCATAATCTATGACTACAGACTAAAAGTTATTTGTCTTTTTGTCACTTATAGTAGTTCGTTGTTCTTTTTTTTAGCAACATCTGATTAAAAAAAAACCTTATTACATTGGATGATAAATAAATGACTAAATATCATATGTTAAAAATCAAAGGAATAATTTTTGATAAGCTAAAATTAAAGAAATATTTTTAAAATTTTGTTACAATTTTGATTAATTTGTCAACTAAGTCATTTATATTAAATAAAATCTTGATAATATCATGAATTTTAATATGAAGTAGCAGACATGAGGTAAATGCAACTATTTAATATCTTAAGATGACATAAAATTATTTGCAAAGTCCAAGCAAATTAAAAATCAATGTAAATCTATATAAAAAGAAACAGAATAAAAAACATCTTACATTTTATATGGTCTGATGGAAAAGATGAACAGGTTTTATATATCTTCTGAATTCTTAAAAGCCCTACAAGTCTTAGGAAACATAAGATTAGCAACAACAACAACATGATCTGTTGGTTAGTTCAATGGCCCTAATTGAAGTTAAAAACAAAACAGGATACAGAAAACTTCTACCAAAGAGGTTTTTAAATATAGATTCTATTAGTAGACAATCAACTTTTATTCTTATTATTTTCTATTTTATTGAACTTTATAGCAAAGAAAATATCAAAACATAAATTGAAATTATAATTTAATTTTTATATTTATTAAAGAAAGAGACTTGTTGAGAATGTTATAAAGGATGTAAAATTGTATAAAGTTTTTGCATTCTAAAGAATATATTTCAAGGGGAAGGTGTTTTCTATACTTGGGCATCGACCTGAAGAGTTTTTTATTTTAGTTATTGACTTAAATTAAGTTGAGTGCAAGTGTAATAAAAATGGTTAGTGTAATTTTTTAATTGTTTTATAGTTTTTGTATTTGAAGTACATTTGATATATTTTTTGGTATTTATAATAGAAAGTATTTTAGTAATTCAAGTGAAAAATATTATAGCTGGGATTTTTTGTATACTCTGTTCAACAGTTCTAGGAGATAAATTCAAATGTTATTTTTTTAATTTTATTTAATCAAATTTTTTGACTTATTAGATCAGTCAAAAAGTGCTAAAGCTAGGAAAAGATCATAAATCAATATAATCTGCTTCATTACTACATTTTTACACTCCTTTTTTTAATACCTGCCATTTGGAATGATTTATTTTGTGCCATAAAAAAAATCTCAGTTTTTGCGATTATATTTAGCCAGAATAACTTTTTAAGATCTGCAAATAGTCAATAGTTTCTGACTGCAAAGATATTGTATAATTTGGCTAACGGTTTTAACTACTGGCTACCCGATGAACCCTTGAAATTTAAATTAATACATTCACTGTAAGTTTACTAAATTATTTCTTTTGGAGCAATGTGTGTATTGATTTACGTTTTACAGCCCTTTTACCATTTTTGGTAAAAATATATATGTATATATATATATATAAAATAGTTAAAATAATTTTTGAAATCAAAAATTAATAAATAAAAATAAGTATGAAAATTATTTCATTTGATAAAATATACTAAAAAAATATTAATTAATAACTTAAATAAAATATAGGAATTTGAAATATTAACCCCAAATATTGGAATCACACTATGAGTAAATTATATTCACATGTACGTCATTTGAAATTAAAAATAAAATAAAATTAAGATATTCATTAACGTAAACTTATTGGTTCCTTACCACAGCTAAAGAAATCAATTAAAAAAATTTTATGGCAAGCAAACACATAGAGTTTAAAATGAAAATAAATAAAAAAAGATTAACATTTTAGTGGAAAATTTTTCATCTGAAATTTCCGAATACAAAAGATTTTTGTTTTGTACTGACTTTGGTTAATTGCATGATTTCAGGCCATTTCAAAAGCCCCAACAAAAAAATTTGATAGACCTTCTATAGGGAATCAACGAAAGTAATGTAAAAGAGGATTTTTGGCATATAAACTAACACATACACATGGGTTTTTATTCAATGAATTTCCTATCAAATTCTTCTGAGAGTATAATCGAAAATTGTTCTCTTTTAAAAAAGTAGAATGAAACGATTTCAATTTAGGGTATAAGTAATTTTTTTCGGGTCAAATAATAAGCACTTTACAGTGAGGATATTACTACTGAAAACATAAAATGTAGACGACAAGATATTAAACTGTAGAGTGTACATGAACGACAAATACCTAATAAAAAGAAGAAACCCAAGTAAACGTTGATATTTTTTAACGTTCAATTACTTAAGATTTATATCACCTGACTAGAGAAACTTGTGCCTGTGTACCTCGTGTATTAAATAAATAATCCGTGGACAATCGATTCACATAAATTTTATTGTAGTATAGTAAAATGACTGCTGATACTAACTTAAACCCCAATTTCATTTCCTTTAGATATTTTTTTGGTTCTTATTGGGTTTAAAACTTTGAAGACGGCGTGTAGCATCTGTGGTTCACACGCGAATGGTTCACATCGGCTAGAGTTTTGTTAGATGGAAAAAATTTTTAGGTGGTTAGAAAAATTCTTGTATTAAAAATTAGATAGCTTATTTTTCAAATTTTGTGCAAGGTGTCACGCTACCAGATAAAGCAAAGTACAATTTTTAGGCCGACCAAGCTCCCTCCTTAAAAGTTTAAAGATCATATTTATATTTGATTTGGCTTCATTATAAAGTAATTTTTTATTGTGTCATGCTCAAACTTTCATCACATATTAAACTTAAAAGCTTCTATTTTATATATGTGGCAGCTATATGTTGTCGCTAAAGGCTTTGCCTAGCTTACGTTACTTTCTTAACAAGGAAGTAACAATATGGCAAAAGTTTTTAATACACATAAATTTTGTGTTTCATTTTGACTAGATACCTCAAAGTGAAAAAAACAACCCACAAAATAAAAATAAACTTTTTTAAATGTACAAAAAATAAAATTATTAAAAATGGTCAAAAACCATTTTAGAAAAAAAAATTTCGCCAAATTTATCACACATGGCTTTGTATAGAACTAAAAATTTTGTACCCAAAACAAAGTTAGAGAAAATATTATCATAATTAATAAACTGAATAGCAAACCCTGAAAGCAGACGCAGATGGCTGAGTACTAAGCTAATAAGATATGCACATGACCAATGCTTAAAAGAAAATAACTAACAAAAAAGGGTATCTTTACCTGTCACAATATTCACATCTGTCTTTAGAGTCAACAAACCTTGTCAATAATTTCAAGTTTTGATTAAAAAATTAAAATTTCCTTCTTGAAATAGTCAATAACATTCTTACTGCTTAGCAACAAAAAGAGGAAAAATTTCTTCTTTTAAAAAAATTCAATAATTTGATCAATTCTTCAAAACCCTGAACAAATCACCCAAACATATTACAAGAACCATCTTCATTAAATTTTCTAAACAAAATTCTTTAGTTCTCTTTCACGTTTTACTGGTATTCTCTTTAAGGCCCCTAGAAATTCTTGAAATAACTCCCAGTATGAAGATAAGATAAAATAATAAAATTTAACGTCCATTAGGAAAAACTTTTAGACACTTTGCAATAAACCAGCTTCAACAAAGAGAAAAATAAGGGCAAAATATTTCAATTTAAACAACTTCCAAGTGCAGAAAGACTAGACATGTAGCATTAAATTTTTTATTTTTACATTATGATAAAATATCCGTTCTAAAAGATGCTAAGCTAAGGTCAACAAAAATGAAAAATATCAAGAAAAATGGGAAATGCTTTTTCTATTAAAGAATTAAAGAATTTCTTAAGAATAAGAAATTTTTCAAGCATTTGGCAAAAGAATTTCGTGCCTGTTGAAATGAAATCCAGGAGAGATTTTGAGTTTTTTGTTCTTGATTTTTGCATAGAAGAATTTTTTAAAGATTTTCTTTTCTGTTACACTTTATTTCTCTTACTTGTATTTGAAAAAGTCTGATATCTGACGAAAATTTTAAGCTTTACTATTTGAGTAAATTAAATATTGGCTGTCAAAGTTTTATTGAAAAAAAATAACAGAATGTTCTTTAATATTTTTATTAATTTATTTTCTTTAACTTCAATAAGCTTGTAACAGGAATTCAAAAATGATGACTAAGAAATAAAATAAAACAAGGTTTTTTTTGTTAATTTTACAAAAACCAATAAGTCGATTTATTAAGTAAAAATCGGTATTTTGACTTCCAAAGGCTACAAAAAATTGAAAAATCAAAAAAAAAGAAAAACTTGTGTATCTCGAAAAATACCTTCTTTAATTTTTTGGTTGTAGATGATTCTGTTGCGAGTTATGATGAGCACGGTAAGACAAATTTTTTTCATGGCGCCTTAAGACATTCACTGCCACTTATTAAAATTTTGAAAAGGAAATTTAGATTTAAAAAAATATTATGTAATTATTTAATGGGAAAGTTAATATCTTTCATTGACGTGAAAATTTAAATTTTATTGAACATTAGTGCAGAGCCGACAAATGTGCATACGTCAAATGTTTTTTATGCATTCGTATTTTGGATGCCAAAAAATTTATTAATATAAGTATAACTGCAGAAAAATTCTAATTTTAAATACAACTAAAAAATTTTTAGCTTAAGAAGTTCATTATTTATAAATAATTTTTGAGAAAAACCTACAGAAGAGAATAAATAAAAATAATAAAACTATTTTATAAATTATTTCTTAATATTTTTAGTTGGTTCAAATATTCATAACCATATTCGCTTTTTGGGTCAGTACATTAAATGCAGCTCCAATCGAACAAACAGCTAAAGAATTTGTTGTTTTGGGACCAGGTGGACAACTATTAATGAAACCTGAATTTTCAGCTAACTCACCAATTTTACAAAGAATAATTACATTAAATAATAATCCAGATGAAAGTGTAATATTTCTTCGTCCTCAATTACCAGTAAATCAAGTACCATTATTAGCAACAAAACAAAATTCTGATTGGTGGGAGCAAGCGCAAAATTGGATTTTTATAATAATTGGTCAAAATCCTCCACAAATGTGTAAATATTTGTAAAAAATTTGATTATTTATAGAAATTTAATTGAAGTTAATTATTATTTTTGAAACTAAATTCCTATAAATTTAATATTTTGATTTTATGTAAAATTTTTCTTTAGCTTCCGAAGGTGATGAAGTTGTAGTTGAAGAAGAACAACAAGTTACTTATTTAAACAAAAATATTATTCTTATACCTGGATTATTAACCGAATATCCAAATTTACCTGGCTCAATACAACGAAAAGTCTTTATTGCTAAAAATGCATCAGATTTTAGTGCCAAATTAGGTATTTTCCCAAATCAACCTATAAACATAGATCCTGCTCTTGCAGTACCACTACTTATAACAGATACAAATATAATTAATAAGGATGATGGTGATCATTTAAAAAATATAGATCCATTGAAAATAACTTCTTCTGATACATTAAAAACTAGTGAAGAATTAAAAACTAGTGAAGAATTAAATATAGTCACTCAAGAACAATCACAGGCAAGATTTATTCCAGAACTTGATGAAATGGAAAATATAAAACCCGAAATAAAAAATATAGAAAGGTTTGTGGAAAATCAAATTTATTTTTGACAATGTTAATATTTAAAAATTTTTTTAGCGATTCAAAAACCGAAGCTGAGGAAGCTAATATTAAAAGCGGTTTGTGAAAAATTTTAAATTTTTTAAAATTTAACAGCCTCTTACATTTTTCTTTATAGAGGAAACAAAGATTTCAGCTGAAAAAATTTTAATACCCGTATCAGTTCCTGAGGAAAAATTAACTGAAGAAATGCCATCTATAGATGTTAATTATGGAATTCCACTCATTCATCAGATTCCATCATCATGAATTTATCCATATTGAAATATTCAAAATAAACATCAAATCATCATTTAAAAAAAATAATAAACATGTCATCAAAAAAATTATTCAAATTTCATTTTGCATTTGTAAACCTCAAATAAAATTAACAAATTTTACAAAGACTTAAAAATTTATAGACAAAATTTCTGTTTTCTAATAATGCGCTTACAGTAGCCTAAATAATAATCAAGAATTCAAATGTTAACTTCATAACTAAGGTGACCATACGTCCCCTACGAAAGCCAAAATGTCCCGCTTTTGCAAATAAACTAACAAAACAATTAAACAAGGATTTCTTAGTAGCAATCAAGTCACGGAAGTTTTCGACGAGTATTCACTCATTTCCAACTACGTTACAAATGAGAAGATAATAAGCTGGAACACTCAAAATGTTATTGCCGAAGATCGTTGGGTGGAGTTATTCACATATTTTCGTGATAAAAATCTGAGCTTCGGAAATTTTTATGTAATTATTGAATACGCTTTATGTCTGCCAGGAAGTAATGCACCTGTTGAAAGAGTTTTTCTCTAATGAATAAAGTATGGACAAGTGAAAAATCACAGCTATGTGTTGCAGTTTTGAAAGCAATTTTAACTGTCAAGACTAACATCAACACATCATGCAATGAGTTCCATTCTTATTTGAAAACTAGGCCCGATATTTTGAAACTGATTTGCCATGCCGACAAGTATAAAACAAATACGTCTAAAACTGCAATCTAACGTGCAGGATTATATCAAGTAACGTATTAATGAAATTCAGTTAACGTGTCTTTGTAATTGAATAAATAGCATTATTATTTTTTTGAAAAATAACCTTTAATTTTTAGAATTTCCTACAACGTCCCGCTCTGACAAAAAAATAAAATGGTCACATTATTTATAAGATATATGGAAAAAAAGTTTTTATACTCAATTTTAGTATTTCTAGGTCACTAATTTTCATTTTTGAAGAATTTGTTATTGCTTGCAGTTGTAAAAAATGTTTCGAATCATATTTACAGTCAGATTCAATTTAACTTCGCTATTCTCGAAAGAGAGAGAGAGAGAGAGAGAGTTCGAAAAATTATTCAAAATTTCCCCTCCATACTTCCATATGAGCTCCTTAGTATTCTTTGAAAAATACTAAAATTCTTGCATACTAAATTTGAAATTTAAGTATTATAATTAGTATTTTGGCCACTGTCAAGGCCACTGGTCACTGTCAATGAAGTAACACAGAAAAACTAGTTTACGGATGACATCATGTTTGCCAAACGTAATCAGTAGTTTTAAAGCTAAAGAACAGCTCTTGTACTTTTACTAGTCAGAATTCTCATTTCTGTGCTGTAAGCAATGAAAAGAGTTTGGCAGTTTTTTTCTAGTAAATTCTCTTTCTTCTATTTTCCTAAATGAATTGTGAAAGTATATCTCCCAAACCATGAAAAAAAAAATAAACCCCCAGAGTCTACAATAAATTTGACATACATTTGACACATCTAAGAAGAATTCATCACTGTTTAGAATTCCGAATCTATGAAATCACACATGAACAATTTACCCAATTCCTGAAAATTAGGCCCTAATTCATTGAAATTGAAGTTTTTTGCTTAAAATCATTCGGATTGTACTCACTAGCATTCTTGTCTTCATGAAAGAAAGTAAATCATAACTTTTTCAACTGTACAATGTTACCAAATTTTTATGACATCATCATTAACGTCAGATTTTATACTATCAAATTTCCTTTTAGCTTCTATGAAGAACCGACAAACTAGCGCTAACAGGACACCATTTTAATTTATATACCAATTTAGTGAAGACTAGTAGACTCATTAGCATTTAGTGCCCGGTTCATTGCCACTAACTGCTTTTAAGTCCTATGCGCCAGAAGATCTTAGAATACTTTTGCGCTTTATATCAATCGCTGTACGTCGTTATAAATCCTTTCCACTTATCGTTCTCTTCACAATTACTTAATGCTTTAGCTACCATCTAGGTTCAATATGTGGCATTAATTTTTCAATAATTATAGCTTCTCATCGTCATTCAAGAGAGTTTTTTTTATCAATTATTGCTTGATTTAGTGCCTGATCTATTTCAAATAGAGATTAGTTCATTACGTTCAAAGGTATGCCATAATTTTTAAGACTTCCATTTTTTATTATTAAAACGTTAGGTGGATGGAAGCATTTTTTAGAATTCACAAAATTTTATTATCGTTTTTTTCTATAAATTTTTGATATAATTTTCACTTAAATTATGAATACATCATCAATGCTCCAAATCTTTGGTTTGGTTGTTTAACCACTACAAATTTTTATTCAGAAGATTACATGTAAATTTTTCATTTAACATGGAAAATTTACAAAAACTTACAAATATATTTACTAAGGCTTATAATATTCAGAAAAATATATATTTTCCCCACAGTAAAATATTTTATTATTATAAAAATATAATTCTAGCAATAAATTTTATTTGAAATTAAAAAACAAAACAAAAAAATTATTAGCGCTGCTCGAAGCTATCATCATCTTCTTCACTTTCACCAACAACAATATATGAACCGTTAGGCTTTGATGAGATCTTATTTGTTAATTTATTTTCATCTGGTCTGATGACTTCTGTTGCTTCTGTACTTAGCTCAATTGGGACTGAAGCTGAATTTCCTTGACCATCATACGACATAAATTCAGGTTCTTTTAAAGTTGTAGCATATAAAGGTCGACTTTCATCCATAAATTTATAAACAGAAAATATTGATTGAATTCTTTGTAAAAAAAATTCCAATACTGGTGGAAATTTTGCTTCACTTCCGTCACCATAAATTTTTAATGGTTTTAGAGGGCTCATTTGTATTACCAAAGATTCTGAATTATTTAAATGATTTGATTCAGTATTATTTGAAGGGATTATTTCTGGTATTAGATTATTCAAATTGGATGGATTTGGGATATTTAATGTTGAATTAATAATTGGATTTATAAGTGATAAATTTAATAAAAAATTTTCTGCAAATGAAGCAGAATTAGACCAATTGTATTGTCGTTTTGAATTCACTTTTTTTACACTAGCACTTTCAATGTGGTAATTTTTTAAAAAAACGATAATCAATAAAACAAGACGATTGATTTTTAAATTTAACATTTTTGGATAGGTTTGAAATCTTAAATAAGCCTAGTGACACGATAGCTGTTTGATTATAACTGAGATTACATGAATTTTTGTTCAGTTTCGGCACGAGAAAATTGTGTTTGTGTGTTTTTTGTTTTTATACGGTACGTGCTTAGAATCACAAAACATGTTTAAAGTATTGAATTGAGGGCTATGAAAATATATAAAACTTTCTTAGCATTATAATTTCTTTTACTAAATAGGCTCAATTATAAATAAATATATTTATTTTTTCATTTTGAAGTCAACAGTTAGATATATAAGGACATTTTGACTTTTTAGTTGAAAATTTGGACTTGTGGTTAATAATGGGCTGGCTGGTCAAATTTTTAATGTTGAATTTATTACTGTTTCAATTTTGTATGAGATTTTCAGGACATCACTTAAGATTGTTAAGACTTTAAGGGGAGAGTAATGTTAATTCGTGCAAAAAAAAAGCCACGTTTTGCGATTTTTTTGTGACGATACATTTAAAATATTTTTAATAAAACTAATGGTACATTAAAGCATAACATTTCAAAAATATTATGTAAAATTTTCATGAAGAAATATTAAAACATATGGCAATGGGAGCAATTATTTGAAAGCTCACCCCTCATAACTAGGTGCTAGGATCATCTGAAATCAAAAAATCAAAGTTCTTTCGTTAGACAATCGCTTTCCCCAGGTAATGCTGGGAGGACTTTTCGAACTTTCAATTTTTCATTCCTTGGGAGCACTTTGAAACGAAAAACGAAAATTTTGTGTTACCCTCCTCTTAACAGTGCCCAAAATACTAATCTAAGAGTACCAAAGTTTCAATTTTTGTATACAATTTCTTCTTAAGAAAACTAATTTAAAATTAGTATTTACCTCTAGTATGTATTTTTTAAAGACTAATAAAGAGCTCATGGCACAATGGAGGGGAAATTTTGAGTAATTTTTTAAATACCCGCTATCCAGAATAGCGAAGTTAGATTGCATCTGACTGTAAATATGATACAAAACTTTGTTTACAATAAGAAATAGTAACAAATTTCTCATAAATGAAGATTACTTATGTTCAAATTATTAAAGGTTCAATAGAAACAACATTTTTTTTTATATAAAGTCAATTTCAGTAGTTAAAATTAGTGATTTTAAAAGGGAAAACGCATTATAATCATCAAAAATTTAAAAACGAATATTATTATGATATAAAAAAATTAATAAACACTTGGGACAACATAAATTAACATAATAAGCGCGACTAATTTCTAACTTCAAGAACTTGAGAAGTTATATTAAAATAGAATAGAATAGATTAACACACAGTTTTCGATAAAACAGTTAACAAAGCAAAGCGGAATGAACTATCATCTCAGGTGCAGTATTTAAATATAATTAAATAAAATTACATTATAAATTTGTGATTAGTTTTTTATTAAGCTCTCTATAGGTGAAACACGTGCTATAATCTGTCGATTTAAAAATGTACACACCTAGAGAGGTAAACCAAAGCGAAAATCCATTGCATTTTCCCCAAGGTACAAATTTTGCATTTGCCACAGTTAAAAGTTGATAGAAAATGATGAGCCTTTATCTTTTCTGCAGCAGATCTAGTAGGTATGTTTATCTTTAATCTCTGGACTTGTCTGTTGTCATTTTCTTTATCTATATTTACAAATGCGTCACTGATTCATGGTAAGTCATGTGAGGAAGCTAATAGACTTACAAATCAGCTTAAAGACTTGATCAAGGCTGTTCATATTGTCTTTGCTTGTAATAAAACAATCGCTTCGGACTGTATATTAAGTTAATTAAAACAGCTAACAAGTTTTTTCTGGTTTGACTTCTGACAGAGTTTTCTATTCCACTCTATTTCTTTGTGCTTCTAATCTACTTTCAATAGCTTTTGATTATTAATTAAAACGTATTTTAAACCTAATGGTTATTAGTAGTAGTGAGGGGTGATTGGGACAGAATGACTGCGACCAGTCTAGATCTATTGTGCTCCTAATGGTGATTAAGTAAGTATTGAATTTTACGAAAATATTTAAGAAAAAACAGAAAAATTAAGAAAAACCCAAAGTAGAAGACAAAAGTTCTTAAACAACGTGGGTATGTTACGAAGGACGCACCAAATTTCAATAGTTTTACTGCTGGGTATATTCCCGCTGTTAAAATCCTCTCTTTCCCTACCATGTGGAAACTAATTTGTCACCGATAAATGTAAGTTTATGCATGCCATGCACAACTTAAATACAGAGGAGCTAAGGATAGTCCAATGTGTTCATGTAACTAAATATTAATTTTTATATGTAAAGCACAGTTTATAGATAGCAAAACCTGACAAATGCCACCAATCCACATTTTAAGAGAAATCAAGCATTTGGATGCTTGCCATACTGCATAAGCCACAAAATTTACCATGACGTAGAAAAAACCTTCTCTACATTTCACATGAACTGAATAAAAATATTAAGTTTTATTCTAAAATGCAGTAATAATTTTATTGAAAAAAAAATGAACTTAATCAAGATGACTAATTCTGTAATAACTAATTTCTGAACATTTTTGAATGCTTAGTTCACTTTAGTTGTGTTTTTAAAAAGAAATTTTCTAAAATAAAGAAAATCTCCAAATTAAAAATACAATTTTCTTACTATGATTGAAGTGAAATAAAAAACTGTAAATAATCCAATGAGGACAATGAATTATTATTTTCTTGTCATACTTCTATATTATGTTAGGATATCAAAACGGGACTATTCATAGGAAATATTTAAAAAAAAATATACAGCCACAAACATGGATTTCTTTTTTTTTGTCTCTCTAGTAGAGCACATTCAAAAAACTACATAAGCGTATTTTAAATAATTCTAAATTTCATTTTATATTTGTATTTTTGTATTTTTCATTTTTATTAATTCAAATGAATATTTGAGTTATCCAAATTTGTTTTTTGTATTGGAGCAATTTGTACATCATGAACAGCAGCCGCCCTTATTGGTTCATGATAATTTATTTTTGATGGCATTTTTTCATTTAATTCAACATATCTTCTGGAACGTAATTGTTCATTATTTGCAATATTTTTTAATAGTGGTGTATCATAATCGAATGCATAAAAAAATCCACGTGGTGGTCCAGTTGTTTCATCATCAGGATTATATTGTCCTAAATTATCAGCAATATATTCACCATTATCAGATTGCCGACGATAACGTTGCTGTTGAAGTACATTTTTAGCTAATTGAGCTTCTTCATTCCATCGTCTAAAATGTTCTTCTTTAGCTCTCTGTACTGCTGGTGTATCAGTAGCTGGCTGTAATTCAACAATTGGTCTATTATCTTGTTGATGAAATCCTGTTTCATCAGCAATATAAGTTGCTATAAATTCTTCACCATTTGGCCTAACATATTTATATGTTCCACGTACTTCATTTTTTTTTTCATCTTTTTCTTCGACTTTAGCTTGATTCCAATCTCTATAACCATATTTATAACCACCTAAACCATTTTGACCATGAAATTGATGTGCTCGATAAATTTCTTCAATATAATTTTGTGGATCATCAATTTTACGTCCTCTATATATTGTATTACCATTAGCATCTTTTGTTGTTGAAATTGAATTTTCACCTACTTTATGAGAATAATTAAGTTCAAATGGATGTGATTTAATAAATTGATCTGCCTCCTCAGGCGTTATATCTTGTAAAAAGATATTTTCACTATTAATTGATGATAATATCTGTAAAAAATTATTTTTTTGTGTTTTAACTAGTGTATAGTTTTTTCTATGGATAATGATTTTTAGTAGTTTAGGTTTAGGTTAGTCGAATAGTTTGCTCATCATTATCTAAATATCAAAACTAAAACAGAAGTAAAGCCAAACTATAATAAATTGATATCATCGTTTAAACATTTTTTAATGTTAATTGCCTCTAGATAATTAAATTTTAAAACAGAAACTTAATTTTTTTAAATTTTGAATTACATTGGAAGACTCCAAAAAATTATAATAAAATTTGAAAATCATTTAAATGAATCTAACAATAAGATATTTTTAAATCTTTTAATTATTCCTAGGATGATTACTATGCAAATATTTCACATTTACAGAACAAAAAATCGCTACAAGGTCAGAAAAATTTAAATTGCAATTAATTTTTCTTGAATTAATTTCCAGCTTATTAGCACAAGATATAAGCCAGAAAAAATGAAACTTTTTACATTTAATGCAAAAAAAATATTTGATTATATCAATTATTTTGATTAATTTCATGAGTGATTTGAGTTTTGCAATCAATTGGATAAAAATGCTACCGAGATGTGAGAAAAAAACTAATGACAATCCTAATAAATACTAAAAAGCTTAATCATATTTTGACGTTTTTCTGAAAATAGAATACTACAGTGCTCTGCTTAAAGATTAATAAGTATCTAAGAAGCTTTTCAACAGCTAAAAAAGTGGTAAAATGTTTTGACGATGCAAATATTTCATTTGAACTTGCATAGTCCAAAAACGAAGTAGAAGGCTTAAAGACTAAACTTCAAAATTGTTATGAGTCAATTAGTCTCAAAAAGGGCACAAGTTTTTGGCAGAAGTCGAAATTATATTTACTAAAATAATTTGATTTAAAAAGTTAAACATATTCTAGAGGTACAGTAAAAGTAATTAAAAAAAATTTAAAATTTTGGTAGTAAAAAGTATTTTCCACAAGAATTTAATTAAAGAAATTTGATGATCTTAAAACTGATCTTAAACATTTTTCTATACTGAACAAAGTTTCAGTTATTTTATATTCATGACCAAAATATATAAAAAATTTACAACTATTATTAAAATTTTTAATGTAGTTCACTACTATGGTTAGTGTCTTTTTGAAATTTATAGCATAATTTAGTGTGATTGACTTTAAAATTTTTGTTTACTAACATATAAAAAAACAAATAAAAGAAAACTAAAAATTAGAGTAAATTACAATCAATGTAATAAAACTTGAGTGTGTAGAAATCAAAATGAACACAAAAAATAACAATTTAACACTTTTTAAATAATTTATTGTGACTACTAAACATTATTGAGTAAGAGCAAATTTTTAAGTACCTAAGGTTACAGCAGAAAGTATACATAAAACTGTTATCTAAACAAATTTGCTGTGCTTAAATTTGAAAGTCAAACATACCACACCAGTCGCATATAACTTTTTTAGCCACTTCCAATTGTAACTTATTGCATATATTGTGTATTGCATTTAACTTGACCAATCTTAATCAAATTATTTAAAATTTTTCTTATTGATATTTAAGGGGATGTAGCTCAGATGGTAGAGCGCTCGCTTAGCATGTGAGAGGTACCGGGATCGATGCCCGGCATCTCCAAAACAATAATTTTTGTAAATATAATTTATAAGTTTATTAATTACAATAATGATAAAGTAGTGTACAGTTCTTATGCTATTGTTTTGACAAAATAAAACTATTGTAGCTTAATTTGATTTTTGAAAAATATTCTTAAATATTTTTAAATAATACGAATAAAAAATTTTAAAAATGTTTCTTGGGACTTTATTGTATTTAATTTTAAACAAATATATCTTTACTTTTGGGAAAATACGAAATAAAATTGAAGTAATTTTTATAATGGTGTTTATTGTTAAGTTTCCAGCAAATTTCGTCCTACTACTTAATACAGACACTTTATGTCATTTGTTCTTCTAAAAACAAGAATAAGGTCAGATTTTGTTTTTTATTCAGGAATCTGAATAATTACGAAAAATTGAGATTTCAAAAAATTCTAGTTTGTAGTTTCTTACGAAATTAGGATCTGATACCTTGTAATAATTAATTGTTGTCAGTCCATAAGTTATATTAAATGAAATGAAAAATCTAATACCTAGATAGATTTTATCGTCAACGCTTTTGACGAGAGTTTGGTTTCATGAAAAGTCAAAAAGAGAATTAAAAAATGACAACCATCATCTTCTTCCGTATTATTTTCACTTCTTACATAATTAGAATTAAAGCCTTGTAATAGCATAAAATATTTACATTTTACTCATCTTCTTGGAGATTGTTTTACTCTGAAACGTAATATCATGAACTTTATCCTCTTTTTCGTTTACAAGTTTACGATGAGCAACTATTTAAGTTCATATATTTTGGGTTTATAGTACTTTTAGTTTTAATTACTTTAAAGCTTTAGAAATTAATGAAAATGTTTTGCAGTTTATGGACGACACTCTGGTATCAGACATTCTAGTACTTTTCGTGAAGATTTTGATGGCTATTTATTTAAAAAATAACACTTTTTAGGGGTTTTTTGAAGCAGATAAATAAAAGGATCTCCACGTCATAGGATAGCATGGAAATAACTTCCACAGAAAATATTTTCTGAAATGGTATTAAACTGCAAAAAACTTATTACTGTAGGGAATAATAAAAAGTACATATAATCAGATGGATCAATGTGATCGTTAATAAAGAAGCTATAAAAATTATGATACTAGTTTTTTGTCTTTCTCATGACTTAGTAGTTTGTTTATATATTTTATGTAATTTCTATATACACCAAAAAAATCATAAAAAAGAAAAGACAACTAATATTAGTAAATACATAGTTTAAGAAAGCTTTTTGAATCAATTTTACCGGAAATCATTCGCTCGATTCGTAATCAAGTGTCAACATTGAGCTTAAATCATTTTTGATCAAATGCGAAAAGTTTTTCTTAATTTTAAACATGAAAAAATTTTCAAAAATCTATTTTTACCAAAGTTATTTTGGCTGTAAGATTTGAAACTCCGAATTATTGATATACTTGTTTCAAAAACCTGAGTATGGATTTTAGGTATTTCTTCGCAATTACAGAGTGAAATACACAGATTTTGGTATGTAAAACGCTAATAAATTAATTAAGGTTTAATTATTTAAATTTAAACATATGATAAAAAATTTTTTACGTTAAAAAAGAATACTTCCAAGACTATAGAATTAATTGAAACTAGTTTTAAAAAACTGATGTTTTAAAAATCTTTTCAATATAAAATTAACTGCTGTTAAATCTTTTGAATTATTTAAATTGAACAAAAATTGTTTATGTTGTTTTAGGAAATTTTGAAAAATGTATAAAGACTTTAATTAAAAAAAACTATTAATTTCAGATAATAAAGTAAATTTAATATGCACAAAAAAGCGTTATATATTCCGGATATGACTTTAAAGATTCTTTTGTTTTAGATAAATTTTTGCAACATCTCACCGAAATCAAAAAAGGAAAGTAAAGCAAAAGATTTCAACGAAATATATTCAAACTTTTATATTAATTTTAAATTTTTTCGTTTTTCATATTCATTTTTTCCGGTTAACAACAAGAATTGAAACACAATCCGCATTTAATAAACTTTAAGTTTATTGGTCCATCACCGTTTTTTTTTTCTTCAAATTTCTTTGACACTTGAAAAAAATGTTTTTTTTTTCGAAAAAAAAGCAAGCAGAAATATTCGGCTTTACTATTACAAAAAAAAAACAATTATTTGTAAAGATATTTAAACATTCTTATCCCATGGACTAAGTTTGAATGAAATAATCAATAAATCACAATGAATCCTTTAATTACACTACTTTTCTTTTTGTTTAGAAAAATTTGAATTAAACTTTGCGAAAAAATTTGAAAACATGTACAGTAAATATTAATAGAAAAAACTAAACACAATTCAAAATGTAAATGAAATTTAAATAAAAATTCAGTTGAGAAACAAAATTTATTAAAATTTAATTTTTTTTACCATCAAAATCCCGGGTATAATAAAACACTTCATTTTTTTTTTTTTTTGAATATTCCAAAATAATAAAAGATTTAAGTGACAAACTTGAAATTTTCAATTATTTCGTTTTATGGAAATTGAACAAAAACAAAATCAATTTTCTAATTAAAAAATTCAACTGACTGATATCAACTTCTCTACTTAAATATATCCTGAACTAAGATGTTGCTGCCATTTATATAGTCACGCTAAACTTCATACATACATAATTTTATAAAAGGTGGATGCGAGCAAAAATTCTTCTTTTCTCATCTTTATAGAATTGAAGTAAGAAAACAAAAAAACAAGAAAAACAAATAAAAATTTTATACTGATGATTTTTTTTGTTGTTCATGATTTAGAATTGGCAACAAAAACATTTAATTTGTTGATCTGATGGATAAAAATTTTACGAAAAATTAAATTTTTATTTCATTTTCAAGTTTGTGACAATTTTTTTGTCAAATATTTTAAGATTTATTCAGCAATATTACTATTAAGAGGCTAGAGGGTCACTGAAGCAATTTTTTGAGACAATTATTGTTTTTACCTTATGTTAAGTTTTAAGGTTGGTTTTTTTTTCTTTTTTTCCTACAAAATAATATTATTTATCCAAATATTTTTGCTAGATTTTAGAATACATTATTAAAATCTTTTGAATAACTGCAAATCTATGAAAAATAATTTTCTTTAAAAGTTGAGTTGTGAAATTGTGTTTTCGTTTTTAATAGAAAAATTAAATGTCATATAAGTTTATTAATGATTATCTTATTTATCATAGAGCGTAACTAATGCAAATTTTTATTCATTTAAAGGTGGACTCACTTAGTGCACATATCTCTGCGGGTAACATTCATAACGTCAAAAATGACAAAAATTTCACGATTCAGTTAGTGCGGTTCTGCGGGAATCTCTGTGGTTATTTGTATTTTCTACTTTTTTTTATTTTTTTTTTTTTACTGAATTTCATCTTCTTCTGAACCAAAAAACAAAAATGCCTCTGCTAAAATCAAAACAAAGTTGTACAACAACAACTATATATGAATCGGGTATAGCAATTCTTTTGCAAGCGTAAATGCAAAAAACAAAAAAAACTTATCCAAAAAGTGTGTGTACACAAGAATTTCACGCTTAAATATCCACATTTGAGGGGTAACAGAAGCGAACAACTTGGCGTGAGTCTATGACGTCAAAAATTTTTGCCGCGGAGATATGTGCACTAATTGTAAGTGAGTGCCCACCTTAAGATATAAATTGTTTAAATTCAAAAATTCCTTATGGTAAACCAACAAATTAATAAAGTTCTTAAAACATGCAAATCAATTTGATTGAAAACTGATCAAATAAACCAAAATCTGGAAGAATTCAAAGCCATATCAGACAAGATACCCTTAGCACCACCAAGTTTTTTTTCTAAATTCATGTGGAAATATTACAAAGGTTATCAGAGTTTATTTTTCAAAAATAAGGAAGAAGCATTAATTTGGACTTCTGGTAAGAGGATGTTTAATTTATTTATTTTTATATCAAATCAAGAAGAAAATTTTGTAATTAATTGGGCCATCAATTTTGCTAAAATTTTTCATACAATTTAAAAATTACCATTGAAGAAGTTGAATGGAAAAGTTACTAATTATATTTAATAGTAAAAACTAGTAATTTCCAAACTTTATGATAACAATATTTTTGAATACTTCATCATTCAAATAAAATTTCAATAAAACAAGTAATGTAATAGGAAATTTTTTAAAGAATATTCCTACTTGAGATTGTTTCATCTTTTTTCTGAATTCAGAGTTCGGAATTCATTGCATTCAGTTTTCTGAAGTTTTTCTCTCATATAAAACTTAAAATTAGTTTATTAAATATAATTAATGAAATAATATTTGACCTAACTGTATTAACATCAATTGTCATGCACTCCCAACATAACAAAATTTATTTGAACTTGATTGGATGATTAGAAAAGAGTTTTATTAACCACTGAAAATTTGTAAAAGATATTGGACATTATGTGCTAACGGTAAGAATAATATTTGAACTAATTGTATCAATTGTCATGCACTCCCAGCACAACAAAATTTATTAGAACTTGATTGGGTAAATAGAAAAGGGTTAAATTAACGATGGAAAGTTCCAAAAAGATATTGGACATTATGAGCTAACGCTAGGAATAATATTTGAACTAACTGTATTAACATTAATTCTCATGCACTCCCAACACAACAAAATTTATTTGAACTTGATTGGATGAATAGAAAAGATTTTATTAACAATTGAAGGTTTTTGAGCAAGCTAATAGTAGGAATATAAAAATAAAGAATAAAAAAATTTTTTATAAATATTTGAACATATGTTGACAAAATTTCATCAAAGAAACATGATATTACAGAAAAACTACTAAAAGAATATTTGATTGCCCTTCAAGTCAAAAAAAAAGAAGAAATATCCAAGATATTTGATTGGAATTTTAAAATATTTAAGAATAAGAATAAAATATGTTTTGGACAATACAAAAAACGAAATTTTTATAATCAAAAGTAAAATTTATGTAGTGTTTCTTATTTTTAGTGAAACAGTAAAAATAATAGCAGACAGTTTCACAAATAAAATACCATTTCTTCAATAAGAGTAATTAAAAATCAATTTTTTTATTGGTTAAAACGAAGAAATTTATTAAAAAAATTTTTTTTGCATTATTTCAAACAGGGATTTACTAGGAATTTTATAAAATTTATATTATAGCAAATATAAAGCATATTTTAAGTCAAAAAGTTCAAAATACTTAAACTAATTAAATTAATTTTCATCCTATTTTAATCAATCATGAACGATGTATGCCTTTTTAGAATTTCCAAACTTTAGAAATTCTGGTTTAAGCAAATGAAACAAAATCAAATGAAAAATCTTAAAATGCAACCATAAATTATATGATTTAACAACCTAAATGTGATTTTTTACTACAGAACGAAGATGATGTACATAAGGTTGAAATTTATAGTATGGAAAAAAACAAAATTTCGCTTTAATTTTGCACTAAAAATTATTTACTTATATTATAGGTATATATATATGTTTGTTTTTTAATAAAAATTCAATGGCTGTGTTTTCTCTATTTGTATTGAATTTTTTATGTACATATTTTCTTCCTTTTTTTTTTTTATTAATTTTGTAAATTGGCATTCTTTAAGTATTTTATTTTCAAGTACACATCAAAAACTAAAACAGATAGCCAATTTAAAACTGACATCAGATAAATGTACTTTAAATGTAAAATTCATGGATTTTAGTTGGAAATTAATGAATAGTCGGATAGAATATACGTGGTATGACCCTTGGATAATTGCATGATGGGAAGCTAACATAGGTCTGTATAATAAAATGGTTTTGATACACTTGAATTTGTTTTTTATGCAAAAATATATTGGTCAGTTTCAGTTCAAAAATATTATATGTACTTATATATAAATATCCTAGAATATCAAATGAGTTGTTTACATGAAAATAAATAGCTTAGCAATAATAATAAGTTTTAAAAGACAGTTTAACAGAAGGGACATTTTCTGTATCATTACGATGCATTAATTTGTAGTAAAAAGTTTTAATTTAAAATCTTTTATACATGGAATAATTTTCTTACTTTTATCGAAAAAATATTCTTTCGCGTATAAAAAGATTTTGAGTTCTTTAGCAAACAAAATATTAAAGTAAAATTGAAAATGACTTTTATAATGATCTACACCAATGAATTCTTAAGGCTTATAAAAATTCATTTCCAGATGAAATTGTAATTGTATGCGGTTTCTATTTTTTTAATTTACCTATGATTTATTTACTATTATTTACTATAGTTCAATATAGTTTTTAATAATTTTTTGATAGGAATTTTTTTAACCTTTTAAGATTAAAATGTTTTTATGATTAATAAAAACACATCAAAAGTACAATATAAGTTTTTGAAAATTTGCTTTAATTTTAAATTTTAAAATATTGTTCCTAAATCATTGCTATAAATTTTTGGTTTGTATTAAATTAAAAAATAATTTTTTTAAGTGAAATTTTTCAATAAAGTTCCTTGAAATATTTTCTTAAGGTTTAATAAGTTGTTTCCAAACTTATCTAAATTTTTAGTTTAAAATATTTTAGTTTTAAGTTAGCTTTAAAATATTTTTTAAAAAATTTTTCCAAATTCAATTTAAATAGTAAATAATATTTGTCAAGTAGAATAAACTGCACAAAATATTTCCTTGATTATAAATTTAAAATAATTTTCTTCCAGTAGAAATACTAAATTGTTATTTAGGATATGTTCCCAATTTTAGGTTTCGTAAATATCTCCCAAATAATTTTATGGCGAGGGTAAATATTTTTTTAAAACACTTTTAAAATACATTTTATAAACTTTTTTCGAATTCAATTTAAATAGTAAAAAATATTTATCAAGTAGGATAAATTGCTCTAAGTATTTCCTTGATTATAGATTAGAAATAATTTCCTTGCAGTAAAAATACTAAACTATTGTTTAGGATATGCACTCAAGTCTTAAGTTTTGTAAATATCTCCCAAATAATTTCAGCAAGTCATCACTACGAGGCTAAACAATTTTTTAAAAAACTTTTAAAATATCTTTTAGAAACTTTTTCCAAATTCAATTTAAAGAGTAAAAAATATTTGTCAAGTAGGATAAATTGTACAAAGTATTTCTTTGATTATAAATTTAAAATAATTTTCTTCCACTAGAAATACTAAATTATTGTTTAGGTTATGTACCCAATTTTAATTAAATATCTCCCAAATAATTTCATTGCGAGACTAAATAATTTTTTAAAACACTTAATAAAAAAAACGTAAAATTCTTGATAACTTTTTTCACAATTTGCATCCACATTATTTTAATATTTATTTTTATAATATTAATATTTTTGCTACCAAATAATATATTTGAATTTTTCCATATCCAAAATATTAAATAAATATTTTTCTTCACTTTTTCCTTTTTCTATGATTAAATTTATAGATAATTTTACTTACTTGGTCAAATTAACTTTGCAAAAAAATTCATGATTACTTCGGCAACTCAATTACAATTTAAATTTTTGAAGAGGTAAAAATACTCTTGATGTTACTTTGATGTATTTAGTAGCCCTATATAGAGACAGAAATTTCCTATTTTAAAAATGAATAAATTATTTTTTAACAAACAAATACAATTATAAAAGTATTCTAATTACATTTGTTGCCATTCAAACTCCATAGATCAAAAATATTGAAATAATTCAAACATAAGAAGTTTTTACCTAAAAAATTACAACAAAATATTTTATTCACACATTGAAAACATTAAAAAAATGTTAACTAGCCTCATTGATTTTGATTTTGACTGGAAGCATCATTCCCCAAAAATTCACAATAATGGTATTTTTTATAGCTTTAGATGTTTTATAGTTATTTTATTACTTCCCATGTATTTGTTATTCTTATTCCCACTATTTAAAATATATTAAAAAGTTATATTGATATTAAAATATACAAATACAATACAATACCGCTATAAACGTTTTTATACGAGACGAGCAAGCATATAAAACAATTCATATAGTCGTTGTCCCTTATGTACAAACAATATAAATCCAACAAAGTAAAATTGCTTATGTCCAAACTCATATGACTTAATTCTGGATGAGAAATTTAATTTTAGTTCGTTTTTATTATATATGGCATCTCGATTTTGTTGTTGTTTCCTATATGTTAGGCTCTATTCTGAAAAAATATGTGGAATAAAGGAATGATTGAATTTTATATACTTGAATACAATAATACCTTTTTGTGTTAGTGTATTTAACTGTATTAAATATAGTTAGTCAGCAAATTTGCTAAAAAATTTTCCTTGAAGTTCATTATCAAAAAATTTTACAAAATATTTAATATTTTCTTTTAATTTTTATCGAATTTATTTTATATAAAATTTATGATTCTTTAAAAAAATAACATCACTTACATCACATAAAATTGAAACTTTTTTGTTATTCTGCAAATGGCGGATTCAATTTTTTTCTGATGAATTTTTACTATATGAATTATGGCTTTCTAGATACGAAAATTGAATTCCTTTTTATAAAAACTGTAATATAATTTTTAGTTTTTTAAGATAGTTATATATATTATATTTTTTTAAATATACTAGAGATAAATATTTATATATATATATGTAGCATACCTAAAAATACTGTGCGTTTTATATTTCGAATCAAAAATATCTTTTGATTATACATATATCCACGTAAACAGATATTATCTATAATTAAATATTTTTTAGAATCATAAATGTTAATCTGATACCTTTTTAGTTTTTGGTTTTTGCATATCACCTACGACCAAGTCTCCTGCTAAACTGAAATATTATTCGTTCCCGTTACATTAATTGGAACAGTTTTTTCTATTTTGTCTGTGTGTGAAACAGCAGTATATTTATTACACTAGGCTAGGCCTTTTTTAAACGTTATTATAGTATAAAAAAACACAATAAAACTCATTACTACATAAATACATGAATATGTATTGGTAAGATAACAAAAGAAGAGTATCGCATGAGGCAACGGTAGCTCTGTTATTTTTTTTTTTTTGCGGTGAAGGAGACGAAGCTCAGAAACTTTTAACACTTTCATTTCCCCTGCCTCTTGCTATGCAACGAATAGGGCGTTTTCACTGAACTTAGTACATAGTATTTAGTACTTTTTTAAAAGTATTTTTTTTTCTAATAAAAATATTAACAGAAAAGTTGTACTAAATACTCAGAGAAAACGCACTATTCGCACTATTCCAAAAAATTATAACGTGTAGTAAGCTTTATAAATGTATCTTTATTGAATATCGCTTACTAACGCTCGGAAACAGACCTGATCTCGTAAGACACTGTGGAATACGGAGATATAAAAATTCGTGCTTCATGGATGGATTAAAATAATGAAAAATTTCGAAACTGTCTATTTTAATTCTTTTATTATATTACCGTAAAAATAGCAGCTGAGACGATTAATGCTTTTATTTTTTGTAGAGTGTTGTACCTTTAAGTATTTGTATTACTGTCAACGTGTTTATATATATGTATATATATATATATATATATACAATTTATGCTAAGTAATATCAAAAGGAGAATATCAAAAGCCATGCAATTGTTAAATACATACATATGTGCGAATAAATCCAATAAAAATAAAACGAAAATAATAATTTGAAGTCAATTTTTTATATTAAATTTTTTTATCAAATTACACGAATCCCTAGTTCTAATTTAGATTAGATGAACTGTTTTTCTTTTTTTGTTTTAGATATAATTCAGCTAAGCCCCACGGATTCATCGTGATTTTTTTATAAGTGAGATATTTTTATTGTTTATTCATTAATTCGTATAACGATATCTTAAGAATTTGAAAAAACAAAAAATCATTCTACGACTTAAACAAACATAAACAAACTTCTACTTTATTAGATATTCAAATTCTGACAAATTACTACTTGACTATTAAGGAAGTATAAATATTATAGGAGGTTTTTGAACATATAAAGCTATTAATAGATAATTAAAAATTCAAAAAAAAAAAAACAATATTTGAAATTATTCTAGTATAAAAAAGAGATAACAGAAAAAAAGGATTACTTTTCCGTATAATATCAGACACTTTGGCATCCTAAAATTTTCATTAATTAATATAAAATTTTTAAATTTTTTAAATTAATTAATATTAAAAAAATTTACTAGAGGAAAAAATTTTTTCAAAATCATTCAACAAGAGAGCCTAGTCAGACCATATATGCCATAAGATACGGAAATTTATGCAAAAAGGTTTTTGGCTTCCCACAAAAAGCTATGTTTAATAATATCTAAATTAGGTTTTTTTTTTTTACTATAATAGATTTATGATTGTATATATTTTTCTCTAAATGAGATAAACTTTCTTATATTTTCTATATTAAACGCGCATTTATTAAAACAAGAAACTTGTTTTATGTATGATATAATCGATATTTCAGTTAAAAACTAAAATAAAATAATAAATAATACAGTATCACTTTAAAAAACGATAACTTTTACACCTATTAGTCATCTTTAATTACGTCAGAAAAGTAAGAATCATTTCATTTGGTTCTTTAAGATGTTGAATATTTTCAAAGTTATTTTATTTCTTATTAAAAATTATCAATTCACAAGGCTATATTTAATGTAATTGACTAATATATTGATTTAAACGAAATGAATATAAGATCAGAAGTTTGTTTTGTTTCTTTCTTTCAAATCCGCAGTAATCTCCATTTTTTGTTGTTATATTTTTAAAAATTACAATTTGAATTGTTTTAAAATAAAAGAAATTATTATTATTATTTTTTTTTGTTTTGTTATTTAAAAAAAAATTATAGATAATATTATTATTTGTTTTGAAAATTTTTTGTGTTTAACAAAACATAAACAATTTTTTCTGTAATTGAAGTTTAAGAAATATTTATCAAATCCAAGGACTTTCAATTGAATCACAAAATAAACGTATTGAATTTCCATTTAATAAATTAAAGTAATTATTTTTGCAAAAATTTGGCAATATTGATAGTTTTTTGACTATATTACACCGACTATTATTGAAGCTGATGATGAAAGTTTTTTAAATATTTCAAAATATTACCTGAGATATGGTTTTTAATTATGGATTTATGCCATATCTAAGAAAAGTTAACCAAGTATAGTTTCCCTTAAAACATTCTAAACTTAAAATTTTTGTTGTTTTACACAACACTTATGTCTGTTGTCCTTATAGAATCACCTTTGAACGACTTAAGTCAATTTTTTTCCATTTGTATGAAATTTATTGACACTTGTGAATCGAATGTATTACATTGACCAATTAAAAGTGAATTTAATGCTATGGTATTTATTCCGTCACTTCTATAGAAACGACTTTTGATGGTGCAATTTAAAGGAGCCATACATTTAAAGGACAAGTTTCAATCAATTTCATACAAACGGGAAAAGTCACGCAAATGAAGGGAATGTTATCCTATTAACCAGAAAATTTTATGCTGTTTAAATATAATCTGTTGTGTTTTCTATTTGACGTGTTATTCCCAGTTCAATAATGAGTCTAATATCAAGGAAGGTAGGGATAAAACATCAGTGAAAGAGATCTAATTTTCGTTAATAACACATACTTTCGCGGTGAGAGTTTTGTTAGAAACGGATATAAAAATAATTCTTTGCCAATGCTACTTTCCGCATGGCTATTTACTACATGCTCTACTGTAGTCTTTTTTTATTAATCCATGTGACATAATCACGTAAAAATTCCTCCAATTCCTTCACTGATACTGGGATTTTGCTTATGGTATTTGTTAAGAAAAACGAAATATTTTAAATCTTTCTCTTGCAAAACTTTTATTATAGTAATTTTTTATATTAATTTACTTTTTAAAAATTTGAAAATTTCTATAGATTGTATCTAACATTGTTTTTTTTTTTATTTTGTAGTATATAAAGTTATTGTATTTTATATTTCTATTTGTGCAAAATATTTTAGACTATATTCTCATTGAATGAAAAAAATTGTTTTGAATTGTGCATTCGGTACTATAAAATGTTATGAATTTCTGTTTTAATTGTAAAAAAAACTCATTCCATTATTATTAACTATTAAAAATTTCAAACGTTAAAATTTTATTAAAGTTTGTTGTTAATTTTTGTTTGTTTAATTTCATCGAACCAAATTTTTATTTGATTAAAATTATTGATAAATAATATTTAAAACATTTTAAATTACAAAAAAAAAAATAACCATTTGCTTTTCATGACAAAATATTTAGATTTTTCGAATTATTAATTTACCAAATTCTAATTACAGCATTTCATTTTTGTTTATAAATTTAAATTCAGTCGTAATTAAATTTAACCTTTATAAATATGTTCACTTAATACTTATAGATATTTATTAAAAATTTTTCATTATGGCAGTCGATTTTCAGGAATTAATAACTTAATCAATTTCTTATAATAATAATTGGAAAAAAGTATAATTTTGTATTGTTTTGTAAAGATATTATTCTACAAACTTAATTAATTCAGCCTTTTACTACTTTTGATGTTTATTAGTCACAAAAATTTTCTAAAATGTATTTTTAACATCTGAGTTTAAGTTAATATATTTAAAACGAAACATAAAAAAGTTATAAATATTTTTTGTTTTAATTTTTAAAATATAAATTAATTTAATTTGAAATATGCGGTAAATAGTGATAAAGTATTGGCATTTTTCACATAGATTTATTTGAAGTAATTTAAATTGAATGTAATAACTCTAATTCAGTTTGTTTTAATGCTAATCTGAGAGCAACTAGTCAATATATATGTGACGAATATTATGTATTAATCAAGATTATAACCATAGACAGGATCGCTGACTGTAAAAAGTTTTTCATTTTAAAGTCCCAGTAAAAAAAAAAAAATGAACAAATAAAAAGAAATAGAAATAAATAAATACTATATAAATTTCTGATTAAAACAAAAGAAATGATGAGGAAGAATTATAGTAGTCGAATAAAAAAACAAAATTGAAGATTAAATAAATTTAATAACGAGACTATGCTTAGATTTTGAAAAAAATATATTAAAGTCAATCATATCGCTGAAATTTGTATAGATAAAAGAATTCTTCTAATAGACAAATTAATAAACATAAAATAGAGTTATAAAGTTTTTATGGAAAAATGGTAATAATTTGATCAATTTAGAAAATAATATACCACCATAAAGAGTAGTAAATTTAAAAAATAACACATTAACTAAAGTTTATGCTTAACACGTTGAGAACGGCGTATACACACAAGAATGTTTTATCTGGCGGCGTATAGTACCGGTGGCTCACGTCGGTTAAAGTTTTGTTAAATGAAAAAAATTTTATGTGGTTAAAAATAATTTTTGTTATTAATTTTTTGCTAGGCGCCACCGGATAAAACAAAGTACTATTTTTACTGTAACCCGATGAGAACGACTATTTCGTTTGCGCCGTCCTCATTGCGTTAAACAATAATTTATAATTTTTGTTGTTATGTTTAATTATTGATATTTAAAAAACAAAAAAAACAAAACAAACATATAAATTGTAAACATTTAAGTAAAATTTTAAAAATCAATTACAATTATTTTGTATTACAGTAGCGAGGTTGTTGTTCCTCCCAGGGAGAGTATTATAAATTCCTGGATTTATTTATTTTTCAAATCAAAAAAATTTTTAATCTATTAATAAATATGAAAATCTAAAGTATACCGTAGTAAGGTAATATATAACAAATATTTATTTTTACTAACATTTCAAGCTTGATTTAAATTTACAATATTTGATGTGGGAAAATTATAACACCACAAATAAACAGTTTACCTAACCATATAAAATTAAAGATAAATCATGCAATATAATTCAATTATAATTTCTCTTTTTTAGATTAAATAAATTAGGGAACATAAAATTAATAAGCTTAATTTTCTAACTCTTAGAATAGTTTGAATACTCTTAATTGAACTTAATTTAAAAATTTTGTATTAAATAATATTAATTAAGTAATCGAACATATTTATAAATGGCACTTTTGGCACGATCTTTGTGCTATTACTTTTTTTGTTTTTAATATTTATAATAATTTTTGTTGTTGCTTGATTTACTATTATAATATGTGAGCAATAGTATTATTTTCAAATTTATAAAAAGTTTTTTTGTTTTACTTAATTAGGACTAGACCTTAATAAAAATATTCAATAAAAAATATTTTCTTTTTAGCTTATATTAAAAAATTATTATAATTATAAATGCAAAGTTGTTAGATGAAAAATAATTGGTGGGTTACTAGAAATTAGGAAAATTGGTTGTAAAGAAAGTCATTACCAATTTTATATAAAAATAATACTAGATAGTGTTAATTAATATGACGGCTGGAGTCTTTTCAAAAGTCTTTAAAAGTAATTTCCTTGTTGGATAAATTATTAAAGTAAACACTGGGATAATTGCTAAGCTTTAAACTAAATAAATATATTCTATATACCCTGAAAGATAGCTACAATTTTGATTTGATTATCAATAAAACAAGAGTAAATCAAGATTTCATAGAATTTCGTAGAATTTCTTTGGTTTTGAATTAATTTAAAATTGAATAAATGATCAACATAAATTCTATAAAAGCTCTCAATATGATATAATTAAATAAATCAAAAGTAATCAACTTTTGTCACTATATCATACCAATAGAAAATTCAAATGCAATAAATATCCTTGAAAACATAAAGCTCCCATTTTAGGGGTTTAAACTTATAAAATAAGGTTTATAAATTATTTTTTACATAAAATATTTGTATTTTATGATTTGGAATTCTAAGAAAAAGTTTTGTTTTGTTTATTTTTGATGCCAGCATCGCATTAGCGATTTAACAATTTTCTGCATTTATTATTGTTCATAAGAAAAAATTGTTTTGGTGTTTATTTTTACTTGATACTTAATTTGTTTTTTAATTTTTAATTTTTCAATGCCAGCATTGTGTTGAAATGTTTAAAGAAAAATTGAATTTAAACAAAAAAATACAGAAGTTCCTTTTTCCATATAATTTGAATATATTTGATAAAGACGTTAAGTCGACTTTGATTTTCATGAATAGTTTTTTAATAGTTAAGAAATTAATTATAATTTAATAGAATCGGATTATAAAATCCGATTGAAAAAATTGGGAAATTTTTTTGGTTTTATGCTCTTTTAGCTAAAGAGCAACAATTTTTAGCTTTAGTCAAAAATAATTCATTAACTTTTTACTTTGGTGTAAAATTATTCAATCTAATGTAATACTGTATTTCCGAACAATAAAGTTTGAAAATGTAGAAATTTTTCTCTAAGATGCAAAAAAATTTCACAACAACAAGAAAATTATAGAAGAATGAATTTCTGTCAGTGATAACAAGTAATTAATAGAATTTAAAATTATATGAGTTCATTTAAATGATCAGAAATGTGTAGTGAATTTATCTAATCTATCGAATAATAAATTTTATATAAAAACATATTAAAAGAAATTGCAACAAATTAAATATAAATTATTTAGATTATCTAATCGAATGAAAAATATTTTTCTATTTTTTTCATTGAAAATTATTTGAAATGTTAATCGGTAATAGCCTTCTGTACAATCTAATAAATTAACTATATTAAAATATACATATATGTATGTATATAAATATATAAAATTATTACTTAACACCAGATGTAGCAACTTTGAGCTTAATTAAAATATTATCACTTGTAGATGTATCTAATTTATTAAGATCTAATTTTTCAACTTCTGTATCTAAATTTAGGCAATTTTTATCATAATTTAATTTTGTATCAGTCTGATGATGATTTGTTTTATTTAAAACATTAACAGCAGCTGCTGAAGTCTTTTTTAATGAATTTATAAATGTTTTATCTTTAATTTGATTATTTGTTGTTTTTGTTGTATCTTTATCTTTATCTTTATGTTTATTATTTTTATTAAAACGTGGAAATATATTATGGCAGCCATTTTGTAAAAAACCAGTTAAACGTTCTCTTTTACCATTTATTGTTGTACCACTAACATTTGTTGTTGTTGCTAAACTAGATGTTGGTATTGTACTAGCAACAACAACTGATTCCATTGATATTTTTGTATCATTTTCATTATTTATTATTGTTTTATTATTATTAAAATTTGATTTTTTTAATTTAATATCATTATTAAATGAATTATTTGAATCTGTAATATCATCTGATAAATTATTATCATTAATAATTTTAATTGAATTAATATCATTGATATCTTTTATATTATCACTAAATTTATTGATTTTACAATTTTCTGTATTATTAATTGCACTTTTATTTGATTTAATATCATCAAAATTTTTATTATCATGCAATAAATTTTCATTTGATTTTTGTAAATCAATTTGTTTATTTATATTAATATTATTTGATGATGGTCCAAATTCCATATGAAATATTTTATTATTGTCTGAGATCATTGTTTGATTTTGAACTTCATTTTGTATATTATTTTCAAATTTTAATGTTGTATCTGGTAAAAACATTTGTTGTGTTGTTATTGATTGAAGACGTTGTTGTGTTATTAATTCTTCTCTTTCTCGATCTCTTTGAGCTAAAACAGCATTCCATACATCTTTAAGTTCACCAGATATATCACGATCTTCCAATATTTCTGCATCACTAAATAATAAAATAAAAAAAAAATTTATTAGAATAACAAATATTTTAAAAATATTTCATACAAAACAAAAACAGGATAGTCTTCAGAGATTTTAGCACTTAAATTTAGCTTTTAATGAAATTTGCCCGAAAAATATGATAAGTTGCTGAAATAGTGAAAAACTAAAAATATTTACAATATCCAAAATTCATAATGTTAGATTAAGCAGAACAAAGACGAAAGCAGAGCAGAATTAGACGAAAAAATAACGCATTTTAAAGGTTTTTTTATGGGGAAGTGTTTGTTGAAGTAAGTTAAAAACTTGTAAGATTATTAATTTATTCATGAATTATATTTGTTTTTTTATTTTAAACAAAATAGTGGATATACAATGGCGATATACAAGAAGACCTTAAATTTCGTAAGAAGATACTCTGTAGACTGTAATTTTGATCTGAAACAATCGCTAAAAAATGACGTTAATTATACTTAAAGAAAACTAAATAAAAAAAAATTCGACATTTAGCAAAAGTTTTTCCAAAAACCCTCATTTTTTTGTCCATATTTAAATAATAAAAAAAATTAGAAAAAGTTTTGACTAGCGAAAATCTTACTTACATCTTAATTAGTGATCCCGGAAAACGATTAAAACGAATAGAAGGACTTTAAATTTCAGAATAGAAGTTTAAAGAGAATATTCTATGGAAAATTTGCTAATTTTTTTTTTAACAAGACAAAATTTGATTTTTGGGTATCTTTAGAAAATGTTTAAAAAAGTTTTACAAACTGCACTACATCTTTTTATTTTTATTCAGTTCAGTAACTCTATTTATTACTGATTTCATTGAAAACTGTTGATAAAGTCAATATTAAAAATCCCTTTAAGTCACCAAAATGTAAGAAATATTTTTTTCTATAACCACAGCTTGATGTAGTATTTCATTTTACAAAACAAAAAACGAAAGAAAGACAAAAAACAATTTGCTGTAAAAAATTATTTTAGTGTTTTGTTAAATATTTGAATTTTATTTGAATGGATAACAAAAGAGGGGAAGAATTTTTAGCTAAAATGTAAAAGCAAAAATTTTCATAACAGCAAAAACAAAAAAAGAAAGAACTTTTTAACAAGCGCTGTATAAGCAGCTTAAAACCGGAAGAGTCATTGTACACACAACGAAATGAGTTCAAGACAAAATATGTAATTTTTACATATGAAGTAAGAACAGGGGAATATTTCTTAACTCAAAATTATCAAGAAAAAAAAAAAACGAGTCTCATCTTATCACATTTATCTCATCAAAGTTAGTCATAATTTACGATCACACGCTTTCTTTTACATTAGCGAATAATAGATTACAAATTCCGATATGTCCCTTGCACTCTCCAAGAAAGCGTTTAGAATGAAAAATTAATCCTAAAATCTTGTATGGTTGGTATACACTTTTCAAATGATAAACTAATCTTTAAGTTAACTGAGAACTGTGAAATCAGTTTATTAGTTTTACAACTAGTAACTAGCAAATTTTTTCGTTAAAACTATTTTTGAATGTTATGATAACAATTTTTTAAAATCAAATGATATAAGATTTTTCTACAGGAAAAGTATAGAGTCGAGTAACAATATACTTTTGATAAATTTTGCACAAGAATAAGTATGAAAATATAAATCTTGCTTCCTTTCTACATAACATTAACTAAGACTGGAGCCTTCTTGTTTTATCGTAGATAAATTTCTAACAAATTGACTTTTTTTTATTATATTTTATACAGGAATTAACTGTATAGAAATTCAATCATGGCAATTTTCGATATTCGTTCATGACATTAATATTTAACCAAGAGAAATTATTTAAACTATTCCTAAAATACAATTATAGCAGAATTAAGGAAGATTATTATTTTCTTTCAATAAAACAAGATTTTTTATGACTAAAATCCGTTATATGAATTCTTTTATAAGGAAATTATTTAACTTATTGAGAGAAAGTAATATTTAAGTAAAAGTTGATCAAAATATAATATATATTTTGCCTAATTAATCCTATGTACCTATCTTTTTATTTATTCTTTTTGAAGTTTAGATTAGTAAAAATTTAATATCAGAGTCCTGTAAAAGTTTTTAATAACTAGCTTAAAATTATATTAAAGTTTGTATTGCATAAAACTAAGAAAAATTAAATTTTATTTTTAAATTATATCGAAATTGAAATTAAGAATTTAATATAAATATCAACATTTTATACCCAATCAGTTTTATATCTGGATTCATTGCTTCAACAAAGTCACACATAAGTTTTACCATAGCTCGTCGTTCCTAAAATAGTTTAATTTAAAATAAGATTTAATAATTATAAAATTTTTATGATTATATTTAATTATGTATTAAATTATATCTAAAATATTAGAAATAAAAATAAAATAAACCTCAGGATCTTTACTATGCCTTCCAGAATCTTTTAAAACTTGTGGATTAGCCATAACTGCATAAACTAATGGTGTACACTTTTGACTACCAGGTGGTACCTTAAAATTTATCTATAAATAATTAAATATATATATTTTTAAGTTAATATTTTTCTTTTTTTTTATTCATTTTACCTTCATTCCACCATATAAAGGAATTGGATCACTTGGTTCCTGTGGTATTACAATTCTTGTCCAACTAAGAACATTTATGAATAGTTCTTCACCATTAATTGTATTCACTTTAATACAAATATGTGGTTGAGGTGGATTTTTAAAATGACGATAAGCTCTTGTATGACGATAATTATGTGTTGATGTTGCATTTTGACTAAAAGATTCATTTGTTTGAAAAAGGGGTTCAATGCCCCCTGAAGAAGGCACCGACGACAAATTTGATGTATCCATTGAATTATTTTCGTTTGTATTCAACTCAGACATAATTAAAAAAACAATATTAAATGATTTTTTTTAGTGTAGATTTCTTGTTTAGATTTTCGAATAAACAAAATTCATTTAATTGATATGAAAATAACAACAACAGCTAAATAAAAACAAAGAAAGAACTATAAAACATGAGAATGAAGCTCTTTGTTTATTTTCTTTACTTGCTGTCAGTGTTGACTTTTTGACAGATGGTTTCCACCCAAAAAAACACTTTAGGTAATATAGATTTTTATTTATAAAAAATGATTAACTTTTAACCGGTTTTTAAGTAATTTCATGTAGTAAGACAAAATAATAACTTTAACACCATTTTTATTTGTACTTTAAGTCAAAATATTTCGACCTGCAATGCTTGAAGCTGTAATAAATTTTGAGCAACGAAAGATTTACAGGTATTAAGTACTGCCATATATATTGTACGAGAGTTTGCTTATTTTATTTTTAAGCAAATTAAAAGTTAAGTAATTGTTGAATTTTTATTCAAAATTTTCATTATTTTTTTATTTTTTCTTTCTTATTTTATTTTGTTTATAACTAGTTTTATTACATTAAATTGACTTACCGTAAATAATAATACATTAAAAATGCAATAAAATTAGTTGAAGGATACAAATTATATTTTTCTAAAAGACTTTTAATATAATTATTGCAGTCAATATACAATTGACTAAAAACTTTTGTCCAGCTTGCTTATCTAGAAACCAAGTAAAACACAAATTTATTACAATCACCGTTAACCTTTGCTCGATAGGTAAACATAATATTTATTTTAGCCATGTAATATAACTAACCTTATTGCACCTATAATGCCTGACGGGTTATTGCTCGTCACATATATGTATCCGCACGTTGTCGCAAGTTGAAAGGAAAACAAACTTTCGCCAAGCTCATCGTTGTCGCCTGTTGACACGAGTTTTTATAAACAGTTTTGTTTGAAAGAAAATTTTTATTTATTTGTTTACTGTTTAAATTTGTTTTTTTTTAGTACCCGGAACCCCACATATTAAATTAATATGTATTTAATTTAATTTTTAGAAGGGCATTTGGCAAGAGCTAACCGATATCATATTAAAAACAAGGGAATTAAAATTTAAAAAAATAAATAAAATATTTCATTAAATATAGTTAGTGTAAAATATAACTAACTTTATTGGACAAATACTACCTGACGGGTAATTTCCCGTCACATATATAAGCCCGTACGTTGTCGCAAGTTGACAGGAAAACAAGCTTTCGGTAAGCTCATCGATGTCGCCTGCTAACACGAGTTTTTCCTAACACTTTTAATTAAAACCTGAAACCTAATCAAGCTCTATAATGGCAAATACCCTATGCATGTTATCTTTGAAATCCCGATATTTTAAGCTTTAAAACAGTAATTTTATCCAAAGTGATAGGTATCCAAATATATTTCTGAAATAAAAATAATTTACATTAATTATAAGAAAAATATAGCCTTTGTTTTTCATTTGATAAAACAATTTTATTTTTAAAGTATAAAGCTTTTAGCTAAGATCCAAACCCATCAAAAGATTTAAAGCTTCTTAAGCTAAAGTCAAAAAAATATAACGACAACTCGAGTACCAAACAGTAGATATCGAGAGGTTTACGTGTTCATAACTAAATGAAGAAGGTTTTACATAGTTTTTGTATTTTTTTTTTGTTTTTCAGTTTTTCTTGCTTATCATATTTTAGCTAAAAAATTGTTCGGTCATTTAATAAGCTTGAGTGAAATAGCAAGTGATTTATAGATAGTGCTTTATTGTGTTATATATTTAAATGTTTTACTCGGAAAAAGAAAAATTAATAGTGATTTAAAATTGCTAATTACCAAAGTGGATATATTTATATACAGCGTTAAAAGATCTTTTGGATATATAAAATAAGAAATGGATTAAGGTAATCCTCTTTAGATTTTATGTTTAAGCAAAAAGATATCTTAGATTTCACCAGCTTTCCAAAAGAAATATACACAAAACAAAAATAGAAGAAAATCTACAATTTACCAAAATATAAAATAAACTATAATAGTTGAGAACAAGCTACTATTGTTTTCAATCAGTGCTAACCCAGTAGCTAAATTTATTTCTTTACAATAAAATCATAGTAAGATTTTCAGATAGTTAAAAGTGGAGGCTTTCAGGTATGCAACCAAGGCTAACTTGGTGTGCAGTTCAACAGTAATTGGGATATGGAAATGTTGAATAAATTTAACTTGATTTCATGTCATTTGATTACTTATATTTAATATTTTAATCACGTTTTCAGAGTTAACTTTGAAATTTTTGAACCCACATTATCTTCATATTAAAACTATAACAAACCAAAACATTTCAACAACAAAAATTATTATTATTAAAAAGTTAGATTTATATTTAACAGGTGCAAAAGTTTTATTTAAGAATAATATCAAATATGGTAGGTTAAGAGCTCAAATAAAAAGTTTTTGTTTAGTTAGATATTTGTTTAATTTGTTTTTGTCTTTGTGTAGGATTATAAAATAGATTTTTTTTATTTGTTAAATTTTTACTTTATATACAATTGTTGTCTAGAAAACGGGTTGATTGCGGTCGAGGTATGTCGGTTGTAATATTTGATGAGTTTAAGGTAATTACTAAATTTTCAAGGTTTAAGCACTCACTGATGGGTATGAAGTACTTTTCTTATACCTTAATAAACCTTCAAAAATTTTTGAGCTCTAGTTTCAAGGCTTCAATACTACCGAATATTTATTTTAGGTACTAACAATTTTCTACAAGGTAGATAATACTGTATTATATAAGTATAGGCTGTGTCAGAATGTAGATTAGTTATCTATCTCTTTGACTCCATGGTCCTCAATAACAAGAAATCTAAGATAACTCTTCAATTGTTAAATTTCATCAGAAATTGAGCATCATGGAAGATTTAGAGAGATTGTTGTAATGACATGGGATGTTAGGATTGATTTTCTGTTAAAAAACTCATATGACTATGAAAAGATATTAAGGATGCCTTAAAAGGATCCAAGCCCTTGAATAGCTCGGTGGGTCCGTTTACCTATTTTAAAAATCTACAGAAATAATGGATAAAGCAATATGACTAAATTTGTAATTTTAGTCAGGTAGTATTGGCTTAAAAGCTTGCATAGATGGCTCGTCATTTGTAAAACGGACGCAAGAACTGCAGAGCAGATAATGTTTGCCATCTTCTTAAATTTTGAAATTTATACTTTCACAATGAGTATTTTTTCACAAATAGACACTTCCCTTTTTAGTTGCCTTTTGATATTTTAGATTTAATCGAAAGGTATCGAAAAATTTCATGAAAGTGAAAAGCACCAATACTTGCTTAGAACCCATTAAAGACACTTTCATATTGACCATAAAGCTTTATGAACTTTTTTATTTTACTTTTAATATTTTTTTTAATCGGTTAACAGTCAAAAATGGTAACCACCAATTTTAAAGATTAAATACTTATAAGTTCCATATCTTTAAGTTAGCTTTATAAAATATTTTCATAAACTTAAATCGAAAATGAGTTAACAGCGGTTTAAAGCAATCCTTCAATCCGATCAAATGAAGCTATCAACATCAATAGTCTTGAGGATGAATCCTTAATGGTAGAACTTTCCAAATGTTTAGGATATATCCAAAAATATCAGTACTTTGTTTACTTCAAATACATGTCTCAAAGCCCTTTGCACAGATATCGAGTTATTCTTTGGGAATTTTAATTAAAAGTCAAAAATGTCCATAAATTTTTTAAATCTTTTGAATATTAATTTTCCAAACAATATTGAAATGCTTTGTTAAGGCATGATTTGCCTATAGAATGTTAAGTAGAAATTGTCCTTATAATAAGATTATACCAAAAAACAATAAAAATTTAAATCTTACGAGAGTTAAAAACCAAAAATTAAAGTTTATATATTTTCATTAATTCTTATTTTTAGAAAATTAATTTGTTTACCAATAATTTTGATATTTCCAAAGAAAAAGTCAAAGCTTTTTTTTTCAATTTAAAGTAAAATAAAATAAAACAAAAAAAAAACATACATAAAATAAAATCTAATGGCATTTGCATAACTTCATGGATTAATTTTTTTGCTATTTTCTAAAAATCAAAAGCATAAAAGATTTTTGCATTTTAAAAAAAAAATCCAAAATACAAATAAAACGAAATAAATGTATTTAATGGGGTTTCAAATATACATACATTAAAGCCAACCCCATCATGGTTTTGAGATTATAAAATCTAAAAAAATAAATTAAAAAAAAACTAAAATAAAATTTATGGATGAAAAAGATAAAATTAAAATTAATTTACCAACAATAAATTAGGAATAGTTTAAATTTTGCTAAAATATTACACAAAAAAATTTTAAAATGTGGGGTTTTGACATAAAAAATTAGAAAAATAAATAAAAATTTAAGGCTTCTAACTAAAATAAGTTTTCTTGTATTTTAAAATTTCTAAATGATATTGCATTGATCTGAAAATGATTAATATATTTTTTGAAATTTTTATTCACAAAAAACTATAGAAAAGACCTTCCCTGTGGCTTATAGGGAAAGCCAAAATTTTATTTTATTACTTGAAAAATAGAAAAATTTTTAACAATAACAAATGTAAAAATTACTGATAACAAATTACTTAATTAAACACCTTAAGGTCTACAATGTTTTTTTGGTTTTTAGATAATTTCCCTTAAAACTTATTATTCGTTTTTTTTATTTTGTTTAATACCCGACACAGGTTTTAGTTAATTTTTTTCCTCTAAAAAGCAATCAAGAAACTGGATTTAAAACACTGCTAAAAAGTAAATGTTTATTTAATTGAAGGTAATCTTTTTGATAATCTTTGGAAAATGTTGAAAAAATCCCCAAAGTTTATAAACTGTATAATAGTTCTTTAGTGTGTTTGTTTTTTTCTTTTTAAACCTAGTTTTTTGTTTCTATCTATAGTGATTAATTTAACACGAATTATCACTTAAAGAAAATGTTTTAGTTTAAGGTTAGGTAAAATCTTTTAAGAACGTTGAAAGCTTTTATCTCCAGCCCTAGATATGATTTGTTTTTAAACGTTTTATTTGCTTACAAGAGATGTCATAAAACACAAAAAATAAATTAATTCTTATATTAGAAACTTTATTTATTTTTTTATACAAATTTTTATTAGAATATTTTTTTCTCTTTACTTTCATTTAAGTATTATTTTCACTGGTAAACGTAGGCGTTACTGATAAATGTCTTCTTTGTAGCTATAAACAATCTCAATTACCATGTGAAAGTGTCTGATTTTTTACCAGGCAGTAAGAGGATAAATTTTGTATATATATGTATGTATATATATGTATGTATATATATATTTTCAGATTTTTAGAAAGAAATAACTTTCTTTTGAAATTCAGATTATTATCAAACAGTATATGGTATTAAAGTCTCTTAAATTTTGACCTCAAAGTGATTAATTCGTAAATTTTTTTATGCTATGATATAAAGAAAAAAACGTTTTCGAAAAAAAAGTGAAAATACAAAATGAAATTCGATTGATATGAATTAATCATTTATGAGCTATAGATTAAGATGTGTTAAATATCTTTCATATTCTTCAAATATTTTAATTAAATTATTAAAATTATATAAAAACTTAAGTCTTTAGCTAAAATTAAAAGTTCATGTTATTTGACTGCTTTTTTTTAACACGAAGTGCATTGTTTTGGTGAATAATTAAATTTTTACCTTTCATATATGGCAAATTTTCTTTTTCAGATTTCAAGGAAGGAGGGGGGTTGTAAGATTGTAATAAAATTTTTAAAAAATTGCAATTTTTTTTTATTGTATTTTCGCATTAAATAATTACATTTCAAGAATCTTGTATTTAAATTTCAATTCAATCGGGACAAATTTCTTGTAGTTCCTCAATGCTTGTACATTTTTCACAGTTAGAAACTTTAAATGTGTTTTTATCAAAACGACGTTTTCAAAGTCCGTGATCGTCGGAATTCAGAAACTATTTTCCCAATTTATTAGAAATTTTATGTATATAGTTTTTACATATAAAGGTGGGCACCCACTTAGTGCGTATATCTCAGCGGGTAACTTTTTTGACGTCAGAATGACGTACAAATGAATTTCACGCTAAAATATCCACATATGAGGGGGAACTTTAGCGTGAGTCTATGACTTCATAAAAGTTACCCGCTGAGATATACGCACTAAGTGGGTGCCCACTTTAAAATATCATGTATTTTGTTCACACAGGTTATAACCTGTGTCCACTGACACATATACAATTTGAAAGCCTATATAAGGAAAAATTTCAGAATTTTTTGTAAATTTACAGCCTGTCCAACAAAATAAAATTAAAAATTGCCGTAATGTGTCTTTAAATATGTTTAACCCATTTGCATCATTTGACGGAATAATTCGTAAACAATAACTAACAATTTATTACCGGGAGCGGATAAATCTGCACACACAAATCCGTTAATTTTAATTTTATTTTTTTGTCCAAAAGTTTTTTGATTCCAATTTACAATTGTAAAAATATGATACACAAAAAAATAACAAAAAATTTTATGAAATCGCATAGTTTTTGTTGAGGAAAAAAAAATTAAAAAAGAGCTTAAAAAATTAAAATACCAAACAATGTTCCCGGAAAAATAAAATGTTTATATGTAACAAAATATTGTTTGCAAATGTCATCAAAATAGTTAAAATGACAACTAAATAAAAAGAAGCGAGCAGAAAACTTATATCGACGATGAGAAAGTGCATACTTATTAAAATAAAAAAATTTTACTGATAAACATTTCAGTTCCTCCTGTGATCAATCATCAAAAATCTCTGTTTATACACAAAAAAAAACAAATACCTTAACAACAAGAAAAAAACCTCTACATAAATACCAAAAAAAGAGAGAAGACACATTTTCACCGTTTGTTTGTTTATTGTGTCGAAAATATTTCGATTGAGACCTTAAAACTTGTCGATTTTATTTCTTCGTTTTATTAAAATTAAACTCAAAAATTTCTAATTGAATTATTTTTATTAAGCACAACAAATTAAAAATATTTACACATGTAAATAAATTGTGTTACGGATATTAATTTTTGCTGCCAAAGTAAAAAAGTTGGTCAAAATACTGCAAAAATGAAATGGAAGTAAGCGAAACATAAAAATTATATTAAAACGCTAGTGATTTTTAAGTTAAATTAAAAATATATCTCTCTCCCTCTCTCTCTCTCTCTATCTCTTTCTCTCTTATCAAATTCAAATCTTCTGATGAAATTTTTTTCTTTTTTCTTTTTATATATTTATTAAATTTTGTTGCTATTATTGATGATATTCGTCTATTAAATTAATTAAGAAGGAAATAGACCGTTGTAAAAGCAAAAGTGAAATCTTAGTAGTAACAAAATTTTTAAATACAGAGAAATTTTTGATGTGGAACAGATTATCAGATAATCTTTAGCTAATGGAATAAAATAGCGGATTTTATTTGGTCGTTTATGTTACAAGCATTTTTGTTTTTTTTGTTGTTTTGTTTAGTAACAAAGCAAAGTTTCTATTTGCAATTTTATAACAGTTATATTTTAAATATTTAAAGTTAGAAGTTAATTATAATAAAATTTCAGAGTTTTAAGTAAATCTTTGACTTTGGGAATGGTTACAATTTTATTTAAGGATGGCTCATGATCTTTTAGCTGGTTCTTTTAGAAAAAAGTAATAGTTTGAATTATTAGGAAAAAAAATAGTGGACTATTTAAAAAGGTAAACATTTTATCAAAGTTCAAAGATCTAATACAAATTGTTTAATTGAATTCCTTCTCCAATTCTGAGATTGGGTTTGTTTTTCGTGTAATGATACTCAATTAACACTTAACCGACAGGCCCCGTAGATTTAAGTCATTTTGACTTCCTAGGATGGGCCACATAGATCTATGTTTTTCCATGAATTTTTAGTATTATGCATTATAACCTTTCTTGGCGGGTGTTACATGCTACACACTTGGGCCTTACATACAAAAAAATCATTTCTTGGCAAACTGTGTATATGACGCCATCTTAAAACATATAGTTTAAATGTCAAATGTGCTGAAATAAGGTTTTAGAAGAGTTTTAACTAATAAATTAAAGAAAATAACTGTAAAATAAACAGTTGAGAGTTTTTAAATCATTTTGGAAAATTGTTTATTGACAAAGTAAAAAATAAAACAGCATTCAAATTATAATTTTGACATAAGCCAATACGGAACTTTAATTTTGTTTTGTTGCACAACCTTAAAATTCACAATAGATGTCAATTTTCCCTTTATACTCTTTCTTGACTGACGCTGTGTACATGCTTGTACACCTCCTTCAAAAAAACTGATTCTTAACAGAGAAACCGTGTACAACATGGCGGCTTATTAAAACATATGATCGGATTGTCTATGCGGATCTGTCAATCAATTACTATTTAATAGTCTATTAGGATATATAAATCACTGTAAAAATCACTAATCTATATTGTAATTAATCAAAATATACTTTTAAAACAAAACAAACTAATATACTTACACTTTGCCAACATTTGCATTATAATTTTGTCATAAGCCCATACGGAATTTTAATTTTGATTTGGTACACAACCTTAAAATTCACAATAGATGTAAGATTTTCGTGGAGTACAGCGTTTCAAAGGCTGTACTGTGTGCACGATTCCAACAAGTGAAGTACATGATTTTTCCATACAAAAGTGTCTTTTTTCGAACTAAATGCTGTGTACAGGCTTGTGTTAAGAAAGGGTACTATACAGGCTTTGGTAGGCTGTACTTATTATATATTTTCTAACAGATAATATTCACGGTTCTCCATACAAAATTGTCGTTCCATGTATTAAAATAGCGTGTATATCCGTGTGTCAAGAAAGGGTATTAGAATGTTTTTTTTTTCAAACAAATTGTTATTTTTTATAATATTATCTGCCTGTTGTTCCTACGGCATAGTTTTGATTTTAGGAAATATTTCTAAATAATTTTATAACCAACAAGAAGAACTACAAAAGAGGTGGCACACCTTTATACAAATTGTGGTAACAGGAAAAAAAAATATCCCCAAAAATAGTACCAAGTTGCAGCTTGCATGGAAAAAAGAAGCGAAAATAGATATGTTTGTCATTTTTGTCAGGTTCCACTGCATAACTGTGAATGTTTTATAGCATATGACACGCTTAAGAAATATGAAACGCTTTCATTGATACAGTTATGAAATATTATAAGAAATATAATTGATTTAATAAAGTTTTATTGTAGTTACAACGCTTTTAAATCCACAAATTCATGTGTAATTGATTTCCCGGGAAAAATGCCCGGAAGCAATGAAGACACAGCAGATTTGACCTGTCCATTAAGTATTAATCAGCTGGCTTCTTTAGTTTAATTGATTATTTTCTTACAATAATGTTCAAGTTATGCAAGTTCCGCTATCAGATGGCACTCTAAACAAGTTTAAAGTTGTTGCATTATCTTTAAAAATCAAGAACATATCAATTTTTTTTTTAGAAAAATTTAGAGAGGATCTTAATATTTAACAGAAGCTTTCATTTTTTTTTTGCTATTAAAGCTAATGCGACAATTAAGCATGCATTTTTTTTTTGTTTTTGGGACCACAATTTATCTTAGTTTAAAAAGCAATTATGACCATAAGATAAAAATTATGTTCTGCTTAAAAAATTCGAATTTATTATTTGAATTGTTAGTGTCAAAAGACGACTAAATAAAAAAATAAGTTCAATGAAAGATACAAAATTTCGATACCTTCAAAGGTCAAACTTATTAAATGTATTTGTTTTTTTTTGTCAAAAATTTACTGTTGTTTACTGCATATATGACATGTAAAAAATTCATGGAACATTTTTAAACAATAAAAAGTAAAAATTAAGACAAAGAAAATAATATTACTCAGGGTTTAATTTATAGAAATTTATGTTTAGCTATTGAAAGAATTCATTGAACGTTTCTCAATACTTTAGATCAAGGAAGAAAACTAATTATTTACCTACTTGAAAATAATTTTGTGTACTTAACCTCTCTATCAGGTTGTTTCCGGTGGCTTTGAAGTTAAAATTTTTCATATAAAATTACTCATACCAGGCTTAAATTAAATTTTGAAGTTTTGTTTTTTAAAATTGAATCAATTTTCTTCTATTATATAATTAAATTTTTTAAATTTTGGAACTAAATTAATGTCCTGGAAAATTTTCATGTTTCTTTTTAAAATATGTATAACAAAAAATTTTACATCTTCATTTAAAAGATCAATTAAAAGGTAAGAGAGATAGAGCTTAAGTTATAAATAAGGAATAAGCTTTATGACTAAAAATATTTTCTTATATTCAAGGTTATCAAATTAAAAATTTTTATTTTACAAAAACTAAATATGAATTTCCTATCCCATCATTAGGAAACAAAAATTAGCACTTAATTTGCTGTTATATTATGTCATTTTATAATTATACCATGGAGGCTGTTTGGATTTTTAACAATAACCAAAGCCACAAATTTCTAATATATATATATAACTATATATTTTGTTTTTAGATCTTCTTTTTGAAAAAAAAAAAAAAACTTTCTATAGTTATAAGTTTGCTTAGACAACACGGAATTGTTTTCCTAAGAAAAAAACCACATGAAATATTTTAATTTGCTTATTTCTTGTATGAAACAAAAGTAAGATGTGTAATTTGGTGTATTTGTTACTTTTCTCATGGTATGAGTCTATCAAATCAAATCCAAATATAAATGCTTAAAACTATTAAAGCATAATTAGCTAATAAAAAAGTAGTAATAGTCCAATAAAACTTAATAATTGGAGGAGCTAAAAAATTAAATGTAAAAAACAAAACTTTATAAATTTTTATTGATATTGATATACCAGCAAACTTTCTTTTTTTTTTTGTTTTGTTTAAGTTTAAAAAAAAACTCTAGGACAAGGAGTATTTAAAGCCAATTAAATATAAGTTGGTGATTTCTTAAGCAAAACAGTAAAACAAAAACTCAAAAAAGTCATAATTTTGAGACATAAATTTTAAACTAAATTTTAAGAGTTTTTCTCTGGGGTTTTACAAGGTTATAGTAATTTTTAGTTACTAACAGATCCACCTAACATATAATATAATGCTCGAGTTGAAATTCTTATGAGATTGAAATGGGATTTGGAAAAGGAGATTCCACGTTTTATATTTATACTATTGCTAAAGTTTTAATCTCATGTAAATGCTTAAAAGCTGTATAATTCTCAATTTATTGTAACAAAGTTGAAAAAAGACTTGTAAAAATTTACATATTTCAGATTGAGGCATCTTGACGTAGGTGAAAATAAGTTCACAGTCTTCAGGTCAAACAAGCTCAAAGAAAGCTTTCCAAATGTTCAAACTCTTCAGTTTAACAAAAGTGTCTTATATGAATCGAATGAATACTGTGTGTGCCACTTTTGACGAAACCTTTTCTCATGCGTCGTCATCATAAACAGTAAACTTGTGAACAAACCAGTAGACTTTTACTATTTAATAAAACTACAGAATTTGATAATTATCTTTCATTTCATTTTTATTAAAACAAAAAATGTATTAATGATTTTGCGAGCTTATGATACGAGCTTTTCAGTTTTGGTCAGAAAGAGTCATCTCGTCTGTCTGATACGGGGTTGTCATTTTAGGCACGAAAGTAGCATCACATAAAGCTTATGGGCTAACAATTAGTTTGCATGTATGATTTTTCCATGTTGATTCTAATAGAAATAGAAAAGCAAAGAAAAAAAACAAAAAGTTATGTTAGGATTGTATGAACCAGGAAAAGAGTTAAAATATTTAGACATTGGTGATTCAAAAATAACATGTGAATTTTGCGAAGCCTTAATACTGAATTCAGAAATAAGATCAACAAATAAATATTGTGAGCAGGGAAAAATTATACTTCCACAATCCGATAAAACAATAAAACAATCGATGTATAAAGCAAATAAAATAAATATGTAGCTGTTTATGTGAGAATGTTCGAATTTATAACTTTTCTACATTCAATGCCCAAAATGTTGATTTGAAGGGAGGAGGATCATATTCTCTGCAAAATTTGATGAAGCCAAAATAAAAATAGCCAAATCTTTTAAAAATAAATACGCAGAACGTCAATTTTGACAAATATATATTTACGACAATAGAGAAGCGATGTTCGAGCATCAAAAAATTAAAAATGAAATGATGTGTTCGAAATTTTACAGCCAACGAAATATTTTTTTGTTGATTCTTTTATTTATGTGTATATAGTGATTTTATTTTTTTCATTTCAGTTAAATAAACCAAGATGGCTGAGCAAAGAAAAGCCTCCAGTTATATACACTTAGATTTTTCAAAAAATATTTCGTATTGTACATATATTTAAGTACACACACAGAAAATTTCAACTTGATCCGACAATTATTCTTGAAGTTACACAGATTTTTGTAGAGACGTGTCAGAGCGATTGAAGGTGTTTTGACAGTTTAAGTGCGTTTTTCTCAAAACTGTGTTTTCAAAGCCGGTGACTAAGATTTCTCGGAAATGGCTGAACCGATCAGCCTCAAATTTTATCACAAGCCTCTTAAGTATATTTTTTAGGATCTAATCGTTTCTGGAAAGTAAATATTTTTTTTTATAAACAGTTTAAATTCAAATTTTTGGTCAAAAAATTTTTTTTCGAGAAGCCACCATTTTGTCAAAATTGTTTATTTTGCTTATTCCTATGATTACGTCCTTAATTATACGTACATGTACATACGTAATGTACATTACTTTAACGAAATTTATTTGGATTTTTAAATTTAGATGATCCAATCCAGAGATATCGTGATCACCGCAAGACGTCTTTTTTGAGTGGAGCTATAGAAGATCCGTTATAGCAGCTTTTAGTATTATTATTCTAAAGGTCTTCTCAGGAAAAATTCTCGAAAAACTCCTATTTTAGAGGCTTGTAAGTGAATATAACCCCTTAAAATATTTTTTTTCTAAAAATCATCAAAAATTCTTTAGAAATTTTTTTCTTGTGGTAAATTTTTCAACCTGAAATAGTTTTAAAACAAAAAATTTACTTACTTTTAAATAATTTTAGCTTTATAAAAATGTCTGATTTTTTATATATTTTTTTTTATTATATTTTGCAGGCACTTAAAAAGCATTTACTGATCTTAGCCAGCCAGGAAATGTAGTGCAGAGCTTGAGTATCTAATGAGTTACCAATTGAAGTGTATTTCCGTGTCTTATTTATTGTTATTTTTTGAAAAGTTTTTTTTATATTAATTAAATTTTATTTTTGTTTTTGTTTTGTGTAATGAGCAATACCCACATCCGGATAATTTTGAAACCGACATCTTTTTTATATATATTTTTGAAATGTCCGGTTACATGATCACTAATGGCGCTAATGATGTCAAATAAATTTCACTAATTTTATTGTGAAAGTGTTCATCTATCATATAAAAATTTTTATTATTTTTTTTGCTGTTGTTGTAATTTATAATATTTATTTATTTCTTCTTTTAAAAGCAAAAATGTAACTTAAAGACAAACTATCTTTGATTAGATTAAGAAAATCTAATTTTTTATTCTTCTATTAAATATATTTATGGTATATTAAAATTAGTAAGAAGTAAGATAACATGCAAATGATACCATCAAAACTTTTTGTTTAATTAATAAACAAACATAAAAAAAGCAACAAAAAAAAAAAGGAAAAAATTAAGAAAATAATTATAAAAAAGTTAAAAAAAAAAGTGATAGTTTAATTAAATGCGCTACGATGATTTTTCATTTAGTGTTACTGGTGCTATTTATGGCTCATAGTTTTAGTTTAGGAACTGATTTAGGGCAATATAATAAGACGGAAGAAAAAATTTCAGTTGATAATGTCAACACATCAGATGCAATAATAAATGTGTCATCAGAAATGCAAGGTAAATTAATCAATTCAAATATATAAAATAAAATTCTGTTTTTATTATTTTGTTCATTTTGAATTTTAATAAAAAGTAATTTAATCAAAAATAAAATATCAACTGAAGACCTTTATTAAAAAAATTTCCATTTCAAGTAACACCTACTGAAATAAATTTCTTTAATAAAAAAAACAAACAAAAAAATTCTTTTAAAATATTATTAAATATTGAAAATTGAGGTGAGATAACTAGAATTATGGTGAAATGTCATGTTTTAGTTGAAGGTTAAATTGCAGACAGTTGTAGGTTTTTTTTCTTTGTATAAAAAAAAACAAAATAAAATAAAAAGTTCTAAAATTAAACAAAAATAATTTCGAAATTCTTCAACACTTAAGAAATTAACCTTGAGAATGCAAAAATAACTTTGTTGAAATTGATTTAAAAAAAAATTTTTAAATGAAATTTTTCAGATTTAACCAAAAGAAATTTCATTTTTTATTTTTATCAAGAATTGAGTTTTATTTATTTAAAATTGATATGAAAATTATTATTTTCTAAGTTCTCGACATTTTTTTTTTTTTTTTCATTAAGTAAAAAAGTATTTAAAATGACTGTAAAAAAGTGCTCGTAATTAGTAATAAAAATTGTAGTTTTTAATGACTTTAAAAGCTATAAAAGAAAGCAATTAATCCTTTTTAGATGATGATTAATTTAAAATTTTATTTCAAGTACTTGTTAACCGAAAAATATACGTTATATTACATTATTATATGCATGTGTGTGTGTATGTATTGTTTTGTATAAAAATTGAATATGATTTTAATTTATGTACCTAAAATAGAAACTATTAGTTTTTATTAATGATAAACTACAAAACTATAACGATAAATTAGGTTCAAAATCAGTTATAATGTTTGTTCTAAGGATAAAGATTTTTAACACATAAAAAAGTATGTTAAATTTGTGCGGTTTTTTCCCTTTTTGTTTTTTACACTGTTTTTCGTATAAACTAATTTTTTTTCTGTTATAAAAGAGATTTAGAAAGATATAATATTAGCTAACTTTCTTTTATTTTCATATCTACATAAATTTTGAAATCCTTTTCGAGCCCTAAATCAAACATAATGTGTGTTTCATGAAAAGAAACTCTTAGAATTGGCTACTATTTTATTTATCATCTACATAAAAAATTTTTTGAAGAAACAGAACTAAGAAAATGAAATCTTAGATAGCTCAATCCTTTTTCAAATCCATTCCGCTTTATTTTTTAATATATATATATATAAATGTTATGATTCGTGTATTGAAATTTGTCTAATATCATAATAACATAATTTTAATTGCTTTGATATAAAACATTTCATTTTCATTTTTAATGAAGACAAAATCTATCCCTGGAAAAAACTAAGCTCAGTCGTCACTCTTTTTTGTTTTTGTTCATTGCCAATTTTGACATTAGAAGTATAAAAAGCTTTCTTAATCGATTAAATAAATTTTACATGTCACCTCAAAGATATTTATTTTTTTGTCATTCAAAACGTTTACAAGTTCTATGCTGACAAATCTTAATGAAGCGAGAGAAATTTAACTATTTTAAAATAAACGAGACCCTTTTTGGTTATTGAACCTAAAATTACGGAAAGTGCCCCTATAAGGTTTTATGACAAATATACATATATCTCGTCACTTGAGTTTTTACACAATAAAATGGGATGAAAAACTAAATTAAAAAGAAGAATTATATACAATGAATTTTAAAAGCTGTTTTGATTGTTTCGAGGATTCTGTGCATGATGTTGATAAATTGTTTTGATAGGTTGAAGGTAATGGTAAAATTTTGATATTTTTGTACATAAAAGAGAAACAGTGCGTGTTAAATTTCTTGATAAATTCCAAAACCATATGTTAAATTGAGTTAAAACTGGAACTGCAGTATGTTTTAAGGCAAAAGAAAACACTTTATGAAATTTTTTCAGAGATATTGTGAAAGAAAGTATTTTAAAATATATAAAATATTGCTGAATAAGTTCTTAACATTTTTGCAACATTTTTGTACAAAATTATCCAGTAATAAGCCAGCAGCAAAGCATTTCTCAAGTCGTCAAAAAACCCAATTTACGGTAATCACTATATCTCAGCCAGGAAATATTTAAAACGAAAACAAACAATGTTTTTTAAACAAAAAAATCTGCTATACAAAACCCCTAAGTAGTAAAAAATAATAGAAAACCAAAAATACAACGTTGGAGGGAGGTATTTAATATGTAGAAACTATATATATATAATTTCTAATAGATTGGTACAATTAGATCCACTTTTAAAAAATCGCTTTGAGAAAAACGCGTTTGAAGTTTTGAACTCTGAAAAAGGTACAAGAGTTGGAGAGATTCAAATGTTAATAACTCCGAGAGTTTTGTCTCAATTAACTTCAAACTTCGACATAACATTCTCAAATATAATTAAATGCGAAAATATAATAAAAAATCCTTAATCTCTCCTTTCGCCCAAATTTTATATTTGAAGAATAAAATTTGCCATACATGAAAACTAAAAAATTTTCAACCTTTTTAAAGCAAGGAAAATTAATTTTCATATTTTTCTGTTTAATTAATTTGATTAAATTTCATAAGAAGTTAATATCCTTAAAAAAACTAATAATCAAACTAAAAATTATAAATAAAGTACTTAATATTTATGATTTTGTCAGTAAATAGTAATATTTATTACAACTTTTATGGCCTATTTTTTAACTTGCAATAAAATCAGGCAAGGTTTTTCTCATTTGACACGTACCTGACTACATAATAAAACCGATTAATTTTATTAAATACAAATTAAGGTATAAAGTAAAAAATGGCAAACATTTTGTGCAAAAGAAGAAATAATTAACAATATTACGTAATGAAAACAAGCATGAATGATACGCTAACGATATCTGACATTGAAAACATTTTTGCAATTATTTTATTGTCGTAAAACTATGCCAAACTTTGTTAGTTTAACCTTTTTGTCATTTCAAATTAATTAGATATGATTAAATGGTCATAGCATATTGTTCTTGATACACTGACATAAAAATACGCACACACACAAACACACACGAATCAATAAATAATAATTGGAGTGTAGGCGGTCATTGCCAATATTTTTTAGGATCATAATTTCATATATGTTAATTTTGTTTCAATTAAAATAGTTGAATACATATTTTTATAGTTTTTCATTTGTTAGATAATATTATTTTACGATAATGCATCAAATTATTAAAAGATAAAATTATCTAATGTGATAAAGCCTTGGGTGCAAATTTAATACCAGTTTAGAATGAAAGTACTTGATAAACAATGCAATATGACACATATACCACTTAAATCACATTTCATTAATATTCATTTCATAATTTTGTATGGAAAAATAGTTCATATTGACTAAATATGCTAAAAATATCTGTTATCTGTTATCTTTTTTTCCAGTTGGTTTGGAAAATATCTCCTAAGTTTGTTAGTGGTATATCTAAAATTGTTGAAACTGCAACTTATGTACTTTCAATAAAGGTTTTTTTATTGCTTACACATCGGTGTAAGTCCAAGTTCTCAAGAATGGATGCGACAAGCTGACGCGACAAAGCTGTTGTTTTCAAAATTATAATTTTGACAGATTTTTTTAATTGTTTGCGTGAATATTTAACTGAATTAAAATTTCTAGCTTAACCAAAGTATAATAAATGATAACATTCTTGCAACATTCTTGCAAAAATCAAAATCACCCTTTTAGAAGATACCACTAAACATTTGCACCAGTGACTTGGATAATTTCAAGAATTTGGTGAGGATATGATTTTTTTTTTGTCGAAATTGTTTGATAACCACTTAATTACTGATTTAAACCAAATAATTTTTCACTTCCTTAAAATAGAATTTTTTGTTCGTCAAACTGAGCAAACACATCTCATCAAAACATAATTTCCCACCTGATCAAATTTCTATATAAAACTAACCATCAAAATTAACATTTATAGGTCAAGTTTTTTTACTTTTGTTTTGAATTATAAATGAAAACCAAAAAAGGTATTAGGAATAGGTCATCAAAATTTAATACCTAAACTTTTATGTGTATGCTTAGATATTTTGCAAGTATATATATTTATTATTCAGATATGGAGTAATAGTTTTAAATTAATATTTTCAATTATCATAAAAATTGTTACCAAAAAGAAAAAAAAGTCATTGATAACCTGATGACTAGATTTTTTTTTATAAATTTCTTAAGTCATGTTAAATACGGCTTATACCAATTTAAATTGATAAAATACTTAAATTACAAAATTTCAATTTTGAAATATTGTAAATCTTTTCTCATGGTCAACTATTAAGTCTTTTCTATAGATGGAAAAACAAAAATTGATTTATGGATGTTTTTGCACTTTTTACTAAAAATGGTTAATTAGAGTATTGGAAATTTAATGTGAATCTTTGGAGTGATTTTCTTATAACTGGTTTAAGAAGCTGAGTAAATTTCAATGAAATTTTTTAAGTCTTTTATAGTTATATAAAAATTTTATTTTCATTTATGCCTTTAATTAGAAAATATAAAATATACTTCAGCTAAAAAAATTCTCCTGGAAAATTAAAAGAGTTTTAATTTTAAAACCCCATAAAATAGTGCTGATTCAAAGCCTATCTAAACTGCTTGATATCAATTTTAGACGTAAACTGTGGACGTGTTGAGTTTAGCTAAAGCTGATGCTGTGAGGAAAAAGATTGTTGAAGATTTTTTTTTGATACAGCGCGAAATTTAAATATCTTCGCACATCAATATGGCTAGAATCCACACCATCTAACATTAATATTTTTATTTTGATAGTTGGATTTCGAAAGTTATTGTTAAAATTTCTTTCAAACTACCACAAATATCTGATACTTTTTTTAATTCGTTTTTCAGAAAGTTCTTTTTTTTAGATATGCTGAGACTATTCAACTATTAAAGATTATTGTATATAAAATTTGTAGACTTGGTGTGATTGAAAATGACATTTTATAGTGTTTAAAATGAAAACCAAATTAAGAAACTTCTTCTCTATCCACTCTTACTACAGAAAAAGGGCAATATCAGTGAAACTGTGCTTAATAACAAGATATTTGGAAATTACTTTCTTTTATAAATGAATCCACGGGATACTGAAATAAATTTACAGGCCTAGGTTATAAGATAAAGTAGCTAGTTTTGGGGCATGTTTTGATTTTCATGCACAGTTTTGCACTCATTCAATATTATTGAGTAACAAATACACCGCTGAAAAGGTATTATTCAGACCTATATTACTGCAATAAATTAGCTCGATTGAGGTTGTAGAAATAAAGTTATAATCAAATTAGTAAATATGTTTAAATTACCAAATAAAAAAACTTGTGCCTGGTTGTGGGACACTGTTGTTAGGCCACTGTTAATTCTAAATCTTTGAGTAAAACCCAAAATTATATATGAAGAATTATTAAATATATCAAAAATCCGAAAACAAATAAATAGAAAAAAAATTTAGTTAATGTAAATTACTGTCGCAATTTTACAAGTGAAAATGCTTTTGTTTTGTCTTGATTGCATTTAGCATCATTTTATTTGCTGTTTGATATGATTTTTTAGAGGTCGACATCGTTAAGATTAAAAAATAAATAAATTGAGGTGCAAAACTATTGCTAAAATGTCAAATAACAGTGTCCCACAACCAGATTTCGACGCCAGTTTTTCGGGGCACACAAAAATGTTTTTACAGTCAAATATCATTATGAAACATTTTTGTATAATAAAAAAGACATGAAATACTGTTCAATAGCACATTTTATTTACGTTTTAAATAATTTTTGATCAATTTTATAAACAATGAAAAAAAGATGTAATTGTTTTTTTTTTGTAAAAATTTAGCATGAACTCTGTAGCAACAATAAAGCGCGCATCTATTTTCTTTATTACTAGCTTAAAAACTACCTTTTATCAATAGAAATCGATGAAATTTAACAAATTTAGCATTTATATTGTGCTGTCCCACAATCGGGCATGTCGCACAACTAGCTACTCTACCCTAAATTTATTAATAAAAGCTATATAAATAATATTTATTGTTGTTTTAACTAAATTTTGTTAAATATTATTGAAATTATTTTTAGCAAATTAACCAAATTTTAATTTGAAAAGCAAAACTTTCATTTAGCTCCAAATTTTTACTCAAAAGTCTAAAAGTAACTTTATACTTATTCATTAATATCTCTGGATGTCTCACTTTCTTTACTTATTACTTTCTATTTTTACATATAATATCTAAGGGGAAATTCTGAATATTCTCTGTTGTGAGCCTGCTATAATTTCAGACTTATATTTAATCCGCATATGTAAAACTTTCTCCTTATCTATTACCTTTCTGACTGGAAAGAAAACTGATTCTTCAAAATGAGTCATCGTGAGATATTACTAATTGACTGTATTCTATATTTTCCAGCAGAATTAGCAGAATAGTTGTGGATTTTAGTTCTCTAGTTAAAAAGTGTATGTTGTCACTTTTTCTTTCATTTTCGCCTTTGCTATAATTCAAAAAATAAGATGTTAACCCTCCTAAACTGATGGAACTCAGTTATGGACTATAAAATCAGAAATTTTTTTAAAAAAATCTGCTTTAAAAATTACAAAACTTCATGAAACTTTCACATGAAATGAATCAGATTTAATGAATTTTTCTTAAGTTTCTAAGTTTTTGGTTCAATCAAAGGTAAAAAAAATACAAGCTCAATCAAATATCTAAAAATAAAAATCAAAGTCAATTTTCGAGTTCAATCTACAAGTTCTTAGTTTTTTGTATTTTTAGTATCGGAAAAAGAGTTTCAAGATATTATTTTTATACTAAATAAGCTGAATACAATCCTACGTTAATTAGTAGAAAACAAAGAAATACATTTATTGAATTATTTAATTAAACATGATGTAACCACTAAATTTATAAATAAAATTTGCTTGAAAAATTAAAATATAAATCGTAAACGACTTTGTTAAAAAATTAATTTCTTAATCGAAAAAATAAAAAAAAAGACCACAAAAAAGAAGAAAATTTTTTTCTTTTTAGAATTTCAAAATTATTTTTGAAAACCAGTTTTTAATAATAATGGTAGTAAACTTCAGTTTTTTAGTGCTTGATTTCCATTTAATATCTGCGATGTAAGGCGCCCAATTTAGCAGTTAAATTATTTGAAGGTCATATAAAAAGTACAAATTTTTTTTTTTTTGCGTTTTCAAATTAAGAAGTAGTAGTTTTTGTTTTTTTTGTAATAATCTCTAACTTAAATTTAGTGCTTGATGTCACAGCTGGAGATTTTTCTAAATTTGATGAAAAATATTGAAAGTGAGAGCACTTATTAGCGAATCCAACGTTTAAAAACTTTCGTTTTTCTTTTTTAAATTAATTCATTTCACCTTTGTTGAACTAATTACCACAAATTTAATGCTTTTTAACTTTTAATTGACATCCCAAACTCAATTAGATGTATGGAAATGTTAAAGTTGTTTTCATTGGTAGTGCCATTTCTAAGAATTTTAGATAACAGAAAAATTGGATTATATGATTAGAAATTAAAAATTAATCTATTTTCTGGTCTTTTTTAAAGGAGACATGAATATTTGGTGTCTTTTTAGGTGCAATTAAAACAAAAAAAAACAAACAATATTTTTACCATCCATTATTTTACAAGAATACATAAAAAAACAGTAAAGCAATTTAAAAATTCGAAAAGTTACAGGCTGGTGAAGTGGGAGGTGTCAAAAAAAAAAGATACGTGAAGCCTGACACGATAGTAACACTTTTAGACATCTGAAGTACAAAGAAATAGAATTATTAATCTAAAGGATTACTGCTATCATACTAATAAAAAAAGATGAGAAGTTTTCTTTACCATTTTTCCAAAATAATAAAAATTAAAAATTAGTTATAAAATTGCTTTGTACGATAGAAAAATGTATAAAAAGGGCTCACGCCGAATTTCAAGTGAATCGTTTCAGTAGAACTTGAGAAATCATAGCAAGAATTTCGAAAAAAGTAACTTTAAGAAAAACATATTTAAAGTTTCGGGCAAAATTACGCGCAGTATAAGCCATACAAAAGTACTTTATACTAACATTTTTTCAATCTGTGAGTCCTCCAAAATAGATTGGGCCTTCTTTTACTTCAAAAAAAGTATTTTCTGCTCTTCTTGCAAACGAGCAGTTCTGTCCTTTTTTGTAGTGTCAGATGTTCGTATTATTAAGCACTTATTGTAATGGCGAATGCATAAGCTCGTGTACCAATCGTTTTGCCCATAAGAGTCATAATTTTTAAAATAGGAATGGAAATGGTTCAAAAGTCCATATTAATGAATTTTTCAGTTTACTTGAAAGGCTTTATTGACGAATGGACAATATATTTTGCATATTTTTTAAACTGAATTTTAATGGAATTTTAAAACCTAGTTCACGATGAACCATTCGAGATAATTTTATTTACTTCGTTGTAAAAACCGCGAGAAACTCTAAATTACAGTAGTAGTAATTGTTTTCGATAATAAATTCTTTCTTCATCACCTGATTTGCTGAATTTTAAGGCTGGTGCACTCGTATATAACTAGTTTCTTCATTCGTATTATATCTGTTACCGTTAAAGCTTTTTTTGTAAATCAATCCGTATGCGAAATGCTTTCTTTTTTAGGTTTTCAGTCTATTTAATTCAAAAAATTTAATGTAACACTCTTAAAATTTGAGAGTTTAACTGACAGAAACTTTAACTGAACACTAAAGATTATTTCAAATTACATTAGAGATGATGTATCACCAAAACAGTTATATCTTCAAAAATAAGTTATATTTTGAAAATTCCTCGTAAAGACATATTTTTAAAGGTTTAAGTTTCGAAAATATGACAACAAAAAATCGATTTTTTCAACTTTCTAGACTAGACTCCTTAAAACTAAAATGAATAATTTTAATCTTTAATCAAATTTAAGCTTTGATTCACTTAGCCAACAACAACAACAACAATAAGTAAATTAAATTGCCTAACTAGCAACATTCATAAATTTTTTACAATTTGGTTGTTGTTTACTTCTTTTCTTTTTTTTTTTTTTGGTTTTGTTATATTCAATACAACAAACAATCGCCCTAAATAAAAATAAAAAGAAAAAAACAGAAAAAAGGTGGCAAGCTTAACTTGTTTTTATTTTGTTGTGTGAATACCCTTTACATTTGACCGCATTCTAATTGATCAAAACTTGAATGAACTAATTTAAAAGTCACCGTGACATAATTTACTGAATTCTTTGATGTTCTTTTTATCATTTTTATTTTTTATTTATTCTTTGTTTGTAATTGTTTTTCTTCTTTAAATTCTTCTAATAATAATAGTTTTATGTGTATGCACAGCAGTAGTAAAGTTAAACTTCAATTGAACCATTTTCTATCGTATAAAATAGAAGAAAACAAGATTTCGTAAGAAAATTGTATTATTTTTAATTTTCTATGCACACATTTTGCTTATTTCTTTTATATTTTATATTTCGTAATGAAAAACACTTGTTCAGCTGATATTTGTTGATGTTCATGTAATGCATGTGTAAAATGTAGCACAATGCTTTACATATTTAACATTAGATTTCTATTGAAATTGAATTTTCAATTACTATTTTTTTTTTTATATCAAAGGTACAATAAGTAGATTCAATAGTATACTATGAACAATAATTTTTCGATGTAATTTTGTTATCAACGTTTGTTTGAATATTAAAACAAAATAAAAGAAAGAAATAAAAAACAACAACAACAACAACAACAACAAAAAAACGTGTTGAAATTACATTTCAAACTTATCTAGGAGAACTTGTTTAGCAGTTAACACATTACTTGTGAATATTGTTAAATTTTTAGCGCTAAATTTCTTAACTATTTTAGAAATGACTTACTTAGATACATTTCCTTATAATAATTTGGCCTACAGGCATCATCAAATTTTTTTATTTGTTCTTCTTTGCATTTAATTATATGACGAAATGTCATTTAGTTTGAAGATTATACATAAAGCTGTATTTGAATTAATTAACACCAATCTTTTAACACATTGCCATATAAATATGTTCTGAAATTTTAATCATCTGTCAATATCATATAAATACCATTGAATAAAATAAGATTTTTTGATCACTTCAATGTCAACTTTAAAATCAACAAAAAAAAAAATAATAATACTTTATGTTTCTAGATTAAAAGTAATTGAGCTAGATTATCCTGTAACGAAGGTGACAAATGACATTTCTCTTTTTAGTTTTTTTCAAAATGCAAATACCTATTTATTTGTCATTGTATTTGCATATTAAATAAGTCAAAGAGTTAAGGGGAGGGGTAATGGATGATGGCTGAAAAAAACACTTTTTTTTATAGTTTTCCAACCCTTCAATGATCTTTATTTAGTTAATTTTAACATTTTTAAATGTTTTGGGGTCGTTTTAAATCAAAACAGTGATTTTTTAAAAAAATATCCACCATTTTGTTATTTATTAATCCTCTAAGTAGAATAAAAAGTAAAAAAAGCATCGTTGGGGGGAGGTATTTTATATGTAAAAAGTAAGCGTAAAATTTCAAATGATTCGGTGTAGTAGTTTTTGAATGACGATGATCGATGTCGTTTCGAGAAAAATGCTTTTAAAATTTTGAAGTCTGAACAAATTTAGAAGAGGTTGGAAGATTTAAGCCTCAATAACGGTAAAAGTTTTGAACCAATTCCTTTGAAATTTGACTCAACATTTTGAAATATTATATAATAACAAAAGTGTTATCCTTTTTCTTCTGTCTTTAAGCCATCATAACAATTTATAGACTGAGAACTTGTAAGCGTTTTGGGTAAAGTTTGTTTTTGTAAGGACAAAAATTTTTGATAATGAAGAATCATAGTCTTGCAGGTACAAAGCCTACATATAATCGTCATTTAATTAAATTAAAATGTATGCAGAAAAAAATAAAACTTTGTTCTGTTAAGACCGAAATTTTGTAGGATCATATTTCTTCTTTATTCAAGTATATGTATAGTGCTTTCTAGCAGGTTTGTGAAGCATTTGCAGGATACTATGCCTCAAAGTTTCTTATCTTGTATGGAATGTTCAAACAGATGTTCCAGCTGTTTGCAGGCAATTGAGAATGGTTGAAAGTAAATTGTTTATAGTTTTAAATCAAGCCCTTGATTGACTAATTTTTTTCGCAAAAAAAGGGGAAGAGAGGAGCAATACTTGATATCTAAACTAACTCCAAATAATGCAGCATTAGGTTGACATTTAAGACAATTCACTACGTATAATGCATTGAAATAATAAATAATTATATTTGTCCTTAGCTTTGCAGGCAGCTAAGATCACGAAATCAGGGTTTGTCAGATTTTAACAGTGCGTTAATGTGCAATTTGAAAAATGACAAACAATACATAGACATCATATTATGATCTCGTTTTGGTCTTTGTTAGTGTTCTTTCATTAAAGTGGATAAATTCAGCGAGGAACTGTATTAGTGAACTGTATAAGTTTTATTGAAAAAATTTATAAAAAATTGGATTTCAAAAATCTCAAAAACAGCAGTAGCTTCTTTAGAAAGAGTTCAATTGTCATATAGAGCTATGAAATTAACTATACTCTGGTTTATTAACGCTCATTCCTGTGTCAGAGTCTGTTGTCATTTGTGAACCACTTAAAGGAATTTGTTGGAATCATTAATGCTTTCTTAAGCACATTACTAGTAATGTAATCTAGTTTTTTAATTACTTGCTTTTTACTAGCGGATCTAAAAAGATTGAATATTTTTACTGGAGCAAATAAAGCTGAGGTCATAGTCTAATTATGATACATGATATTATTTGTGTAGTAAAATATATTGAAAACTATAATTTAATGATGTATATGACCTTAATTTAGCTTTTGATGAAGTTAAATATTTTCTTCCGTTTCTTTTTTTATTTATTCACGGACATAATAAGATTCTATTCATCCAAAATAACAAAACTAAAACATGTTATGCTGGTTTAAAACAATTAACTCAATAAAAATTATTAAAACTAGTTCCAAATTTATTTTTATATTAGTTAAAAAAAAACTAGTATTAATTAGATGGAATTATTTAATCATATCAATGAATATTAATACCTTAATAAATTATTATTATAATTAGTTTAAAATGGTATTCTTTTTTTTCCCTAATCTTGCAACTTTCAAATTCCTTTTATATCCTTGAAATCTAGCCCACTTGTTATTTATTGCTACAGTTTTATAGTAGGTAATAAAATAGAATCAAAAATGATTAGTAGCATCTTCTTAATTTAATTAATTAAAAAAATTTTGTCAAAATTTTTCATATTAAATATGTTAAAAAGAACTATTTGTCTACTAAACTGTTGAACAAAACTTAAAGCATAACAAAAATATATTTAAATACACATATAGTATATATATATATATATAAATATGTATATGAATTTTTGTTATAAAAAAATTTGACATTGAGATTTAACGATGTCACTAGTCGCACCTGTTTGTCGCATAACCACACCTTATGCTAATTATATTGATGTCTTTGGTATATTTTCTTAACAACAAAAAGATTTTCTATTTACCATTAATTATACAAAATAATTGTTGTCAGTTTGTCGACCAAAGAAAGAAAGTGAAATTATTCAATTGCCCACTCATAATTCAAGATGGGTTTGGTTACCTTTTATGTAAAATTTAGGTCAAAATATATAATAAATAAAATATACAAACAACACATTTAAAGGCTAATAGTTTATTTTGCAATAGAAAAATTTGTTAATTGCTGATTTTAAGTTAATTACCATCTTTGAAGTTGAAATGAATGCAAATTTGTTAAGTATGAGCAATTGAAAACGAAAGCGCATTACACGTAAATTGTGCTAATTTTGCAAAACTAAAAGTGATAAAAATGGACATAAATCTTTAAATACAATTTTGAGAGCATTAAGAGAACTCCTCCAAAGGTGGACTTCCAAAGAAAGGTTCTTAAATTATTTTCTATACATTTTAATGTTAAAAATGATCGTTATCCAGAGCAATTTTTAACGGTGATATTCAAACATCTTCGAAGTTTTATATTAATATTTGTATTTTTATATTTTTTAATATGCATTTAAAAAGTTTCAAATCATTCAATTATTTTCACAGTATTATCCTGTGGCAGGAGTTTCTTTAAATTAAAGAATGTTCTGGGATTAACGTAAAGTTTTCGGTTTGACAGTTTGAATATTTTTCCAGTTTTCAATTTTATATTAATAAAAATCAGTGATTATGTTTAACACATTGATGACCACTTGTACCACGGATGGCTAACATCAACCATTTTAGCAATTTTAGCACAAAACAATATTGCACTACAGAAAAAACAAAAATTGCATGACAGAAAGGTACTATAAAAGAAAGTAATTTTCTTTAGAATAAAGCAGTCTGTTGTAATTTTTTGATAACTGCGGCTGTTTTTGCGGGAAGGTTTAGACCGGCCGAAACTGGCCAAAACTTTAACTTTTCCGCAATAACAAGACTTAGAAATAAAAAATCTTTTCAAGTGCGACCGGCCGATACTGGCCAAAACTGAACTTGAAAAGATTTTGACCATTTTGTTTATTCTTAAATGGGACTTAGAATAATTTTATATCTTCAACTAAAAACATATAAAGATTTGTTAAACCAAGAGTGAAAAAAAAAACTTAGAATAATTTTATAATTTAAAAATTTATGAAGATTTGTTAAACCAAGAGTGAAAAAAAACTTTCAATAATTTCAATTTAAAAATTTATAAGGACTTCTTAAACCAATAACGAAAAAGACTTACAATTAGAATAATTTTAATTGTGTAATTTGAAATAAAAATTCGGGGACAAATAAAAACAATAAAAATTTAGAACTATTTTTAAATAAACAAAAAAAAAAAGAAAAACTCAGAATAACCTTTAAATAAAGATTAATTGTGGAACCTTACATAAAATTTGGTGTAACAAAAAATACTTACAATATTTCTTCTGTGTTCTGTTATCTTATGAGTTACTACGAAAACAGTTAAGACCGGCCGATACTGGCCAAAACTTTAACTGTTGGACCATAAGAGCTGAGATACTACGAGAGCAATTAAGACCGGCCGAAACTGGCCAAAACATTAATAGCCATACTCAGTTAAAAACAAAAACCTTTGTACGTCCTAATTACAATCACCTGACGAAAGACAACATATTTGTTATAAATAATATAACAGGGGTATCATTCCAATCATTTTTGACGGATATATCATTTGAACCATAAATGTCCAAAAATGCATTATACGATTGGAATGAATAAAGAAAAAATAATAAACATAAATGATCAATTTCATATAATAATAATTGAAGTAAATTTACAATAATTATGTAGAAAACAAAAAAAATGAAACAAAAAGTTGTACCTTTATAACGTAAAAAAGAAACATGAGTGTCTCACAAAAGTCATCTTCTAAAAATTTTTCATTATTTTCAAGAGAGTGTATCGAACTTTTTTTAATTAAATTAACTTATTAACTTTAATACCAAAATTAGAAAAATAAAAGAAATAATTTAACGAATAATATTTTCTTTTATACAGAAAACAAAATGATTTAGCTAAAACAGTAGCGAACTACTTTAAAATACAGCCATGCGCGAAATTGTATACTTTTTAATGCATTTATATTACGTACGTAATTATAAATTTCTTTCAAATAATTTCAATTTAGCTAAATTTAGTTTTCAGATTCAAGACTTTGTCCTTTAGCCATATTTAAGAGTTGCTCGAAAAGTTTATCGAATTATATTTGTTGAACCTTTTAATGGACAGCGTAAATGCTTCGGTATTAATAATATTTCCAAAAGCTCACTATCAAATGAATGAAGTCTTTTGCTTCTGTTTGTGCATATCCTTGTTGACTAGATTTAGACTTGAAATCATTGAAAATTGTCCCACATAAATTCTTCTGAGTCATATTTTTACTGAAGACATATCATGAAGACTTTGGATGCACTGAAATCCATTTTGCTCGTCAATAGAACTCTACCCTGAAAAACTTCTTCAAAAATCTCTTGCCAAAGCTAAAAGCACTAGACAAGGTAATCTCTGTTTCTCTAATCTGTGGTATGGAGTGCATAAGAAATTACTTGTCTGATTCTGCCTACTAAGAGCTTTTTGTATGACTTGAATAGAAATTTGAGTAAATGATAAATCACAACGGAATAAATTGAAGCTGTTAATACAAAATCCTTAATATCATTTAAATAAATGAAGTTTAAAATGTATGTCCTTCATCATTAAAAATCTTACTGGTAAAAATTGTGTATTTTTTGTTTACTTGGTATACACACAACAGTTAAATAACGCAACAAAAAGAAAAGTTGACGTCTTGACTGTCAATTTTTCATAAAAGATGAATTTGGGAAGCTTTGTGTAAAAATAATAATAACAATTGCTAGAGTTGTATTGGTTCCTCAAATATTTGAATATTGAATATATTTATAGACTTTAGGAAAGGAAATAGATTGTATATTAAGGCTCTGGTAAGAACTTGTAATGCGATACAGAACCATTTAAGCTAGCTAAAAGCTTTATTATGGTTATTGAAGTCAATTACCGAGCAGAGTTGTCATAATAAGTATTTCTGGATCAGTTCCTGGATTAGGAGAGATTCAAAATATCTGCCAAGGAACGCTGCAACACAGCGGATCATCCTTAGGCTTGCTTTAATTGACTTCCAGTCAAAATGTCACATGTGCTGATATTTCTTTTTTTATTTTTTTGACAAAAAAGAAGCTATTTAACTTTCAAAGCTCAAAATTTTTAGCATGAATTTGGTTACTGTAAGTAAAAATTTAATTTTATAGAGAAACACAGATTGAAGTTTTCAGTTCAAATTTTATTTATGCCTAAATATTCTCACACATACGTTTGTTTATCTTTTTTAACTTTAAGAAGACTCACTTAATTGACTTAATTGAAATAAAAAATATACAGCGATTTCCTCTTTTAACTGTAATCTATTTAAGTAGTTTTAGAAAAAAATAATATTAATCAAATTTATACAATCCTCAGTCTTTATTCAACATCCTTTAGTTTTCACTGAATTTGTATTATATTTTAGTTCATTGTAGTTTTTAGATAAAAAATTTCGTTACGGCTTTTGCCCTCAATCAATACTCAACAGACAAATAAATTTTTGTAGGTATGGCTTTTCATTCTCCAAATGGAACGGAAGTTTATTCAAATATTTGTTTATATTGTTGTTTGTTTTTCATAATAAGTCATTAAGTTTGACTTTAATTAAAAAAGTTTCTTCTTTTAACATATCATTTATTAATCAAATTACTTTTAAACAATTAAAAAAATCTCATCATCCTGCTTACGTTATTGTCATCTTACAGTATTTATCGTTCAAAAAATCTTGATCAATAAAGGAAAAATACAGAAGAAAAGTATATAATAGCTTTAGAGACTTTGTAACCTTTTACCTAATGATTAAAAATTTAAATTATTTTTTCCCTTTTAAAGCGAATAGAAAGTAAATTGAATATGATGTTCATCTTCATTTGGCTCGCAACAGTCTTTATTGTCAAAAATATCGAAAAGCTGAAGAATACGGCAGCTAAAGACTGAAGAACAAAGCTTGGGCAGATAGTTAACAGTATGTGGTAGAAATTCTGCATGATAAAAGTCAAATTTGGTTATAAGGTTGACTATATAATAATTACAGAAATTGGTTCATTTCATATTGTTGTAAGATTGAGATTGAGAAGGATAATTATTCCAATAGATACTCTATTCTTTTTAGATTATTTTGAGGGTATGGAAGGACTAATAAAATGTTAATAGAAAATTCTTTAAGATCTTTAAAATATTATTCATTTAAATTTTATTTCTTTAATATACATTAAGTACATACCAAAAAGTGTTCAGCAGCACAAAACACCTTATTGTGTATTAACCTGCAAAAATATATCCTTTAGCTTATATATATCTAAAAATAACTGTTACTATTATTAAAAATTACTATTTACTATGATTACCAGTTAACGAGTATGCATGTCATGAAAGAAGTACAGAAATTTGTGTTATGACAAGTATATTTGTCATGTGCAACAAGTAATGACAATAATTGACAGTTTAAATTGTAATTTTAGTGCCAACTAAAATGTTTTCATAAACTTCAAGATGTTTGAAATATTTTTAAGCCAAGTCGAAATAAAAGGAACAAATAAAACTTTATAAATAATTATTGAAAAATATCCGCAAACAATATGAATTATTTTTCATAACTTTATCGTTTTTTATTGGTCATCACAGATGCAATTATTGGTTCATATTAATAATTGCAACAAGTGGCGTGGTTGCAAGTAAAAATTGATAAAGATTCTTTATTTTGATTTTTACTTTGTCATTCCTGCACAATTAAAAATATTACCCATTACGAGAGGAGAATATATTACGAAATTTAAAAATGAAACTATGTCAATGAAATGATAGAGTAAAAAGGAAATTTATATTCTGAGTACCGTTCCTTATAATATTATAATAGAAATAGTGGAAAAAAAGATAGGAAAATGGGTGGTGCAAACATGAGTAATGGCGTAATGATTATAACTAGATCTATCAGCAAGGAAAATATTTAAGGATGTTAGGGTTAATTGGTGGAAAAAAAAGGAATGCTTTCAAGAATTTTGTTTGACAATGGAGGTAGTTCTAGTTTATTTAATTAATTTCTATATAATAATGTAACATTTGAACAATATTCTTCTAAATTTTCATTGCACAATATTAAAAATGGAGAGAGTGGCAGTGAATGTCTGGAGGTACCTTGAAAAAATGTTGTTTTTGAGGTGTTCATCATAAATCACAATAGAATTATCTAAAAGAAAAAGTCAAAATTTATTTGTTAAAGGAGATGTTTCTCAAGATAACAACGAGGAATTTTTTTCGATTGTTCAATTTTTGGTAATTTTTGGAAGTCCAAATACCGATTTAAAAAATCTGCTTATTTGCTTATTTGCTTAAAATAATAATTATTAGAAAAATTATGTGCAAAATTAAAAAAGAAAAATGTCCAGCAGATTTTGGGTTAATGTCAACACTAGCTTTGAAAATAAAAAGTTTCAGGAAAACCCTTTAAAGTTTTGCTCACTTAACAATTACATAAAATAAAACTCAATAATTCTTTTATAGAGTCATCGTTGCCAGATCCAAAGAGCATTAATCAAGGAAGCTAAGAACATCTTTTTCTCCTTATATACGCAAAATTTTTCTTTACGGTCGTATGTCGCTTGCCCCTCTGTTCAATTAATTTCCAACTCATCAGGTTGTCCTGCCTATTCGTAGGAGCTTGGTCATGTACTGATGTGCATCTCTTGCATTGTACATAGAGCTACATTAGGTTCAATTTCAACAATTGTAGAGGTGCCACTAAAAGTTTTTGAAGATATTTTTAAAATGGACTGGAGCAATGGACCCTAAAATGCTCATAACCTCGGCAATTTTCCTCCAGTCAATTTGAAATCTTGACACAACATTTTTAAGATAACTTACGAAAATAAATGAAAATAGAAGTTTAAATACCTTATCCCCTCTTAAGAAACTATGAAAAAATTTTACTTTATTTTTAAGTTATGCATTTCTAAACAGATCAAAAAAATTAACTAGTTAAAGGATAATACGTATAAATTTAAGTTTTGAGAGTGTCCAAATTTCAGTTTCCCTTGTATCACGTAACTTTTTAGTTAAAATTAAATATCTGGCATATGTGTACCTAATAAAATTTTAATAAGCTAAATTTTCTCTGAGGTAGCCAAAAGCAAAAATTTTTTTTTACCTTTTTAATAATTTTCCGCTATAAAAAAGTTTCATAATGTGTTAACTGAATGAAGTAACAAAATATGACAAGAAACAGATTTGCTACACAAAAACATGATTAATTGTCTGAAAAAAAATCAATCGCCAAAGGAGCTTGGAATTAAATAAAATTATTCTTTTCATTTTTGTTTTTTTTTTTAGGTTAGAGAAGAGATATTCTATTTTTACATTGAAATCTGGTTTTTTAAGAGTTAATTTAGTTTTTTTTTTTTTCTTATTTTCAATTTATATAGCCTACCATCATTGAAACCTGTTGGACGTCTTTTAAACTGCATTTGATTTATGATATACATTTCTGCATGGAGTTACTAACTGTAATCAAGTTCAGTTAATTGCTTATAAACTCAGGTTTAACTCAAGTTTAATTGTGCTAGTGAAATTACTACAATTAATTTAATCGTAACTTTATAGTAGCTGAGAAAGTTAATCGAATTTGTTTGGTTTTTTATTTTTCTTCTACTGATATAATATAATATAAGTTAAATAAACAATAACAAAAATCTAAATTTAATTAAATAAAAACATGAAATTTTTCATATAACGAAAAAAAATTAAAATCATATTAGTATCTTTTGTTAATACTTAAGATTTATACATAAGTTGATGACGAAAGCTAAAGCTATGGAATTTATAATCAAAATGTGTTAATTCATTTTGCATAAGTTTTTCTTACATTTGGATTATATAAAACCAAAAAAATACAAAAACAAGAAACATTTTTTGAAATAAGGGCTTATTTAAAGTTTTCACATACAAATTCAAGCTGAAATTTTATTAAAATTTATGCTACTTAACTTTAAGTTAGTTTTTTATTTGTACATGAGAAAATTTTAATTGGCTTATTTTTATGTCATTTTTTAAAAAAATTGTTGCGTTAGAAAAATAATGTCTTGTTTAAAACAAAAAAAAAAAACAGCATTATAAAATATTTTTTCAACTAAGTTTACTTTTTCTTTGAGTTTTTAAAAGAAATTTTTTGTCTATTGAAATTATATTTCTTATAATATAATAGCAAAATAAGGTGTTGAAAATACTTAAAAACAAAGGTCTCAAGTCTTGAGGTGATTGTCTGCTGAATACAAATAATATGAGGAAAAATAATTTATATGTCATATCTATTTGGTGGTAATTGTTGTTTTATTTCTAGCTTCGTTAATAGTAAAAAAATGACAATGATACTAAAATACAAGATAATTGTTATACATTTATTGAACATAATCTCTACACACAATAAAAGTCTGGTTGAATCAGGACTAAAGATAATTGAAAGTGTATAAAATATTAAAAGTAGACAATCATACTTTTTTTCATCTAACATGGATGCAATACATATCCAAGTGTGACAGTAGGGTCAAATTCTTATTTATATTTCTAGAAATATGCTTCTTTGAGATATATTCCTCAACAAAACATCCCAGTTCTAGGTTAAATTTTAGGCAATACTAGCAATAAGATATGAATTGGATTTCTATGTACCTTATGGTATAATCTGAACCTCAATGAAACTTTAAATTATTTAAGGACTTAATGAAAAAATCAAAAGAGAAGAAATTATCAATTTTAATGCAACCAAAAGTAGCTGGCTGTCAATGATGGGGCTTCTGAGAGAAGTACATAGTAGCACATAGTGCTACAAATTCGATGTATGTCTCGTTAAAACTTTTATTTTAAAGATAAAAGTTTTAGGTGTTTATTTATAGCTATAAAAGTAGGCTTAGGAGAATAAAAACTCTATCAAGTTTTCTATAGCTTTGTATCTGTACCACAAATTGTTATTGGATAAAAGAACTCAACAGAATTGATTGCTTGATTGCAGTATAATAAAATAAAATAAAAACGATGCCATTCATACTTTTAATACCTCTACGAACTTAATATTAAAAACGAACAACAAAAACAATACTATGGAGTGTAATAGGAAGTAATCTGTTTAGGTTTATCGTAGGAATAATAGAAATAACATATTTCCGTTTTAATAATCCTCGATTTCTAATTTGGATGGACCAATAGTATACTCTACTTAAAGAGATGGGTAAAATGGCATAAATTTAAAACGCACCTCAGCTTTTGGAAGTAGGAAAAAAATTTTTAAAGGAGATATTGTGACAAAAATCTTAGGGGAATTCCTCGGACATGAAAATAGTTCTACTTTTTCACATTTCTAGGTTTCTTAGGAAACTATATAAAAATACTTTAAGAAATATTCACAGAAATAATTTTACCTTCGTCTTTTTTGATATTTTTTTGGTTTTTTTGAATCCTCTCAATTGGAATGCAAGTGAGTAGCTTAGTTGGCTTGCCAGCTGGTTGGGTGGCGTGTTTCTCCAAAATATTTATAATTTGCATTAGAATTATGATCTAATCGTAAAGTTTTCGATAGTTTTTCTTGATATTTGTTAGTTTCAATAATAAACTTGGTTTCCTAAGTGACTTGGACTAAGGACATAAAATTAAATAACGATTAATTAATTATTATTACATTTTTCTTGAAATCTTGCAAATAACATAATTGAAATATCAAAAATTTTAACAGACACCGAGAGGAATTGCTTTAGTAGATTTTTTTAACTCAAAATATAACTTTTAGAAAGGTGCATTCCAGAACACCAGAGAGCAACCAGGTTAACGAAACATTCCAATGGGGAATCAAGCTTCTTATATATCCTAATTTATTTTCAAACCAATCCTGATTTTGGTCTATTGGTCTATTACCAGCATCCATCTAACAAAAGAAATCCAAAGTTTGGTCTTTATATAGTACGACATATTTTAATTGTTCAGAAAAGATTTACATGTTGAGAAAAGAGTTAAAGAAAATATGAATTAATGATTCCAAAATTAAATAATTATGTAAAACTCGCATTCTGTAGTTTCATCAAGACCCAAAGCTTAATTTTTATAAGAGAATTGATTTTAAAGGTTTCTGGATGAAATTTAATACAAACTTATGGGATTAAAAGCCTTAAATAATAACAATTTCCTGGAAAGACTTACGGGTATTAGTTTTTTTGTTGTTGATTGAGCTATAACATGAAAATAAAAGCTCATTTTGAATGCATACAGCATATTTGCAACAAGTAGAAGCTTTCTACTTAAAAAAACTTTATTATGTATTTTGCTAAAATATTTAAAAAAATTCACCGTCTAAATTAGAAAAAGAACAATGTATTCACAAGGAAATGTAGTTTTGTTAAAAAATATAGGTATATATAAGAATTGCACAATTGTGTATTTTTTTAAATCAAGTTGATTGGTCTAAGCTAAATGACCGGAAATCAGAAAAACCAATAAATATTACTTGAAGGCTACAATACTAGTTAGACGAGTATACATTGCAGCCATCTACATGATACTCCATTGAATGTTTGAAGTTTTTTATTGAATTGTCTTCCTTAAACTACTTTTCTTTGAATCATATGCATACAAAAATTTATAATTTGATATATATGTAGGTTTTTGCAACTTTCTTATATTCACAATATTCAATAATATAGAAAGTGAATTTAAATTATTTAAATATTTAAAAGTGAAAGAAATAAAAAAATATATATATTTTTCAGCTGGGATTAAATTGATTAAAAGGAAATGAAGTATTAGTATAAATTTTTTTAACAATTTAGCTCTTTTTTGTTGGTAATGTTTATAAATAACTAATTACATGTTGTTTCATTGGGTATTAATAGTGACAAAGTGTAACCAGGAAATTGAAAAAGTCAAAAATGCTTAACATACTATAAGCATAACATTTTTGGTAGACAGAAAAAAAATCTAGTTATTTCTGAAAGATTTTTACAAAGGAACGTATAATTGCTTTAAGCGAAACTATATCTAAGATAGCCATTAAAACGTCGAGTACGACGCAGTTTTTTCTATTTTGCTTCATCTGAAGGCAGTGAAAATATATATTGCTTTAACTTGCGGCACTTTTCACAAAATTTTGTTTAGCAAAAAATGAAAAGTTGGTTTTAATAAAACTATAACAAAACTATAACCGATGTCTACCAGTAGTAGTACACGCAATCCTCAATGTGTTAAACTAGTTATAAATTAATACAGATTAAATTTCATTCATTTAATGTTATTATTAAAAAATGTATAAATATGTAACAAAATTAAATTGGTGTGTACTTAAAATAAAATTAAAAACTAATCAACTTTGGCTAAGAGTTAATACAAATTAAAGCCTTTTAAAAAAAAAGTCACAGATCTTTCTACATAAAGTCTCATGATTTTCTTTTATAAATTTTAACAAAAGTTTCAATGAATATAATACCTTAAATAACTTTTTTATTATTATTTCTTTTTTTAGGGTTTTTTCTTAAGCTATTGTTAAATACTTAAGCCTCACCTTTTTAATATAACTTATTGTCCTAAAATGACAATGGATCAGATAGATTGTAGGGAAAGTTTAAAATTTATTTTACTTTTTGTTTTATACTAATTCATTTTTTTTTTGTTTTTTTGATTTTTGAACAATAAAAACAACTTGATTCGTTGAGTTGCAGCTTTCACCTAGAGTTTTTTTTAGTTTTAGTTTAGCTTAAAAACAAAAAAAATAATTAAGATTTGTTAGTTATCTAATCATAGCTTTCTTTCTAGGTGCTAATGAAAATCAGACTTTATCGACAAAAGATGCCAACAAAGTATTATTGAGAAAATCTCTAACAAAAACTAAAGAATTAACAAATTTTTCAACAGGTATGTCAATAATTTTAATTAAATTAAATTTTTAAATTATTTTTCTATAATTGACTTTAGATGTTATTTGTATTTCTTTTTTCGAAAAAATAATATTTCATTTTAAATCATAAAATTAAATGGTATCCAATTGAAAATGATATTCAAAATAAAACATGGTAAGAACTTGATTAAAGTTCAAATTCATTTATCTAAAGATTTAAATGGCAGCTAGAAAGGTAATACAAAAATATAAGAGAAAGTCATTTAATGCCTTCTTTGAGTTACTTGTGTTGCTATTTTTTTGTTTTTTTTTGATTTTTATTTATTTTTCTGCTAACTACTTTATGTTAACTGGTTTAATGATTACGTTTTTATATTATGTATATTGAAAATGCATCTTATAACGCCAGCATTTCAGATATCTGCGGGTGATTTAAGTTACAAGAAAGCGTGAAGTTTACAATAACAATTTTCTTTGAAAACTTAAAATACAATAACAATAACAACAATATATATATATATATATATATATAATTGTTTTTTTATTCGAATAGAAGAAAATTTAATGGTTGATCAGTATCGGGAACATAATAACAAACAACAAAAAAATAAAGTATTGGTGACTTGTTATCCAAGTATGAATTTTTATGGTAAATTACAAGTAACTTATGTTATATAACATCAATAACAGGATGCTCTTCATATTTATTATGAAGAAAAACAAGAAAAAATCTTTAAAAACATAAATATTAGTTTTATTTTGTTGTTTTTTAGTAGTTTTTATTTATTTTTAGTCAGAAAAGCATTAAACTTGGAGGTAAATAGTAGCTAACAAACTTTTTTGTAAAATTTTTAGTGTGAAATTAAATTTGAGTTGAATTGATTTTTTTTTGGTTTAAAAAAACAAAGAAAATTTGAAAAAATCATGGAATAATTATTGGTTTTTTCTAGCCTGAAATTTTCTAGATATCCAAATTTTTTTTTCTAAATTTTTCTTTTATTTTTTGTTATCATTCGGCTCTGGTGGAAGTCATGTTGTACGAAAAAATAATTTTTGTAAAATATTTACATTACTTTAATCACAAAATAAATTTTTGTGAGTCACACGTAGTGAGTCACAGGTTATTCTTGTTTATTTAATCAACTTCTAAAGGATATCGCAATATTTTGCTAAATTTTATTTCAAAGTGAGCGAGTAGCGGTGAATTTCTGGAGTTACCTTGAAAAAAAGTTGTTTTACTCTGTTTAGCTTAACTCACAACAGAATTATCTAAAACTACAAAATCAATATTTATTTATCAAAAAAGATGTTTTTCGAGTTGACAAGTTTTTTTCTTTCGATTTTACAATTTTTTGTAGTCTTTGAAAGTCAAAATATCGATTTTTGGTGAAAAAAACGACTTATTTATAAAATTAATGATTATTATTAAAGAAAGGAAAAAGAATCCCTTTGTGTGGATTAAATGAAAAGGTAATGTTTAAAATTTCAAAGCAAACAGTCTCGTAGATTTTGAGTTATCACTAACACCGACTTCGAAAATAACAAACGCAAGAAAACGCTTTAGAGTTTTGCTCATTCGCCCCTTGCTCTAAGGCTGCCTGAAGAGCTAAAACTGATTCCTATACCAAAGATTATAAAGTCGTTATGGGTAAATCATTAGAAATATGCTCAAAGTTTTCAGAGTGCAAGCCTACCAAAGATTAGACTATCGCAATGGGAATCAGTGTCAGCTCGGCTGTAAGCCGGCACTCTGTAGGCAGCCTAAAATAAAGGATGCTCAAATGCTCATAGCTTTGGCTATTTTGCGCCGATCATCCGATAAAAAGGGAGAAAAAAATTTAAATAGCAAACTCAACACCCCCTCCTCCTAATAAAATTATGTCAATTACAATAATAATTAGAACTGTTTTTATTTGTTGATATTATAACATGAGAAATCAAAGTCTACAAATTTAATTAAGTTTTCTAATCCTACATACCTTAAAAATAATTTGTGAACTAGTACATCCCTCATATTAAATTACTTCCTTATTTGCAGGCCAAGATAGCATCGATTTTGTGTGTTATTTTTTTAAAGGATTCTACTCTGTAATGAGCTAAGCTTTTTACTCTACTAAAATCCTCTATTTTATATTTAGCCTTAAAATGCTAATGGATTTTGTACTATTTTTTATATAAATATTTAAAGATTCTATAAATTTAATTTTTACCAAAAGGCGTCTAAATCCTTAAAATAATTTGAAATTTTATCATTAAATTGTCTGTTTTATTTCCTACTAAGTATCTTCCTAGTCTTACCTTTTATTTAAGCACTAAAAAGTTAAAATGAAATTTTTCTTTATATTAATGTAATTAATTTTTAAAAAATCTAATTACAAATGGAGTTTTTGTATCAAAAATTACCAATTAAATTTTATGGAATTGAATTTAAAATATAATTAAAAATTTTTTGATTATCTTCTATAAATTCAATTAATAGGATAGGCATGGGTGAGGCTGAAACTTTACTATAATATTATGAAATTTTATTTCAGTCACGTCGAAAATTTCTATCAATCCAGCGGTATATTACACTTAAATTATTTGAAATATAATTACAATCAATTTAGAATAATACCCTTATTGAGGTTAAAGCTAAGGCATGGACTAAAATGTAATTTATGGCTTGGACTATCCTTCTAGAAAGAAAGCTAAATATTATGAAATTCTATTTATATTTCTAAATCAATTGCAACAGTCACATATTCAAATATGTTTTATGTGAAAAAATCAAGCTAAAAACAAAATTATGTAACACTTTTTCAATTTAATAAGCGATGAGTATCCAATTTTTTTGTTGAATATCAATTTTTTGTAAAGAAATATTTTTTTAATGAAAAGAAATATCAACTTTGTACAAATCTTATATGCTAAAATTTTAATTACGTTTTAATTTTTACAATTGATATGACTATGCGAAATGATTTGACGTCAATCGTCAATGACATACTAAGAAGTCTCTGTTTGATTGTATAAAATAAATTTACAATTGTTGAAAAAAAAAACTTTTACATAAGATACTCAAAGTCAATTTGATATCATCAGAAAGGTAAAAAGACTGATTGACATATCATTTGATTTAGCAAAATTAAATAAAAAACAAATCATCATAGTCTTTTAGCATTTTAGATATGAAAGCAAGTTTTTTTGTTTTTTTTTGGTTTGAAAAGCAAAAAACCTAAAATTCTCAATAGTTTTTTGTTTTTGTTTTTTAATTTCACAATTATTTCTAGAATAATTAAATTTATGATGTTATTGGTAAATGCTGAAGAATGAAACAGCATTTTTTCAAGTAGATAATTAAAATTTTCAATTGACTGAAAGTGTTTTTCTTCTTCTATTTATCAAATGTACTTAAAAGTGTATTCTTTAGAGCATTCAATGAATATCAAAATATTTGACTTTGATAGGTAAATACTCGAAAGAAATAAAAACAGAGTTTTCGTAACTGTTTTATAAATTAACGACAAAGATAACTTTTTACTTCACGTTTAGTATACTAGGACAAGTGTTTTTTCTTTATAATTTAGTTAAACCTTTTACTTTCATAGTTTTAAAACCAATTTTTATTTTCAGCGTATAACATTATTATTTCAACTGTAAGTGAATAGAAAATTTAAAAAAAAATCTAGTGGGAAAGCTAAAAACAAAAATAAATATGGCTTAACAGGAAAATACCTCAATCCGAATTTGTGCAATTTTCTTGATACTCAGACATGTGTTAAAATATAAATTAACTGAATTAAATTATAGAAAAAATGTGGCAATGTAGCAGTTTATTGTATTTAGCGAGCTCTTCATTTTGAAAAACAATAATTAATTGTCAGTTAATTTGGAAATTAATAATAAAACCCAATTTATAAATGAAAGTTTGTTTTTAAGGGTCCAAATTAAGGGTAGTTTTCATTCTGTTAAAGCAAATTTCATCCAATAAAAAAATACATATGCCTCAGATATCAGATTTCAATCAGTGAGCTCCAGTTGGGGTCAGCTCTTTGTTTTTAATTTAATTTCCAATTCTCTTAAGATGGAATTGGTTTTGAGATTTGAATTATTTAGATAAAAAAGGGATTGTAAAATACACTGCTTCGATCAATATTGAAAAGCCATGGGTTACTTTCTGGATCTCATTGGATCGAATTTTCATTTTGATTGCAAATTAAAAAAAAACTATCCATAAAGCAAGGAGCTTTTATCAATGAGATTTATAGTATCTTTTTATTCTTGTCTACTCAAAATTCTTTCTTGTTTACTATCGTACGCCGCTTACTCCTCTGTTCTACTGATTCACAATTCATCAAGTTTTCATGCCCATTCGTGAGAACTTGGTCTTGTACTGATATGTAGCTCTTGTTTAAAGTTCAACAATTCAAAAAAGTACATGCGGCTATATTAGCAACAATTTCAACAATTATAGAGGTACTACTAACAGAATTTGGAGATATTTTCCAAAAGGATTGTGACAGCAGACGCTCAAATGCTCATAACTTCCGTGATTTAGCTCTGATCGACTTGAAAATTTGACACAACATTTTTAATATATTATGCATAAATTTGAAAAATGAAGTAAACAGTTTAAATTTTTTACCACCTCTTAATACTCCTTCCTAATCAAAACACCCACCTATTTTTTAAAAACAAGTGAAAACATACAAATATCCTGAATCCATTTACTTAATAAATATTTTTGTTTTAAATAAACGTTTCTAAAAGTCGTACGCAAACCACAATTTGCCACCCTCTGCTAGGTAAAATGTACAACTAAATTATGTTGCAAAGTTTAAGCTTAAAATTAGTTACACTTTTCTATTTTAAAACTCCAGGAGTATTCAATTTCAAACATGTATGAAATTATATTTTACAAGCATTTGAATGTTTTTAGTATTTGCTATTTTCTATGTGTGTTTGAAATTAAATTTAGGTATTTTTAAAGAATGTAAACTATAGAAATTTAATCCTGGAGTCTGCTAACAACTTTTAGTAAATAGTTTCATTGCTCATTTAATTCGTCATTGAAGTTCAAATGAGTTTTGAATGACCGATTTTCTATTAATAGCAGTAGCAGTAATTATTTGGAGAATTGGAAGCCCTATGACTTTGACTTTTCTCTAAGGTTTCTCTAACGTTTCTTAAACATTTTCTTAAATATGAAACAAAGTAAAAATAGTTCTAACAGATTTTGATGCTACTATACTTAAGATTAATTTCTTATGTTTTTCTATATGTTTTGGTTAAACTTTTCGATAATTTTGGAGACTAGCAATATTTAAATAGGTTAAATGGTAAAACTTTGACAATAGAAATACCCAATAGCCTTATATAGTTAAAACTAAGTAGAAATTCATAAACTACACTAGTTTTATTAATTTGCTTTTTAAATTCAAAATAAATTATGCAACTAAAATTTTTTATTTTAATATTTTTAAAAGTCAAATTTAATATAGTACACACTCCAAAAATTTACGGATTGTATTTGTAGTATTCTACTATTTATTCCAAAAATAAATTCCGGCTTTTAAATTGAAAAACTTGGGATAAACACTTATTCAGATGTTAACCTCGTTTGAAAAAGAAATTTTGACAGTATTTTGAAAGGTGCATGAGTCTACGTAAACTTTGGGCCATTCAATCAAATCTCTTAGAAAAATTTATTACCTTAGTCAAGATTCCCTTTGACCGTCTTTGATTATTATATTCATTAAGCTACCAAGTTTAGAGATATTATTCGAAAGTTTTGTTAAATAAACCTCCTTTTACATTTTAAATTAATATCAATAATGATTTCTGTAGGTTTGAATTAAATTATAATAATAAAATACCAAAACAACTTTTATATCAATTTTGAAATAAAAAAAAACGAAGAAAAATATCGAAATTAAAATCATGTCAAAAGATAAAAACAAGATCTTTAATATAATTAATCTAAGTGTCAAATTATTTGATTTTCGTAAAATATAGTAGCTAAATATTACTTAATTTTTTTTTTCTTTTTAATGAAAATAAAAACGTAACAAAACCTTGAAATCTATGAAAAATAACACTAAATATTTCAATTTCATAATTGCCTGTAAAAACAGGTCAAACAATTTAGATTTATTGTTGATATACAGTAAAATATTTTAACGTATGCAATTTTCTTCTCTTCAAGCTTAAAAATTTGTTTGTTTTTTGTTGATAAGTCTCTTAAATAAGAAAAGCAAAAATTTTCCCACAATTTAACTGTTTTTCCTCAACCTGACAATGGATTGAAAAACAAAAACAAAAAAAAAACAAAGATCTCTTGAATCATATTAGCATCAATTAAATAAATTTTAGACATTCATTCGTTAATTTAAAATTCTTGTAATAAATTTTTATGGTAATTCTTATTTTGTATATAATTTCAAAAAAAAAAAACCAAAAAATTTTTCTTTTCTCTTATGTAATCACAAATTTTTTTTAAAAAAAATAATTTTTAATGACCAACTGTCAAATATTACTTTGACAGCTAAATTTATACGTAATTTGCTATCATTAGCTAAAAAGGTTAGGAAAGTTTTAACTATCGCAAGTAAATATCTAAGATTGCTAAATCGTCATCAAAATTTATTAACTAACAAAGTTAGCAAAAAAAAAAGAAGACTTTGTTGTTGTTTGTAATTTGGTGCAAACATTTTTTGATATTGACTTAGCCATTTTTCATCTCGCCCAGTTCGCCGTTAAAACTGAAGCAAGAAATGGATGTCGTAAGTTGAAAATTTTGCTATTAATTTGAGTTGACCATTTTTTCTTTTTAAATTTCTTTAAAAGACATATGCTAAAAATAAAAGTAAATTTATGGAAGCGTTTTGATTAATGAATATTTCTTTTGTTTTTATTTTGATATTTTTAGTTTAAGGAGTTTGTCAGAAATTTGGTGGATTTTTTTGTCTTTGGTTGCCGAAATCTCATGAAATGATGTACAGATACGTTTTTTCATTCCGCCTTCAATTCCATTTCTTTTTTTTCCTGTTCTGAAACTAATTTTTCGTTTAGTTTTGAGTGATTTCTTTTAATTGAAAATTTTTAATAAAGATATCAATTATTGCTGTTGTTTAGATTTAGTATCAATGTGATTTAGTGTTGTTTACCCTGGTTTTTATGATTGGAAAAAAGTGAAATTTTTATTACGTTTCTTGCTAATAATGTTAGGTGAACTAAAAATTGAAATCTTATTTTAGATTCAAAGTTAATTGCGTAAAATTTTGTTAAAAATCAAAATTTGGAGTATATACATCTTTTTTTTTTCGTAAAAATATACTACTAAGCAGTTCTATGGAACCATTCTATGGTGCCAATACCTGAATTTTTAATTTATGCTGTAGTGGATTTGGATATAAATATTATTGAGGAAGAGCCTTAAAAGATTTTAATTTATTTCCAAAACGTACATGTATTCAAAATTGTACACATAATATTTTAGGTTGATCCAAATAAATATTCTCAAGGTTACAAGCTTATTTATTGAGACACCGTCGCCCAAGTATTAATTTCTATTTAGAGATGAGAGAATTTTTATTACTATAAACCTGAACAAATATTTGCAAATTAGGTTAAAGATTTTAATAAAAGTACGAGTTTTAAATATTCTGGATTTTTCTTTTTGGATTTGAAATATACCCTTGAGTAGAGAGGGCAGACGTATGGTTTACCATGCGACAAGGCTTTAATTGAGCACCACTTTAACCATTTTAAGTGCATATTAAAATGTTATTAGAAAGATATGAGCATAGAAAATAAGATTAAAATTTCACTTGCCAATCTATCCGTCGTATGAAAATGTTACATCTGCAAGGAAAAGAAGTTATCCAAAAAATATATCTATCAATGAATCATCTGTAAAAATAGGTATCTTTACAAGATTTGTTAGATCACACATCAGTGAAACTTTGTCACTCACTTCATGAAGTTATTGCCTCACTTTCTGAAAGTCAAATTGAGACCATTTCTTTGATCACAAAATGGGGATGTTATGGCACATTGGGTCAAGCTGAATATAAACAACTATTTCAGGATGATACAGTTACTGAATAATATATTCATTTGGTTAGTATTCTTCCGATAGAGTTAGAAGCCGAAAATATATACGGTATCGGCAGTGCTAAGACCATTGTTTGGAGAAATCCAACTGCATCTTCATCAAGAAGCTGAAGACCACTAATGCTTCTTTTTGCCAAAGAGTCGACAGATTTGATTAAATATCACGTCAAATGCATTAATATACAGATAAAGACACTATTACCAACAAAAATAAAATGGAATGATACTGAAATAAGTTTGAAACATACTTTAATTCTGTCTATGACTGACGGAAAAACTGTTAATGCTATAACAGACACAAAATCAAATCAACGATGTTACATGTGTCACTTTGACGTCAAAAAACTTTAGTAATGTATCTCTTAGTTTGTCCAAAGCAACTGATAACCAGGAGTTTTTAAATTTTCGTATATCTCCATTACATGCATGGATCCGCCTATTGGAATGCATACTTCATGTAAGTTACAGATTAAATATATATACATAAGTGGCAAATCCGAGGGGCAGAAAATAAAAATATAGTGGGCATTAGAAAAAAAACATATCCAAGTTGAATTCAGGATAATAATGGGCCTCATAGTCGACAAATCTAAGCCCGGATTTGGAACTATCAATGACAGAAATACGACTAAAAAATTTTTTCACTGTTATGAAGAATCAGCTGAGATAGGAGGCATAAACAAAAATATAATTTATCGCTTCTTTATTATTCTTTTGGCTCTAACAAGCACGTTTCCAATTAATCAAAATAAGTTTAAGATTTTTTGTCCCAAGACAGCTGTTAAAATTAATTAAAAATTATCCATGGTTCCAACTACCGACAACAGCACACAAAATTTTATTTCACGGACATGAGATAATTGTATAGTGCCTTTGGGTTTGCTCTCAGAAGAAGCTAAAGAATCTAGAAACAAAGATATAAAAATGTATAGAGAACATTATTCCAGAAAATTTAGAAGATGTATTTAATAACCCTCTAGTTTCGTCAGATCCTTATATAACAAATATTTCAAAAAAATACTATACCAAGAACTGTAGAATCAAATTATCCAAAAGAATTGAGGAGTTTATTAGATATAAAAATAACTGAATCAAAATGTAACAAGCTTTTAAATCAGAGGTAAATAAAGCTTCAGTAATTACTAATTATGCTTTTTTTTTTCATTTCCATCAACTTTTGAAACTTTTAATTCATTTGATTAGTTTTGGCCAAAAATGTTAAAAAATCCGCCTATGTGCAATGGTTTGAATTTTATTTCATCAAGTATATTGTTCGAGATTTTGAGTTTCAAAGAAATTTAATATTGTGCCTGACTTCGACATAAATTTCATGCCATTCCACTTGTCTAAAGTGAAGCACACCAATTCAAAAACCATTTCAAAACTACTTTAGTATTAATGAACTCTTTTGGTTTGTTGAATTTTGCAAAAATTTTAATGTTTTGCTTTCAGATTTTTCAGATTTTCCATATTAGATTTTGTCTTTTAATTTAAAACTTTGTTTTTTATGAATTTCACTTTATAAATTAACTAGTTGATGTCATTCAACGTGCCATGAATTACATATTTATCAGACTTCAGCTATCCCTAATCTAGCATATTCAGAATCAGGTTTTTATTCCGTAGTAAAAATAGAGTAAATAAAATAAAATTTCATTTATGTGAATTTATATAAAGTGCAAAGAGTTATGTGACATTTTTCTATATTTAGCTTCCTGATATTCAGGATTTTTAAAATTTTTTCCATTATTTATGTTATGTATTCTATTCCGGGTATTTTGCTCATAAAGTAATCATAAAAAATTCTTTAAACATTTTTTTATTTTTTGTGATAAGAGTAAAAAAAGAGTTATTAGCAAATAGTCGTGCTTTTTATTTTTACAAAAAATCTTAACAAAATTTTCTAAATACTAAAACCTTGTGAGCGTATTGTATTAATTACAGAAAATGACCTACTTGACGATGAATATTACTTTCTGATCATGTTTTTATAATGATTACAATTATATCTAATTATATAGAAAACTATAAGGTAAAATTTTTCATCTTTTAGTTTTAATTGACTACAGGAGATGAATTAAAATTGCTAGCAGTTTCTATAATTAAACTGAAAAAAAATAAGAAAACTCATATTGTTTTAGATCAAAAAACAGTATTTCATCTACATTTATATATTTTAGTCTTAGATTTAATTTGGGATATCCTTATTATGAATTACTGAAGATATTTTGTAAGTAGATTTCATAAAATTAGAAAAAGTTTTTTTATAAATTATTCTAAATAGTTTGATTTTTGTAATTTGTAGCTAAATAAATTTAAATTAAGAAAAAAAGAATAATAAGATAAGCAATGAAATTATTAGCATAAAATTGATTTTTCCGTGGTTATTTTTTATTACTATTTATAAACATTAAACCACAGATTTTAATTAATTTGTAATCCTATAAAAATTTTTGATATTGAATTTTTAATTAATTTAATCATTTTGATAAAGAATAAATTGTAATTTATTAATATCTTCAATTTTTTTCAAGAATTTCTAATGAAATGTGAGCAATATAAAAATTTTTGTTCTTTTTTTTTTTTTTTTGATTTAGAAATTATGTAATCAATATAGCAAAAATATTAAAACGATTTCAAAATTAATAGCAGTATGAAAATATAATTTTAATTTATGTTAATACTCGAGTTAAAAGTTTTTATACTGATTTTATACTGGTTAACCAGGCTCAAAGCAGTATAATATTTTTTCGTTACATTTATATTAAAATTATCGGAAAAGTTTGAAGATACCAAATTGCAAGAGCTACTAAACGAAGACAATACCAAAACTCAACAATAGATGATATAAAAGTTAAACGTTGGTCGCTGAAAGATATGTGACTATCTGCATGCAATTCGTAAGATTCAGAAGATAGGAAAATGAATACCTTATCAGCTGAACCACAACAGATAGAAAGGTGCAAAGCAGTGTTAATTTTCTTGGTATGGATAACAAATTTTTTTGTATCAGATCGTTACTGGAGATGAAAAGTTTATATATTTCGATAATTTAGACCCAAGAAAAATACTCTACGGAATCATCACGGAAAAACACATTCTTGTGCATCTAGTAGGATCAGAAGCGGATCGTGTACCATGAGCTCTTAAAATCAGGTGAAATAGTTAATACCGTTTGCTACGTGAACAAGTCGTCAATTTTAAGCATTCATTGGACAAAAAGCGACCAAAATGGGCTTCAAGACACACAATAGTGATTTTAAAGCACGACAAAGCCCTCTCACATAGAGCGGAAGCAGTAAGATTATGATTATTATCTCTTTTCATCAATTTCCCATGAGCTATCTATCAAATACTTCGATAACTACAAAGATGTAGCAAATTGGCTTGGTGACTAGTTAACTTTGAAAGATGAACATTTTTTCTAAAAGAGCATCCATGAAGTCCCAGAGGGGTGGAAAAATGTATAGCAAGCCATGGTGCATACTATAAAAATAAACGGTTTTTTTTACTTTGTTTCCTCAATTCCTGAATGTTTTCACTTTCAAATAATTAAGATAATTAAGAATTATTATTAAACACCATACCTGAGAAATGATCGCATACGATATACGGAAGTTTCGCATATCTTTGTGACACAAATAATATTTTCATTAAGTAATTAAATTTAAAACAAAAAAATTTAATAACATGAATGCATGAAATATGTGGAAAATTTTAATTTCTGAATGGTACTGAAAAATTGTTCAATTTCCGATAGAACTGCAATTAAATTAAGTATTAAAGAATATTTTAGCATTTATGTTTATTAAGAAATAGAACGATATAGAAAGTTAGAATAAAAAAAAAGCAAAGTAGTTGACTTTTGATTAGACGGTTGTGTTTTTTAAATGGTTTGTTAAAAATTTATCTCTAACCAAAGAAAAATGTGAAGAAAAGTAATAATTAACCTAAATAATTCTTAACCCGTTCAGTGCCAACTACGAGATATCTCGTATTAGGTAGTGTAAAATTTGATCGGTTGCTTGGCACTGAATTGGTTAAATAAGTTCATTAAATGTAAAAAGTAATAAAACTTTATATTAAAGTTAAAAAAAAGATTATAAAAAGGATTATTAAATAAAAAGTATTACATTAACATTTTATAGTCTAAAAGTTGATACCTAAACAAATGGAATAGAAAACTAGGATGAAAATAAAATATTTGGAGGATATTAAGTATGGAATCAACTGAGTTCTAAAATTGTGAATGTATCTTTTCGTTATAAATAATTTTCTCTAAGAAAAATAAATTATTATTTTTCTACAAACAAAGTCAAAGTAGGAATTACTTATGATTATATCAAATAGGTATGAAAATTCGACTTATTTGACAGTCAGTAGCTCTTGAGAAGAAAATGATGAATGTAGAATTAAATATATAAATTAAACCAAATGATTTCAGTTATTTTCAAGTTTTGTCTAATGATCAAAAATTAAGTCAAGTAATGTTTAGAGTAATTTTAATTTGATATAATTCACGGATTTTGTTTGAAATTTTAATAAAAGAATAAAAAAGAAGGCTAAAAATTTACAAACGAGAAATTACAATATAAAAAAATGATATAAATAGTGTGAACCCAACTAAAAAGTTCACAAACCTAAACAAAACAAATAGATAAAAAAATTGAAAGAAAAGCAATAGCAATCAGTAATACATTAGCAAAACTTGAAATAAAAGTAAATACTTGAACAATCACTTACAATAATAATGAGCAATCAATAAAAAATTTACAAGCGATAATCAGAATTTCCAATAGAAGCCAGTAATAATATTTTCATTTTATTTTAGTATTTTGCTACTAGTTTGTTAGCTCTTGTAAATGTTAAGTAATTGATTTTAATAGTTTTTTGTTTTACCAATTAATTTCTTAGTACGTTGTTTTGCAAAAACATTAATTTATTTTTTGAATCCCAATAATTTATAACGTTTGTTATTGCTATTGACAACCTTTCTTTAGTCACACATGTTGCAATTAAGCCTCTACTCTTTTGGAGAGTGTCTTCCGTTTGATCGCGTTGCCAAAAACCCTAATTTAATTATATGCTTTATATTTATAAAGGGCATATTAGACATGGTGTTAGTGATGAACTTAAAAATCCTTATCGTGGTCTTAAATATAAATTGATACAATGTCTTTTTTTTGACTGATCGGCAAGTCATTCAACTTCTTTTTAAAGTATATAAGTTGGGCGGAAATAAGATTTCTAAAGTGCTGTTGCATTTTTAATGTCTATAACATTTTCATGAGCATACATTAGTGATTTTTTTATGTAATCCCGGAAACTTAACAGAATTATCTACATAATTGTGCTGATAAGATCGTGGAGGTATATAACATTTTTGTTTGAGAATGAGCATTTAAATAATGGAACTAAGATCCATTTTTGCAGAAATTATTAATTTTTAAACTGTCAAGAGATTTTTTAATTAACTATTTAAGGGTTAATATTATTATTGAACATTAGATAACTTTCCCATTTCTTGAATTGCATTTTTACCTTTTCAATAGTAAAAGAGGTATGAAGGTGATGCTTTCGGTTTTCCATCTTTGAAAGGGTACCAAACAAAAACGAAATTTTTAACAAACAAGCCTTACTTTATCATCTGTCAAAATATATATTGATTATGCAGCTTAAGTATGAAGTTGGCTGTGAAAGAATACAATTAGGTCGTCTGTTTGGGAAAAGCAAAATTACTTACTAATCAATTCAATATTTTAACTAAAATCTTAATGTTGACCGAAACTCCTTCAAAATTTACTAACAAAATGTGATCATATCTAATTTTGCAACTGGGGATTTTTTGATCGCAAATCTGAGTTTTTTGTAAACCATTCAATTTTATTTTATTTGTTCTATTGTTAAAGTTGGTAATGAAATTAAAATTTAGAGTCAAAAAGCAATTTCAAAACACATTTCAAAGTTTTCGGTTTTTTAACCAATTTCCAATATTTAATATCAATTTATTTAAGCAACTTGAAGATATTCTTGTATTAATTGTTTGAAAAGAATTTTTTTTTGAATGAACAAATATCATAAATGTAGATTTGCTTTCTATAACAAAAAATAACAAGAAAAAACAAACAAGAGTATTTTCGAAGATGCTCACTTTGACAAGGTTAATTAGAATTCAACTACTTTAAATCTGCTTACACAAATTCCTCAAAAAACCATTTTTTCTAAAATAAGTTGAAAGTAAATCCCAGAAAATTTTTTAAAGTGTTAGTTACACGTTTCCATCCATTAAAACTATGAAGAAATAAAATAAGACAGAGCAGTCGTGTTGTCTTCAGATAATAATTTAGGAAACTAAAACCTATCATTTATGTGTGGGAATAATATTCATTAAGTGTTTTTAAGCCACAAAAAAATAAAACAAAAAACACTAGGTAAAAGCTACCTTAGCTCAACTAGGAAAAAAATATTTATTGTTTTGCAGACTGTTATTTTCATTTGTTAAATGTGTCATTGGTTAAAAGACTTTAGTTTTATTTATGATACTTGAAAATATCAGTTTTACAAAGAAAATACAGCATTTAGTTAAGATAATAAGAGAAAACATAATACTTTGATAATACTACTGTTGTTATTTGATTTATATCCTTTATTAAATCAAAATAAGTTGGTAAATTAGATAATTGATTATACATTTTATTATATAACAGATAATTATGGAAAGAAATACCTTACTTATTGGTTAACTTTGGTCAGATGCTTCATACATATTTTATTTATAAATTCTGGTTTTTAAGGTTTATATTGGAGTAACCAATACATTGATATCAATTAGATTTGAAATTAGATCAATTTATTTGTCAATCAGTATTTAGCTCAATTTAAAAGTGAACATTTTTTATTTGTTGACAAAATTATGAGTTTCAAATAATTCAAATTGCGAATTCTATGAACTCATCAAAGTTATAGCCTTCCCCCACTAACGCTTGTAATACAATACACGAAAAGAAATTTTTGAGTGGATTATCGTGTATTTAGCATGCTGCTAATCGTGTTTTAATGTGCCCTTGTATATGAGGCATTCCTTCTTTGTGATAGAAATTCTAAAAGGTAAAAAAAAACATTGAAAATCGTAACCTATTTTTCAAACTGCGGGCATTTTTTGAGAAAAACAAAAGAGAAAACTCCTCAAAGTGCTAAAGTTACATCCTTCTTCTTGAAGAGTTTAAAAATATTTTCTTGTCAAATTACTGGAAGGACTGGAATTCTGCACACCAGACAATGAAATTTTTTTATAAACCCCCAATTTGTCGGCCAAAAATTTTTTTGTGTTAATTTTTTTGGTATTTTATACGCTTAAAATATTAATTGGTTTCTTTTTATGGCATCCGAAATAACACTTAAAATTCGAGCGTCTAAGCCTAGAATAAGCCTTAAGCATACATTCTTATAGAATTTTGTGGAAAAAATTAGTATTTGATCAACCCTAATCGATATTTAAACATAAAAAGAAATTAGTATCACTTTTATCAATTCTATCAATTTTATGACATTTTTTCATTTCACAAAATAGTTTTTATTATATGTTACCAGAAAATTAGGTTAACAATATCCATATCCTAAGCTTTGAGTATTGCCTTTTCTTTTTTTATAAAATTCAAAACAAAAAAAGCCAAAATATGAGGGTGCTTGGATAAAAAACTATTGCTACAAAAATTTGTGTATTACAAAAAAAATAAATTAGGAACCCAAAAAATTTAAAACAAAAAAAACACAAAAACTTCAAATCAGGAAATTGTTTACTTACATCACATTTTTGTTCAAAATCGAGGTTTATTTTTTTCTGGTAAAACCTCAACATAAAAATATTTCTTTTTTCTATTTTTTTTGGCAATTAATGATGGTTCATGAACTATTTTGAAATTGAAATAAATGATATAAGGTTAAAGATGAGCCCTATAAGAGGAACTAGTGAAACGTAATTATGCTTAAAAGCCAATGAAATAATTAAAAGCCTGTATTACTGATATATTTTTTTAAGGTACTTCCATCTATTTAATGAAAAACTTTTGGTATGTTGAAGGTTGTTCAGTTGAAAATATCCAAAAATACAGACCACAAATAAAAATATTAAAAAAAAAAATCAAACTCAATTGACTGATTATTATTAAATAATGTCTACAAAGGTAATCTGCTCTTTGAAAATTTTTGTATTAAACAAATCATGTGGAAAAAATATTTGTCGATCTATGGTGCAGTTATCATTGAGACTACTTCAACCGGCTATTTTAGCTTTTGAAATATTTAAACAAGGTCTTAAAATTGTTTAAATAGTAATTTCTAAAGATTTTTTGTTTGTTTGTTTTATTATTTGAAGTACAGATAAGTCCATGGGTCATTTAAAGACTATAATTTCCTATGCAACAAGGTTAGTAATACTGTAGAGTGGCCAAAAATTTGTTCAGAGAAGACAAAAAAAAAACAAACCTAAATAAGGAACCATTAGAAGTTTTTTTCATGCCTTTTTGTCTATGTATAAGATTAGAAATAATGAAACATATTAGTCAGGGTTTTCTGTTAAGTTTTTTGTGTTTATATTTTTTACCTAAGGTTATTTGTGTTTTTGAGATGAGTCTAAATTAGAAAATTTTAATACCAGCCTAAGCCATGTTTTAATATTAAATAAAAATTTTTCGGTGACAGATAGTTATTTATAAATAGTAAAATTTCCGGTAAGTAGCTTCAGTTAAGATTTATTTCAATGGATATAGTCAAAATGTCAACTTAATTAATTGGTTTGGCCTAATTAAGTAGCATAGAAAGCATTAATTTTAATATAAAATAGCATGAGTCTTGGTTAGTTGATTTGATGATGTTCAACTGAAAATCATGGTGATAGATTCGAAATTACATAAAAAAAAAATGAAATTGATATTTTGTAATTGAGATTACAATTAGTGATTATTAATTAATATTATCTATTCAATTAGTAAATTAGAAGTATAAGAAACGGAAGTGATAACAGACTGTAATTAAATAATTTAATAATTATACGTTTAGCAATGTATATATAGAGGAATATCTCATTATCAATAATATTTTATAAAACTGGTGTTTATAAAAGATATACAAAAAAAAAACGTGTTGGATTTCTACCAACTTCCATAAGAATCTAATGTTTTTTGGATTCTTTTTCTTCCTGAGAATTCAAAGCAAAGTAATTATGGAGTGAAAATTCTTATCACGGGTTTCTATTTATTTTCAAATATGCTATTATTACCACTTTGAGCTATACAAAAAGCTTATAAGGAATTATTTACATAGCATTTTTGTGGCCATAATTTTCACTTGAAAGAGAGATAGGTAGCTGGCCCGACAAGTAAAGTCAAACGTGAATATCTGCTATATTTGTATTGAAATAGATAATTTATCTGCAGGGTTGTTACTTTAGTGGAAATTAGGATAAAAAGTTTTTAATATAAAACAATGAAATGACAAACTTTTAAAAGCAAAACAAAAATATCAAGCAAATTATAACGTTTAATTAATAATTTTTGTTTCAGCCATAACTATTAATATGTACAATAACAATCTAAAATTATAGCCAAATTAGGTAATCAGATTTTTAATGTAGTATAATGTAGGTCGAGGATAAAATAGTATTCCGAGAAGAGCTCGTTTAAAATTTTAATGGATAGTATACTAAATTTTAGTATACGAAGTGCTCTTGTTTAATTGCTATCTATAACCATAATTTTTTAAGATTTTTGTCTGAAGTTTGTACATAATATCCTTCATATAAAATATTTTTGAAATCAATTAAAACAAAATTGGTATCTTAAAAGTTGAGTATAAGACTACAGCCTTAATTAAAACTTAAAATTTTCTCCTGTTATTCTTAGAAAGAGACAATATTGGATGGCTGAAATTATTTGAATAAGTATTTTGGATTCTAAGTAAATATTTGTGCCTTAGAAAATTTCATTTAAAATGAAAATCGTCTTTGTGGAGCATTTGGAACACATTTTTAGTATGGAATGCGGTTCAGTGTTGTTCAATAGAATTAAGAGAAATTTTTGACACTCTCATCTGTCAAAATATTAAATACTTGCTCAACAAAAAAATAATATGAGTAGAATAAGCTTGATGAAATTTCATAAAAGCGACCAAGAGATTAATAAGGCTAGGATCTTGGTTTCTTGAGATGCTTGAAATTTTTTCAACTGTCCAGAAAAAAAAAAAACTAAAAATAACAAATACTTTTGCAGATTGATAGATTGCTTAAATGACAAAATTACAAAAAAAGGAGCTTGTAATAGAAAATTTTTCTTCTAACAAAACTATGATTTTCACCAAGAATTGTTTATTTTTTAAAGAAATTAAATAATTTTAATTCAAAATTGCTATTTGAGTAATAGAAACCTCCAGATCTTCCTTACTATGTTAAAAAAGTTATTCTATTGGGGAACAAATTTTGTTTATATAATAATATCGTTAAACAAATTGAAAACAAAATTTCTTTTATAAAAATAAGAAATAGAAATGTAATAAAATTTTGAAAAGGTTCAACTTTTCTTCTGTTATACAAGCTTTGAGATTGGTTCTAGGTGCAAACCCAATTTCGACAATGATTTTGATTTTCAAATTTCATTTCATTTTGATTTTTATACCAAACCAAATTCAACTGCAAGCAAAATTTATAAATCTATTTTGAATTTAATCTAAAGAAATCTTTGATTATAGTAAAAAAAAACAAGGACATATAAGTATATCTCTCATAGCTAATTTATTCCTTTCTTATAATTTTAATTTCTTAAAACTAGGGAGTAAAGCTTTCTACTTTCAAACAATTACCGTTTGAAGAACAAAGTCAGAGTTTTTATGAATTTTTATTTGAAGTTAAATGAGAAGTGCGTCTCTTTCTCAACCAATTGATATCAAAATTTAAATAAAAAGGATGTATCAAGTTAGTTTTACCAGCTTAATTTCATATATTTGACGAGTTTAAGCTTTAAGCTCTAAAAGCAATAATTTTCAAACTTATTTATGTTCTAAATATATCCAAGGACAGGGGTGTAAGCAGGTTAATTATTTAAGGCTAGCTTTAGATTTCTTAAAAATAAAATAAAGCATTTTGTTACCAGTACTAATAAACTTTATTACCCTCACATATCTTCATCAGGTCCAGATTAATTATAGCAGTCTAAAGAGAAAAATTATGAAACTACTTTTTACATTTTTGCATCAATTTCATATTTATGTTATGCAAAATTATTAGCTTTGATCTTCTATTTTTGTAAAGGATTAAATGTATTTGAACGTGGGTGATTATAGAAAAGCTGCTATTAAATTTGCTTGGCTCACTAAGCCAAGAAATTAAATCTTTTATTTAAAAAAGAGCCACTAAAAAATTGAGCAATCAACGAAAATATATTCGTTTTTTATTATAATTTGTCAGACATGAACTTTAAAAGTTATAAAAATCTTTTACTTTTATAGTCTAATTTAGTCATTGCAAGCTGGCATATGTTTTGAGTGAAAAGAATTCTACAACAAAGGCTTTAGTCTTGGAATATTTGCATATTATTAAAAGAAAATCATTCACTCAATCTTTCGACTTGTTCAGTTATTTTACAAAATTGGATAGAATTCTTAAGTATCATTTCCAAAAAGAAGTTTTGTCGAATAACTTAGTATAAATTAAAAGTTCAGTTTTAAGTATATCATCAAAAGTTGGCTTTGTGTGCGATTCAAAGAAGCCCAACCTTTTTTAATTTAAAAATATTTTAACTGATGGAACTATGTTTATTTTTAACCTTTGCTGGCTATTTACGCTTTCCTTTTAAAAAGATAATATAGATATATTTTTGACTTCCCTAACTTAGCTGTAAGATTTCTTCTATATTCATTGTATACAAGCAAATAAGCTGTCAAATAAAATTTGTGGTATGGGAAATGTTATACAAAACTACAACAAAAAGAAAAGAGAAGATAATAAAGCTTTTTATTTACAGTAGTACCATAGGTTACATAAGAACAGATTTTGAAATCTATGCTAATAAAATAGCATATAGTTAATGTAGGTAGATAACTAATGACCATCAGCATCCTTCCAGTTAGATTCATTTAGCCATTCAATATACTCTTTATAGTTAAGCAAAAGTTTTTATGTCAGAATTTCAAAGAAAATGTTGAAACATTAATGTTCCAATCGATGGCATAGAAAATTGCAATTGTATGGACTTTTAAAGACAATGGTCATGTAAACAATTGAAATTATTTTAACAACTCTCTAAATAACAGGTTAAGCTTGCTTAATTTTATATGGAATTCACTTAAATTTTTAATGTTGGGCTTTTTCTTTTATTTTTACGTAGTAGAAATATTGAAAATAACAGTTTTCTTGGCAATTAAACTTGTCTCACCTATTGATTGCACATTTATTAACTGTAATTAACTTCCTTGAAATAAGACCTGTGTAGCACGCATATTCTTTTCAAAATTGTAATATAAATTGCAATATTGCCTTTTTACAGAATTCAATGAAAAAATAGACTAAATAAATAAAATATGAATTATAATAATAATGAATTATTTTATTTTATTTTATACAAATCTTTTAAATTTAAAAATGTTATTATTATTAAATTTTTTTATACAAAAAATAAAGATACAAAAATAAATATATGTATATAAGTTCATTTAAAAAAACTTCCTTCTTGTTTAGTATTTTTCAAATTGTCGAACCTAAATCAAAGCCTGTTTTATTTCAGATTAACTGCAATCTATATCTTTTTTATATTTAATTATAAAAAGATAAAAAGCTTATTTTTTTAATTAACATGACTTCCGCCACAATATTTCAAAGCAAAATTCAAAAATAAACCAACAGTGCAGCAAAAAATTTGCTTAAGGAGGTATGCTCCTTTAGAAAATTGAATTTTTTTACATATTTTCGTAAAATACATAGAAATTGCCCCTAAGAAGATTTTTTGAAATTTAAATAATTTTTAGATGAGTTACAGCTCATTTAGTGACGTGTCGACAAAATCAGTCCCCTTTTTACCTCAAACTTTAAACGCTTTTTTTGAAACAGCGTGCTATGGCTAACTCGAAATTTACCTAACCCATTCACTTAAATTTTGGCACAAAGCTTCCTTACATAGTTTGTTTTTTAATAAATATTTTTTGTTTCTTTTTAAAAAAATTGCGAAAGGTGAAAAAACAAGAAAAATTATTTTTCAACCCACCGCCATTCTTTTTAAAAAAAAATTCTCGTAGTGTTGGAGCTACATCCTTTTTCTTGAAGAATTAAAGAAATTCTTTTGCCATTTTTTTATGAAATCCCACTCTGCCGAGCTGCCGAGCTAATTTTGTAAAAATATCATTAATATTTTATACTCTAAAAATGTCAACAAGTAACACGTAAAAAAATGGATACTAAAATATTAATTGGTTCCCTTTTATAGCGTCCGAAAAGACATCCAATATTCGGTAGTGGAAAAAATACTTCTATTTCTGTTACAAAAACGTTTCCAACGTATGCGAAATAACTCAAATTATTTAGAGACAAAAATGCATATTTCTAGTAGAGGCAACAACCAAACATGATAAAAAACTTTGCTAAAGTTTATTGTTATTTTCAATTAATATTTTATTTTATTAAAATATTTTTAAACTATAGTATTGAAAATCTACAGAAAAAGAGTTGGCCTAAAGAAAAAATTAAAAAACAAAAATAAGTTTATTTATTTGACAGTGGCAAAATGCTTTATTATTATATGTCTAAAATTTTTAAGCCAATATGGATCAAACAGAGTCTAAATTTTTGCTGAAGATTTGAATAGTTTACAAGGATAAATTTTCCAATACTTGGTTAAAATCAGACTTAGACTATATCAAGCTCTGATAGGACCCTATAAAAATTATCTCATATTAAACTAACCAAAATGTAGCCCTCTACAGGAATTTAACGTTGCTACGTTAAATTTTACTTATCAAATTTTAAGCTCACGAAAATAACATGAAAGTCACTAAAGTCTTTTTTCAGCCTAATTTTTTTGATCAGAGCTCAAAATTTATATGATATACAATCTTGATATATAATTATCACTAATTTTTGATTAAATATCTGTTGGATTATTGTTAATCTAAATTTAAATTTATTATTTTTTTTTATCTACTTAATTATGGCAAGGTCAAAATAAAAATTCAAAGATATACAAAAAAATAATCAATAATTATCTTGGTAAAAAAATTGAAATTTTAATGGAAGGATTAAACAAGGACGAGACATTAGCTACTTATCTAAAATTAAGTTGCCATCAATCACAAATTAAAAAATAACTTAACTTTAATTAATATTTGAATGTTTAGTTTATGTGCATTTTTTCTCAATGAGACTTCAATTAATAAAAACAAAAACAAGAAAAGAACTAATCATAATATTCAAGGACTCAATTTATTACTGATATCAAAGACATGAAGATAACATGTAAGCTTTTAGCTTTTAAATTTTTTTACAGATGCATCAAATTCATTTTTTCTTGTGATTTTAATAATTACAAAATTTGATGTCAGTCAAATTTGAATCATTTAATAAGGAAGTAGTATACTTGCAGGCTACAGTCTTAAAAGTTTAAACTGTGTGATTTATTAGTTTTGTTTTTTTTTTTTATATTTATATTTTAAATTTTGTAAAATTTTCTAGCCATGAAACTAACAATTTGAGATAAAACTTACATCAAAGTTACTTCAGTTTATTATTCCAAGGTATTAGTTTGATCACCAGAGAACGAAAAAATTAATTTTAATTGATTAACATTAAAATACAATATAAAAAGCCCAAAAAAAAAAAAATAACAAAATGTTTTTTTTAAGTATTCGAAAGCAAAAAATGCTCTCAAAAAAAATTTACATATAAGTTTTTTTTCATATTTTTCTGATTATGAATACCTATGATTTGATTATCCTTGAGGGGTTAATATTATTCGTTTTTCTTTTCTTGAGTATGGTAAATATATATTACAATTAAAATTACATTACTATCCAAAATTTGTGGATTGAAATTGGCCTCATTGGTTAATCATTACTGACAAAAAAAAAACAATTAGGTGTTTTTCAGGTGGGTTTTAGCTATCTTAATTGTTGTTATGTATCTTCGTATGTATATTTATAGACATGTGCTTTTTTTTTATTTTTTTCATTTTTTAAAGCTAACACTTCCAACATAATAAACACCTAAGTTAAATATTTCCGGATCATGAATATCCATCAATCATTTTTGAATTATAAACTTGTAAAATTTATAAGCAAAAAAATACTAAACAATTTCAAATAGTTTATCTAATGAAAAATCAGATCTATTAAGTTTTTCTATACATATTTGTGTAAAATGACAGGTTTAAATTTGAAATAATACTTCTTTTCAAATTAAGTTTCTCATATCTTCTTGAAATTCTTTGATTCTAGAGGTCATCCGAAGTTTTGGAAAAAAATTTTTACCGGAACAATTATCTGATCTTAAGTTAAAGATAAATTTTGTTGGTGCCAATGGCAAATTATAGTAATTTACACTTTTTGGTGCATATGATAAAAGTTCAATAAAAAAAAATAAAAAAATTGTTGCAAAGGCAGCATATAAACGCGCATATTATTCGCTTAAAACCTAGTTCTGTTTCTTACTTTTTTAGGTATATTTTTGGTTTCTTTCATTTCTCATTTGAAGTTGAATCAAAAAATTAATTTATTAGTTTAAAAGATTATTGAGTCACTTGGAAACGATAAAAGCAATTATGGAATCAAAAGTTTAAAAGTCTAAAACACCTTTTTTATGAAAATTTTAATGCATTTAAATTCTTCATTTTTCTTTTTCTTTCAAACAGTTTCCATCCTTAAAATTATACTAACTTTTTATTAATTCAAGATAACAAAGTCAAAAAGTTATGCAAATTTTTGGGACATCAGATAAACAGAGGTTAAAAATGTTAAAATTTAAATATTTTTAAAAAGGCATAAATATTTGATGGAAAAAACTTTTCATAGCTTTTGATATGTATCTTAGTTTCAATAATTATTTATTTAAATATTTTATAATCTTCTGAGGTTATTTGCAAAAGATGAATATGAAAGCTTTGTGTTTGATACACACATCATACGTTTGAGTGCTGCCTTGTAAACCAAACACTTTTTTTAACACAGGCTTAAAATTTACATTGGAAATACAAATTTATCAATTTCCTGATAGCAGAAAGATTTCTACTGTTGCATTCACAGTAAAACTGTTGATAAATCATTGTTTCTATTTTTTTGTAATCACAAAGAATTTGATTTATTTATTGTTAATTAAATTTTTTGATACCATAAAGAATTAAGCTTTTATCTGATTTTTTTCCGGTACATTGTCAGTTTAAGACTCAAAGTAAAGTAAAAGAGAAAAACTATTTTAAAGTTAAAAAACAACAATTATTCTATGTTTAAAATTTAATTTTTGGACTTAAATTTTTACATAATCATGTTAATTTTTAATATGAAAATATATAAAAATTGATTGATTTTTAAAAACAACCGCATCAGGAATCCTCTTTAAATCAATTACAGATAATCCAAAATTTGCTTTCGGCTCGCTTCGCTCCTTATCGTGTACCGCATCGTATGACGATGATGGAATTTTTAAGTTTTTTCAATTTGTAGGGTGGCTTTGTCCACTTGACACAGTAGAGCAAAACTAAGAATATCAACAAACTCTTATTTTGAATATTTTATAGATTTAATCAATTTCAAAATTTCCAACGATGTTTTTCTCCAAAAAAATTTTTTTTAAATCAACATGAAAAATATGCTCCATTAAATGCTTGTGCTATGTGTGAGAAATTAATAGTTAAATAATAATTTTTCCCGAACCTTTTACAGGGCATAAATTATGCTACAAATTTAATTTTGATTGTTTTATAAAATAATGAAAAACAATCGCAAAGAAGTCTATTTTTTTACCGATAAGGCTTTCAGTGACTTAGTTACTACGATTAATTTTACTTCTATGATTTTGCTCTACTCTATCTGTCAAAGTTCTGCGCTGAGGCATTGTAATTATTTAATATATAACATCTAAAATCAAATATTAAATATTTCTAATGTAAAAATGTGCAGATGTAGATAAAATGTAGAGTAATCACATATGATTAAATGTCAGTCAAAATACAAATTGCGCTTTCGATTAACAATGAAGTTAGTAACATTTTCTACAGTTGAATAGAACAAGGTTAAAATTTTTGATATTTTTTCAAAAGTTATTCCAAAATTTCTTTTGAACATTATTATTTCTATTCTACCAAAAAAATTGCTTTAAAAAAGTTTTTAATGAGTTATATTAAGCATTGGTAATTATAAAGTTTTTTAAGTTAATTTCACATTTGACCTTCTTTTAATATTTTTTGTTCAAAGTTGACAATGCCAATTGTTAAACCAATAAAGATTAACAAAATAAAATGAACTTTAATTTCAATGAAGGCTAAAGTAATTACTATGAACTAAGTTTTTATTATGTCATGATTCAAACTGATGCAAAGACAAATATTGTCATTGTTAAAGAAGCTTGTAAAAATTTTTTGTTTACATTTAAAAGAAAAGGCTTTGTAAAAAAATGATTTTCATGTAAACCCTAATTATATTACAAATATATTCTCTTTAAAGACGCATCTGTTTTTATCATTATACCTTAGTACAGTTTATGTTTAGAAATTCTTAGATTGGTGTAATTACTTTGTGTTATATTTCCGTTTTACAATTTAATAGCCTTTCTCCGTTGAAGCTTATACATATAAATATAATACACGGAAGAAAATGTTTTAATGTAGATATGGATAATACACGTGTATTTAAAGGCTGCATAAGGGAACTTTCCCATGTAATGTGAATTCAGAGGTTGTCCAACATTAAAAATTCCCCTATTTATTTTGTGACAAAGTGAGTTTTGTACAAGTATATTAAAATTATTTTGTACATCTAAATATGACCTTTTTTCAGGTTATTTTTAATATAATATTTAGAAGTTAGTTTAATACGGTTTTTGCGAGTAACCACATTGAAATTATTTTGTGTATTTTCACAGATTCAACGATTCAATGTTCTTTTTTATAACAACCTAGTTGACATTTCTATCATATTTTCCAGGATTTACCCAAATTTAACTAATACAGAAAATTGCCAATAGAGAAACGTTTTTTTGTACGGAAGGCTAATAAACCGTATAAAACTCAATTGAGGAAGACTATAAATAAAGTATTTTAATGAATATTTTCAATTATAAATAAAGTACTTGATAACCTTAAATTAAAATCTACTTTTAATGTTGAAATATTAATGCAAAAATTCAATAATTTTTTTTGTTAATTTCCCCTCAATAAGGTAGAGTAACTTTTTCTTCCTTTAATCATAAAAAACCGCTTTGAATAAGTTTTAATATAATTATAAATGAAATGGGACATAATTCAAAGTTTTTTTCATCAAAAACTCATAAAATTTTGGCACATGTTAAAAACTCAATGCTTAATACTTCGAGTATAAAAAAATTAAATTTGATATGAAAACAAAAGACTTAAGTGACGAACCTAGCTATAAGCAGCTAAAATTTGTCGACTTTTTTCAACTAATTTTATCTCTAGTAGTAACTAATTGAAATGTTTTGTGTTAATTCTTAAAAAAAACAAGAAACTAATTCAAAATTTTGGTAGTTGCCTAATTAATCCTTAATTAAGCAATAAAAAAGCAAGGAACTTTTTTTGGTAATTCTTTTTATAGAGTTTTGTTTTGATTAAATTTTTACATTGATTGTTTAAATTTGAAACACAATTTGAAAGTGATTTTCATCTTTTAATTGAACTTGGTAAAGCCTTGAAATTTTTAAAACAATTGCTATTGAATTAAAAAACAATAATTTAGGGATAAGTATAGCCTTAGATTTAAATTTAAGTATCAGAATTGCTTTCATACATTTGGTTTTGTAATAAAATATTGTAATTGCTTTTATCGACAAATAACTTTAAAGAATTACCTAAACTCTAATGAGCTCAATCTAGTTTTAGCTTTTTTTTATAAAGTTGTTTTTCCTTTGATATCAAAGCAGATTTCTTTATTTAAAAAGTTTTATTTTGATTATAATTAAATTGAAATACTAAATTTCTGAATATTATGTAAATGTTTTGTTGGCTTATATAAACTGCTTCATTGACTTAATTTACTTTTAAAATATATTTGGTGTTATTATAATACTCAAAATTAATATATATCCAAATTACGAAATTTATCAGTAACTTTTCGTGTAAAGTTTTAAAATCGAAAACTTTTAGGCTAATCTTTTAATTTCAAAATAATTTTGAAACCCGGAATATAATAACTGCTGAAATATTTAGCATGATATTTAAGATTATTTTACGTGAATAACTTTTATATATTTCAAAACTAAATTCAATAGAATTGTGTTTATTTAAAAAGCATCTCTTTTCGAAAGGAAAAGTGTAGATCAAATGGAAAGGAAGCTATGAAATAATTTTTAAAAGAATAATTTAAGAACTTGAGCTATGATTTGAATGAAGAAATTTAATAGGAGCTGGTTTCCAAATCATCGAATATTTTAAGTTGTTTGACTCTTTTTAGCCTTTGATTAAGTTGGAAAACTTTCAAAATTGCTAACCAGTAAAATTTTTATTAAATCATGATAAATACTTCTAATGATTTTCATATGTATACATGTATTTGAAAGACGGGTTAGATCTGAACTTTATTTTAAAAACTACAAAGAAGTATTTAACAAAATCTTAAAACTAAAAACCAAACTATGTAAAGTCCCTAATGCCATAATAATTATCAGAAGTTTGTTGAAAAGAGTAGTAAATAAATTAAAAAGTATTTAAACTTTACAATTTTCTTATAAACCAGAATATCCTTGGTTTAGACGCCTGAATTTTGTGTGATTTTTGGGACACCATAAAAAAAGACCAGTAAATATTTTTATTTATTGATATTTTTTGGGGCTATAAAATATCAATAATATTCAAAATAAATTCAAATTTTTAAAAACTGCAGGTTTGCAAATTGGGGGCTCACGAAAAAATGACTTGTCGCTGCGTGTAGTATTCCAGTCCTTCCAGTGATATGATAAAAAAATTTTATTTCAATCCTTCAAAAAGAAAGATGAAGTTCAAACACTACGAAAGGTTCCTTTTTAAAAATATTTTTCCACAAAACGGCGGCAGTTTTAAAAATAAAATAGGTTTTTCCCCTTTTTTTTCCGATTTTCAAATTTTTTTAAAAATAAAAAAAAAAATTACTAAAAAATCCTTCTTACTGCGATGCCCTATTATATATAAAAAAATTTTGTGCCAAATTTCAGGTGAATGGGTTAAGTAGAACTTGAAAAATTATGCATACGGTTTTGAAAAAAGTAGTTTTGAGAAAAACGCGCTTAAAATTTAAGGTCAACAGAGGACCGGTTTAGTCGACGTGTCACAAAATGAGCTTTAATTTTGAAAATTATTTAAATTTCTAGAAATCCTTTTAGGGAATATTTTGCTAAAGAGTTTAACTATGAAAATATGCAAAAAATTTGATTTTTCAAATTCCTGAGCCCCTCTTTTTTGAATTCCCCCATAAAACGAAATATCCAATATAAATTAATCACCAAGAGAATTATTCATGACAATTCTCAAGTATATCAAAAAATTTGAATATGAACCAAACCTTTGAAATGTTTCATAAGAAAATTTAAGAAAATAAAATTGCAAAAATAAAGTGTTATAGCAGGATTTTAATAGAAAACTTAACCAAAAATTTTGCATTTCCTTGAAATGTCTTTAAATATTTTTTTGTCATATAGAAATAACATAAAAATAGATAATTTAAATAAGATTTTAAGCCCCTAATATTAATATCTTTAGTAAAAAATGGCATAACAAATAATTTGATTTTGTAAACATAAAAAGTTTCAAATAATTTCAATTCTCAAGATAATAATTAAATAATTATTAATAGCTTTTGAGTTCAAAGAAGATTTTTATTGCATTCATCTTATAAAAGAAAAATTTTAATTCGAAATCATCTCTAATTTTTTTTTTTCTTTTTGTTTAAGATGAACAGATCCAATAATTTGAGTAATTAAGCTTGTATTACGGAATCTACAATTTTTACTATGAAATCTTTATTTATTGAGTTCACGTGACCCACTTTGCTGGCTGTTATATACCAGAGTAACCATTTCAGCAATTATTCTTGTTACTCATTAAATCATATTTTATGAGAAAAAAAAGAAGGTTCATGTGATGTTCATCTTTTTTACTTCCTTTCATTCTTTTTATCTCTCTCTATCCATGTCTACTCTTTCCTTTTAATAGTTTATAGCTGAAAAGATTATTTCTTTTAAGTAAGTCATGGATTGTCCTAGGTCAGAAATTACCAAAAGGTCCAAATTTTTAAATTTTTTGATTTTTTTTGTTGAAAAATTTCTCATATAGAAACCCATGTCTGCCAAAAAAGTGGCTACTTAATTTAAACTGAATAATTAATTATTTAATCAAAAGAATAACAAAAAAAAAAAAAAAAAAACAAAAACTATTCAAACGCCTTTAATAGCTTTTGAAAGCTTTGGCTTGTCTTTATGAACACCTTTCATGATTTTAAACACTTTTGAAACTTGAAATAGGTTTTTGTATTTTACTATCTCATTTATGGTCAGATACTAATTATAAAAGATTTTCTTAAGAAATATCTTATCAGTTTATTCACAATAATTATTTTTGTGAGACTTTTTATTTCTATACTCGTTTAAGGCTTACATTTAATTTTGTAGGCGGTTAATTTCTCTCACAATATGTCTAAATAATTAAACAGTTGCATTTATGTTAGAAACTTATGCACGACAGGGGTCGAGACCTGGTTAGATATCAGTTTCTGCATTAAACCGCACCTGTTTTTCTTAAGCTACAATAAAACTAATGAAATTTTAATTTTGCAATAGTAAATAATGTGCTCAATAGATTTAATTCTGAGTAGGATAGATTGTTGACTATTATCGTGATTACTAAATTCTTTTTTTATAATATGCTTGAGATGTCCTTGTTTTATTAATTTTGTTTAACTTGTTTTTATTTAAATATAATCTTTACCACATTTGTTTATTGTAGTTAGCATTAGTTTTGTGTCGTATTTTGTAATTTATTATTATTTTGCGGTCAGTATTGATGGTTTATAAATGAAAGTTCTACTATCAAATTTCTTTAATCATTTCTGTATTTTTATTGGTTATTACTAATGTGTAAGAAAAATTTTGTTTTTGCAAAAGTTACTACAATCTCAATCATTTAAAAAACAAACTAGATTTTTGTTACTCATTAAGTTAAAAACGTTGATGAAATTTGTAAATATGTTACTGTTAGAAAGAGATTGAAGTATAAACATATATTCCCTTTGGAAAAGGGATGTTTTAATAATATATTCAAGCGGCCAATTGGCTGCGTTTGCCTCTGTCTGCTGCTAAATATTACCTTGATTAAAAAGTCCCTGGAATTTAACAAAAAAATAAACAGTGCCAGTTCATTGCTACAAATCGGTATTGTTCCCTTTAAAATATTCCTCGTAGACTACAACGCTTGATTCAGTTCTTAAAATATTTTTTAAAATCAAAGTTAGTTATCTCCATAACATTTTCGATTTTTCTATTATTTCCTCTCGGCTGCTGAAGTACGTTCCACTCAATGGTTTTTTGATTCAGTTAAACAGGAGGCAGTCACAAAGGGCCAAATCAGATGAATTTGAAGGTTTTTGGATAATAATAACCAAAATTCTCAAAAATAGTGAACACGATTAGAGTCACATATACCTAACTCGACGTAACTTTTACAACTAATGATAAAATGGCACCAAACTTTGGTGGGATCAGTAACAGTTGGCCAACATAACAACAATAAATGCTTAAAGTCGCGTGCTAGAAGTGCAACACATCATTTCGGGAACTTTTTGATCAAGGTAGTAATATCCTAAGATGATTTTTGATAATAATCTAAATTGCTAGTTTTTAAAAAGTGCATTGTTGAGATGATATTCCTTTTCAAGCAAGTTCGACTATTTCTACTCTCAAACAGGAATGGTAAGGGCTCTACTACCAAGATAAAATGAGTGTGAACGAACATCATACGATTAAGAATGTGTTTTTTTAGTTCTTTTGTAGTTAACAATGTAAGAATTAAATTTAAGCGACATCTAGTTTCTTTGTTATATATGCATCTTTATATGTAAATGGCTTAAAACTTGAATTGACTTATTTACATAAACAGCCAGAATTTGGTCACTATGCAAGTATTTTAGGAGAAATTAATGTAAGTCATGTAAAAGCTAAACTAAGGAAAATAAGAGAACATATCTGTTGTAGTATTTAGCCCTCTTATATCCATTCATTTGTCCATTAAATTAAATTGAAATATGTAAAGTTCATAGTAACCTTTCAAATTTTTACAGTATATTGAAATAATGAAATCCCAAAACGACTTTAAATTACTTCCTCTTAAAATGTTTAAATAAAAACTACCTTCCATAAAACTCGAATTAAAAATCTTTAGTTTTTATTAATAACATTTTTATGTAGTAGAGCAAATCGTTAAATTATTTAGTGATTCACCATTTTGTCACTAACGACAACAAAGACATACTAACCGAACTGTAAGTTTATTGACGTTGAATCTCATTGAAATTCCATTTGTTCCCAAGACTAATTTAAAATGCATATCAGGAACTTATTCAGTTATACACGTTGCCTTTAAATTTTTTTTGACTACAATTGCTTATAAGGCTCAATGGCACATGTTAGCTCTTCATTTTTACCTTTGTTTATTTTTTTTAATGCATAATTGCACGTCAATCACATTTTATTTTTCTAACAAGTTTGGTTATCATAACAAATATTATAGTTAAGAAAATAATTATGAAATGACTGCTCGAACTAAGCTCAAAAACAGAAACTATGTGCAAAATATTCTATAGTGACATATATCCATATAAAAAATAATTGACGTTTTCTGTTATCTTTAGATTTTACTTATGGGTTTCAGTTATGTATATTTCATGATATGTGCTCAGCATATTTCATAATTTCATTAGGTTATGGTGATGATTACTTCATGGTTCATAATTATGAATAATAGTTAATTGTGTAGTTTTTAATTTTTGATCTTAATATTTTGCAGTTTCTTTTCTTGTTTCCTACATTTCATACAAATAACTAATTATATGCAAACATAACTAAAATTCTACCATGTGTACCAAAAATAGACCAAAACTAGAACCTGATTTATTATTTGGGTAATTTTTGGAGTCAATGAAAAAAACTTTTTTGCACAAGTAATGTGTGAAAATTTATTAGGCATTACTTTATTATTCCATTTCGAAATTGAACTGGCAGGCTCTACAATTCTCTAGATTCCATAATGGCCAGTGATTCAAATTTTTTTCACTTTCTTTATTTATTCTTAGTTTATTCTATGTCAAGAATTTACTTTAGTATTAATTGAAAATTTCTTATTTTAAAAGCCGTTGATTTCATCAAATTTTTTCCCTACACTTTAAGACAGTCTTAAAATCAAATTATTCATATAATTAATTGTAATTGTTTTTCTTTTAGGAAATTCAACAAAACCACCAGAAACATTGTCAACAACTCAACGAATTCTACGTAATATGGGTACAGCACCAAATCGTAACAATAAACTTTTTAGTGTTCTAGCTGAACGACAAGATGCTTATAAAAGAAGGCAAACTAGACCAAATCAACAACGTTTTCGTAGTAGAAATAATACATATTTATCAATAAGCCCACCGACAACAGGAGGAATATGTCTTAAAAATTGTACACATAATTTTACACAACGAGCTAGAGCTAATTGTATTAGACGATGTTTTACTTTACATCGAATGACAACAACAACAACAACAACTAAAATTCCAAAAACAATAACAACCTTAGCAACATCTATAAATACAACAAATACAACATTAAAAACAACGTCCACAACTAAAAAAGATATTAAAGATATCAATGAAATTTTATCAACTGATGAATCATCACATGGTTTTCTAACAATTGCCAAAGATTTAAATGATACATCAAATCATATTGCTAGTGAAATCAAACAAACATTTTTAACAGCAACAGAAAAATCATATAATAAACAAAAATATAAAACAAATCAAACATTATCAAATATACAAATAACAAATCCAGCACCATATTTATATTTTGGACAAAAATTACCACCAATAAGGCCGACAACATTAAAAATAACTAAAATTGATAAAATAAATTTATCAACAACATCAAAACCATTAGATAGAGAAAATCTACGTAATAAATATTATCAAAGACGTAATCTTGTTGCATTTAATCGTAGATATGGTTTAAGTGAAACAACTAAATTATTAACAACAAATAATAATATAACAACTGAAATAAATATATCTGGTAGTGATATAATAACAGAAAAAACAAAATTTATTGAAAATATAACACAAATACCAATTAAAATTTCACGTATATTGACAAGGGCTACAAGAAAACCCTTTCGAAAAGATAAAGATATATATAGAAATCAATCAATTATTACATCAAAAATAATTGATAATGATAATAGTCAAATTCCACAAATAACAACTCCTCTTTTAATAAATGTGGCTGAAATTGTGGAACAAGATTTAAATGAAACTATAATTAAAAAATTTTCATCATTTAATGAAAAAATTTTAAGCACTTATCCACCCTTAAATGTACCTGAGGAGACACCAAATTTAATTATATTTTTTGATGTCACAACGCCATCTATTAAAGAAAAGACTAATATAACAACAACAGGAATAACTTTTATAACACCAAAAACAACAGTAGCAACAAAAACAACAACAACAACAACTCAGTCTAGTGAAAAACTAGATACACTTCAACCTACAAAGATATCTGTAAAGACAACAATTTCATCATCATTAGATGAAAAAATTAGCCCAAACTCAACACTATCAATAGAAATAAATAGAACAACAAAATTAGAATCAACAACAATAAACTCAACAACTATAAAACCAACTATTCAAATAGAAACTTCAAGTGAATCAATAGTACCATCATCATCAACAACAAAAACTAATAAAAATTTACATGAAACTATTGATGATGATGATGATACATTCATATTTGGTGAAGAAGTAACTGTTGAAGCACATCGTATTAATATAGCAACATATATTTTAGCTGGCCTTGGTATGGTACCAATTATAGTCATAATATTATATATGGCAAAAACATTAATATTAAATCGAGCTAATAAAGATGATGAAGATTTTGATCATTTTGTTACCGATGGTGAACCAATAGCACCAGTTAGAAAAATAAATCAATCTGATGATGATAATTTAGATCAATATTCAACAATAACAGAACAAGAATTTGATAGAAATAATATACGTTTTAAAAGTTTATTAGGTGAAGGAAATTTTGGACAAGTATGGAAAGCTGAAGTTGATGATTTAGCTGGTCATATTGGTACAACAAGAATAGTTGCTGTTAAAATTGTTAGATTTGGTAGTAGTCAGACAGGACTTAAAGAAGAGGCAGCTATTATGAGAAAATTAGGATCACATATAAATGTTGTTACCTTATTGGGTACATGTTTAGATAGTGGTAAATTAATTAATAATTATTTATTTATTATTTTAAACAAAATTTATAATGATTTTTGAAATTTTTTTTAGAACCACATTTATTAATAATTGAATACGCAATGAGAGGACGTTTATTATCATTATTAAGAGCAGCACGTAGTGCTACTAATATTCTTCCAGCTTCAGTACCTGGAGGAAAAAGTTTAGCTCCTTTATCACCGAGAACATTAGCTGGATTTTGTTTAGATATTGCCAGAGGAATGGAATATATTGCTGATAGAAGGGTAAATCAAATTAAACAAAAAATTGCTTTTGTATAATAAGATGAGAAAAGAGTAAAAGTTGATATGGTTAGAAGTTCAAATTGATTTTACAAATATGATTTAAGAAGTTGTCAAACAAAAACTAAAAAATAATGTTACGATTGTCTTTTTATACCTTAAAAAACAAAATATCAGTTAGCTATGCAAATGGCAGAACCAAAAAAAAAAATAAATAGAAAGCGAATGTTTAATTATACGATAATTATCGGGCAGGGTGTCTTTTATAAGCAATTAAATTGCTTCCTCAAAATTGTCTTCTTTACGTATTAAATTGGTTCTGATGTTCTTTTCGATTTTGATGATAAAAATTTTGCTAGTTTTTAATCTAGTGTAAATTATTTTATTCTTGCTATGTGAATATTACTGCACTACACTGTACGACTGCATATTTTAGGGTACGCATATTTTGTACAATAATTTTGATGTGTATTTTGTTTTTTTCAAAGCCATATTTCCAATATACAAAAATTCAAAAATATTACAGCAACCAAATACCTAAGTAAACATCATTAAAAAAAGATATTGAAAAATCTCTAATTCTTCTTTAAAATATTCTGGAAAACATTGAAAAGGAAAGTCAGGCAAAATAACCTGATGTTCAATTTCCACTCAAAAATGTTGAATATTTTCATGTTTTTTTTTGAAGTTCAACTACCAAAAACCAAAATCCTAAAATTTTTTTCAATTCTTTAAACTCAATTTGGTGGGTCTTATGTTAAAAACATAGAACAAATTTTGCATAGATCCTCATATGCTCAGCACATGGAGTGTACTTCAAAGTGTAGATTAATTCCTGATACTTATGCTTTGTATTCAAATGAAGTTAAGTTTAATTATTACCTAAAAATACCAAAAAAACTTTGTTGATTTTGGAACAAATTTCCTTATTTTTTTATGATTTAATTCACAAAAGACAAAATATGCACTTTCTTTTATAGATCCATTGTTGTGCGTAATATGCTGTATATGCCCTGAAAAGATGACTGATTTTTCATAATTTAACGAAATTTAATTGGATTATATTAATCTTTCTCAGCATTTTAAATCAAAATAAAGGAAGCAGTCTTCATCTTTTTGAGAGCAACTCCATGCAGTTCTCTTTTTATTTTATTTATCTTCTAGAGATATTTATAAAAAGCAACTTTTATGTTGTTAAAATCCTTTGAAATATCTTTGAAAATTTCCAACCAACTAGTTCACCTGTACCACCTGCCTGTCCTCAAAACTCGGAATTTTATTCAAGAATTACCCACACTTTTAATTTCGTCACAAAATACAACACGTGACAGCTGTTTTTTGTTTTGATTAAAAAGGAATTGTTTGAACCGATTGTAAATTTTTTTATCAAGGTAAACCTACTCTAATCAAAATAATTTAAAACAGCATTTAATATTGTTATCGTATTAAAATGTTAGATGTGTGATTTTATTTGTTTATTCTAAAAACAAATTAAACACAGCTGACAGCTGCTTTTAACCTACTTCTAAGAACCATTACTTCTAGTAAGCAAAATATTTCCTTTGAAAATGTTTAAAATTTCATTAATGACAAAATAATATAAGTCGCTTTTTTAATTTAACCAAACCAACATTGGGCATAAAAATTGATTGATTTTTTAAGCTGATAAACAAAGCTTAGGAAAAAACCTTTTTAAAATATAACAGCACACAGCTATTACTTATGTGCTTTATCTAATGATTTTAGAGCTGTTACTTTTCATATGTTAATTATTTTAACTAATTTAAGATTAAACATAGTTTATTGACATCATTTCAACTCAATTCAATTAGCATATTGTTAACAAAAGAAAATGTTTTATTATCATATTAATATGAATTGTAGTTTTTTTCTTTCAAAAACAAAAAAAAAAAACAGTCCAAAAGTAACCTTTGTCAATTAAAAAAGCATTTATTCAATAGTTAATTCCTATTAGTATAATGATTTTCTATTTGATTTTTTTTTGTTGAGAATATCACAGAATAATTTATCCTTTAGGCATGCTTAAGGCGGTTATGACTTTTATGTATTTCTTGCATGCTTATAGGAGTTACTTTTAATATTGCCTACCTACAGGAAAAACATAATGAAATTTTGTTATATCCACTAGTTAGGCAAAATCTTAATTTTTGATTAATATTTTGACTTTTATGATATTCCAAGGATTGAATAGAAGTCAACAGCAACTATTAAACTGTTAACTGGGCGGGACGTATAAATACGTTATACGTAAACAATATCGGGTACGGGTAGAACATATGAATATGTCCTTAAAATATATGTAGTGCTTAGGAACCATTACTCTTCTGCAGCATTTCCCGTTACTGCACATCTTGGAAAATATTGAGATGCTCCCCTAATAAAAGTTTCTTTGTTTTATCCTTAGAAGTTTTTAGTTATGCTACTTGATTAAAAAGGGAGTTCCCGGTAAACAGGTTAATTGTCAAATTCTTTTGTGTATGAAACTGAACTTATTAAAATTTGAAGCATTATTTTGACGTACGGAATAAATTTCTAGCAAAATATTAAACATAAAAACTTGTAAATCATAATAAACTAAAATGTTTCAAAGTATCCGAATATGGTTCATAGGGACTACTACTGAAATAAAAGCACATCTTGTAGAAAAATATAATATACTTCCAATGGGTTTTTAATTCGAACTTTGATGAGACTTTTCTTTGATAGACTTTTAAAAAGCACCAATTAAGTAATTTAGCTTCTAAATTTGTCGCTTCTTATTTGAAAACCAAATGATATCAATAAATCATATTAAATAGGTTTCCAATTTTAATTTGGGTTTGTGTAAATTGTTTGCTGCATTAACATTATTATAATTAATAAAATACAATTTTTAACGTGGAAGATAGTATGTAGAAATTGTATTCATGAGAGTGAAGTCAAAATTAGAAGAAAAATTCAGATTGCCATGGTTAAAATTGTTTCCTGGCTCTTTGGTAATTTTAAACTTTAATGTTTAAGACTATCAAAACCAAAATTTTGATTACAAATTTAATTTTTTTACACTTTTAGAACCTTTAAAAACCAAACTAATGTTAAATACTTTCACTATGACCAAATTGGGAAAAATTTTGCATTCTACATTAGTTGAAATTATTAGATAATAACAATTTTAGAAATAGAAATGGTTAGAAATAGTTTCAAAAAACTCCTTTGTCTATATATAAGCAAATTGTTCAATTATGTTTTATACTAAGCGTTTATTTTCAAATAAGCTTTAAAAAATTATGGAAAAGTCAAGTAAATTTGCTAATTTAATTTTTTTTAATTTCAAAATGTAGATTGTTCACAGAGATCTAGCTGCTAGAAATGTTCTCCTTGATCACAATGGTGTCTGTAAAATATGTGATTTTGGTATGTCATTAGATTTAGATGCTTCTAAAAAATTAGAAAGAGAAACAAAAAAATCAGCTATTGAAAATAATCAAAATGAAAATGAAAATCGTTTTCGATTTGATTTTGGTGGACGTCTTCTAAATCAATGGACACAATCAAAACAAAATATTATAAATAATAATATAAATAATAGTCAAAATATAATTCATGATAAAAAACATAATCATCATGATTCAGTAAGTAGACGGCCAGCTTTACCAATACGATGGATGGCACCAGAAGCATTACAATATCATATATTTACAATAGAAACAGATGTTTGGGCATTTGGTATAGTCCTTTGGGAGATTGCAACACTTGGTAAAATTTTGCATAATAAAATATATAAAAATATAATTTTTTGTATTAAAACTAGGATGTACACCTTATCCAAATTTATCAGGACGTGAAGTAGTAAGACTTGTTCCAGCTGGTAAAAGGCCAGAATTACCACAAGGTGCACGTTCTGAATTTTATAATTTAATGACACGATGTTGGCGTAAAGATACAAGACAACGTCCAACATTTAAAGAAGCACGTATCGAAATATCAAGAACTTTATGTAAATGGGTTGATGATGATAGTATTGGTTCAGATTATATGGATGTTAGTGGTTTTAGTGAAGATTTAGAACATGGTATGGTTTATTTCAATCGAAGAATATCTGAATTTGAATGTGAGATATGACATAAAATTTCTGTCCTCTAAAAACTAAAACAGTATTATTTTTAATTAAATAAAAAATATTTAAAGAAGAAAAATTATAAGAAGAACAGAAAAACGAAAACAAAATTTAAAATTGAAATTAATTTTGTTAAAGAGGACATATATTATGGCATTTAATGCCAGTGCTAGATATAAAATAAATCATGTCAATTTTATTTTTATTTTTAAATTTCTATTTATGTTAATAATTGTCGTGATTCCATTTGTATGTAATATCATGAGTTTCTCATTGTTTTGAATTTTTTTTTTTTATTTTGTAGAAATGTCTAGTCTATTTTATGACTAAGTATATTTTTTATTTTCAATTTTTGTTTTTAGAATAAGTTTAATTATGCATATTTTCTCATATTCTTGTTGTATACTCCAAGTGCAAAATATTGGAAATAAATTATTGTTAATTTTAACTTTGACTTTTATATTTATGATTTTGATGATTGGTTATGATGAAAAGTATTTCAGCTTTTTAAAATTAAAAGAAATCGTGAAAAAATTACTTGAATTCATATTTTGTTAGATATTAAACTGATGTAAGAGGTTTTTATATGAAAAAGTGGTAATAAGTATACTAACATATTAATTTCCCTAATATTAATCTTAACTGAAGAAATAGCTGATATTTTTTGCTTAAAAAAGAGATGGTGATTCTTTTAAGCATTTAATCAAATTACCAATAGAGATTATCAAAGAATAAGTTTTCATTTTCTCTGTGGAGCACAAATCGTAAATTAAATCTAAGTAAATAAATAAAAATTGCAGTGATTTTAGCTTTAAATATTCAAAAAAAATATAATTGTTGCCGACATTCTGTCCTAAATATAATCATTTTAGCTGTTTCTAATTCAACTGGCTGGCAGATCTATGCATAGAATTTCGCCATTCATTATTTGTCTAGGAGGATGGACCACCGATAAAATTAGGCGACTACATCAACAGCCCAGATACCCACAGTAGCACAAGTTTCATAATTTAGCATAAATCAACACTACTAATAAATTAATTATAATTAAGATTGTAGTATACAAACTGTTAAAAAAAAAAATTTAGAAAGGTACAAATTATCGAAAAATGCAAAAAAAAAAAATCAAAATTTTGAAAATGTCACACTAGCTGTTCCCCTTAATGGCATCTTATGTAGCTTTCATTAGTAAAATATACAACAGAGGATTTAATTATAATCGTTTTTGTTTAAACACTGTCATAGTTTTCATAAAATCTTTATTGAGTTTTGAAGCCTGTACCAATTTTTCTGACAACTTTGCATTCACTTTTGTGCTACTAATTGAATACTAAGAAAAATGTGCATTCTGATTGTATTTAAAAATATAAAGATTTTAATTTTAATCACAAATAATCCTGGCTGCTTGAATGATACAAAAAATATAAATGTGTAGGTTTTTAATTTTTTTAAATTGAAAGAAAAAAGTTCTTTAAGACTTTAAAAGACTTTAAAAGTTTAAGATAATTTGTTTAAGAGAAGGCAATTGAAAATGCTTAAGGATATTGCAAAAGCTTGCAGCCTATAACTCTTAAAATATTTATTTCTAACGAATTTTTCTTTAGAAGTTCATTTTTTAAAGCGGAAGCCTCCAATCATCCACAAATTTAAGCTTTTTATTTGAATATTTTATACAAAAGTTTACTCTCTGGCTTATGCTTATTATTCAAAAATTAGAGTCGGCTTTGGTAAATTTTTCATAAAAAGGTAAAGTCACAAAGCTTTCATAATGTTTTGTGTAAAACTGCCGAAAAACAAAATCTCCCAAAGTTTTGGTACCCAAAAAGTTAATAAACTCTACATAGCCAGCTCAGTACAAAAACCTATTTCCATTTGACGATTGGAGGAATGCAAGGATTTTTATTTATATTGTATAATGAAGAAAAAACGAAATATCTTATCATATACAACGTAGGTTTGATTTTTAAAAAATTGCCTTTTTTCCATTACAGTTTTACAGGGGAAAGCCAAGCGAAAATATTATGTTTCATAACCTAAGAATCTCTTCGTCTTTTAATGCTACTCCAGAAGACAGATTCTTGATTATCTGAAAAGAAAATGAAGATTGGAGCAAAAATTATACAATTAGCTAAAATAAATCTAAGTTCCCAGGATTTATTTTGTTTTTATTTTTTTATCTTCACTGAAACTTACTTACTATAGAAAAGAAACGCATTTCACTCTTTTTTATATATTTTTCTTCTTAAATGTTTTTTGTTATTTACAAAATATGCTTTGGTCTCTAACCATGACTTGGCACTAAAGTTTTAAGAAAAAGCTTAAAATTCGTTTTTGTTTTGAAAAACTTAGACAAACCAATATTACGTCAGGTTTAGTCATAAAATACGTCACCATATATTATTGTTCAATACCAATAGTTTGGATGTTATTTTTGTTAAACTTGTTTAAAAAAAATTGTTTTATTTTAGTTTATTCCTAGAAATGTTTTTAACAAAAATAGGGAAACCTGACTTTGATCTATGAATACCAAAAATAATTAATTCGAAACGAGTTTGACAAAAATAATCATAAAGAAGTATAATCGATACTCGAAGTAATAGACGTAAGACAGTTTTATTTTAAGTATTCAGAAAAATCTTGTTTAACGATGTAAAGAAAACATTTGTAAAGCTGCATGAGTGAAAACATTTGACGTAAATTTAAATAGGTTTTCTTTTTTGAGCTTTGAACATAGACAAATTTCAAACAAATAGACTTCATATAGAAAAACTATTAAAATCAAAACAACAAAAGCCCGCGATGAAAATGTAAAATTCATTTTATTATAAATTTATTCAAGTTTATTATTAATATATTAGTTAATAAGTCAGAAGTCTGATATAAGGTACATTCATTTTAAGAAGCTTACAATATTCTGTTTAATATTAACTTGAGAAAAAAATAAATAAATAAAGTGACAATTTCTTCGCGTTGTTGGAGTATTTAAAAGGAATTACAAAAATCGTCCAATGTGCAGAAAAATAAAATATTGCCCCACGGAAGCAATGTATCATATCATAAACTATTAAAAATGACTTTAAAATTATGCAAATTGAGTTTAATGCATCCACTAAAACGGTTAAGGTTGAATTTCCGTGACTGTTTTCTATTTACAAATCTTGATATGATGTTCAAGGGAAAAGAGATTTTGATCAAGTTAAAAAGTCATCAGCCAAGCTGAAGGCTACTTTATTTGCAAAAATAAATTGTTATTGAAAAATAGCTTTTGTAGTGGAAAAGATAAATCCTTCGAAAAAAAGAAATATTTTTGATAAACAGAGTATTATTTTGCCAAAAGTAGGTGTTTATAATTTAACATATTCAAGATTTACTGGTCGGTGGGTAAAGTTTAAAATATGATCCAAAAAGAACACAAGTCCTGGCTACAGTCAAAAATTTTACTGTATTTCAGCGGACTTTGCAAGAAAATACAATTGAAAATTAAGTTATATAATTTTATTCATAGATTTTTTAAGAGTAAAAAATTTATATCACGGTTCTACATTCAATAAAGTGGCTATGATAACACTTAAAAGTCAGGTCGCATCAATACAAAGTAAGCCGAAAAAGATGAGCACAAATTAGAGAAAGTATAGCTAAATTCTAAATTAATACTAGACCTTAAAATATATTCATACCAAAATGAAGGTAAATTTAGGCAAACGATATTATTACCCAGACCAATGTCACACTCTTGTTCTTGCAAGACATTGTAAAAAAGCCAACATTACAAATATACTTTCCGAAAAGTGAATTTACTAGTAAAATTTTTTTATCTTGAGTGATTTCATGCGAAAAATTTTTATTCTTGCGTAAATTTCTCTGCTCGAAAATACCCAACTTTACAATCAGACAATGCCAAGAACCAACATGACTCAAATGGAAGCAATTTATGACAATATTGTAGAAAAATGAAAAAGTTTATACACTCCGCACCTTAAAGACACTATTGTGTCGTATCCAGCACAATCAGAATAATCAACACAAGCAATTCTGCAGACTACATATCAAGTAAAACGAATATTAGGGAATCATTTTCTGGATGAAAAACCTGGAAGTTTGAGTACAAGTAACCCCAAGCAAAAGTATTCCCTGTGTTATAATAAACTTAAAACCAGGGCTGGGATTCTGTCTCAGTGAGAATTTAGCGTGAGAATGAGAAAGTCGGATTTTGACACATGAGGTATGGCAAATATGTTGACATTCTCATTCTCACTTTGACTTCTCACCAAGACAGAATCCCAGCCCAGGAAATAATCGTGCTACTGGTGATCTGTTTGTATTATGCCCTTTTGTGTTGTGTTCCTTGTTTCAGGGAATACCAACTCACAACAGAAACTTAAATTTTAAACATTGTATTTTTCCGTAATTATATAACATATGCGTTATGCTTTTTTTGTTGATTAATATATATTAAATAAGTAAATAATAGTAGTGAAAATGATAATTTTATAACCTATCCCTTTCATATAATATTTTATTAACAGCATTTACCCTGCGCTTGACGACTATACTCGTCATTGTTCGATTTTCGTGACACGCAATTGTGCGCACTTTATAAACGGAGTAACAGCTATAATCCTTATTTAATATTGAAATCTAATTAACTTTCTTTTACAGATTTTAGTTTATAATACTATTTAAACTCCTTTAATCTATAAATAGAACATTTTTAACCAATTAAAAAAAAAACAACAATCGACGTAATTACATTAAATACAACATTTAAAATTAAGCAACAAATTAAACCAGAGAAACATTCAAAAAACAACAACAACAAAAAATTCTATAATTTAAATTAAAAGTTTTCACTAAATAATTCGCAACGGTAATCAGTGTTTGGTATGTGTAATAAGCTTTCTATTTTTTAAGGCTATATAGAAAAATATATATTAAAAACATCGTTTTGAAAGTAACACAAATTACATCACCAATAATAATCAAATTAGATAGAAACAAAAAAAAAAAAGGAAAAATTAGAAAATTTGTAAAAGAAAACTTCTTATTAGAATAAAAAAACAAAATAAAAAAAGCATCCACAGAAGATTCAGTTATGCTGACATCAATTTTATATACTTTGACTTTTTAGCTGTATTTGTTGCTACTGTTGTTGTTTTTGTTGTTGTTTGTCTTTAAAAATAATTATTTCTGAATACAGTTGATCTAATCTTAAAGAAATTTCTCTGAAAGAGGTCAATCTTAATGCAAAAAAAAACAAAACAAACAAAAAAATTAAAATTATATCCATATAAATAAATAAACAACTAAGAATTTTGTTTTGATTGAAAATATATATGTATATATATATATATATATATATATATATATATATATATATATATATATATATATATTATATATATATAAATAAACATGTTTGTGCAAAATTGCAAATTCACCTTAACATTTGTCACAGAATGAAAGTAAGACGCCTAAAATGTTAAACCAAACCAAAACAACAGAAAAAAACAAAACCCAAAAAAAACCAACTCTTTAAAATTGAAGAAGTTATACTCAATGGAATTTAAGACTGTTGTTCCTTCTCTTCTTCTCTTAATTCCAAACACGCACAACTTTAATAATAGAAACAACAGTGAACCGCTAAAAGACACTGTTACCTTACCTCAGTATATTATTTAGTTTACCAGGTATAACAGCAAAGTAAAGTTTATCTTGAATTTCACAGCATCTTAGATACATATTTCAATAAATTTTTCAAGTTTTAATAGTGAAATATAAATAAAATGATAAATTTAATTATAAATTTTATTAAATTTATAAATAAAGTGAAATAATAATAATATATATATTAACAAAATTGGATAAAAATAAATAAATAAAATATAACTAAATATATTATAAAATTATTTTTGGTTAATATCAATACTAAACTTGACCTTTTTGATAGATTTAAGAAGCTGTAAATAAAATTCACCTTGACTGTATCGTGCTACTTCTTCCGGATTAACCGAACAGGTGAGTTCAGTTAATATTCGAGGTCATATTTAGATTAGGGATAATATCAATGTTAATTGATATAAAATTAAAAAAAAAAAAAATTGTTGTTGTTGTTGTCGTTTTCTTCTCCATTTGAATATAGAGTGAGCGATTTTCCTAGCTAATATTACTTTCAGTTACAGTGCATTGAACTTTTAGTGATGTTATATAGTTCAATGGCGTTTAAACTATTTTAAAAATTTATTCATATACATATATATATTTAAATATATATATATATGTGTAAATATGTATAAAAAAAAAACTTCATTTTCTTTTTGGATTATGTTTTTTAATGAAAAGAGAAAGTTACGTGTAGTGATCCAATAAATGTTTAGAAAAAATAACTTAATGAATTTTATAGACAATTGAAAGTGTTTTAGTCTACAAAAAAAAAGAGGAACTAAACTTTTTATTAAAATAATTTTTTTTCTTGAATTTCATTCAATTTCAATTTGAATATCTATATAAGGGTTTCTTTCATATTAAACTAAAAAAAAGGAATAAAATCATTAACCATTTGCGTGCAAACAAGAGTTTTCAAGAATTAGCTGAAAGTGTCACCGTGCTAGAGGAAAGTAGAAATTTAAATAATTTGGAACATTTTATTTACAAAAAATATTACAAAAACAAAAAATAAATGTTATAATTCCAATAAATATTATAATTTAGACATAAGTGAGAAATGAAATGTAACTTTTTGCACCGGTCCCCCATCTTTATTACTGCAAACAATACATCTTCTCAAATTGCGACCTGGTAATTTCTCTAAAGCTAAACCGATACTTACGAAAACAACTTTATTAAAGTTACTAATTTTTTTGATTTCTTCTCTCGATATCCGCCTAAAAGAACTTCTTTATTTCTGAAAAATTTGGTTGGTCCAAGATTCATTGATTTTACATTGTTTGGAAGTCTCTTTCTATTTCTTCTTATTTTGCTCCTTAAATCGTTATACAAATATTTTGCCATATACATATGTGTTGGTAAAGATATTATCCATAAATATATGAAAACCCTTATTCAGAGCACGATCGCATTCCTGGCATTTTCAACCAGGAACCTTTGAAGAGCGCGATTGCGCTTCTTAACACTCAAAGAGTTAAGGATTGTCTTTCAAAAAAGTGAATATTAAGAAATTTTTCCAGATTCAAATTTTAAGAGAAATAAATATTAAATATATAATTTGAGAAGAAAAATTTTGAAGAAGTTTCCTTTGTAATTAAGGAAAATTTAAACTTAGATAGTAAAATTAAATCCTTTTTCTTGAATATATCCTTACATAGAAAGCCTTCAAAATTCTTTTCTATGACTTTTTTGAAACACAGATAGAGTGTATTTAATTAAAAAATTTAAAGCCTTTGTAGCCAGGCATCTAGAACACTCCATTAAAACCTGCATTAAAGTCGAACTAATAAATTTGATCAAACATAACCTATAAACATAAAAATAACTGTTATATTAATAATTTTTCATTTGGGCTTTCTCACATAAGAGATCGGAGCTAATAATGACTTACTGAAACTGATGCTTGTAATACAAGCATCTTGTAATATGTATTGGGTCATTTGGTAAGTCATTTAGTTTTTTTTTTTTGTAAAAATGCAACAGGATTTTATTGAATTATATATTCTTCACTTTGGTCTAATACCTTCTGCCTTCTTTCCGACAGGAGATTGACTCCACGCTCATAAAACTGGGGCTTGCTGTCAAAAAACTGGTCCAAGGGATATTTGATATCTTGATTTGAAATGTACATAAGTCTTTCCTTCCAAAAAATTTTGCAGTGACCCAAAGGTGCTATATTTGAAAAATATGGGGAGTGTAGGGTAGTAAATGCCATTCAAGTAGTAATTGTTTGGTAGAAGCTTAATGATCTCCTTGATATCTAACTAAACAGAAAGCATAACTTTTTCTTGGTGGATATTGGGTTTTGAGGTGGTTTGAACTGGGTCATCTATTTTACTTCGTGATCTCTTGCACTTAATATTTAGGTACAAACCCATATTTCATCGCCTGTAATGGTTTGTTTCAAAAATTGAATATTTTCTTGACGTTAAATAAGCAAACTACAGTCGTTAATGTAACGAAACAAATTTCGCTCTTATAGAACACGTGGAACCCATATATAGAGTTTTGAAACTAAACCAAGACATATCACGTGATCATGAACGATGGAATTTAAAAAATTATTAGGCTATCAATGTCTTTATGTCTTAATTGGTTTCAATGGGCTTTCTAGAACGTAGGGCATTCTCAACATCGGAATTACTGGAACAAAATTTTGCAATAAAATTTAGTAATATATCTTCTTTATACACATATACACATTTTAAATAATTTTCGACCCTTCTTGAACTGCGAAAGTGAAAGAGTAAAATATTCTAAAAATGCTGCTATCAATTTTCCATCTTTGATAGGGTACCAAGTCTCACTTTGTTAGCTATCTAAGTATCTAACGATTATGTAGCTAAAATGGGAGATCAGCTGTGAAAAAATAAAATTAGATACTCTGTTGGGGAAAAACGAAGTAACTTTCTAAGTGACCCATAATAATAACCTTCAACTAAAATAGAGTTTCAAAAGTATTTTGATTGATTAGTCTAGGACGCGGTTTTTCAAAATCAGAACTCTTTTCCAAAAAGACTATAAATAGAGAGTTTACAATGCTAGCTATATTTTGTTTCTATGTCCTTAACTTCGCTGATCTGTCGGTTTTTTTGATATCGGAACTATAAGCTTCTATAAGTAAATATTAGGTTAATTTTCAAAAGGAGAAACTGACATTACAGCTTTACAGCAGTGATTTTACAGATTTTCACTATACTTACAATGAAATAAACATTCTGTGGTCATAAAAACTCCTAAATGTAGCAACAATTTATAATTCTCGTGAAAATTAAGAATAAAATAAACATTCTGCTTGCTTTGTCTAAACAAAAACGTCCAAAATTAAATAAAAATTTCAAAATCTAGCAACAATTTATAATTTCGTTTAAGTCTTTTAAGTTCCATGTAATTCTTCCATTTAAAATTTAGTTAAGTTTAATTTAAGTTAGAATTTGCGTTCTCTTTTTTGATATTCGAAAAGATAGTTACTTGATGCATACATTTTTGCCAATGATTTATTTGAGTTGTAGAAGTATTCATTCAGAGAATAGCCATCTGCATGAGATATTTAAAGATTTGTTGATAGTTAAGTTTCATTGGAGTTGCTTGCCAGCTTGTCTAAATTGCAATAGTTAAATATTTTTGGCTCAAAGTTTGGGATCACGTAAATTAATATGTTAACAGTTTCTTTTTTGTACTATTTTCACTGGATATATCCATATTTATATTGCAGAAGCCTTTTAATATTAGAAAGTAAATATATTAGAAAGGTTTTCATATACAGAGTACGAAGATTTTTGAATTGTTAACAAATTTTAATATTTTTGGCCATAGAGAAATTTTGCTGCCGTTTTATGTTTAAAGAAAAAGAATTATTTTACATTTCTAAATTATGTATTAGGGAGACGGGAAAGTAGTGCTGTTTGTGTGTATGTCGATATTTGACTGTCATTTGTCATTTCGTTGTGACTTATTCCCTTCCAAATAATTCAATATTAATCTCTTTTTTTGCAATTTGTGGTTAGCCAAATACCAGAAGAAAATATCTGACACTGTATGCTTTTTAAGGGTATTAACGCAAGTTTCACAAGGTAGTAACGCAACAGTTGTAACCAAAAACATTTGCGATGTTTATCCTAGTGCATTTATTGCTCATAAATGCTAAAAATGGTTTTCCAAGTATAGATCCACTAACTTTGATCCCTCTGACTTTTATTGATCTAGAAGACCAAAAAAATTAGACAACTACATGCCAAGTAGAAGCAAATCAATGTCAACCAATCGAATAAATATCAAACACCCTTAATCTACCTTAATTAAGGAATATTTCCTACATATTGGAAAAATAAGCAGAGCCGGTGTTTGGGTCCCCCATAATCTGTCTGAAGAGTAAAAATCCATTCTTCATATGCAACGCATTGCTTCAACAGCACTATACAGAACTATTTTTTGATTGTTTGATCGCTGGAGACAAAAAACGGGTCCTATATAATAATCCTATTGCTTTCCCCAAGTAAGTCATCAAGAAATACCGCGAAGCCAGATTTACATTCCGAAAAAGGTGGTTCTGTGTGTTTAGTGAAGTATTAGTAGAACTTTTCACATTGAAGTACTAAAAACTGGAAAAACTGTTAATTCAGACCTTTATTGTAAACAATTAGATCAAGTAAACCAATATTTATTTAAAAAGTATCCGGCGATTGAAAACAAAAAAGTGCCATTCTGCAACACGACAATGCAAGACTGCACTGTGTAATATGAACACTGGAAAAACTTAATGCATACTCACCTGATATCACAACAACCCAGATTTCCATTTATTCGAATCCTGACAACATTTTCCCAGTGACAAAAAATTTGAAAATTTGGATGATGTCCAAAGTGCTATCTCAAAATAATTTAATTCAAAAACCTATTAACTTTATCGGCCCGGGATTGAAAATTTCCACAATAGATGGCAAAATCTTGTTGATAACGAGGATGTTTATATTATTAATTGAAAAATTTATTGTTTTGAAATTAATGTAAGAAGACGACATGACCTTACCGTCCTCCTAATATAATATAGGAAGCTTAGAAATATGGGATCGAAATTCTTCGACAGACGACACTAAAAACTGAAGTTCAATTAAAATACAATTTTTTATTATTTATAAATCATTTTGCTTGACCTTTTAAAATACAAAAAAAAATCTAATTAAAATTATATTTCTTATTTTTTTTAAATATTTCCTTTAAGAGGAATATTTGTGATAGTGTAAGCCATCCCAGCAGAACAATTTTTCTTGATATTATGATATTAAACATTTAATATTAAGTAGTCACTATTTATGTAGATGTTTAAAATTGAAATGAAAATTCTTTTATCCGAAATAGTTTGCGGTGTTTAAAGTAGGTGTTACAAAACCAGTATAAAATTTCGAATTAAACAATAAAAAAACTCTTCAAATTTTAGCTACTTAAATAAATTAAGTTAACTGTGATTTACCAAATTTTTTAAAGTAATTTCTTTATTAACATAGAAGCAAAAAAACAAATTTTAATAACACTTAATCCTAACAGCTTAACCTGAATTATAACTCTATTAGAACCATATAACATTTAACATAATTAACTAATCTACCTTTAAAATACTGTTCATTGTTTGATATGACTTGAATTCATAATTTTATAAACTATACGATAATAGATACTAAAAGCAAAAGCAATCACTTAATACTTTTAGCATTGAAATATTGAGTTACCCTGAAAATTACAAATCCCCCTAAGGCTAGAAAATTTCACTAAGATTGAAAAAGGAGAGAGTTTTATTATATCAATAGAAGAAAGTTTTACAGCATAAACATTTTCAAAAAAATATTAAAATCATTATACATTCACTAAATGTAATAAACAAAACAAAAAATGACCCAGCAGATGTTATACCATAAAATCTACAAAAAAAAAAAATGCACAAATTACATAGAATAATAAAAAGAAAACTTTTATTTCGTCACACTTTAGTTTAAAATTAAACAAAAAGTATAAAATTTATTTAAAGAAATATATATATATATATATATATATATATATATATATTTGTAGTTAATTTAATAAAAATTTAAATTCTAAATGGAACGAAATTTTATATTTGAATTCTATTTGCTCTAATTATGGTGAGAAAAATGATTCAACAAAATCTAGTTATGAAGCTAATCAATTTTTTGGATCAAAAGAATAACATAAAAAATAATATTAAGGAGAATTTCATTTGCTATAATACCATAGAATAAAATTTTTTTCACACTTTTAATCCTCTTTAACCAATTATTATTGATCTTATGTATCTTTTTTTCATTTATATTACCTTAACAAAAAAAAGCTAGGTCAAAAATTAAGAGGTTGCATTCAAATCAAATTTTATCTTAAGGAAGTCAAAGATTTTATGCTTAGCTGGATAAAAAATTAATTATTTGTTGTCTGGAAAAGCATATCTCGCATAACGGTATATATTAATATGGTTGAAAAATTTTCATACCTAATAGAATTGTTTTTGTGGCAGGCTTTGCTATTTATATAGCTACATAAAATAATTAAAAATTATTGTCATACTCAAAAGGTTAAGTTCAAAAAATTCCTCAATTCAAGTAACAGTTGGCTGAATATCTAAAAAAATTTCATTATTAAAAAAAAAATCAAGGTTGTTAAGTATACTCCCAGATATTTTTTAATTAACTGGTATAAGATATTTATCTTAAATAATTTCGAAATTTTTATTAAACATTTTTCTTCTTTATTTTTATATTTTAGTGTATAAAATGACAACAAGATGTACAATTGTACTATTTACATGCATAATTTGTGTCTGGGCTAATATAGAAGATATTGATGATTTGTCAGACTTTTCATTCAAATCACCAATTGATGATGTAACTGAATTATCAAACTATGATAATAGTTATGATGTTCAAGATAAATATCTAAAAAGTATAACAGATGATGATTACAAAAGAAAAAATGATATAAAAATGAAAGAAAAATTATTTAAATCAACTATAATAAATGCATTAACAAATAAAGAATTACGTAGAAAATTTGTTGAAGTTATACCAATTATAAGAGCACTTTCTCAGCCACAACGTATTGCACTTTCAGCTTTAATATCAGCACAAGTAAATTCAAAGCCTGGACAAGAGTTTAAATTAGATCAGGTAAGCTATAAGCTAAGTAAAATGTAAAATTTTATTATTATTATTTTTTTTAAATTTAGTAATTTCAAAAAAGAAAAGTCAAGTTTAAATAGAATATTTTAAGATTTATTCTTATTTGTGATTCATTTCTATAATTTTTTTAAAATATTTGGAAAAAGGGCACTTAAGGGCACAACTAGTTTGATTATCTAAAATATAAGGGGATTTTTTTAGATTTTTTTAAAAAAAAGGATTTCAGCGAATATTTCAAAATTGGAGAGATAAGGGAAAATGCAATCAAATTTTTTAAGTTAAAATACGCGCTTTTTAACAAGTTATCAGCCTTCTTCTAATTGTAAGTCGCAAAAAAAAGTTCTCCTACTGCTATAGTGATTCCTCTTTCGTGTGCCTGAAATCAATAAAACCAAAAGATTGTTAAGCTAGAAGGTGGAAAAATTAGAACTCAACAAAATGGCGGATTTTAGAAAAAAAGGTTAAAATTTTGCTAAAAAAATCTGATTGTTTTTGGTCTGAGAAAATTATACAAAATTTGAGGATCATTTTTTGGAACCAAATAGATAATTTGTTATCAAGTTACAGTTGCAGTAAATTTGGAAAGTGCAGCTTTGAGAAAAACGCCTTTAAGGACAAAAGTATTCATTTCTTCTGAAACTTGTGACTGGGAACAATTTACCAAAAATTCTCTTAGGTATGTGAAGTGAGAAATTACCTATGCATAAAAAAGCTGTATATCTCAAGGTCAAAAATATCGTCCCCAATTCTATTATAGTTATTTACAGGCCCAGACTCAGGTAGGGCGGTCAAGTAATGTACCTTTTTTAACTAATAAGCAATTACTATTTAAAAGGATACAACTCAGAAATTATTTGAACTTTTCCCTTGAAATTTTAATATGTTACTTTTGAAGGCATAAATTATGGAAAAATGCAAAATAAAAAATAAAATCAAAATTTTCAGAATTTCAAACTAGTTGAACATAGAAATATGTGTAAAAAGCCAGAATTATTTAGTTTTGTTAGGTAGAAAATCGCGTTTAAAGTTTGAATGCCGAACTGTCGACCTATACTCATTACTGCTCAGATAGCGCAGTAAAAACTGTAAAAAATTCAATAATTTTCTATTCGTGCAAAGGATTTGTACAAATATCGTCAGTAGTGTTAGTCTTTTGTCTTCTTTTATTTGTACTTGTACACCTGCACCTGAGTAGGCATGGTATGCCCACTCTAACCCCCAAACGTTTTTGACAATAACTCCATAAATATTCAATTTTTCAATTTTTCAATTTTTCCTTTTTACACTATATACTTAACATATCATACTTTGAAATTATGAAAAAAAAAAATTTATTTTTTAAAAGATTCTAAAGGTATCGCCCCTCTTAAACATACTTGACTTAACCTTAGTAGTAAAAATAGGGGCATATATCTTAATATTTGCTCTAAATTGATATACATTTTTTCAATTTGCAAATGAGCTAGCTACAATAATTGAGAATAAAAATTTTCTTAGCTCTTTTTCATTACCCATAGTAAAACTTAGGAATATTCAATCCTGATTCCATGGCTCACAGACATTGATTGGCAGAAAATGATGGAGGAAAAACAAAAAGTAAAATACCACTAAACAAGTTAAGCTATTCACAAACTCTATCAAAAAATATTGAAAGAATAAGCGGATCACAATTCAGATTTTTGTACATTCTGGAATGCATTTTGTCATAAATATCAGAACGAAATGAAATCTTTAAAAGAATACTTTAAATGTTGATTGAAAACGAGTCTTACAAATAAATTGGAAGCATGTTCTGTTTGTAATCTTTCAGTTATTAATAAGAAGCATCGGAAATTTATAAAAATATCTTGAGATTTAATCATTTCGTTATTTTCTTTCTTTTTTTTTGAATAAAACTCCTATAAAACAAAGTTTTTTGATTTTAAACTATTAATTTTCGATAATTCGTGAAATTAAAACGATAAGGATGTAAAAGGCAATAGTAAACATAGAAAAAATAGGTACAAAGATGGAAAGATATTTTGAAAACTATTTTAAACTAATTGATAAAGGTGTCAATGGCTGTTCAATACAACTAAAATCATAGATAAATTTTGTTTTTCTTAAACTGTTTCAAGCGTTTTCATTTTGGTATTGATCCTAAAGTTTTTCGAATATACAAATCAGTTACAATACTTTAGCTAAATTGAAAAAAACTTTTTTAAATTTCAAAGACAACAAACATTTTTGCTTCAGTACAATAAAAATTCAATTTCTGGATTTTGAAGACTGTATTCTGTAAATTTTCATTCATAAAAACTTTTAATCAAATATTTTTCTTTCTTTTTAAGGTACAGTCTTTATTTGGACATGATAAAAAACTACTAATTCCTTTAATTTTTGATATTGCAAATCTTGTAAGGACTGCATCAAAAAGTTCTATTCAGTTTCCATTTAAAACTTCACAACATGAACAAAATTTAATGATACGAAGATATTTTGATTTGGGTATTACAGAACCTGATTCTGAAGAACTACCAGAAAATTTGAATGCAAAAATGATTAATGATGCTTTATATAGCGCAAATGACGATACAACATATAATGAATCACAACAAAGATATAAAAGAGATCTAACACAAGGTTTTAATCAATCTGAGGATTTTGAGGGTACAACAGTAAATCGAACTAGTAAACAGATTAACAATAATGATGCTGCTAGTAATTATCAATCGGATACACTTTATTACCATGATATTGAAGATTTAGCTTTTAAAGATTTAAATGGAACTGTTGATAGTCAAGTCATTGAAAAATTACCTGCACCAGAAGGTTTAAAATATTATCAAAGAAGAATACCATCAAGTGCTCTATATAATGCCAATCGAAGAGCAAAGCCACCAGGAAGAATTACTAATCGATCAAGAAGACCTCAAGCATCTCAAAAAAATCGAAAAAAATGTGAAAAATTTACCCATTCTATGTGCCTACATATTGATGATTATCCAATGTAATGTCTTTTTTTTTAATTTTAAAATTCAAAAAACACTTAATGTAATTTTTTAGGGAAAAAATAATGGCTAGTATTAGAAGGCATCGTCATGCAATGTCAGCCCTTTTAGCCGAGTATCGAGATACTGAAAAAGTACAGGAATTTGATGATGATGTTTATGAAGCTGACCTACTTAGAAGAAGGTAATATCTTTAGGAAGGAGTATACAAATCTGGATAAAGATTAATTGCCATATTTTTGTTTGGCATATCTGAGTTAAAATGTATAATTTTTGTTTTACTTGGCTCATTTGGGAAAAGAAATTCAGACTTTAAATGCCAAGTACTGTTGTTAAATTAAATAATGACCGCATTTTAAACAGACTAAGAATACCTACGAGTGACAACTAGAAGTAAATATCCAAATTTTGGATATTTTTTAGCCTTTAATATTAGTACAGCTGTTTATCAAATAGAAATTGTGGCCTGTTGAATAATAATAAATGATCTACTGATCAAAGATTTTTTATAAGTAGTAAAAAGAAATTACATTTTCTTTAATTTGATAACTACGTTGTTTAAAATAATTACCAATAGAGGCTATGATCATATCCTTGGGCATAATTTGAATTTTTCGGACAAATTATACGTATGCCTATAAGTTTTTCTGCAAATTTTGTTTTATTTTTCCAATCTAGTCAAAATGCTTTGTTCTTAATATTATTTTTACTAAATGAATATAACAAAAATCAAAAGGAGCATTATTAGGTGACTATAGGATTCGTCTGATCATATTTGCTAAATATTTGGCTAAAAAATTTGACAAAAAGTTACATATTAAGAAAACTAAGTTTGATCATATTGTTTAAGGTATTTGAATTTTATTAAAAGCTCTGGCAGCACATGTTCTTAAATGTTGTATCAATATGCTCTTAAAGAGTGTAGTGATTCTTTGAAGGAGATTAAATGAAATTTCTATGAACAACTAGCAAAATTGAGGATAAGAACGAAAACTCTATATAAAATCTAATTCTATTCCTAAAATACTCAACTAAACTTTGACCCCCAGCCTAACAAGGTGATGCATTCGAAATGGCACAAAATGTTTGTTTTTATTTTGGTGAACCAAAACGAGTTTTGAAATAATAAATCAAATTTGGAGCAAATAATAATTTTATGCACAAGTCATTTCACACGAGTCAAACTTGTGTTCTTTGCTTGTGGCACAAATTTATTACCGAGTACTTATAGGCGAAAGCGTTAATACAGATAGGACCTTTCCTATAAAACAAGGTTTTTAATAAATATTTCTCTTAACTTCAAAATTCTCAAAGTATGGACTTTTTTTGTTTTTAAAATGCATTCCTTTTTATTATCTGCTTACAAAAATGCATTCTTTCTTTCCTTTATAATAGGAATAATTGCAGAAATTTCAGGTTTAAAAAAGCTTATGAGCGTAATGGAAGATTTTTAAATGTATTTATTCAGAAATGAAACAATATCTAAGAACTAGATAAAAAATAGTAATGAGCTACATTGTTCAGTAAAGCTGAATGCAATGTTAACAAGAAAAATTATTATTAGCTTTGGTGTACTCACAATACTTTGGTTTTTGATGGAAAAATTTGCAATATCTAGGTCTAAATGAAGCAGTTGCATTAACATGCAAACATAGTAGAAATTGTTCGAAATTAAGAAAAAATTCGTATATTATCATAGAAAAATTTTATTGAACTAAGTTCCCCACAAGCTTGGTCAACAATTCCGTCAAGAGAACTTGCAATAAAGCAATGCTCACTTTTTGTATTTCGTACATTACATCTTAGACTTTAGTTTTTTTTTACTTAAAAAATGATAGAATCAAGCAGATAAAATTATTTTGTATCCTCATCACAACTTGCAGGAATAGTGGAGTCTACCTCGAAGTAGCTCGAATAACATTGTTATTTTTAGCAATCAAAACGCAGTTTTAAATTTCTTACTTTTATTTTTTCAACTAAAAATATCCTGAAAAAACTTTAGAAAAAAATGGACGCCTGGGTGTATGCAATTGCATACTTTAGGGGGCAAATATAAAAAAGTATTTTAGCTTCTGAAAATACACTTTTAAAATTTCGGGACTCTGTTTTCCTTTTATAAATATTTAAAATAAATAAAATATTATTTTTAAATTAACTATTCAAAGCTTTGCAACACATAGGCGAGAAGATGACAATGTTGGTACAACTGATATATGCAGCAGTATTTCAAAATATGCACGTCCTCAAAAAGCTTTATCAGCTTCAGGAGAATGGAAATTTATTGTAAATACCGGAGAGCATACACAAACGATCCGATTGGAAAAATGCAGGTAAAGCATATTTCATAGGAAAACCATACCAAAAGCAAATGTTAATACAAAAAAAAAACCAAAATAAAAACAATTATTTTTTAGTACTCCACAAAGTAGTTGTTCTTATTTAGCTACACCATATCAATCAAAATGTGTTCAAATCTATGACTATCATCGTTTACTTAGTTGGGATGATACACGTGGCCTTCATGTTGATATTTTTAAGGTACCAACATGTTGTACATGCCATGTTAAATCATATTCAGATAATTATCCACCATTATCAAATAAATTTTCACCAAATTCAATTCATGAAACACAACCTAAAAAACATAATAATAAATATAAAAATGTTGTTGATGATGAAAGCTATGAAACAAATGATGATGACGGTGATGAAACTGGATATGATCAATATTCAAGTCGTGAAAAACCAATAAAGATTAGAGAATCAAGTCGACAGCATAGTAGCACAAGATCAAGATCAAAAGGTAGCTCGAAACATACCACACGATCACCAACGGTAAAAATAATATTTTTTTAAATAGAATTTCTTAGTAATTATATTTATTGTTTTTATTTTTTTTTTTTTTTAGCGAGAACACCATTCATCACCAATTTCAACTGGAAGTAGTAAAATCCGCATCAGGCGACCTAGTAGTAAAATATATCATTATGAAACTGATGATCGCCTTGATCAAGATATTTCAGGTAGTGATATCTTAGACGTTGTAAAAGTTAGGCCATACCAGAGACCAACTGACAATACGGGCAGACAGAATATAAAACAAAAACCACATTTTAGTTTAACTAATGCTATTCCAGTGACAGCATCTACAATAAATAAGGATACAAAATTATTTTCAGATAATTCAGATGGCTTAGAACGTATTAATTATAATTATCATCCGATTATTGATTATTTTTATGTAAATCAAAAACCAGGGGCTGAAAAACGTAGTGAAAAGGTACATCATGTGAGACTGAATAATAAAGATGACTGGAAACCTATTATAGCTTAGTTAAAATATTATTTTAAATAGTTTAGTTAAATTTATTAATTTATTTACTATTTATTAATTTTCAAATAAGTGTTATTTATGTACAAAATAAACTTTATTATATCATTAATACACTTTAAGTGTAGTTTGATATAACAAAAATTATAATGAAAAAAATATATTTTTCTCTTTAAAAGAAATTATTTTAGCTTTTTGAATTGACTAAAATGATAATTTTTTAATTTTATTGTTTCTTTTTTGCTATCCCTTAAGTTCTCAGTATGCCTAAAAAATCAAAAAGCTTTGATGAGATTCTGTTTTTGCCAGAAGTGAGACTGAGAAATTTCCACGCTAACGATTCTATACACTCTCAGAATTGTGAGAATTATGACGGATTGACAAAAAACAACAACATTTTTACATATTTTAATTCTAATCTTTATTATCACCTACAAAATAGGCTCCTTGTAAGTCAATTGTTGTTAATAATATAATTACTACGTTTTTTATTGTTTAATTTCTGATTTTTGCTTTTGAGATTTAGGGGAGAATTTTTCCCAAGTAGCCAGTAAAGTTTGATTAATTGTTGCTTTATCTGTTTAGCTTTCTGTTGTATGTTTCCAATTTAGCTTAGAGTCTAGATGTAGGCCTAGATATTTTGCCGACTCAGCTTTTGAAATTAGCTCACCATTGTGGAATAAGTGGAGATTATTATATAATTATTAATATACACCTCTATCATTAAAACCCATCTGGACTTATGGAGTGCAGTTGTGGGGGTGCACGCGTAGCTCAAATAGAGCTATCATCCAGAAAAGTCAAAACAAGGTACTAAGATTAATTACCAACGCCTATCGCTTCATCTCAAACAAGGAACTTCACGATGACTTGAATATCAAGTGGGTAGAGGATGTTATCCGCGATTACGCTTTTAAGCATGAACGAAGACTTATATATCATCCAAACATTGAGGCCATCTACCTGATGGATACATTTGGCAAAACCAGGTGCTTGTGGAGAGTAAAACCGCATGAATTGACAATCTAGTATCAATTCTACAATATCAATGCATTATGGGTGTCATCACTGGACGATAGCCCTCACACATCGAACTCACCTCAACACTACCAACTCACTAATATCATAAGTACTAATAAATTAATAAGAATATTAAGATTGTAGTAAGCTAAATAATTAAAGAAAAAAAAAAAAAATTTCTGATTAAACTAAGGTTGGCTTCGAGTCTTTTAAAAACCTTCATCTTTTGCTTTCCACGTGTAGTTTTTGCTAAAAAATTCAAAGTTGATAGCATAATAAAAAAATAGCAAGTTAGTAATAAAATATTTTCTTATTTTTTAATTAATTTATTGTATTGAAGATGATCACATCATAATTTTTTGTTTAAACTTTTTTCATATTCTAAATAAAAAAAAACAACTACACAGTTTTCTGCAATTAAAAATTTTTATGCAAAGTGAGAGAATGAGAAATGAAATTGAGAATAAAAACAAGAAATGAAAATCAAATAATATTTCTTATTTTAACTTTTAAATATTTACGAAAACAAAATCTCACCTCTGGCTTAAAAAACTAATATAGAGTTTTAGCACAATCATCACAATAGGCAAAAAAATAATAGCAAGTACAAAAAATTGAACAATTAAACTAATTCAGAGACAATAGACGAACCATTTGTAGACTGATAGATGAATTTTTTGAGTAATTTAAGGAAGGTGTGCTAACTTTTTAAGAAAATTTAATGATGAGCTCAGGTAACCGAAATAAGAAAACTTTTTTGAAGGAAACAGAAAAGAATTTTGTTAAATAAAACTCCACCGAATTTAATTTCTGCAATTTCCAATTAAAATTTTTGGAAAGATTACATATTATTTGCAATTTTTTGCACAATATAAATTTGCATTGTAAATCAAATTAAAATATTCGATTGTTCGGAAAGTAATTTCATTTTTTCCCAACAAAGGACCTAGTAGTAGGACCTAGTAGTCTCTCACCTCAAACTTTACATTTAAGCTACATAATCATTATATATTTTGACAGCTGTTATTCTTATCAATATTTTTTTTTTGTGGCCTATGAAAGATGGAAAACCTAAAGTAGTATTTTTAGCATATTTTACTTTTTTACTTTAGAAAAGGTTTAAGCAAGGCCGAAATTATGTGTTGTGTATGAAGAAGATGAATTAATCGAACGATAATGGTAAAATTGAAAAAAAATAATGCCGATGACGACAAAATTATGGCATTTATAGCTAAAAATCACTGATAAACAACATGTAAGATATTTAAGAGATTAAACATATCGAATTCGACCGTTATTGATCACGTGAAATGTCTGGATTCAATTTCAAAACTTGACATAGTTGCTTTTAAAAAACGATTTTTGCTTTGTCGCATTAGCGACTAAGATTTATTTCTCAAACGTCAAGAATATCATCCATTTTTGAAGCGAACTATTACTGGCGACGATAAATGGGTTGCTTAAAAATGGTAAATACAAGAGATTATGGACTAAAAAAGGAGAGTCTACTCAAATCACTTCGAAGGCTGATTATCACCAAAAAAAGTTATGCTATCTGTTTGGTGGGGTTTTAAGGGAATCGTTTTCTTTGAAGTTCTACCAGACAATACTACGTTGAAGTGTACTGTGATCAAGTGGACAAATTGATTGATTAACTCAAGCAGAAAAGGCCAGAATTGATCAGGAGAAAAGGTATAGTGTTCTACCATGATAATTCAAGACAATAATTTTTCATAAGTCGCCCAAAGTTTTTCAGCTTTTCTTAAACTTGATCACGATCAAATTCCAACACTGGTTTTCATTTTGGTTTCAAAATTTTGCTTTTTTGTGCATTTTTTCATTTGCAGCTCTTTAGAAATATTTTTTAATTTTCCGCGATTTCAATGGATCTAAAATAATAATTTCTTCTATTACAGATATTTTTCTTCTTTTCAATTTTTCTTTCCTTCCAACTTAATTCATTATCCCTTTTTCTGTTTGGAATTTAACAACACCTTATTTTTCACTATTTTACCAAGTTGTAAGAAATTTTCAAACTGAAATGGAATCAAATTATACGGGGATCGGGGTATACTGTTGTTTTGCTTAGTGTCTCAGGAAGTCTACTGTAATATTATAATGATAAAATAACAAATTTGTGGCTAGATATTGTTGCTAGATCAGTCAGTCGTGACGTTATAATTCACTGAGTTTATTTATCGATAAAAATAAGAAATCCCCTTCAATTATTTAATTTTTGTTAGTTTTATATTGAACATTGGAGTTTTTTATAGAAATATTGACTCAAAAAGGTTTTCAATTTTTCTATTAATTTCGAAAAGTTTTAGGTTTCTTTTCAAATACAAAATTTGCAAGTTTCTCTGTAATTGCAAATAATTTATCATCAATTTAAGTGAAAAACTTCAAATTAAAACGTAAAAAGTTAGTAAAACAGAAGTGAAATTTGTAAAGATTTTTTAATTCAATTTTGTATGATTATCAGACCATTAAAATGCCTAATTTGGAGTCTTTCATTAAAAAAAATTAATAGTGTATTATTATTTCTAATTTTTCATTGTTTTCGGGACGTTCAAAATAGACTTAGTTGAAATTATTCAAGTAAAAATAAATTTAACAAGTGTAACCAAAACAATTATTTAGAGCTTGCGTGACAAAATCTATTACATGGTGCACAGTTTTATTTTTTCTATTTTACAGACAATTTATTAATTAAAATAGATATTAATAATGGATCTTTATCTATGAAAATTATTTAAGTGTTACTATTTATTATAGTTAATTATCAAGTGTGATTAATATTTTTTAATTTATTATGGTAATTACAAAACAAAAGATTATCCTTAATTAACATTAACCTCTTATGATAAATAAATAATTTAGAAATGAAAAAATCAAGCGTTGACGAAAATATATTGGCTCCCTAATAAATTAGAATTTTAGATTAGTTGCATGGCTAATAATAAAAGGGTTCGTCGATTACTGAATCGGAGGGGTTAGGCTGCGCTCACAGTGAAAGCTGGCGCTGGCGCTGGTGCTGGTTGCGAGATTGTTGCAGAAAAACTTATTCATAGTGGCAGCTGGTAGCTGAGCTTGTTTATAAGCGATAAATTTGTGTACAACAACATTAGAATGAAAGAAAGAAGGGGAAGGATTATCATATTGTTTCGGCTGGTAAACGTCATGTATACATATATTTTGTTGCTGAAATTAAAATGCATTGGTTAAATTTTATTTGAAATTATCCCAAAATTGTTTTATATTTCCAAGAAAAGAATTCCTTCAAATTTTTACCTTGAAAGGATTATATTTACATATAGGATGCATAGTTTTCTTTCTAATATTCTTAGAAAATATTTATAAAAGATTTTGTAACCTTTATGGAAATTCATATGTTTTATGGAAGGAGTTTTCAAAACATGTATTTCAGGATTTTAGTATTATATTAGTACCTGGAAGCAAATTATATTGAGTTTATATGGGCATAAGTCTAGACAGGAGTAAAAGTTTTTATCAGATTTCTGCAGTCTACTTCACAATATATTACCTGAAATAAGAATTTTTTAGATATATCAATATGAAATTTATCATAATTTAAATATAATAATTATTCTAATAACTACAATTTTATCAGCTTATATAGTAATTATTTTAATTTAAATATAATTAAAAATCATTATCTATTATAAACACTTAATCTAAAAATATTAATTAATTGAATTAAAACAAAATATTAATAAAATGGCTTACATCTTTCCTCTTGTTGCTATATACAAATTTTGAACTAGCTCCGCTATATGATGTCACATGAAAATGTTTCGTATACAAGCTATACGAACCATCTTCAAAGCATGGCATCAACTCAAACCAGCTTGTCAGCCAGCTTTTACTCTGAACACCTTAGGCTGGTTGCTTTGATTTGCCTTTAGCCACTTTTCTCGCAACCAGCACCAGTGCCAGCGCCAGCTTTCACTGTGAACGCAGCCTTAGAGTAAATTATTCTAAAAAATTAAGAGATCTTTGATCTAATTAATTAAATCTTGCATTTTGCAACTTTTGCATGTTAAAATAAGAAATGAATAAAATTGAAAATTCATATTTTTTAGCGCCAAGTAATATGATATTAGCTTAAATTTTCATTAAAACTTAAATTAGGTCAAATGTCAAATATATAATATAAAAGACAGGAATGTGTTTGCCAGATAAACTCTGAACATATTTGCTAGTAAGACCTTAAACAGGAAGACCTTAAATTCAAATCAAGATCCCAAATATCACTTGAGCCAGTTTTTTGCCAGTAAACTTCGGAAGTTTAATAAGCGTGGAATTAATCTTCTTTCGAAAAGATGGCAAAAGGTATTGAAACAAAATGGAAAATGTATATTTTTACACTCTTGAAAAGTGATTCTCAACCACTGTGCCGCGGCACTTTTGTGTGCCACGAAATTCTAAAAGTGTGCCGCCAAATGTTTGATATATAATAATGTTAATATTATAAAATAATATGATTTAAAAATAAAAATACTTTTAACAGCAATAGATATTTAAATCCATAAAAAAATTTTATTGTATTTCATTATTTGTTTTCCAACGCGTTCTTTCTTACTACCAGATTATGATGAAGCGGCGAGCATAGCGTTTTAATTAAATTAATAGGAATAAATATGTGCGTTTATAATAAGGTGTAAGGCGGTGAAGAGCACTGTTCAATACTCGGGCGAGCTATTTATTCACTGTATAAACAGCTTTGCTCACCGCCCTGCTCGCTAATTTTTAAACTTATCTTTTTCTTTGTGTGCCGCCAAATTTTGAAATCGTTAAAAGTGTGCCGCAACAAAAAAAAAAAGGTTGAGAATCACTGCTCTAAAAAATCGTATTTTTCATTTTTACCTTAGAAGAAGAACGAAAAGATTATTCGAACAACTAAATAGATATAATATTAATAGCAATTTATGTGCCTAGACAAAAATATTTGAATTCAATTTTTCAATTCAGAGTTTCCTTAAGAGCTTTTCTAACTAATAGACAAATAGTAGCAGAATAAATCCTAGAGTATCTACAAATTTGAGTCTACTTTCAACAACTAAAATTAATTTATATTTACACTAACACTAAAAAATGAATTGAAGCTAAGCCAAATAAAAGATTGCTTCCACTGAACCATTAAATTGAAAAATTTGAAAGCTAAAAAATTGAAACCTGTAAACAATTTTTAGAACTACTCGTACAATAAAAATAAAATACAAATTTAATTTATAAAGTAAATGACATGAAATCTAAGTGGACTCAAAGGAAATCCTTATGAATAGGAAATATTAAAAGAAAAAATGTACGCCTAATTGAATAAGAGCCAATTAAAAGAGTTTAAAAAACTATAACAAAGCAATTTCAAAAATTTATTTTTTTATTCCTTGACAAAAAAAAAAACAAATTCATTAAAATAATATTTTTGAAATTTTTAAGCTACTGTCTTAGTATTATTTTTTTGTAGCTCAATTAATCTTCGTGCTGCACGTTCTCCATCCTCTAAAGTAAATTTGTATACCTTAACACCATATTTCTTATCGAATCTAATATCTTCATTGTCAGCATCAATTACAACACCTGCCCTGCTAGTATTATTTTTATTTTGCTTAATTAAAGTTGGTTTTCTTGTTGTTGTTGTTTTAGTTATTGTTTCTGTTGATGATGATGACAGTGTTTCTGTTGCTTTTTTTGAATTTCTTGAACGTAAACGATTTTGTCTTCGTTGTAAATTTTTATCTTGTGTATCACGTTTAGAACGATTTTTAATTATATCTAAATTTGATAAATCTTTTTTTAAATCATTTAATTTACTTATTTTAGTTACATCCTTAGTTATCATTGGACCTGAATTTGATGTCTTTTTTCGAAATTTTTTATTTATTAACATTGAATTTGGTGGCTGAAATTTTTCATTATTATGACGATTATCTTGGAAAAATGGATCATTCAATGGTTTATTACCAAAATATTTCCTTTTAAAACAATTAAGTAAATTATCAAGATTACCTAATTTTTTCTTTTGTTCATTTTGTTCAAAATTTGGTTGTATTTCTTCACATTTAATATCTGATCTTCTATCGTAGGGTGATTTAAAGAGAACTTCATAATTGTTCTTATTATTAGTTAATGATTTTTCATTACTTTCATTACTTTCATCACTTTCGCTACTTTCAGAACGTTTATTACGTTTTTTTTGTTTATGCTTTAATTGTCGTTCTTCATCTCCATGATCATATTCTTTATCTTCATATCCTTGTTCTGAATATACTGTATGACTAGTTTTACTTCTTAAACGTTCTCTAGCATTTGGTTCATCTAAATCACGTGGTTTATATGTACGTTTATTAGTTTGATGTACTGAAGCTAACATTTTATATGGTACAAAATTTTTTGTTTTCATAGTTTGTATTTCTGGTGTTGTATTTTCTGTAACTGCATATGTATAGCCAACTTTATATGTATCACGTGGTTTATTTTTATTTATATCCTTTTTATTATATATATCATAATTTCGTGTTGATGATAATTTTGGTTTATTACTATAGTGCTTTTGTGGTCTAGCTGGATGTTCATCTTCTTCACTTTCGAAATATATTTTTTGTCGATTTTTAAGTGCATGTAATTGACCACGTATGGTTTCTGTATTTGGTGTTTGTATTGGTAAGTATCCTGGTGTTGGCTTATAATGTTGTATAATTGGTTCATAAGTATTCTTTTTTTTATTATTTGCTAAATATGCTAAATATTCTGGATATTTAGACATATAATCAATATGAATTTTATTCATTAATTCTGGACGTTTATATTTTTTAACCGGTAAATAAAGTCCAGTATAATGTTGTGGATATGCATTCTGATAAAATGATTTTTGATCTTGAAAATATTTTGGTGGATCAACAATACGTATAGCATCGTCATTCAATTGTTTTCCATTTATTATTTGATCTGTATAATGTTGATAATTATGATTAATTGGTTTTTTAGATTTTATTGGTATTTTTGATGGACTATAATAAATATTTTGCCTTTTTGGCTTATAAAACATTAATGATCTATCATCGTATTGCACTAATTGTGATGATGGTACACGTATTGCATATATATTAATCAAAATTGAAACTAATAATAAAACTATTAATTTTATATTTATCATTTTTACTACAAATATCACTTATAAAGTATTTTTATATGTTAAACAATTTTTATTAGAATTGATCTACACTGATCAAAGTCATTTTGTTAACTAGTCAAAAAACAAAATATAATTTTCACTTTTATATTAAACTTTCTAAAGGTAATTTAGCTATTTTAAGTTAGTTACATTCTTGTTTTGTGCAACAAACAACATTTCAAACTGATTTTAATAATAACAAATACAATCATAGATTTCATAAAAGAAAGGGGAACTAAAATTTTCATTTAACTTATGTTTTGTCCACAAAAAGAGATTGAGAAAATATCAGAAAAAAAAAAAAAAAATAACAAAAGTACAAAAACTGAGGAAGTTTATGACGCAAAAAAATAAAAACAACAACAAAGCTTTATAAAAAAATTATATTGACTATTACACCAGTCACTATAGAAATATCAGCAGTTCTAATTAGGCCTTGCCTATAGGAAACATAAGAAATTGAAGTAATTTGTAGTGAAATGTTTTAATTTTTTTTAATACTTTATTTTTTAATGTATATCTTTCTTTTTTCCTTTTAATACTTTCCACTTAGGTACAGTGATCAAAATGAAAGCGAAACTATATGCTCCAATCGGGGTATTGTCTTTAAATTATCTGTTTACCTTGTTCATGTCATTTCTTGAGTAACTTATGATTTGATTGCTACTACTAGACCATAAAATAGCATCAAAATTTTCAAGTATACACAAACAAGAAAAAAAATAAACCAAATAAATGCCTAAAAATATATAAATACTAAATACAAAAACTAAATTACTTTCCGTTTTCAATTACACGGTATTTTGAGTAAACTATTGAGCATTTCTAATTATGTATTTTCTGATTTTTTTAGATTATTGCAATTTAAGCAAACATAATAATATATTTTTGAAATTTTATTGGCCAAATAATAGGAAAGTTTTGTTTTAGACCTGTTTAATAATCATCATAATTGAACATTTGATAGACTTGCTAAAGTGGAAATACATAAAAACTAGATAAAAATTAAATTTCTTAGTTACAAATTGATTACCCAAAATTATTACTAGATAAGAATTTGACTATTATATATTTTTATGTATTTTTGGTTTTTGTATTTCTTGTTGCATTTAATTAAAATTAAACACATAGGATCTAAATATCTGTAACAAAATGGAAAATCAAAGTGAATAGTTTGCTTAGTCTACCAGATTAACTTTAAGAAAAAAATTACATGATTTGATATATTAATTACTTTTGTTTTGTTTTTTTTTTATTGTTTTTTTTGTAGAAAACTACTAATTAGTAAAAAAACACAGAAAGGTTAAAAACAGTTTCAAAATGTTCAGTTTCAGCTTAAATAAATAATGGTAATTGGTATTAAAAGATTACAGTGATTAGTTTGTTATTTTGCTAGTTTATCTAATTTAGTTTTATTTTTGAATTTCTTAAAAACGACAAAAGCCTTTAACTTTTCATTATGAAATTTAAAAAACTAGTTTGTTGATTGTTATAAATTTTTTAAAAATGAAAGCCCTCAATACTTATTGTATAAATTTATTATTTTTGTTTCTTTGTAGGTTTTTATAAAACATAATGTTAAGATATAATGAATTTAGGATATAAAAATTTAGGATGTAAGAATTCAGGATATAAGACTTTAGGTCTAAAAATAATATATGAATATACTATTTTTAGTATTTACTGTACTTAAAACAAAATGTTCTCGTGTTAGATTTATGAATAAAAAAAGAATTATAAATTGAACATATTTTTTTGTTTTTTTTTTGTATTAATTTATAATAAAAATTTAAAATATATATAATTTCCTATTCCAAGTTAAAAATATCAAAAGACCCTAACATAACGGCTTAAAAAATAGAAAGAGTGAATTTTTTATTAATACTTCTTAAAGGGGGGATTAGGTTAATTCGCTCAAAAAAAGGTATGTTTTCAAAAATTTGTTTTGGTGCCACAGGTGGTTCTAGTTTATTTTTATAGTTTTTATATAATAACACAGCACTGGAACAATATTTTTTTAAATTTTCTGTTCAAAATATTGATAAGTGAGTGAGTGACTGTGAAATTACTTAAAGTGCCTTGCAGAAAAATGGTTTTTCGGTGAACAAAAGAATCAATTTTTCAATTTTTATATTTTTGGTACCCTTTGGAAGGTAAAATACCGATTTTCGCTGAAAAAATTGACCTATTTACTTCTATAAAATAAATAATTTTTTACAAAAAAAAAGCTCTCGTCATTACCTCGTGACACATGTGATAAAGTAGTGTGCAAAATTTCAAAACGATCGCCTATGTAGATTTGGAGCTATCGTGCACATCGACTTCGAAAATAAATCTCAGAAAAATGCTTTAAAGTTTTGATCATTCACTACTTGCTCTAGAGTACAGGATGTTCAAATATTCATAACTTCGGTAATTTTACTCCGATCAAATTAAACTTTTGACACAATATTTTTAAGATGCTGCACATTAATTTAAAAATAAAATAAAATGAAACGCCCTGCTCTCCCTCTAAGAGTAGTTCTAAAAGAATTTTATAAATTTGTAACTGCTGAAGTAAAAGTCTCTTCGAAACAGAACCGGAGATTTTTTTTGAGACTTTTTACTCTAAAAATTGCAATTTATTTACAAAAGATCAAATTTTTCTTAAAAATCTACGCTATTTTTCATGTTAAAAATCTTTGTTAGATATTTTCTAAGCAGAGTTTGTGATGTATTCCAAACCCAAGTCCTAAAAACAGATTTTCGAGTAAAATGCCAAAAACAAATCAAAATTGATTTATTAGAGGATATACTAACTCAAAGCGTTATTACAGCAAAGTGAAAAATTTTTAATATTTTTAGTAGTGTTGTACGGCTTTTTAGCGAATATTGTGTAAAAGATGGCCTAAGCGTCTGTACACATAGTAAAATAGTATTTACTTCTAATGAACAAAAAGATTAGTTTAATCCCCGTAACATTAGTATGTCAAACAAAAATTATTAACTTTTAATTAACTTTTTAAATTTCACAAATATACTCAATAAGTTGATTAACACTATAAGGATGGAGTGTACCACAATGCATATACGAGAATGTTTTATCTCATAGCGTGTACTACAGGCTGTACACATCGGCCAAAGTTTTGTAGATAAAAAAACTAAACAATATCTTTTGCAAGATATCGCCAGATAAAACAAAGTATAACACAGGTCAGTATGGGTAAAATTGTTGGAGATTGGACAATGAGTTCTCAAAGATTTCGAAATGCTTATTAAGGGAAAAATAATAAAAAACGTAAGAATTTTTACCTTACCTCTAATGAACCAAATGCACTTTTAGTATTTTAAATATCTCTGTAAAAAATTTCCATCGCTTTCAGAGGCTAAGCTTAAAGAAGGAATGTTCGTAGGCCCAGATATTTGAAAATTAATGACAGACAAATACTTCGAAACAAGAATGAGCTCTGGAGGGAAGGAAGCATGGATTTCTTTTAAAAAAGTAATTAAAAGTTTTCAGCTCAAATTATGTTCAATTAGTCACAAACATGTTAGAAAATTTTATGAAGTTGAGGTGCAACATGAGCTTAAAAGTCCATTTTCTGAAATTTCATTTAGAACATTTTCCAGAAAATATTGGAGATTTTAGTGAAGAATAAGGCAAGAGATCCCATCGAGATATAAAGGCAATGGAACGACATTACCAAGGAAGGTGGAATGTTAACATGATTGCAGACTATTGCTGGATGTTAAAGAGGGACAGTGACACAGTTGAATACAGGTGAAAATCTTTAAAAAGGAGCTTCAGTTATACACGGAAGAGGTCCTACAAGGATTTATAGCAGTTTATTTCTTTAATTATTTTGGTTTCGATGTTTAAAGAATCTATAAGTGTAAATTAGTTTTGTATTTTTTATATTGTATTTTAATAAAAAAGACCTCATAAAGGCAAAAAAAGTGTTTTTTTTTTATCTTTCATATATCTAAATAATCTTACGTGATAAAAACTGATATGAAATTCGAGTTCAGCACCCTAGAATTACCTAATATAGGTGCCTTTCAGACAAACAATTTTCAAAAAGTTCAATTTTGCTGATTGATGTAACTTTGTTCATAACTATAGCAGATAATGGTCATACTTATCTGTTCACAAGCACAAACACAATCAAACCCTTTAAAAGTAATATGCTTATAGCAGAAACTCTTCTTTGCCAAAAGTTTATGCTGCAATATTATTTATCATAAATATAAAAAACAAATGAAAAATCCAATAAATTTTTAATGTCTTAGAATGGTGTTATGCCTAAAAAATGTAAAAAAAACTTGAGAAAATCCTAAATTTTGATAGAAAGTTATTCCTTAGTAAACCAAAATATAAATTTTTAAAGAAACTAAGCAAATACATCTAAAATTCCAGGAATATTCTTCAGTATGTTAAAAAATTGTGGTAAATAACAATAAAATTAGAGAAGATATAATTTTTTGGGAATTATTCCTTAAATGTTGAGAAATTGATAAATTTAATTAAAGTTAAGCCCTTGAGTTCTTTAAGGGGCACAACTATTTTGACTCCTTGAGAAATGGGTAATTTTTGTGAATCTTTTAAAAATAAATTATGGCACGGGATGTTTTAAAATTTTGCAGGTATATTTTTGGATAAATAAAAAATATCATGTAAGTTTTTCAAATAAAACCATTCATTTTTCAGCAGAATTTAAATTATTTTTTTGAATTAAAATATTTGAATTTACTTCCAAAAAGCTTTAAAGCTCTCGTAGCCACAGTCGTGGTATTTATACTCCAATAATAAATTATATTTCAAAGCAAAAATTTTGAAGATTATATAATCTGCACGAAATTCCTTACAACTTACGATTAATAATATTAAAAAAATTAAATCACATAAAATAGAATACCCAAAAATCAAAATCCAAAACTTTTATATTTCTGCTCATATTTTTAATTATATGTTTTTAAATACTGTCCGATACATTGAATTTAATATCGCATTCACTTTTTATGAAATTTTAAACCGCTGAGCTCAGGGAATAATTAGATTTTTTCTTAAATGGCTTTTTATCGTTTAATCTTTTTCAAGCTTGAGCCCATAAAAATAATCTCAAAAGGGAATATTTTAAAACTTAGGTCCTAGCCGATAATAATTGTTATTATCACAACTCTTAATGGTTAATGGTTTTAAGGCAAGTCGGTGGTCTGGAATTTTCAAAAAAAAATTTTTTGTCAATAATTCGCATGTATGGTTTGTGGAGGTTATACTGTTAAATTTTTTTTAAGTCATACTAGTAGGCTTATAGATTCTAGAACCTTTTTTCTAGGAAGCGCCCATTAGCCGCGCCCTATGAACCCAAAACTTTAAGTCTATTTATCTCGAAATCATTTTTCTCTGCACGGCGTACATAAAAACAAAAAAAAAACTATTCATCGGATTTAGCTCAAATGTTAATATGTTATTCTTTAAACCTGTGGCTATCACGGGTACCACCAAAAATTTTTTTATCTTAATAACTTCTTTTTTTTTACGTCAAAAAACTGTTGAAAAATTAGCCTGTTTTAGGTCTTCAAACTTCAAAGACACGCCATTTTCTCAAAAAAAATTTTTTTTTCTGTGTCGTACGGGCGAAAGCTACACTCATACAGATTAATCATTTGTTTGGTTTTTTTATTTCAGATAAGTACGAGAGCTAAAAACACCAACGCCATCAAAATCCATTTTTTTAAGGAGGCCTCTTTATGATTTTCAAAATGTTTTTGTATATTTGTACATTTGTACATGTACAAAGTTTCAATCTGATCATTTATTATTTTCATCTTCAAAAAAAAAATCCCAAACATGCCTTCAATTTAAGGGCGACCGACTCCCCTTAAACTTATATGATAAATATTCCATTCTATTTTTAATATCTACAATAAACTTTTAAGCTTCCGTAACTGTTAAATTTACTGAAGTTAAGACAGATTTGTTGTCAGTTAGATTTATTAAAAACTTATATCAGCTAATTTTATGTAATATAAAGTTTGACGTAATTTTTGGATAGTTAATTTAAGTTTTAAAATTTGCCCTACTTCACAATTCATTTAAAGTAACTGAAATCAAATTTTACGCTTAAATCAATCTGTTTATTTGCCAATACTAAATTTAAGTCATCAATCTAATCTGTTTTAGAAAATTTTAAAATTTTTAACAAAACACCTGTAAAACAACAAGGGAAATTGTCATCGACTATGTTGTAAATTTCTCAAGTAAGCGTGCGTAACATTGCGCTATAAAAACCAAAAAAAAACAGTAAAATAAAAAAATTCGCAATTGAATAATAAAAATGATGTAATATTAAAAAACATTTGCTTGAAGTTTTATTCTTGTCCAATACACAATTACGAGTGTAAAAAGATTTACGATAAAACTAAGACTTTCCAATATTAGAGGGAAAATATAATTTGGGAAATATCAATCTATAAAATGGTGCAACACAATTTATGCATTTACTGAAGACAATAAGCCAATTATTTAAACCCTAAAAAGTTTAAAAACAGAAACACTTTTGAACAATAAATGTCACAATTTTAAGACATGTTGACATTTAACTAAGTTACAGTGAATTTGGTTACTTTTGAAAAACCAATTCAATGAGATTTGATTCACAGTTTGATTGGGAAATTTTCAGTCTTTTAGAAAAAAATTGGCTAGGTAAATGTTGTACATTTAGTTATTTGCCATTACTATATTTAATGGAAAATGACAGAAAAATATTAATTTTCTAACTTCAAATGTGGCTTCAAAGGAATACATCAGGAAGACTGGGGCTAATTTCTGAAAATAAATCATTTCATATGACTGCTTTAGGGGTTTGTATGAAATCACCAAAGTTATTTACATTGAAAACTTCTCCCAGGTTCCAAAAATTAATCATTATAATATAAGGAAAATGTTTAAATTGAAAAAGACGTAAGAAAAATCGCAATAAAGATCTCAAAAAAATAGAAAATTTGGTAGTTTTGACAACTTAACAATCACAATAGATATTTCTTGTCAAGTGACTGAAATTGAATTAATGAAAGCCAATGAACTAGTTCAGAAATGCATTAAAATTGAGAGAATTTCAGAAAGATGGAAGTACTTTGAAATCAAAGTTATGAATAAAGGTAAAGAAGATGGAAAGAATTCAAACATATCTAGAGGAACAGTACTGAGTTATCTAGAGGAATAAAGCTGACGCTAATTCCGATACCAAAGACTATACAGTCGTTGTGGGTAAATCAATAGAAATATGCTCAAAGTGTTCCGAGTGCGAGCCTACCTAAGATTAGATTATTGCAATGGGAATCGGCGTCACCTAAGCTGTAAGCCGGTACTCTGAAGGAAGTCTAAGAAATGCTAGCTTTACAAGCTTGCTTCTTAAGGACCATGATAGAAATTCTCACGAAATGTATATGAGCTAACTAAAGAGCTACTACATTAACTGAGGATTAAACTACTCTAATAACATCCTACAATTTGATCCATGTTATAGCAAAAAAGAAAAGAAATCGAAAGAAGACAAATCTAGCTATCCAAGCCTTCCATCGTTGAATATGTACAGTAAAAGTATATCAAATCCTGGTGTAAATTGTGCGTTCTTACTTTATGAGAAACTTTGTAATAGACAGGATACCATTTAGTGTAACAGCAGAGAAATCTTCCTGAAAGAATATGCCAAAAGCTAATATTATTATTATTTAGGTTTTAGGAAATAAATAAAAATGAAATTTACTGAAAAACTACTTTTTTTATATGATTTTTTAGCTGATCTGTTATTTTATGATTAAAAGTGTTGCATTGATTTATTTCAAAAAATTTACTAACCAAAAAATTAGCCATTAATGCTATGCATGATTTCGCATATATTGATTGCTTCCTTTATGCAATGAGAAAAAAACTTAGCCAGAAAATTTTTCAGCATAAAATTTTGTTATGCTAATTAAATTAATTTTATTCAAGTTTTGAGGCATTTATGCTTTCAAATAGTAAAAACATAAACTAAATTGATAAGAAGTTAATATTTGCATACAGAAATATTAGCTTAGCTCTTTCGAATGTCCCATATATTTGTGAGCTGTGACAAACAATTGTATTTCATGAGACTACGGAACAATGCAATTTTACTTTAAAGTAAAAAAAAAAGCCGTTTACATCGAAAATTACAACTGCAATTGCCTATTATTATGAAATTTTTGCTGATTTACTATTCTTAAAATTATATTCTTGAATGGGTAATTCAACTGATATGGTAACCACTGAAGGGAAAATCTGTCATCCGTTTCATCCTGTCCAATTATTAATTTCTTACCTTGACAATATTAAGAACTATACAAACATATATACTAATTAATAAAGCAATTCATGTATTAAACTTTTCAAACATAACAAAGTCAACTATAATTGTTTTCAATATCTTTGAGTGGGTGGATATAATATGCGTATTACAAGGCTAAATAATTCATATATAACTCGATGCATTTTGCATATTATTAACCATTATATTGTTTGCATAGAAAAATGGAATTTGAAAAGAATAAAATTTTTTGGCTTATTGTAATTTTAGGCTGTTTAACAGCAATTACAGCCAGACCACAGTTACAAAGAGGTTTTAATAGATTACCGAGACAATATAAAGGACAGATAGAAGATATTGATGATGAAGGAAAAGATTTAACTGGATCATCATCATCCTATAGTCTCTATAATTATGGTGGATATCCTTATGGTGGTGGATATCCTTATTATGGGGGTGGTTATGGTATTGGCGGCTATGGGGGTGGCTATGGTGGCGGCTATGGATTTTATAGCCATGGTAAAAATTTAAATTATTTATAAAAAATAATATTTTATATTTGTACTTTTTTCCAGGTTATCCATATTACGGTGGCAGTTTTGGTAGCGGATATTGGTATTAAAAGGACTAATTTACTTATGAAAGAGGCTTATATAAGAATTAATTTTTGAGATTTTTATTAAACTATGTAAATTCAAATTTTATATGCATCATTTTTTTTAAAAAAATGTCAGGGTAAAAATAAAGTAACAGAGACATAAGGAATTAGGTATTAAAATTTGCTTATCCTTTCATTAAATTTCCATAATTTCCACTAGTCTTAAGAAGCTCTTGAAATACAAACAAATTTATAACCAAAAAACTGTGCTAGTGCTCAACATATTTTGCAGTCATCTCTAAGTAAAACTATCAAGGAAAAGAATGAAAAAATAAATCACGAAAATCATACTTTATAGGCCATTAAGGTGAAATTTAGAAATGTCAGGTATAATATTCCTTAAGTTGAAAATTTAAAAACTTCACACAATTATTTTTAAGAAAAAAATAAATTCCTGGTTAGCAGATGGGTTTATCTAGAAATTTCAAATTGATTCATGAATCTTGATAAATTAAGCACTTTTCAAATTTTATATAATTTTATTTAGCGTGTGTAGAACACAAACTCAAACAAGAGGGTTGCGATTAAAGTTTGAAGTATTTGTTTAAATTTTAGCTTAAGTTCCTCAACTTTACCTTATTTCACTCCAGCTTAAGCTGCTTGTATAAGAATATATCCTAGTGAAAAAAGTTTTGTAGGAAAGTTAACCCCTCTGCAGTTTCAGGCGTATCTTGTAGCTAACACTAGAACATTTAATACGAAGAAAATTTTTTCTAAATATCTTTTTAACTGTTGTTTCTCTAAATAAATCCAGGAATTTATACCAGAAAAATCAAAAATGTTAAAGAACACGTGATGTGGCCATCTTCTTGATCTTATCTTTTCCTTAATATTATGTTTGAAATTCAGATGCTAACCAAAATTTTATACCAAATTTGTTGGGCTTATTTGGTAAATATTGAGTGAATCTGCATCTGGTTTTTGTTGAAAGGAGTTGTTTGTCAGTTTGTAATTTTTGAGCCTAGTTTGTATCAATTCACACTATTTTCAATAAATCTATCCCATACTACCGATACTAAAGGAAATTTATGCTTTTGTAGACGTTGAATTCTTCCACTTTTCTTTAATCAAATCAAATAAATCTTAAAATTTCTGTAAAACCATTTTTACTCATAAATATGAAAGTTTCAAATGTTTTGTTTTGTATGCTCCCCATCCATATAAAATTCCAGTCAAAGGTCTTAATTTTGTTTTTGTTAGATTTCATTTTTTATCCAAAACTCGAAAGCCTCCTAATTCCGTGCAAGATATTATATACTCAAACATACAGTTGTTAAAGTTATGAAGTGGAAACTATTTCAGGATCAGTCATTTCTTGTATTTTTTCTCAACAAGTTCAGCAATTCCATTTTGATTATCCTGTCATATACTTTTATTTCCATATTTAAAAGTTGAAAACACTAAAGTACAAATTCCTTTATGAAAGTTCAAAATATTTTCAAATTTACTAAAAAAAAGTTTGAGTTTTTGGTATGTAGATATCGTAAATGTCTCATTATCTTATTAATAAATAATAATAAATCACTAATATGAGCCAACAATCTTTTTTTCAATGTAAATATTTTTACGTATATCCACAAATTTCTAACTTATTACTGATTTATTAACACTTTAGTCTTCTTGAAAGTTTCATTAAAGAATAAATAATGTACTTCCTTGGGGTTTATACTTCAAAAACGCTATATAGTGCATAGATTCTGATTAAAATGATAAAAAAATCTTCTATAAGATTTTTGATGAGCTCTTTTTCTTTCATTGCTTCCATAATTATGCAAGCCACGAATAATCCCTACTCTCTTTAGGCCACTGGCCAGGCCATAGGTGATATAAAAATGACACAAAATTTCAAAACAATTATGTTATCAGCTTAATTTGCTGCAATTTGTTCGAACTTCACAAACAAATTTTAATCTTTTCAACGTATAATTTCATTGGATTTTATTTATTAATAGCAAAATTTTATATCTGACTTTAATTATGGCGCTATAGCATACTTCATCCACGGAAAACATAATTTTTATTTTGTCAAAACTCTTAATTTCACAAAAAATTACTAAATAATTAAGAGCTGATCAAACAAAATAAAAAAAAAACAAACCCTAGTATCAAGTTTCTTACCAAATACACAAAAAACTAAACCAATCAAAGAAAAAATCAAGTCAATTTCAAATAAACTAGAGAAGTGATTACCTATAATCCTAAATAATTTAATACCTAGTTGAAAAATTCCTTAAAAAGAAAATAATTTAAATTTAAATAACTTATATTTGAATTTTAAATTGCTTTTAGTTTCTTTCTTTTTATATTATTTATTGATATTTCTTGCTAAAACCAAAGTTCTAAACAAATTTTAGGGGCTCATATCGAAGTCATACATTAAACAATTTTATTTATGAGAGACATGTGTTAAAAATTGTTCTTCTAGAGACGACAAATAAAAAAAAAAGATGACAGGTTTGCTTAAGGTCTGATCATTTAATAGAAAAGTTTTTATTTGGAATTTTTAATACTGAAAACCTTAATTTATTGATTAGAGGTTTCATTAAACTTAAGAATGAAAACGTCATTTGACGATTGACGTCTTAAGTTTTTTTGCTAGCTTGTAAATAATTCCCAAGTTAGTAAAGATATTTGGAGATTATATCATAAAATTAAACAGTTAAATATATTAGGTATAGTTATATTTTCTATTCCTGAAAATGAAAATCATATCATCATCTATTTAAACATCAAGGATTATATCAAGGGTTAATTGGAAAAGTTTGATAACATATAGAATAATATGAAATTCCAAAAAGATATTGGATATTATGAGCTAACGGTAAGAATAATATTTGAACTAACTGTATTAACATCAATTGTCATGCACTCCTAATACAACAAAAAATTTATTTTAACTTGATTGGATGAATGGAAAAAATTTTATTAACAATTGAAGGATTTTGAGCAAGCTAATAGTAGGAATATAAAAATAATAATTCAAAGATCAAAATTTTTCTTGAGATCCCAAAACTCAAATATTAAACAAATATAATTTGGCTAAAAATGTGTTAACACTCTTAAAAAATTGATGCAATTAAATGATTTTTTGATTTGATTTTGTTAATTGTGTGACAACAGGAAGCACCCGATAGTTAACCAGATTAACCTCATTCACACGTAACTGAAGCCTCTCCTATCCTCCCCTAATAGGGGCTATTCACTATTTTTTCCAACTCATCAAGCCGCTCTCTTGTTCAGTGTAAATTAAATGGAATGGCAGGTTTGAGAGTAGAAAATTGAACATGTTTAACATGAGAGCGGTTTCATGAGTTGGAAAAAATAGTGCATAGCCCTTATAACTCTGTTAGTGGGAAGAAAGTAAATTTTTGTTTTCAGAAAAGTTTTGGTAAAATCCTGGCAAAATCATAAAATTATTTCCAAATTAGTTTTGGTCACAGCTAATAGAGTAGTGAAATGGTGGATGTTGTAGGGCCAGAGGATGCTTCTGACTCTATCTATCGCGAAAATTCCCGTTTTTATTATATTCTTTTCTGTGATGTTTATGGTCTGTTCGTTTAGCTTGAAATGAGTACTTTCATTAACTTTTTTTAATGTGTCTAGTCTACCGCTGAAACATTTAAAATAAAGTTTTCCGCAAATGCTGTTTTGTTGGCATGAAATTCGACATTTTGTCTATAGAAAAAAAAATTTATGAGTGTACTAATGCTAACTGTGTAAATTTATATACGTGTATACCCGTCATGCGTTAAAAGTAGTTACCATTAGTTATTTAACTTGTAATTTTTGGTGGAAAAATGAAACATATTCTCAAATTTCAATATGTTTAGAATGATTTGAGGCCATGTCGGAATAAAACAAAAACATAAAAAATATGAAAACTATGAAAGTAAAAATATGATACACGTCATCGTTCGAATTTCGTGACACAAATTTGTGCGCATGTTGTAAACAGTGCGACACAGTTAACTGGTTAAATGAGCTACAACGAAAAACTACAATTAATTATTTTAATTGATAAAATTAGCATCTTTGAAAAAATATAGCTTACTCTAAATCAAATTCTGCCTCTCACTAATTTATTTCAGTAGTAAAAGGGAAAAAATATTTCCCTAAAATTTGCTTGGAGTTTCACACTTAAAAAGCTAATGCTTATTTATGTTAATGAATTGTTTAGTAAATTATTAAGAAATTATCCATAATTATCACAGTTGATGCATTGATGATTATGAATAGTTTGACAATTTACAAAAAGCAAGAAATGAAAGATAAATTACTTTTATGATTGTCTAAACTAAATATAACTTAACTTATAATTTTTAAATAACAAAAATTTTATCAGTCGATAAAAATATTCATCTTAGCTTAGTGAATGTAGTTAAAATTTCAACAGCCCTAAAACAATTAGCTGCATGTAAAAAAATTATATTTAGACATGTCATTAAAAGCAACATGACAGTAGTTTAATATTATTTATATAATTTGAATGACTTTTCATTTATATAATGCCGGTTCCAGTTTTAAAAATACACCAAATGTTTATTTATTGCTAACCACTTTCACTTTGAAACAGATCTGCTAAAAAGCATGACTTTGCCCTTTTAAAATAATCAGTGCTACAATATCCAAAATATATGCCATAATATATATTATTATGGCTGATTTTAACAAAATAATTGTCGAAAAATATCAAAATCCATCTCCTTAAAATTAGCTGAGAAATATTTCTTAAATAAGAACAAATATTTTGGCTAAGCCCAATACCAAAAAACCGAATTCCAAATTTGAAAGTTTTACATTTATTAAAAATAAAAACAGAGATCCAAACTTTTTATAATATTTCTTATTTAGTCAAAGAATAATTTAAAATCTGCATACAAAAGCTTAATTCCAAGATTAAAAGATTTTAAATAAAATTTCACTCAATAAAAAAGTACTAACCTTTTGTTTATAATATTCATCTTATAATAAAAAAAGCTTTAAAATAAAAATATAACAAAAGGATAACTTTAGCGAAATCAAATGAAATGTAAAAGTTTCAATGAAATCAAAAAAAAAGTGCATTGACTGCATCCGTAAATTGAATTCCGACCTAAAACTTTTTATACACAAAAAGAGTTATTTTTACTATTTACCTATTGTAGCAGTTTAAGGTTTTATTTGAAATTTTTGAATGGAAGTACTTAAAAAGCCACACATATACATTAAAAATTTAAATGAATTTAAGCTGATTACTAAAAAAAAGAAGAAAATAAAATTAATTACTTTTCTTTTCATTACCAAACCAAGATAGATATTCGTTTAAGAATTGGACATTTTTTGTCGATATAAAAAAGCATAAAGAAATTTAACAAAAATAAATGAACTTATGATTTATAGTGCGGGCTATGCCTGGTTTTTATTTTTTGGCTCCCGGAAGTATAACTTGTTGTAGACAAGATAGCCATATCTGTAAAAATTAGATGAATTGCTTACACTCATTTTAGCTACTATAAAAGATTTTCATCTTTTTAATGATTATCTGAGAAATACCTATAAGTATCTTAAATAATAATGTTTTACAATTATGGTTTTGCTTTTTGATTTAATCATAAAAATTGTACCGGTTTTTAATTTAAAAAAAGTTATTTTTTCAAATGTAACAAAAAAAATTATGTTTGAGAATTTTAGTAGCCAGAATTGTAGTTTAATTGATTTTTTTTGTTAAAATATTAATTTTAAATTTATTATTATAATTTCATTTTTTTATTGTAAACGCTTATTTTCATCAGAATTTAATAACAAAATAAAGGAATTCATCCAACGGTTGATATACAAAAAATGAACTGTCACAAAAAGAACAAATCAATGATTTTTCCAGTAAAATAAAATTCAAAAATATATTTAATAGCACTGAAATTTTATTTTACCAGGAATTTTATTATACATGCATTTGAAAGATCCGCTAAAAGCTTACAATTTAACGTGACGTCAGTATTATTTTTGCATTTAGGAAAAAATTTCAGGGATAATACATCGATAAATAACTTCCAATTATCACAATATATGGATAGCTGACATTGATATGCTCACTGTATTGTGTACAATGATTACCTTCAGAAAGGATAAACAATAAACATTGAATGTTTTATTGGGCTGGTGATATTATTAAAAGAAGAAACTGGACAAAAATAAAAATAAAACGTAACAAAACTATTATTTCGCAAAAGGAAAATGATGATCAAACCTCACTAACCGAATTTCGAGTTTCACTAGATATGTCCCCTAATCATTGCTGCCTGTTTAGATATCATTTCAAAGTGCTTCGGGAGAATACATTTGAGGGCTATTTGAAGCCAAAATGGGATGCATACTGAATACTGTTGAAATATTTCTTCATTTCAAAATTAAGTAGGAAGTAAAGAAAATAAAATGACCTTTAGCAAAACTTATATTTTATGTTGGACTCTTATAGGAGATTGAGTTCATTTTTACGAAAAAAATATTTCAGCACTTTTTATGCATATCGCTTTTTTCTTAGATTATAGCCTTTAAAGTTGTGTTAAGTACTTAAAAATAGAACACAGAGCATATTTCAAAGATGAACAACTAAATTTTTCATGCTTTATTTCTAATAAGATCATTTCAAAGTATTTCACGGGAATACATTTCATACATATTCATCCATGCTTTATAAATTGTATAACCAATTTTGCAAGTCTAATGTGAGTGCCCGAATACAAAAAAAAACGGAAACCCGACTATATTTGAAATGTAAATGTACTGCCATTTATCTTCCAATGAAGTAATAATGTTAAATGAAAATCATAAAAGAGGTCTGTCTTTCTAGTATTAGCTGAAAGCAGATCCCCGATCCCTACAAATACGGCTAAAATCCTGCATCGATAATTCAATTTCCTGCTGAGACGTTTAACTTAAAATAAGTTTTACTAATGACAGGGCAAATTTAGTTTTTGTTTTTTGCTATTATTATCAAATATGTATCATGGCGATTAGAAAATACAATAAAAACTGAATTTAGTATAAAAGATTGTAATAAATCGACTATTTAGTGGTATAATAAATGAGTTTCTATTATTTTGCTATTATCTAAAGAACATTAACAACGTTGAAGACTATATATCAATTATTTATAAATAGTGAGCATAATTCTCAGCAAGGAGACCAAGAATATATTAAAACAGCTAATCCTGTATCAATCGAAAGCTAAGATATTTAACAAAAAAATAATTTCTTTATTTCATTTTATATAACCACAAATATTAAAATAATTTTTTTTAATGTTCAACAAAGCAATTTTTAGAGCTATTTAAAGTGATTCATTTACCAAGTTTTGTGAAATTTTGTTAATTAAATCTAAAAATAAAACTATCGAAGGCTCTTTATTTGATCATAATGACATTTTCAAGGTAATTTATAGTTTCATTTTTCTACCAACGCAAATTATTTGGTGGCCAATTGAAACCTCTAACAATTATTAATAAAGTGGCATTGATCATCAAATTGATAATAATAATAGCCTTGCTTCCTTAAGCTGATTTCAATGTTTGTAATGAACAAAAAATTGATTTTCTTTTCTGGTAAAATTTATTAATTTTTTTATGGGTTTCACAAAATATCTTCTCCTTAAAATAACATCAAAATGATGTAAAACAAAATTAATTTAGAAATTAAGGAAAAATTGGCCATTCAGTTTTTTTATTTACTCAAATATTACAAAATCTAGAAATTTATTTTGTTAATAAGTGCTAAATTGTAGATTTCAATTTAAATTTTAATCAGTTTATACACAAAAGTGTAACTTTTAAGGTTTTAAGGCTCTAACAATAAGCAATAGTTTGACTTCTTTTAAAAGAAATCATTTAAATTTACAGGAATTTAACTTATATTCCTTTTATTAACGTTGAAGTGTCAAAGCCTAATTTGAAGTTACTGATAGATAATAGATAAAATAAATAATTGAAATAGATGATTACTATAAGTGATGAAATACACTTAAGCTATATGCAAGCTTAACCACTGATTAAAAGTTTCGAGGTATCAAGGAAGGTATTTTTCATATTTATAAAAAGATTTGTATATGTGAAGCTTTGAGTAAAACCTTTAAAATCACAAATCGAGTGATTTAAGAAACAAAAAATAAAGTTATGCAGTCAATTCTGTCAAAATGGTAAAAAACACATTGGCAACTGATGTAGGAAAAACCCTTTTATAACATCATGAGGAGTCAAACATTTTTTTCTCTACAAAGTTAATCAGACAAAGAGATTTATAGGAAGTCTTTGGAATATTCACTGTGGTTGCATGCGCACATAGGAAAGATGGATACATATCTCGGGCTTTCCTGCATTAAAATTCTCATCAGTGCGTGGCATGCATGAACTTGCATTTATCAGGGGGAAAATGGTTTCCAGATGTTACGCAAAGAAAGGATTTCTCTGTAGTGTTAGTTAAAACTACATAAAATTAAAGCTGATATTAAACTTTAACTAAATTGACAATAGAACTTCTATAGTTTTAGGTGAAATTTTTATGCTCATACCAAATAAATAATATACAGGTAAATATATCAAAAATTAAACAAGAAAAAAAGTCCTACACATAAACTCTCTTCAAATTATGTACCTACTCTTAAAATTGCCTTCTAGTGTGTTTTTTCTAATTTAATTATAATTTTAAAAATCATGCATGCTGGGCAGCAGTCATTTAGCATTTATGGCTTCAAGCTTCACTTTTAAAAAACATGCAAAAAATGAATTATATGGCTTCATTATATTTTTCCCCTTTGTTTCATTCTATTTTTTTCTATCTTTTGCCCTTAAAAAATATGTTAAGCAGGTTTTCTACAAAAAAAAAACAATTACCTTTGATAGCGATTAACTGCATTTCTTATTCACTAATTATTTTATTGAATTTTACCAAAAATTGTTAGATTGCTTACCTGAAAATAAAAAAATAAATACACTTCATAATAAAACAAAAAAATATTAAATCAATTGTTATTAACTAAAATTATCTCCATTTGATTAAGAGTTAATGCAGCTGCATTTTAGAAAAATTTTCAAAATTCTACCTTAATTTAATTAACCATTTCTAAAGTAGAAATATTATAATACTTTTAGATTAAAAGAAAATATTTTAATAAAATTTGTTCAAAATTTTGTTGCTTCTGAAAAAAATTAAAAAAATTAAAACTAAAAATAAATAGAAATTTCAGCTCTTGTTATCAAAAAGATCTAAAAATATTTTTTTAAGGTAATTATATTTCAAATAAATTTGAAATTATTTATTAATGAGTCTATTCACTGTTTTACATAACTTGCTTAGATTTATTTTTAATTAATGTATTTCCCCTTAATCCATTTGGATTATTTATTTTTCATAAAATGAAATGTTTGTCTGATGCATCCAGCTAGTCTTTAAGTACACTCAAAAAAATCAGCCAACCATAACTGCTTTCAATAAGTTGAAATATTATTATTAAAGACTATACCAAGCTATGTAGCATATCTCTTTATGTAGACCATGGTCTTTGCCCTAAACATATTCAACATAAAGCATAAAGCCTATACTCAGTAGGAGGTTAACAAATCTTAAGTAGACATTTATAGCAAAGCATTTGATGAGCAAAAAAAAAAACACACACACACACACAACGTGTAAATAATTGATGAAAAATCACCTTAAAGTTTATTATCTTTTATTTTAATTATCTTCAAAGTATTAAAGCATGTGTGATGTGATGAGATATTAAATGCAATTTTTAGTTTTATTTTAAGGATAGACGAACAACACCTTTTTTAATATCACTTAAATAATTTATTATGTAGTCTACTATCAGTTTTATACATATATATATGTTCATTTTTTATTATTTATAAATGTCAAACATTTATTTTATAACACTTGGGTTAAGTTAACATAAACACCAGTGAATTTAACGTCATGACCTTAAAGAAATGTCTGAAAGTCATTTAGATGTATCAAACTGAAGGCCATTTATTTAAGGTTCCAGTCTATGCTTAAGAAAAGACTATCAAAAAATAATAAAAGGTTGATTTTGCTACCAAAACAAATTTTTGCATTGTTGAACTGTGTGATATTGAATATTGTAGGCGGATTTAATGTAGGAGTAATATTTACGGAAATCAATTAAATATATAACAGAAAATTATTTTTGAAAAATTTCAGGAATTTTAACAGTTGAAAATTTTGACTTTTTATAGATATTTATTTATTTACTTTGCTAATTTCAATAAAAAATATATTGCCTTCAAATTCGGAAAATATAAGTTAAATATTTTCCTGTAAAATGTGGCATAAAAGTATTGACAAAAAATTTCTACTTCTGCCAAATTTTGCTAATAACCCTCAAGTAAGGAATCTTTTATTCTTAATAATATGTGGGTTACTTAATTTTGCGTTTTTGTTTTTGTTTAATACAAAGGATGCAATAAGCCTAGATCAGTTAATATCAGAATCTCTCTCACGACCCTATCACAACAACCGCTAGTATTTAATTATACATAAACTGCTCATCTCCCCACCCCCATAAGCTGTGAGGTTATGAAAAGTATTTTAAATAATAATGACAAGGAAACAAAATATAATAAGGAAAAGAACATATAAAACAATTTTTATTTAGCAAAAAACGTATCCAGAGTCTTACACGCGAACAAAATCGAGGATCTGTTTCGTAATGCACAAGTTACTAAAAAATTACCTATCGTCCAGATGGCCAAAAGCCAACCTAGATGGATGGCCTTCTAGAAACCTGGCATTGCAGGTGTTTTTTGAGACAAGACGAATGCAGACTCCAAAGATCCTAAATCCCTTACTCCTTAACAACTCCAAGCAGAAAGTATGTGACCAATTAAATTGAATAATCACTAAAAAAATAATATAAATTTAAAAACAAAAGAAAATAGGGTCATAGGTTCCTAATATCTTTTGCCTATGATTTAGTTGTAGTTAGTTACCTCTCTTTATTATTTAAAAATTTAAATCTGCACCATTTCGCTACTGTCCTCGAATGGGCTAAAACTAGTATGATGTTCTTTATAAATATTTTAGATTAGCTTAAAAATAAATGTAGTGAGCAAGATAGATTAAAGGACAGAGAGTTAAAATGTTTGTTTACTTTCCACTAACACACATACACACACAATCTCTTTATAATCTTTACCGGATTAGGTCTTGTGGCACTAGTTTGCCCATGTAAAGGGTTTGTATGCCACTAGGCATTTACTTGAAAACCAAACACTTTCTCTTTCAGTCTGCCGTATACAAAACATCTGAAAAGTTGATTGAGTTCAGTTTGAAGAATATTCTTGCATAAATCAAAAGGATTTTTGATTTAACACTATAAAATCCTCAATGAAAGAGAAAAATCGTGATATTTAAAAATTGTTTGTACAAGTCTAGCATTTTTTTTATTTTTTTAATTAAAATGTTTTCTCCTAGCTCCTTCTAAAAACAAAATACTCTTAAAGTAATTATCTAGTTTGATTTTTCATTAAAAATATCCATATGTGACTCTTTTCGTACAGCCAGTAATCTATCGTTTTTTTTTGGGCAAACATTTTGGCCAGAAAAGACGCCATGTAAATAACGTCAAATAAGTTTCTTCCAAAAAATGTTTTTGTAAACTTTAACATATCAATAATATCATAAAAAGATCAAAATGACTGGGTTTAATATTCTCCCGTGAATCCTTTCAAAACGAGAACGGAATATAAAACAAAGCACCTAACACTTTTTGGACTACTTGGCCATAATTTAATATATACTCAAAGGGTTCCGAAAACCAGAATTCTAGCCATTTGATTCTATGATATACAAAATAAAAGTTTTATTTACTTAGTTTTGTGTGAAATAAAACTAATTAATTCAAATATTAAAAATGTTAACACTAATAAAACCATCTTCAAATTTATGATTAAAAAATCATCATTTCAAACAACAGTTTTTTTTAGCATGTCTAAAAACTTTTAATTTTCTACCTTCAAAAATCTTGTTTTTATTTTTAATACGTTAAGCAATTTTGAGTAACTTAACTCTTTCTCATTATTAGCATTAGATAAAATCACTCATAAAATTTGCTGGGTTTTAAATCTTATCTTGTTTTCTGGAAATTTTTAATATGACAAATCATTGAACTATTCTACCATTAGCTTAAAATTTGATTAAGCAATAAAAGAAATATTTTATATACCTGTTTCTTATAACTAAATCACAAAAATGTTAATTTCAAACTGACGTAATTAGTTTTAAAAAAAAAATACCAAATTTTTTTGTTTTACAACGTTACAGAAAATTTTTAATAAAATCTTTAAATTTAGTGTAAAGGCACGTTTAATTAATTACTAAATATCATATAAATTTATAATAGCACGTGGTTATTATATACCTCAAGAGATGCACGAGTATGAAAGTTAAATGAGAAAAAAATTGCCTTTAGTTACAATAATGAATATATCCGAATATGGAATTATTTAAATCAAAACAAAGATGAGTAAATCTAACACTAAGAAAAATAAAATTAAAAGTAAATTTGTATTCGAAAAAAAAAAATAAAAAAATAATTTATTATCTAATTCATTTAATTAGGATCATAAAAAGCAAAAAGGAAATTACTTTTTTTTTTCTTTTCTTGCCAATAAATCTTTTGACCATGATCGTGGACTAACTTAAAATGAGATAATGGGTAAATTTGAATAATTATTTGGGTAATCAAGTCGCAAATTATTCAAAAATTGCAGAAGAAAAAAGTTTCTTAATATATAAGGGTTAACAAATTAATAATTAAAGTGTTTTATAATAAAGGGAAGCAAGTAACTGTAGGAGTTTTAAAAAATTCAGAAAAAAAAGAAAATTTTTTGATTAAACCCAACTAACTAGATTTTAATATAATATTTTTATTTAAGACTTCGAGTCAAAAAATAATAAGTAGAAAAATTTATGATAAAAATATGCATAAAATTGCACAAGTTCTTTTTCAATAATTTGAAATAATATTTGAGTTTTCTTATTTAAGTACTGATCTGAAAGAAACAGAGCCTGCCTTTTGACTTAAGAATAATAATTCAAAATATTCTTAATGGAGAGTAGCATACGAGCATAAGCCACAATCACAATTTATTAAAAATTACAGGCTTTAAATATAAAGAATAAAGAGTAGAGAAAATGTAATCACTTTACGAAGTTTTTCTTGGGCAGCTTTACTAGCACAACCAAAAATTTTCATAGCTTTCTTAACTAAAAATTTATGCTCTCTTGAATGGTTCTAACACGGAAACTACTCCAACCGCAAGCTCACCGATTTTCTTCAAACTCTAATTATTTAATTATTGTCTTTGAAATTAAAAGCTGTTTATTGAGAAAAAATTTATTGGAGTTGTATTCCCTATTTTTTATAGAGGAAAATCAATTTCTTTTCTTCTTATGTTTCGTTTTAAAGTTTCTGGAATTTCAAAAATTTCAATTTATCACTTTTTTTATAAAGAAAATTAAGAAACAAAATCGACGTATTTTTGAGTTTTTGGAAAAAAAATCATTTTATGGTGTAAGCTTCCCCTTATTCTAAAAATCGAATAAACCCAATATAAACGTGCATTTAACAATTTTTTCATGCTAATTTTACGTTTTTTATCTCTTTATGCACTTTAGGTGTGTGAGCCTCTCTTGAAAAACCACACCCAACGCCCATAATATTTGAAGCTACCGATTCTTTTAAAATTCAGGTATGCCAAAGCAGATCAAAAACTAAGAGACCAGTATTTTTTTTTATCGGCTGATATTCACGTTAACGGGGTGAAATCCAACCTTGAATTTGAATTTGTTTAAATTAATTAACATATTTAATGAAACAATAAATAGAGAAATTTTTAATTTTATTTTGTTGGACGATCTGTAAATTCACAATAGATGCCCAACTTTTCCCTTATACAGGTTCTTAAAAGTTGTATTTTTATACACGATTGCAATATGCTAAATAAATATATATTACACGATTCTCCAAACAAAATTTCTTTCCGTGTGTTGCAAGACAGTGTATAAGCTGTAATGGAGAAAAGCTATAAAGGAGTCTTGGTAATTTCTTTTAAAATAAATTGATTTATTAATTGAAAATCATATTTCATAACATCCCAATTATTTTGAAAGTTGCCATAATTGAAGTTTATTTGAAATGTGGTTGACCACATTTATATGTATGTACTTTTTAGTCATTTTAAAGGTAAAGGTAATAGATTAATTTAGAATTAAACAAAAATAGATTTCTTTTACATTTATTTTTCAAATATAGTATCTTTGAAAGAATGTCTAATATTTTTAATTAAAATCAAACAATAATTTGTGAAGATATCAAGTGGCAAGGAAATGAATCACTGATCCATCACAGTAGACACGTAGCAATAATTGCAACAAGCTGGTTCATCGAGCTGTTTATTTAAAATGGTAGACAATAACAAGTTAACATTTTATAAAGTTTCTACATCAGGCGAAAAGCTATTATATGTAACACCTATAAATGGGCTAGGATAAATATGAAATAGTTAGTATTTCTATATATTCAAGTAAAGGACTAGTCATACGGAAATGTTGTTTATTTTATTTTATTTTTCTAAGTTAACAGATATACTCAGTGGGAATTTTATCTTGCAGTAGACGAAAGAGCAAGAAGCTTGGGAGCAAATTTGCTACCGCAAATAGTACACAAGTAAATGTTTGTCTATACGCAAATAATTAATAATTTTTCTTTTTTGACAATCCTTGAGTTAATTAGATAATCAGGGAAAATATAAAAAACTATTAATCAACTAATATACTAAGAATTTATTATTATTTCAATGATATTAGATGTCAACAGCCAAGAAAATTCAAAACTGATCTCCTCAAAGCATTGCTAGAAGGACGAGGTTTACCTTAATAATTGATATTTACCTAATTAATTTGTGAAAACCCCAAAAAACTTTTGTTTTGAACATAATTTTTTAGTATCTGAGACAGCTTAAATTTGCTTTACTAATTTTCTTTGTATTTCACTTCGTTAAAAGCATTTTAAATTTATAAACGATTTAAAGAAGGAGTCAAGAACAATAGTTGTTGAGTATTAATTTACTAGATATGAAAAAAGAATGTAAAATTATGTCCACCAAGAAAACATTTAAAGGAATGCTTCGCCTTTTGTCATTAAGACTACGGTTTTTGGGTTTTCTTGCAAAAGAAAATAATGACAAATATCTTTTTTTGTTGAATAAATTAAGATCAAAAAAGAGTAGAATGATATATTAAAGATCAATAGTTTTTCCCTTGTTTATAGGTCCTTGAAAATCTCCCATAAAAATCAAAGTATTTAGTAGATCTAAAAAAAATTTATTCATATGCCTTTGATCTGTTCTAAGTCTTAGCATAGGAAAGTGTAATAGGATAAAGACACAATTCAAGGTGATTCAGTGGCTTAAATTCCTTTCAAGTAGGGCAAAATTTTAGTTTGTATAACAAAGAATGGCAAGGAATTTTATTTAAAGAAGATATTTTTTTTTTTTTGAATTTTTTAAATAAAATAAATTACTAAAACTTTTGCAAAAAGTTTAAAATTCCTTAGACGTCATTAGAAACCTACAAATTTCATGATTTTTTACCTGAAATTCCGCTATTGCGCTCAAGATTTAAAATAAATTAAAGGTCTTCGGGAATTAATTTCATTTTCTTAAATTTGAAGAGACTTTTTTAAATCTTGAGTAATATTGAAGACAGACTCATTGACAAAAGGTTTTTAATGTAATCTAGAACTTGGGATTGGTTTGAATAATAAATGAAAATATTGAAAGTCTTTTCAAAGGTTTTGAAATTATAAATGTAAATTTTTGTTTTATAGAATACAATTTATACATGAAAAAAAAAATGCTTTCGGAATTATTTTCTTGTTGTGCAGTAAATAAATTCTTTGTTTTAATCTTAAAATGATTTTATAAATTATATAACAGCGGAAGGAAGAAATAATTGTGAGTCTTTATAAGAAGTTATCTTGAAAACAATAAAAAAGTGAACTATAAGCAATAGATACAAGAAAATTCTAACAAAAATATTTCTTTGAAATTACATTTTAAAAATTTCAGCAGCATATTTTTTGTTACAAAGAGTTTGTGGCGATGTAAATTATAAACATAGGCAGAAGATCACGATATCATAGAATTTGTAAAATTTTGCAGAAAGAGACTGCTAACAAAAGCTCTTAGGAAATTTGATTATTTCCTTCCGACAATAAGGTTATTTAATGTGCATTAAGCCTTAATGAACAATTTTTTGATACAAAATTTTCAAATTAAATGACACTACTTTGGAAAACCGAGTTTTCTTTTACATTCAGGAATTGAAAATACAAAAATAATGTTTTCTTATTTTTATGCTTAAGAAAACAATTGGAAATGGTTCAAAAACCCACGATTTTTGGAGTAGCTTTCAATACTAGATCATCAGTAGTTTTTGATTAATGTAATTTATTTAAATAATTAATAAATTTATAACAAAGAAACGTATGTTTTGTATTTATGTAACTAACGAAAACATATATCAAGTAAAATTTGTGTTCAATCCTTGCTTGAAATATTTTTGTCAATTGTGTTGCAAAATTTAACTTAATTTGGAATTTTATATACTTTTGGATTTATTTAATAGCAGAAAAAGAATATTATCTCTACACCTGTTCTTAAATTGTAATTAATTCGTTGTAGAATTGAATTATTTTCTTTAAGATTTAAATATGGAATTTTTTTTAGTAGATAATCAGCTTAAAAATAATAATATTATAATTTAAGCCTAAAGAAAAAAAAGTTTTAAAAATAAATATTAAAAAGGGATATAGAATTTTTGAAATTTTATTAACATTTCCGTGTCTTTAAAGATAATGTCAATAACCCTTTTATTCCTTATATAAAAATATTTCATCAGATCTTTTCAAGGTCTTTTACTTCCGTGATCTAAGATTATATGCAGTCGAAAATTTCCAAATGGTTAAAATTATATACAACCAGTCAAAAAGGCAAGAAGCTCAATTAATTAAATAAGCTAAAAAGAAAGAAATTTTGCCTATTTTATATTAAGAATTTCTATGCATGAATTTTTTAATACTTTTTATATATTCTAAACAGGTGCCAAATTTTAATGATTATTTAGTCATATCAAATTCTTAACCCAACAAATTAAAATAAACTATAAAATTATTATAGAATTTATTTATATTTAGTTTTGTTGCTATTATTTTGCAACAATAAAAGTGTAGTTATATTATGCAATTTTAAATATTTAAAACGTCTTTAAAAAAATAAAAAACGAAAAAAAAAAATATATATTTATGGTATTAAATTTTGTAGAAGCTCTGCATGTAGAATATGATATAAAATTCGAGATTAACCGGTCTCTGGATGACCAACGCACCAAAAATTGTCATATATATATATTTATATGTATATGTATATTTTATATATGGTTTAATATATAACTTGTCCCGCACCAAATTGCAAATGATACAATCGGTTAACACATTTTAGCCCGCCATATAAAAGCCTCATGTAAAGTCAACACAGACTCTATTTATTATTAATTTGCGAAACGGATTAAGTTCTATTTGGGGTGGATCTAAACGCAATTAGAATTTTAATATTTTTATAATTAAGGACATCAAGATGGTAAGTAGTCGATATAGTCTACTGTTTTTGTAAATTATTCTGTATTAAGTGAATAGTGTGAAAAGTGTTTCTTTGTTTTTTATTGAAAAAAAAAAATAAATACTATGCGTATACAAATATTGTGTTAATAAATAAATAAGAAACTAAAGATTCAATGCCATTGATCTATGATCATATGTGACCCTAAACAAGTAAAAATTGAATTAATTTTCGATTAAATTTGAGTTCGATTACGTAAGATTGTCTCGCGTTGGCTGAAAATGTTGGCTTCTGTGTTTTATGTGGTATATTGCGAAAATTAATTTTAATAATTCTTCATGTTCTTATTGTAATTTTTTAATCTACTCAATTTGTTTGATTTTAAATTAATTAAATGTCACATCACCTTTGTAATATTGGTAATCGATAAATTTTCTTTTGATAGCAATTTTTCCAAATAAACTGTAAATTAATAATTATTAATTTATTAATTTTTTATTTTTTTATTCACTAAAATAAACTCTTATATAAGACGACTTTACGTAATTTTGAAATTGTATGTTAAGACCTTAAAAATGAATGTTGATAGGGCTAAAGGAATATTTTTTTCTTGTTTTTAGTTTTTCTTGGTTGGAAACATTAACCTGATATTTAACGTTTTTGTAACGTCATCAATAATTTTTACTGCTTTAAATTTGACCTGTCCTTTCTAAGATAATTTTTTAACTTTGGCTCATAAATAGTTGGAGGGTAAAAGTAAATATTACTTTTTCTTCTTTTGCTCATATTTAAAGTTAAATTAAAAAACTGCTTCATTTATTGAAAAAAGTGTCAAAAGAAAATAAATCTAATTATTTGCTCTAACTTCAGTGACAATTATTTATCGTTTTTCTTTTAATTTAGCAAATACGGTAATTTTCTCGAAAAATTGAGTTTCAAAAAAGAATGAAAAAATTACAATTTATGTAAAAAAACTTAAAGGAATCTAATTAGACTTCAGTAAATCATTGTTTTGTTCTCTAATTTCCAAAACTTCTAAATTTCTCAAAAATTTCAATCATAAAAGAAAAACTCGTTGTTTTATTTATTAAAAGTTTTAAAAAAGGTTTAAAACAGGCCTAATTAGATAAATAATCATGATTCGATGAAAGCCTGCTCATCGAATTTCCTCAATATCCAAAAGTATCTTGAAAAGAATCATAAAATTTTCATTGCGGAAAAAGTTTAGGAATCTGTTTGTATGTACATAAATCTTGAACCGAAACTGTCTAATTTTTATTCTTGGATTATAAAGGCTTTGTTGATTTTTTTAAATTCGTCAGTTAATCTTGTAGGATAAAAAAATTTAAAGTTATCGTAAATTAACCGTCAGTTAAAATTTTATCTAAAGATAATTACTGTTTGTATCTTATGTATTATATACATAAATAAAAACATTAAATTCTTTTTCTCCTTATCTAACGAAACTCTGTGTTTTTTTGCAAAACTTTAATTTAAAATACGAAATTTAATGTTTTCATTTATTTTAAAGTTTTGAGGTAGGAAGAATTTGACTATTTACTCAAATTTCAGTTAAAGGTATTAATCATACTGACATTGAATTTCTTAATTTCCCAAATTTTATTTGAAAAAAATTATTATTTAGCCTTTCAAGTTGTTATTTTAGAAATAATTGGTAATAGTGACATTGTTAAGACAACACTTTTTCTGTTAGTTTGGCGGGTTTCTCTGTCATAATTGTGTAGTTTCAATACTGGTTGGAGCGTATACTAATTTCTAGCAAGAATTAAATAAATATGTTAGCATGATTATTGCCTTTAGTGATAATTGTTTGAATATTCTAGGGGATATTCCATCATTTCCTGGAGCTAACTTTAGATAAAGGCTTTAATTGATATCTTCACCTATCTCGTATTAAATTACTTTTTTAAACTTTCGATAATGCTAGTACCATATGGATTTTTTTTCGTTACATTTGTTTCAACATCCATTTTTTCAGACATTACTTTTGAATCAATACTATATTCCCCAACAATTTTTTTCAATGGTTTTGAGTTTTATTTTATTATCCAAATTATGACTTAAAAAGCAAAGAATTTTCTTCCGGGATCAAGTTTTTTCATTCTAAATATTCTTCAGCTTTTAAATGTTTTACATGTTTTTTAATTAATTTAATAATTACTAGATTGCTTTTGGCAGTTATAGAATAATAAATTCAAATTTAATTGCTCAAACTTCTATCTAGATTTTATCTAAAAAAAATTTTTCTTACTTGTCAAATCATTTATACATTTTTATTCAATTTGTAAGAAAAAAAAATTGCTTTTCCTTAAAAGCAAATTTTTTCTCATTTTTAAATTTTTATGGAATTTTAAGTGATCTAATTGCAAATATTTTTTTTTAAATTCATTTAAATTAAAATCAACAAGAAATTTCAATTAGGAAACATTAATATTTTGTTTTTTCTTTTTTCTAAAAATTTTTAATAAGCAATTTTTTCTCTGATAGTTAATTATTTACATATTAATTTTATTTAACGTTTCAATTTAATAATATTTAAATTTATGTATGTTTAAATTAAAGGTTACTACCATTTTTTTCTAGTAACGCGGAAATTTAGATAAGAAAGTTAAGATACAAGTCTATGTCACCTTTAATACAAAAAAAAAAAAAATATATAAAAATATATATACACAGCCATGAGAGTTATTTCTTGACGTATCAGATATGCTGAAAAAGAAATTAAAAGTATAAATATTTTTAATAAATAATAATTAGATATTGGGGATATTTTAAAAATTAAATTTTATGAGATCAAAAATAAATTTACAAAACAAATTTTTCTAAAGGTAATCAACATTTTTGTTGTAGTCAAAATTAACTTATAACAGTTATTTAGCAGATTTGATTAATACATAATTAGTTGAAGAAGTTTTTGGGTTAATCCAGTTTATCATAATATTAGTTTATATAAAAATTTATTTCTTCACCTTTAGAAAGATATAAAATAAAATCAAATATTTTACAAGTTGTTTGCAATTTTGATGACTTTCACTTCAATTGAAAAATGTATTAAAAATATCAAAAAACTAACAACATTATGATTTTTTGTAATTTTTACGATAATTTATCTTTTTGGTACTTTTAATTAAAAACTAACAAAAGGTGATCTTATCACCTTTTGAAGTTCATACGAATTACAATATTTCACGTTAGATAAAGTGCATACAGAGTTGTGAAGATAGAAATGACTTCAATTATATTGAAGAAAATTTTTAAAGCTTGTTTGGCTAAAGAGAAGTATTAAGAATCTGATAAAAGAGACAAAAATAATTCATTTTTTGTCAGAAAATTCTGACCAAAGAAATAAACTACAGTAAGCCTTTATTTTTACCTATAAATGTATAAATGGCTTGCTAAGCTAGTTTCTTAAGTTTGAGTTGGAAAGTATTGTATTAACCCTAATTTTTTAGGCTTTGTAGGCTTTTTTGTATTTCTAATGTAGTAATAAACTTTTTCTCATTAAGAATTAACGAAATTTTTGTTGAAATTTTACTTCAAACATTTATCATGATTTTTCTGTCAGCGTAGCTAGTATAACTTTATATTGAATAGAGTTAGTCTTCTTTAAGCAAGATGAACATATTTAGTGTATTTTTGTTGTTTTGTTATTTTCTAATAAAATATACGTAGAATATAAAACTATAAAAATAATTAGAAATAGAATTAATAAGTTAGAATAAAAATTTATAAGAAAAATTCGATTGGTAATCACTGAAAATAATTTATCATTGAATTTACAATAAAAGAATTTCGAAATATTACTATTTTTAATATAATAACTGATTTTATTTTGCAGAAAATTTTCATCTTGTTCTGTACTTTAACATTTGCGGCATGTTCGTTTGATGGATATAATTATGTTAAACCAGATAGAGAGTTTATTCTTCCATCAGAAATAAATATTGGATCAAAATCAATAGTACAAAAGCCATTAAATAATGAATATTTACCACCATTACAGAAAACTAGACCAACAACGCCTAAATTGCAATCAACTACTCCACTCAAGGAAATCTATTTACCACCAGCATCGTCTGACAGAGTTGTACAAAGTACAATTCAACCTCAGACGCCAAATATAAGGCAAACCACAGGATATGATTATCCTATTGGTCAACCTGCTTTTAATTTGCCCACAGAAATTAAGCAAAATGTGGAATATTTACCCCCTAAAGCAACGGAGCAAAATATTCAAATCCATCGAAGGCCAACCACCCCAAGACCTACAACACCAAGACCAACAACACAAAAGCCAACCACCCATAAAATAACATCAGAAAGATCCACAACTCCAAAACCAACAACAATATATTTGCCTCCTTCACCTCCAGGTCATGGGTATGATTATCCTGTTGGACAGCCGGCATTTCATCTTCCAGCAACAGTAAAACCAAGAGTTGAATACTTGCCTCCAAAATCAACTGAGCAAGTAGTTCATATTACACAAAAACCAACAATTCCAAAGTTTACAACTCAGAGGCAAATAACAAGGAAACCAACAATACAAAGGGTAACAACACAAAAACCAACAACTAGAAAGCTGACAACAAATGTTTATTTACCTCCTTCACAAAGTGGTTACCAATATCCCGTTGGCCAGCCAGCATTCAACCTTCCAACTACAGTTAAGCCAAGAATTGATTACATTCCTCCTAAAGAAACAAAACAAGTGACTTTTATCCAAATTAAGCCAAAGCCGTCGACAAAACGTCCTACAACTGCAAAGCCAACTACACCAAGGCCAACAACTCAAAGAACGACAACTCTTCAGCCGACAACAAATGTTTATTTACCTCCTTCCCAGCCAACAAGTGGTTACCAATATCCTGTTGGACAGCCTGCATTTAATTTACCAACAACTACTAAGCCCAAAGTTGACTATTTACCACCTAGACCTTCAGAACAGGTTTTTGGAAGCCGTGTTCCATTAGAACCATCTAGGCCAAGGCCAACAACAACTAGAGCTACAACACGACGGCCAACTACACCAAGGCCAACAACTCAACAAACGACGACACGTCAGCCTACAACAAATGTTTATATACCTCCTGCACAGTCAACAAGTGGTTACCAATATCCTGTTGGACAGCCTGCATTTAATTTACCCACAACTACTAAGCCTAAAGTGGACTATTTACCACCTAGACCTTCAGGACAGGTTTTTGTAAGCCGTGTTCCATTAGAACCATCTAGGCCAAGACCAACGACAACAAGAGCTACGACACGAAGGCCAACAACACCAAGGCCAACTACACCAAGGCCAACTACACCAAGGCCAACAACTCAAAGAACGACAACTCGTCGGCCGACAACAAATGTTTATATCCCTCCTCCACAGCCAACAAGTGGATACCAATATCCTGTTGGACAGCCTGCATTTAACTTACCAACAACTACTAAGCCCAAAGTTGACTATTTACCACCTAGACCTTCAGAACAGGTTTCTGTAAGCCGTGTTCCATTAGAACCATCTAGACCAAGGCCAACAACAACTAGAGCTACAACACGAAGGCCAACTACACCAAGGCCAACAACTCAACAAACGACGACACACCGGCCGACAACAAATGTTTATTTACCTCCTTCACAGCCAACAAGTGGTTACAAATATCCCGTTGGCCAGCCAGCATTCAACCTTCCAACTACAGTTAAGCCAAGAATTGATTACATTCCTCCTAAAGAAACAAAACAAGTGACTTTTATCCAAATTAAGCCAAAGCCGTCGACAAAACGTCCTACAACTGCAAAGCCAACTACACCAAGGCCAACAACTCAAAGAACGACAACTCTTCAGCCGACAACAAATGTTTATTTACCTCCTTCACAGCCAACAAGTGGTTACCAATATCCTGTTGGACAGCCTGCATTTAATTTACCAACAACTACTAAGCCCAAAGTTGACTATTTACCACCTAGACCTTCAGAACAGGTTTCTGTAAGCCGTGTTCCATTAGAACCATCTAGACCAAGGCCAACAACAACTAGAGCTACAACACGAAGGCCAACTACACGAAGGCCAACTACACCAAGGCCAACAACTCAAAGAACGACAACTCGTCGGCCGACAACAAATGTTTATTTACCTCCTTCACAGCCAACAAGTGGTTACCAATATCCTGTTGGACAGCCTGCATTTAATTTACCCACAAATACCAAGCCTAAGGTTGATTACTTACCACCTAGACCTTCAGAGCAGGTTAGTGTGAATCGTATTCCACTAGAGCCATCTAGGCCAAGGCCAACAACTCAAAGGCTTACAACTCGTCGACCAACAACTAATGTTTACATACCTCCTTCACAGACAGCAAGTGGCTATCAATATCCTGTGGGGCAACCAGCAACTACAACTACGAAACCCAAAGTTGATTATTTACCCCCAAAACCTTTAGAGCGTTCCAAGCCAAAGCCAACAACACCACGGCCTACAACAACAAGCAAACCAACAGTAAATAACATATATATTCCTCCCACAACTATTGGATATAATTATCCACCTGGGAATCCAGTATTTAATCTTCCAACAACAATATCTAAGCCTGTGGTAGATTATTTACCACCTAGATCTTCACAACAAACGTCTGTAGACCGTGTCCCATTTGAAATACGAAAGCCAACATTTGTGAATAGCTATGTACCACCAAAAGTTAAAACCAGGCCTACAATACCGAAATCTGCTTATATTCCTCCTTCAAAATCAAATAACGATTATGACTATACACCTGGAAGGCCACAAAATTTACTGCCAGCAGTTTCACGGAATCAAGGTGAATATGAAGCAAGAAAAACTATAGAAAGTATTCCATTACTTCATATTAATCAAAAAGCAGTGACTACAGCACCAAATAATATTTATGAATATCCTGCTGGAGAACGAGAGTACACTTTATCGCAAAGTAGCGAAATTGGTATAAAGCCTGAAGTTATTTATTCCTCTCCAAAATCAGTTATATTCTTTGATCCACCTCTTCCAACGCCAACAATTCCACATCTTGAATATATATCTCCTTCAACAAATAGTCCTTTACAAGTGTCAAACGAGGCTAGACCCTTTAGTAGACCAGAAACAAATAATAATGGTTACAGCTATCCCCAACCCGAAAAATCATTTGTTCTACCGAATGAAATTCAAACATCTTTTTCAAATGATATCCAAATCAAACCAAAAATTCTAGATACTGAATCTGACAGCATTTTAATATATCCAAGTGGAAATTATAGGGAGGAAAGATTATTTTTTGATCCACCACTACCACGCCTTAAGCATCCAATAGAAGAACTTTATGGAAATGATTCATAAAATTAAATTTAATTTAGGTAAATATCCAAATAAATTACTTTTGTAAATCGAGTCATTATTGTTAAAGATAAGTAATATAAAAAATTTTATAATGTAGGATAAAAAATGTTTTAATGTAATAAAGTTACCACTTATTTTATTAAAATTAAGATATGAATAAAATAAGGTTGAAAATTATTGATTCTAAGAAACTGGATAAAAAATTTAGCAGTCAGCAGTAATAAAATAATATTATTTCACAGAGAATGTTTATTAATGGCGGTAAAAATATATCCAATTTTTTAAATCCGAAAATTAAAGTTAAGAACTCTTGGCAAAACAGAGGGAAAATTTTTTTCGAACTCTACATAAAAACTAAAAATAAATTTCACATAGGGAGTAGAAGTCAGAAACCGTATTATCTCAAAAAAGTAAAAAGAAAATTAACAACACCAACAAAATTCTACTAATAACCTTAAGGGAATATGTCAAATAAATTTAATACAAGGCTAAGGATTGCTTACACCCTTTCTTAACAGGTGGATATACACACTTTCTAACTACACAGAAAGCCACTTTTGTATGGAGAACTGTGTACATAGGTGGTTGGAAATATGTAGTAACTACAGCCTTTTAAAGTCTGTAGACACAGAAAATTGAGTACTATTGTGAATTTTGTCTTATTGGATCCCCCTATTTTGTGTATCTCTTGCTCGGTTTACTTCACTAATATTCATTGCTTAACTTTATAAAACAATTTACCAAAATAAATTAAAAACTCTTAACTTTTCTTTAGTTTTTTAGTTAAAACATTTTTAAAAAATTTAACAACCTGTGACATCTAATTTGAGATTTCACATCATATGTTTTGAGATTTAGACGCCATGTTTCTTTTGTCGTCATGTACAGACTATGCCTGTTAAGAACCGATTTTAGACTCAAGTTCAAAAATGGAGCTTAGCTTTTGACACTTCCTATAACAGAAATTGCAAGTTTTCACTTATCTAAATCCAAATGCTATGAAATTTATCATATGCCAAGAATTTTTAATTCAAATAAAATTTAACGGAATATGTAGTAATATTTAAAATTCTTCCGATAAGAATTAATTTCCACAAATAATTATGTCTTTTTAATTTTATAATTGCTTCGTAAATTGCCTGAAAATAAAAATTAAAAATTTTATAATTTATCCGAAGCTTAATTTCTAAATTGGAAATATTCAGAGATTATAAAGCTGAATATTTCTGTTAAGTTTCGCTATAAAAATTTTAATCGAAAAATTTCATATAATTTCAGTTTTCTGACATAATCTTAAGCTAAATTTTATAAAAGCGCAATCCTCTTTTCGAAGTATCTGTTTGATATTTGAAAGCAAAAAAATTAAAATTTAAAATCATACGTTCTGCCGTCCTTTGTTAATGAAGTTGTCAAATTTTTGTCTTCAATTTTGCTAAAAAACAAGATCCCATCTTTGTTTACTTTAGAAAAAATTTAAGGACAAGTTTACAGGAAAATTTTGCAAATTAGTTTTATGAGTTATGTGTGAAATTGAGTTATATGCATGGAAACGATCTCATGATTTTCAGGTTATATAATTTAAAAGTATATATCCCTTTTTAAACAATAAAATATCAACAGGAAGGTGTTTTGCAGATAAATTCGCCTAAGGCCTTAAGGTAAAACTTTAAACATAAATGGTCATATCTAAGCTATTCCATTGAGCTGCACACATGGCTCTAAAAGTAGTCCAGATTTATGAGTTGACTGAGTCGTAATAAGCACGAACCTTTACCACTCCTTAATGATAAGCCATCATAAAAAGTAAATTACATAAAACAACAGCTGCTGAATAAGAGAGAATATTATTTCTACGGACGAATGTTTATATTTTCTTAGTATTTATTTAAATATGTTTTATTGTTTGTTTTTTGATGACGTAGCTTACATTATTTTATTTGTTACAAAAATTTACACATGGAACGTTGAAAATATCTTTTTGTCTAGACTATTGTAAATTTTGACTTCTTTGCTATTGTCTACAGAGCTTTGATCCTAACAGATTTAAATTCTGTTTACTGTGAATTAAATTTTAAAGCTGTACTGATATAAAGCATCAGAGCAAGGTAGTTTTAAATAAAAGCATTTGCGGTAGTGTTAGTTGAAAATTTACTTCTTTTGTGGTAAGTTTTCAACTGATTTTTATACTCTTAAAATATTAATTGGTATGAGCTTTAACATTATTTTAAGGGGTCATCCTGGTCGGTCCTTTGACGAGCAAATTTTCGGTATTTTTTCGGACGCCATGAAAAAAAGGCAATTATAATTCTTAGTATTTATTTTTTTACTTTATATTTATTTTTTTTTAGAGTAATAAATATTATTAAAAAGGAAATTAAAATTGAAAAATCTGTGGGACGGCAAAGTCTCACGAAAAAATGTAGGATTCCAGTCTTTCCAGTGATCTGACAAACACATAAGTTACGTTTTTCCTTTTTTTTGGATTTTCGAAATTTTTTAAAAATAAAGAAAAAAATTTACTTAGGAGCTCTTCGTGGTGCATTGTTATAATATCTAAAGAAGCTATGTGTCAAATTTTAAGTGAATTAGTTAAGTAGAGCTTGAGATATTACGCATACTGTTTTGAAAAATCCTTTAAGGAGCATTGAATGAACTATGGTTGAATGGTTGAACTATGCAAATATGGAAAGAAAAAGATTGTTGCCAATTCCTAAACCAGAATACCCCTTTTAGAAAAGTCTAGTTCCTATTCAAATCTAAATAAACATGCTTCATAATATTTCTAACATTTCTTCCTGTACACGTTGTTTCTTTCTTACCATCTACGTACATACGTCCATCTGCGTGCAACGTATGTATGGATAATATGGCTGTATGTACAAGAAATAAAGTTTGTTATTCTAAAAATTAGAAATTTGGATACTGAAATACATACAAGAAATTCAATTGAAAAATTCAAACTAGCATGGAAGTTCTTTTAAATTGACGACACCTTAGAAGAAGATGACATCAGAGGCAGTAAAATCAATAATTACTTGATATTACATAATTAAGTAACCAGGATAACATAAATTTGAGAACCAGAAAAGCTTTAACTTATAATATTCAGTAGATCTCAGATTTTATGGTTCATCTAATTATAATTTTAAATTATGCTGCGGCAGCTGTTGTTTCGGTATAGGCTAGGCATAAATTTGGTTATGAATATTTAACAGGAATATGATTTTAATTTACTGCTAGTTAAATATAACATAATTAATATTTCGAATATAAATATTATAATTTTTATAAAATTTTGTATATTATAATCAGTAGCAACATTTTTGACAGATAAAGATTACAAGTCTTTAAATAACTAAAAAGTTCATAGAAACTCAATTATTTTATAACGAACCAATTTTAGTAATTAAACCTTAGTAAACTTCTAGTAAACGTAAACTATAACGCAACATGTCTAAATTTAGACTAGAAAAATTATATCAGTCTCATGAATTTTATAAATTTGAAAAAGTAATATTGAATGACTTTGATTAGATTTAATAGCTTCATTACTTTTTATTTATTAGATTAAATTTTCTAAAAAAACAACATTTGTAACATTTCAAAGAAATACTGCAGGTAAAATTAAAATGAATATATGGTCAATAATTTATTGAAATATTTTTATTGTTTCATCTTTTCATCGATTGACCGTAAAAAGCGATAAAGATGGCTAACATGCTTAATGAAAAATTTATTTACAAATGATTTACATGAACTTACTAAGTGCTCATTTCAAATACTTTCACTTGTCACTTGAAATTGAATAGCATAAAAAATCTTTGGGCTGTTTTTGGTGTGTACACAGCAAAAATGTCAACCATAATTTTACCTCAAAAAAAAAGAATAAAAACAGAAATAAAATATTATGTAAAAAGAAATGACAAAGTAATTTAATGGAATTTATTAAATACTTCATTTAGGTATAAAATTTAACCATTCCTGAAGTTTTTTGGTTTAACAATTTTAATAATAGGGCAGATTTGAACAGATTTATTTACATAAAAATGTTTTTTAATAAAACACCTTTTATCTAAAAAAGCAACAAAGTAAAATTCTTTTTGAAACAAAAACAACATTTTGTAAGAATAAGTTTCAAATAGCCAAAACCAGCTATAATTAAAATATGATATTCTTATTTTATTTTGAAGTTTACATGGAAACTAAATAAAAATATTTTCATTAAATAAAAATTAATTTAAAAATTTTGGACAGTATAAAAAACATCGACTATGAAGAAACATCTAAAAGAGATTAGAAGGAAGCTAACTCGATAAATTTTAAGTATTGACAATATTAGGTGTGTGTTCAAAAAGTAACCGAAATTCCCGTTTTTTGAGAAAAAAGTAAAAATATTTATTTATTAATCTACATTAGTGTTGTCACCTCTAAAACAGTCTCAATTAGATATTATGTTAACGCTTTTTCCAATCCCAGAAACACTTCTCAAAATCAAAAAAGATAAAACGTTTAATTTTTTTAGTAATAAGTTTCTAATGTCATCTATGCTTGTAAAACGACAATATTTTAAGGTAGAATAAAGTCACATGAAGGTATGCCTGGTGAATATGAAGGGTGGGGCATTGTTATACTTTCCCTACCTTCCATATACAAAAAATTCTAAATAACTTAATGGAATGAGCCAATTTATATGCCAGAGCCATCAGAAACTTCTTTGATTGTTATTCAGGGATTGTTTATAACCATTTCTTTTACTTTTTTCATGCTTTCACCAGTTGCTGATCCGCTAGGGCATTCAGTGTGTTCATTATCTTTTACATCTTCACGGCCATCTTGAAAACGTTTATACCTCTCGTAGATCATAGCTTTTCTCAGGGCAAACTCACCATAGGCTTTTGTTAATATTTCATACACTTTGGAACACTTTCTTTCAATTTTTATGCAAAAATTAGAACAAGTTTTTTGATCCATTCTTTTTTAACAAATCAAAATCGCCGAGCTCATAAGAAGGGCTCTAACCTTAGCAGCTGCCACAAAAAAGGAAACAACAAATACAGCTGAAAATCACACTTCAGGGCATGTGTACTAATATAATAAAATAAAAATTTTGTTTAATTTTTTAACATATCTCGTATAAAAAATATGTTGTTTTTTTTCGTAAAATTTGAAACTTTTGACTGCTAATCTCATCAGATGTCTTTAGCCACTAACATACTCTGCGCTTTGAACAAAAATAAAAGAAACAAAAATGGATAAAAGAAGAGCAATTCTTTAGATATTGATTAAAACAACTACTACTGATGTAGTCTTAGGTTGAAAATAAGAAGTTTTTGCTGTATTCAGTTACTTACGCAACTAAGAAAATGAACAATTGCCTGCTTTCCCTTTAAACGCAACTGAAATCTTAAACGCAGGGATACTCAATATTATTTATTCTGTTTACAAAAAGAGTACTTGTTGATGAAAAAAATAAATTTGACATTGCGACGGCATTTTATTTAAATCAACAAAAATATGCTAAACTTCCTTCCTGCTTTTGTCATTTTGCGACATCATTAAAAACTACTCTGAATTGCATATATAATGATTAAAGTCACAGATTTGTTTTGCTTAGTGATTAGTTCAGAAGACATTATATAACATAGAAGAAACTATAGATTCTGTAGATAAATTTATCACTAATGAACATCATCTGACATAAAATCAGCTTTATACATCCTTGGGAATTATTGTAGCCAGCATTTTTACTAAGCATTTGGAAGTACATAAAGTCTTATTGATTATTGAATTCTGCAAATATTTTTCAATAGCCTTGAAACCCTCCTCATAATTGCATTATATTTCTATTTTTCGTGATTTGTGAAATTTATTTCCACGATTTGACGATAAAACTGTGGAAGAAAATAAAAGAAAAAACTACAAAAAAAAAATATAAAAATCAAACTCTCTTCAATCAGAGATAGAAACACAAGAGTTAACACCTTTGCGTTTGTTAACCTGACATAATTTCTAAATTTGTTTAGCCTTTCTTACTAATACAATGAGTGAGTCCTTTATACTTACGTTTTATTTTGACGTTTATAAGCTTATTTAGTTTTTACTGGGATATTTGGTAGTAAAATAAAAGAAAAGTAAATAAATATGTCTTAAAGGTAATTTTTCCTAGAAAACAGACTAAATGACAAAATTTTCCTAATTCTAATATCATTTTCTTGTCTATTTTCTGATTTAGACATTTAAATGAGGGTGTTCGAATTAGAATATTACTAAATGTTACCTATTTTTATTCATTTTTATTGAAATACAACCATTTTTTTTTAATGGTTCACCACAAATCAAGTCAAACTTAGAAGCACAAAAAGTTAGTTTTGTGAAAGCATTCATTGGGTTTTGCTGTCACTTTAAACTTTTAAAGTAAAGGCTTTTTTACTAAAATATGTTCAACAATTGTCAACCAAAATATTATTTTAAAGAAAGACGATAATATAATAGCGTGAAAGAGAAATTTTGGCAAAAAACAGGGAACTTGGACCATAGGTATTACGTCACAAGCTATACAAATTTTTATTTATTCCGATCACTACAATATTTTCTAGGAAAAAAGGGATTTTAAATGCAATATCAAGTATTAGCACTAAAAATTCTGCTAAAAATTTAAATTTAATAGTATTGAATATTGTCATATTAATATGCAGAAATCTAATAATGTAAAATCATTCACGTGTGCATTAAATTTTGGTTGTTAAATTGTCAAAACCTTTTCTTGTTAAGTAAAGTTAACAGAGAATCCAAACAGAGAAATCCAAGCAAACAGAAAGCAAAGATATGGAATTCCTCTCAACTCTAAAAATTAGCTGAATTTCTTCACCTATTTATATTTCTTACCTGCCAAACTCAATTCAATAATTGATTTTGAGTTTAATGGTAAAAAGCCACATTACTATTTGGTGCTAAGTATATTTATATTATATCAAGAAATTATTTAAAAAAAAAATAAATTGGAGAAAAAGATCAGTTTTAAAAAAAGAGACATCTAGAAAAAAGCTTTATTCCACTACAAGATAATGAAATAAAAAAACTATTATTGAACTGCAGTAAATATATTTCTACTTTCATTCTTATCAAAAAACAACTAGTTAAAAATTTAAACCTTTAAAGGCTATCAATAAAAAATTATGAGCAGAAATATTCTAAAAATAGATAACTTCCGCTTAGGTTAAGAACTAAGAAAAATACGACACACTAAGCAACTGCAAATAAAACAAACTAAAATATGATCAATTTATGTCTTTTTTGTGTACTATGTTATTTTTCATAAGTTTCTTGACCTCTAATTTTTACAAAATTCAACAAATATTCTAGTCAAATATTACGTGACCATATTTTTAATAATACTTTGACAGCACTATATCAAGTTCCTTGCTAGGAGTTTTTGTTAGTTTTCTGTTTTTTTGTTTTTTACTAAATCAAAAAACTAATATCCGGCTTGTCAAAGATTTTTCTTTCATTTCAATTTTTTTTTAACTTTATTTCAGCAATAAAAAGATAAAATAATTAAGGAAAATTCTGACATCTATATCAACAAAATTGAATTTTGAAAAAAAATTTTGTCACTTATATAAATGAATGACAAATTTTATGGTTAAACTAATTTAGAATGTTAATAAATAAATTACTATATAATTAAATGTAGTTAAATGTTAAATGGAATATTTGACCTTGGTTATATGACAAGCATACATCAAGGTGCTCTAAAGATCCACTTTTTGACTAAACATAGATTTTTAGCAAGTTTGTGACCATGAATTAGAAGAACAGCAACCAATATGGTAACCAAGGTTAATAAATCAATTTGAAATCTTCATCAATCACAGACTTACTTAAAGTCATTTTTTGACATATTTTTCATTGTCTTAAAAAAGTTAGTTTATTTGTTTGTCTTTTGTTTTTTTCTATTATTGGTTAGAGAAGGATGTTTTATAGACATATGTAGAACAGTAGTTCTATAATATTTGCTTTTTTTGGTGGTTATAGAATTTTGGTTTTAGTTGTCAAATATAAGCACTTATGTGGGTTTATATTGTAAACAATCTTTTTAATTTCAATTAGCACTTAATTTTATGTTTTTTGTTAGAAGATTTTATATTTTGCTTTGTTTTTTTATATATAAATTGAAATAAACCTGAAAAGAAATAAGAGAAAATTTTGTTCCTTTGTTTTTGTTTTTAATTTTAATGTGAAAAGTTTTATGATTTTTTTGAAAAATTCTTTCCATACGTTGGTTTTTTCTCCTTTTAAAATAACAAAAATATACATAAGTGAGATATCTAGGAACACTTGGCAAAAATTAGGTTATCTATGTCTTACCTTATAGCAACATATGCTTTGAATTCACAACTTAACATTAAAACATCAATTAACCAAATTATTACTAAAACCAAACGCTTAAATTTTTGTGTTAGAATTTTGTATCAGCATATTTTCGATTCCATTTAAAATTTTCAGCCTAGCCTATATGCTGAAACCCACTTTAAGGAACTTTGTTTCAATAAGTAAAAGAAATCTATTTAAAACTTAGTAAAAAGTTGTTTGATAGTAGATTTATTACAGAACACTAACATTTCTTTCATTACTACTTTTACCTTTCGGATATAATCTGAAACAAAGATACTTAGCAGTCAGACTGGAAAGTTATGGCAATCAGGGAAAACGTACTCGGCCATGTCAATAAGCAACGAATCTATGTATTTGATCCTTTCACGCAATTTCATGGCTTTATTAATATTTCAGTTCGTAAAACTGACAAATAAATTGATAAAGATTTTCTATTATTGACCTAAAAGCCTTACACGTCAGCTATTTAACGAATCTTCAATAAATCTATGACAAAAATGGATTACATTATATGCTGGCTTTGAATATTTATAAATGACTTCTAGTCTAGAAACATGGATTTTAGGTTTTTTTTTCTATTATTTTACAAGATATTTATTAATGCTAAAAAAAGTGAAAAAATTGAAAATTTTGCAGGCTGATGAAGTGGGGGGTCTCAATAAAATGGTGCGCGAGGCTTGTCACGAGTGATCTTTTAGTGATTATGAATTGAAAAGCATAGAAATATTAATCTTGAGGGATAATGTCAAAATTTTAAGTTGATAGGAGTAAAATTACCGAAGTTATGAGCATTTGAGCATCCTGTGCTCTTGAGCAGGGATTCCCAACTTTTTCTATCGCAACGCCCACTTTACAAGAAAAACGATTTCAGTGCCCCCCTCCATAGTAGTTATACCAAACATTAAAAACTTATTTTATTTGATATTCAATTTGTTTTAAGAATTACAAATTAAAAGTTACAAAAAGATAGTCAAATGTAGTAGAACTATTTGTTAAAATTTAAAAATAGCAAAAAGTAGGCTATTTGATAAAATTAATGAGAGGTTGGCAAAGTTTCACTAGTTTGTCAATGAATGTCGAGTTCCAATTTTGTTAACATCAGTCGCAAATCTCCACGCTCAGTAATTTGCAGTCTATTCCTTTTTTTGGATAATATATTCATTATAGCACTGAAGCCACATTTAGCTAAATACATTGAAGGAAATGCAATTAAAAATTTCTGTACTGCTTCCACAACTTAGGGTAGAGCGCTTATATTGATTTTTGAAGCTAAAACTCCTGATATCCATTTTTGAATTTTACTCTTAGTTCCTCATTTGTTTTAAGTTCTATGAGTTCCTCTTCTAAATTTGATGATTCCATTGTACTTGCATTTGTGAAAGGGTCTAAAATTCGACCTTGTATATTTATGCCCAAGGTATCCTGGAATTGCTTCCTGAAATAAGCATAAAGACCCTTCAAATTTTGGCAATTAGTAAGTAAATCTTCCTCTTTTGCTGGAGCTAGTGATATTTTAGGAAATAGGTTGTATATACCTCCAACTATATTTCGATGTCCCATTTGGACCTTATCAGGTTGGCACACAGTTTTTTGTCTCTTTTTTCAAGAAAATTCAGTACTAAATCAAATAGACTGTAAAATCGATTCATACAAGTACTTCAGTGTGTAGTAGCAAGTGATTGTAATCTTCATCATTTTCACTAGAGAGCTGTCCAAAAAGTCTGTAATTCGATGAATTTCTTTTTATCTTATTAACTGCTTTTATAATGATTTGCAGTGACATATGTAGTCGTTCATTCATATTTTTTGCAACCAAATGCTGACAAACACGGCGAGTGCAAAAACCCCTCGGCGTTATCGTGAAAAACATCTGCTTTAATAAATAAATTTGGATTTTTTGGTGTGGGATGATTGGGAGTTATGATGTGCATCACAAAACAACTTTTTTTTCAAGGTACCTTCAAATATTTACTACCACTTGCTCGTTTATTTATATTTTAAAATGAAAATTTAGCATAATATTTTTAAATGTTGTGTTATCATATAAAAATTAAATTAATAAACTAGAGCCTGTATTGCCAAAAAAACTCTTGAAAACCTGCCTTTTTTCAACGAATTAACCGAAATATAGATAATAAATGCAAATAGATAATAAAAAAAACCTTTAGAAAACCTCTAATGACAAATAAGAGACTTCAAGTTGTAGGTCATGCCAAAAAATTTAATTGGAGTGATCTAGATATTTCTTTGAAAAGGAAACTCTGAAGGTTCACATAAATTTTTTCAACCCAAACTTGAATTACTATTTTGTTATTAGAAACAAAAATCAATGTTATTTTCAAATTTCATTAAGGAAATATATTTTAAAACTTTAATTTCAAATACAAATTAAAGTTGTATGCCATCATGCAAAAATTTGAATTTTTAAAAAGACAAAAACAAAATTAAACTCATAGTAACAGCTATAAAAATTTCGTTATATTTGGATACAAATTTCATGTTCCATAACAACTGTTACAAAACTACTTCAATTATTATAGAACCGCACACGATAATGTTTGCAATGATCAATCAATTAACACACAAAAAAAAGATTACTTGGCAAATTTGAGTACAAATAGCAAATTTTCTAAATTTCACTATTTTTTGCGAGCTTCAGAAATATATTTGCATAAATTAAAAAAACAAAATAAGAAATATATTAACTTAGTAAAGTGAGTAACAATTTCAACTGTTGATTTAAATTATTAGAGTTTAAGCTTCTTGTTGGATATTTGTCAAAGTTTACATTTTTATTTAGTGTTGAATTATTTTAAACGAAAAATTTAATTTATCATTTGTTTAAACCTAATGCTACTGTTTGTTTGATTGCCAAATCAAAAAACAAAATTCAGAGATTTTGTGCTAAAATTTGATTCACATAGTGTGACTTTAGTTCGATATAAATACGAAATTTTCGTAACTTTGGAACCTAACCAAGGAAAAATTTTTTATGGAGTATGTAAGTTTGGAAGTTTAAACTCATCTAAACTGAACATTTGCAAGTTAGAACAAAACACAGGTCTCTCAGTTTTTAATAAGCTTTAGCATGTAAATCGGTTGGTTCTAGTTGGCAGTTATGCCATGTAAGAGTTTACCTGCTACCACTTCATCTTCCAGATTGCCTTCGGGAAATCAAGATTTTACTTTGCCTACACCAATCGAACATTTTTGAATAAAAAAATTCCGTTTCCCACGTATTTTTTTAATGTTGGTAGCTCTCCATCTGTAAACTTTTTTTTCTATTTATTTTTTTTTTTCAATAATAAAATAGCATTTTGCAGACCATTAATGAAAAGCTTACAAAAGTTCTAAACTATTAAAAGTAGCTAATAAAATAGATAAGATAAGCAACAGATAAGCAAATAAAATTGTTAGAATTCTTAAAACCATCCTATCTAGAAGCTAAGGATCAAATGACATCTTTTCAGGACTATGACGTCACACTAATTAAACTACTTATCAAAACTAAATCACAAAAAAGAAACACAAAAGGCTCCACTTTTAAGCACCTTTATTTTAGAAAATGACAGTTTAAAAAATATTTGAAACATTTGTCGGACAGTAATTTGGTCAAGTTACATAAAAATGACACAAACTGATATAAGTTTGAGGAGCTTTTACAAAGCTGTTTGTAAATATTATTGCAAAGAAGGAAGCATTAAAAAAAATGAAACTTTAGAAAAATAATAAAAGCTACAGACCGTTCAAAGCATAAAACATTGTCTAAATGTATTTGCATCTATCTTTTTGTGTAGCTGGTGAGTTGTGTTGTGGATACATAACTCATGGAGGATACACTTTCATAACAGTAATCACTTCATGGGAATTCTGACATATTTTCTTTTTATCCTTCAACCTTTTTCAAGTCTCATGAGAAGCTAAAATTGTGTAATATTTGAATTATCAATGGACGTTGTAGTGCTTCTGTGTTTATACTTTTGTTACTTGGAATTGAAAAGATCGAGGTTTGTATTCAATACATTAAACAAGCATTTGTAAAATTTTAGTAATAAATATGCTGTCAAGTGCTATAAAAATTAGTCTTGAATGGTAATTAAAGTAAGAACATTAGTTTTATTTTTTAACTTTTTTAACTTTAGTGACAAAAAAGCTAGCCTTTTGGTTACTCCTTGCTCCTAGTATCAGTGTTTTAAAGCTTAATATCAGCCAAGTAGCTGATGAACAACAGCTTGTGAGCCATATTCAGCTCTTTGGTCTCTTAAGAGTGGTTTATGTAAAAAATATTGTATCCAGGCAAATAATATCTTTGATTTAAACACAAAATTAAGCTTTCAAGCGTCGAGCGTCGAGCGTCGAGCGTCGAGCGTCGAGCGTCGAGCGTCGAGCGTCGAGCGTTGAGCTTAAAATAAATTTACTACACTACAGCTAGAAAAGGTATTGTAAAAAATTACAGGTGTACAGCTAAAGAACCTATAAATTAAATTCCTTGCTAATTGCATTTTAAGTATAGATTCTTAAAGTTTTAACTATAAATTTTTTACACTGTTTCATAAATGTCTTCTTATAGCTAAGAAGTTTATTTGGATAAATTAAACAAAGCAAATCAAATTAAATTCTTTGATTTGTGCACCAAGATGTAATGTTTCAGGGAATGCATGGTCATGGAAGAAGATTAAATATTTGAAAAGATTTTTATAACCAACTTTTGTCCCTGTCATTTTTATTTGTAAATTCTTCCTCATTCCCCCATATTTATTAGCTGAATCATGAGAAAATTTATTTTGCATCACTAAAACCAAAAAACTGCTTTAAACAATTTTTCGGTAAAATAGAAAATATTTTTAAGTTGTTATAAGCATCCAAACTATAAAATATTAAGTTTATACTTGGTTTTCTAGTCGATAAGTTTTGTAAGCCTTAGGTTGCCAAAAACTTTAAGCCAAAGGCTCGTAAGACTTGAATGATTTATCTAACAGTTATCTGAATTTCACTGTCTTACGAACTTTTTCCTAACTAACAAGATTCTTTTACATCTTTAACACTTTGATATAAATAATTTTAGACAATCGAAATGTATTGTCAGATTGCTAAAATCATTGAAGTTTGGGTTGCATTATTAAAACCTATTTCATTGATATCTATTTGCCAATATATAATATAGTTATGTCCTTTTACCTTCGAAATTTCTGCAAATACTAAAGTAAATAATAAGGAAATTTTTGAACAATTTTCAAGCTATGCTAGTAAAATATGAAGTAATTATGTAATATAAAAAATCAGAAAAGAGCTCAAATTTCAAAAATTGCGCTAATGTGAGTTAATCTGGACAAAACTTTATAAAGATTTGCATACTTGTTGTATTTTCATAGAATCCCTCCTAAAATCACACATAATCAAACCTTTGTTACTTTGGATATATTTCAAATATCATAGAATATTTAGTAAGGTAAAAATTTAAAAGAAATAAAATTTAATGATAAAATTCATTTATGAGCCACCAAAAAATCTAAACATAATTAACTAATAATAACGGCTAAAATTAGCCTAATACAAGATTAAAGTAGAGTTTAAAAAAGTTCATTTTTCACATTTTTTAAGTTGCTTAAGTATATATTTTTTTTTATAGAAAATTGTGTTCACTAAAAGCAATTAATTGCCACACAACAAAGTTGATGATTTCGCTAAGCCAGTGAACGAAAAGAGAAAAAAAGTGTGTTTTTTGTTAGCTTAAAAATAGTTAATAAGTTTGTAGTTATATGAACCCTAAATTAATTAGAAGAATTTTTATTAATAATTAAAAAAATATAAAAAAATCGTATTCCTGAATTAAAGGAAAAAAAAAAAAACATAAAATAAGTTTCATTACTTTGAAAATAAACATTAGTATGAATTTAGTTATATTTCGTCATACACACATTCACAAAGTGACCTTTATAATTATAATTTTTTACATTTTGCTTTAAAAGCTTATGGAAAAAATAAAACAATCAACCGAGTCCTCTTATTGTTACAATAAAATGAATTTAAGATTAAAGGTATACAACTTATTACTTAACTAATTTAATTTTTATCATTTTTTACTGCAAAAAATAAAGAAGGAAAGAAGTAATTATTCCATAGCCGGAAGTGGCAAGGTAATCACGAAATTAAACGAAAAGAAAGCCGTTCATCTTGGCATCTAGTTCGTATTTTATTGTACCACTGAACGGGATGTAGTGTCGGTTACCTTGTCGCCTACAAATATGAACTGATGAAAATTTTTGAAACTCAAATTGATAACCGGTTGATCTTGGAATCTGGGGATGCAATAAATATAAAATCGACTTATTTTTCTTATTTTTAATATCCTCAATAAATAAGGAAATTTTGCTAGTCGTCTAGCATTTATTATTTTATTTTGCTCTCCTTAAAAGTTCTTTTTCAGTACTCAGCATTAAAAAAGAAAAAAATTTTAAATACCAAAAGATTCCAAAAGAAAACAAGTTTCGAGGCGTCGACTTGTCTGCACAATTATGTTAATTTATTAATTGCACCTTCTAACTTGAAAGAATTTTTTGACGGAACATAATTTTTGATGTAACTTCATTTTTTTCTTTAATTTAATAATTTTTCAAGTCCGGCCTATTGCTATTATTAGTTTTTTAATTATTTTTTAAAAGTTCAAAAGCAAACCAGCTGAAAATCAAGGTTTTAAATATGTACAAACCAACTACAAGCAAAACAAAGATTTGTAAGTTTACCAAAAGTCAAACATTATTTTGGCAGAAAAATCAAAATTTTTTCTGTGTCTTTTGTTAGAAAATAAATTAAAGAAATTATTTTTGATTCATTTAATTAAGTTATGTCCCAGTTATTTTTAATTTTTCAGCTTTTATATAGTATAGTCAAAAATTTATATAATTTTAAAATAAAAGTCATTAGAATTAAAATTGTAATTTTAGTAGTAACTTAAATCCCATCGGAAAAATAGACAGTGGAGAAAAATTTTCGCTACTCCTCCCAAAAAAGTTCTTTTGTTTTACTTTGAGAAGTTTTTACATAAGCAACTTATCAAATTAACTCCAGAGCAAACAAATTTGTCTGCCGCCCAATTTTTTGATAGGGATCCGAAGTTGAAACCACGTTCGAGAACTTAAAAATGGAACGATACAACTGAAGCTGAAAGACGATTCTACTTTAATTGTGTGCTTTTATTAATTGCTTTGTAATTTTTAATTTTGTAATATTTTTTATTGTATATCTAATTAAAAATACATAATTTTTTTTAATCTTTATAATTAATAGTTTTTTAATTCTATGTTTCCATGTTTTTGCTGGGATTCTATTCTATTTGTTGGTTATTTTTCTTTGAGCTTTAAATAAACAAAAAAATATATATTTCATAGCTCTTTCATTTATTTTAAGCATGAATAAAGAAATAATACTATGACATTACGTCCTCTGGGCGTGACGAACTTACACGTCCTAGTGAAAGAGTTTGCAGCCGTTATATGTTGCGGAATTAAAAAAGAATTCTCCGGTTAATATGTTAAGACAAGTAACCGTTGGTAGTTGTTATTATGCCAGTAGTCATTAATTTCAATCAAAAATTTTGGACTTGAGATTTAATTCAGTCACGATGGTTTACATAAAACATGAATATGATTTTCAAAATTTCAGCTACCGGCAATATCATTGCCAATTTTGAAAGGAAAATAAATATCTGGATATTTAACAAAAGTAGTTTATTAACAGTTTTTGATTTGATAAATAACAAGTCAAATACATCAAATATGACAACAAACAGGACACTATTTGAGTTTAAAGGGCCAAACTAATCATTATAGACAGTTTTGATTCAAAAATTTTGATTTAAGTTCTCGTTAATATATTAAAACTAACATAAATGTTAGTTTATGTTTTTTGAGCAAAAAACTGTCGTTTTCTATTACTTTTAAAACAAATTTATGATTGTAAAGTGAAAATATTCTAAAAATAAGCAAATGTGGCCATACAGGTATCATATCGTGATTTAGAAAATCTTTTAAGTTATTTTTCTGAAATTTTTACTTCAGTATCCTTTTTGATAATCATATCTGGTAATATGCTGATCTATTATTACTGTAAGCTGCCATAAAATGGAATAAAGTGATATTAATTATATACCTTTTGTCGCTCTGGAAATAAAGCATTTAATTTTATAAAAATCCGTTGACCTTCCTTGGCATACAAATCACACTGCACTAAAAATTTGATAAAAAATTATGTTTTGGACAACGCAAGTTAACACGTTTCCTGGAACTTTTCAAAGCACTTCTTCTTTACACAAACTAATAAAAAAATTTGTTGTTGCCATTTTAAGAAAAAAAAATAAATACACTTTCTCGGAAAAATATCTACTTGGTTATTATTTATGCAAATATGAAAATATGAAAAATTTAGGTTTTTGAAATAGTCAAGACATTAAGTCTAAGACAATTTATATTTTTTTTCTTTTTTGCGGTCCATTTTCAAGATATCTTCAACGGCGCAGACAGCTCTACTATTTAAGGAGTTAAATTTATCGCATATTTGCAATTTAGTGGTCTTGTCAGAGGTTAGAACCTCAGAATTTGCCCAAAGTGCATAAATTTTGATAGGATTTAATATAATAAAGCTATAAAATACCTAAAATTTACAGCTTTTGATTCAAAAATTTTGATTTAAGTTCTAGTTAATATATTAAAACTAACATAAATGTTAGTTTATGTTTTTTGAACAAAAAACTATCGTTTTTTATTACTTTTAAAACAAATTTATGATTGAAAAGTAAAAACTTTTATCAAAATAAATACTTTTTTTTTATTTTAAAAAAATTTCATAAAAGCTGCAAAGTAGTTTTTTTAATACAGAGCTGAACTAGTCAAAATGAAAAGAAATTTTTTTTTTGTAGCGCTTACAATGAATAAAATTAATTTATCTAAAATTTATTAAAATTTTTCTACATAAATTTTATGATTGTTTTTGATAATCTTAAGAAGCTCTTGACAATAATTACACCAACAAGCTTAAAATGAATACATAAAACCCACTTTTTTCTTCAAACAATATTCTAAATACAATAAAATAAAATTTTAAGGAATACCTTGGTTTTGGTGAATTTCACCACTGAAAATCAGTTTTTCAAAATTTTAATACACCAAAAGCAAACTTTATTTGTCAGATTGCTAGCTATATTTGTAGAAATACAAAAAAGGATGTAAAAACAAACTTCAGTGTTTTGCTTGGTATACTTAAGTAACTAAACACATGTTAATGAAGCACCAGAGTATCTTAACATAAAATTTTATTAATTGAAATATTTCTAATAAAAAAATATCATAACTTCTCCTACAACTTTTACCTTATTATTGCTATATTCCTTTCTAATTTTTTTGACAAAAAAGACCTAAAATTTCAAGTTTACGACCAAAAAATATTCAAGGTCTATGTAAAATAAAAAATTCATTGCATGCTGTATAAACAATGTGCGTTTTATTTTTTGTGCTTTGTTATGTGTTATTCGCTTTTTGTTTTTACCAAATCATTGACACAGCTTCCTTGAAATTTTTATTTTAATGTAAAAATTTTCCATCGTCTTTTTAAACATACAAAAAAAAACAAAGCCACGCAGAAAATAAATCATATCCTATTTCTTTTATTTTAGCTTATTTTTAATTAAAATATGTAATAATATTATAATTCTTTAATTTTGAAATAATAAATCTTGGCATTTTTATCTGTTACCAATTCGACCATGAAGATGCACTCATTTATCCGATTTTTGCGAAATTTTCAATAATTATAAAATTTTATGCAGACAACAATAATTTAGCATCATTGAACTACAGTGAAAAAGAAAGAGAAAAAAAAAAAACTAAATTTGGTGGATCTGAATTGCCCGAGGATACAACCGGTTGTGAATATCTATGCAAGATTTATGTATAAGGTAGGAATTCATTTGGTTTTTTTTTCCTGGTCGGATTATGTTTTTTTTTGTCTTTAATTTTTTTATTTTTCGCAAAAAATGTTTATATATTTGTGAAGATTACGCCAAAAATTTTGCAATACACTTATAACCACTTATCGTATATATATAGCAGATGAATTGACGGTAGAGTATCATTCGTTCGATTATCGAGCAAGACTTAGGAGTTAAAATATTCAAAATATAAATTTGCAACATGGTAAGAATTTAGTTAATTTTATTTATTTTTCTAACTTGAAATATTTACAGAAACATCTAGTCATTATATTTGCATGGATTGTATTAGCTGCTAGTGATGTATCACATTTGAATTTACCAAATAGTGATTATTTACCACCAAATAAAAATTATTTACCACCAACATTTGGTTCAAATGGTGTTTTACAAAATACATTACAATATCAGCCATCACAATCAACACAATATGTAAGGCCAGTATCTACACAATATGTTAGTCCTAGTTATCGTCCTGCACCACCATCTACATCTTATGGTGTTCCAGTTTCGAAACCAATTCAACCAGTTTATACAGCACCATCAGTAGCATCACATACAAATGCTTATACATCAGGACAAAGTTATAATATACCATCGGTATCATCATCTCAAAATGGATATACGCAAACAGGATTAAGTCCAGGTTATTCAGTACCAGTTCAGGCACCAAGTGCTGTCTATAGTTCACAATCTGTTGGTTATACATATCCAGGTAGTGGTTTTGGTGCATCATCATCATCATCATCATCATCTCAGAATTATAGTCCAGCTATTAGTCCCAGCTATAATGCACCTGTTCCAGCTCATACATTTACTGATGATGGCTATCACTACAAAGTACCAACGAGTGGAGGACTTTTTTAATAATCTAATTTTTTTCTCGTAATATTTTTTCAATTCTAAGCTACATCAGAACCTGAAATTTACTCAAGGATGTATCTATTTAGTAGTAATAAAACTCTTCTTTTTTTTAACTCAAATTCGAAAGGAATTATTTTTTATTTCTAATTTTGTCATAAGAACCCATTGCTTCTTGAAAATAAAAAACCCGTAATTCATTTCTTGTAGATATTTAATATCAAATTTGTTTGTCTTTGATATTTTATTAATTTGTCCGTTAATTTATTTGAGTGACAAGTTTAATATGTATAATGAAACTTTTTATAGTGCCTGTTTTGCTAATTTAGAAAAGGTTTTTTTTAGCAATTATAATCATTTTATGGGGAAAAAAAATAAGTTAAACAGTTTTAATTAATTATTGGTATTGACTCATTGATTGCATAGTTACATAAATTTTCTACTCTATTTATTATACAAGTATTGCAATTTATTGCTGTCTTTAACATACGTTAAGGGGCACAACTAGTGTGGTCAAAGGGTTGTTTTTTGTGAATTCTTTAAAAAAGAAGTATTGCACCGAATATTTTTAAATTTGGCAGATATATTTTGGAATAAATGCAAAATATTGGCTTTTCAAGAAGCTACCCAAAATCTCCTGAGTTTTAGTAAAAGAAAAGTCCTCCCACTGCTGACTTTTAAAGTGCCCAAATCAAAAAAACAAAAGATGCTCCTTTAATCCTCAGATCTTTGCAACATTATTAGAGAATACCCATAAAAATCACATGGATTTCCTCAGTCTTTTTTGGTGACTGTAACCAAAATGAACCACGGAATACCTCTAGGGTAGTAATATTAATAGGACAAAAGCCTTTGATTTGAAGATAAAATTTCAAATCTTTTTACTCCTATGCAATAATAAGATAGCTTTTGAACTCTTATTTTATACTAAATACAGTACTATTTATGCAAAATTAAACAGTCTTAATGATTATATAATATATGATTTGAGGTCCTGAACACTGAAAATTGACTCTGTATTTAAAACTAGAATAAAATGAATAAATATGAAATGGTCGATGAAGACTTGTGTTATTAGATTTATCAAAAAGAGTCATAAGTAAACCAAATATTTTTGACAGCCAGGCTTTACTAAAAATATTGGCAGTATACATCTTTCAATCGAAAATAGTATAGAAATTCTATACAAAATTTGAAGTTTAAGCTAAAAAGGTTAAATAACCTCACGATGGATTGTAGGAAAGTTAAAGACAATCAATAAATTAATTGAGCTAAAAACTTCATAGTAACTTAAGGCTGGAATCATGTAAATACTTAGTTCAAATACAATATAAGCAAATTTTTGGAAGCAATGAAGCTAAAATTTTGATGCTTTAAAATTAACATATTCACATGATCATTAATTCTTTTATTACGATCTCAATACTAGGGATAACCATTTTTAATGCACTTTCTTATTTTCTTTTTTTCAAACATTTTAAAAATATTGTGTCAAAATTTCAAGGAAATCGCGTCAAACTCTTATAGTTATTGATATTTAAATGCTTACACCTCTTATTAATTTTTCATATTTTAAAACTTCAAAAAGCGTTTTTCATCGAATCGACATTTTCAGAATCTGTGATCATCGGTATTTAAAAACTACTCCATTTGAAATTCTACACTTAGTTTTAATATAAAAAATACTCCTCTATAACGTTGCTTTTTTCCTATACCATTTAGAGGGTTAAAAAATACCTAAACGGCAGATTTGTTCTGTGACTTCAAACGTACTCAAAAAATTTTAAAATAATAAAAATGAGAAGAAGAAGGATGAGAAGAAACTTATATTTTAAAAAAGTAAATTTGGTTTTCTCAATTCTAATAATTCCAGGCTAGGATATTATAATCGTCATCGTAAATTGACTTTCTTTTTAAACGACTTAGGAAATGATTTACCATTGGATTTCAGAATGTTACTGACAAGTTTTTCAATAGCTTGCAAAATATTTTATTATATAGCTCTTTAAAAGATTTAGTGAAAAAAATGCTCTTCTTCAAACATTATCCCTTAAGGCCCCTACCTCCATTGAAATTGGCATCTAAGTATTTCTTAACAGAAATTGGAAATATTTTTTAATGCAAAATATGTCTACTTTTATCAGGAAATAATGTCCTATCTTAAAGTTATAAAATATACATCTGAAAAAGAAGCATAGGTGGCTTGCTTTTTGCATAGTGAATTACTTTTTAATGAAATTTTTGTTTATCATTAATAATAAGGATTTCGAGTTCTTAAAAGCTCGCTTCAATGGCATTTTATTGGAATGAAGTTCATTTGCAACTTGAGGGCTACGTCAAAAATTTTAAATGGCATCTTAAGAATGCTAATACGAAATTCCATCTCAAAATTTTAACACAAAAATGTAATTGTTTCTTATTAGTGTCAATTGTTATTTTTGTAGTCAATTTTTTTTTCTTTTTGTTATATTTAATTGTTTTTAGTGCTTTTTTTTATTTTTAGGCGTTAGTTGTGTGTTATTGTTGTTATTTATTGCTTTGTTTTTGCTAATTTTTCCTTTTTTTTGGTATATTTTTGTTTGAAGTGTTAATCATTAGTTTCAGTTTTTAATACTTTCCTTTTATTGTTAATTATTTGTTTTTGGTTTGATGATAGTGCCTTTAGTTATATCCTAAAGTAAATAACTTCGGAACTAATTATAGAATTTATACTTTACCCAAATATTTTAGTTGTAAATTTTACTTCATAATATTTTAAATATATATTGCATCCTTAAAATTTTTCTAAGATAAATTAAATTTTTTACAATTCAAAATTAAATGCAAATCAATTTAATTTCAATTAATAATTTGATTGTATATGTTCAAAACAGCTATTTAAATTCTTCCTTCATTTCCAGGATTTTTTATAAAATGAATATGTATATATTTATATGAAATATATATAAACATTTCCCAAGGGTAGAGAAATATAAAACTTTGCATTAATGGAGAGTAAAACTAAACTTAAGAGTGTATTGGGCACTCCATACATATAAAACCATACTTTACTGAATATTTAAAAATCTAAAGATTAAACTTCAAATTAAACAACAACCCAAAGTAAATCTTAACTTAAATTTATTTGAAGTAAAAATAATATAAATTTTATAAACTGTAGAAGCAGACAAATGTTTCATAGCAAAATACATTGGAAAAAAGGAAAAAATACAGAACACATAATTATCAGGCATTAACAGTTAATTGAATTGTATCAAAATAAATTAATTTCTTAGTTAATTCACATATGAAATATTATAAAATAATTTTTTGTTACATTAGTTAAAACAACTTATTAGCCTTTGAGTATATTAAAAAAAAATACTTAAAAATAAAATATGTAAGATTTTCAAGTTTTAATTTGATTCGAAGTTATTTAATTAATGTAAAATAGATTAATTACTAACCTTTAACTACATAACGGTGCTATTTCCAAGTGGAACCCAATGTACATAGAAAGATTAAAAACACTAAGAGAAAAAATAAAAGTAAAACACTAGTAAAGAATAAGAAGTTGTTACGTTATATCACTACAGAATTTAAATAAGTTTATTTTTTTTTAAATAAAAAAAACTATTTATCTCTCTTTATAATCTACTAAAGTCTTTATAGTAACAGCTCTCTCGCGGCTAATTTATGCAGCATTTAAAAAAATTTATTAAACCTAGTCAAAATAATACAAATAAAATCTTTTAAGTATATATAAAATACTCCACCACAAAAAAAATATTTTAATCCAAACAATTAAATATCATCACATTCTCTAAAATATATTTAAAAAAAAATTTCTTGTGTATTTCGAAGTATAGCAAAGAAGAACAATAACAAAAATTGATCCAATAAAATAAAATGTTAAAATTGAATTAAGAAAAGTAATACATATAAATATCTCTGAGGATATTAGTGAGATAAGTTGCAATCTGAACATTTTTTTCTTGCTTGCATATTTAATAAACACGTGCATGAATTTTGGTGTGCTCTTTTTATGCGTCTCCTCCTCCACGTATAAAATAAAAACGAAATTCTTTGTATATGCATCTAGGTTTAAGTCAATATATATAAAATCAAAACAAATACAATAAAAAAAGAACCTTTTATATGATAAAGGAATGATTCAGATTTCATTTATTAGTCAAGCAATCCAGACAAATCGAAATCTAGCAGGTTAGTTTTTATATTAATATAATTAATTTTTAATAAAATAATTTAATTTTAGGTACAACATTCTTCTGTTTTGGGCTCTTCCAGATAAACTCAAAATATTTTCTAAACTGGAATATACTAGAGCTACATCTATTAATTCGTGGAAGTTTTAGCAATCAAATGTATAAAATTTGTATTATATTAAACAATTAAAAAATATATCATTATTTTTCTTTTACAGTAATTCAAAGTTTAATGCAAAAACTCCTAAATCAAGTGCTGTTTTTGCATCTATGTATATCCAAACAAAATTGAGAGAAAGATAAAACAAAAATAACTTTTTTTTTATCGGACTTACCTGAGTGAGATGCTAAAGTCTTTTTAGTTAAAATTCTCGATTTTCCTTTAGAAACTCATAAAAACAAGGAGTCCATTATGAGAAACAGTTCCGTTATAAATTCCATTCTTCAATTTAAACACATTTAAATAAACTCATCATAGATTGTACTTACATGTACAATAAAAAATTTTTTTTTTTAAAAATACATCAAAAAATTTACTGTAATGGAAACAACAACAAAAATTATACTAAATCCGAATATAAAAAAAAAACACACACATCTCAAATTTATAACAGAGCGTTTTGTGTTTCAGTCAAGAGAGTGCATATCTCTTTCATATATGAATTCTCCTATTCAGAAGCAAAAATCTGGATGAATTGGGCAATTCACTATTTTTTTATGTAGAGTAGTTTATATTGGCACGCCAACCAATAAAACTGCATTAGTATTGAATTTTTATACAAAAATTTAAGACTACATACAAAATTTTTGTATGAAGCAAGTGGAATTTATATACAGTATTTGACACAGACCAAATAAACTTAACTCAATTTTATTTTAATATTCTTTAATTTAATTTAAGGTAAAAAATTCATTTCCTTGACTTTTTAAAGATATGTAATGATTTGTTCTTTTATTTTTAGGTTCATTGCATCAACATGGACTGGAGCTAGAAAAATCATTGAGTGGTTTTTACATATATAAAAATCTTAAAGAAATAACCACTTCATCATTTTTCATTTCGAATTAGACTTCAATCATAAATTAGAAATTTTTTAATGTAATACTGTCACCATACCATATCCAAAAATTTATAAAAAAAAGTTTAAATTTTATCTGAAAGCGTCCTTAATTTTTTGTAATCTTCAGACTGCGCATGAATCATCAGTTAAACCAAGTAAGTGAAATTTATTTAAAATTTATAGTAAACAAAAATTTCTTTAGGAACAAAATTTATAAAAATTTTCTACACCTAAAATAAAGTCAAATTTAAAATCATTTTTCAAATAAAACTCAACTCTTTGATATTTTGATTTTACCGTTTGTATTCAAGTTGAAAATATTTTACAGTTCAGTTAGAATATACTAACATATAAAACAACAACAATGTTAATAGAAAATCTGAAATAAAATAACAGCAAATAAAAGAACAACAAAAATTGTGAGACAGTCGCTTTTTCTTTGTTCCAATTTTTTATGGTAGATATCAAAACTTCTTTTGTTCGTTTTGTGTTGTGTTGTACACATGAGGGACACCTGCATGAAAATTGTGTTGTCCCATTTTATGATCTTATCCCACTTATTTCTTGTATATAAAGGTTTATACTGATAAAATAAGAATGAAACTAAAGTATTAGTATTAAAAGCTATACATATATGTATATCACTATACACACTTATTCAACATTTGTATTTTAGGCTAAATGGGAGAAATCAAGAATTTAACAATGAAAATAAGACAGTTTTAAGCGATCAAGGCAAATGAAATCAGAGCAGGTTAGTTTTTGTTTTTATTTGAAGGATTATGAATTAAATTATGTATTTTTAGGTAAAAGATGCATTTGCTAAGCTATTTTAAGGAAATTTACTACTAAAATAAATAATTTTAAGGAAATCTAGCTTTAAACTCGGAAAAAATGGTGAGTGTTGTTTTTATATGTTTACAACGTATAAAAGTATATTTATGGATATTGAATAGGTTACATAGGCCATCGCACATTTTTTAAATTTTAAATTAAAGCTTATGAGGAAAATTTTGAAAAGAAAAAAACAACAATGAAAAATTAATTAGAAAAACCTAAAATTTATCTAAAATGTATCTGTAATTTTGGTTTAATATTCCAGACTGTGCAAGAATCATCAGTCAAGCCAAGTAAGTCAAGTTTTTTTTGTTTTTTTTTAAATAAAAAATATATTTACATAATTATCTTTACATTTGATATACATAAATTTGAAAAAAGTAAAAGCTTGAAAAAGAAATTTAATTAATTAATTAGTCAATCAATTTTTCCCAAAAGTTTTTGATGAGATTTTTAATTTATTCCTTATTCTATGTAATTGAAAAAGTTGATTTTAATTTGATCATATTTTAACATTTGAACAAGCAAAACATTTTTTTCTGGAAAGGTTGAGAGAATATTTAAAGTTGACTTCCTTGATCACTTTTGCTAGAAGTGTGTGAAAAATTTGTTTTCTATACAATTACGTTAAAACTGTTAAATTATATTACAGACACTAAGCAAATTTATGTTAAGGATATTATTTTTTTACCTTCTTTTCCTTCGATTATTTCATTTTGGTTAAGTTATTCTTTTTTTTAGCATTAGAAAAAAATATTTTTACTTAAATTCAACTAAATTGCTATTGAAGACCTAAAAGGTTTATATTTTTAAATTTAAACTATTACTGCCACATGCTTCAAATTTGTAAAGGAAATTTTCCATTTGATGCTCTTAAGTTTTTTTTCTAATTCAAAGTTTCAACGAATTTTTATGGTATAAAAAATAAATTAAAATAAATATTAGCTCTTAAAAAATGTTAATTGAAGCATTTTAACTATATTATGTTTCACTTAGCAATAAATTATACAAACGTGTCACAAATAGTAAATCTTTATGTTAAAAAAAACTACATTAATATGTACTTTCGATCCATGTTGATTAAAATGATGTTTTCAACAGTGAGTTTAATTATGTCTTGAGGACTCTTTTGAATATATTTAGCTGATGATTGATTAATTAAGCAAATTAATTTTTTAGTACTCATTTAATTTAAAGATACGTTTTATACTTCGATCTTATGTCTTTTAGTAAAAAAATTAATTTCATCCCTTTTCAATTAAGTCTAGTAGCTTTGTTGAAAATTAGGCAGGAAGAGAAAAAGAAGAGTTGTAAGATTCCGAAATCAGTTAATTGGATGCGTCAAAGACATCCAATTAAATTTACCAATGATAAAATATCACTTTCTTGACATCCACTAATCTCTGGTGTTTTTTTTTTAAAGATTATAAGTTTAAACGACACAAATCAAATCAAACACTTAAAGGTATCTTTTTATAATGTAAAAATTTCTGCTGTTGGAATTGGTTTCTTATCTTTATTGGTTAACTGACTTTACCTTCTGAAGCTTTAATTAATAATCCACATTTATTCACCTGCTACCAAATGGCTCCTTTTGGAGTCATGATAAAATGAAAGTGAAGATTTTTATTCGCTGCAAGCAATTGGCTTCAATTATAGCTCATGTGTTACCCGATTTCACAGCTTGGATAAAGTATCTTGTCTCCTTTAAATAATAAAAGACTGTTAAATGAGATTAATCGATCCTTTCTGTGATATAATTTAATGTTAATTGTGGTTCTTAACCTATAATTTAAAATACGCACAGTTATGAGCTGACCTGATACAATACCTCACGAATTATGTGTCAAAACTAAAACTCACTTGGAGAAAAATGAACGAAGTTATTTGCATTTAAGTGCTGGATGCTAATTTTTCATACCTAATTGAGACAGATAGATAAGACGTTGAAAAATTCATCCTTAGCTTTTTAGTCAGAGCTAGGACATCTTTTAATCCTTTAATCTCCTAAGTAACAGGTGATGCGGTCAAGATTTTTCCTTTTTCGGAACTGGCTTCTATTATACAATAGAAAGTTTGTCAATTTTTTAAAATTAAAATCGTGTTTTTGACTTCTGCGACTTTTAGAAAACAAAAAACTAGAAATAACACTCAACAAAGTGGCTTTGGGGATTGTCTAACCTAATAAACTCGTTTTAGATTTTTTTGTTTTGAATAATTTAATAATGAGCTGTAAAATATACTTTAAAAATACTGTCTTATGAGACACCTTCGGAAATTTGAAGCAAACGGCTTTATGTAAACATTAAATTTTCAAACATTTTATTATTTTTTAATAAGTCACCATTTACTGCATTAATGAAAAAAAATATATAAAATATGCTTTTTTCCATTGAATTAAACTAAACCCTCCTAAAGGCCCTGTTGCCTGATCGTTAAGCTTCCACATCTTTTGTCTATTGTAGATTTTTCCTATTAAAATGGTTTCCAAAATAATACCATAGTTTAATTATGTCACTTATCAAAGGAAGTGAAAAAATAAAAATTTTACAAATTTGTTTTAAGAAAACATTTTCATGCCATTTAAACGTCATTTGCAAATTTCCTTAAAAATATAACAAATGATAATATATTGTACAGCGATTCAAATACTTTAAAATCATATTCTCGGAAGATCAAAGTAAAAACACACCAAACAATTATCAATTAAATAAGTTTTAGCTTATTTCAAAACAAAGTCAGTCTCATTTTGAGCCATAACCAAAACCAGAGGTAGCAATTCGTAGTATTTGTCCCCTAAAATTTATTTAAATAATACTGAGAAGCCGGAGAACCGAAATGTTAGTTTTATCTACTATAGAAAGATGCCACCCATGTCCACCCTTCTGACTAACCCACAGCTATAGTAGGAACCGACAGTACTGATACAGAGCTGCACACAAAGCTGAGGACGAGTGTATAAAGGAAACTTTGCGAGTACGGATATTAACAGTATTCTTCACTAAGGGAATCAAACAAAAATTTAAAGGGAAGTAAGAAGCGTCGTGAAACGGCCCATGTGCGGTTGAGAATAACCCAGCAATATTTTTTTTTTTTTTATAATTTAATGTTTTTCTTACTACAATCTTAATTTAATTACAATTAATTTATTAGTATTATTGGCATCATGCTATATTGTGAAACTTATGTTGGTTTATGATCCATTGATCGGTTCCCAAGTGGTAGTTTAAGTGGCTTGACTCCTTGGAGTCGTCTGATTTTGTCGGTTTTATCCAACAATTGGATATCCTCCGTATTAGTATGGTATAGAAGTATTTTTTCGTGTTTGTATTACTTCCTCAATCCAGCCCAATTTATAATATATTTATAATATTTCTACAGTAAGGGATCACCAGATCAAAAAAACTTGCTTGCAGGATGAGTTAAAGAATCCGCAGAACAAGGACTGAAGAGCAAACCTTAAAAAAAATAAAATAACAGATAAATAAATAAATAAAAAGAAGGATTTTTCAAAAGAAATAAAAGAATATAAAAAATGAAAATTATATTGATTAAATTATATATACCTTTCCCAGTTTATAAGTAAGAAGCAGGAGGCAACAATTATTTCACAACGAAAACCAAATTGCGAAAACTTGGAGCATTTGACAATTGAAGAAACACCCAATACAATGCCAATTAGTTAGCGTAGAGAATGAGTGAATGAAAGATGATATTCCAAAAATTCAAATTAAATTTGATGGGATACTTATCTGTAGGAATTTAAGCAAATTTTAACGTATAATTCCGATGTGTAAATAATTTACATTTATATGCTGTTTAGGAAAAAATACTCCTTTTCCTTTTTTTTTTAATTTTTAATCCAAAAGCAATTTTAGTAGGTGTCAAATTAGATGCCATTCAATCTTCAGTACATTTAAAAAATGAAAATTTTTTTTTTTATTTGCAAAAATTCCTTAAAATCAAACCGGAACCTTAATAAAATATTTCTTTGAATTTTTGGTTTATTTTCTAATTCAAATTTTAATAATTCAATTTGTTTTTTGATAAAATTTCTTTGGTAACAAAATAACAAAAGTTTCCCCTAAAATTTTTGTTCGTTTTTAAAGAATTATGTGCCTTAAATTTTTAGCTCAATGTTTTTTACTTTTCAATTATTTGAAACTAGCAACAATATAATTTTTGCATTATAAATGTGAAAGGTTGTACTAAAAGACTAAATATATATATATACAATATATATGCAGGGCAGGTACAATTATAATTATTACACTTTTCATGTTTCTATTGGATGATAAATTTTATTGTAATAATACATAGTCTGATAATTTAATGGTTAGGTGAAACTTTTATTACTTAAAATGTATTTTTATTGCTACAATTTAATATCCCATGCTATATAACATAATTCCTCTCTCTCTATAATAAAAAAGATATTAGTAAACTGAAGGACACTATTAGAGTAAATGTTTGTTCTATCACATTTTGGTTTTTTAATGAAAATAGTTCATAAGTCATGTACCAAATAAAACCTTATGGAGCTAGTTTTAGTTATTCAAAAAATGAAATCACTTTTCTATTTATTTTTCTTTTTATTTGGTACAGGTATTCAGCTTCTGTTTTGTTTTTCTTTACTTAATGCTGATAAAACAAAAAAAAAACTATAATCTAAATTTTATTTAAATACAAATTTGCTTTGATTAATTAAAAACAAATTAGTTACAAGAATTAAAATTAAGTATTAATTCCATCTATAAAGCTGAAATTGAACAAAACAACAACAAAACTTATATTCTTTTAGTTGAAATTTTTTGAAAATCTCAAGGACTTATTAATTAAAAAAAAAAAAAACGAATTTATTTAACGAAAAATGATTCTATAACAGAAAAATGACCTGATATGTTAATAAACTATATTAACAAATTAATAAAAAACAAAAAAAAAAAATAAAAAATTCTTAAAACCCTCAACAAGGTCGTATACAAATTAAACGTGTTTCACGATGGTAATAAGTTTCCCAAAAATAATATTCCACGTGTTTACATTGTAACATACAGAAATTTAACTATGAGTAGATTGTTAACAAAAAAAACAAAGAATTTGGTTAATTAATAGCCTTTTAAAGTTCAGAACATATTATTTAAATAGATTTACTTAAAAGATCAATAATTTTGAAAAAAAAAACATAAATGAAATACAGCTAAATTTGCAACCTAAAAATCTACTTGTATACTTGTAGGTATCTGCATTAATTTTATTTTGTCGTCATTAAAACTTTAAGGCGGGTCTTAATTTGATGTGATCATTTTATTATTTTCTATTTTTATATAATCAAAAATGGCCATTTATGTAATTTAAGTTCTGTCAAAGTATATAAAGACTTTAGAAAAATTCAATATTCTGTAATCTTCTTGAAACCATATAATAGTTCGGTTATACTAGAGGACTTTAACAAAAAATAAATAAAAATGGTAAGAATATTACCTAAATAATTAACTATTTTAATATTAATTTTTTATTTGTTATTTTAAAATAGAAATTATTAATTATTTTTGCTGTATTGATAAATTATATATATGCTGATGTCTCACATTTGACATCAAATGGATATAATATTCCAACACCATCACGACAATATTTAACACCATATAAACCATCAAATCAATATATACCACCGAGTGGTATTGAAATACAACGAACTGTACCATCACGTCAATATTTGGCACCAATAAATCTTCAACCACCTTTACAATATTCAATACCAAGTAGAATTACACCATCTCGTCAATATTTGGCACCAGCTGTATCAAATCAATATTTAGCTCCAAGAGTATTGAATTTACCACCAATTCCACGTGCTGAACCATATGTACCGATACCAATTCAACATTTATCTAGACAATATTTAGCTCCATCACCAATTATTCAACAACAACCATTATATATTAGTCGTCAACGTTCTCCAATTTTTGATATACCAACAATAACACAAATTTCATCACGTAGCGGTTTTTTAGATGATGATGGATATCATTATTGAAAATATCAAGAAAATATTTACAGAATTGTGCTAAAATTAAATTGAATCCAAAGTATTGTTAAAAAATGAAATAAAAAAATAAATAATAATTTTTTAAAGTTTGAAAATTTGTGCTTTTTTTTTTTGGTCATTAACATTAACATTAAAAAACTCTAATAGAAATATATAAGAAAAACATTTCCTTGTTGAACTTGTTTTTACTTGAAAATTAAAAAAAAATAACATCTTTTTGTTGTGACGTGGGTTGCAAGTCTAGTTTGACACTTAATTAAAACACAGAGTGATGATAATAAATTTTTTGTGATTTTATAATATTGTTAATTGATGACGATACTATTTGGCAATTATTAAACAAAGGAAAGAATTCACTTCATGCTATAATTTTTTTTATAACATCTGTTTTTAACTTTAAATGATAATATTTCTACATCATGAAAAGAAGATTTTGATACTTGGGCTCTGCATTCATAGTGAAAGTGACTTTTATCAAGCAATTCATCAAAATTCTTAATTTGAATGACAAATATCGATTAATTGCATCAAAATGAGAAAATTTCCTAACAATTGAATTAAATTACATGTTATTCTATTTTTATGTCTTTGATATTGTTCGCAAACTTTTTAATTATTAAAACGGTTTAAGTGTAACTTTGTTTTTAAGTTTTTTTCGGGCTACTTTTAGGCATTTTATTAAAAATTTATTAATATCTAGTAACCAATTTTCGGTATTGTTAATTACAAATTCAGTCTACTGTAACGTGCAAAATATTACTAATAATATGTGTGTGTTTGAATCTTTTATCAAAATTCTGAATCCCAAAGAAAAACTAACAGCTCATAATATAGAAATTATTTTGGTTGAACTTTTCCAATTTTCTAGTTTGAGCTAGTAAGCATTTGTTTTTGTATAAAAGGATCTAACCAACTTCTTTGAGTTTTGAGAACCGTCAAAAGTCAAACTGTATTAAATTATTTACCAAAACTTTTTACTTGTGCTTAAAAAATACTTTAGAAAAATGACGCATAATATTTAAAGCAATTTTGTTAATCATAAACACATGTGGAAGGAATGTTGAATATTCAACACCAAAATAAGCAAGATATGGAAAATATTTTTTTTCCCTTCCTATTTCTACGTTTTTTTCGTGTTTCCTTAAGCACACTTGAAAATTGCATCTCTTCTTGTAATCTATTTTGGAACCGATCGGATAGTAACCCTCAGACAACAAGTCGTCTGACAGGGAAAGTCCTTCAAACGGAACTCACCGATTTTTTCGCATCAACCTCGGACTGTAGTTTATATGCCTTAAATTCTACACTTAATGCAAATATTGCTGAAAATAATACTCCACAGCCAGTAGAAGAGCTCATATTAACTGAAGAAAACTCTGTAGCTACATTGAAAAATGGAATTGATTTGTTGTAGTACATCGAAAACTAAAAGACCTGTGTTTTTTTTTTATTGGCCGAAATACTCTCTAAGAGGGTCATATGTACCCCCAAAACTCAAGTTGTAATTGATATTTTTCCACCAAATAAAATTATTTTGTCTTTTATTCTAAAATAAAATCTTTTAATGAGTTTTGATATCATAAAGGTTGCAACCCCTACTTTTTACAAGGGAAAATCAATATTTTGCTTAATACTTCCACAATAAAATCTTTTCAATTTTTATAAATTTTAGATTTTCATAAAGTATAAAAAGAAATAAAATGGACGTGTTTTTCGATTTTTTCGAAAAAAACTTATCAGGGGTAAAAACTACCCTTATTCAAAAAAATCAATAATTCCACTTTATACATAAATTTTAAATGTTTTCATGTAAAATGCTGCTATTTATCTTTTAAATATTAGAATTTAACATTTCTCATGCATATTTCGAATTTTGGGGGTAAAAACCACCCCAAAAACTGACCCACAACAATTTTGTAAGCCACACGAAATTCTTACTTTTACTCGTATAGATAATATAAATAATTTCATAGTTTCAAAAAAAACGGTGAGTTCGGGTTGAGGGACCTTCCTTGTGAGATTATGATGTGACAAATTGAGACTTTTTAGCAAAAGTCAAGGTTTGACACGTTTAAAGTCCAAAATACTTTTTAATAAGGCAGATCCTTTTTAAATACGAAATCTTTGATAGTAATGTAACAATTAGGCACAAGTTTTTTAATTTTCTCAGTAGCTTGTTAATCGGTATGAGTTGACACTAAAGCTCTTTGCTATTAACGGTTCATAGATTTTTTTCTAATTTTGCATTGAAGAAAGTAAGGCTTTTGGGAACATCTTAAAGATTTTTCAAATATAGTTTTTTTATACAAAAGCAGAGTAACTGATATATCCAGGGACACCTGAAAGGAACAAAGTTCCTTACGTCAAATTATATAGCAACCTGTTTTCAATTGACAACTGAAAACAATAATGAAAACCAAAAGCAACAATAAACCAAGAGAAGAGGAAAAGCAACACAAAATAACTATTAATAACAAAAAAAACAGCAATTAATAATAATAACAACCAAAAGAAAAAATATTAACTAAAAAGCCCAACATTTCTGTATTGGAATTATTATTCAATATTTTGGAATAGAATTTTGTGTTAGCAGTCTAGCTAGTTTTGGCTTAGCCTTTATGAAGAAACTTGGCATTAGGAACTTCATTCCAGAAATTTTAAAAATTTTCCTTAGATATTGCAAAAATAGCTTCCTTTACATTTAGAGTCATAGATTACAATTAACTACTTTAGAATCTATTGGGCCTCCAATACTCCAAATCGATCCTCCAAATGATTAGATATCTCATGGTACTTGTATTAGATCTGTGCATTGGAAATGTCGTTATTTATTTTTTTTTTTGCTAAAAATAACCATTTATTATCCTTTGATGGTTGTTTAAAATGGAAATTAAAATTTTTCCATCACGGGTACTACATTATCTTTTTCTTTTTCTTAACACTTAAGTCATGATTTATGTAAATATTGCCGTCCTGAATAATTAACTCGGGTGTAGTGAGTAGTGTAGACTGAAAACGACTTTATATGTTTTATAATATTGCTTGCAGCACGGCTATTGCACTGATAAACTAAAGACGTAACTTGTTCTTTAAAACTACATTTGCATATTCCCCCGTCACTCACCTAATAAGTTTCTTTAAAAGATTTGTGTTAGAAGAGAATATCATGTCTGTCCTTTTAAATGTAATATGTAAAAGAAAGTGATCTCGTTCTTTAGTTTTATTCATGGGGTGCCATCTTTTTATTACTTTATCTTTAATAAAATTTCTTATGAAAATTTATATTATAGTCAAGTTGACTATGTAAATAATAAAATACCTTCGTATCTCTTATCCGAAAGAATTTTTTGGTGGCAACTCTGATGTCATGTGCATTTTATACTGACAAATATTTTTGCAGATATTAAATTTTCTCCTCTATTCCTGTATACCAAACCTTTTGCTCTTTTATGCTTTTATGAATTTAGTGCCAAATTACCAAGACAACGACTTGTTTTCCTTCCAACCAATATGTTTGTTGTAATATTTGTACAGCTGCAATCAGATATACATATGTACATATCAGGAAAATCATGATTGTCTTCTTGAGCCAGGCTTTCTGTTGTTAAATTGTATTGAAGAGCCATCACATTTATTAATTTCTTTGAAACCACAGACAAATTGAAAAATTTTTTTTTTAATAATTCAAACCCAAATACAATCTGGCAGCAATGCTAAAAGGCCCGAAAAAATATGTAGTCCGTGTAGCATTAGCAACATGTATGCAGTAGAAGCTAAGACAAAAAACATTTTATTCTTAATAATATAATATAATTTTGGCTTTAAAAGTACTGAATCCTGCGCCAATTAGACTGCGACTAAATAATTTATTTTACTTAAGAAATTACAACGTTATCATTCAGCGCTCGTCAGTGCATTTGCGTTATTGAGTATGGTGCCAATCAAAACGGCCTCTGGAACGAACTATTTATTATTCAATTACAAAAAAAAACGGTGTTTTAATGGCGTTAATATTTATTATTCAGGAAAGTTATTATAACTATAAAAAATTATGACTTCGGTACTTTAATTTAAGACTTTTCAAAAAGTGGAGTTATTCGAATTGTACGTAATTTGTATTAAAAACACGTCTTACTTCTTTACAACTGTAGTAGTTACCGTCAAAAATTTAAAATGGGCTCAAAATCTTGAAAGTTAATTACTAATTTTTATTAAACAATACCAAAAATATATAAAAAAGTTAAATTCTAATAACCTACAGGTTTTCCGAATTTAAAATTTTAATTTTTCAAGAATTTTTTTATATTTTTTATTCATTGATTAAACCAAAAACTCAAAGTTAAAAATATTCTATCTAATAATTTTATTTCAGACAAAAATTTTATTGGTTATTAACAGCTTTTGTTAGCATATTAATTTTTGGATCAAAAATGTTTAAGACAATACTTTTACTTTGAGGGTTTTTCAAGATCAGATCCGTTCAAGGTGAGACAACTCAAAATTTCTAGGACATATAGAAACATTGAATTTTTATATTGTTCCTGAATTTAATTAAAATTCATCTTAAAATCAAGCATGAGGTGCAATTTTAATAAAGATTATGGACGTCATTTTACCTTGTTGAAAGCAAAAACTGCATTTGAGGATGTTCGAATAATGATTTTTATTTAAATGTTAGTTTCTTTTAGTTAATAAAAAGACTAATGTTTTTTTTTCTATTTTGTTTTCTCAAGTTCAAAAATTAAACTTGCTTCAAATAACTTAAAGCTGTTGCATGTGTTACTAAAAATAGACATCTAAAAAAGTTTAGCAATGTTTCTAGTGTTTTAAACTGTGCATTTAACTTGAGACATAAAAAATATTTAGCTTTCCTTTTTTGTTAAAAGTTCTATTAAGGAAGGAAATAATTATTGTTATTGTCTAGCATTATAGATTATTGCTTCCAGTTTGAATTTTGAAAAATAAAATTTAAAATATTGCATGTTATATGATCAAAATCTTTGGATGAAAAGTTGAGTTTTCTGATGACTTAGAACACTTAAATTTAGAACATTTCAATTTATATAAAATCAAAAAATTTATGTAGCTATTACGCGCCGTGAAAGGATTTTGATTAATAGTGCGTTTTCACTGAACTTAGTGCCTAGTACCTACTCAATAATTATTATTAACATATTGAAAAACTAAGCTAGAGATTTCCAATCAAAATACTTTTAAAAAAGTACTAAATACTATGTACTAAGGTCAGTGAAAACGCACTATAAGTGATTTAATTAACAAAAATAAAAGTAGACGCTTTTAACTTTAAACTCTTAAAAATAAATAAAATGAGTTTTTTTACGTTGTCTAATATACAGTTTTGTTAGTTTTATGCGTGCTTGAGATATTTGGTCATGTGCTCCTGGTTTTCCATTTCTGAGCCATAATATCTAGAATTCTAAAATACATAGGCAATAATTTTCATTTCGTGAGAAAGTTTCTTACTGACATAATTCAATATTAAAATTGTAAATATTTTACCTGTAAATATTTCAATACAAGTAATTACCTTTCCTGATTTCAATTTATGATCAAAAGTAATCATTTTTTTTTGAAATTTTTTTATATATTTAAAAACTGTCAATTTGAAATATGTAGTTTTGAGAAAAATGCCCTTAGAGACAAAAAAGTATTGATTTGATTATTCATTCATTGATATATATCTTACCTATCTACCTGCTATTCCAAACCAATACAATTACCTTCTTCTTCTTCAATGATTGAAGCTTGCCTTCGAGATAATCGATCTTCCTTCGAAGCAACCTGGTGGCTAAAATACTCTATACATCTCAACATTGGATAGCCTAAAGAAAAAATTAAAAACAAACAACATGATTCTGTGTCTCCTGAATTCTTAAAAAATTATAGACATTGAATTATCTGGCGTTAAAGCAGAAGTTAGTACAAGTTCAAAATAAAAGTCTATACGTTGTTTTGATTCCTCATTTGTCGCAAACCGAAGAAGCTAGTTCAGCACTTGAAAATATTTTCCATAAAAAAATCATACTCAAGTGTATGAAACTTTTGTAGTCTTTGCAATGACATCAAAGCTTATTTGTGCTTTATAATAATTACTTTCTTTTATAATAATGGCTTTCTTACGCTGTGATGTTATATTCTTTTAAATATGCCAAAATTTGGTTTCAACAATTTCGATGTTGAATTTTTACTACGTTTTAGAAGGCCGCATTACACCGATGAAGATAAAATAAAGACATTGATAGATGCAAACCACCAAATAACAACTTCTGAAATCATTGAGAGAATAATTTTGTCAAATTCGACGGTTCATGATCACGCGAAACATCTTGGTTTTATTTCAAAACTAGACATATGGTCTTATAAAATGTTTACTTTGATGCATTAACGACCGTGAAATCAAGAAAATGATCCATTTTTGAAGCAAATCGCTACTTGGAATGAGAAACGGGTTGTATACGAAAATGTTAAGTGGAACATTTTTCACATATGAAGACTTTACACTTTTTTCTTTATCCAATTTTTGATACCGTAAAATAATTAAAAATATTTTAATAGCTTTAAAATAATTTAGCAATCAATTATGAAGAAAAAAGAAAGAAAAAAGAAACTATTGACATTTTCTAGTAATAAAATTTCTTTCATTAAAATCTTTATAACACTTTTTTATAAATTTGTATCTTTGTAAAAAATTGAAAATTAAGGGATTAGAAATAAACCAAAAATGCGAAAAATTCTTTTTTTGCATTAAATTGTCCAAGAATTGGTATATTTTATTTTGGAGAAATTATTAAAACTTTTGACTGAAAAAAAAACTATATGTTCGGTTTTTTGCTTTTGCAAATGCTGTGGTTAAGTTAAACCTAAGCATTATTATATATTGTACCTACAAAACATACAAGAATTTCAGGCATTTTATTTATAATAATTGGAATTTTGTCATTTTTTGTGGTTAGTTTCGTTTTCAGTTTAACAAATGCCTAAGCTAAACGCTTTAAGCCACGATAACAATTAAAATTTTATCGAAATTTTACAACACTAATTTTTTGAAATACTTTAGAATTTATGATTGATCAATGTTTTTGTGGTTTTGTTTATTTTTTGGAAATATAAAACCCCAAAGAAACAGTGAATTTTAAAACTTCAAATGAAAAAGTATGAAAGAACCACAAACTTTTTACTTAATTTCAGAATAATTAGATATAAATGGATTACATCATTTAAAAACAAAACAAAAAAGAAGAAATAAACAATATATTCATTATATTTTTGCCTAATAAAATTCAGTATTGCTTTTTTAGGGGTAAACTAGTAACGTGCTTATGAAAACATCTATGAAAAAAGAAAAGATAGAAGTTAAAGAAACTGCTTCAGTGAATAATTTATTGTTCATCGATAATTTATATGAAAAAGAAACCCAAGCATTTTTTAATTGACTTAAAAACAACGTTGTCAGTTTGATTCTCCTATTCAAGATTTCTATTGCATTGTAATTAAACGATGAAGCAATATTCTTTCTATAAATGCATTTAAAGTTATCTTAATTACAAACTTAATTATTATTAAATGGTAATCCTTGAATATATTGTTAATACAAGGGCTTATCGATATTTAGTTTTTTTTATCTATTATACTTTCATTTTTTGTTCTATGAATTCCATAAATATTTTCAAGTTTTTATTTATTTAGTTTTTGCCAATATAGGCAAGAAAATTTAATTTTCAATTATATAGTTGATTAAGATTTTCATTAAGTTATATATCAAATTGGTTTGAACTTTTAACCTAAGATGTCCTAGACAAAAATTTTATACCTAGAACTGTGCTAAGTCATTGAGAGATGGTTTTTTATTTTCTAATTAGAATTTAGCATGTATTTTGTGATGTGTAAATCAAAAGCTCAGTAGGAATAAATCAGCAAAATATTTCTTCCGTAATTTTTGTTGAAGATTTTCTTACAAGTATTCCACGTTTTGACCTTAAGGAGTTTAACATTTTTTGCTGATTATTCTTTTAAGACACATCAATTTCATCATTTAAGATGTAAAAATATATTATTTATATGTTGAGCATTTATAAAATGAAAAATTTATTTTGTATCAAAACAAAGTTTTTTTCAGTTTAAATAAACTATTCTAATGATTCATTAGTGATTTGAGATGATATTTGCTTATTGTTCTTATAACCATGTTATTATTGGTTAGTTTATAAACATTTTCTGATTTATTTACTTGAAATTACCTATCTAAAAATAAATAAAATGGCGGGCATATAATAATAAAATTTAAATGGGAAAATTCAAAGAGTTCCGGTGGTCTAGAGCTAGAAAATTTAAGGTACTTTGAGAAACGATATTTAAACACTTTGGGGTTATTATTACACTTGTTTCATATACAAGAATATTTTTTTCAAAATTTTAAAATTGGTCTAAACTAGACCCTCTCGCAAAATCTAAACTGGACAATATTATCGATTTTGACTTTTCTATTTATCTGAATAATAACACGAAAAGAATTACTACATTTAAAGTCAGCAAAGCAAAGTTCTTCGGTTACTTTGGATGAACTTTGGATGAACCCTAAGAGCTAACCAAGATCTACAGTGTCACATTTTTATCTTATTTTAAATCTAATATCATTCTTCTATAGTTTTGTAGTTTAAAAATCATATTGAGAGCAACGGCTAAATTACATACTTTCTCATAAGACTTAGACTCATTGTTTATACAGTTATATATTTCTTTTTAAGTAGAAGGAAGTTAAAAATTTACATTAATATATTTTATGTTTATTTCTTTCCGACTTGTAGTACCTAAAAGACAATTATAAAAAAGTTGTGAAGTTGTGAAGAAAATTAAATTTTTGGAGTTGTCCGTAAAAAAAATTACAAATAATGCAAATTCAAAAACTGAAAAAATTTTGAATATCAAGTTCCCCAAATTAAGTTAAATTTTGGTTTTTTTCTGGTTAAACTGCGTTAAATTTATTCACTTTTAATCAAATAAGTTTATCAAAAACTTTTAGCTTTCTTAGGGTTGGACTTTACAAATATTAAAACCAAAGATTAATTTAGTGAAGTCTTAAGTTCTACAAGTAAAACTTTTTCAATTATTCAATTTATTTGAATGAGAAAGTTTTTTTCTTGTAAAAATTTTCTCAGAATAAGTTTTTGTTTACGGAAAAAGACCTTCCAAACAACAGGCTTTTCAATAATTTCCAACAAATCACTGAGAGTGTTTATTGCATTGAATGAAATAAGATATTAGTATGTATTAGATTTCTTTTAAATATTCAGATTCAAATGTAATTGCTACAAGTCATTCTGTTGATACCTAGAGACATAGTTATGTAAAATTCAGCTTTATAAAAAATTTTAAAGAGATTTTTCAGTCAAAAACTTTAATCTAAAATTTTGAAAAACGATGGGAAAGTTTAATTTGTCTTTTAACCGCGATCAGTCACCCTTAATATTCATTTATGAGTATAATTATACAAAAATAGTTTAATAAATAACTAGGAATAATCTTGTTAGCTTAAAACTTCATTTGGATAATTTTTATTGAAAAAATAGCTTAGTTTTGCGAAATTTTTGTTTAGATACTTAGAAGCCAAAATTTGTTGCTAAAACTTGGCTTCTACAATTTATGCTGTGGAATGCCCAGTCCACAATCCAATGTTTTGTAACAAAAATAAGTTATTTTGCTTTATACGTACTTATATTTATCGACACAACAAAAAAAGAACAAAATTTCAACTCAAAAAGAAAAGAAATTTTTTTTAAAAAAAATAGTTAAAAACAATATTTTTTAGTAATAATCAATTTAAGCTTTTAGGTATATTTAAAGTCTAATACGTTAAAGAATATGTCTCAAAAATTTCAAGTTGATGTCCTAATTAAATTTTAAATTATATTTGATTTTGTTTTTAAAGAAACGTGATTTAAATTTTCGTTCTTGTAAAGTAGAGTTAAAACCAATTTATAGCTACCCCACCTTAATTTCAAATGCAAAGACTATAAAATAAGCTTCCAAAGAAATAAAAATAGGGTTGCATTTTTTTCTGTGCAATTCTGTCCTCTTCTGGGTAAGAAAGGTAAAGGCTGCTAAGAGCATACGTACTCACCTACCTGCTTTCGGTAATTGTGGCGCTCATAACTTCACTTCCATAAACTTCTTACGCTTTCTATTGAGCTCAAAATATTGAAAGTTTATTCATTAACTTCAAAGAAAACCAAAAAAACTAAAAAATGGAAAAATTGAAAGTTCGGTAGGATTTTCTCCTTTTACATGGTTTTCAGAATTTTCTGATTTTACAAGCTTTAATTTTCCAAATAGGAATATAAAAATTAATACAAATAATTAAATCATCAAAATGAAATTTTTCTGTTTATTGAAAAACTTTAATGTGTGCTCTAAATTACATTTCAGAAATGATTTTTAAGCTAAACATAAAATAATAACAGAACCCTACATATAAATTGTAATTTATTTAATCTATTAAATCTTTAACTTTTTATATTATAAATATTTAGTGAAATATGTAATCACAATAAAATTTTTTTTTTTATGATTATACTTCAATATATTTTTTGGACGAAAAAAAAGACAAAAGTTATTTTGCTTTTTTCCCAAGTCGTTATGTTTCTTTTGAAACTTTCCGAACTATCAAAAATTTGAGAAAAACTTTCAAATAATTTGTAATCATTAAGTGGATAATTGCTTGCTATAAAGTAAATAAAAAATAAGTAAATATCATAAGTAAAATTTTTATTAAGTGATAATTCTCAATAAGTGCTACTTTTTTTTGAAACTAATGAAAAAAGAAAAAAGAATTATTCGAAGGTAATAAGTTGGTTTAATTAAAACAAATCAATTACTTGGTGTTTTGGGATATTCCAAATACTAAGATATTGTCCTCAATTCAGATAAAATTTTATTAAACTTAAGTTAATTCCTTGAATTTTTATAGGCTGGTTTATAAATTTTTGGGAATTGTAAACTAAAAAAATAAACTTTGTTGCAATTTTAATTATGTTATATCTATCCCTAAGAAAAGTTGGTCATTTTATAAAATTATTTAAAAAAAGGTAGTATGCTAGAAATTAAAGTTCTTTTGCCTAAAAATTTGCTGCTGTTACTAATGTTAAAACTAAAAGCACGAAATTATCTCTTCATTTAATTGTTTAGTTTTTTTGTTTTGATTTTTGCAGTTTTTATGGAGTCTAAAGGTTTTTTATTCCTATTTAGACTTTATTTGATGTCTGATTTTAATTAATAATTTCTTCCATATTTAAATCAACCATAGTTTAATTTTTCATGCAATACAAGAATATTTGGGGTGAAAAGTCTTATACTTTTATTTAATTAAACTATGATTAAGTTGCAAAGTCTTAGATGTGTCAGTGAACTTTTAGATTTTTCTAAAAATAATTTGCGTGCTTAATAGCATATTATGCAAACATTTTTTTACAAAAGCTACTTAATTTATTCTAAAGGCTTATTATTGCGTAAGTTTTTTTGAAAAAATGTTTTTTTTAGATATTTTTCTGCATAAATTTACCATAATAATATTCTGCTCTTTAAGTGTAGTTCATATAACATATAACAATTTAATTGAGTCAAAATAAAATATTACATCTGAGTTTGCGTAGGCTTCTAAGATACAAAACAATTCTGATTACTTGAATCGAAATTGCCATTAGATCAAGAAAGAAGTTTAAATGGAACCAAAAGAGCTTAATTTAAAAAATATTTATTATTGTTTTTTAGTGTCATAGCCAAAGAAAAATGTGTATGCAAGAAACTCAGGAAGAATACATCAACGCCAGACTCATACGAAAATTCAATCAAACATGTTTTTTTCTAATTTTCAAATATTAAAACGTGGCATTTTGTGTATTTTTAAAATTTATAATATACATTTCAAATATTTATTTAACCAAATTATCCGAAATAGTGAAATCATCTCTAAACAGAAAGACTGAATAGTATTTTGGAAGCCAAAAACGTCTGCCTTTATATCTTTTTTACCAGTCGTCTATAAATTATTTCGTAGTTAAGCATTAAACTATGTTAATACTTTTGACTATTCTTATTTTACCAATTACCAAAATTTAACATTGCATGAAAGTTTTATTAAAAACTCTAGTGTAGTACAACTAATAACAGCATTTTTGATAGATTATGGTTACTAATCTTGAAATTACTATATTCCCAGTAGAAGCCCAGTTTTTGTTTTATTTAGCGCTAATTTTAGTAATTCAATATTAGCAATCTTCCAGCAAAAATACTTTATCAGTGATTTATATAAGCATACAACAAATATCTCAATTTCCTTTAATTGTAGTAATTAATAATCTATAAGTTATTGATAAAACATAATTTTATGAAAGTTTCCTTTTTATTTTTTTGTTTTTTTAAATACATTTTAAGCCTATGATTGTATCAAAGAGCTGTAAAGTGTGAGTTTTCATAAATCATACTATCGTTAGAAGTAACTTTAATGGGATGGTGTTCATTTATAGGTTACTTTTTGAATCACTGTTAATTTAATACAACATATGAAATGAATTAATTACAAGAATAATAGTTGCTTAATTTCATTACTACTAATATTACAGTCTTGAATCTTTGAACAACAAATAAGGAATCTTTTAGCCTTATTAAGCTAAATTATTCTCTACATCAATCGCGGAAATTTCTATAAACCAAAGAAGCAAGTCAATTATAGTCAAGAATGACTAGTATTCAAGTACTAATTAGGATGCCATGAATTTTCAGTTGTAGATTAATAAAAACATGTACCTTCTCGGACAAGGAGTTATTTGAAACTCTGTACAACTAATAGAAAATGTTTTGTAGCTTTTACTAAAAACAATTAATGCGTATTTGAAATATTGATTTTCTTTTATCTCTAATTGTTCAAGCTATCAAATGAATATTTCTATTTTTCAAAAAAGAATAAAGTAATTTTTTACAAATTCTGCACTGAATACTTTAAAATTGAAGACCTTCATAAAAATTATATATAAAAAACAAGGCCTAGTTTCTTGTTATTTTTGTGTTTTTTTGTTTGTGTGCTTTTTAGAATCATAACAAAATCATTTAACAAAACTTCCGGCAATTAATATTAACAAATAACAAATGTTTATTATAATCCATCATATTTTTATTTACTTATCACAGAAAAAATTTACCTCTTAAGAACAAAATAAAATTTAAAATTTTATGCTAAAATATCATGTAATCATTATTTTTGATCACGGATCAAAAAATATTTTAAGATGAAATTATTCTTACTTCACATTAATGTCAAGAGCATTTGTTATTAACAATTACAGAGATAATAAAGCATTTATATATGGCAAAAAGAAAAAGAAAAACAGTAAAATAGTACCAATTAAAATCATCATCAATATTTCTTGCATGAGACTAACATTTAACGATTTTATTTTAACTTTTTTTTTTTTTTTTGTTTTTGCATTATTTTATTTGTATATGATTTCATCAATTTAATTTAAAAGGATATATATTTTTTTAAGAAAACCCTTTCGAAAAATAATCTTCAAGGTAACACAAATTATCTTTATATTTTATATACAATGCAAAATTTGTAGAATCCAAAAAAGAAAAATTATGATAACTTCAAGAAACTCACAGAAATTGTAAAGAAGTGGATGACGTAACTTTATACATCTATGAAATCTGATATTTTAATGGTTCATACGAAATATTACTTGGCCATCATCATTTTCAATAGAAAGCGAAATCACTTACAAAAAATAAAAAAAAAAACAAAAAAACGACCAAACTAAAAACATAACAACAAATAAAATATAAGCAATCTTAAGCCCAAAGTGCACTTGATGTATGGTAATAACAAACATGTATCTTTAAGAATTCACTTTAATGAAAACTCTATGGTTTGGTGTTTTTTCATTTTTTTCTTTTTTTATGTGGTATCCATAAACTAATACTGTATAAAAATTTTCATGCTCCCGTTGAATATCTCCCATCCAATTTTTATCATAATAACTTGTATCTAACAAATATATATATAAGGATGGGGATCAAATATTGGTCACTCATCAAGTAAACTTATTACAGTTAGCATCGTTAAAGTACGCGCAATTAATAATGGTAGGTTTCAGTTTATATATTATATAATATACATATATGAATAGATACAAGTCAAAAACAAAGAATAATAAAAATATTAGTAAAGAACAACCAAATTTATCATCTTAAATGTCAAAATGTGAAACTATGAAGTATATATATCATAATATCCGGCTAGATAACTAAAGATCGTGACTCTTTAGTATCATTGTGAAAGAGTTTAAAAAAAAAATAAAGTCTTGGAAAGCTAAACCATTGTGTAAAGTGTTAAAAGTAAACGAGCTAATTGTTTTGTATGCAAAAATAAGAATTAATTTGGTGTTCAAAAGAAGTCATAAATATTAATAGGAGTGTCATATAAGTGTTTATTTATTTAACTAAAATTACACTGTGTTTTGAAAAACGGAAGAAAATAATAATAATAAAAATTATAGAAATTTATTTTATTCCAATTATATTTTATTACCTTTGGGATATAAAAATTAATTGGAATAAAATGAAAAAAACAAAAACAAAAAAAAATTTGTTCACTTCTATTTTCTTTCAGAAATCATTAATTACACTGGCATTTATTTGTGCTGTATCAGCAGATGTTTCACATTTAACTGGTGTCCTTAAAGATGATGGATATCATTATGATCATCCATCAGTTGGATTTCCAAATTCAAATAATATTAATAATAATGATCAAGGTATAGTAATTAATCGTCCTACATCACAATCAACTACAATTGGTAATAGCCAAAATCAATATCCTACTGGACAAACACAATATCAGCCAAATAATTATCCATCAACAACAAAACCACAATATTTACCACCTTATACTACATCAAAACCATATTCTAGCCAACAACCTTCACAGAATCCAATTTTTTCAACTCCTTCACAGCCACAAGGTTTTAATCAAATTAATAATCGTCCAACACAAAATTCACAATATCTACCACCAATTATGGGTTCATCTAGACCAACGGCTAGTTCATCATATCCAACTACAACAGAAACATCTGTAATTGGTTATCAATCAACATTACAACCTAGTTATTCTACAACTATTGGTCAAGGTTATCCAGGTACTTCAACATCTTCTGGTTATGAAAGTGCTCCAACAAATTATCAACAAAATTCAAGTCCAAAATATCCTCAGCCAACACAATATTCATCAACACCAGGTATACAACAATCAACTGGAATATCTATAAATGGATATAGTCAACAAAATCATTTAGGACATCATACAGATCATGATAATACACAAAATTATCAACCATCTACTCAACCATCATATACAACACCTTTACAAAATTCTAATCAATTTACTGGTGATTCTTCTCAAGCTCAAGCTGGATACCCACGTCCTACTCAAGGCTATCAACAACCAAATGGTTATTCTCAAACTTCAACATTAGGATATCAACAACAAAATACACCAAGTATATTTCATGAAAAACAATCATCACCAGCATATCAGCAGCCAAGTTATCCATCATCTGGTAACTATCCTCAAAATAATGAAGGATATCCAACTGGACCTGGAAATTATCAAAATCCTACAACTCCTTCACGTTATCAGCCTTCAACAATTAGTAATGTACAAACAACATTCCCATCTAGTCAGCCATCTTATCAGAATGGTGGTGTATCTGTAACATCTTCAGGATATTCTCCTGAACCAGCTCCTGCACATAGTTTTGGTCCAGATGGATATAATTATAAAATTCCCAGCAATTCTTTCAACTTTTAATAAATATAATATTTTGCCATAAAACTATTTCAATAAAACAAAAATTTCGATATATATGTCAAATTTTGTATATTTACTGTCGTTTTTTTTTGTTTTATTTATTTATGATGCCACAACTGAAATTTTGTATGCATTCAGCATAATGACCTGGCTTGGTTATTAGTTTATGCAAATTAATGAAATATTGTTTTGACCTTAGCATATTCAAATTTTTTTATATAACAACAGTTTTGTAATCCTTTGTCCTTTTGTTAACTTTTTTTGAAAAAAGAAGAATTAAGCTGATTGTTGTGTTTTGAAGTTTTTGGATCAAGAATTTTTTTACTTTTTTGTTGCAAAATAGTTTTAAATTTTGTCTTGATGATGAATAAAATGTGCAATCGTAATTTCAAAGCAGTTTTCGATTTCAATTTAACTTTTTAAAATTATTATCTTTGTGTAAAGGAATCAGAATTTACAACTGTACCGTAAAAATTATTATTTTCGTAGTTTTCAAAATCTCAAAATAACAATTTAATGTTCTTAAGTTTTTTGGAGGTTTTCGTGATTTTTTCTTATTTATAGTTTTTCTATTTTTTCAGTAAAGTCTGTAATTATCAGATCCTTCAATGCAAAGAATTCAGTCATTATGCGTAATTCTATTAATTTTGCTCTTTTGGAAAAGGTACAAAAATAGAAACTTGTAAAATACTATATTTCTGGTCAAAAGAAATTCCAACAACCTTTTTGCTAATTTTGAAAAAATTTCATACCAGACTCTTTTAAAAAAAACTCTTTTTTGACTTTGATATAGGTTTTTTAGTTAATAGGAAAATTAATTTGAAGATTAACCTGTGCGTATGTTTGGCTCTCCCAATCGTGCTTATTTCAAAAGAAAAGGAACAAATATTGATAAATAAGTAAATAAATCTATTTAATTTGCTCATTTTGATTTAGTTTCCCATAAAAATTATATCTTTATAATGAAAAGGATCAAACTGAAAGAAACATAAAAAACAAACAAAAAAACTATTTTTATTTGTTTAACCCAGGTGTTATAATGTATTTTTGTTTTTGTTTTTATTTAAAAAAAAAACTATACTATTTGATCAATTTTTTCCGCATAAAATATCTCTAGAATTCAAAGAATCCATTTAATCTCATAATTTACGAAATACATCTGGTATTACGCAGATATATTAGAATTAATAATTTGTCAAAAATCAAATTTATTATTTGACCGTCATGATTTACGGTTAATAGATTAAAATAGTTACCAGTTAAAAAAGTAGCAGACGACGATTAAAAAGATATATGAGAAATGATCAGCAACAAAAGAGTCAACCAAAAAGAACAACAACAAAATTTCACTTTCATTTTTCTATGACCATTGGATAACTCTTCTTGACATTGAATTTTGTTTCATTTGTTTTTTATTTGTCCGATGTTATTTAATTAAAATGGCTACTAATTGAGTTATTTTGTTAGTTGTTAAAGCAGGAAAAAAATAATTTAATTCAATAAATTATGAAATAATTATGACTAGTAATAAAATTAAATTTTAATGATATATTTGTTGCAATAAAAAGAACTGTAAAATATTTTTTTCGAGGCTCAATTGATGAAATTAAATGAATAAGGAAGCCTAAAATGGTAGTTAGTATTACTTGAATTTCAAAACATTGAATTTAGAATGTTTTAATAGTTTCGAAATTTAAATGCTTTGAAAAAAATTCAGACAGATTAGCAAGATCAATAATAATTTGAATTTAATAAAAGAAAAGTGAAAATTTTTTACTACATTTTACATAAAAGATCGTTTTATATTTTAAAATAAATTTTGTGTTTAGTCCTTCTATTTTGGTATCTCTTTTATATGACAAATAAAGGTCAGGTTTGATGGTGATAGTATAAAAACTTTTATTTAGTACCGCGTAATAAGGTTTGCTAGATATGAAATTTTATAATAATGGAATTTGGTTTCGTCATAACGGCCGGAATAGGTATGAAGACTATGACACTTTAATTATAAAAGGAGCTCCCTTTTTCAGTTAATCTTATCTCATGAGAATAATTAAAAGCTTTCTAGTTATTGAAACTCATTTTTTCTGCTATTTAACTACTTATCCTCCTTCGAATGAGTTCTTAGAAATCTCTTGCCTAACTTTCAAGTTTTATCTAGTATTGAATGTGTTGGTAATAGTTAACTTTTTGAAACATTTCTGAGCGATAAATCTTATTATTACACAATTATAGTACATGCAGCAAACGTTAAGCTGATTTTCTAATCTTTAATGATAGTGAAAAATAGCATAAGTATATTTCAATTCTTCAAGAATCACGAAGAATCAAATTACTAGAAAAAGAAAAATCTAACAATTTCGTAAAACTGAAAAAAGTAATCTTAAAAATTGAATCATTTTGCACAATAAATAAATGACATAAAAACAGAATCGTGAAAACTAATTTTTTATTTTTTTGCTGTTGTTTGCTGTATAAACTAGAACTGATTTGCAATTTTCACATGAAAATTAGGTATGTTGGGGCTTAGTTGGGAATCTATGGAGAGATATCGAAAAAGGTAGCCTTTAAGGGGCTAATATTGCTTCTAGTTTCACATGTTTATTTTCTATTTTATTAAGAGGGTAGTTTAGTATTTCTCTTGATTTTTTTTTTCTTTAATATTAAAATGCTACCACTCAAAATTATTGTGTCAAAATTTTAAGTTGTGACAGGATCCACAAAATGATGATAAAACGAGGTTTCTTCGTAACTTGTAATATTTCAGACACGTTTTTCTCATATTTAGTATTTTGAGAGCCATGGGGCAACTGTAGCCCCATTTTTTTTACATCGATTGTTTCCAAATTTTGCGCACTTTTTCTGTACGTAAATAGCAACGTTACATTGTCAAGTTTTTTTCCTTGTTTATAATAATAATTAATTTTTGTAACAATAAAATCGGAAATTTTGTGTATCAAAAATTTAATAAAATTTTCACTAATGCATTTTTGCACTATAAGCCTACAGAAATATATATACAAAAAAACTGCTTGATACTAAACGGTATTACTTAATTATTTAATAATTTTATTAACCTCCTTCCTTTTATCACCTCCCATTGTCCTTGCATTTTTTGGCTAAGCATTTTACTGTAGCAGTGGCGTAGATAGCTTTTTGCGATGGGGAGGGGATATGATAGCGACCACTCAAGATAAAAAATAACTTTCGAATATTCAAACTGTCTGCGAGAAACAAAAATAAATTTTTAGAAAATATATAACATATCTTTTAAGACCTTTCGAATTTCAGCTATTAAAACAGCTTTATCAGCTTTTTAGTCATGAGAGAGGGATTGATCTTCTTGACCCCCCCCCCCCCCCCCATATCTACGCCTCTGTACTGTAGAATGGACCTTATCAAACTGTATCTATGTCATAATATGTTTATTGGAAGTAAGTCACTTCTAGAATTTCAGCAGCAAATCTTACAAAAGAATTTGTTATGACATTCTAGACCAGGCTATCGGGAACGCATGGCACTTGTAATGTGGTATAATAAAAATTTTGACAAACGGTTATAACTGTTATTGATTGCCTGAAAAGTATTTATATGCATTTATTGATTCTATATCTATGGTGAAGACAGGAAAATGCTACCTGCTGCGTAACGACTTAAAGCTAGGTATTGTCGGTAATTTTACAAAGTTATATTCTACTGGAAATGAGCCAACGTTTAAAGAACCAGCTTGTTATTGTCATTAAGAGGATAATACGTCTAAATTGTTTATTAATAAGGTTTTTGGAAATTAAAACCCTTACTTTAATAAAATAATTTTCTATACACAGAGAATATTTTAAAATCTTTAACAAAAAACAGTTTTTAATTTAAATGCAAATTTTGAAAATTTGAAATTTTCCAATAAAATTCTTAGTAATTAATCCATTAATGATGGATTAGGTAGTTTTTCATTAAAGTTGTTATGTATCTTGTTATTTTATTCTTAAAACCTAGCAATCAATTTTACAACTCTTTTGCGATGAGCAAATAGTTAAGTAAGAAAAGCTGTTTAATTGACAGTGGGGAAAATAAGTTATTAACTAAATGGTTCCTAAAAAGTATACTTTCAGATTGTTCAGAATCGACAATTTCACTGAAATTATTATATTGCCTAATATGAATTCAGAAAAGATGTCTATAATTTTCAGCTTTTCGGATTCAGAATATCTATCACAGAACTGGTATCTTATTCATGTTAGATATAGAATATCTATCTATTTTATTCATAAAATTTGTATACAATATGAAAAATAATTTGTAAAATTATGAATAAATTGAAGATTTTAGTATTTTGATGAGCTATAAATGACTTTAAAATTCATTGAAAGAGTAATATTTTCTTGGATATATCTATGCGAACGAAAGTTCTTAATTTAAAATAAATAAAAAGTATATATTTGGAGTTGCCCTCTAAATAATAATTTATTTAATGTGTAAACTTTAGTTCTTACTTTATTTTAAAAAATTAAATAAAACAATTTTACATGAAGTTTATTTCAGAAATTGGAGATGTTAGTGCAGAAGAAAATAAGAATTTCGGGCAGTTGCTGTTTTAGTTCAGTTTTTGAAGATGTAAGAAATCTAGAAATTCCTTTTAAGTACAATTTTTGTTAAGAACTTTATTTTAAAATTTTAAGTAAAAGTTGATTTTAATTGCATTTAACAAAATTGGTTTTAATATTTTTACACTCGCGAAAAAAGAATAATTAGGTACCCGAAATGCGTGCTTTCAAGAAAAACATTTGAAACCTTTTCTTCCAAGTACTCCATATCTCTGTGTGTGTGTAAAACGATTTATATGATGGTGAGATATGGATAAAGCTATAGCATTTTTCTATAAGGAAATAGTGGTTCAAAAAATCACTAATTAATAACACTGCATTAAAATTTAGATCTTTGAGTATGTATAAACCCTGGCCTCCCGCGAAACTAAATTTTGACGTAAACGCTTAGTAAGTATTCTGAAGTTTTTGCAAAATTTGTGCTTTTCTTTGTTAGTATTATGAATGAAAACTATGATGAAAGACGCGAGTGAGAAGTGTTTCACTAAATGTTGTGTGATAAGCGATGAAAGTCTTAAAGAAAAATATATAAATCTCTTTTACGAAAAGTTAGGTATAAAAGTACAAACATCTTTATTAACTATTTTTTATTTTTGTCAAAGTTTATATCACTTTTTGACTTAATAATTAATTCTGAAAAGTTCCAAATTAATAATCTGATAAGACCTTATTTATTCTTTCTGATTCTAAGTTGATACTCCCTTAATACTAAATCTTAAACTCACTGCAGACATAACCTTGAACATAATTTAACTCACTTACAACAAATTAATTATTAACTACTGCTCAATAATACTAAATTTAGAACTACGTGAAAACTCAAACTTGAAAACTAACTATTAAAAACACATGCTTTTCAAATTAGTGCAGGTGTTATGCGACATTATGAAATATTCGAAATGGCTTGAAGGTCTTTAAAAGAATTTCCTCAATACATCACGGAATCTATTCCGGAAAATTGTATGAAAAATGCAGATGTTAAACCTTTAAAGTATTTCACATTTGTCACAAAAAACAATTTTTAGTTTAATGTAGATCTTACTGATCTGTGTCCTAATATTAGTGTCGTCAATTAAATAGATGGCTTTTCAAAAATACCATGCCATTGATATTTGTTTTATTATTAACTGCAGAAAAACATTAAACAGGAGAGAACTCTGTAAATATACCAAAATATAGAAGGTCTACAAAAATCTTTACAACTATATAGAAAAAAAAACAATTCATTTGTATGAAATCAAAACCATTTGAATATTGGACCTTAGCAAAGATTCCAAGCAGGAGAATGAAACTATGTTCGAATAAAATGCCTCAATAATTTGGAAAAAATATTTCATTAAACTGTTGTCGTTTCTCTTGCCAAAGATTATACTACATTTTCTGATTTTTCATTTGACAGTGAAATGTTGTTTTAGAACCAAAATTTTTTGTTGGCATTACTCTGTATTGCCTTTGCTAATCATTAGGAAATGCAGAAGTATTCTATATGATCTGTGTAAAACGAACGCACTCCTGTTTCTTTTCATCATCACAGGAAATTGACATTGTTAAATTTTATGAATAAAAGACTTAATCATTTTTGTCCAGCCTTACGTAGCACTTTTATTTAATCTATTACTACTACTTTGACCAAAATAGTTCCCAGAATGTTGGGTGTAACCCTCCTAGTATTCGGTTGCCAATTTTTGTTATGTTGCTCAACTGTTTGTCTCTCATACTAAATTTGGCATTATTTCATCATTAGTTATAAAAGTAACGTTCCCTTTGAGTACATGATGTGGGAAATTTTTGATCAAGGTAGTAATTAAATAAACAATTGCCTTTTTTAAAGAAATCATTATTTGAATTATCTAAATTTACACATTTCATTTGATTTTAATCAATCAAATAAACATGTAATTGCATACAAAAATTGTTAAAGTGAATTTGGGACAAACTTAAGGGCAATATGCGTATTGCATTTTGATTTAGCTCAGCTACATCAAATTTAATAACTTTAATTTAATCGAAAAGCTAACAGCATATAAAATCTAACTCTAACAAACCAATTTTTTTTTTCCAAATTAAAATGAAACTGACATTTAACAGGTATTTGAATATTTAGAATCCTCAATCCCCATTTGAGCTAGAACTAATCACGGGCACACATTTGAGATTTTTTATAAATTTTTGTCGCTTCTAGATTTGGTTTAATAAAGTTTAATGAAAAGAACTTAGCTGGATAGATGCTTTTATAATGTATCTAGAAAGAAAAGGCTTGTGTGTCCCATTCCAAATAAGTCATTTATGCACATCTCTGCTGACATATGAAATTTTTTTAATTTCAACTTTATTTTTAGGAGTCAACAAAATAAACTCAAAATAATGAATTCTCAAATCAAATATCTAACATTGTTATTTAACTGATATCATTGAATTTAGAAAAACAATATGAAACTAGAGAAGCAATGACTTTATATTGCTCCTCAAGTTTGTAAAATATCACAAAGACCAAAAAAAATTAATGATTTAATATTTGAAAGTAAAAAGCTACTTCTTTGTTTGCTTTCAATGATTTTTAAGATAAAAATTTTTTCTTTCTGATGTTAACAAAAAATTAATTTTGTTGTAGAAAAGTATTTGCTTTTACTTTAAAATATTTAATTTAATTTTCCTTCATAATTGTTTAAGCTAATTGGTTTTCCCGGAATTCAATCTGAAAATATATCAACATAAAAATGCTCTAGCTAAAACACTCCACATGCTAAAAATGCGTTAATTGAAACATCTGCAAAAGATATTACATCCAACTTAAGCCGACAAAAGAAACACTAAGTACATTGTAATGAAATATACATTATAGCCTTTAGTTTTAAAAATAAAAACTAGAAAAGAATGCTAGATAAATTGCAGCAGTCTATATTTCCAGCATCAGTTTCTGCGATTCATATTGATCATACCACCAGAAAATACCAAAATATCTTGTTGCAGCAAGTGTTTCGTGGTGGGTGTTTTGGCTGGAATATTTAAATCATTTACGATCTTGTATTTTTGGTAGTATTATGCTAAAGAAAATTGTCAAAAAGAAAGAAAAAACTAGAAAAGATTTTAATGAAATATGAGAAAATAGAGAAGAAATTTATCTAATGCGGAGGTGGCATCTCATGAAAGAGATACAATTTCCCAGAATGGATATTAGCTTCAAAATGATATGTGTCTCAATAGTTTAGTCATTCAACATAGTTTAGCTATTTGTGCGGTCGTCGGTTTAGATTCTGAATTTGGTTTTTTGTTTTCATAAAAATGCCGGTAGCTTGGCTTAATTTTTTTTTATGAATTATAAGTGCAAGAAAAACAATATTAACGTTATGTTTTCTAAAAATATAACTAAATTAATTTAAATGATTTCATTTTTTAGATTTTGACAAATTTTTCATTTCTTCCTGCTCAAAAGTAATTTTGTTTAGAAAATATCTTATGAAAGTTTAAAATTAGAAAAACAGTGTTTTTTTTTTTTTTTTTTGGTTTTAAAGTATTAAATACTTTATCGTTTTGCTTTTCATATAATTTTAAATTAATTTATAATTTAAAGAGGATGAAAAGATTTCTACAATTTTAAAGTGTATTGTTATATTTTTGGTTTGTTTTTTGCTTGAATACTGCCATAAACTTAATATAGGTGCCACAATTTTTTCTAGAAAACACTTAAAGTTTTTGTAAAATGTTTTTAAGAGTTACACTTTTGGTATTTTTAGTTGGTAAGTAAATGCTTTTTTTTGTTTTTTCATTGAATAAAATATCCACCATGCGTACATTAAATTGATGAATGCATTTTAAAAAAGATTTTTTCTAATAAAATCTTAACATAAAGGAGTACTTTTTTAAATTTTTTACTGATGCATAATTATGAGCTAAAGGGAAAAAAATTCTTAACAGTGTTTTATGATGAAGCTTTAATAACTACACAGATCGTTGGACCTCTTTGCAATTAGTGTTAGTTTTTTTTGCATTCAGGCACATAGTATTATTGCTAATGTGCTTAGTGCAAGTTTGGCAACAATATGGGCAACAATTACTTAGCTAGTAATAAAATAGAAGACTAGGATATCAATGGCAAACAAAAGTTACATTTTTACAAAAAAAATGTTTTATTGTGTCCCAAAAAGGAAGAAATAAAATCATATTTTTTGACGAGAAATATTTAAAAATATCATTTGAGAACCATTTGATATATTTAAGAGTCCTGGCTTACAGCCGAGCTGACGTCGATTCCGATACCAAAGACAATAAAGAATATGCTACCAAGGATTAGATTATCGCAAAGGGAATCGGTGTCAGCTTTGTTGATAGCCGGCACTCTGTAGGCAGCCTAAGAGTAAAAGTATGACACTTTGGTTGTAAGCTAAAGTAAAACCAAATTCTTAACTTCGTTTGATGTATTGCAGTCATAACAAAAATATAGACTTCTTAATATCTAGTTAATTTATAACTTGATAAAAGAAAAAAAAATAACTAAAATTGCCCTTAGTTTTAGGAATATAAATTACTGTAAAATCTTTGGAACCAGTTTACTCAAGAACGCTTGAGAGTTGTGTTCTACTGTTTTAAATTTAAGCTACTCTCATCAAGAACTACCGATTTGCCCAATCTCATTAAAATCCGTTTCCCCAAGCCCGTAGCATTCCCTTGTAAGCTTCAGCAGGTAGTTATAAAACATTAATTAGACTGATTGAACTAAAATTTGTTATCAACGTCTACCAACGTGAAAAGAAAGAACTTAAAAAGAAACGCCATCTATATGCTACGCCAAAAGCTTTCCACATTCTTTTTGTATTTTATACCATTTTTTATTTTAAATCTGAAAGTTTAGTTTTTTGAATTATAATTTTTTTAAAAAAAAGTTTTGCTTTTGTAGTTTTTCTAAGAAGAAATTTCAAAAGACAAACCCACGATAAAAATTTTCTTGTAAAAAAAAATATATATTCTTAGCCCTGCATTGATTTTTTTGTAAGAAAAAGTAAAAAAAAAATCTAACAAAATTTTTTCTATAAAATGTTTTTAGTACTTTTACATCTTTTCATGATTTATCCTTTTTCTTCTGAAATTTTTGTAGTTTTCTTTTCATCCAGGTATTCACATTATTTATATAATTCAATGAAGGACTACTTTTGTCTGTCATTTTCCTTCGTACTTAAAATTTTAATTTCAAAAACTAATTATAAAAAACTTAGTTTTTCTAGTATCTTATATCCTTGAGATATATTAACAACACCATAGATGTTGGGATTTGTTTTAATAATTGAGATTTTATTTTCCTTTTTGCATAAAGCGATGTTTATACAAAGAAAAATTTTGTTATAGTATTTTTATGATTATTAAAACTTTAGTTAGGCTTTCAAAGACATTTTTAAGAAGTTTGATATTTCAAAGCTCAAAACTTAAGCAGATATCTAGGTCAGGTATTGACAAACAAAATATATATAAAAATTAGCACTTAAAACAAAACACAAGATCTTTATTAACAGCACAAAAAAATTTTTCATTACGTAAATTGCTTTTAAATATCAAGTAATGGAAAATCAAATACAAACTGTCAATTTTCTTCCAAGGCAGATATCAGTTGCTTTAATACAAATAGAAAGACCAAAATGTAAATACCTTAAACAATTTTACCTAAGATATTTATTATTTTTTTCTCCTCACTAAAAACTGATGCAAAAAAAAAAATATTAAAGTACTATTATTAAGCAAGACAATGTCTCTCATTTACTTACCTTTTTTATTCTTTTAAATGAAATTAAGCTCTCCTACTCTTAAATAGTTCCAATTGTATTTAAAAATTCATCCTTTATGCCAACAGCATTAAGACAAAAAGAATGATTTTTAAGTAAGCATTCATTAGCATTTATTACTAATTAAGGACTTTTTCCAACATTTGAGAAAAAAAAATCTTTAATTTTTTATACTCAGAGATGGTAAAGACTCTTAACAATTTAATTAACGTAAGTTTTTTAAACTTAAAAAGTTTTTACTTAATAAATGAAGGTTTTTTATTTGAAAAAAGTTACAATGTCTTTTGTAAGTTTTTTACAATCCATATAGATATATATATATATTCTTATACAGTGAGACATTTTCCACAAATTTGCAATAAATTATTTTACTGATGAAAATAAAAAATCATTGAAGTGAGAAAATTTAACTACTCATGCCTAGAAAGTAAAAAAAGAAAGTCGTCTCCAAATGAATATTTATCTAGAAATGATTTCATTTGTCCCAAGTGGGTCATTGATTACTTTGGAAAACTTTTCCAGTTAAATTTAGTAGCTATAGTTTCTTTAATTTTCTTTAAAAGAAAATTTTCCAAACTTCAAATATTTTTGTTCAACCCTTTTATACACAAGAGAGGTTTAAATTTGTTGAGTTGAATAAATTTATGGTCGAAAAGATCTGATGTCTTTTTAAGGAGTTTCATTTTTGTTTTTCTATTTTATTGAATTATTATATCGAAAACTTGTTACACAAAATCAATTCAATTATTGAAAACAGATTGTAATGATTTGCATGCTAAAAAATTTATTCAAAGTGGAAAAAAAAATTTTTTTTATTTTATAAACTAAAAGAAATTTATTTATTGAACTTTTTGAATTTGATCGTTTTGTTGCTGTTGTGAGTTTGTGTTTTGAAATGTTCTTGGTTCGGGTTTTTTTTTAATCGAAACACTTAAAAGCTTCATTTTTTAGCACTTATTTCTTCATATGTTTCTATATTAATTCATAGTAAAATTTTTAGGTACTTTGTATTTTAAATTTTCATTAAATAATTATCTAATAACTTAACAAAATTTTACACAAGTTAAAGTCCTTTACAAATACAGTATAATGCATACTTTTGTTCTTAGCTCATAAGCCATAATTTTGGAGTGCTCTCTAACTCTTCTTATTTCATTAAAATAAGCTAAATTCATAGGATTAAGTCAATCATTAATAATATTCATTTAAAATTTTTATAAAATTCCGAGGAGTAAATAATTTTACACATAAATTTCTTACTTAAAAAGTTTTGCATTTGTTAATTTTAAAAGGTCTAATTAAGTTTTCAACCCATAATTCAATGATTTCTTGTAGTCCTTACATAATGAACTCTCCTTTAATTAAATTGTTTTATTAAAGAAACTTAAATTTAATTCCTTAACTAATCCTCTTAAGTTTCCTTATTGATAAAATTTAAAGAAGGCAACTACATTTTATTTAATTAAGATAACTAAAAGCTCTTTCAATCCCTTAATGTCAATTTCTACAGAAGTTTTTATGAAAGAATTAAAATTGAGGTGAAAATTCGTTGAAGTTGGTCTTCTCTTAAATTAGAAGATCAATAAATAAAATTAACTTGCATTATTTTAAATAAAATTATTTCAATTGGTAATTGTTGAAATAAATTGATCCACATGGTTGCAATTAGAGATACAGCAATTACTTATTAAGTCTTTAAAGAGCTGAATATGCAGTTTTTTTTTAATTCTTCTAAAATCTCCTAAAAAATATTTAAAATCATTTTAGAAAAAGGAAAACTAAAATCTTATTTGAAATTTTATTCAATTTGGGTTGTAATAAGGCTTACACAGATTACGCCATCTACATTGAAAAAAAAAGAACAATTTATATAAATTCAGGTTACTCATAGAACTGGTAAAGGTTTATTATGTGACTCAATTGAATAATATAATCCTTTTAGGAAATATTTGATCACCAAAAAGTTTCTTTGATTCTACTTTGAAAATTTTTTATTAAGTTTATTTTCATAAAAAGTCAAAAATATTGCATTGCTAGGACTATTTGAAATCACAAAAGAATGAAGGAAAATGTTTTATGAGAAGTTTAATTACTAAACTAAATTTCTAAATTAATTCTGATAGTTTTTGTTGCAGTAAGCCTTACATTTATTTTTATACAGTAAAAACTATAAAGTTCTATGTTATGCTATGCCAAAATAAGAAAACAAGCAAAACAATTCCAATAATCTACAAATTTTTAATTTGTAATTCGGGAATGGTATGTTTTATTTGTTTTTGTTTCAAAGGACTCAAAACCACCTTCAAAGCTGATCTTATAAAACAAACTTACTCTTATTGCTTGAGCTGAATAAAGTTGAACAAAATTGCGTAAGTCATGTTTTTGCGTTAAAATAACTTTTATATTTTTTATATTTTGATTAAATATAGAAACCAATTTTAATTATAGCTGGGTTTAATTCAAATTGGCATTGTTTTTGTTATTTAGTTAACTATAAATTTATTTACTTACAAACTAGACAAGTAAAATAATTGAAAGATTTTGTGTTTCTTAGGATGGCATCTCCTTATTTCCATATTGAAAAATCACAATTATTTTTCTTATATTTTGAATTATTTTTGTTTCTAATTAAAAACTAAGGTCTTTTTGAATTTGAGCTAAAACTATGAATGAATTAATACCTTCATATTTATAAGTATAGTTCCTTAACTGCTAATTTAGTTTTATTTTAGAAGTTGCAACTTAAAAGCTTTGAAAATTTAATTATTTTTTAAGTCTTCTCTGGAATAAAACATCAAAATATTGGCCATGCATACGTCAGATAGAATTTATTGATCAATGTGTTAGTAATAGAATTTATAAAAGTCAATAAAGCCCAAAAATATGACTAAAATGCTTAGAAAACTTCAATTTTAAATAATTGTGAAGGTAATAGCTAATAAAGGAGTTATTAGGAATCGTATTTATGTGTGGATCTTATAATCACTAGCAAAAGAAAAACTAATAACTGTAACTGAAAAGAAAGAAATATCTTTTGTATAAAACAAAAATGTACTGCTTTGTGTCGAATCCTTTTAAACATTTCCCACATTCATAGTATTTATATACTTATTTAAGTTTTTCAACTAAACACATTTTTAATTATAATTATCATTGTTTTATTTTAATACTGGAAGGAAAACTAAATATGTTATAAATAAGTAGTAAATCTATGAAAAACTCGTAAATGTCCTATTTTGACTTTAATACAGTTTAATTTAAAATTTTTGTCATTTGTTTTCAATATATTTTTGATATTTCGAAAAATAAATTAGTTTTTCTTTTAAGTTTTCAAAAACTAAAAATTCACAAAACAAGTTCCAAATTATAAACGAGCAAAAAATTTCAATTTACTTGAAATTCCACAAAATCAGCCATAATAATCTTTAAACTACTGGTAAAAACTTCCTATAAATGTTTGATTGGTGGAAAAACTTGAAAAGTTATCCTGTTTCTATTTACATATAGTAAACGAGTTTCTAGTTATATTCTTTATTTAGCAATATCATTGCTTACATTTCTAAAATTTAAAGCCAACATTTCAAGTATCTAAAGAAAAATATTTGAAACTTATAGCTTGAAGCTATATATTTTGCCATATAAAATCTTCTTTATATAAACTTTTAAGTTCTTGAACCCAAAATTCTTCAACTAATAACTTAAAATTTTAGACTAGGCTCTATATATATATATGTCTATACTCTTATATTTATTTATATTTATCGGTCTTATAAAATTGTTAAAATCTATACTGCTAGGCAATATTTTTTTGTTGAACTTAAAAAAACTATCACAATTCTAGAAAAGGAACTAGGATATATAAGTCCAAAATCATTGTTTTGCTATCTATGCAATTTTATTTGACAAAAAACGACAAAGATTTTCGGTCCCAGTGAAATAAATTTGCATTAGAAAGATGTAACAAATGAACGAATACTTTAATAGTTTTAGCAAAATCACGAATTGAAAATTTAATAAAAGTGGAGAAATTACAACTTTTTATATTTTTTACTATGAAACATATTTCAATTGATTTGATATTAATGTAATTGATTTTTGAATTGGAATAAGTAGAAAATTAGAACCACAATTTAAATTCCAACAGTGTTTTTTCAAATGCAATTTTATTTCGGGTTTCTGTTTTTTTTCACTTCTTTTTATCTCTCTCTTTCTGTCTCTAAACTTAAATAACTCAACCCTGCGGCTAAAATTTACTCCTTTTATGCTTCTATAAAGCACACTCGCATGCAAAAATGTTAAATCTCACCTTCACAACTGGCCTGATATTTAATATTGCGAACAGATTAGAAATAACATACAAAGTGTGAATTTTAAGCACTCTTGAAGTACATAACTAGAGAGCATTTATGCAGGGAAATATTTTGTTCCCTTTTAAATTAAACAAGAAAAAAAAAGCAAAGCTTGAAATGACAAACAGCCTTCGAAAAAATTTTATCTATCCTTAGGAAATGTGAGAAATATAACTTAAGTATTCCTTAACGTCTACTTTTATCGGTTTGAGCTAAAAAATTTTCTTTTTTCTATTTTACATGTAAATGCTTTTATTTTATAAATCTTTTAAAAGCTTATATGTTTTTTGAAAAATAGTTTTTAGTTCGAAAATATTTAACACAATCCATTAAAATTCATATCAAAATTAAAACCAAAATTTTACTGATTTATTTATAGGGGTAAATGGAGTTTATTATGATTGTGAAGATCCCCCAGTTGTACAAAATGCCAAAGTTTTTCTAGAAGAGAAAGAAGATACAACCAGAGCAGTTTACACATGTTTTGACGGATATCGTCTTAATGGAGAAGCAGCTATTGAATGTGAGATCGATTTAGATGAATGGATGTCTGATCCTCCTATTTGTGAAAATATTGGTAAGTCTTTAATATTTTTATAAAATTTTAAACTTTTAGTTTTTATTGCTTGTTAAAATATCTTTATATCTACAAAAATATCTGCATATCATGTTCGAGTAATATTTACTTCTTTTTTCTACTATTTGAATAGTCAAAAATTCTTTTCTGCTTTATTTTAGAGGTGTAATATGTATTGAAAATATTTAGGGAAAATAGGTTTTTACTGCGTACTCTAATTCTAATGGCTAAAAGTTTAAAGTCAATGGAAAGGAATGCTTTAAAAATTCTTGCTGAAAAGTACTACAAATATTTACGTCCACTTAAAAAAACTAAAATGTTCTTATAGATAAAAAACAAAAAATGAAAGGTTGTGCTTAGGATCACACAACACAAATGAATAGAATTTTTCAAAAGTTTCAAACGTGAAAGGCTTACACTATAATTTTTTCCTAAGCGTGGAAAGTGAATGGTCTGAAAATCTGTGTAAATATATTTCAAATAAAGAACAGTGAACAAAAACTCAAAATCCTCAAGTGACGCTGGTATAGTTTTTGTCCGCTACACCTTTTCTGTGGCTTGTATTATTGATTTGGGCTCAAATTTTATATTTTAGAAAAAGTACAACGTTTAAAAATAAATATGATTAATTGTAAATTAAATTTAACTTTACTTAAATAAATCTAATGAGAAAGTAACAGAAAAATTTTTAAATCCAATATTTATACAAGAATTTTTCAAAATATAACAAAGAGAGAAATTTTCGGGGCCAAGTCAAGATGTGATGATTCTTTAAGTTTGTAACTCGATAAGTTTTATCGTTTTATGTCATTTAACCATTTTCTAACCAGACGCGAGCTTCATCCCAGATTGAAACGTTGAAATAATTTTCGAAGATGTCTGACTTTCCATAAAACTGCACAATTCATTCGGAGAAAGAGTTTAGAAGGACAGTATTTTCTCCTTTCAGTACTATAATTTTCTATATCCAAAGGTAACACACACAATCCAAACTTAAAATTTTAATATAAAAATTACAAAGTTTTTATTAAAATTGAAAGAAAATAGTAAATAATCAAAGTAAAAATTGGAAATAGTTGGGTTCATAGTTATTTCCAGGTTTAGAGTACAAATTTACTCATAAAACTAATTACTTGCAAAATGTAACTCAGGTAAAAGGCAATATTAACTGATAAAATATTTTTTCTTTGAATTTAATACATGGAAAAACCCAGAAAAGAAACCTTGAGTCCATAGTTATTTCCAGTACTGTCCATATAAATATTAATACAAAATAAATTGTCAAAGCAGCTTTTTATTTTGAAATGTTCAGCAAACACGAGAGCAGTTTAGAAAATGTCAAAAAAGTTTTGAATAGTTTTATTAAAGACTAAGATCATTTTTTGCAAATTTTATTAAATTTAACTTTAAGTTGAATATAATAAATTTTTTTTCTAACATGAAACTTTATTAAAGACTTTGATTAAATTTCACATATATACAAAAGGAATAGATTGAAATTCCTTTCGAAGACATTTTGCTAGAGAAATGAAAAAAAAAAAAAAAAAACTTACTGTTCATACACTCTTTATAACATTTGATACCTACTTATAGAGACAGTATCGACAGAAATGATTTATTGAGTATAATCTCGGCCAGCTGCTTTTTGAGCTTTATTCAATATTTCTTCTCTCACATATTGTAAAGATTTCTATCGATGGAATAAGAAATTTCTCTACTTATCTTATTACTTTTACGCAGACGGTCAAAATAAATGATAAATTGTTAATAATATCTTATACTATATGAACGATAGAAAAAACTTCTATAAAATATTAGGTACAAGTTAAATAAATATGATTGAATTAAAATTTAATGATATTATTGAAAAATTAATAAAGAGTCCTGAAACAAACATTGTCTTGAACTAATTAATTTAAATGTACATAAATAATTTGCTGAAAAATTTACCATACTTATTTCAATCTTAAAAATTTGTAGAACCTAAATCTGCTATGTATCATTAAATTATATGAATTTTAAATAATCCTTGTATTTATTTTTATCATTTTTATCCTTCGTATATAATTTCATCTGAAGTATTTGTGTGCTTATGAATTCAATAGAGAAATAGTTTAAAGTGCTTCTACCACCTGATATCAACATTTATATTTAAAGCTTGAGGGTTAACTGATCATTTTTTTTACAAAATTTAGCCTTTAGAATCTTTATGACTCCCATATTTTCTACTAGATGAACTGTAAATATTAAATCTATGAAAATTGCTTCGATTGCAAAAATAAATTTAATTAGTATACCTCAAATGCTATTTTATATTAAATGGAATCTTGAGAATGAAAAATTGTTGTGTGCTTTATTTTTTATGTCGATTTGCGATTTTTAAATGAAGAAATAATTTCATTTCAAAGTTTTTATTTTTTCTTTTATTAACAGAATTTAATTCATAATTGAAATATAATAAATTTATTTTCATGAAATGATTTCATTATCAATTTAAATAAAAATCATATTTTGTTGTTGGTTCAGTTATTTAGAAAAATGATAATATAAAAACAGAAAAATTATAAAAAAAACTACACAGGATGGATGGGCTCTGTATATCTGTAGTAAGTTATTTTTACAGGGTTAGTAAAACACAAGAAAGGAACAAAAAATCATAGAAATTAATTATGTGTGATTAGAATAGTTATTAGTTTTTCGAAGCTTAAAGCCTTGTTCAGACCAGAGCGTATTTCCATCGCTCGACGCCTAAGGTCATAAAACGGGTGATGCATTTTCTCTAGCCATAACCAGAAGAAACAAATTTCTTTCATGAGGATCATTTATGACACTAAAAGGACACTTTATGGCCCTCAAAATTTTTTTTGTTAGCCGATTATAGTGAGCACACTACGATGCCATACAAATGACAACTGATAAACTGGGCCTATCTTTGGTTCTCAGGGGTAAAGATCATAGCGAAAAACATATGGTCACATAACAAACTCAGCCAATTGGGATTCTTTCAAGTAGTTAATATATTTTAGAAATGCTTTTTTAATTAATTCATATTTTGACGTCCATTCATTCAAACCGATAAAACTTTACTGATATTTTTAAAATTAATATTGCAGAAAGAATAATAAATTTTAATGAATTGGCAAAAATGTCATTGAATAATTAAAATGGTGAAAATGATTAGAGCCACCAAGAACCCACTTTCAGAATTAACATCAAAGTTACCAAAAACTACATTGCCTTAAAAATTTTCATGATTGGAAATAAATAAAATTTTATTGTTTTTAATTTCACAAATATTTCAAAATTTTAATCGCAGTTTGCTGCATAATCTTTTCCCGAAAAATATAACTGCGAATTGCATTTTTAAAAATTCCTTAATGAAAATTTTTTGCATAAATTTCAAATTTTTTAAAAAGTAAGTTCAAACTTCTTACGTAGCTTCTTAAAGAAAACCCAAAATACTTTCTTACTCCGAAATGATCCACGTAAAAATTTCAAAAACTCATTTAACCTAAAATGATCATTCAAACTGCCTTAAAAATTCCTTTGTTCAATCTATTTCATTTTTTCAAATATGATAAAAACCAAACTTAACCCAATTATCAGATCCCAATAAATATAATATCAATAAATTTCGAGATATTAACAAGGTTTTATTAAATTTTGATAAAATCAATAGGGCTCATATTATTTACATAATTTTATTATAAAGTTTGCTGTCTGTGAGTTAAAATGAACCTGAAATCTCAGATCAATCAAACAATATAATTGAATCATGCTTTGGTGGCCTTTTATTAGCATTTTGATTTGATGCAAACAACTTGTTCCTATCATTTTCATCATGTGTTTTATATCTTGAAAATAATTCAATTAAAATTTAAAAAAAAAATGCTTTGAATAAAGATTCACCAAATGTCAACCTACGCTTTGTATTTTCTGCATTTAATAAAATTGTGATGGTGCTATGGAAAATTTTTTTAAAGATATTATGTAGGTGTTTAGGATATAGTTTTAAAAAATAATTTATTTGAATGAGATATTTATTTAGTTTCAATGTTTTGCCTATCAATGTGAGAATTTTATTTTAGGCTAGTTCTCATTGCTGGAATCAAGATAGTGCATCTTATTTATTTAAGCAAACAAAATGATAAAGTAAACTAATATAAGGTAATAGCCTAGTGAAACAAATAAAACAACTTAGCTCTTTGAAATTCAGTATTTTTATACAGATAGTCAGGCACTTTGTTCATAAAAACTGAAGCAAAATAGCAATGACTAAAAATTGTAGTAATATACTTAAAGAAAACCAATATTTCTAACTAAAAACTTATAATAATAACGATGTAGTCTGTTTTTAATATGTATCTACATTTACTACCTTTAATCTTAAAATAAATCAAATAATTTCTTCTATCAGTTGCAACTATTTCCTCTTTACTACACAATTCCAAACTTACCAATCTGCTACTCTGAACATAAGAATTGCTTAACACTCTTAATTAAACAGCTCTGAAATCTTTTTATACTCACTAATTGATTAAATAAGTCTAAGGCTTATAACCAAAAACAGATGCACACACACCATAGTCATTAAAATCTTTAAACTTAATATACTTACTTAGAACTAATAAAACTCTTTAAGTTTGACATAATTTGCCATTTGTATTCTTTCGATTTAACGAAAATTTCCTTCATAGCAAACATCTAGATCGATGAAGAAGCAATTTTTCTAGAAAATTAAAAAGTAAAAATCTGTAACTGTAAAATAAAAGACAGGCAATTAATTGGTTTTAAAGACTCCATAGTTGCCGCAAAATTTCCACCTGACGTGTAAAATTCACCATTAATTTCCTGTCTACTATTCAGGTTCTTTTTTACTCTTAACTGAAAATATTGATCAATTTTGAAATTGTTATTTTTCAGCTTCTAATAAATTAGAAAGTTAAAATATTGACAACAAAACTTTGAAACTCTATCAGGGAATCATTTTTTAGGTGTTTATAGATTTTCACTTTTATACAGAAGATTTTCTATTAGGGAAAAAATTTTTTCATGAGAGTGGGTTTTTAAGAACATTTGTTTCTTGTTTTTCTGGTAACTAAATCTTTCTTAAATATTTAGCCAAAAACGCTTAAAAATTAATTAACCAAGCCAGCGTTGAAAATCTTCATATAAAAGTTCCCTTGTCGACGCACTACGTAAAATTGCGTTTTTATATAAGTGAAAAAGCTAAAGAATTTGGATGAAACTAAAGACAAAAGGTTGATGGCAATCAATGAAAATTCTTCTGCAAATTTTTTTGTTAGTACTTACAGAAGCTTTTTACCAAATTTATTGTATTAGTAAAGTTGTAAAACTATTTAAATTTAGTATTAGACTTTAAAAAGAGTTACATAAAAATTCCAAACTCCAAATAAAAGTAAACCACCAAAAAGCAACAAAAAAAAATATCAAAACCTCAATAAGAAGAGAAACCCAGTCGGTAAATAAAAAATATCTAAAAAAGACAAATTAGACATATTTAACCTTAATTTTAGCTGCAGTAGCCTAAATTGGAATAGAACATTGCTTTTAAATCTAATTTTTAAAGTTTAGAGATTTTACAAATGATAATTTATTTTTTAAGCTTTCGTTTTAGAGTTTTAAGAATTATTTGTTTTTTTTTCTTCTTAACATCTAGAAAGGTTTTTTTTCTTGAGATGTTTAAGCATTCTCCTTGCCTTTTATTCTAAATATATTTCATTTTCTGTATTCTGCGCAAGCTGCTTTCTTTTTTGAAGCTTTGAGTATTTTCTTCTTATAGGTATTTTTAAATTTTGAGCACCATTATAGCGAATTTGTATTTTATAAAAGAATTACTAACATTTGAACAACACATGTCAAAATTTAATGACAAGCCGATTTAGATGTATTCCATTTTGAATGTAGGATATTTTAAGCTTCACAAAATTTTTGGTATTGATTACAAAAGAAAATAGATAAATAACCATCATAGCAAAAACTCTCTTTAATCTAAAGGGACCATATACACTAATATTTCTAGAAATTTTAGTCGCTTATGTGAAATCTTTATCAAAATTATTAAAAAGAAGCCTACAAACCACTCAAAGTCGATCATAATATGAAATTGAAGGAAATAACTCATAGTTCAATTGTACTAAAAATTAGCGTTTTTACTATTGGGTTAGTACTTCTGCTACTGACCAAGTTCGTCTTAGAGTTGGTTCCACACTTGTTCATATATAACTCAAAAACTGCCCTTCAATGATTCAGGTATGTTTATGAAGTTGTTTGATCTAACAAAAAAAGATATTGTTAAAATAAATGAACCATAAACCAACCAATACTATCCAGAATCAAACAGGCAGTCAATTGGGTGGAAACCGGCTTGTGAAGGTTATCCTTTAAAAATTATCAACCTTAATAAGACGCAAACCCTCAACATATAGAATTGGAAGCCTTATGTGAAATTTTTAGTATTTTTTGACTTTGAACTATGTTTCTTCAACTTTTTATCTTGTTTTTATTTACCTTAATCAAATAAATTCTTTAACTGATTATTGAGCAGAATAAAAAAGAACAAGAATTTGCACCAGAAAAAAAAAAAAAAAAAAAAACATTATTTACTTTCTCGGCTATGACTGACAAATTGGAAGAAATATTGTCAATGTAAATTGATACAAAGGAAATCTTTACGACAAACCCTAAACGCTAATTTTCCACGTTTTATGTATTCAAAATAAACTTAAAAGTCGATGTAAATATTTGAATTTTTTGACATTGACACATAACGTTATATTTATATATTTTTCATAGAGACAATCCTTTATTCTATTCAATCAATTTCAGTAAAAAAATTATTATTACGGAATACAGTACCTTAATAGCAGTTTGCTTTCTATTTCGTGGAGGTCTTACAGCTCATCATTGGCTGATGTCTAAATAAATATATACAAAGCATCTACCACGTGTTAAAATATAAAATATATTGAACAGGTTCTTCAATTAGATCATAATCCACAATAAGGACTAATAGCGTCAAGAATTACATTCGTAAAAGAACAATAGAACTTCGACATGTACTGACAGATAAATTAAGTTGAAATAGAAATAAATTTATAACAATAAACATCCCTTTAAGGATTTCATTTTCAAAGGAAACTTTCCGTTAGCTTAGCTATAAAATATTTGTATACCGATAAACAAAATATTGCAAAAATTCTGCTCTCAATAACATACAAATTATTATTGTTTATACAAGGAAAAATTCAAAGCCTTCAAACACATTTTCTAACAATTGAATACTTTCAGAGCAATGAAAATCCTTTCTGTATTTTGTGTATATTCTTTTCATGCATATGTGTCCTATTAAACAAGATGAGTACTAAAATGTTTACATTTCTGGAAAAATATGTTTTTAATATTCAGACAAATTAGATTTTTATTGAGATATGTGATACCAAAGCACATGAAAATGTATTTTAATTATTTGCATATCAGAATTTTAATTTCGAAATGGTTTTTTAATTCCTTTGTTGTTTTCAAAGGATGTTAAGTACTTAGATAGTTATATTAAATTTCAGATTGAAACGAAAATACATCACTAAAAATTAAAGCGTTAGAGGTTGAAATAGTTAAAAAAATTTTCGGAATATTATTAATAAGTTTGCTTACAGTTTGCTACTTAACCAAAAATTTTCTAATATGCCTTCTGTAGTAGATTTTACAGCAATTCCAAAGGAATTCAATAAATTCCTTCTTTTTTTTTATCACAAGTATTGATAGCATTTATCAAATTCATTTGACATGCTCGTATTTTAGGATATCACATTTTTAATCGTAATTTACAAAAATTATCCTTATTTTTTTTACATTTAAAGCTAAATTTTCAATACGTATGACACATCGTCCAAAATCTTATGTTTATTTTTAAAATAATGTTAGGGTAAAACTTATACGGTGAGCTTAGATCTAACTTTTTTCTTTATGAACGTGCATGAGAAATCAAAGATCTAGTGTGATTGACAAAATCGTCCAAATTTTTAGTCCTTCTCGAATGGCAGTTGATAGAGGAGTAATTTTAATGCTCTTTGTAGTAGTAACCACATGAATTCATAATGCAACTTGAAAGATTTCTAGACTTATCCATTACTACTGTCCCTAACTTTTAAGTATAAAAATTAATTTTTGTGAGTTGCAAATATATAAAGAAAGAACATCACTATATAGAAAGGATTTAGTGATCAAAGTAAGAGGGAATCTTATGAAATAATATCAAGTGCACTTATATCATCCATTCGAGTAAAAATTGAAGGATATTGGCTGGTTTTAATTTCATATATCAAAAAATTACTTTTATGCTTGTTTAACAGAATTAATGTAAAAATTTTATTTTTATTGTTTCCAAAAACTTAAAGATTTTTTAACACCTTTCCAACTTTTTGAAATAGATTTGCTTCTGTTTCTAATTTACACAACTCATCTCTATGACTTTAAGAATTTAAAATAAAAGAAGTTTTGCTTAACACAAAAAACAATTACATTAAATACGATTTTCTTCAGAAGAATTCTAAAGCAAACAACATTGACTATTTGTTGTTGTTGTTGTTGTATTGACAAGTTTAGAAGATAAATTGAACTCCAATCTATATTATGTTTTGTATTCAAAGAACTTACGAACCTTACGAATCATTCTGTGTTTTTCAGTAAAATTTTTTTTTTCTTTCATTTATAATGGATTCATTTGATCCATAACTTCTCACCAATGGCTCATAAACAGGCACATACTTTGAAAAAGAAGAAATATTATCCTGCAAAACTTCAAATTTAAAAAAATTATGTTAGTTTTCTCTCATATACTGCTCCCTCTTTGGGACGTGTACGTTATAATGCTCGCCAGGTGCTGATTACTACATTTCTCATGTTTTAGCTCATCAGCAAGAAAATTTTTAGCCTTAGAGTAAAAACTTTCCTAACCAGTTGTCAGTCTATAGCATTTCATTCTGAGCTCACAATATTTTCATCATTCTTACAAATCTTTTGTAGCCTAAACTCGTACTACAATAATTCCCAAATTTCTTGCAAATATATCCATGATAAGCTCCAAAAATAAGTCAAATTTTTAGAAATATCTTTTTCTCATATTCCTGAAATATCATTTTGCAAAAACAAACAAAATATTTCTTTAAAATATCAATAGGAAACTTTTGACGTTAATTCCAAAATCTTTGAGTTTTATATCTAAAATCAGATCAATGTCTAAATATTATTTTATTTATCCTTATGTTTCGAATATTTGGTTTAAGTATAAATTTTCCTTTCTCCTTATATTTCCCAAAATAGGTTTTGAAGACTTGCTTATATAAAACACGAAACTCTTACTGTAATTGCCATGAAAGCTAAGTAAATAACCAAGGAAGCTAATTTTTGCATTTATCAGAAACAAAATTTCATTAAGTGGAGGGAGCACTAATATTCTACTTGCAATAGAAAAACATAAGTACCAAAAAATTTAATTTGCTAGTTATGTAGTCAAAGAGGAATTCAGCATTAAAATTATCCAATTTATTATAATAGTCTTCTCAAATTTTGCAAAGGATGCACATTTCTTTAGGATGTCTACAATATAATAAAATAAATACTTGAAGCTAGGATGTCATACATTCTATCATAAAAATAGGAAATTACTGAAAAACTTTAATGTACTCGAAAATCTTTTAAAGAATACTTCCCCACTATTAATTCTTTTTTGACTGATTAAAGAAAAACGTGTACTTGAAAAAATATTAAATAGTTTTGAGGATGTTTAAGAAAAATTGTTTTTTTTTATAGTTTTTATTTACACTAAAACTGAACTATAACGGCATACAATTTTGAAACACAACAAAAATTAAGTGAAACTTCACTTGTTCTTATTTAAATACTGTAAAAAGAACAAGTTCTATAAGTCAACAGCATTTTATATATACTTTTTGTGTGTTTCCGTCATTTCTAACAATAAGTTAAGAAAGGAGCATTATTTTGCAGCTTATTATTCTAATAGCGAGGAAAAAAAGTTTAAAATAGGTGCCAAAAATTAAATCTTATTTTCTTTTAAAGGCATCCATGCATTTCGGTGAGAAGCTTTTGTGACTTCCTCAATTAAATGAGTTTTACCAATTTCTGACACATTTGAAATTTAAGTAAATACTTTGAAATTTGATAATTTAAATTCATTTTTTGTTTTAATGAATATCTGACGAAAAATCTTGTCTTATTATAATAAGATGCTAAAAGAGTTCTACCCAAAAATTAACTAAATATTAAGTATAACATTTCCATAAATCAAAGATTTTATTTTGAATAGAACGCGAGTTTATTTTATCTATTTAGCTATATTTCGCTTTTTTACTTTATAAATATTATTGCATTTCTTGTTTTTTTTTAACCAAAAACTCCAATTTCTAAATTTTATTTCAGATTTTGATACTTTCACTTTATAGTGTGATAGCATGCTGTGCGATATTATTTATTTCTATGTTATTAAGATATGTTAGGAGCCAATAATTATTACTCCCCATGGTTTTATTAATTGAATGTTTTTAAATTTATCGTTAAAAATTCAATTAACATTATTTGAATATCATTAGACAACAGGTGGTCTAAGTTTAATACTAATCAACTGACCAGACAATTATCTTATTTTAACTTTTTCTATTTTATTAGATAAAAGATGTATCTTAAAATGTTGCTAAATGAAATTAAACAAATTTAGTTTCACGTACTTGTAAAAATTTGCCAAATGGAGATATAAAATGCTGTTGACTGGTATTTACAATAACTTTTAAGAATTATTAAATTCTAAAACAGTTTTGCTAAAATTTATCTTTTAGAGCAAGTAAATTTGCCTTTCATAATTTAGAATTTAGAAACCAGCTGTCCAGTCAACAAAAAAAATAAAAAAATAAAAATTCTATTCTAGCATTTCTAAACTAAAGAGCAAGTACCTGAATAAGAACTACCTATGACCGTGAGATAAGAGGAAATACTTCAGGTCTATCCATATACATATAGTGTACAAAACTGAATTGTTAGATGATAGGAAGTAAATAAGGATGAAGACTGTAAATTATTCACTTGAAATAAAAGACAGGAAGTAAGCAATTCTATGAGAAAGTTCAGTACTGCAATTAAAATAAAATTTTGAATTTCTAAATAATGATGTCAAAGATGGTGACAGTAAACAAATTTATTTGTTCCTTGATTTTACGGTAGTATGTGCTTTTGGGTTATATTTAGTAAATTTTTTGAATTAATTAAGAGCACATTCTTTGACAATTGAAGTAAATATTTGGTAAAGATCAAAAGAATTAAATTTACAAGAAGCACAACTCAGAAAAACTTGTTGAATATGAGAGAATATCTTATAATTCCACATTTCCTAGCTCTCGGGGAACTTGCAGATAAGTTAATCACCTGTTAACTCTAGGAAAATCGAACATGACATTAAGGATGAAAAGCATATTCAGACTAGCAGCTAAAAGTTTAGCTTACTAGAATTTGGGAAATAGTGAAATTCATATTTTGTAAGAGAATAATTACATTTTTTTTTATTTCGAAGAAAAATATAAAACGCAATATAAATCGTAAAAGATTTTAAGTCAAGCAGAGGCAATAAAATAGAATTATCTGCTTAATATTTTGACAGTTGTTTCCTAGAAAATAAATAATATTTAGTAATTGCTTGTAATTGGGATCAAAGTTAAATTATCTTTTTCATTTCGTAACATTTTGTGGTTAATTTTTGATTGGACGGACCAATTTTTAACGCTTAAGAACCAAACAATGCTATGGTTTGGATATTGTGAGGATATTATGAAAGCCCTATATCAAACTATGAAAATGTTGAATTCTTAACTTTGAAACTGTTAAATGCTGTTAATTTAATTTAATCGTTAGCATTAACTTCTTTTTGCCAAAATGTGAAATATCTTCAATACTATAAATACTAGGATTAAGTTTTAATGTAAGACCTCTACCAATACTCCTTTTTAACAATAATGTTTTAATTGTTAGAAGGATATTTTTTTCACGATCAATTATTATTATTAAAAAGATCCCAAATCGATAATCTAGTGCAAAATAAAACAAATTTAACTAAAAAAAAACTTCGTAGTTTTAGCTGTCTACGCATATTATAAACCAAAGAAAAATATCTGATGTTATTTTATTTTTTATGAACTTCATTGAATCAAACTTAAAATTTATGAAGGTTTGGTAATATTTTTATCTAATAGGAGTGAATTGTTTAATGCAATATCACAGCTTTTTGATTTTTGTATATGTATAACCTACTTTAATTTTCTTGGATACTCTGAATCTCTCTCTTGCCAAATGTGTTCACTTATAAAAGGCAGGAATTTAAAACATCTGAATAAGTTTATTCAATACGTAAAGATTTTCTTTCAAAAATTTGTGTAGGATAACAGGGATCTGCTGGTATAAATGAGGTCGAATTAGAAGTGTAAGTCCGGTTAACTAAGCTTTCTGAATCAAAACTGTTTTACTGAGTCATTTTTGTTTTGTATCAAGATTCATGGTAGTATAAAAGACTAACAGAATTGTCAATCAAGACAATAGTTCAATATAATTCAGTGAATCTATCAGAAGCAATTTCTGATGATTCATGCTCAGAAATTCTTATCATAGGAATATTTGCTTTTATATAATACATTTGAAATCAGTAGAAATGAAATTTATTTTCTTAAAATATAATTATTTGTGGACGATATTATTTTATTTCAATTCTATGCTTTACCTTTTTGTCTAAAATTTAGTTTAATATGTATCTGACTTTCTTTGACATCCTCTAGTGGTACTCAATTCTAGTGGTAATTATTCAGTTTCTCTAGAATCTATTAACAATAAAGTTCTTCTAGCTGGATCAGCAGTCATTTATGATTTAACTCAAATATTATTATTTATGCAATTAAATTAAAATTCATACATTTTTTGAAGTTTCTTGGTATGAAGGTGAATATTTTAAGCTTAAACAACTAAACAAATAGTCAAAAATTATCTTTAGGAAGTAAATAAGTTCTTTAATGAAGATCAAATAACACGAGCTCTACAAAAGCTAACCTAAATGATTGGATTTTAATCTACTCCTTCTTTTTTTATTTTAAAGAAAACCTCGAAATTCATCATTTTGCTTTCATACAACTTTAAATAACTTGATTGCAGTTAAACTATTGCCACAAGTTAAAGTGCTGAGAATACTTTAGCTCGCCTTTGTCGAAACAATAAATTATTGAATGAAAACTGGCTAAATTTTTGATGTTAATAAAATTATCCACAACAGAGTCTAATTTTCTTAAGAAAAAGTTATTAAAAGCAATTTGAAAAGTTTTGCATAGTCTTTAATTTTTGTTGTTTTTAACTTTTACCACAGAAAACTTAAAAACTAATTTTCTTAAAGTTTTCTAATAAAAAACAACATTTTGAATATTTAAAACTAATACTTATCCACATAAAACTATGTAAATGTATATGTGCTATTTTTTTTTATTTTTTTTTTATATATTCAAAAACTTAAAGTCAGTAAATTTCTTAACTATTTTCTTCTATAAATTCTTTTCGCACTTTTGTATAGCAAACTATTCAAGTTATAAATTAAAGGAAACTTATATATAAAATTCTTAATATCCCTTTAGTTCGTAAGCTCCTAACACTACTTGAGCAATAATAATCCTTTACTAGAAAACAGTAATTCCCTAAAGAGCAACAAGTTTAAGTAAATTTATTTGAATACAAGTACGCAGACATAAAGAATTTATAAACTTTGATTTTTATAGTATTTCTTTTTCCTTTCTGATTTTCGATTTTATTCTTTTTTTCTTTTTTATCTTTGGTAATTTAACATTTTAACAAATTCTAGAGACATCTTTAAATGGTGATTATGACGTTAATTTATCAAATCAAGAGAATGAAACTAGTACTGAAATATCATCAAATAATTTACAAAAGAAGAAGAAAAAAGTTCAAGAAATTCTTGAAGATAAAATGATTAGCAGTGATTTTGCTAAAGATTTGGATTTATCTTGTATGGGAAGCACACTTATTCGGGCGCCAAATATAAGGGATGGATATGTTATAAAATATAATCGGTAAGTGATTTTTTTATTTATTTGGTTCTATTTTAATTTTTTTGTGTATTTGGAAAATTTTGTCTTTGCAAATATTAACATTTGACCCTGTCCTTTTGTTTGGAAATATTTTAAGTAAACAATTTACGAGTATTTATAACATTTAAGGCGATTTTTTTTTTTTTTTATATTTTTATTTGGCGTAAAAATATATTCTTGCTTTTTTTGTACTTAGAATTTTCGTTCTAGAAAGAAAAAAAAACATTATTCTAAGTTATTATTTCTTAAAACAGCTTTCACATTTTTTTGACTTCGATTTAATTGTCACATTTCATCAGGGTTTAATCTTAAAATAAGCGGAAATTCATCAAAACTCATTTTATATATTTTTACATTTTATTTTTTTACAGAAAAGATCTTTCAGTTTAAATTAAAGAACAAAATAAATAATTCCTTACTTCTAAGACTCACCTATTATGTTAAATTTTCTTATATGCTGACAGAAATTCTTAGTTTCTTACTTACAAATTCATATTTTTTTATTGAATTTTCTTTTTAAATATATTGGCTAAGACTATTGTAACATAAAGACATATTTTTCAATAGAAAGATTCTAAGCTTGGTATTTAAATGAGGAAGTCTTTATATGAAAAGAATCTTAAAAATGTTATACGAGCATATTTTAGCTTTTTTTATTTTCTATTGAATACATTTGCTACTTACAAAGTAAGAAATATCAGAAATATATTGATTTACCATTAAAATGAAAAAAAAAAATATCTGTTTTCCTGAATGTGGGGTTTATTTTTTAAATATTTGTATTTATTTGATATTTTAAAAGAAATTCTCTCAAGTGAATAATTTAGCTGCCAGTTTAAATATGAATTTCTCATTCATGACATTTTAAGCTGTAAAAACATTTAAAAAAAGTCCTTAAAATCATAAATGTTAACTATAGCTTACTTTTGAAGAAGCAAAAGATTTATTATTAAAAATTCAGTAAAATTAAGCTATTTTTTAAGTAAGCAATTGTTAAATATAAAAGCAATCATAATATTAAAAAAATAGAACTCAAATTTTTTGCTCCTTAAATAATAGGAATATTGTTAATGTGTATTATAATTAATGAAATTGTACTCATTACTATTGTAATTTATTTTAGTTGATCAAAATCATGAATCTTTCCAAATAAAAATAATGATAAAGATTTTGCTTGATAGAAAAGTTTGTTTCACATCCTTCAAATGATGTGACTCTATACATTACATATGTTCTTTGTAAAAACTAATTTTAAAACATTGTACTCTGATTCCTTATTGACTTTTTATAGATCTAATTTTTTGCGATTGAGTGCTTAAAAGCTGGAGGCTTTTGATTGATCATTTTTTAATGACTCTTTAGAAACATTAGAATTTACTAATTGCATTAATAATTTTTGTAGGATATTTAACGCTAGAAAGAGTCGATCAATTTTTGTTGTTTTTCGATGAACTAAGAGAAAGTCATAATAATTAAAGTTATTAACTTCTTTTTCATATAAATAGAGTAAGTGAGTGATGTTTTTTGTTTTACATGCGAATGGGTAGAAATAATATCATTTTATTTTCCTATAAGGTTTATAACGATGACCCACTTTTTCTAACGATACAAAACAAATTCCTATTTTTATTTTTATATATTTTAAAAGAGAGACATATAAATTACAGAAAAAGCGTTAAAAAATGTACCGTATGTATGTTTGACTTTTTCCAACAATTATAAAAATTTAAATACCAAAGTTAATTAGTTTGATATAAAACAAACAAACTAATATACATATGATCCTTTTGAATTAGTTTAAGCCAAAAACATTTTAACAAACTCATTCAAAAGTAACAAAAAGTTGACTATTTGATTTAATTCTCATAGTTATATCGTCAAAATTTTCTACAGAAGAATGAAAATCAATAAACTGAAAGGGAAATATTCAAAAGAAGGTATTTTTGGGAATAGTATTATTTAACTATAGTCAAATATTTCAATTAACAGAAAATCAACCATAAAAATAAAATTTCTAGTAATCATTTTCTTTTTTTTTTTTGTTTTGTCAGCAATTTGATTCAACATAATCATCAAATAATCATAATTCATAATCGCATCATTAGCAGTTTTATCAAATTTGATGTCCTACAAACATTTTTGATACCAACAAATCAAATTTTTACTGCATTTTGTACCATAAATGACATAATATGAAATATCAAAACTAATAGCTGTCATTTATAGAATATAAAAACTATTTTATATTTTAAAATTATGTTTTAATATTAGATGCAAAGCATAATTTTGATGATCTCATTAATAAACATTGATTCACATTTTTATAAAGCTAATAAGTGCATCAAACTCAAACATACAAAATTGGAAAAATATACCAACTTACATACCAAAACAAATTAAATTAAAACATTTACACTTGGAATAAATTTTAATTAACTAAGTACAAATTTTACAATAACAAATAAAAATATTTTTACGATTTTTCACATTCAAAAGTCATGAAAAAAAAAACAACAATCTCAAATTGATTTTTCAATATTTATTACAAATTAGGGATTTAAAAGAAAATTTATGCACACAACATAACATGTTACAAATGTATCTATTTCTTGTAGAGCCCTTTATCATTTTTCCGCGTTTTATATAAATCTTACAGTCTGCTACTATTTCCGTGTTTTTTTTCCATTTAAATAAAGATTTACAACATGCTTTGGCTGTCACGTGGGCCATAAAATTTTAATATTACTACAACTTGGTTCAATTTTATGTCTCTCTCAACAGTTGATTAAAGAAATATTTTATTATTTTTCTTGTTTATATTTTTAATAGATATGAAATATTATCCATTGATTTGAAAAAAAAAAAACTAAATAGAATTATTTATACGGTTTTTAAATGTCTTTTTGTTAATTTAGTAAAATTATTTAATATAATTATTATAGGGAAGTAAATTTCTTCAATTGTAATTGAAAAATTATTTTTTATTATTTAAAATATTTCTACAATTTAAAATATTTAGCACAAAATTTTCAAAAAAAAATTACTAAAATATTTGATATTTTTAGACGACAAAAGGATGGAAATATATTTCTAGTTGCATTTTATGAATGTGATGATGATTTTGAGCTACAAGAACAATCCAATGATCATATGTACTGCAGTAAACAAGATTGGGTTGGAAAGAAACCAAAATGCTTGCCTCTAGATGGTACAGATGACGCAGATGACTATGAAAGTCCATACACAGATGAAGGTAAGTAAGAATAATAACATGCTTGGACATAAGAAAGATCCCAGGTCTTTAAAATCTATTTTTATTTTAGTTTTTATTTCTTCACAAATTTTGTGTTTTTTAAAGGCATTACAAAGTTGTGTTTTTAAAAATTTTATAAATCTTTTTACGGGGAAAGTGAAGAAACAATGGTCCAAAATAAATAAATTGAATTGACTATTTGGTACATTTATTGCGACAGTTTAAAGCAGAATTAAGAAATTTTATCCGCTAAAATGGTAAAATGGTGGACCTCAAAAAAAAAATTTAAAACTGACTACTTTTTTTGGAAATGGTTAAAAAATATATAAATTATAGTTAAAAATAAATAATTCTGTTTTACACGAAAACCATTGGTGTTAGCATTTTGGTGAGCAAAACTTATTTAATAATTTAAGAACAAAATTATCATAGAAAATTTGTACTTGGACAAATCAGCTTCGTCTGGTGCATACAAAAAACGGTATGCACCTTTTCCAACAATTTTTTATTTATCTTCGGACTGATATAAATCTTACCCTCAGTTGTGCAGAATATCTGGTCCTGGTATATCATCTTATTAACCACAGCATTCTGGCTAAATTGGACACATATTAATTCAACAATAATTTTTAAGAGCTACCATAATTCCTTCATTAAAAACACAGGCTAGCTTTGTTTTTAATATTTAAACTTTCTGAAAAAAAGATTTCTACACTTTAATTAACGGTTAAGCTGCTCATAAGATATATTTTTTCTTGATTTATATGGAATTTTTTTAAATTATTATTAATGCTGAATTTTGAGAAGTTCAATGAAATTAGTCAAAAATTACATTCTATTTAAAATAATTATTAGAATATATTTCTTGTCAAAGATTGTCATCAAATCAGAAACAATAAAAAGGTGTAATAACTTTAACTCTTGATCACATAAGCTTATTATTATCTTGACTTCTCCTTGCATTCCATTTTCTTTTGCTTACCCAAATATTTAAATATACAATTTAAATTCTATTTCATTAGTAAATTCTGCTTTAAATTGAATGGATTTTTTAACAATTATAACCCTGCCTTGAAATTTTATCTCCTTTAAGTAAAAAATTACAAATCTAAAATTATATAATTAAATATAACTTTGACCATTTCTACTAAAATCATTTTTACCAAGAATATTAAATTACTTAAAAGACTTAATCCATGAAATTGAGTTCCAAGTAAAAAGGATTATATTCAAAAAATGTTAATTGTAACAAAAAAAAAAAAGAATTCTTTGGTTACTAGGACTATCACAAAGGAAAAAATTTCTTAATTTAATAGAAATAATTTAAAACTTTAAACAACTGTTCTAAGCGCTTTTAAAAATTTTTCTAAACCACAACCCTTGAATAAGACTAATGAAAATAATTTTTTGTCTATTTTCAGGAAAAGATAAAAACAAAACTTTAAGAATTTACTTATTAAAATAAGCCCAAGAAATTACCCTCAACGATAGTAATTTTTTCAACATGCTGTCACAATTAAGCTTTGAAGTAATTTGTTTTAATATTCAGTATCTATCCGTCACCCTAAATATCTTTGTATACCCTTTCTAACACCATTGGCGTCTTTCTGGCTAGAATTCAATTAAATTCTCATATACAAATATTTTATGATAATTTTAGGACTGATTCAACCCAATTAACCTTAAGGGTTTTGTTTTATAATATTAATAGTCTACCCCAAAAATTTGGGCTGATTGATTCTAGTAAATAAGTAAGTTTTAATTATAATATACTGAACTCAAAAAACTAAACTACTAAAAATTTTTTTTATGTTAGTAAATAAAATGCAAAACTTCTAAAGTTTTTAAAGAAATTTGATGGAAAATATTACAAAATCTGTTTCATATATTAGAAAAACATTTATCTTTTTTTTTTTCACAGAATATGATGAAAACTATGAAGATGAAGATTTTGATGAAGGAAATAACAAAATATCAAATTCTAGTGAAATATATAGTTCAACAATAACAGAAACTCCCACCGACTTTCAAACTTTCAATGATACTTGTAATTTGGAAATCAGTGGCTGTGATCATCAATGTCGCATGGTTTTACTTCCTGGTGATTCTATTCCACGAATAGAATGCTCTTGCTATAAAGGATATATTTTAGATCCTGGTGATGGTAGACGTTGCCATGGTGAGTATAAAAATTTTATTTATTTTATAAGTGACTTCAATCAAGTCAATCAAACTCAAACTACCCATTAAGAAAAATATGCTTTAATAAGTTTGTTTTCTAGCAATTCTTATAAGAATTACATATGTCTGAAAAGAATTGACAATCATATTTACGTAGTAAAATATGTTGCTGTGATTATTGAAGAACTAAACTTTTCAAAGTCTTTTTTTAAATTCGATATTAATAAAATTTATTTAATTTTAGTTTAATTAATGCAGTGAAAGTTATTAAGTTAAATTAACCTGAAAATAGGATAATGAGAAATTTACGGTATGATTTTCAATGCCAAATTCATGAAAGAATTTTTCGCCCAATAAATAACTAGAATTGTTAACTTTCACTTTCTAACAATATTTATTGGGTTTAATCCCTTATCTACTTTCTAGATTCATAATTAAACAAACACACAAATAAATATAACAAACAAATAACAAAACAATACTTACTTACTATCACCAACTTAATCCTTAAATTCTTGGTTCCTAATTTTTTTAATTAATTTGTTCGACAAGCTTTTAATTCATTATACTACATACATAGAACCTTTCCTCTGACTTTTAATCGGTATAAGAGTAAAACTCTTATAAAAATATTTCAAAAAAAAGGACTAAGCTACTAAGAATAACATTTTTATATTTACTACATCTGTAATTGCTATATAATCACCGCAAAAATAACACAAAAACTTGTTAACACTATATTTTTTTAAAATAAATATTCACACTTAGTCCAAAATCCAAAATGTAATTAATGTAATTAATGATTAATAAACTCATTGGTTTTAGGAAAAAAATTTGATTTATGTATATCACTATACTCAAAATGATACGAATTAATTTGAGCAAATTTAGACACATCATTAATTGGCCACAAGCTTAATTTCGTGGATTAATTTTAGTAACATTGAACAATACTAATTTCAATTTTATTATTTTTAACTTATATTTTATTATGTTAAAAATTTTGATGTTGTCTGATGTCAGTGAAATCAGGAAATTGTATTTCTAGGAATTTGATTTAAAAAACCGTCGAGTTTCATTTTTAGTCTCATAAATTTTTCACGAGTACACGTTTAGTCAATTTTATGATAAAAATAGCCACCAAATAGATGTTGAAACCATAAATTCAGTAATTAAATTTATAGCAACAAAACTTCAGTGATAAAATGATCAAAATTGTCATGTCAAGCTGAAAGTAAATTGAAAATTTTACTTGTACGGAAAATAAAATAAAATTTTTAGTCTAAATTTTATTATCTTACTTAAAATAGCTAATTATTTTTATATTTGATTAAATAATAGTCTTTTCAATTAGAAATTCTGTTTAAGATATTTGATTAGAGGTTTTTTTTGAGTTTAATATTTTATTTATTGATATAGAATATTTTCGGCTTAATAAATTCACTACTACTGTCCTGTTTTTATTTTATTGGCACAAACATTTTTTATTATACTATCACTTCATCAAAAACGTCGCTGGCTCTCCGACTATAAGCGTGACATTGAACTTCTTCTATATCACAGTCTTGGAAGATACAAAGATTCCAAAGTTTCTTCTACTTTTATTATTAATCATTTTGAGTGTTTAATTTTTGGCCTTAAGGGTTTTACCTATGCTTTGATCTCATTTTGAAGGGTTTTCTGAAATTTCCATTTTAAAGAAGCTAAAATTTTTGATTTATTGTGTTTTTTTTAATACCTTTTTTTATATTTCTACCATTAGGTTGCTCAAAAACCTTCAATTGTTAATCAAATCTCTTCTATTCATCCAATCAAGTTCAAATAATTTTGTTGTGTTGGAAGTGCATGACAATTGATGTTAATACAGTTAGTTCAAATATTATTCTTACCGTTAGCTAATAATGTCCAATATCTTTTACAAGTTTTCAGTCGTTAAAAAAACCCTTTTCTAACCGTCCAATTAAGTTCAAATAAATTTTGTTATATTGGGAGTGCATCACAATTGATGTTAATACAGTTAGTTCAAATATTAATTCATTAATTATATTTAATAAACTAATTTTTAGTTTTATATGAGAAAAAGTTCAGAAAACTGAATGCAACGAATTACGAATTCTAAATTCAGAAAAAAAAACAATCTCAAGTAGGAATATACTTTAAAAAATTTCTTTTTATATTACTTGTGAGTTCTTGCTCTCATTGATATGTTGGAGTATACCAAAATAAAATTTTTAAACTTGTTTTATATTATTTAGATGGTGTTTTCCTTGGCCAAAGTATGTGGCTGGTCGCAAATACAGTCACGTAGCTATATCTGACACAAAAGAAACGGAACAAATTTAAATGTGAGACATCTACAAGCTTATAATTTTGACGAAAACTAATATAAAATAATATTTTGTTAAAAGTAACAATATGGCGGACTTGTTAAAAGGAATTATGATGTTTTACTTTATTTTAAGAAGATATAGGAAATTACTGCGTTAAATAAATATTTCAAGGGCCTACTATAGTATAATAACATTCTGAAAACTGTCCTAAATTGTAAATATATTTTAGTATACAAGAAACTCTTGTTTAACTGTTATAACTTCGTAAATAATTAAAAACTCTGTCTTAAGCCTTCACACTATATTTTTGCTATATCCCAGTATGGAAATTCATCAGCGAGTTTCTCATGCATGAATTCATGTGTGAATCATGTTGGAAAATTCACCTATGAAATATTTATTAATCCAACATGCAGAAAGTTATCATGACGGCGAGTTTTGCGGCCATTTTTTAACTTAGTTCATTGATGTTTTCCCTGTGAAAGTAGATATTATGACTAAAAAGTTGTTCTCTTTCATTGGTGAAGTAAGGCTACTATTCGTGCCGGGTATTATACTAGCAGATACATATATACTCAATATTGATTTATCAAAAAATTGAAAACACTTCTACAACTTAAAAATAGTTCTAAGGCTGCTTTTCTGTTTGACTTAAATATCATTTACCAGATATAATTTTCAAAATCTGGAATCAGGAAGTTTTCCACAATAGTCAAATTTAGCAAAAAAAAACAAACAACTGTGCTACCTCGATATAACGAGCCTCAATATAACGATTTCCTTGATATAACAAATTTTTAGAAATCCCCTAGAACTTTCTCTAAGAGTTAATGCTAAATAAACCTTAACATTACGAATACATTTGTCAAAAAATCTCTTTATAACGAATTTGCAATCATTGCATAATGTAAAAATAAGCATAATTCACCTCTATTAAACGAATTTTGTCAAATTGTAACCTTTACATAACGCATTCTGCCAAATGATCACACACAAGTTCACAATAGCAACAACAATTCTTGTGTCGACAGATATAGACTGTTTACATTTTTCGTATAGACTGTTTAAATTTTCGTTCATGAAAATATGTTTTCCTTTATTAGAAAAAAAGTTAAGGAGATAAGTACCTACGTCATACGTTAATAGAAAAATTTTCTTACCTTGATAAAACGAATCGTAGACTAACCTAACCTCTATATAACGAACCTCAATGTAAGAAATTACTTGGTATAACGAATACTTTCTTTCTCTCTTCAGCTTCGTTATACCGAGGTTGCACTGTATTAACAGTTTATTGTAGGTAGTTTGAATTTCTTCAATTTTTGATACATTGAAATTATATCAATTGTATTTATTTCTTAATATCTGGCTATTTTTTTCCTTCCTTCCTTTAAATAAACAAACCTTTGAAAAATCAAGCAAATTTGTAGAAATTGATAAACTAAAATGATGTTTGGTATCATAAATGGAAACTTTTACAAATATTAAAATTAGTCTAGAAAAAGAAATTTTTGATTTTATATAATTTATATACATAATTTTTGGTTTTTATTTTAACAGATATTGATGAATGCTTAGAAAATAATGGAGAATGTGATCAAATATGTAGAAATTATCCTGGTGCATATGACTGTACTTGTCGTACAGGATATCAAATTGAAAGTAGCAATGGAAAAAATTGTATAGGTAAGAAAACTTAGAAATTTACAGACAAAATTTAATTTTATATAATGCGCTATGCATTAAAAAATAAAACTTTTACGGCTCCTTGTAAAAAAAGAAGGAGTGTTGTTTTATCAAAATATCTGATCATTATTCTTTAGAAACAATTGAAAGTTTACATAAATTTTGTTTAATTTTTCTTATGTAAAAGTTTTTTCAAAAAAATTATCTCACAGCAGATGTTTATTCAAAAAGGAGTCACTGTTGAACTTGAGAAATATTTTGATATCAAAAATAAATAGTAGTACACAACAATAGCATTAAAAGCTTTTTCTTTTGATGGTATCGGATAAGATTTAGGTAAACTCAACTTTCTTACGCGTATTAGTGTGTTTTTTTCCTTTGATTTTCACTGAAATATTGTAAGCCAAAAGAGGGGAATGATCTTCTTGATCCCAAACGTCTTTTCATTTTTGCTCTACAGTCGGTATGAAAAAGTTGAAAAATTCTCGAAATAAATTTAATCAATTATTTAATCTCAGTTATAATCGCAATAATTGCTGCTGTTGAATTTTAATTATAATTAAATTTTAATAATTTGAATAATTATTAAAACTAAAACATTTATTTATTCTATGATATTTAGACATATTTTCAGGATGTATAAATCAATTTTAAAAACTATTAAGCGCATAACTTTTTTTCTATTTTTTGTTTAAATACTAAAATCTCATTTATAATTTCCAAATTTTCCTTTAATTAAATTTTATTTTAAGATTATTAAACAAAATTTACAGCTAATATAATTCTAAAAGCTTGTTGTACAAGTTAAGCAAACAATATTCAGTTCCAATTATTATTAATCTTGGTATTTAATTCAATAATCAAAATATTGAAGTTTAATTAGTGACCCAATTACTTGTTGCTCACTCAATAGGATAAGTGTACAACGTTTATATCATAAATTGTTAGGTCAGATAACATAAACTTGATTCTACAAGGAAACGAGATCCATGCGATTTAATAACTAACAATAAGTAATATAATAGAAAATACAAATTTAAATAAATTTAAAATAGCGACTAAAAGAGCATCAAAAATATTAAATATTTAATTTTCTGCATAAAATTCTTCTTTCAAAAACTCCAAAAATTTCATATTTTAATAACATTTTATAAATTTAGAATTAAATCAAAAAACAAACAATTAAAACTAGTATTTTCAAACCTATCCATACTAAAAACTTAAATCATACTTCAAGCTACTTCTGTTTCAAAAATAACAAAAGAGCTTCCCTTGTTAGAGGATATTTAATTATCTACTTATAAACTACAAAAGAAGTCCTTAAGTTTTATTTGATTTCAGTTTTTTAATAAATACTAATGAACATTATAACCACTTATGTCGTATTTACTCATAAATGAGTGCTTATTCATGTCAAAATATTTGCTATAACACTTTAGATATAACTATAAATTTGTAGTGGTATTGGTTAACTGGGTCTACAGTTAGCAAAAAATAATCATACATGTGAGAATATTGAGGAATGTTTGAACAGAAATAGTGGATGTTCTTTTGAGTGTATATGAAGTACTAGTTGGTTGCATATATCCTGAGGATTATATTTTAGCAGATGGTTAAAAGAGTTGTTAAGACTCTTAAATCCAAACAAAAAAAATGTAAAACAAACATGTTTTATATATAAACCTTAACTATCAGAGCTGTTTACCCAGTCATTTTTTTCAATTTGTAGTTTTTATAAAATATTTTTGATATGTTGCTGAACTGAAGTTGATTAAATTTTTAGTTTTTTACTTTACAATAGAATAAATGACTTTTGTGTTGCAATTAAGAAAACTTTTTTTGTTTAACTCAAATTACTTAATTGAATTTTATTTGTTTAGTACAAACCAAAAATTGTGAAAAAATTTGAATAACCAGAATTTTATGTTTGATATTTAAGATTTTTTATATATAAACCTTTAGTAGCCTTGGTTTATGCTCTCTGAAGGCCTGTGAATCTTTGTAGTATTTGCTGATGAACTATTTTTTTTTTTTTTTTCAAATTTTGTGTCATAAGCTGCTTACATAAGAACATAATCTAATGAACAAGTTTTTTCCACTTATTTATCCGTTTCCAATTTGCCGCACAAATATAGTAGAATCTTTATCCTTAATACTCACCAACTTTGGGATCAATTACTGAAATTAAGAACTAAGAAATCGTCATCAGCATTATACTCACCTAATTTGCGATGAGCAATAAAAATTTAAGTTAAGAAACTAAGAACTGCTCGTATGACTATGCAAACTATTAAAATGTGTTTTCTAGAATACTCAGTGTAGTTTCACTTTAAGTCATAAATGCACTGGAGTTTGAGCAACGAATTGCAAAAAAATATAGTATGAATATTGAGAAAAACTTGGTGTTAAGCTGTAAGAAGGCTCAAGTTAGTGCAAAAAGATGCTTTATTTATTTATTTATTTGATATTTTCCTTATTTTGGCAATTCTTTATTTAAAAAGAAAAACCACGAGAAACCTGTGTTCCATATGAAAACATTTAAAGGTAAAAAATTAATATGTATTTTTACTGATTACATCGACAAGAAATGAAAAAATTGCAGTAACATATCAAAAGTAAAACCACAGGAGCAGTTGGAAAGTTTTGTATCCCATTTTTAGGTTTAGTGAACGTGACGTTATTCAAAAATCTGTTTGAAAATTTTTGTTACAATAAATAGGTAGCCTGAGACTCACCAAACGAAATGTAATACAACAAAATTCCATTTAGAAGATTAAGCCTTTATAAAGGATTATTATAGATGCTCAGAGGCTGTTGGGAAAAAGAGATGATTCTTTCTTAGCTTCTGACTTTCTTCTTCTTTCAGTTTAGATGAAACTTTGCTTCTGTTCTGTTCTGTTCTGTTTTTTTTTCATTATTTTTCATATTTGGAGAGTAAAGAAAAAACCTTTTGGGCACATTCAACATTGACATCATAATTTTTTTTTTTAAGTCTCTATTAAAAAAATATAAATGCAAATTAGAGATTTATTCAATTTTTTTAAAAACTAGGACATCGCAGTAGATAAGTATATCTTAAAGAAGCCTTGCAAAAATTTTTTCGGCATAAACTTTAATTTTTAATGGAAGAGAAGTAGTTAAAATTCGATAATTCTGCCGACACTTATCTTTCCCAAATTTTAGACAAAACGGCTGGGACCTCCGCTGCTTCGTATGATAAATCTTGACCCCAATGCTCATATTTTCTGTTTCTATATATGTTTTTCGTATGATTTACATCAAATAGCTATGATCCTAATTTTTTATTAAATATGTTCTTAAAGTATAATTTCTAGAAGGCGAGCTTTCGTTTAAGATTACGCTAGCCATATAGAATACACTACACTAGACTTCTTTATAAGATTTTCCGAAGATTATCCTTAGGAATGCATCTATTTTGTACCTATTCTTAATGTTTAGTAAAGTGAATATTTTTTTAGACAAGCATTACTATTTTCTTATGGAGTTTTACACTAAAAACTGCAAAGTTTTTTAATCCAGTTTGTCGGTAAAAAAAACAAAGAATAATTTCATCTGAGCTACGCTTTTTTATATTTTTCATCAATGATTTTTCTTATGTCTATGGTGGTAGAAAATTCAACAATTATGTTTTTGTATAAAAATTTCAGTGCCTGAATTATTAATTTTTGTTTCAGTCTAATTTTCCATTTATTTAAAGACCACAAAGTAGCACAGAGCACATATCCTTGCAAAACCTGCGGGAAGTTTAAAATTTTTACTTTAAAAAGGATTATCTTTTCATTACATTCAGAGCCTTACATTACAAATAAATCACTTTTAAAATACTTGAAGATATATTTTAGCAACTATATCCATTTTTCACTAACTTTCTTTTTTATCAAGGAAAATTGTTAAAGTTTTTCGCTTATTCCATGAAACCAGCAAAAAAGTTTACTCCTTATAGAAATACATTGAGTGGTCATATATTTATTGGAAAAAATAAAAACCCTTTAATTTTTAAAACCCTTTTATAATAAAAAATCAATAACGTTTAGTGCCAACTCAAAAATTGAGACCTTATAACTTTTTTTTTTAGTTTACACATCTTAAATATCTCAAAGCATTTTAATATCCTTCTTGTGGAAAATTTCAAAGAATTTTGATATGAAATCACTAAAAACCTTTGTTCTTTAGCTTTTTGTTCTACTCAAAAAAAAAAAATATTTTTTATGATAGAATAATAAGCGACTGGCATACATTAGGTCCCAAAATTTTATTCCTTTTCCTTTACATAATATCTTAAGACTTTTTTCAAACCTTAAAGTATTATAGAAAAAAAGATTTTTTGATTTTTTTCATTTCTTTGTGAAATAATATTTTTCTGGCAAGCTAACTTTTTGATGACTGTTGTGTTTGTTTGTGATAAGAAAGCTTTATGCTAGTAGCTATATTAAATATTTAGATCTTTTATACTAAACTATTCAAAATAAAGGAAGATTAAGTAGCTTAAGTAGGAAGATTTAATAGCTTAATTTTTGCCTTGTAATTTTTAATCCACTTCTAACCTTATAACTACTTTGTACTTGTATTTAAAACCAATAGTTTTAGACCAACAATTCACTGAATAGTGCTTTAAAATGCTTAAAATTTCAGTTATAACCAAGAAATTAAAGAAGGAGTTATTTAATTTTTTCAAAATCATTTCTCTATATTTAGTACTTTTTTAATTGGAATTTTAATAAGTTCATAGCTAAGAAGCTTTAAACTTTCTCTAAGGATTTCATGACGCCAGATAAACCTAAAGCTGGAAGTATAATAATTTCTTTGGAAAAACTTTATTTTTACATTTATGTTTGTCTTTGGTAAATTTAGTTTTCAATACTGCATCCAAAGGAGTTCAAGTGTTCAATAGAAATAACATTTTTCAAAATACTTTGAAAACAATTTCACTTCACATTTTCATTCATTGTAGCAAACAACAAAAAGAAGACAAAACTCTTTATTGATTAACAAATGGAAAGAATGGTATCAGGAAAAATAAAAAAAGCATTGAATAAAAACACAAGAGCTGTGTGTTAGCTCTTATTCCAATCAAAAGTGTTTCATATAATAAATGTGATATCATTTCAGATAATATTCATTCTTATTTGTAGTAATGAATATGTGTCTTTAGGCTATCATAGGAGCAGTTAATGTCACCATTATTCAAAGACAATAAATTATATTTTATATGAAACTCTAAAATTAATTGCAAGCCTATGCAAAATATGAAAAAGGGATCAAAGAAATCTATACAAAGAATTTCAAAAATTTCACACCTTTTATAATTACATACAACTTTCTTCTAAAATATATATCCTAGTTTTATCTACACTTATTACAAAGTAATTCAAACTTTAACACTTTTCCATGTAATAGAAAAACAAAAACAAGTTCATTATTCAAACCTAAGGTTCATCCCAACTTTCCTTTTTATAGAACTAATGACTATGACTAAAATCCTTTAATTGGATTTGTTTATTTCCAACCTCTTTATAAAACTTTCATCATTTACATATAAACTTTATAATTACTCTATTTAATATTATTTTAAAATTTATATCTCATATTTCTATAAGGGACTCATAAAATCATAGGTGTTTTCATTTAATTCTAATGTTAAAATAAATAAAGTTATGTTTTTTTGTTGTTTAACATTCAAATTAAACGGAAAGGAATTTAACCACAACAAAAACAATGTCACTGTATATTCCGCGAACTCTGTTACTTTAGATTACTATGTAACGATGATTTTATAGCAACAAAAATAACCAGCAAAAATATGACTCAATTTATAAGAAAATTTCTCATAACAAGACCCCTTCTTTGAAATTTAATTATGAAAGTTTTCATTTCCATCAACCCCTCATATTCTTTAGCCACATTACTAATGATGTCGCATTTGCTTTAGTAGCATTTGGTAAATACACAGGAAGCAATGGTGTAATATTTAATTCTCCTTAGGCGTCTAGAAGACTCTTAAAAGTAGGTATTGTAAATTTTTTATTTTTGTCATTGAATGACGATGACATTAATTACTTTTGTTTGAATTTAAATACTGGATTTAATAGAGTGAAATCCTTCTCTATATTTTCTAGGGTTTATGTTTATTTTTTATTTTGTATAAATAATTTGCTTTTGTTGTTGTTAGAAGTGTGTTTCATTTTTAATATATATATTTCTTTGATTGAAAATTTTAGCGAAATAATTTTAATAAGATAAAAAAATGTTCATTTTAACTTTATACTAAATGCAATGAAAAAGTAGTTTAGTTACGTGGTGTCAGGGTTTTGAAACATTAATTTTGTTTTATTTTTTTCAATTGAATATTAAAATAAGTTTTTGATATTCTCCGAAAATTTAAAAGATAGAACCTTGAGAATTTTCGCTCGTTGCCTGGTGCAATAAGGTTTTAATTTTTATTTTTTTTGAGACTCTAGCTCTATATTTAGTTAAAATGATTTCTTACAAATTAAAAAACTGTTATTATGTAAATTTTGTGCATTTCTTCAGGATGAGATTAAGTTATACCAAAAATAGTACTTTTTTGTTCAAAGCTCTGCCAAAAATTCTTATTATAATAATGAGGACCCAATTTGAAATAAAAGTATTTATTGAATATTTCTATTAGCTATATCAAAAATTTTATATTAAATACTTCACTCGTTAAACTTATTACTTAAGCTTGCTAAATGCATGAAAATACACACCGCAGGGAAGTCGGTACTGTAATATTTTTACAATATTATCCAAGGAATTTTAAAGTAAGTAAAGTAACTATATCTTTAATTTTATGCAGAAGCATGTTTTCGCTAAAGTACCCTTGGATGTTGAACACTTTAGTTTTTCTTAGAGAAAGAGGGTCTAATACAAAAATCCTCTTAGTGATAAAATTTGTGTCCATTTAACTTAAAAGTAAGTGAAAACTTTGTACACTTAGACATTGCTAACCAAAAGATGTAAAATTATTAAAACATATTTTTTCGAGTTCTATTAGAAATTAAAATTGTAACTCTGGCAATTATAAAGAAAAAAGAATGTCGTTCAAGTGATCACAGAAAGCAGAGCTTACTTGTGATCCTAGTAGAAGTGAATATCTTCTTTTCAAAAAAACTAAATCTCTCCCAAAAATAGATACATAAATTCCTCATGATTTCTTCTATGACAAACAGACAGTAAGAGATGTAAAATTATGGTTAAAGCCACCCTTTGCCCTATTCGCTTACGATCATTAAACAAAATTTATCAATTTTAAAATACCAACATTTTTTTGCACATAGAATGATTCTTCATGTGCTTTCAATCCCACAAGAGGACAAGCAAAAAATATACTAATAAGTTTACCACTGCTCACCACCACTGAACTCATTGTCAGTGAAAAGCAAACTTTTAAAAATTTTGGAAAATCTTCAAGTATTTAGGGAAATACATGCCGGAAGTTACCAAAACCCTCAACCCCACCCTATTTTCTAATATGATTGAAGACTTATTCTAGAAATAAAATTGAGATGAGACTGATTGGCGATAGAAAACGACTTGTAAGAAATTTTTCCACTTTTATTAAATTTTATTATTTTTGACTACATTTGGATGACTGTGAGTGGTCAGCAATTTTTGACACATATAAATAGTATAGAGATTAAACTTGATCCTTTAAAACTGAAGGAATATTGAATTTATCAAATTATTCAAAAAGCTGGATACAAAACTCCTGCCTAAAAGTGAATATTATAGCCCTGTCCTTAATTATAAATTTGTCAAATCAATCGGTACAAAACTCTTGTGGTTATTGACATTAAATTCTCTCGCTATTTTTTGCTTCTTTTAGAGCTTTAAATCTTAAATTCTTTTTTATTAAGGCACATATTACACTTGAAGAAAAAATAGGGCTGAGTTGATATTTTAAAGTAATGTTAAATACTAGTTATCTTTGAGCATACAGGCGATCCTAGTTTCTTCTTAAAACTAGCAGAATAAGTTAAATTCAAAATAAGCTACAGATCATTCAGTTTGAAAACGATAATAAAACTTCAATAAAAACACTTTCTATCATTTTGCTAATTTGAAACTTCTTTAAAAAATTGATAATGTTTTATTCATTAAATTTCATTTGAAATTAAAAATGTTCTTTAATAAAAATTTAAATTTCTTTTATAAAAACTTACTTTGAAATTTACAGTAATTAATTATTGATTTCATTGAAAATTTCTCAAGCTAAATAGAAAATTAACTAACTTTTTTGTATACTACATAAAATTTTTTGTTAACCAAATAATCAACAAATATTTTTAATTTCAATTTCTTCTCCTAATTAGCTGAACAATTTGAAGTATAAAATTAAGTTGAAAAATAATTAATTTAAAAAAAATAATGGAAAATTTTTGAAAAACTTGTTTTTAAATTTTCTGCAAATTTTTTCAAAAATAAATTCAAGAATTATTTATCTATGAGGTTTTTATTGCCTATTTGATTATGTAACTCAGCTTACTAGGACTATGTGCTTTTACTGAAAATGATTTTAACCGAATTAAAATATTGGAATAATTTTAATAACTCTACAATAAATATTTGTTAGCTTGTTACTTGATAATTTCTTTCTCTTTGTGATATTATTTACCTATACAACAAAAAGTAGAGATGTGGGAAATAATTGCAGATAAATAAACTAATTATTCAAGTATAATTATAATCAATGTTAATTCTATTTCACTAGAAAAGTCAAAAACAGATGTCTCTTTAGCTGTAAAGATGAAGCGAATTCCATTTATTATTAATTTTCTTCTTTATAGAATTTTCATAACTGACTTGTGTATTGTAGTAAGTTTCTAGTGATTTACTCTAGAACCACATTAAAATGATCCTGCAATATATACAATTATAAGAATAGGTTCACAGAATTTTCAAATGACACAAGTAATCTTAGGGCATTTTATAAGCTGCAAGGTCTGTAGAACAATTAGGCTGTAATTTGTAAATAAACCAACCCTAATAAATTTTCGAATAATTAGTGTAATAATTTCATTAATAATTGCCTGTGTTAAAATATATAAAACAAATAAATACGATTTGGATACCTGATTTCAATCTGTCAACAATTACAAAATGGCTTAATCTATCACTTCAACAGCTGATTTCGAAAAGATTTTGGGCTACATTTATAAAATAAATGTGTTGAAATTGAAACAAATATGAGGTGGTATGTAACCTCCGCTAGATAGTATGAGGACCATATTGCGAAGGTGGTATCGTCTAAAATTTCCATACAAAACATACAATGGTAGTATGGAGACCACGTTCGGAGTGCCGGTGTAAACACCCTATTACAGAAATTAATAAAAAGCAAGAAAATTGTAATATTATTTTTAATTTTTTAAATAATTAATAATGTGTATGACCACCATTTTTCGAAATGACTTCAAAAATTCTATTAGGCAAGGAATCATATAAACATCCTGTATATTGTAAGGAAAAGAATTCCCAAGCGTAGCAAATCAAAAGCTGTCTTAAATTATCTTCCGTTGGCATAAACCTTAAATAGCAGCCAGCCCCAAACGTTTTCGATGATATTCGAATCCAATGAATATGCAGGACATTGTAAAAGATTATTGTTTTGCTGTATAAACCACGTTTCTCCTATGTCAACGTTATAAGTAAGTGCATTGTCTTGTTGAAATATCCACGGTCAAGTCCCAAATAAATTTTCAATTTCAGGCATATCCTTTTCCACAATATGCCTATATGCTAGGCCATTTTGTTTGCAATTCATAAGGGTCAAACCTATAGTGCCGTAGTAAAATATTACACCCTATGTCATTGCACTACCAGCTCAGCTAGAATGTCTTGATAAAAATCGTTTTTGTTTACTTAAATTGTGTAGAGGCTAATTTCAAGCTTTTTTTAAATCATTAACTGCTTGTAAAGTTCTTCCTTTCTAAGTTTTTTCCATATTTCTATGAATTTTTCACCAAATCATTCACTACATTCAAACTTTTGTTAATTATTCTGCTATATTTACCGGTTTACATAACATTCTTCTTTTAAAATTCGATTACGGCATTTTTCTACCCCGTAAAAGTAATTCTCTACCCGTTTTTTAATTTTTTTCTTGAAATCGCGTTGGTATTAAGCAATTATTTATAAACTGAAACAAAAATGTTGAAAAATTTACTTCTGAGTTAGTAACCAAAAGCAAATTGATAACTTAGCCTACTGACCACCTTTAAATAGGGGACCTGTAATTAAGGCTCATTAAAGGGATTACACACTTCTCTAAAAAAACGATAAGTTGTATAAATAGACCTTAACTCATGCCACCCTGGTGGCAGATAAAATGCTTTTAGATTACTTGTGACATTTGGATATTCTGTGAACTTATCCTTAAGATTGGGAACATATAAAAACTTTCTGTCCTTATTTAATTAAGAAAAGCTTTTTTTTTATTCTTCTTTTCTAGACCAATGCCTGTCATACAAGGCCAGTTGCTTTCACTGATTTTTTTTAACTTTCAAAAAAATTTTTACAATTATTACTTAAGGAGTTAAATGCAAACGCAAAAATTCATCATAACTGTAATTAAAAAATCTTAAAAATATTTTTAGAAGCAAATACAAATTAGAGTTTATCCTCCAATAACACAAAAATTTTCTCTAATTTGAAAAATATCTTCTTCAAACTTTTAAATTTTTTGTATTATATCAATACCGAATTGTTAAATCCCTCTTAAGAAACAGCACATTTTGTAGACTCAGCCGTTTTTCTACTGACTCAGTCCTCATAATAAAATATTTCAAGTTGTTTTTTCCACTTGGTACCATATTCATTCAGGCATTCATTTGTAAATGGGTTAAATGCTAATTCAATAAAGCTCATTTAAATAGATTCTTTTTTTAATTGGGAAAGCATAACGACACAAACATAAAGAATGAACAAAAGTTTGTCGATGTATAATTAAAGTATTAAAACTATAGAACAATTTGTGTATATTTGTGTATATGTGTACTTCGAACTATCAAAGTTTGTCTTTACATAATTAACCCTAACCAGAAATATCCAGTTGTACGAATTTGGCAAATAATTATTTAATTTTATTTATTTGGTGCTATTCTAAACAATAAATAATGAATGCATACCAGGAAACCAAAGAAAAAAATCAGCTAAGCATAGAAAGGTATGAGAGTTTAAGCACACATACCCCAGTGGGGAAAGTAAAGCTACTTCATCAATGAAAAAGAGCTACTTTTCAGACATAACGATAACTTCCTCGGGGAAAACAACAATGAATTTTGTTAGAGAACGGGACGAAAAGTAGCCGTTATGGCTACTTTCTGCATGCTCTATCTCTGAATTTTTCACTTTTCCCACCATAAAGCACCCAAGAATTCATCGAAGAGAAATTCACTGGTGTGCGATTTCCCTACTGGGACATAGCAATAGATTTTAAAAGCTAATAAAGACATTGAATTATAAAAAACTCTCTCATAGACTTGATGGAAAAATCAGCTGTAAGCCATTTGTTTTTAAGAAAGTTTTATTCCACTAACAGATAACCTTGATGAAAAGATAGTTTCTATTTGTATAAATATTTATTCACATTTTAAGAGTAATAGATTTTAAATTTTTTGCTTTTAAAATTTTAAAATTTTCACTTTTTCTAATTATTATTAGAATACTGAAATATTCATGGAGGAAAAGAAGAATCGTGTGCCATAGGACATCTTAAACAAGATTAAAATTGTTGAACTGAAGCTGATTTAAATAATTTATGATAGATCTTTCCTGAAAACATTCTAATACACTTTTATTTTAAACTAATTTTCAATTTGTTCTTTAAAATAAATTTATTGTTAGTCTTTTTTAATTGATGCCGATGGTAGCCTAATCCATCCGATGTAAATATACTAAAAAATATTTCAAACTTTTAAAACTATAAATCTATTTTCTATATATATAAAATTGAATTTGTGTCTGTGTGTACTCGATGGATTCAAAAACCATAAATCCAATTGCGGTGAAAATTTGGGAAATTATTAGGTATATCCCGGGGAAGATTTTTGTTTATTTTTGTATGATGTGAAATTAAAAAATACATACAACCCTAAATTTTCACCCTTCTACCATCAACCCCTATTTTTTAATAGCGAAATATACTATAAAAATTTCGTGTCAGTTTTAGTTACCATATTCCTCCAAAAGGGCTTGACCGATTTTGATGAAATTTTATATGTATATTCAGTAGGTCTGAGAATAGGTTGTTATTTATTTTTAATACCCCTGAATGATAACGGTGGTCCACTCCAAATTTTGTTTTTTTATGTTTTGGGCAACATTTTTATTTTTATTTTTTTATGATGTGGCATTAAAAAATACATAAAACCCTAAATTTTCACTCCTCTACCATCTACCCCTATTTTTTAATAGCGATATTAGCAATTCAATAATGTTCAAACCTGGTCGATAACAGATGTCACCGGTGTCACTTCTGACCCAGTAAATAGCACGGAATTGGGATGAGATCTCTCTCACACAATCAGCTGTTTCTCAATCCCTACAGTTTTCAGCCATTATTATTATTGTTTGTTCATCAATCGTAATAGTGACGTTTACAATTATCATTTTACTATTTCAGTGTTATTTTAAAATAAATTTATCATTAATTTGCAGGGCTGTAATTATTTATTCCTATATATAAAGTCATTAATTTTTAGTGTAGTTCTCAAAAGTTCTCAGTTAATTCAGTGATTTCATATAACCTCAAAAGTACTCGACATGGACACGAGATTTTAAAAAATAAATTACAATGAATAAAAATATAAATGTTTGGTATTGTGCTAGTTTCTATATTCCATTATCGTTCACAGTGCTCCATGCCTGTTTCACTCATATATACCACATCATCACACACTGACAATAAGTTAGTCATTTTTTTCTAGGAATAATTTATATTTGGCAAAACAACGTTTGCTGGGTCAGTTGCTAGTTAAATATAAAATAGCGCCGTAGTAAAAGTTATTTTATTTTGGTGACTTTTACATACTTAGCTGCTTTAATTTAACCGTTTTTACTGCTTAGCCTTAGATTCGGCATTAAGATTCCTTTGGCATAAAAGCCTCTTTTAACTACTTTTGATTTCTTCCCTACCGTATTCTGGCTTATTTAAGTATAAACTGTGTTTAAAAATGGATACAGATATTTCATATAAATACTATTCACAGAAAGAAAAATCATTACAAAATTTTAAGCAGAATCATGAATCACTTTTGAGCAAAATATTTTTGCTAAATAATTAATATATGCTTTGTTTATTTCCTTCAATGACAATTAGTCCCTAGAGTTGCGACATGCATGTCAAAAATGTATAAAGTCATCAAATAATGAGGTTTTTTAAGAAAAAAAGGAGAAAATTTTAAGAAAAATAGTCATTTATGATTTTTTTAATTTTTTTACTTGTCCTTAGAGTATTAATTTCTTTAATCAAAAAATTATTCAGCTATTTCCTGATTAATGCAAATTCTCCATTGACGTTTTATATTTTTTTTTCTTTCTTTTATAAAACAAAATTTAATACTAAAAATTTAAATAACAATTATTTACAAATTGGTTAATAAATTAGGTTTATTTAATGATAATTACCTGTAATAAAGCGTAATTGTTACTAAGAAACTCTCAGCAAACCTAAAAACAAGCTAATGCTATTAGGAGAGTTAATTTGCCTAAAGATAGGCACTAATAGCAGCTAGGTAAGCATTCATTAAAACTGATGATCTTTTATGCCGCCAGATACGCAATATTAGTAGTATTTAGTTACGTTTATATCCCAAAAATAAAATGATTTGGCAATTTTAATGAAATTTCATTTAATTTATTTAGAAGTTCAATGACTTTAATTATAAATTTAATAAAAAGGTACAAATCAGTTTCATAATTTTTATATGTAAGGAAAAACCCATACTTACTTTTTTAATATATTAAATTCTACACACATTCTGTAAAATTTATTTTTCAAATTTACCTTTATTTATGCATGATTAGCTGAAACAACTACAAAAAATTTTACTATGATTTTTTTGCTAGTAAATTATATTTTAGCTTTACGCACTTCAATTTAAAATTCAAAACTTCAAAAGACACAAAATTTTAGTTAATTTTTTATTGTTGAAATGTTTCAAAAATCATAATAAATTTTCTAATTTTTAAAGATATCAATGAATGTGAAAATCCTGAAATTTCAAATCAATGCACCTTTGGATGTGAAAATCTTCTTGGAAGTTATAATTGCTTAAAAGTTTCTACTCCTGCTGAGAATACTGAAGTAACACATAACATAATAACAACAACTATGCATACACAAACAACAGAATCTAATAATTATCTTGAAGATTGTATTGATGGTTATAAACGTGATAATTATGGTAACTGTAAAGATATTGATGAATGCAATGAACAAAATACTGGCTGTCAATATTGTCAAAATCATAATGGTGGTTTTAAATGTATATGCCCCGAAGGATATGAATTGAATGATGATAACAAAACATGTCATGATATTGATGAGTGTAACATTTATTGGAGCTATAGCAATGAACAAGGAAAACAATCACCCTGTTCTCATGAATGTTTAAATATTATTGGCTCATTTAAATGTGATTGTCCTGTCAATTTTCATTTACAAGCAGATAACAAAACATGTGAAAGAGATTTTTGTCAAGATTTAAATAATAAATTGTTAAATAAAACTAGCTGTTCACATATTTGTATTGACGAACCAGATGGTTATATATGTCAGTGCCCAGAAGGATTTTCCTTAGATACAGATATGAAAACGTGCCAAGAAATTGATGAATGTAAAACTAACGATGGATATAAACATTGTTTACCTGGAATTTGTTTAAATGGTCCAGGATATTATAATTGTCATTGTCCTTTAGGATATATGGAAAAACATAAACATTGTTATGATATTGATGAATGTGAAAATGGAGAAAATAATTGTTCACATGTATGTATGAATAATAATGGTTCATATTTATGTTCATGTCCTGAAGGATATAGACTATCAACAGATTTAAAAAATTGTGAAGATATTAATGAATGCAATGATAATGAAATTTGTGGTAATCGAATTTGTGAAAATACAATTGGAAGTTATAAATGTCTATGTCCAAATGGTATGGTAATGATTGAAAATGGAAATTGTGAAGTTTTTAATCCTTGTAGTATAAATAATGGTGAATGTTCTCATATCTGTGTCTTAAATAATGGTTATGCTGAATGCACTTGCCCAAGAAATTTTATTTTATCAGATGACAGAATTACATGTGTATCTGAAAATCCATGTTTAAAAGAAAATGCCAATTGTTCACAAATATGTGATCCTAATTTAATTGGATATTGTGAATGTAATACAGGTTATATATTACAAAATGATGGTAAAAGCTGTAAAGATATAAATGAATGTTTAACTGATAATGGTGGCTGTGAACAAATATGCGAAAATCATGAAGGTTGGTATCAATGTCTTTGTAACCATGGATATTACTTAAATTCTAATAGTTGTAAGGACATTGATGAATGTCTAAATGAATCACATAATTGTATTTCATTTGAGCTGTGCATAAATACAAATGGTAGTTTCATTTGTACCTGTCCAACAGGTTTTAAAATTAACAAAGAAGAAAATAGATGTAATGATATAGACGAATGTCAGAATGGTAATGGAAACTGTTCACATATTTGTATTAATTTAGAAGGTAGCTACAAATGTTCATGTCCACAAAGTCATATACTTTCTTTTGATGCGAAAACTTGTATCTTACTTAATAACTGTGAAGTAAATAATGGTGGCTGCTCTCATGATTGCATGAATATCTTAAATGATACTAAGTGTTTATGCCCTGCTGGCTATATACTTGATGAATATGGTAAAAATTGTCAGGATATAGATGATTGTATTCAAAATAATGGAGGTTGTTCTCATATTTGCTTGAATCATATTGGTGGTTATTCATGTTCATGTCCAGAGGGTTATATGCTCGATAAAAATGGTAAAAATTGTATTGATATTGATGAATGCATTGAAGAAAATGGCAATTGTACAAATATCTGTTTAAATATGATTGGTTCATATATTTGCTCATGTGAATATGGTTTTAAACTTGATACCGATAAACATACATGTATTGATATTAATGAATGTCTTGAAGATATGCATGGTTGCTCTCATAAATGTATAAATATACCAGGAACATATGAATGTGATTGTCCTCTTGGCTATAAATTGGGTCATGATCATTTAGAATGCATAGATATAAATGAATGTGAATATAACAATGGTGGATGTAATTTTAAATGTTTAAATATGCTTGGTACATATATATGTGAATGTCCATTTGGTTATTTATTGTCAGCTGACAATAAAACTTGTTCTGACCTTGATGAATGTAAAACGTCACTTTGTACACACGGATGTGTAAATACAAATGGTGGCTTTCAATGTATTTGCCCAAATGGATTTATGTTAGCTGATAATAAGTTGAATTGTTTGGATATTGATGAATGTAAAATATTAAATGGTAATTGTTCTCATATTTGTATAAATCTTGAAGGAAGCTATCAATGTAGCTGTCCACCTGGCTATGAACTTCAGACAAATCAGAAAATTTGTAAAGATATAAATGAATGTCATATAAATAATGGCGGTTGTTCTGATATTTGTATTAATTATAATGGAGGATATCGTTGTGAGTGTAAATTTGGACAAATTTTAGACAATGAAACAAATATTTGTAGAAATATTGATAATTGCTCAATTAATAATGGCGGATGTTCACAATTATGTAAATCAACAAGATTAGAGCAAAAATGTCAATGCCATGAAGGATATACTCTTGACTTATATGATAATATTACATGCCATGATATTGATGAATGTCAAATAAATAATTCCTGTCAACATATTTGTGTTAATACAATTGGTTCATATGAATGTCTATGTAAGCCAGGATATAAAAAAAATGAAATAGGTGATTGTGTTGATATCAATGAATGTGAAATTGCTCAGGGTGGTTGTTCTTCAAATGCAAAATGTATAAATACCTTGGGTAGCTTTAAATGTTCATGTGATAATGGATTAAAATTAGCAAATGATCAAAGAACATGTTTTGGTATAAATAAAAATAAATACATATCATATATATTTTAATTTTAATTTCAATATTCTCAATTAGGAATTAGAGACTATTGCCTACCATTACTACCACCCAAGAATGGAGGAATTCATTGCACTAAATCACGGCATAAAACTCAATTATATTACAAGACTAAATGTTTTATGTGGTGTAAAAAAGGCTACAAACTAATTGGTTCTCAAATGAGATTTTGTAATGGTACTGGTATATGGGATGGTACAGAAACTAATTGTTCACGTAACTTAAATATTTATCGATTTTAAGATTTTATATTTCAAAAAATATGTTTTTTTTTTTTCTTATATTTTAAGTATTAAAATGCCCACCAATTCCTAAACCAAACCATGGTAATATATTCCCTGTTAAATGTTTGACTGAAGAATCCTATCCAGGTGACAGATGTTTACTTAAATGTAATCCAGGATTTAAGCCAGCTGGCAAGCCAACAACAATTTGTGATCTTAATCAAAATTGGACAAATAATTCATCTATTATATGTTTATCAGCTGAAAAAAATCTACCAGATATTATTAAGCCATATATAAAATGTCCACGTGATACAATGCTAGTTTTACCAACAGGAGAAAATACAGTACACGTTAGATTACAGCAGCCTAAAACAAATGTTGACTATGAAAAGTATAAATGTTTTATGTTTTTATGTTTTAATAAAAAAAAAAATTTTAATTTTTCAAAAATACTTTTTTTTAGATATGTTGATGCACATCCATCCTGGGCTAAAGACTTAGAAGCACGTTTAACAGTTGGTGTACATTTTGTTACTTTTAGAGCTCGAAGTCCTTATTCTAATTTGAATGATATATGCCGTACAGTTATTACAGTTAGAATTTTAAAACCACCTGTTGTAATTGATTGTCCAAACTCTTTTGAAGTTAATTTAAATTCTGGTGAAAAATCACGTGCAATATTTTGGAAAGAACCATACTTTAATTCACATGCTCATTTGAAAAATATTTTTAAATCTAAGGTAAGCGAATTTTTTTTTGGTTTTGTTTTTTAAAGAATACAATCATATTTTTAATTCCATTATACATTTATTATTTACTGGATAATAATTTTTTGCCTATAATCTCTTAAAGTAAATTTTACAACCTTTTAATTACTTTCTGTACAAATAAAACCTCTGGACAAATAATAAAACATTAAATAGCCTCTACGTTCTACCTTCAGGGTAATAAAAGTAAATCGTGATCAAAACATTTAATTTTGTTTTACTTAATGTAACTTTGATTTGTTTTGTTAAATGTTTTATTTATTAGTATTTAATTTCTTTTAGATTGAAGAAGAATATTTTTTGGTAATTATTTAATTAGAACTATAATAAAAACTGAGAAAATTTTAATTTCTTAACAAAATTTTGAAGTTAGATTCAATTAATTAATGAAAGCAAACCCTTTAATGGCACTTATAAACAATGTCAAGAAATAATAAATTTAAATGGAAAAAGACTTACACTTACGCAAAGTAAACTTTAATTATATTATATATTTTCGAGTAATGCAATTAATAAGTTATAAAAGTATGCCGGCTTACAAAAGATTTTTTTCATAAAAGATTGTAGAAGCACAATTTCTAGCTTTCTGTTTGTTACCACTTTTACTCCACTAATGTAAAACAAACTCTTATATTAAATTATATTTAATAAGTTAACAAAGATCTACTATTCTTTTAGTTTTAGATCAAGTAAGTAAGACTGGTGAGTGGTAATATTGCCTTTTAGAATTTAGCCTTGTTCGTTTTTTTGTAATGTACCTAAATAAATAGTTAAAGCATTATTTTTTAGCAGTTGTTACGTGACTGTATACTGCTTGTAAGATTATTTACAACTTAGAGATCAAATATATGCACAGTTTATCAGATATCGTTTTTGTGGCATCTTACCTAGCTTTCCATGTGCGGCTATTGAAATGGAATTGTTCTTGCCACTCAAGCACAGAATGAATTCTTGCTACTTAAATGAAATTAGCTATAAGATTGCTATTATTATTTATTATCTGAAAGAAATATTTTTTATGCAATATTGAATACTTAAAATAATAAAATATTTATGAAAGGAGTAAATTTTTTGCAATATTTGCTATAATTAAAAAATTTAACAAGAAAATATACCAGTCATTAGATGTAGGTTAACAGAACTTTCAAATGTCATAAGTAAACAAAGTGCGTTTTTTTTCTACTGTAAAGTCTTTCGAACAATTAGGGTGGCATAAGTAAATGTCTGATTTATCCTAGAAGTGTGTAATTATAATGATTGAAAGTGTATATAAAGTAGAAGAAAAAAATTTAGGAAAATCAAAGCACAACAAATCAATGACCAACGTTACAAGCATTAATGAAAAATAATAAAAACGAAAAACCACAAAAAACAATAGTAAAAATTATTATTTTATTTGCTGAAATTTGTTACAACCATGAACTTTAAATTTTTTTTTTTTTTTTTTTGATAAAAATATTATATCAGGATAGCCTAATTGAAGCGTACACGAGAGAGAAAAATAAATTCCAGAAAAAAATTAAAAAAATGAAAATAAGCCCTGGCAAACATATTTTCCAGAACAAAATTACCTATTTTCACTTACATGAAATAAAATTTTTGTTATTTCTGTTATTATAAAATTGCAATTTTCTGATACAGTTAGGACACTTTAGCAATTAATTGCACGCTTCAATTTATGAAAATAACTTTTTTTGTTTCTTCTTCCTGACTTATTTTCCTGTTTTATTTACAGTGAACTTAACTTTGTCAAAGATTTTTTCAACTAGCAGACTAAGACCAAAGAATTCCTAAATTGAATCTTAACCATACCAAATTGAATCACAAATAATTACCAAACCGTCGAGTTTTAAAATTCAAAGGTAGTTATTTTTACTTGTTGAATAAATCAACAAACATAGAATATTTATTTTGTTGTTTGTCTTTTTTGTTTTTGTTTGTAAAAGCAACAATTTCAGGTGCTAGCAATATTATAGAACAAAATCTTTAGTTAGCAAAGTTTTTAACACCACCCATAAACTTTTTATATTAAACAATTATTCTATTCTCTTGCCTAAAAATATTATTTTCTTATGTAATTTATGATAAAATTTAGGCAAAATATCTAAATTATATATTTAATAAAATATTTCATTGAGTGTTCCTGAGTAAAAGAATACCTGAATTAATTTATTAATAATTATTTTTCTTATAGCTACCAGGAAATCAATTTACTGAAGGTGTTCATAAAATTGTATATGCAGCTACAGACGAGGATGGACAGACATCCAGATGTTCATTCACAATTACAGTAAAAGGTAGGAGTTTTTTTTTTTGTAAGGGGTTACACACCTTATTTAAATTGGCAAGAAATTAATTCTTAATGTATTTTATTTGAAATTTCAGTTTAAAAATAATTCAAACTTTTCACATTTCAAAAATTTTCGTTTTTGAGAAGTTTTAGTTGCAGATTAACTTTCAAAAAATTTAAACAGACACAAATGATTGAAGCCGAAATATTTAAAAAAATCCTTAATTAATTTCAATATAAAAATTTCAGCATACTATTTCAAAACTTAAAATTTGGAACACTTAAATTTGTTTTTTATTGAAATTTTGACCAAAAATAACAACAACTTTTCTTTTTTTAAATAACATAAAACGTTTCTTGTAAAACTATGTCCACTCTGAATAGTTTCTAAAAGGAATATATTTAATTCTTATCGTATTTAAATTCTGTTAATTTTTTTGTTTTCAAATTGCTTTTAAGCCTTTAAGATATTGAATAATTACAGCTTTTATGTTTTCTTTTTAATAATTACACAACACAAATTGCTATTTTTTATAAGGCTAATGAGGTAGTGTTACCCTTTAAAAAATAATATTCAAAAATTACATTTAAAAAATTTATTGAAATTTAAGCTTTAACATCAGAATCAACTAAATTAGGATATGAAATAAATGGTCTTGAAGATCATGAGTCATTTCTATTATGTCCTGGAAAGAAATCAATTAAAATTGAAACTAGTTATCCTGTAAGTAAAGTTAGGATAATACATAATCGATTTAAACCAAATAATCCAAATTATCATAAACCATTGAAACATTTCATTGACATATATCATTGGTTTTTGTAATTTAAGTTTACTTCAACTAACATATATTCATTCCATTAGTTGAATTGTTTTTGATTTTAATTAACTAAATCAACTATTTTATTAAATATGTTGCATTATTTAAAATTTGTGTGTTTTATTACATCCTAATTAGAACTAAAAACTCATTTTATATATTTTTAATATAACACAAAAAGTTTGTGCTTTATGTTTTTCTTAACATTAAGAACCACCAAAATGTTTGATATTTATTTATAACCTTTTTTGGTTTATTTACTTCAATTAACTAACACTAAGAAATGAAAATATTTCATAGCTAATTAAAGTTTCAAAACTTTTCGGCTAAATTCTTTTGTCATCTTAGAATATATGCCAAAACTTCAAAGTATTAAGTTAACCATAGGTACTTTGTAGAAATTAGGACTACAACAACATTATCTGGTTTGTTTATTTTTTCAAATACAAGGAGTCCATGTCAATTATTATGACATTTTGTCATTAGCAATAAAACATGGATTTAAAACTACTTAGCAATTGAAATAAAGTTGATTTTTAGTTATAAAATATTTTAATATATAAATATTATATAATTTTAATGTAATATAAAAAAATTACTTCCAGGTTTAGAGTACAAATTTAGTCATAAAACCTGTTTAAGTAAACACTCACACAACTTTTTTATTCCGTTTGGAACATTATTAAAAAAAAAAATACAATAAAATAAAAACTCACTAGATTATTGTTTAACAAATTTATTTTAACTCATCTACATGTGTATCTGACAATTATTAATCAACTGCCTCTACTCTAAACTACTGTTCTTTTATATATGTTCCTTATCTTAGAACTAATTAATTAATTAATCATTAATTTCCATTATTTTCTTATTAAAATATTTATCGATATGAACTTATACTTTATTTACATGTTCGATTAAATGTAAAATATATGGACTTAGAATTATCTACCAAAACATTCCTTTTGTTTCATTATCATTATTTTGGTATATAACTCACATAAACATAGAACTAATCACTTGTAAAATGAAGGTGGATATAATATTTTTAGTTCGAAATCGAAACCCAGAAAAAACCAGTACTGTCGCTATCACGAAACAACATATTTATGTTATTAAAATTCATACATAAAAAGCGTTTATGTATAGGGCTGCCATACGTTCCGGTACACTGGGACATGTCCAGGATTCAAGCGTTATATCCCTGTGTCCCAGCTAGTGTTACTGTTGTCCCGCTTAGAATTTTAGATTTTTGTTAAAGGTGAAAAAGATTTGCTTAAAAAGGCTAAAGCGTCCGGAAAATATGAATGGGCAAAGAAAATTGACAGTGAAGACGAAGCTTAAGCCCATTTATGCAAGAAACTTATCATGAATTGATATGATTGCCAACCTTTAGGCTTTATACCATTACCAATATTTAATGCCAATCAGCTGAGAAATCAGGAATTTATTTGAAATTTTGATGTACCATTAGGCCATTGAAATGTATTTATTCAATAAGTATCAAAGCTCTATAAAAAATACATTCTTGGTCTGGAATTACTATTATTTTACAGTATTAACCACTGAATTCCTATAACCTTGAAGTTATGCAACAGCTGAGTCTGAAAATAAAATATTAAATATCAATTTTGCGAGATAAATCTAATAATATGGTAAATTTTATAGAAGGGATTCCATAAATATGCAAGCATAATATTTCAGTAGTTTTCACCAATTAACTTGAAATACTTTTGCTTAAAATCTGATTCAATAAACATAGCAATGTGCCTGAATTTTTGAATTTTAATCAAGTATAATTTTTGTATTGGTAGTTAATAATTTCCAATATATTCCAAAGTATGATTCTACCACGTATTTTTTTATATTCAACAAATATTACCCGTTTATTTCCAAATTGAGCTTCCAAAATGTTAATAAGTGTTATTTAGATACCTTTTTATCTGATAACTTTCGTGCTTTCGAATATTATCTGAGACTAATTTATGACAGGAAAAAAATTTTTGGTATTTATCAGAAGACAAACTTTAAATTCTTTAAAGAAACATCACTTTGAATTGGTACTTATGATATATCTATATACATATATTTAAATTTATGGAAGTGTCCAATTACCTTTTGCATGTTGTTGAATATCTTTTGTGCAACTACAAAAAATTGAAATTTACATTTCATTTGGGAAAGCTTCTACAAAACTCGAATAGACATAAGTAATTTCAAAATAAATATTTTTATAATCCTTAAAAAATTACTAAATATTTTTACCAAAAACTACAATTAGTTTTCATTACTAAATAAGTTATCATTTTCATAGATTTTCAGCAATACTAATGAATTATCTAATTGAGTGCTAGTAAACCAAGGATATAATTGTATAATCTTAAAAACTTTACGGTCATAGAACTGTTTCTCAAAACTTAGTTATACTACACCCAATTTAAGACAAAACAGAAACAAAAGAAAGCATTCCTGATCTTGTCTATGATTTTTCAATGGTTTATCTTTTTTTCTTTTTCGTTGTCACATAAAGAATGTTTTTTATCCATCGATTGTTTTGGCTAATGAACTTAAGCTTTAGTATTTTTCAGATTTAGATTTATGTAAGGGTTTTTGTTTTCGTTCATTTCGCTAATTAATTGTGTGGTTTTAATAAAAACAACAAAATCCTCACAATATTAAAAAAAATATATAAAAACAAATATTCAAAGGTCTGACAACCAGGCTAAATATGAAAAAATATATTAAAACATAGAACAAATTGCTATTAGTTGTGATATCAATTTTTCTTCTCGTTGCGCTATTTAACTTTTGTGGCTACTAACTATTGAATATTCATTAAACTTGTGCTAAGCACCATAAAAAATTGGCAATAAATATAGTCTAGCCAGAACACATTAATACGCCAGCTAGTAGCTAGCTATCACTCCTTTGGGGATTTTTACAAAAGCTTAAAGGAAACTCCATCCAATATTTTGACATTAGTTACATTATTATTATATTCCTACTATTAGCTTGCTCAAAAACCTTCAATTGTTAATAAAATCTTTTCTATTCATGCAATCAAGATCAAATAAATTTTGTTGTGTTGGAAGAGCATGACAATTGATGTTAATACAGTTAGTTCAAATATTATTCTTACCGTTAGCTCATAGTGTCCAATATCTTTTACAAATTTTCAGTCGTTAAAAAAACCCTTTTCTAATCATCCAATCAAGTTCAAATAAATTTTGTTGTGTTGGAAGAGCATGACAATGGATGTTAATACAGTTAATTCAAATACTAATTCATTAATTATATTTAATAAACTAATTTTAATTTTATATGAGAGAAAAACTTCAGAAAATTGAATGCAACGAATTACGAATTCTGAATTCAGAAAAAGAAAAAACAGTCTCAAGTAGGAATATACTTTAAAAAATTTCTTTTTATATTACTTGTTTAAATCGTTAAGATTAATTTAACTGTTATAGTGTCTTACCTGATCATTGTTAATTATATACTATTTTGAAAGATAATTTTAGTTCCATCCTTGAGCTACCCTAGATAAAAATCAGAATACAGGAAAAATCATTGAAATTATTATGTCAAAAACTTGGACCTATAATTGATTTCAGAGTAGTTGTATAACGTCTGCTAAAACATCATCAGTTATAAAACTTTACGACATGACAATGGATAATTGGAAAATAAAAAATATTAATTTCTCTCAGGATGAAATAAAGCTAGTGATGATACATTATCACACATCAAGAAGAGTTTAATTTAACACGTACAGCACTGATAATAAAAAGAGCCACAAGATATTTTTTCTGGGCTTTGATTTCGAACTAAAAATACTTTATCAGATAACATCTACTTTTACCAGAATTACATTTTGCATATAATTAGTTCAATGTATATGTGGTAAATGAGATTTATGATTAAAATTGTACTATTAACCTGAAAACAATTATAAACTCAACCTATTTCTATAATTTTTATCTCAGTATTAATATTTATACTTTAATTATTTAATATTTTCCTTAAACTTTAATAAAAACTTTGTACTACTTTTTATATTAAAATCTTGAGTTTGGATTGTGTGTAGTGATACCGCGAGGTAAAAAACTAACAAATATTGAAAAACAAGGGATATCAGATTTTTAAGGTGCTTGTTTGTCACAAGGCAAATTGCTGCAAGGTGAACTGTTCACAAAACTTTTAATCTTTGGAATTCGAAAATTATTGTTGGTCGTCTTTCAAACTTCTTTCTGAATGAAACGAAGAGTATAACGGGAAATCAGGAAACCGGAGCGTTATCATTGAAAATTTTTTCAACCAGAGATGCAGTTTGTTTTTAGTTAGAAAATGGGCAAATGACATGAACATTTAAAGTTAGTTAAGTTGCAAACTTTATCTTGACTTGGCTGAAGTTCGGAGAAAAATTGCATTCAACAAAACTTATTCTGGTCACAATTCATTTTTGGTGAAAAAAAACACTTAAACTTTATAATCCTGATGATTAGAAACACTATTGGTATGATTTTTGAAAAGAAAAACCGATTAATTCCAGAAGAGTTTTAAGATGAAGCTCTACATTGATATGGGCAGATTTCAATCGCAGTGCTAAATGTAAAAGGCAGAGAGGTACGAAGCAGTATTGGGCAGCTTTTTGTTATAATTCATTTCAAATTTTCTGTAAAGGAAATAGTATATTCCATGCTTCTGTATAATTATAATGCTCGACGAATAAAAGTATGGTTTTCGAAATAGCAGCTTCCGTATAGATTGGCCAGAATTTAGCCCTGATTTAAATCAATTGAAAACTTTTGGGGCATTATTTGTTTTCAAATTTTACACCTGAACTCTTTAAAATCTGCAATGTTAGCGTTGAAACTCGCAAATGTATGGCAAATAGGGGTAAAGATGTTTTGGGGAGCTTAATTAAAATTATACCGAAACTATTCCAAACACTGCATATAAATAGAAATTTCCTAAATTCTCGTGGAAAAAATTAGAATTTTAGTTTTCATAAAATTTAATTCACAGAGAACAAAACTTAATATTTTTATAATTTGTAGTATGCAATCCTTTTTTCTTGCTTTCAAAAAAAATTCGCACAAAAATAAAGTTTTTTCCTTTCACTATTATGAATAAATAATTCCTATAACTTTCTTCATAAAAATCTTACTATTGAAACTTTCTTGTTTCATACAAGCAAATTTTCATATTCTAAAAAAAAAAAGAAAAACAATTAACAATTTTTTCTTAAGAAGTCTCTAAATTTTAGAATATCATAAGAAATACAACTGAATTGAAATATGAATTTCCAAACTTTGTCATATACCTACATGATCCCAGATGCATTCATTAAATTTTCACAGGACATGATTTTATACAATATACCTTATCCAGATAAGACACCTCCGGAATGCAACTCAAGTTTAGTTTGAAATTTCATGAATGGTAATAAGGAAAAAGTTATAAGCTTCCCAGGGTTGATATTATATTAAATAATTCAAAGATACACATACATCCTGAATAGAAAGCTTTATGTGTTGCACTTGAATTGAGTTCTACAACACGAAAATTTTTCTTATCAAGTTTAAATTTGAATTGATATTTTCTAGATTACCATTAACTGTATTGCTATAGCGCTTTTAGTGCTCCTTAACGTATAACTTACAGTGAAATATCTTTGAACTTATAAAAAATTCAATAATGTTAAAAAACTTGACGCTCAATTACATTATGTAACAAAATTAAATATTTTTTTCAAAGGTAAAAATTTAAAGCACCTAAAAGTGCTTTGAACTTATAAAAAAAATTCAAATTTTATAATACTCGAGCTCGCAATTAGCACTTTATTAAAAATATGAATTCAAACACACAAAAACTTGACTTCCAGCATATTTCATAAGTCTTATTCGATTGTTGTATTGTTTTGCTTTCAATAAATTTAATGCGTCACTGATCAGCTTTATGTAAATTAATATACGTACATAGCTCATTTTCGCACAGTTTTTATGTGTTTTCAACTCCGTTATTAAAAATTTTGCTTCACAAATAAACATAAAATATTAAGAAGAAATACCTCATGTTAGGAACAGATGATATTGCCATAATTTTGATTACGTATGAATATAAATTAGTTGATTTTTGAAAGATGGCTCTCGTGATGCTTATATTTGCCCTAGCTACATTTGATAGACATATTTATATCTGAAAGGGATCTATTTTATGAAATATTTAATATTAATATTATTTTATTTTAAGCTAATTAAGATATCTAATCTTAATAATTTTATTTACGTATTTTTGAATCATTTTTTCAGTCTTTTATTTTCATAGAAATCAAAAAGAAAGTCAGTGATAAAATTGACAATGACTTATAAACATCCAATAAAACTCAAAGAAAGCTCTTATTCCAAAATAAATTTTCTACATATAAATTTATGATAAATATCATGAAGACAATTTAACATGATCACGTCTATAAAGTATGGCAAAAAACATCTCGGCGTTGAATTTTCCCTTTACCGCGAATAAGTTAAAAGTGTCAGGTTTTCTCATCTATGAAATGAATAGCGTTTAATCACGTCCTATATAGTCCCAAAGATTTTTGTTCAGCTCTGGAAAATATTCTAAGCTCTAAAGAGTGGAACAGAAATTTCTTTGACATTTTTGTTAGTGTTTTTCTTGTATTCGAGAGTGATTGTGTTTATAGTGTGTAATAGTATTTGAATTGTAGTGAAGTGTTTCTCATTCAAATGTATAAATTCTTTATATGTAATAAAACAAAAAGGAAAATTTATATACATATATATTTATGTAAGGGAAGTACGAGTTTCTGTTTACTTTTTATATCTAATTTATAATTTAAGAGAGTATTAATTTACAGCATACAACAGAGAAAAATAGATTTTTTTCAGTATGCAAGTATTATACTATATAACGCGGATATACATGCACACATCGTCAGGATAGGTAACTTTTCTTGGATGCTCTGCATTCAATTTGCCATCAGTGCGCCGTATGCATAAATCAACATTAATCAGTGAAAACTTAGTCACGGAGAGAAACGATAATTACCTCAGGGATACTTCTGCAATGTTTCCTTTCTTTGCTACTCGTGGAAAGCGTTATTAGAAATAAATATCACCTATTTTTCAATTCCTACTACTAATTCACACTTTATTATATCATGTTGAAATTTGAATCGTTAATAAAATACTTTTTTACTATCCACTCAAGTACAAATACATTTTTTTAAATAATTGAAAGTATGTATGTAGGAGAAAGAAAGTGGGTGAAAGAGAAAAATTTTTTTCCAAGTTAAAAATATGAATGAAAATTATTTATGAAAAATTTTCTGCAATATAGCGGAAAAAAAATCTTTCTTGCAATGGAGAGCATTGGTAGAACGTCAGTGTATAATCTCCATACCTTTGAATCAAATCTCGTCGAAGCATAAAATTTATTCATTTGATTTTCAAATAATTTTGAATACTTTAAATAGAGTTTTAATAGTTGGTAAGGAAAATTGACATCAACAGGGAGTAGCTTAATCGACAAAATGGAAGAATTCTAGCATTTTTTGTATGAAGGTAAAGAATGAAAGTTCAATTTTTACGAAATTCTGTAATTTTTTTATAAACTTTTGACAATTTTTGCTGTAAGTAGACGTTTTATCGAAATGATTTTCGAGAGTGAATTAGCAGTTGTCTTTCTTATAGAACTTTCTTACAACACAGTTTAGCACTACGATGATCATCAAATTCTACCTAACACTCCTTAAGTAGTTTACCCTTAAAACATTTAAAAATTCAGTTTTATTTCTATTTGTCTGTGAAACTCAAAGATATTCCCTTTTTAAATTTATTTCTCTATCATATCATACTCTTCGTAATATTTTATGTCAGATATATAAAAAGCCAAACTTTAAATCTTTTCAATACGAATAGAAATTAATTAAAAATATTATAAAATTTTCCCTCACAAACAACATTTAATATCTGATTTTCAGTGCAATAAATTCATCTTAAAGATATCCACAATTCTTTTTTTTGTTAACACAATTTTCTATAGTAAACGAAATTAAATTTTCCTAAAAGATTTGACTTTCAACTATCAAAATTAAGTGCTAAACATATCAATCATAATTTCATATAGTGCTTAATAAATATAACAAAGGATTAATACGTAAAACTTATCTCATAAAATATTGCTAGAGATTAAAAGGATTTTTCCAATCAAAAGTTATGCTGCCTTGAGTAGTAAACAAAAGAATTTAATATCACTAAAGAATTTCTCTTACTTAAACTTTTTCCGATGAATGATATAATCCTTGTGTAAAAATGAATAAAAAAGAATTAATAACACCGTTCTTTATTATAATAATAATGTAAGTACTTCTAGGATTTGATTGATTATTTCAAAGTAGATTTATGAATTCAAGAATTTTTGAAAGTAATATTATTAATGGTGCGTTTTTTTTTTATCCTTTGGATACACAATTATTTGAAATATATATATTTTTTTAGGTATAATATAACTCCGTAAAGGCTTAGATTGATTATTTTGAACAAAGTTTCAAAATGATAGCACCCTTTTTTACTAGAAAACCTTGAAATCTACTGAAATATAAACTATATGAACCTTTTTAAATCATGAATTTTTATTTTAAATAATTCTTTATGATTATCAAGTAAAATTTATAATGATATAGGTAGACCTTACTTCATATTTTATAAAATCTTTCAATTTTATACCTTAAACGAAAACAAAAAAAAATTTTGATTTCTTTAACAAATACTTTATTTTTGAGTATCTAAAATATTTCACTTTATACTATGTAAATATCATTTTTTTTATTTTTTTTTTTTTTTGAAAAACTCAAACAGCTCATCAAATCTCGCCTTTTCCTAACAAAATTAAATCATGCGTAAAAGAATTTGTTTTTGTTAAATAAATTTTGCTGATTTAACTGTTTTCTTAAAACAAAAACTAATAATATTATTTTGTTACATTCTCCTTAGGAAATTGAATGAAATTTCTTGAATTTATTACACTTTGGCTAAATATGTTAATGATGTTTATAAATTATAACATTGTGGTTAAAAAGTGCTTTAACAGCATAATATTAGGGTCCTTTTACTACATAAGATTTTATTTTATTGTCTTGAATTTGAAAATTTTATTAAATTTAAATTTTGCTTGCTCCTTACTTACAGTCTATTAAATTGAATTAATGATTTTTGTTTACTCTATGTCATCTTAATTACTTTTTTTTTAAATGAAATATTTTTAATGATTCCTTACTTTGCTAAGAAATAAATCAAAGAAATTTTTTTAAACTTTTATTGGTAATTAATTTGTTATAGTTAATTAAATCAATGAAATTTAAAAGGCTTCAAAGCTTGTGGTCCTATTTAAATCTTTAGTGGTAAATATATTTTAAAAAATAAAAAGAATAGTGTTGCGTGTAGTTAACTTTATCATGCCGCTTTTGATTAACAAAAAACACTACAACTAAAAACTTGCATTATAGTTTCAATCTTTCAAAGTAGTGCATCAATTAATGCTGTGAATTCCATTCTATGTCTTGAATTGACTTAAAACGGGTTGCACGAAGTGACAATTTCAGTTTTAGAAAAAAATAGAATTAACTCAACGAAACCAAATGTAGCGAAAAATTGATACCATTAATTGACTTTTTTGCTTGGTTACAATTGTTATCATGTTTGCGAGAAGGCAAATTTTTGTTATGAAAAATCTCTTAAATGTCGAATATAATTATTCAAATTCCTCAAAATCCATAGAAAATATATTTTATTCACTGCTTGTCCATGCAAAAGAAATTCACCATCCACCACATTGTGGAATTCAAAGGTGGGCTATTTTATTTTCAAGTGACTTTGGTACATACTTTTTATTCTCGTCCATAAAAATGTCTTTAGATTCTTCACTTTTTAGATGTTATTCTTACAAAAAGTTCAGCTTTTCCGAAACTAGCTTTATTCTCCCAAATATTGATTAAAATTCTATAAACTGTCAATTTATCATTTTTCAACTTTCAAGCTAACTTCTTTATAAGTAATTTTTATTAATGCAATCGTCTGAAATGAAAGAAACCTTCGACTAATTCATGGCCATCATTAAACAATTTTTAAATCTCTTCAATATTTGTATTTTGGATATCCAAAAACGATCAAAAACTTTTCAGATGTTCTTTATTCATTAATAAAATAATGTCCATTTTTTTGACTTAATATAAAAAAATTGAAAAGTTATTATTTCGATGAGCTCCATTTGCAAATTAATGAATTTCATTTATAGAAGGAAGAAATTAAGCTGCCAAACTTTATTAGAAACTATCTAAACTGTCCTAGAATTTCCTGTTAACAAATATTGCAAGGGGGGGGGGGGATTCTATTTTTTATCATAATGGAATATGCCTAAGAATTTTTCTTCATACTTCTTCATTAAAATTTTTACTCAACACCAGTAAAACCACAAAAAATTCGTGTGCAAAAAACAAAAAAAAACTTGAAATATGAAAATATTATTTAAACATTCCACAGTAGAATTAGACTTTTTTTTTATCGACTCTTCCTAAAACTTCCTTATTATGAATAAATATCAAATTATTCTGAAGTTATATAAAAACTCCAATAAACCAATAAGAAACTATTCTGCTACATCAAACTTTAGTTTCAAAGAAGAATAACAATGTCTTGAATATAAATTAATTAGTTTTCAGTTGAATTTTTGGACTTCATATTTAAGTGGAAAATTAATAATAAAATTATTTTGAAATTTAATATATCACAAGGATAAAAAGTCAAGCAAGTAAAAAGTTATTATTTATTTTCTATTAAGTTCTTAGGCGACTAATAAAACTTTTTCAAAGTTGTTTTTCATATTTAGGTTGGTTTTGTTAGAATTAGTTCAATAAAATATTCATTTTAATAGTGAAATTTATTGGTTATACTTAAACTCAACTTTAAGCCAAATATAATTACTTCAAAGCGCTTTTGCCATTTATAGCTAAGCTCATAGAGTATTCTAAGTTTGTGGGTAGTTTGTAAAAGAAGTGAAATTAGCCAGTCTGACTGCAATTGAAAATTTTTAAAGTATATTTCTTTTAAGAAAATCGCTGAAGTTAGATTTTTGGACCCAATCTTGACGCACTTTTCTTCGCAAAACCTCAAATAAAGAATATAAATCCAATAATGGTTTTATTTATATTAAAAATTCTATTAAACTCTTTTTCAAGAAGTAGATTTATTTTTCATTTTTCATTTGGCATTTGATTCCGAAAACTAATTTTCTTTATTAGTTCAAGCTCTTTTCAAATATTTGACAGCTCATGTCATCCTTTATAAAAGTTATTATTCCTTTCACTTCCATTTGGATTGTTTTATAATTCATGAGTTCATTCATATTAAAAATCTCTTGCAAAACATATGGTAGGCTAAAGGTATAGAACTGGGATATTTGAGGGCTTCAGGTAAAAAATTTTCAGCTCTTTGCATTAACTTTTCTCCGATTTTTCATATACATACATTAAGTTGGATTATAACGTTATCCTGATAAGAAATTAAACCTTTTCTATTTTTGTACTCAGTATTAACATTTTCATCCCTTTTTAACAATTAACAGCACTAATGGTTTTAAATGTTTCATATATCCATTTTCTTCTCAACAAAATCTACTCAATCTATCCAATTTTTTAACATTATTCTTCAAATGGTTTGAAAATGCTTCGTTTATCAAGCAAAAAATAACAAGAAAAAAAAAACATCCTTTATATTTTACCTTAAATTTTTAAATTATTTTTATCGATTTTTAGTCCAATTTTAGTAGCTTAGACATTTTAGTGACATTTTTGTATACACAAATAGTCGCATTTTTCTTGAGAGTTTGACACAATATGTCAATGAAATTTTATGGCAAAATAATTAAACTTCAATATCTCATACTTTTTAATTGAAAAGAAAAATAAGTCAATTAATAAAAAAACTATATTTAATAAATTCAAACTTTTTAATTTTTTACCATACTTTTTTTATTTATTTTATTTTTTAGAAACACCAGAAATAAAATTTTTTCAACTCACAAAAACAAATAATTAAAATTTTCAGTATTTATAGCATTCGAATATTTATTATTTAATTTTTTTAACATTTTTCAAAAAAAATTTCATTTCTTAGATATTACATTTATCATTCATAATTCCAGCTTCATAACACCAGCAATAATAAAATTATTAAAACTCTGTTAATTTATAACAAGAGCAGTTAATAAAATTCTTAAATTAATTTTCAGCTTAAGAAATAAATCATTTAAATCATAAATTTCTTTCATCTAGCACAAAATTAAGTAAAGGATATATGAATAAAAGTCTAAAATTCATTCAATGTTGATTTTAAGAATAACATAAAATTAATCCAATTTATAAAAGCTTAAAAAAATGAAAACCAATAAAAACTATAATCTTGGCACTATACATAAATAGACAAAATTCTGGCTGTTATTAATTTCAACTAATAACGCTTGTTTCATAAAAAGCTGTGAATAGTTGTGTATTAGATCCAAGGATTTTATGCATTTATAAAAAAAAATTTTTTTAGCTGCATGTGCCTGCTGGATGCTTCGTAAAAAATATCAGAGTTGGTCCAATTTTAAGAAATCATCGGTTAAGGCATCACAGAGTTCCAAACAGTAAGTATAATAAAATTTTTACTGTTAACTATTTTATGCGTTTCCAATATCAAAATTTTCTATAATAAGATTTTATCTAAACAAATTGAAAATTTCCTTTAAATCACGAAAAACTTTTTCTACTTAAGTATTATAAAGAAAAAAGCAGACATGTCATCAAGGGATATCCAATATGAACAAAGATCATCACTTTTTATACTGCGATAGCTGCAGTATTAAATAACTCAAATAAAAGATAAACTCTGATAAAAAATTTAACAAATTATATTAATTTTTTCTATAATAGGTGAAACATATTACTTAGCAGGCTCACCAGATTTATAGAATGTTAAATTTTCATCATTGTTGAGTCTGCTATGAGCCTGCAGGGCCTGTATAATAATCAAATCTTAGTCAGTAGGCTCAATTTTCATGAAAAGAAATTAAAAACTGTTCCTAGGCTAGCTATGGTCGTTAGAGTCCCTTAAATATCTTTCAGCAGTCCAATTCAATTATGCAGATTTTTGTTGATTTTAGCGCAGTTTCAGTAATAAAGTTTGAAGTGAATTTGACTTCTATTACCTTTGATGACTTTGATTTTTCAGTGACGTCAGTTGAAACTTTTGTTATAACTTACCTTATTATATTAATCCTTAAATTCATAAATACTTGAATTATGGATTGAGTAGCCCATTTGTGGCCTAAATAAAGTCTCTATTACTACACACCTGACAGAAAAAATATCTCTATTCTTCCTTTTTATTTTTTGTAATATTTTAATATTGTTTTTCTTCTTCAAAAATCTGAATTTATAACTCATTTCCTTTTATTCAAATATTTGATTTAAAGAAGTACTGCTCCGCGGTATTCCTTGACGTAGTACAAGCGTTCGACCGAGTCTGGCATCAAGGGCTTTGCTATAAGTTAAGCATACTCCTCCCAGGCAACTTATACAAACTACTAGAATCATACTTAGCCGATCGTAAGTTTCAAGTTAAACATCAAGATGTCAAGTCAAATATATACTCAGTAAAGGCAGGTATTCCTCAAGGTAGTGTGCTGGGGCCACTTCTATACCTGATATACACTGCGGACATTCCAACTACGGAAAATACATTCATCGGTACTTTCGCTGATGATACTGTCTTACTATCAATGAACGAGTCTCAATCCATAGCAACGGAAAACCTCCAAAGCTCACTTAACTTCATCAACACATGGACAAATAAATGGAAGATAAAAATCAATAGCGCTAAATCTGTACACGTAGTGTACACACTAAGAAGAACCAACAACAATCTCCACTTATACCTAAACGGTGAGCAAATTCCAAAAGCGGAGTCGGCTAAATATCTGGGCCTACATCTGGACTCCAAATTAAACTGGAAATTTCACTTGCAACAAAAAGCAAAACAGACGAAGCAACAAATTATCAAACTTTACTGGCTACTTGGGAAAAACTCCCCCCTAAACCTTAAAAGTAAAAAAGCCATATACATATCTATCATCAAGCCCATCTGGACTTATGGAGTGCAGTTGTGGGGTTGCGCTTGTAGCTCAAATAGAGCGATCATCCAGAGGAGCCAAAATAAGGTATTAAGAATAATCACTAATGCTTACCGGTTCATCTCGAATAAGGAGCTCCACGACGATTTGAACATCAAGTGGGTGGAGGATGTTATCCGAGACTACGCTATTAAGCACGAACAACGACTCATACACCATCCTAACATTGAGGCCATCCAGCTAATGGATACCCATGGTAAAATCAGGCGCCTATGCAGAACTAAACCACACGAATTGACAACCTAACTTCAATTCAACACCAACGCACCTTGGGAGTCATCACTGGATATTAGCCCTCACTTATCGAACTACTATCAACAATACCAACTCATCACATTCAAAAATACTAATAAATTAATTAAGATAATTAAGATTGTAGTAGACAAATACTTTAAAAAAAAAAAAAAAAAAAAAAAATATTTGATTTGTTTTCCAAAATTCCAAGTTTTTAGTAAATATATGTCCTTTTTCCTCACATTTAAAATAATAAAAAACTTAATCAAAATTCAACTAATGAACTATTTTTAGTAATAATTTCTTTACGAAATTTTATTCTACCTCAAGAACTCAGCTATTTTATATAAATTAGAATATGAAAAGTAAATCTTAGTCCTTTTTCTCAAATTCAAATTTCCTACATCAATAACCCTCGGCAAATAATTCACAAATGCAACCAAGTGTGCTCTTTATAGATAAGAGAGAATGAATAGTATATTTTCCTTTAAGGACTATTTTTTATATAGTTTTAATGACAAATTTCAAACACTAACTTTCCTTTCAACTTATATTATTGAAGTAATTAAAACTATGGTAACCTAATTACAGAAAATTTACCACTTGAAAACGGAATTTTCTTCATTAGCCAGCCTTCTAAGCAATTAATATTTCCCGACAACTTGTAGCATATTCACCTGTCTAAAGAAAACTTTTTGCTTTTGCTTTTTAATTTGAAAAAGCACAATTTTCTAGTTTCAACCGTAATTAATTTAATTTAAAGAAAAAGTAATTTTCTTTACTGGATAAAGACTGTTTTGAATATATATATATATATATATAAAAATATATAGATCTATAGATACATGAAATTTAAGACAGAAAATATCTGACAACAAGTATTATTAAAATTGTTGAAGTGTTCAGTTGAATTTTGATTATATATTTTTGGAAAATTTATACAAACTAATTAAATTGAAATTCAATTGGTAGCTCCTATCTTAATAGGTGTCTTTGTGCTTTAATTGTACGTGAAAATCTCTTTTGGGGGTTTCAATATAAATTAGAAAATTAATTTAAATTCTTTTGCAATTAAAATTTACAAGAATTTCATTGTTAATTTATTCCAAAATTAAAAGTAATAATAATTATTGAATAGAAAATCGCACATGTTTTACAATTAAATTAATTTCATTACTCTAATTCACTTTAATATTCCTGCAGGATATAATTAAAGAACTTTTGGTATTATAGCCAAATCTCTTTTGAGTTGTACAAAATTGAATATTTTTAAGACATCCAAGAATGTTAGAAAAGTTTTCAAGTTTGAACCATATATATCTTGCACCCTGTAAGCCTTATTTAAGAATTCTAAGGTTCTAGTAATTTTGGTTAACCTAATTTTCATTTCATTATCCTTTTATTAATAATTGCAGTGCCTAGCTTAACTTTATCAAATACCACCAAAAATGAGAAAAATGTTGGAATCAAAGAAATTGCATTAAAATAACTTAAATTTAATTCAATATTTATATTTTTTTTTTTCAAAAACTGGAATTTTTGAAGAATTCGTCATTTAGCTAGACTGAGGATGTTTTTCGTCTATTAAACACTCTTTTTTTTTCTCTGCTACTTTTTGAAACTTGCATCAGATAAATTTTTTGTAATTTAGTTGTAATAAAATTTGTATTATTTTGCCTTTGTTATGGTTTCAAATAAAAGTAATGACAAGGCATATATTTATGCATAAACGAATCATTTTTCTCTATATGTAGAATCTACTATTGGACAAAATAATAAAAACTCAAAATTATGACAACTTTGAACCACAAAAATCGAAAATCTTCCTCCACAATTCTACAACATTTAATTTTTCATCATATTTCTTCAGTTCTTAATTAAATTCAATAATTGAAACAAAAACAAATATTTAAAACTAATTTTAATCACTTTTATTTGAATTAGATGATATTTCTATTTATTTTTGACATTATTTTTTTTTATACTTAAACAGAATATTGTCTTCTTGAGTTTATTAATATTCTTCAAATAGTTTTGTATAAATTTAGATTTAATCTATTAATTTTAGCTTCTTATACATGTTTATTTCTATTTTAATAAACATTATATGTATATTTTTTTAAATTTTTTTTACAGATAATATGCTATGGTACTATTCTTCATGGAATCAACCAAATTTACATTCTTAAAACAACAACAACAAAATAATTTTCAATAAAAAGAATTTTCTTTTAGCCCAATACATTAATTAACAGTCATTAAAAGTCCTGATATTAAAAACTAATATTAAGATGAAGGAAAAGTTTCGTAAATTATTTTACATAAATTTTTTTTATAAAATTTAAAATTTTAAGAAAGGATTTTATAATCAAATCTTTTCGATTTTATCTATTGGTGTAAACAAAAATATATTTATTTTAGTATACCATCAAAAAATATATTTTTTCTTTTAATTTTAAGCATAAATATATAAACTAATTTTTAATTTAAAAAATGAATCATATTTGTGGCACAAGAAATTTGTCAAATATGTGTCAAAAAAAATTTCATTGATAACAGGAGAGCAGAGCAACACCAGATTGAAAATATTTTGACATTTGTGGGGATCTTAAGTTTAGGTTTACTGGATAGCATGAAATATCGACACGGGTTGGAGTACCTCTACAATAGCTAAATTTATATAATATAAAAGCTTGATTTTTTTTTAAAGTTACTTTTACAGATTTCAAATTGGAAGGCATTACAGGTCACCAAATCGAGACCTATAGAAGGTTTTTGAATAATAAATCTATTAAATATTTATTCTCCATTGTGAATACTTTCTTATGCTTTCAGTTGAAGTGTTTTAAGTTTGATCTTATGTAATAATTTTTTTCGCATTTACAAAAAATATTTTGAGGGTTCTTCCAATTTGTGCAGTTCCACAGCAGCTGTGATCTTTATATTTTTAAATTTGCATCCAATCACCAGTTTTACCAGTTTTACTAATCTTTTCTATTTCAAAAAATTTTGCTTAAATATAATTTTAATTTAAGTTTGTTTTCAGTGTAAAAATTTTAACTAAGATTTAAGTTTTAGCGATAATTAAAGTCTTGAATTGATTTTTCTCATACTAAGTTGAATGTTAGTCATTTTAATTAATTTGAGGAGTACTTTTAAAAAACACATAAACAAATTCAATATTTGAAAACTATAATTAAAACAAATTACCAAATATTTTGGTTATTTAAATGGCCATTTAAATAAATTTCCTTTTTATCAAATTATAAATTATAAATTTCATGAACATGATAAAATTTAATCAGTACCTCTTTTGATTACATTAAATTGTAATATGATCCCCGACCAGGAATAATTTCTAATAAAATCTAAATATCTTGATATTAAAAATTACTTTCAAAATTGTTTACTCCTTTTATATTATGTTACCAAAATTACAATATTTGCAACCAAAAACATAGTTAAAATATTTCCTAAAAATAAAATTTAATTAAAATCAGGACCTTAAATAACTTTTTCAATTATCACAATTCCATATAAGATTAAATTCAACTCGTTAACTAACAAAAATTGACTGTTATGGAAAATTCAATTTCAAAATTCAAGAATATGCATTTTTTTATAAATATTTTTTTCCTGAAAATTCTGAAAAATGAAAATATATTCAATGATATAACATATGACGTCCCATGCATACGATAAAAATATTCAATTTACATTTTAGATAAACCTCTATAGTACTAAAAGAATTTAATATATACAGAACCCTATTTGAACAGTGCCTAATCTTTAGTAGAACATTCTATAAATAGGCAGTGGGTGGTACAAATTAGGCTTTGTCGCAACATTTATATGTAATTTAAAAATACACCGTGCTGTATATCCTGCCTGATCTCTAGCTATGTAAATAATCTGATGACTTCCTACACCAAAACTGTTTCCTGGTTTCTATATGAAAAGAATAAAATATCATAAGGATTCTTTTAAAAAATTTGTAACCAACTATTTCTTACATTTGTATGGGATATTTCAGTTACATTTACATTATCATAAAAAATTGGTTCCTTCCATGATATTTTCATAGTTTCATATGGCTGCATTACAGTATAATTTTTTGTTTCAGGACAAAATTTAACTATTGGTGGTTTACCAGCTTTTTTATTACCAATAAAAAATTTAATTAAATTCTTTTTGTATAAATTTTAAAGAAAATAAAATATAATTTCTTACCAAGTACTGAAATTGAAAAGGAACATGATGTAAATAATTTTGAAACAGGATGACGTGCTGTATATGAAATATTTCTAATACCAATTTCTAAAGCAACTTCTGTATTATGTAACCATTTTGGTGTAACTTCGATATCTTTATCAAAATTAACATCAGTTTTTGGTCGAGGAATTTGTACAGTTGCCATTTTTTTATTTTTTGGAATTTCTGTTATAATATTAGATGGACATATAAGTTTTGGCATTGGATAACCTATTTTAAAATTCGAAAAATTCATTTATCACATTTGGTTTTATTTGCTTTAAAAAAAAAAAGAAAAGTTAATAACAATAAAACCTACGAATACATGTTCCAGTGCCTTCTCCAATCCAATAGCCACTTATACTGCATTGTTTTGAAAATTTACCATTCATACGATATCCTGTTGGACATCGTAATTCACATTGACTACCAGGATGATTTGTAATATGTTTTCGTTCACCTGGTAACAAATTATTTCCCTCAATGATTTCATTTGATGTTGGTCGACTGCATTCTAAATAGCCATGCTTTGGTGGAAATAGAGGTGGACATGACATTTCAGATGATTCAGTGACAGCTTTAAAATAATTTTTTTATAGTTTTTTACGTATTGAAAGTAAAATTTAAATTTTTTTTATTTACTTATTGGAATATTTAATTAAGGGCTCGATTAATTCAGTGAAAAAAAAGCATATTTTCAAGAATTTTTTGTTTTTAGTAATACCAATAGTTTATTTAGTTAATTTTTTTATAATAACAGAACATTTGAACAATATTTTTCTAAATTTTCATTTAAAAGTAAGCGAGTGGCAGTGAAAGTTTAAAGGCACCTTGCAAAAGTTCCAATTTCCAAGTCTTAAATAAAACCTTCTTCATCTAGTTTGATGAAATGTTTGGGTGGAATAATCCCTGTCTTTGTGTTTGTTTGGGATTATTCGATATTAGTGCTGCCGTACGGTCCATAAATAAAATTATAATCTGTGTTGATCAAAGATCTGCGGCAGTGATATCTAGTAAGTTTGATTGTGTGATTATGCATAGGCCAAATTCTTGCTTTATTGTATTATTTGTATTTGGTGAAGCCTGACGATCTTGAAAAGAATTTACTTATACAAGACCTGAAACAAGTTATTAAGTGCATCCATTTTTCCACTACATATGTTGTACCATATTGCTCCTTCTAATGTTTGACAATCAGTCACCTTAATTTGAGGATATAACACCAGAATAATCTGCATATTTTGTTAAATATTTCTTAGGTTTTTGTCCTTTGTGAAACCATATGCTCGTCGAAATTAGGTTTTTGGTCAATTCAATTTTCCAGATATTTAACTACTTGCTTTCGATATATTAAGAATTGATATATTAGAATGCTATAACTGCTCTTAATTTGTGATGGTGTTTCTGCTTGACTACCTTATTACTGTGTCAAAAAGAATAATTTCAAATTTATCTAAGTTTATTTTTAGCTCGTGGTCATTTCGGAATTTAGGAATTGTTTAATTTTTATTCTATAGCAAAAGTAATAGCATTATGGAATTTGCGTAGAATCTCTGCTGCAAAAATATTGAACATTATCGGGGCGTTTACTGTACCCTACTCCAATATTGTATATATTTTTTAGTGGTTATCAGTCCTGTAGATTTTGAATTACCGTGAACACCGACTTCAAAAATAACAAATTTCAAGAAACCGCTTTAAAGTTTTACTTACTCAATCCTTGCTATAGAACAAAGGAGGGTCAAGTGCTCATAACTTTGGCAGCTTTGATCCGATCAACTTGAAATTTTGACACAATATTTTTAATAAAAAATAAATGGAAAAAAATTTAAATAACGACCCCCCCCCCCCCCCCCCCCCAATCGCTCAACCCTTATATAAAAGTAATATTTTTACGCCTAAAAAATGTTAAAAGGCTAAAAAGTGAAAAAACAACTAATTTTTAAAAAAGCTTTGACATTTTTTCTTTAGATTAAAAGATTTTCCCATAAAAAACAACAAAAATTGTTAAGTACCTTCTTGATGTAATTTTAAGGGAGTCTTTTCACCTTTTTGCCAGAAATCATAAGATTTATTAAACTTTTTAATCAAAAAATCTCACCTTCAGTAAAAAATATTTTGTATACTCATAGATTATAAATTTAATTTTATATTCAACAAAGAAAAAATGATTCCTATCCACATTCCTTTTGAAACATAAAAAATAATTTCACTCCTCAAAGTCCTAAGTTAATTTTGGTGTATCATAATTACATTTTTTCTCTAAATCATAAATCAAAACATGATAAAATCACATGGAAATTTATAATTTTTAGTCTCAAATTCAAACATTAAAAATTTAATTCCAAAAGATTATAATCGTAAAAATCCTTATTAACTGTTTTTCTTTTTTTTATTTACTCAAATATTAGAACAATTTTTTGCAATTAAATTGTAATTATTTTCACTGACTCAAATTTAAACAATAATTAATGATCCTAGTATGACATAGCTCTTGTAACAAAACAGCTTTTCATTTAACAGGAGACAACGTGGTAAATAAATTAAATTTTTTAGACATTCATTTAATTTGTTTTTTGTTTTATTTTTTGTGCACTCTTTTAGTAGAAATGTGAAAATATTTTCACGTTTGTCAATTAATTTCCTATGCTTAGCCACGAGGGAGAAAATTGGGTAAAATTTCTTTGATGCATTGCTTTTAAAAAAATTTCATTCTGCTGTTTTCTATGTCATTTATATATGTATGAAAAGGAAAAATAAAGGATTATTTATTGCAGCTATCTGTAGCAGTGGTAGATTTGAGGATTTATCTAAATAATCTATAGAATAGAGAATATCTGATTGCTGTCTGATTAAGTTTTAATAACATTAGGGACATAAAAATGAAAATTTTTCAATATATGATTTTCGTTTCAAGTGTAAAATTTTTTGATTTTGTTTTTAATATAATTTGTTTACCTATAGCCTTTTTGGAATGATCAAAAATATTATTAAAATTATTTATGTATTGTTTTATGTTATGAGTTTAAAACATAATTAGCAAAGTATTGCCGTATACAAACAGTTACCTTAGCTATGTTGAAAGACTAAAGACATAGTCACACGCGAAAATCTATTTATCCTTCTATATTCTTTTGATTTCGATGAACAATAAAAATTTTTTCTAAGGAACTTTTCTTTTGTTTGCAGCCTCTCTCCATATGCAAACATTTTGAAAACTTTGTAACCCTTACAACCCTTTGTAAAGATTATGTAAACAGCAATATATTCCAGTTTAATGGATATAGCCTAAGGATAGGCAATACATATAAGTTATACTTAGATTCATGTTGCTTTAATAAATATTTTTTTTTAATAAAAGGAGCAAAAGCAAATACAAATAAATATTTTTTTTTAATAAAAGGAGCAAAAGCAAATACAAATAAATATTTTTTTATAGAAATTACATTGATAAAGGGTTTGTTTTTGATCCTAAGCAAATATTTTAAGAAATATTTAAGTGCATTTTCTTTGCAAAAATCACGTTTTCAAAGAGTTATCCAACACGCTGAGGACGCAGTGTACCACCAGTTGTTCAGATCGGCTATAGTTTTGTAGATGAAGAAAATTTTATGTGGTTACAAATAATTTTTTTTATTAAAATCAACTTTTAATGTTTTACTTAACAACATTTTGCGCAAGGCGCCGCCAGATAAAAAAAAGTATGATTTTCACTGCCGTCGAATGAAATCGAAAAAACTGCGCCATCCTCAACGTGTTAAGACAGAAACACCCCCTTTTTTTATATATACGCAGTTTTACCGCACACGTCAAATTGACAGATTTTTTGTTACACAATCGATTCTAATAAGTTTTGCTGATATAAGGACTTTTTTTTCGGTTTTGTGGAATACAATTTCTATTCTTGTTTTTAATAGGCAGCTTCTTCAAATAATTGAAACAAAAATTGTTTTCTAATAATATTTTTATCATAATTCTTTTTATATAGAATCCATGCATTTATTGCTGCATAGAACAGAAAAGTGTCAGAGAAGCAAAATGAAAAAAGTCTGAAAAAACCAAATTAAACTTCGTAACCAACAATACCAACTATTATTTTTCCTTGTTTTCAGAAGTAAGCAGCAGGAGATTAACCAAAATATTTTCTATAACACTTTATTACAATTTTAAAAATATTTAGTTATCTCACAATATTTTGTAATTATGTCTTCTCCATAAACAATATACAAACAACTTTAAGATACTTTAAAAAAATATCATTCAAAGAATAATTCAAGATACTAACCTATACATGTGTATTTGTCTTCAGCTAAAACAAATCCTTCTCTGCATGAACAATAAAAACTCCCAAGGGTATTGATACAATCATGATAGCAGTCTCCATTATTTTCCAAACATTCATCAATATCTTTTGTAAAATTTTAAATTTAATTAAAAGCTTTAAAAAACAAAATTAAAACAAAACCTTCACACTCATCCATTTCTAGGGAACGTTTATATCCTTTGGAACAATCAGTATAACCATCTTCAATTAGCTCATCTGTTTCAAAATTGACTAAACATGTATATGATCCTGGTGTATTAAAACAACCTAAACTACACTTAAGCTCTGATACTAAGCTATCATTAGCACACTCATCAATATCAATACAAGTTTTCCAATCATTATCAAGCATCCAACCTTCTGGACATAAACAAAATGCACGACCTAATTTAATAGTATTTTTTCTCTAATGATTTATCAATACAAGAGAAAAATTGCAAATATAAACAAACCCATTGTATTAAGACATGTATGAGAACATCCTCCATTTTTTACTAAACATTCATCTTTATCTAAACAATTGTGCCCATCTGGAGATAGACGTGTTCCTGATACTCCATCACAAGTACATCTATAACTTCCCCAAGTATTTATACATTTATCTTGGCATGGTCCATGACCATTTCTTTGGAGACATTCATTTACATCTGAAAAATAAATTGTTTGTTAGATTTAACTTTTTGAACAAAAAACATGTTAAATCTAGTGTTAAATGAAAACTATAAGCAATAGAATAATTTATTTTTTGTACTTAAAGTAAATACATATTTTTTAATGTTACCAATTTGAAACATATTTCGATTCAGTTGAGAACTAAAATATTTTAGTCACATTACTGAGATAAGCCACAAATCTCTTGATTTGTAGCTAAACAGAAGTTTTAGTTGTGACTTATTCATGCAACATATGTTGAACTTTACCAATGCACTTGTTATTGTCTCCTATCCTTAAACCTTTTGGGTATTTACAATGGAAATATCCAAAAGTGTTTATATAACTAAATTCATATGCTGATTTGTCTTCTTTGTACTCATTTACATCGGAAATTGTTACGGATAAAAGTAGAAATTGCTATACAGATACAATAAGTATGCTCAGATGGTAAATGCTTAGAAGTACTTTTCAAAATTTATTATATTCTTGGATAACCACAGTTTATGTGTTAACAAAATAAACTGTCAGAAATTTATTAAATGTTTAATATTTGATAGCTTGATAAAATTTGTTTAGGAAATACAAAGACAGTTGAAGCTGCAGAGTAGTTTTTTATATTGATTTCTAAATATTCTTGAGAAATTCTTTCATGAAATTTGTTAGAACAAACGAGAACTGAATTGTCATCCCAGCGTTATGAAAAAAAATTTGACCAATCAAAAAATTAATCTTTTTTAAATTAATAAACTTCAAATTTTTTGAATCTACAATACAAGTCTACAATTTTTCCTGAAAGCTTGCAGTTATCGTCAGTAAAAATGGAGTAAAGTACGTAAATATTTTAATTAGATCATAATCCTTCGGATATTGATTTCATACTACTTTTTACTATAGGACTTTTCATCCTCATGGATTGGTACAAAAGGATCTATAAATCCCATAGAAATAGAAAAATTTGCTTATTGGCCTTATTCTTATTAATTTGATAAAACTTTAAAATACAGTTTTACTATTAATTTTCTCCCTGGGAATAAATATGACATTTGGAACCATATGCAAACAAAGTTTACCGTGACAATACATACTATATTGTAGAGTTCTAAGTAATGAGTATTTTTTATAGAACCAAAAAAGTTACTAAATTTTTTAAACTAATGGTTTAATAAGTCAATCAGGTAAAAGTACCCACTTCGAATATTTGCTTAAGCAATTAAAGACCTAAAACTTCTCACAAATTACAGTTGTCGTTTTTTCAGAGTTTAGACATCAAAATTCTAACTTTGCTAGTCGTAACTGCAATCGGCAAACCAAATTTAAATTTCACCAAAAATGTTATATACTAATTAAAAAATATTTGAAAAACATAAAGAAATAGTTATTGAAGTCCTTTTAAAGACCAATTATTTGAAATATTTCTTCTCAATAGACTCAAACCACTGACGAATATTCCTGGCTATTTCGCCACAGTTCTAGGAACCAAATTCTAAGGGTTAAGTTTACCAAAATCAGTCAGCCCACTATGCGCTTCATCATAAAAATTTGGTGGCCCATAGTACACGTTAATCCTCGCACAGAGGTTACACTATGGCAAAATTTAATTTCAATTATTAACACTTTTCAATATAAGTTTTCTTCAATTTCTTAAGCTTCTTTTTAACATAAAAGTGAAATAAACATAAATAAAAACTAAATTTAAATGTCAAATTTTCAATTTAATAAATCTATAACGACGTGTGACATATACTAAGAAATTCAAAAAATAAATACAAGAAAAGCTGTTTTCTAATTCATTTTTCAATTTACTATATTGCAAAGGATTTTAGTATTTAGCTATTTTCAATTACTTTAAAATTATTTCATCCTTAACAATGATATATCAAAGCTTTTTAAAATTTATTCGAATCAAATCCTAAGGGTAAAAAATTATTCAATTTTCAAATTTTCACTTAATGCTACCTACCTCAGCACTTTATTTCACCAATGTTCCTAAATTTACTTTTTCCATACAAAATATATATCCCCCGTGTTTATAAATCATTGGCAATAAAAATTGACTCTAAATTTTCAATTTAAGTTATTGAAAAAAATTTTTTACTATCTGGTGACAATATTTTATGTAACATATTGAAAAATAATAACGTAATGTCTGGTATCAACCAGGCATAAGTTTTGTTTAATTTTTATTAAAACGATGTAAAATATGTTCTATGTTAATTTTTAAATATTAATTATAATAAATGAAGCTTAAGGCTATGACTGCTAAAATGATATTTTAAGCTTTTAATTTCAAAAAGGAACATAAGGAAGGATTGACAGGGAACCAAGAGAAAATTAATGTAAATATTTTTCTATAATTAAGTTTCAAGTTGAAAATTTTGTCTTGGTTCTGTGTACTGTGTAATTATTTTCTTGTTTTTAATGAAATATTTATTTTTAGTACTTTCAAAAATTTCAAGTGTCAATTTTTTTTAAAATAATTAAAAATAATTAAAAAGTTATACGAAAATTGATTTTTCATTGAAATTTTTCATTAAAGTAAAAATGAAAATCTTTGAAAAATATTAATTTTTTAAGTTATTCCAGTTTTATGAAAATTTTTTGTAGTTGTATTTTGTAAAGCGTGTAGTTCATAGCTTTACATCGAAGCACAGCGAAAAGTTTATAACTATGTCGTTAAAATATGGAAATACAAAACAAAATTAATTTTATATAATTATAACAAAAATCCTAAAATACTTTTAGTAAAAAATTATTTACCCAAAAATTTTGAAGTATATGTGATCAAACTATTTAGGCTTTATAGATTGTATTAGTTCAATATTACCACTTAATATAGAAAATATTTTACTAGCCTTTAGCCCTCCCAGCGATGCGCTTTGAATGTCATCTAAGCTTGTAAAACGATGTCCCTTTAGGTTCTCTTTATATTTGGAAATAAAAAAAAGTCACACGGAGCCATGTCTGGTGAATATGGAGGTTGGGGTAATGTTACAGTTTGGTTTTTGGCCAAAAATTCGTCAAAACTTTTGTTCAAAGCTCAACAATTTTTGAACAAATTTTGCTGTCTCGTGTTTCATATGAACAAGACATTCGAAAAAATTTAATGGCATAAGCCAATTGATATGCTAGAGTCATCGGCAACTCTATGAATCATAAATTCGGTGATTTTTCATGACCCTTTATTTCACTTTCTTCAAGTTTTTATCGATTATTTATGGAGCGCTCGGGGTGTTCATCAACATCTTCATTGCCATCTAGGAAACGCTTATTAACCCCCTCGTAAAACATACCAGACTCAATATAAGTCTTTGTCAACATTTCACACATTTTGTTGCACTTTATTTCTCATCTTACAAAAAATAAAAGTAAAAATTCTTTAATCGATTTTTTAAACAATTAAAAATCGCTGAGCTCATGAAAACACGTCTAACCTTAGAGGCTGCCACTTAAAAAGTATACAATGAAAATTGAAAATTTGAGCTGAAGAAAAAAGCTGAAAATTTCATAATATTTTTAGGGGCATGTGTACAAACATAATAAAAAAACTTTTGATAATCGGACTCTCCAAATCCTCAAAATTCAAAAATTCCGGTTACTTTTTGAACACACCTTGTATATCGAAGAATATATTATGTCTTCTCATTTAGGGGCTTAAAAATTTACATTTATGACATTGACATTTAGTTATATTAAGGTTGAAGTAAATATATAAATTACTTTTTTGTATCTTCTTTTTTAAAATCTTAGTTTTTTTAACCTTAATATTTATAAATTATGTGAATTAAATTACAAAATAAAAATGTATTTTAAGTTAACCTCATAAAAGCACAACTTTTGATTTGTTAAAAAAAAGTTAAAATATTTGGGTAGAAAGTTGTTGCTTTGAGTGTATTCCTCTCAATAAGCACACTTACAAAAAAATAAAGCTCACTTTAGAAACTCATGTAAAGTACCTAATTAGAGAAGTTCAAAGCAAGTATGTTTGCTTTAATAAAAGCGGAAAATTCTTTATGTGCTGAATTTCTGAACTTGGTGGAATTTATGTATAAAAAAACTTTTTTTTGTATTTGTGAAATACTCCTACTATTTTTATGTTCTTTTGTTACATTTTCTACATTCTGGGTTAAAAATCTAAAATACAGTAAGAAAAGTGCATATTGAGTTCATGTAGAATAAAATTCATTAAAATTTTGGTAAAGAAATAAAAAGGAACAAACTTTGGGTAACTGCTTAAATACCTTTTAAATTAGGTTACGATAATTATGTTTAAAATTTTTCTTATATTTATCGGCACACATATGATCACTTGATGAATATATAAGTACAGTGTAAATGTTCATGTTTTTAAAGAAGTATTTACCTTCATTTATATACAATAGTTTGAAGTCTTTTAAAAAATTCTACATTTGCTCTTTAAACTTTATAACAGTGATTTTCTATTTTAAGAAGCTTATTGCTGAAACAAAAAACCAGAAAACCGTTGAAATACACTTTCATTGCTAATGTTACCTACTATTTTAATATCCATCCTTTCAAATTAACTTTTTTTTAAATGTAAGAAAAATCAAAAGCCAGAGAAGTCTTAATATTGCTTATAAAGTGGGATTTAGAACAAATTTTATTTTAATCCACTTAATTTTTAGGTTTCAAGCATTGCCAAAAAGAGTTTTTTTATTATCTGCATGATATGTTTTGTTTTTACTTCTGGAAAACAGGTCCTCACTGACAAACTCCTACATTCAAATATTTGTAAAATGAAATGAATATTGATTATGTAATTTTTTGACATAAAAAAACTGCTGTCTATATAATCTTAACAAGTTTTTTAAATTATAACTTACGCAAGGTCTAATAAACACTGCTAACAATACTCGTGTGTCTCCTCTTTTTATTAAAATTTATAATTTTGGATACAAATCTTATCTATAGTTATAGAATATTACATCAGAAATATTTTATTTTTTCTAAAATACTCCAAATATTGCTAAGAAAACCACATTTGTTAACCAGTGCTAACGTGTACGCATTTTTGTTTTTTGACTTTGGCATCAAAGCGCTTACTTACAGGCTAAAATGTTTGTGAAAAATTGTGAAAACACCAGTTTTAAAATTTCTTTAGGATTAGCCAAACTGAAGTCACCTTACTGTATGTTCCTTGAAATCTATTTTGTAGAGTGCTCTTATGTCTACCAAAAAAAATCGATGACCTTCACATGACGATGACAATTAGTGGCAAGACCTTACAAAAAAAAAACAGCTAAGCTACAAAAATATTAACTGATTGGAATAACTTGATTCAACTAATTAAACTAAAAGTAAGCCTCAAAAGTAAAGAAGAACTGGAAAAACTTTATTTATTATATAAAAATGGCAGCGAATGAAGCTACTCCTAAATTATTAGAAAACCCAGTGAATTCGGTAAATTAGACATTAGGAATTAAATAAAAGAAAGAAGAAAAGCAAGAAGAGAATGGCGGATATCAGCGAAAATTGTTGATAAAACTGTTTTCAATCGAGTAAGTAATCATTTCAAAAAAATAATAAAAGATTTTAAGCAGAATTACTATCTAAATGGACTCGGTTTAGAAAAAGACAAGGGAAAAAGGCAATGAAAAAATTCAAAGGACCTTATTATCAGATTGCACCTCTGAAAGATACTCTAGGCAAATGGTTGCGTTAAGATAAAGAAAAAACAGAACCTCTTACTAAGTATCTGGCAGGAGTTTCATGACATCTACCCTAGTATGAATATTATACCAATACAACTGCAGTACCAAAAAACCTAGTTCAATAAATTAAAAATTGTAGTTTTCAATAGAGTAAGCAATGCCAACAATTTCATCGTTTTCGTAGAGAAAAATATAATTACTTTATTTTAGTCGATACTCAAATTTTATTCCAAAGTTTCTTTCTTGCAGCTCAGCCTTTAAAACTTTAAATTGAGTTTTATGCATTGGCTCCTATATAAAATTAACCTTTATGTAATATTTTAGCCATACATACGAAGTTTAGTGGCATTGTTATAGGAAGCTGACAAATTTAGACTTATGATCTTAAAAAATGCAGACTATATGGACGAAGAGAAATGTTAATTACAAGATAAAAGGATATATTACAGGGCAAAAGGATTTGCTGATACGTTAACATAAAATATTTCTTTCTATTTTTGTTATTCAACATGTTGCATCAAGATATCATTTAAAACTTGTTGGCTAAATCATTAGAAATTTTGGCACTTGATATTAAAATATCATCGCTAATATTATACTACTTAATATCACCAAGGTATTCAAGAAATATATTTGTTTAATTTTGACTGGAATATAAGCAAAAAAAATATTTTGCATATTTTGTGGCATGATAGCAACCAAAACTAAAGTTTTCTGTAGTAAAATAAATCATAAATAATTAGAGAAATAATCAATTCAACCCCACCAGCAAAATTGAATAATATCATAATTATTTAAAACTTACCACATATTTTAACTACCAAATAACTAAGGACGACTAAACTATTTAACAAAACAAGTCGCGAATTTTTTATGAAGCACTAAACATCAAATGATCCCATTGCGGATTTTTAATTATTAAAATTAAATGTGACACAGCTTCATATAAGTACTAAATTATGTTAATTGAAAATTACCAAAATTCTCGGGAGCTTTAAGTAATAAAAATTGTAATTTTTAAGTGTTTCCCTTTAATCCCAAATTCATTGATAATTATTTCACTTAGAAAGTAGTGAAAATACTCGAGAAAAGTTTGTGGTAAAATTCTAGCCCTATAAATGTTTTAATTAATAAATTAGGAGTTATTTTTCTATCTTAAATTGTGCAAAAATATTTAAACAAAATGATATGAAACAATGCTGAGAATTTGTGACTGTGTTAACTAGTTTGGTTTAGTTTCATTTTAATTTTTAATTATTTGAACTTTTAATGCATTTAACATTTTCAACATCGTTTTAAAAATTTATAGCAATCCTTAACAAAAACCAACAAATATTTATGAAATACATTCTGTATGTTATAAAGCTTTCCTGTACCTGACACTTTTTGCATTTGCGTTTGAGTGAAAAGTTCTACCACCAATATACAGGCCTTGCAGAGCAGATAGGCAAGTGGCGAAATAGCCAAAATGTTAATAAAAGTAAGAAGAAAGTTAATACAATCTTTATTTAAACACAGTAATTGGGGCTAGTTTTTTTCTAAGAATTTTTTCCTTTTTAGAAGAAGAATTACCTGCCGATTAGGGCCTGGTTCATATTAATCTTGACAATAATAATAATTTACAAAAACTATTTTTTCATTAAATTGATCGCTGGACTTTTAAATCTTTTCAAAATCCTAAAATTGAATGTTAGTGCTAGCTTCGATTTCTGTAGCTTTCCTTTGATACAGTGGCAACTACCATGATTTTTTGTTCATATTAATACTTAAGGCCAAATATTATAATATTCATTGCAAGTGAAGCTATTGCATTAGAACAGAATTTAATCTTTTTTACAGAATATAAAACAAATATTTTCAATACAAAGTAACTTTTTTTAATAAAAATTAGGCAGTAAAGTGTCTCAAATTTTTATATAACATTCAAAGAAAAGGTTCCTTTCTTTATCTTTGAATATTAACTTTTCTTAATGACAAAATACAAATAATAAAAAATAAAATTAAAAACACACAGCACTTACCTTCACATCTTCCATTTTCCATCCTAAAACCCTTGTGGCATGCACATTTTTCTTCATTTTCTACCACATAACATACTTGATTGCATTGATTATTTTTACATATTCCAAAATCTGTTGTTATATTTTTAATTGGTGAACAAATTGGTAAATCTCCAATCCATTCACCATTTTTACAATAAATATTATTTAATTGCATATCGTTAGACATCTTAATTTCATATCCTGGCTTACAAATATACTCAACTTCAGCAATAGCTCTTTCAGGTCCCAAATTATCATTTCTAAAGAAAAACAAAATTTGGAAAAAGTTAAATTATTGTTAAGGAATATGCTCATGAAATTTATTTTTAATTTTACTAAATTTAAGAAGGATAATATTTTCAAAAACTTCTAGCTATCAATCACAATAATTCATTCAAGACAAACTAACTTGAGCTTTATTAAATTAAAGAGACTTTTTAAGATGAAGAAAGAAAACTCTAAGATGGATAGTAAAAATATCCTAGAAGTAAGAAATTGAATAGAAACTTAAGACATTTGTATGCTATATAGTATTCATCTTAAAGGCATTTAACAAATTTTCTAGATTCCACTCGAACTATTTTTCATAAAATATTTAATTAAAAGGATTGTTTCTCTAATCAAATGCAAAAGAAAGATATGGATTTTTGGTTTGTATAGAACTATCAAACAATACAATTTGTTGTTTTGGATAACTTTTTATGATATACAAATTTTTGTATATCTTTAAATCCAGTAAATTATGGCATTCTTCATGGGCAAATTTAAATATTGGTATAAACAAATTAATGTCATTTTCAGCAATGAGAGTTTGATTACTTATAGAAAACAATAGAAAAATCAAAAACAAATAGAAAATGCGGTAATTGTAAAAATGCAATCTCTTAAAAGAAACTTAAACTACTTTAAATCTTTTAAATATCTTCTTTTTTAATACCATCAAATTAATGTAAACATTTTCCACAAATTGAAAATTTTAACCTAGGAGATTCTCACGGGTCCATTAAAAGTAAATGTTTAATTTGAACAGTTCGCTTCTTGAAATTTGTCCGAAAATCCTTGCAAAAAAAATAACCTACGTAGTTTTACCTTTTTTGGTAAATAATTAAAAATATGTTTTGCATGTTGTACAAATAAATTTGTGCCATTTTTCTTAGCACCATAATTTTTATGTGGACATAGACTTACTATGTAAATCAGAGATTTTATAACTAACGCTTATTTCCTCTTTTGTTCAAAGAGAGGTATTTTAGTGAGAAAAAAGCAGTCATACTTTTGATGCATACAGAACGAATAAATGAATTTAAAATATTCTCAACCTCTGAAAAGGCTACAACAAGAAATTTTTTAGAATGGAATTTTCAGTGTTGCTAATTTTTCGTTAATAAATATTGAAGCTTTGGAGTTCACCTCTTATTTTTTCAAATGCTGTACAGCCAAAACTCCTAAATTTTTGTAGCTCCAACATTTTTTATAACTCAGATTTCCTTACGATGACATAATATAGTTTAAGTACATATAAGTGTATATATATTTATATGTTTTTTTTGGGTTTTTTAATACAATTTAAATATCTAATTCCTTACATTCAGATTTTGCTTAATGAATTTGCAATCAAACATTGAATTATAAATAAAATTAAAAGCGGGAATTACTGTTTGGCAAGCTATAAATTTGTATTGGCCTGATTCAGGCTAAAAATTTCTACCTCTCTATAAAAATCAGTATCCACCCGATATCAGGTCCTGATTGAATTACCCAATCAAAATCCTTCCTTATTTAGTCATTTATTTGGCCCTAATAAGAGTGCTTGTTTCAAAAAATGACAAAGGATTAATAAATTAGTCTTACAGAAAACTTAATGTCTGCTAATCCTGTAGACCTATCAAAGCTAAATAAGGGATTTCCCATACCATTCGGCATCTTTTTGTCTTTCTCTTTTAAGAAAGATAAAACTCCTCTTTTTTTATTTCATTTTCAAGGAAAAGTTTCTTTATTAATAAGTACAAATTTCTTGCTTCAAAAACAAAAAAAAAGACTTACCCTGACCAAAAATATTATTTTCAATAAAACATAATTTCAATCAATTAACTACCTTTTATATAGCAAAAGTAAACTAAAGGAAAAACGTCCCGACAATTCATAGCTTTTAGCTCTAGAATATTTATCAATAATTATTAATATAGCCATCTATTTTATCCTTAGGCTTCATTAAATGTTTTAGACATTGATATGTAGATAAAGTTTCTTCTTTATGCTATCTAATACAGTTTTAGATCCTTGTGAATTGAAAATCAATAGCCTTAAGCGAATTATTTTATAGCTACATAATTTTCAGCACTTTGTAATTTGTAACAGTTTCACTTTGTAAGTCACTATCACTTGCTGGCTATTAATTAAATTTGTTACATTCTTAACAGGATGACTGTAATTAACTATTCCTGTCAAAATGAAAAAATGAAAATCTAATTTACCATGTCTTTAGTGAATTTTCAAGTTAAATGCCTTAATTATTTATATCGTTGTAAAATTTTCAATATTTTTTTAATTATTTAATAAAATATAAATAATAGAAAATATTTTAAAAATCATACCGTGTAAAATAATGAAAAACTTAAAACTAAGTTTATTTTAAATTGTAATTAATAAACTATCACAAGTTTTTACTATTTTTAAAGTAAATCCTAAGTTGTGGCTAGTAAGATACTATAATTTATTATCACAATCTGAATTTAAACGTTAAACATAACCAGAAATTGCCTGTGGTTATATGATACAAAGTCACAAAACATTGTCTTATCGTATAAATAGAATTAAGTTTTCTCAATTTTATAGAATTTAGTTCTTAGTTCTTATGGTTGAAATGTTAAATAAAACTGTATTTTCAAAAACAGGAAAATTTAAGTATGTGACGGATTTCCTTCAATTTAATTTTGTTTAATTTAAGTTTAAAGTTAAACCCAAATATTGTGAGAATTAAACTTGAACATATACAACTTCCTTAATGAATTAGACCACAAGTATCCCAAGACAAATTTTATTACAGCTTTATTTATTTTGTTTTAAGTAATTTAATTACTTTGATTCTAATATTGCGTTGTTTGCTATACATTAAAAATTATTGAATTTCTTAGTAATTTCAAAATTACTACATTTGAATACAGATTGAAAATATTTAATATTTTTAATGCCAAAGCTTTTCAGTAATATGAAAGATACAACATAAAAGAGCCTATAAGGAAAGAATATTTATTATGTAATAATTTATTATGCAATAATCTGCATTAATGAACTACTATCAAAACTAAAATCAACAATTTTGAAGATGTTTTGAATTTGAAAGGGGTATAAGTCACCTTCCTGAGAAAATCATGCACTGGTATTTGTGAGAAAGATACTAAAACTTTTTTGTTTATTATGTTTCTCTTATATCTTTTATTTAACAGAAATATTCAGGGTAATACTAAAAAAGGCTCTACGTAAAATATACTTCATTTTGTCGTATGAACAGACAACTTCCACGGACGAATGAGACGAAAATAAAATTATCAATATATAAAAACGAGACCGCAAAAATTAATAAAACTATATCCAAAATTAAAATAAGCGTAAAAGTAATAGCGAGCAAAAATATGTAACCGCGAAATTAAAAATTGTTTTACCTAAAGTAATTAAACAAAGACGTTGTTGCTTAAAATATTGCAAAGATAAAATTAGTTTTTTTGATCTTATCTATCTTAAAACATGCTTGATTAGAAAGAAAAAAGCTCTGGAAAGAAAGACCAAGAAACCACAAAGCCCAACCAAGGCAACTTATGTTATATTATTTGACAACCAAAAACAATAGAGTCTTGGTGTGTCAAAAAAATTTTCAGGGACATTTTGATATAACAGAAGGTCAGTAGTCCATTGCCTGAAGAGAGATATTCTTGGAAATGAAATCTATGAAAAAGATGAAAACCGAAGGGGAAAACTTAAAAGTTTCTTAAAAATACTGGAAAAGAATATATATATATATATATATATTTATAGGGAAATAATTATACTAAGTAAAATTTTACGATGTTTAGATAACATTCATGAATATTTTTTTTCGAAAGATCATATCAACATTTTTCAACATTTTGAAACGAATCAAAAACAAAGTGACTTACTTTATTTTGCCTTATTAAGTTGGTTTTAAACTAGTCGCCTGCTATTAACTTACCATAAAAAGCTCAAAGCTCAAAGAAAATTAGTGAACAAAGTAGAGGATAAAAAAATTTATCCAACCAATTACTATCCAACCTACTTGCCAGTGGGAGCTGGCGCACTAAGCACTAAAAGTTAAAATTAAACACATCAAATCTAAAGGTGGGCACCCACTTAGTGCGTATATCTCAGCGGGTAACTTTTTTGACGTACAAATGAATTTCACGCTGAAATATCCACATATGAGGGGGAACTTTAGCGTGAGTCTATGACGTCATAAAAGTTACCCGCTGAGATATACGCACTAAGTGGGTGCCCACCTTAAGGCTATAGTCCTTATTTACAAACTTTGATCATGTCATTTATCCTTTCATACATTTAAATTGACTTGTGTTGATAAATCATATACAAATATAAAAATGTTGTTTGAAGTCATTTAAAGTATCTTAAGGTCCCTACCATAAGTTTCATTCTCTTAATTAACCTTTTTTAACAAACTTAGGTACTAAGCAGTATTTTAATTAGAGCAGTTAGTCTTTTTGATTACATCATATCTTTAGATCCGAATACTTGTGTTCGACAAAAGTAACCTTTTCAATTCATCGTTATAAGTGTTAAGGACAATGGGAATTCCTAAAAAATTTATGAAAACTAAATCTTGAAATTATTCAAATAAACATAAAGTTGATTTGCGTATAATCCTTTCACCATTTACTTTTGTGGTGAAAAGAACTAAAACTTTCAAAATAAATTTTTTTAAGGAAAAAATATTTCCAATAATGAACAAATTTAGCTGAAAGCATTCACTCGTAACCATTCACACTCAATTACAATAAATAAAATTTAGATATATCTCATAAAATTTTAATATTGTATCCTTAACCAATGCTAAAGCAATCTCATCCAAAGGATAATTTACCAAATTTTAGATATCTTTGCAATTGTTATCCTCTATATATGTGAAAGGATATACTTTCGTTTAGCGCACATTGAATCATCTTAAGCCCAATATATTCTATCTAGAATGTGTTTACAATGAAATTTTCAATCGAGAAAATAACTAATATTTAGCTTCTCTCACCATATAAAAAATAAACTTTAAAAATTTTTTGTTTACGTGTTTAATGCAATGAGATGGTTATTTGGATACCGAAAAATCTCTTTCTAGTAATACTATTAAAGAAACACATGAGGATCTTAATCTGAAAATTTTTATTCAGTTTTATATTTTTACTATGGTGTGTTCAATCCTTACAAATATCAACAGCAGAAAATAGGTAAAAAAATCCAAGAAAAAATCTGTAGGTTAGTACAACAAAGGTTTTGATATCCATACTTGGGATGCATACAAATTCTTTTTTGCTATGATTCATATAAAATAAAAAATAAAAAAATGGAATGTGGTACATTAAATGAAGGTTTTTTGCTGTTGTTATGGACAATTTTATGAGAAAAGAATAAAAAACATCTTTTAACGCAATCATCCTATATTATACCTTTTTCTATATTTTTACATACAAATTTAAACAGAAGTCATAAAAAATAAAAAAAAGATAAAACCATATTTATGACTGAGTTGACATATTTTATTTAATTTGGATACTTAGTTATGAAATATTTGAAAAGATCTTTCAACTTGGACATTTAGGCTTTCGCTTTTGAGTTTTGAAACTTAGTTGTAAAAAAATGAAATAATCCTATTGAATTCTGGCTTTGGATATAACATAAATAAAATTATTTAGGAAACTAATTTAATAGTATTGTGAAGTTTTGAAAATATTTTCAGTAAAGGAGATGTGATTTTTAAAGTTATTTTTAAGTAAAAAGAAATTTTTCATAAAGAGAAAGCAATCACAGTATTCCTTATTTCTTAATCAAATCAAATTTTAGGGAAAAAATTTGGAACAATACTTTAAATTTCTCATTTTTTTTAATCCAAGAATAGAAAGTAATTTTTTTGTGATTAGTTTTTATATTTCTAAGCAGTTCAGCCAATTGGCCATTAAGGATAAAGAACATTTTTACAGCTGAATGATAAGTTCAATTCAAAAGTCTTCAGGGCCCAAATGCCGTAATAATAAGCAATAAGGGAGATTTTATTAGATTATTACAATAGTTTAAAAACCCTATTTTACAATAAGAAATTATTTTAATTTTTAAGAACTAGAAAAGCTCCTGCTTGATGGTCTCATTCTAAAATACTTTCGTTAAAACTCATTTTAAGAAATAAAACTAAAAATTAAGCCAAAACTTTACCCAGATATTTTTTGTTGGTTATATAATAGTTAAATCAACAAGGAATAATTTTTTTAACATCTGATAAACAGTTTTAATGGATTTGTAGACTCATCTGTACACACACACCTCATAATAATATAAAATTTATGATGAATAAAATAGATTTCTTTTTAAAGAAAATCTACATCCTTTCAACATAAAATAGTTAATTTTAAGTAGTTGTCTTTCAGATTATTTATAGAATCATAGCTTACAATAGTTTTATTATTAGTCTAAGTAAAATAAGATTAAGATTAGAAAAAGTATTAATAAAAGATTTAGGTTCCTACACTTCCACAATGATGCTATTTAGAATATTAGATTTAGAATATTTCTTCTGTGGTAGCTGTTTTTGGACGTTCTTCCCTTCAAGGTTATTACGATAGTGCATAAAATTAAGGCACTCCTTTCAGTTGAAGGACTAGAGTTTTGAGGTATTATTGTTAGTATAATTTGAATTTTGTGGATATTTTTAAACAGCTTTAAACATAACAATTTTCATTCTAGTTTAATCTGAAAAAATTAGTGTAGAATTTTTTCCAAAAACCCTTATATTGTAGAAAAACAAAAAAAAAAAACATGACTATTTTTTACATTCTAAAATTATTTATTTCACTTCAAAAACATTTTTTCTTAACATAATAAAATTATACTGAATATTTGAAGTGAATCGTATATCAGTGATTATAGCAATAGTATATTTTTTCATGTATAAACCAGCGAAAATGGTGGTTTTTGAAGATATTTGTCAAAAATATACCTTAGATTCCTTCCCCAGCAAGTAGATCTTTTGACTTTCATGTTTTCTGGTAATGATAGATCCATATTTTTCCTGTTGGATAAGTTTGTTTGTTATTAAGTCAACCCCTATTATACTTTCGAATTTTTTACTTAAGAACTGAAAACGATCCATGGAAGGATGCTAAAAGAATTTGGCCAAAATTAAAATATTTTAAAGAAAACAACAGCAACTACCCTATAAAACGAGTAAAGATTGTTCAATAATTCTTTGTGATAATTCAAGCTCAATAGATTCTAAGTTTTTTACTAATCTTGGTAGTAATTATATTAAGAAGTTTTACCCAAAAAGTTTCTTTTTAATCGGATTTTACTTTAAATTACTTCTCCTAACTAAATTCTTTAGAAATTTATACTTAATTAATTGAAAAAAATTTGCATGATTTCAAAAAAAAAAAAAAGATTTTCAGATTTATGCGATTGACATTTTAAATTTAAGTCTTCAATTCATAATAATAATAAAAAATTAATTTATAAATGTCAAATATTTTTATTTGTCATTTGATGAGCTTTAAACTTTTCTTTTATATTTAAGAAAATAATTAAATTACAGAGTACTCGTAAAGAAGAAGAAATCTTAAATCCTGAAGACTTGTTAAATACTTTTTTTTTTCAATATAAATTTTTTTAAGCTTTATCACATTAAATCAATCTCAAAAATTTAATTAAAATAACTTCTTAACACTCGAAATTAATAGAAAGGATTAGTAGCTAAAATTAGGGATGACATTTTGCTGAATTGTTTAATAGTTTCAAATTATCGCTAATTTTTCGAATACTTTAAATGAAATAAGTAGGCAGCATATTGAGAGCATAACTTCTTTTATTATTTATATATATATATATGTATATATAAATTATATAAATTAGTCTAATTTTGAATTTATATATTTGTTGTACTTTATTTATTCAGTTTAGTTACATAAAAATATTCCAAATTGTAGTCAATAATTACAATTAAATTTACTCGTATTTATTACAAATCTGATCATTGTTTTATGCTAACAAAAGATCTCTCAAATTAAAGTATAAACATTAGAATTTCTTAAAAAATTCATTTAATTTGTTACTCTGAATGAGAACAAACATTTTGCGATTTAACGCTATTGGATTATTTCCTTTGGGGAGCAGTGAAAGATAAATGTTACACCAACAGTCTCGAAACAATTAATGACCTTAAGCCAGAAATTTAAGCTGTTATTGCTGACATAAGGCCTGAAAAAATCGAAAATGTACTCAAAAATTGGGTGGATCAAATAGGCTACTGCCAAGCAAGCCGTGATGGTCATTTGACCGAAATTATTTTTCATAAATTGACCTTTCAAATAAATGTTAAACCATTGAAAAATAATGAGTCGTTTTTTTATAGTGAATAAATAAATAAATAATAATTGGAAACAATTAAATTATCACAATGCAAAGACAATTAAATTATAAAAAAAGAGACAGCAAAGCAAAGATCTTGCCAGTGTCAGTGTTTGTATCAAAAGTTAAACCAAATATAAAAATTCCCACAAACTACGCTTTATATAAAAATTCAAGTACAATATTTAACTTATTAAATCATAAAAATAAGTGATTTTAGTAAATTTTAATTTAAATATTTTTCTATTCAACACATCAACTTTAATATTAAATTTATTCAATATTTTTATTAAAAAAACCTAACTGAAAAAAAATTTACATATAAATATCCCTACTAATCCTTAAATGAAAGCCAACCAATATATTTGTGGATAAAACAAAATAACCAAATAAAATAAAATTACATTTGAAAAAAATCTCAAAGAAATTTAAAAAGCTTAGATATCAATTGAATATTTTTTATCCTTTCAAATATATCAAATTAAAGATTATCCTAAAACCATTTCAACATAACTGTATAACTTTTGATCAAGATATTGAAACAGGAGTTATGGCTATAAAACCTTATGAAGTTTATCCTTTGATAAATATATAATAGAAAAAGTCGCCTTTATTTTATCCAAAGTAATAGGATATCAATAGAATTTCAATTTCCTTTTAGAATTTAAAATGTTGCAAAAAATGAATCCTTTAACTTTATTTTGCTTTAAAACTTGTGATTGAATTATAAAAACTTATGACAGAAAAAGCTTTTATCAAATAATAATTGAATTTTTATCAAAGTTTCTAACAAAAGCGATTCCCATTTCTAATTTTGTAGTGATAAAATTTTTTCTTCTTTTTTTTCAAAAACTTTTCTTTTTCTATTCCTTTTTTCGTTTAATATTTTTTTCTCTCTTTATTTTCATAAAAGGAAACAATCGAAATACCAATTTAAGTAAATCGAAAAAAATATTTACCTTATATATTTGACGTCAGCATGTTGAACCTCTGGTGCTGGCCGAAAACCATTTACAAGACATGAAAGATCTCCAGCTATCCCATTAGGATTTTCTTTAACTTTATGATTTTTTTCATTTATATCATTGCCTGGTGACATCTTTTCTAACAAACCAAATGATATATCTGCAGATTCAGCATTCAATTGAACTGTTGACGGATTTTCAACTGACACTCCAATCGTTTCCATTGTTAGACTGCTATTAGGGTCATAGTAATGTGAAGATTTTTCGATGATAAAATCAATTGATGCTGGTGATATTTTGTTACCTTTTTGATATGAAAAACTCTTGTTAATAGAAGTTGTATTGAAATGATTTTGTGTAGATAAAGAAATTTGATATAAAATATTACTTTCTTCCTTAACCAAAAATAAAACAAGTGTCATTATTTATATATATGTATATATATATATACATATAAAGAATTTGACTTATTTTTATAGAATTATTGAACATTTCATAACAAAAATATGACATTTTTGTACAAAAAAATAATATATTTTATGTATTTTTTATCTGAAAATGTACAAAAATGTCAACATTGCAAAATTATGTAATTGCATAATTTGCTATTTTATTATATTGTTACACATCTGATAAATTTTAGTTAAAAGCTAGTGAAAAGCAATATTTTATTAAACAGTCGTAGTTTATGCATACAGCTGATATAAGGACAATATATATATATATATGGGCATTAAGTTTCTTTCAATGATAAAATAGAAAATTATATAAATGCTGCTTTTTGTACTTTAAAACACATTTTATTCCAGGGTATCTAAATTTGTGCTGATTTTATGATAAATAGTTTCAAAACTTTCAAGAGAAAACCAAAATTAAATTTCTAGTTATTTTCACATTTATTTTTAATGACTTGAGTTTTTAATACATTTTCGAATAACTAAAATAATATTCCAGTGACATTTTTGAAAATATAACCATTTTCATCAAATAGGGGAATGGTATACAAGTATCTCTCCTTTTTGAAATTAAAGAAAAAAATTACATACATACAGAATATATGTACATTCAATGCATACCGAATGCAGCATATTCTTCAAAGCTAAGAAGGATTCTATATCAAGCTGAATTTTTAGGAAGTTTTACTAAAGCAAGTAAATGTTCTGACATAAGTTACATGTGTCAGGTTGGCATTCATACTAATAACTCTTTTACATTATTTGAAATCGGACTCTTTCGTTTCGTTGTGTACCAGCAGCAAAATCTGTTAATAAAAACCCAGCGGTTAATTTCTCCTCGATCAGTGACAAAGGGAACCAAGTGGTCACCGAACAATGTTAATCTATAAGTTCCACGCACTGATGACATTTAAATAGGAAATGAGTACAGAAATGTTCCCGGTCCGTTTGGGTGTGTGCGTGCATATCGGTGTTATATATAGGCTGGCATATTTAAAAGGGGTATATTAAATATAATATTTTTTCTCTCGTTCACACTACCCTGAAAATGAAATGTTTTATTTGCTTGAAATGAAATAGGGGAAAGGAAACTCATATTTTTTTATATAAATACATTTATTTTTCTATTTTGTTTTCTTTACACATAAAAACTTATAAATTATTTAATTAAATATAAATATTTCACTTTTTCACACATTAAAATAAAAATTAAAACACGTAATTAAAACATGCACTCGCGACTTAAGCAAACGAAACTACACTAACAAATGTCGAAGAGAGTGGACATGCGAGAGTTGAACAAAAATTTTCTAAGTCTTTAGGACTTAGAATATTTTGTGAACAAAACTCCATATATTTTTCAAGGGACAAACAATGACATTTGTCACTAATCCGCGTTTAAGGGGAAATTAACTGCTGGGAAGTACCATGCCCCATATATCTCTTATAATGTCGTATAGAATATACTTATTTATACTACAATAAAACAAATAACTTTCAAATTAAATTAATTAATTTTTTCCAAAGTAATAAGCAATAAATTAAAAATTTACTAAAATTTTAGTCTATTTAAAGCGATATTAAAAATAAAGAAAACCAACCTTCATATTCTTTCACTGCAATATGCTCTAATTTTTTACGCTGTCTCTTCTTCTGATAGTCATCTAGGCTTACTCGATTTCTACGCTTTAATTTTTTTATCCTTTTTAAAGTTTTTGATTGATTAAAACTGTTTATATCATAGTCAGATATCAATTTCATGCCATAATCATAACTAGTTGATAACATTTGAGAATTATTATAATTAATATTCCAAGGATCCTTTTGATTTTTATGCAAAACATATTTCCCTTTTTTCATTTTATTTTTTTCTTTCTTTTGTCTACCTTTACGCCGTTTTATTTTATGATTTACTCTTTTAGCAGGATTTTTTTCTTTTATTCTTTTAAAAAAACAAACAAAATAGTGTTTATTAATTACAATATTGTCAAAAATGATTCATCATAATACTACTAAAAAATTTATTTTTTCAACAATTTTAGAAAATAAAGGCAAAATTTATAAAATCTACAATATAATCCTAAAACGGAAATCATATCAAATTTATTTCTAAAGAGTCATTTTCTATTATATAAAAAAAGATTTAGCTCAAATAAAAATATCAATTACATTAAATACAATAACATGAATACACTAATAAAATCAAAGGTTTCTAAATAAAAAGGATCAGTTATAGCTACTTATGTAATAATATCTTTTCATCTTTTAAACTTTGATTCTTTTATTTAAAACATAAAACTGAAAATTAGTTCTTTTATAAAGGAACAAATAGTACTTAGTAGTTGATGTCTTCCTAATTAATTAATTAAAGAGGATTAAACTTAGAAAAGACAACTAGCAATGAAACCATTTAATCTTAAATCAATAAAACCAGTATCAATGTATGTAAAAAGTTGGCAAATAACAAAATTAAAAGGCTATTTTCTAAAGTTTCTAAAAATAATATAAATTTTTACCTTAACTGCTTAACCGCAAAAACTGTTGACAAATTTAATGTGGAATTTTGTTTGTTTAAATCAATGTTGATATCCTTTGTTCTTGGATCAGTTGCAACCACTGATGCCATTATAAACTCTGTAAAAGTTATAAAAAGTTAAATTGGCTTAAAAAAAAACTAATACTGTACGTCAAAAGAACAACTTCGAAAAAGTTTTTTATATTATAAATAACAAAACCTAAATTTATGTAAAATATTTCATTTAAAATTTCCGCTATAATTTTTTTGAAAAAATTGTAGCTTTTATGTAAATACTAAGATAAAATTTCAGTTGCAATTTCAAAAAATTAATGTTTCTTCACTTATAGAAAAATTACATCAAACTAGTTTTGTTTAAGTTGTAAAATTCTTCAAAAAAGTTGATGGATTCATTAAAAATTTTAATACTTTTATTTTTTTATTCATCAAACTTTCAAATTGAAATAAGAACTTTTAGTAGTCTGATAAAAATCCTAATTGATTGTTTGAGTTTGGGAAAAGAAAAGATAGTTGATAGTTCATACAAAAACATATGAAATAGAACTTCTTGAAAATTATAAAAACACTGTCAACGAGAATCCTCTCCCCTACGTTGTCATTTTTTGTTTTTTTTGCATTTAAAAATTTTGGTGCTCTTTTTAAGTGAAAACTGCTATTTTCAACGAAAAATTCCAACATTTTGCCATTGAAAAAGTAGTTTTGGGAAAAACACGAAATTTCGGTAACTTTCTTTTGGCTTCTTGATGCTTAATCGGGACATATGTAGACAATGACGATATCAAGACTTTGAGAGGAGACTAAACTTAATTATAAGAATAAATGAGAGAGTGGAAACTCCTTTGAACTTCATCAACCTCTTTACGAAGTAGGTGAAAAACGGATGAAAGGAAGCTCCAAATTTCACTTTGGGTAGCCTTTTGCTATTGAGAAGGGGATATGATTTATGGGCACTCACTTTTCATACGGACTTATTCTCACCATAAGTTTTTTTTCGTCGCTGCGGTTTCTAACTGTAAATTTTTGAAACCTAGGTGCTGTTTTCGACTTCTAAGGTTATTGGAAGGAAAAAGCCTTTTTATAACTAAGCATTTATCTTAGGATTGAATGAAAAGACCTTGAGATATTTTGAGATGAAAAACGCAGTGATAGAAAAAAATACTTTCATCTAACTAAATGATCGGTGATTTTCTTCTTTGATTAAAACATTGCATAAAACTTGACTCAAATCAAATACAAAAAAAGAACTAATGCCAATCTCAACAAAGGCTCTTTTACATATGTGTTAATCTTCTAATAGTGATTATTTCAAGGAAAATAATAAATCAATATAATAAAATCTAAAGAAAAGAGTTTTGCTTGCTTTATTGTACTCTTAAATTCAAATTTTGCTTGCATTTTTTTTTTTTTGTATTTATTAAAAGTATTTATTGCATGCCATTTTGATAAATTGAATACTAAGATATTTTATACAAAATGAGTATCATTTAAAGCAGGATTTATCGATTTATTATTTTATATTAAGACATGAGTTTCGATTGTATCTTGATTAAGCATTTTATCATTTTCGAAGATCGGAAAATTAATAAAATTTATCCTTAAATACATTCAAAGGCTTGTTTAAAAATAACACAAATTATTTCAATTTATTTCAAGTTTCACAACAAAAAACTGTATCAGATAGCAAATATTAACTCAATTTTAATGAAGCAAAGTAAACATTGATATACCTATATAAATATCTATCCTAATATTAACTGCCCTTACAGGGAAATCGAAAGTTTTGGGAAATGCTAGCTTACAAAAACAAAAATTCTATATTCGTCTACCTAGCCTTGGCTTTTTATTTTCAGGATAGCTTAATGTCTAGATTGGAAATTGATACCCTTCTAGGTAACTTAATAAATCATTCTTTTATTTGACATTTCTTAACTCTTGTAGCTTAGTGTCAAAAAATATCAGTCTTCCCTAATTTTTTATTCTCCACTTAAAGGAAAATAAATAAATGGCAAATAATAAATTTTATATTTATCTTAAATTTCACCTTATAATTGGGATATTAGGACAAACCATAATAGAGGATGTATGGGTTGAAACAAAAGAGCTTTTTCTATTTGGTAGCACTCATTCAACATAATCATATAATTTTCTAATTAAAAGTGTTGATAGTTACCAATTAGGTAAATTAATTCGTACCAATTATAAAATGTATGGACTTGTTGTAATTATATTAATTGGGACAATATTATTAGCATTTATTTTGTTACCATAATAAGAAGTTTAATAGGTGCTTGCATATGAAATAAAGCGTTTTTTTGGCGTTTTTGAGCATATATTTCAATACAAAAACAAATGAATTCAATAATCAAAATATTGGCCATTATTGTCTATGACCTTTTCCCATCTTTTTGGTAATTCATGGATTCCTAGCTCATACCACTCCACCTTTTTGAAGGTCAACCAAATATTGAGCCAATTTTCCACTTCTTCGTAGGAATGGAAGTGCTGCTTCGTAAGTTCGTGTTGCATTGAACGAAATAAGTAATAGTCAGATGGGGCGAGATCTGGTGAGTAAGGCGGGTGAGGTAGAACTTCCCATTTAATGTTCTCCAAATATTTTTTCACTGGTTTTGCAACATGAGGCCGAGCATTGTCATGGAGCAAAATAACCTTGTTGTGTCTTTCATAATATTCCGGATGTTTTTTCTTCAATGCTGCATTCAGTTTTATTAGTTGTTGATGATAACGCGTGCCAGTAACTGTTTCGCCAGGTTTTAGAAGTTCATAGTATATCAAACCCTTCTGATCCCACCAAATACACAGCAAAACCTTTTTTACATGGATATTTCGAACTGCTTGTGACGTTGTGACAATTTACTCACAGAATGCTCACCGTATACTACAACAATCATTCGATAAGCTTCAGCTGCCTTTTTCTTTCCATTAAAAGCAAAAAGTAAAACTTCCCGCAAATGATGAAAACTTGGTTTGAATTTCGACATATTTGAAGCGATAGTAAACTATACTATTTACTGTTTCACGGGTATTTTTGTATTCAATTTTAATGACATATGTCTTCCCTCCAAAACGCCATATTAGTTATCTGTCACACAAATCATATTTATGAGCTATGCCATCTGATAGCAAACGCTTTATTTCATATGCAAGCACCTATTAGATTAAATCTGAATGTTTGACATAGGAAAAATATTTCAAATTACTACTACACCTAATCAAATATAAGCTTTGCTTAATCACGTGAAAATTTGGTTGGAGTTTTAAGTGGATGGCTCCGTTTTTAAATTTTTTTAAAGTTTCAAGGTGATCAGAGCCAAATTACCGAAGCTATGAACATTTGAATGTGCTTTCTCTAGAACAAGGACTAAGTAAACAAAACTTTAAAGCGTTTTACTGAAACTTGTAATTTTTGTAGCCAGTGCTCATTATAACTCGATCGTTTTAAAATTTTGTACACTACTTTTTTGCATATTTCATCAGATAACAACGAAAATTTGATCTTAATAATTATGTTATTAATTTTACAATAACAAATAAGTCATATTTTTAGTTGAAAATTATTATCTTGACTTTTAAAGGCTACCAAAAACTCAAAAATTGAAAAAAACCTCCTGTTGTTGCACCAAAAAATATCTTCTTCAATAAATTTTCATTTTGTTGTTTCAAATGGTTCTGACAAACACGGCAAAACAGTAGTTTTTTCAAGGCACCTCTAGACATTTACTGCCCCTCACTCAGTTTTTAGAATTTAGCAATAAAAATTTGGACAAATATTCTTCAAATGTTGTGTTATCAAATAAAAATTATTTATATAAACCAGAACTACCTCTATTGCAAAAAAAAATTATTAAAGCATGCCTTTTATTCACCGAATCAAGCGAACCCTTAAAATAAAGCATAATTGATTTTTATACTATTAAAATCAAGTTTTATTTTTGAGTTTTTTGAAGAAGTTCTTTTATATCTTTAATGATAAAAATTCATACCCAACTAGATTTTTAGGCATTTTTGTCATAATCCATGAATGTCACAAGATAGGCAAAACATTAATTTTTAGCAAACAAAAATTTGTCTTAACTTCTTTGGTGATTTAATTAACTTTTTTCTTTTCTTTTTGATTAGATAAAAATCGAGCTTTTTAATGAATTTAATGAATTTGATACCCCAATTTAGCAGTTTTGGAGTACACTAAATAAAACTCATTGTTAAAGTAGAGTAAATTTAATTAACCAAAATTAAGCATTAAAAAATCGTACTTTCAAAGACATTCTTATCAGAAAATCTAAATATTTGACTAGAAAAAAAAATAAAAAAAAATTGGTTAACAAATTTTTGTGTGTAAATAATGTGTTCTCTTTTTCACATAACTGAAATTCGTCATTTTAAATTTTTTACAGTATTCAAGCTAATTTTAAAGTCAGTTTCCCTAAGCCCACAAAATCAAGAAAAAAAAATCTTCTTTTATTTATTTATTTTTTGTAATCACATTTCTCTTCTAGTCCTTGCGATGGATGATAATTCACTACAATGAAAAACTGAAATTATTTTTGCTTTTCTTTTTTAGATGTCATAAGCAGACCTATTTTCTCAAAGGATATTTTATCACTTAAAATCATGAAAGAAATAATCTTCTTTCAAACCTTTTCAGCTCTTATTATTCAACTTACAAAAGTGCCAAATTTTAATGGACTTTTTTTTCTTTTTTAATTTTAAGGATATATTTTAAAATGGAAAATTACGACTGTATTAAAGTCATTATTAACAAAATTTTAATTTTAATAAATAAAAATAAAAAGTTATTTAAAATTTTGGTATCTATAAAAGTCATCTCTAAAAGAAATATTAAAAATCTTCTCGAAAAAATCAAATTTCAATAGATTTACTTTTACCTTAAACAGCAGTATAACCTTTCTATTACATAAAAAGTTTTCATTGCACAAATTTTTATTTATTTTAACTCAATGGCTAAGAAGCTTTTTTTCTTAGCTTTTTCAGCTAAGAAGCTGAACTCAATAATTCTTCTAATAATTATTTATAATTCATATTGAAAAAGGATATTAAAATAAAAAATAATTTAAATATATTATAATGATCCTTTGACCAAGTCTTATAGCTTTTCTATTATCAAAAATTTTAAATAAAATCTAGTCTAAAAACTGCTTTCTGAAGAATTTTGTATAAATATCATTTATGAATTAAATTTATTCTTTTTTGTTTTTATTTTTTGTTTTTGGTCTATGTAAGAAAACCCATTTAATTTAGAATCTAATAATGGAAAGTCGTGTCCCTGTCATTCTTTTGGCTTTAAAAATTCGAAACACCCCTATTATTTTTACGTTGATAAATGATAGCGGCTAGCATGTCTTTGCTTGGCTTGATTGTACCATCTGAAGCGTAAACTTGACAGATTTATGGTTCCTGTAATGGCTATGTATAAATAGAGCTTCAAGTTGCTCGTTTTTTCATTGGCTGAATAAGAAAAAAGAAATTCTTAAATGTTCTTTAACCATTGTTTATCTGATCGTTATTCCACACCTGGATTCATCATTTAGAAATACTTCTTTTTTTTATGTCTGTCACAAGGTAATATTGTGAGCAATATTTTAAATAAAATTTATATAAAATTTTGAGTCACACAAAATATGGATAAAGTAATTGATTTTTATAAGAAATATTAAAAAAAAATATATTTTTATTTTTTATTACCAAATATTTACCGGGAGTTATCCTTTGAAATGATTTAAATAAACACTATGCCCATTCCAATTAAAAACTTCTTTAAAAATATTTTTAGCCTGCTAATATCAATAAATTTATTTACGGATAAAAGCTTTAATTTGAAATTAGTGAAAAGCACTATTGAAGTGTTAGTAAAAAAAATCAAAGGAAACGAAATGTTTTAGATTGATTTTCAAGTTTAGAAGTTTCTTAAGTTAAAGAAATTAAGGACGGTATACCACTCAATATAACCAAGCTATTTTTTCATGACTAATGGTAATAAATTTAAATGTATTTGAATGGATTTTATCGAAATTGGAATCAAAAAGGAATTTTTATGAATTTCTTTAAGATATTGACATTTGACAAATCACTCATTGTCAGTATCATTGCGTGATATTTAATCTCCTTATTCATCATTCTTTTTCTAAAACTTCTTCCTACACACCTTGAAAAATGTTTTTTATTGAACTCATTTTGCTATGGATATAACTCTTAAATAGTTCGAAACTTGAATAGAACAAAAATTGGATTTTTTCAGTACTAACAACGACAAAAAACATAAGGGAAATTGAGGTGTTCCATGCAGGATTATATAATATTCAGGCAATGAAGATATGGATGAAATGTAAATGAAAAAAATTAACTTTTTGAGATACTTTAACCGTGTTTTTCTTATAATAATGGAGTTAAAAATTTAATTGAGCTCAATGCCTTTTTAATTGAGTTGACTGAAATATACTCAGCCTACTCGAAGTTAGCTGTTAGCCATAATCTTAACTAATTTCTTACTTAAGCTTGGTAAAAATTGGAAATTAGACGAAGAAATAAGCTTTCTATCTAACCAAACCTCAAATAAGAGATAATAATTTTTTGCTAGTGTTTTTTGGACATTTTGTAGAATGCTCCTTAGTACTTCTTTCATCTTAAGGTTCTAGCTGGGTAGATTTTGCGTTTCACACTTCTTCCTTAACTTCGTACTTAACTCCCCAATTTTCACGAGTTAAATTCGACTTTACTGTCAAAATAGCAGAATTTATTTTAATTTTACTAAATTTTATATCAAATACCTTCGAAAGGAATTAAAGAATTTAAAAACATCATTAACATTTTACTAGATTTCATACAAGCTTAAATTCAACCAGAAGTAAAACATTTAATCAATAACATGAAGAATATTTAGTATTTTGCCTTATAACAAGCACAAAGAATGTTTTTATTTTAAGAAACTTACTGATTAATCATTGTTTTTAAAAATGATGTTTATATTTTATCGCTATTTTACTTATTATAAAATATCTGACACACGAGGATGCATTAGTCCAATTTCAGGAAGTGTATATACATATAGAGTCATTAATGTGTTTATTTATGGCACTGTACTTTTTTAAGAGATTTATAATATAATTATTATTTATTTTACTTAAATTACCTTCAATATAAACTCAATTTTAAATTTTCAACCACGACAGACGTAAAATGTCGAACAACGTTTAAATATATTAGAAAAGCTGCCCGAGAATCCATTTTAATATGAGATTTCTTTTTAATTTCGAAAAATGACCACAAAATCCCTGCTCTTTATACCTCTTGCCCGTTACTTCGAAAATTTTTGCATGTCATGATGACTCATGTGTCACCATCCACAGATTATGTACATCTGATGTAAAGGTGGCTTACAAAATTCAGCTGAGTTAAGGAAATCATAAAAATGTGAAAGACTTCCAATTCTTAAGGAAGACTTTAGTTTTTTAAGAAACTCGAATGAGGAAAAACTTAAGTGTCAACTGTGAAACCGGCCGTAAGTGTACTAAAGTTAAAAATCTCAAATATTATTTATTTATCGAACAAAAATACAGAATTAGGTGTTGAAAGTTATGCTTACCCCAAAAAAAAGTTCATGCAAAGCTTTTCACCCATAATCTATTGTAATAATTCAGAATATCTTTTCTGCTGAGCTTAATAAACTTATCTTAATATATTTCACAGCTACTTTATTATACAAATTTCTTTGGTTTTCTATAATCGAACACTATAACTTAAATTATAGATGTATAAACTAAAAAAAGATAAAAATATTGAACAAAAATTCAAAAAAATTTACTTCAATAATTTAATTTAGAATCATTTGAAATATATGATCCTGTATGAACAATTTATATAAACATTTTTATGCTCTTAATCAATTCTAAGCATTTTTCATCTTTGAAATTTCTATTCAAAATAATTTAATAAAATTTTACTAAAGCTCAACTAACAATAAGTGAATAGTAAACTTTATCCTTAAAAAAGAATAATTTATTAAGTAAAATAAACTAATACTAAACATATACACAATATATCTTAATAAGCAACCAACAAACTTACCCTCTCTATCACTAGGATTATGGGAATTACCAAGATCCTTGCCTGCAATAAAAAATTCAAGCTATAAATTCAATTACCAAAAAGTACTGAAGTTAGGAAAATTGAAATGAGCAAAGCAACTTTACAACAGTACCAACAAATTAATTTTTACCAAAGTGTCATTGAGTTGGTGAAATTCATTTTCATTATTTTCAATATTCTAAGGTAAATTTTAATTTCCTGTTTCGACAAAATTTTATAGAAAACAAAAGTAGTCAAGAATATCTAATTGTTAGTTTAGTAATCAATTGAAATAGTTTAAAGATCTTAATTAGAAATGAAAATTATTGAGCAACAATTGAAAGGATACAGGAAGCTTAATGCATATTCATGAATTGATTTATATATATAGTATATAGTACTTTTACAAGATATCTAAAATACTTTTATATTTTATTAGTTAGTTCAGAAAAAAATATTAACTTTCACAATAGACCCTTAGGAATATTTATTAGAATGCAAATGAAATATAATTTAACACAGCAACAATGACCTTAGGGTACAGTTGACCTAGTTTATATAAACATAAATTGTAAATTAAACCAATCAAGTACCACTGTCAGAACCAAAAGGAAAGCAAAGACTAAAACTTGTGGATAATACACAATGTAACTAGGAAAGTTTTTCAATAGACTTGGTTATTAATATCAAATGTTTGAAGATAGCTTCATAATTTTATAAAGTTTCTAATGATTAGATAGTAATTTATTTCAAATCCTTAGTGTATAAAGAATTTAGAGAATTTAGATGTTAATTAAAACCATAGTTGTAAAATATATATGTATAAAATATTATCATATCAAACAAATAAATGATTGTAGCATAGTTTTAGATATAAGCAAAGGTATTAAAAATATAGAAGTTAAATAAAGTAAAACTATTTCAAAGTTTTTAATGAATAAATTTACCAGTATATGGTAATGAAAACATAATATAAACAATTGTTAATTATTATAATATTATATCATTTCGGGTATTTTAATTACAACTAATTCAGTTTTATTATAGCTTGAATATGAGAATGTCGACCAATGTAAAACCTCGTAATGCCATAAAAAGCTATAACAAAAATCATAAAAGTATTTTTCTATCATTAAACTTTTGTTTATTTAACCCAAATTAATGTCGTATGTCACGAAAATTTTATATTAAGAAAGTCACGACAAACAACATTTTTAGAACATAGTTCAAAAAATAAATTAAAATTGGCTACAAAACTCAAAACTAAGGATTTATATAGTTTTTATACTAGAGAAACTAAGTACTATATAAACAATACAAAAACTATGTATTTCTTAGTTTGGTTTTTTAGGTCACGATATCGCCGTTTTTTACTTTATTTAGTTATGCACACATTCAATCACTTGAAACTATAATTACTATAAGATATGTTGACTACCTTCAGGAGATAGAAAATTCAATTTCAGAAAAATTTTCAAAATTAAATTGCAAGAAAACTAAATAACTTTATTGAGTGACTGGTTCTTTATAAATAAGGCTCTAATTACTATTACTTCAAATAAATAATATTACGCCGGAGAAAGTGTACGTATACAATATGAAAAAATCAAAGTTTCATTCCTTATTAAGAGTAAAAATTCAATTTGAAATAAGATTTGTGGAGCTTGAATAAAGAATGTTGCAAAAGAAATCAATCAAGTCGATAACGGTGGGATTAATATTGCATGCAAATTTTTATTTCTATTGAATTTTGAACACCATATGTTTGCTATTGAAGCACAAAAGAGTCATTTGTATACTTTGACATGAACACAATTTTACAAATATTTTAATATTTGGCACCGTGGAGGTGGAATAAGATTAAAAGTGTATAAGTTTTATACTAAAAACAATAACTCTCTTCTTACTTTTGGTAAAAACATTATTAAATAACTATAGTTATTATTATTATTATTTGACCTATAAAAAAGAACCGAAACTCTTCAATCAACAAAAATCATTTCAACCGTTTTCTTATTTTCTTTATATGTTTTTCACAAAATGATATGTTCCTTTGACTAAATTTTTTCCTTAAAACTAGAACAAAGAAAACTAAAACCAAAAATTTATGTTTGAAAATTGTTTATTTGTTATCAAATGCTTTAACTAAAAAACCAAAGTTTTGTGGAATACCAAAAAGATTATTTCACCTCAAAACCATAAAAGAGAAACCTACATTTATGAATGAATCGCAGTATACAGCTTATTCACAAATAGAATCCTTTGAACGTAAAGGACTTACAAGTATATACACTTTTGAAAAAGAAAATAAAAGCGCTTAACAAATATAATTCAGTCTTTCAGTACTTTTTATACATAAATTATATACACATTTTTTAAATGTAATTATGAATCTTTTTATGGTGGTCTACTTTTTTTTCTGAGAATATTTTTGAAAAGATTTCATTAATTTTGTAGAATAACAATAGATCACTTGATCTCAAATGTAAGAAAATAATAAAAAGTTCAAATAAAAGGCCAAATAGTCATTTTTTTTATGCAGTTAAAATCATTTAGTTATAGTTCTGAACTTCTGCAAAAATCTCGAATTATATAATCCGCCACCGAATATAATAGAATATTATTAACAAAACGTGTGACTGCATTGGCAAAAATGCTTGGAGAACAACTTGTTAAGCTATGTGAAACAAGATGGGTAGAAAGACATGACGCTGTGATTCGATTTGCCGCAAAAATTGCGTTAATTGGAAGAGCTTTGACAAAAATCAGTGAGTTAAAAGACAAGGAGACAGCAAGGAAAGCAACAGTTCTCATTGCAGCTTTGTGTAAATTTGAATTTATTGTCGGGCTTTTTTGTCTGTGTGATATAAAATATCTATTGCTCATTCACTCAGCGTTATGCTCCTGAAAGAAAATAATGATTTAGCAAAAGCATCAACAATGATAGATACCCAAAATCCAAGAGAGAAAGCTGATGAAAGCTTCAGAATTATTTATTTGGATGCAAAAAAACTACTGTAGCAACTCGATATAATCGAACAAAAACCTAGAACATGTAACCGACAAACGAGACGAGAAAATTTTATAGTAGAAGCTTGCGAACATGACTACAGGGTCTCGGTATACATTCCTCTTTTGGATACTATTTTCAAAGATCTGAAGCCTCGTTTCTCAGAGGAAGTTTTAGATGGCTTTCAATTGAGCTTATTGCTTCCGGAAAATGACTGAAATTGAAAATCTCATTTGCTGTTTAATCAAGAGATTCAAAGGTCTTTCGAAAAATGCTAGCATTGTGTAACGATTAAGCTTCAGAGGTGAGCTGAATCACTGGTAGTCCTTTTGACAGCAGCAGCAGAAGAAGGCAATTAAAAGACTACCAACCACTGTTCTAGAAGCTTTAGGAAACTATAAAGTTGGCATATACCCAATTTTTCATACTTATTTTCGTATATTTTGCACACTCTCCGTAACAAATGCGAGCTCTAAATGCTCTTTTTTAACACTTCGTTGCATGAAAATATGACTAAAAACAACAATGCTACAAGAAAGATTACTTGGTTTGGCACTGCTTCATACACATCACGACATTGAAGTCACTTGGCGCACGTCGTCTTATTTTATAAAATGATTCCTGTTAAATGTGTATGTACAAAAAAATTAGCTCTGTATCTGCCCCTGACTATGAAAGGTTATTAATCAAAATATTTAACTGTAATTATCAAATTATTTAAGCTATACTAAAAAAACATAGCATATTCTAATAATAAAGAGCAACATAAAGTTAAAAAATAAATTTAAAAAAAAATTGATCAACTTGAATTGCAGACACTTATAAAATGTCAGTTAAATCATTTGTCGTAAAGGAAAATTAATATTCATTATCACAAATTTGTCAAGTGTTAAAGTTTCACTGAGTTACCCAAAGCACAAGATGTTTCTTTCGAAATTGTTTTTTAGTTCAAAAAGTGCTATAAATCTTAAGCACGGCTAACACATGGAAAAGACAATGAAGATGTTAAAAAATACGAAAGAATCAAAAAATATAATATAAAAAAAACAACAACGACAAAAGTAAAACTTTTCTTTAACTTTGGAGGCAGATGTACACTTTTTCCAGTGATATATGATCTAAATAAATAATTTTTATCAGTTCCGTTATTTTTGTCGTCAGGTTCTTGATTTTTTTTTTAAATAAGCTTAATAAATAAAGGGTATGTTTTTTGTAATAAAAAAAGAAGTAGCAATAAAATAACCTAGAATTTGATAAATAATACTTATGTCCTATTTGAGACTTAAAAAATTTTTTCTCTTAGTAACATTAAGAATTTTTTTGTTTCCTTGGAATATTTATTCCTTGCAATAAAGAAACGAAACAAAAAGTCTCGTTATATTTTGCGCCAAAAAAAAAAATTCTAAATTTATTTGCAAGCATTTACGTAAATGAAAATTTTACTTGAAATACTCCATCTAAGTGTCGTCGCCTGCTTTGAGACATTAACAGTAGTAGAAAACAATTTAAGAATCTAAAACATGCTGAGCTGACGTTTTGAAAATTTACGAAGAATATGTTGTCTTTTGCTTCTTCTACCAGCCATAAGGAATAATAAACTAAAAAGCATTTAAAATCATGGTATATAATTTTTTGATGTTTAGGAATTTCAAAAATTGTAGCTGAATTTCTTTTGAAGAAAAAAATTATTTTTATTTACAGAAATTTGTTACTAAAAAGTAAAGTAAAGTATTTTGTTTTTATTTTCCAATTTTGGCTATGTTGAATCCCAGCACATTTTGTCACTTTCAGAACAGGATATCCTGGTATGAAGTCAATGATTTTAGTGCTTTGTTAGAAAATTTTTTTGGTAAGAAAATTTATACATTTTATTAATATTTAAAATCATACTAGGATTGCCCAGTTGTTGAACCTTTCAACAATACATCGATAAAAACAATATGGAATACATTCTTCGCTTGAATATCAAACAAGTAATATAAAAAGAAATTTTTTAAAGTATATTCCTACTTGTTCTTTCTTTTTTCTGAATTCAGAATTCGTAATTCGTTGCATTCAGTTTTCTGAAGTTTTTCTCTCATATAAAACTAATAATTAGCTTATTAAATATTATTAATGAATTAATATTTGAACTGACTGTAGTAATATCAATTTTCATGCACTCCCAATACAACAAAATTTATTTGAACTTGATTGGATGATTAGAAAAGGTTTTATTAGCAATTGAAGGTTTTTGAGTAAGCTAATAGTAGGAATATATTGTAAAAAATTTCTCGGTTAAGGCAACGTGATTATAGTATTTGCATTACTTTAGACAAGTAAATAGTTCAAATTATTATAATCTGTAAGCAATTACAATTACAATTTTCACTCATAAATATTTAATTGGTGGACTTAAACCATAAAAATAAGCTTTTTTAGTAGAAAATCAGTGATAAAACAGTAACCAGATATAAAATTATTTAACTCTACCCTGGTTCACTATTGCGCTTTGCGTCTAAAATTGTGCTTTCAAATTTTAAATGAATAATTTAAAATAATTTAAAGTTTGTAAACAGTTCAAGAAAATTATATGGCCAGAAAAATAGGTTTCAGGTCTTAATATTTAAATTTACTGATATTTTGACTTTATATACGACATGCTGAGTCTTTATTACTTAATAATTGTTATTTATCTCAACATAAAATAAAATTTCCTGGCTTATTTAAATACCCATGATTTTAATAATTTTTATCAAATTACCACAGAGCTATCCATAATCGGATTTCCTCAATCATCTGTTCGACAAAATTACACTTTGAAGTCAAGCTCCATTAACAGACTTCAAAAAATTTTGAAAAATTTCAAACATATAAATTTACTCTAAAAAAAATTATGTTTGCTTTACAATATTCTAAAATTCTGATTTACTATAAAAATAAACGAAAAATATAAATCCAAGTCACTGCAATAAATTTGACAAGAAATGGTGTTCAGTTTTGCTATATATTCTTTTATATTAAAAATTTCTCCTTGAAACTTTCACATTATATTTTAAATTAATAATATTTTTGAAATGCGTTAGAAAAGCACATTACTCGAAAATTTCCATCAAGTAAAATAAGTGCATTCAGTTAATTTTGTTTTCGGTTAATTTAACTAAGCGCCAAAAAGAAATTTCAAAAAAATATTTTATCTAGACATTATATTTTCTGGCAGAAGTTCACCATTAACAAAATTCATAAAGGGAGAAAGAGGCTATCATTCGAGCAAATTTCTTATTTATATTAATTAAAAAATATAAATTATTCATAAAATAACATGAACTGAAAGCTATTTTATTACTTGCATAATTTCAGGTGTATAAAAATTTATATAATTTGTATTCATTAATTCATTTTTATACCTTTGTTTGATTATTTAATATTATTCAAATAAAATCTAAATTTTTACCTTAGTTACAAATTTTTCGTAGAATAATTAACCAGAAAACTAACAAAATAAAAAAACTTATGGTAGAATTTAAACTAAAACATCTGGAAAATACATTTTAAAACAACTCAAATTCAACACAATATTTAACGGCTTTGTTTTATATTGAAATAATATCCAAACAACAGAAATTGAAATTAAATTAATAATTTTATGATTTTAAAATAAAATATATCAAGAAAATTTTAAACAGATGGCAGAAAGTTTTTGAGAAACTTCTTAAAACTGTGACAGCAGCTCAAAAATATAGATAACAATTTAATGTATAATTTAACAATGATGAATGTAAAATTTATCAACTTTAAAATTAATCATTTGCGTAATATTTATTTGAGAAAAATATTTTCTTTGTGTTGTTTTTGAAAAAAAACTATGTGTCCTTTTAAAAGCTAAGCACATAGAAATTATTTCACCTGAGTATTTCAAATAAAATCAGAGAAAATTGAATTCTTTAAGGTACCAAAAGAAATTCTAAAAATATTTGTCCACTTTAAAAACACATTTACCTGTCTACTCAAAATTTATGCAAATAGCTTTTCTACTAAATCCTGATTAAAGATAGCAATTTCAAAATATACCTTAGGAACATATTGTTATGTTTGTTCAAAATTTAATGAAATTCAGCCAGAAAAAAAGTATTTTAAATTTCTACACAATATTTAAAGAATTCAGCTTTAATCTTGGCTAGCTTAAATAATAATTTTAGAAAAACTGAAGAATGCTAACAATTTGTGCAAAAAATGGAATAATGAATAGAGTAAAATACAATAACAACAAAACTGAATGTATGACTGAAGAAATTGCACGCTGTAGTTGTTGGTAATTAAGAGCAAAAAAATGACATCTAAAATATTCTAAAAAATTTACTAAAAGGAGTTTGAATAAATTAAATTATTTCAGCTAAAAATATCAACCTAAGGATTTAATTAAAGACAAAGTAAAATTTCTCTCTATTTATTTGAAGTGTCCACGAATTAAGAGGATTTAGTTTTTGATCTAAATAATTATATTTTTTTTCTTGATTAATTTTTCAGGATAAAGTTATTTATTATGCTAAGCCTAAGATTAAAAAAATAATTTCAGCTATTTTATACAAAGCGCTAATAGTAAAGTTTTATAGTGCTTTGTATTTTATGTAAATTTTAGAAATTACATTACTCACAGTAGAATAGAAAAAATTTCAAGCAGTAATATGAAAATGAAAGAAAAAGCTTCATGATTTATGATTTTATTTACTTTAATTTATCGCGCCTTATTTCACTCTGTCTAATGACAGAAATTTAAGCTCCAGTTTAAGATACTAAATAGTTTTTATAAGATTATTATTTATTTTATATTTTAAAAAAACAAGAGAATGCAAATTTATGTATACAAATCTAGGTATAAAATAATGAAAAAAAGAATAATTAACAACTTCAATCTTTGAATTTCTTAAATCCACCTCTTAAACAAGTAAGAAAGGGACTTAAACAGTTTTAAGTTAACTACAATATTAGTTAAAATCTATATAAAAAGGATCATTTATCGAAAACTGTTTAAGCAGTACTTTTCCTTTCCAATTAAAAATTTGCTTACAATTTTTTTACCTTCAAATATATCAGCCCCCTAAAATACTTAATTTTTAGCACTGACGTAAACCAAGATTTTATTAATTAAACTTTTAAGAAATTCAATTAATGAATATCTTCTTAAATTCCCTCTAAACTTAAAGGATTGTTGTATAAAATTTATAACAGTAATAATATTAATTATTGGCATCACTTTTCACTTTGACTTTCATACTAAATTTACAGATATATTGACTCAACAATTAATAAGAACCTGAAATATTTTCCCATTTCTCTATTTATTCAAAAATCTACTTTAAGGCTATCTTTAATTTGAGCCTAAGTTTTACTACTGTAGTCTCAAACAATTCTGATATCATCTTCAATATGAATAACTTAAAAGTGTAGTCATTTACTTTGGCCTCATTTTAAAGGGTTTTCTGTGATTTTTATTCCTGGGAAAATAGAACACAATTATTTTTGAATTTGAAATATACTTTTTCTAATATGTTGAAGTTTATGAAACAAAACTTTTTAACTTAATTTTAAAATATTAACATGGCGTTCTTCGTGACCAAAGTGTTCGACTGAAAATAAGGTGGCCGGACGAGTAGAATTATCTGTGAATATTTGAAACAAAAACTCCAAATAAATATTTTATCAAATTTTATTTTATCATTTTAGTAGAAACTGGAATAAAGTATTTCCATTGAAAAATTACAAAATGCCAGACTTGAAAAAAAGAAATCAATACTTTTCCTTTTTAATTGATAAAAAGCTAGCAAATTATTGTATTGAATTAATTGAATACCTCCTGAAACAAGAGCTCAAATTGAGCGTCAGGTTTTTTTATGATGAGGGCTTAGTACAAAAACAGTCCTCCGAGAAAAACACTTTTTTGCAATTGATATACTTTAGTATATGCATCCTTCTGGTTTAACTGCAATAACTTTGTAAATATTTTAGATTTTTTTAGCAGTATATTGCTGATACATTATGCTTTAAAAATAAATAAACAAACAAAAATCATTTTCCAAAAAACTGAATACAAAACAACAGTCTTAAAGAAATTTGAACAGCTTGTTTGACAACAAAATTTTTGTTTATAACAAAATTTCTACCAAATAAAATTGCTAAAAAAATTCTTATTATTGGTTTTTCTACTCTTTTAGATATGTTCAAAGGGATTTTTATAAGAAAAACAATTCTGAGGAATAATCAAAGCCGAAAATGCAAATAATTTTGAAAAAAAAAATTATTTTTACAATAGCCGTATTAGAACTCCTCAAAGATTCCAACTTTGATGGATTTTTAGATTGGCTCAAAGCTAAATTTCTTTTGCTTTTTACTTTTATAGTAACAAAAAATATGCTTTGACAACAACTTCTTTTAATTAGAAACATTAATAGTTTCTTTTTTAATGAAAAAAAGTTTGATTAATTTTTTCATTAAAGTTGTTTTTTTGAAGTCAAAACTTCTTTGGGCGCACTTTGCATTTTTTCTGGGGAGTAAATTTAATTCTACTGTCAAAGAAAGTATCTTGGGAAGCAAGATACTAACAGTTTTCAAATTTTGGTCCTTATTCTTATAATATATATCACTCAGTTTAAGAGATATTAGAATTAATCGCCCAATTCCATCTTAAGACTTCAGAAAGCGAAACTTCTTTATAATCCCACCAAACTGAAATGGATAACTTCGTTACATTTAAGACGCGAATAGCCGGTATACTTACGTCCTAAATCGCAAGCTTTTCATAAGAGTTTATGTTTGTAAAATGATTTATTTTTTGAGATTAATCTGAGCTTTGTTGGCTTTCGAAGAAGGTTGAAATGCGTTACTATATTGCGTTTTTATATTGAAATATGTACTTTTTCATAAGAACTCTACGATTATATAATGGCTTATAATTTAAAATTCATCCATGCTTTGTTAGTGTCCATAAATGGTGAAATTATTTTACTTCCTTTAGATTTAGAAGTATATTAGCATATGAATTCTATTTTACAATGGTTTTCTAATTTCAGTATCACCTGCACTTCTAAGCGCTGTTTAAGCTTAAAAAAGTGGAGGATAAGCTATAATTATTATATGTCACTATATATATTCCATTAAAACTATTAAGTTTTCACTTCTACCGTGTAGTCTTAAGTTCACGCTTTAATTTTTTTTATATAAAGCATAAATAACAACCATAGATAGATAGAACTTAGATATATAGATATAGTTGGATAGAACTCCTTAAGAGCTACAAGTCAATTTAGAAATTCTATTCTCTCCAAAGTGACAACAACAACAAATACTCCTGATCACAATATCTTTGACTTCTTTGACAATTTTAAAATATGAACGTTTAGTTAAGGACATTTTGTCCATTATTAAAATACTTTACTGAAGGTCAGTCAAGATTAGCATTCAGCAAAAATAATATTCCCACAGAAAATTTTACCATATCCAAAAATAAATTAAAAGTATAATTTTGTTCAAAAGCAACTCTGCATGACTAAAATATATTTGAGAAAAAGAAAAATGTTAAAATTAAGGTTTTACAAAAATTAATTATGTTATCAAAAGTCCTGTTTTATTAAACATGTCCATACATAGATTCATATACAGCTACAATTCATAAAACAACTGCAAATTTTATAGTTAGAAAACAAAATCCTTAAAGTTTTTCCTTTCTTAGCTTATCAAAAGTAATTAATTCACTAAAAATAATTTAACATAAAATTTTTGTTACTTTTTTTCTATTTGTGATATTCAAAGCTTAAAGAATTTGTTGTTTTTCATAAAAAAAAAATAATTAACATAGTAAATGTTTCTTCTGGGATATGAAATTTATTGTTTTTTTGCAAAATATGATAGCAATCGGGTAGAGTAAAATTGCATAAGTTACATTATGAGTAAATAATTTACATAAAAATCATATCAAGCAATAATTTTGTTTAAATTAGTTTCCGTTTTTCATATAAAGCCATGTGAGTCTTTTTTCAGATTTAATACTTTAATGGTTTATTAGCTTTGCCAACAAATTTTTCTAGATGTTGATAAAAGCCTTATCTTAAAAATTAAACAATTATAGTTTTGTATTTTTTTAAATTATTGATCATAAATATATACGTTAAAACCTTAAAGAATTTGTAGCATATAATACATGTCAGTCTTTAATACAAATTGAGTAATGAGTGTATTAAATTTTCAAAATTTGAATCCGAAACCAAAAAAAAAGTCAATAAAAATTTATCCTAAATATATAATTACATTTCATAGTAATATCCCCAAAAAAACATTCTGTAAAAACTAATAAGCTAAATGATAGAAAATTTTCATTTAATCCTAAGTCCTTTTTCATTTTCAATCAAATTCAATAATAAACTACAAATCATTATCAAGATGACAACTTAATTTTCCTCAAACTTGTCAACTTCAGCTATTGAAATTTTGATTGGTTGATATAAAAATTTAATTTTGTTTGCTTTGATGAACAAATCAATTAAAAATCCAGCTGAAAAGGACATTTAACAAGAGTAAACAAAACTGCTTCATATCATACTTAAGTTCTTCAATATATAAACAAATTATTTTATTATTTAGAAATTATGGTTTATTACTAGTTATTCCATTGAATTTTGATTGATGGAGTTTTTTTTAAATGTGTCAGACTAATACATATATATATGTAACATAAAAACTAAGGCCTGCGTATGTTTATCCTTGTAATATTCAAAAAAAAGTAAAACGATTAAACTCAAATTTTAAGATATATGTTTAAAAGAGTTTAAAGAAAAAAAGCGTTTAAGAAATTTTTTTGAAATTTAAATCAGTCGTTTGCCGCAAAAGTATTTTTACTGAACAGATAAGCAACTTTTAAAAATCTTGATCATAATTAGCATTTTAAAAAAGTTTTTAAAATTTTTCTTAAGTACAAAATACTGGACTTAATATACTAGATATTGACAAAAATGTGTTAAGGGAGCCGGTTAATTTGTTGAAAGAAGACAATGTCCTAAATTTTGTTATCTAAAAATCCACGTACTATCAAAATAGCTGACAAATGATCCCATCATCTCTATAAAAAGCTTGTTTCATTCTGTTTTCACTTGTTACAACTGCAAAATATCAAACCTGGTGAAAAATAAAAAGCAAGATTTCTCTCTAAACTTTTTATATGCGTTTTGTATTGTTTTCTACACCATTGTATAATTTAAATTTACTTTGCGCTTCTCATATGATCACAGTGTCAAAAAATGATATTTTGATGATTAGCTGCATGTACTGAAATTTTGATATATGTATAAAGCAATTGATAAATTTATATGTGCTGGACATTATAAATTCAATATTAGTTGCATATAGTATAGACACACATAGAAAAAGAGTTGTGAAATAAGCAATTTTAAAAGCTTATGGTTTTGGAGCATAATTTTAAAGAAATTCTTTTACCTAAGTCACAACATTTTGAAAGCAATTTTTCTTGAGCGTGGCTTACTTTATGATTAAACTATAGTTTATAGGCCATAATTCGAATTTAAGGACTAAGCGTACTGACTAAACACAATTAAACACACTATACAAATAAAATTCATGGAATTTCAACAATGAGAAATGTTGAGATGGTTTTTTTTTTAGTAAATTTTCTTGTAGAATAGAAAAATTAACAGCACTATTATGCACATTGCATTAGTGTAAAGGAGTATTAACTTAGGGCGTACCAGCTTGAAAAACGTTCCACTAGTATTTAGTATGTGACATTTATAAATTTTAGGTAATAAGAGAACACTATTTACATCAAATCACTTGAAATTTTAAACTAATTAATATTGAATTTTTAAAACTTATATTCTGTCTGACATCAGGAATGCCTTATAAAATGTAGCAATATGACTTTTCTTTCAGAAAGTTAAAACTTAGGCAAAATGAAGTTCTAGCTTTGAAAAAAGCTCTCTGAATAAATTTTCATAAATAAAATATCAAGGAGGGAGCAAGATAGATCCATATATGGTCACTTAAATGCTTTCAAGCTATTTTAAAACTCCAATTAAAATTTGGAAAATAACCAAAATGAATGATTTGTTGAAGCAAAATTAAACTACTTTCTTTTAGTAAGGGCTGAGACTGTGTTCTGAATTCAAATAATTCCTCTGGAAGGAGAGGTTGATTTCAGACTATATAAAATATATTTTTCACAAAAAATTTTTTCTGTTTTAAATTTTAAACTATAACTATGAAATATGAAAATATGACTTTGCATAAAAACTCTACCATGCAGACTGAAATACTTCACTATTATTTACATGACTAATCATTAAAAAATAAATAAAATAGCAAAATAAATACTTAACACGTTCATGCTGGTGTATACCATACTAGATTGTGCTATTAGACAGCTGAAAATATTATTATTGGTTATTATCGGGCCATTGACGCGGTTTTCCTTTACAGATAAGTCGGCCCCAAGTTGTGGCATCATACTTATCAAAAACTAAAGAATAATTGTGGTCAAGATGAATAGCTGGATATCAAATTGCAATGATTAAGAATGAATTAGTAATAATAATTTATGAATTTATAAATTTATAATCTGTGCTCAAGCTGAAAGGACGTCATGAGTTATACAACTTGCAAAATAAGCACTCACTGTAATAGTGAGCAAACATAGAACGCTTATACAGGTCTGAACAAGCATTAATCACGCACCGCTCAATGTGCGCCCCGCGTAAACGTGTTTATGTATTTAAAAGATGTCTCTTCTTTATTAATAACACCTTTAAATATTATTTTTTTGAATACTAATTAAATATAAAATATGTAACATTTGGATGACAGATTTAAAAAAATGTGAAGTATTAAACTATGCTTGATTTATCCCAAAAAACCGTAAATATTCATAACAAGCATACATTACTTCAAAATTTTCTAAAATAAAGTGGATAAAAATAAAATGATTTTCTAAAACTTTAAACTTTACTTTAAAATAAAGTCTTTTTTACACAAATTATTAACTGCCATAATCCTGATAAAGTAAAAATTTGATCAATTCTTTTGTTAGAATTTTGAAAAGAATACATAAATTTATTTTTTGATGAATAAATGTATTTACATTTAAGTTTTACCCACGAAATTTCAAACACAATCTGTAAGCTTAAATTATTTAACCTTTTTCATAGTATATGTCATTGAACAATAAAAAATGATTTTGAAAGTCGACATAGGTAACAAAACAATGAAAAACTCAAAAATCGGTTGAATAAATTTATAAAAAATAATTGTTGGCTTTGTTAAAGGAAAAACTAACATTTTTTTTTTTTTTTGGTTTTTTTGTTTTTGTTAACCCAATAATAAAATAATAGAAGCTCTTCAATTATTTTACTCCTTTGGGAATCTAGAGTAATTCTATCCATATCCATTTGGTTATGTTTGTAATAATTATATTCGTTTATATACTAAAAATCTGGCTCATTTTTATAGATATATAAAAAGTTCTATACCATCCCCCGAGGATTGTCTGCTTCATGTATTCAAAATTGATTGAATGTGTTTAAAAAGTTTCATTTTCATGCATGAAATATGAAAACCTCTTTATTTGCTTTAAAGCAAAGTTAAAATAAATATTACCAGGCTGTTTTTTTTTCCTTTTTTATTTTTAAAAGATAAAATTTAAAAAAAAACTTGGTATATAAAATGAGCTCATAAAATATTTTAAGAGTTTTTGTAATAATATTAGGGGGATTTCCAAAGGAGATATACTATATGTTTATTATTCTGGTAAACAAAAATATTAACCATAAGATATACTGATTATGATTTTTCAGGAAGCCAGTATTTATTCCTTCAGTAAACATTAAGTTAAGTACTTAATAAAACCGTAGGGAATATGGCGATAATGAATATAAATATAGATATACATTTTCCTTTCGAAATATATTTTTTGAATATCAAAATTAATAACATAACAGTATAGCAACAGTTTTTTTAAAAAAAAAAAAATGAATAAAAACTGCATTTATTATAATTTAAATTTTTTAAAATTTTGATTGTATTTTTACATCATATTTGTCATTAGAAAATGTATCTTTTTTCTACATAGACTGTTGAAAATGTGATAAAACTCTCGCTAAGATCGGCTTTTGTAATAAATAGTTTTTCCTTCAGCTTGAATAAACTGCAAAATATTTTATTCATGAGTTGTCAAGCACAAAGTTTTAATAAACACGCTATATTTTTGCATGGCTATGATTCAGCGAATTACTTCAAATGGTGGTCTATTTATTTAAGAATTTTTATTCCTGCAAAGATCTTTTTTCTTCTATCTTATGAAAAATCAAGAAATGCTGTTTTTGTATTAATTAAATACTTTTCTGCTTTAAAAGCAAAAATGTAACTTGATATATTTACTCTTAGTTTCAGATAAAACTACCCAGCACTCAATTGAATAAACTAAAAAAGAAATTGTTTTTCTTGATTTTATTGTATTTTTAATATTTTCTATTCACAAATTCTGTTGATTTTGTTGTAAAAAACCTAAAAAAGTGCAGTTTTCTAGCTCAAATGAATTAAGGGGATGATAGGGTTTTAAAACTTTTTTTCAAATTTTTTTTATAAATTTTTTTCTGAATGTCGAAAAATTTCAAGTAAATCGGAGAAAAAGTAACAAAGATACAGTATTTAAAATGACCCCTTCTTACGCTAGTTATGTAAATAGATTTTACCACAAACAATATTTTTGATCCCGTGAACATCATAACTAAAAGTCGACTAAACTGATCCGTTTTAAATTTTGTACACTTTTTCTATATATAAATCAAGGTTTTTTTTAACAATTAAAATTCAATAAAAAATACACAGAAATTTTGGGTTGAATATCGCGTTTTTTACTTCAAAATACTGCCAAAATTCAAAAAATCGAAAAAACACCGCTTCGTAAAACGCTATTTGACTTTTTTGTTTCAGATGATCTGGTAACCACTTATGATGTTCACGGCAAGACTACTTGAGCCGTTTATTTTGAAAGTGGTGCAAGTCCACTTTTTGTTATTTCGAGATATTTAAAGGTTTGCATTTCAATAAATTTAAAAATATTGGTAAGTGTTAATAGATATATTTTTAGTGTTGTGAAGTATCAGGTAATGTAAGTTTATAATCGAATAGTGTTTACAGTACTGAGTACAAAAAGTAAGGGTTTTATTATATCCAAATGGACTTGCCTCACTTTCAAAATTAATGAATTATTGTAATCGTTCATTAAATTGGGAATATTTTCAGTTGCATCACCCTTTTTTTAATTATAAAAACAAAATACTATTCAAATTATTATCAAATTTCTTCATTTGATAAAAAGTGAAATAAAACAAAGAATATTCTATTAGAAAATAACATGAGAAAAAAATATTCAGTTTTATTAAAAATTTCAATTAAATTATACATTTTCAGTTTATACATAGGTATGATTTTACTAAGGATTTAACTATTTAAAATATTCATGATTAACGGGAGGTATATATGGTAATAAATCCATCATGTCCTTGAATTTCTCAGAAGTAATTGTTCTTCTTTCTTCATACATTGAAGATAATTTTATTTTTCCGAAATTACTTGGTCTTCCACGTCGTTGTGACAAATCGATAATTTTAAATTCAGCATCTCGTTCCATCGAAGCTTTGTAGAATATTTTGTATGGTGCATTTCTTGTAAATCTGATCCAGCATATATTTAACCAATTCACGGTTTTTCTATCGGTATTTTTTTTTTCTTAAACCGCTTTCTCTAGAGGTTGGGTTGAAACAATTTTTTCGCCTTTCATTTCATGTACTAAAAATTTATTATGTTTTCGACAATTTCTTATTAATTTATTGTAATTCTGGGAAATATACAATGAAGCGGTTTTCCGAATTGTCATTTTTACCACTTCAAAATCAAATAATTCCAAGCAAAGATGGACTTGCACTACTTTCAAAATGAACATATTTTCAATAACGTTAAGAGCTGAAACTTCCACTTCCCAAATACTAGAATCTAAATTTTTTTTTACTATAAATTGTTTACGCAGAATTAGGTCATAACAAGTTTTATCTATAACTACCATTATCTCCATTTTTTTCAAAAATGGACTTGCACCACTTTCAAAATAAACGGCTCACTTATTTCGGACGTGCCCCCCAGGAAATTCGCTTGCACAGCCTTATTTATTAATATTTAAAAAAAAAAAAAAATTCAGAAAAAATACTTGAGATGTTGTATCTTTACATGTTTATAAAATAAATAAATCAACATGATTCTTATTATAAAAAAAAATCATGAAATTATGCCTTTTTTTGCCTTTAAAACCTTACCATACCTTAAAACTTCTGTTACATATCATCAATTTACAATTTTAATGCATGAAGATAGTTTTATATAATTTTCAACAAATAATTTCTGAGAATTTGTATCACAAACTCTGGGGAATCATTTAGTAGCAATAAATTAATGGTACACTGCAATACAAAATAGGCCAAAATGATAAAGTACCAAGCATATTCTATTTCTAGTACTAATTTGGTAAATATATCGCAAATATATTGCTGAGCATTAGTTTTATTAAATTAACTATATATGTTTTATGGATAAAGTATAATTATCAGGTGTTTCATAACAATTTGGTTTTACCTGACCAATTAAACAATATTTGTAACTAAAAACCCATTCCTTAACTTTATAGATTGAAACCAAAGACAATATCATATAAGCTATTTTTTTATGTTTTTTAAATTGCAACAATTAATTGAATACTTTCAACATTTCTATATATATGATCATTAGAAGTTTACTCTCTCTCTCTGTGGGAATTATTCAAATAAATCTATATAAAGTCATTTTTTGTTGGTTATTATATTCTACATCATTATTCTTTACTTCATTTTGATATAATCAAACTCAAATAAAACTGACTATAATGATAAATGAGCTTCCATCTAAAAACAAGAAAAGAAATAAGAAACTTCAATATGAGCATAAAAAAACTGAAACCATTTGTAAGAAAAGTATTCTAAATTGAACTGAATTGTAAATAATGAAAAAAAAAAAAAAACAAATGTCTTTCTTACAAGGATGTCGTTAACCATATTTTTATGCAAATTTTTCGATTGCATTTTCTCAAATTCTTCAATGTTACCTTCTTTGTTTTTTATTATACTAGAACAAATTACATTTTCCAAGAAAACTACTCATGCTTCTCATAGAAAATTGGTTTTATCATTTATAAAAAGTTTTATACAGATGACTTTTCCAAATGAAATATTGTAATACCAATGAAACATTTAATCTTATTGTGATCAGTTGTTTATAGTGAATGCAATATTTATTTTACAAATGATGTTTAATTAAGAAAAAATTGTTTAATATTATATCCAAACTCAATTACTCAAAACATGCAAAGGTTGTAAGTAATTTGAGGATAATCTATTTGTTAGATAAAAAATGAGCTTTCTCGAAATAGAAATGGCTAATGAGAGATCGAATATTAGAACAATTTTTTATAATTACTAAAAGAAGTATTAATTAAACAAAAAAAAAAACTCTAAATCTAATAATTATCTAAATATTTATCTAGCAAAATGATTGAAAAAGAATGAAATTTAACTCTATGGAATTTTATTTATTTCTATAATAAAATTAATTTACACAAACACATAATGATAACATATGTAGAAAGCTTTACATATATACGTCAGAACATAGAACAAAAACCAACAAACATTACATTCCCTTTATGTCAAATTTAACCCCAAGACCTTATGTAGTTAACAGCATACATAATTATTGCCGCCTAAAACAATATTATGTCTATTAATCACAACCCTCAACAATTACTTTAGTTTGGACTATGAGTGTATTTGAAATTTTCATATTTGTAGTGTCAGTGACAGTAAAGAAAATTGTTCGTTTATTATAACTTTTGCTACCATAATGTAAATAAGGCCCTATCAAATTTTAAATAAATATTATATACAAAATCTAACCTTTAACTGAATTATTAACATAAATTCTAATTTATAGAATTATTGTATGTTTTGGTCAACAAAATTTGTTTTTTTACCTAATAATATGCAAAATTTTACTCCCACAATTGATTAATTGAATATGAATATTAAATTAAATTATTAATTGTAAAACCTCTTTGAGTAAAGATTTAAAGATATTAAGGTTTGATATTTAAACATTAATCAAGTTTAAATTTAACGTTTAGAAACTTTTTCATGATTGTTGAATTTTAGAAAAAGCTTTAAAAATAAGGGGAATAAATTTTCAACATAGCTATGAACTGTTTGTAAATAAATAATCAACACAATAAAACAAAATGAATTATTATGAGAAAAATTTAATCTATAAAAATATTTTCATGATTGTTGAATTTTACAAAAATCTTTGAAAATAAGGAAAATAAGGAGAAAGAATTTTACGTACAGTTTTAAAATGGTAGTAAATAAATAATCAACACAAAATTTACCTTCATAGACATTTTTTATTTAAAAAAATATTGAAACTAGATGTTTACAGTTACCCTTAAATTTTAAAGAAGCATTTAGAAGCTTGCTCAAAAGAGATCAATACCGGAAAAAGAATTTTCCTCCAACAATATCGTTATGTCTAGCTCTTTTAGTAACACTGATAATTATACATAAAACTAGAATAAATTTTTCTTAATAATTTAAAACGTTAGGTTTATTTTTATTCAAGCCTCACATAAGCAAACTTCAAAACTAACTTTCTATTGCTAATTACATAAAAGATACTAATTCCTTTCAATAATAAAAATTATAAAATTTCAACTCTTTTGAAATTATTCATTTTAAAAGCTTTCATTTCTGTCTCTTTTATAAGTCACCTCATATATCCTATAAAATCGTTTTTAAAAATTTTTTTTTATTATAATAAGTGAAAATACTGGTATTTTAATTAATTTTTAGTCACTTAAAATATGAGAAATATATCCTTGATGCTTTGATGCATATAAAATTGGAATTACTATTTTTTTAAACATTCTTTATGAACATAGTATTTTGGTTTGGGTGTGCATTAATTACGTCTACTATTTTTTTAAATAATTAAATCAAAAATTTGCTTAATATATCACAGCTTTTAATGTGTAGGTTTTTTTTTTACATACATATGTTAACTTGACACTTGTTTGAATTATTCTTAATTAACTGAATTCATTATTTAATGAATGTTTAAAAATAGTAGAATGCTGGAGAAGTTGTGAACTAAAAACAAAAGTTATTTAGGTAAATTTGATATTTAGTTTATTTTGACTTTCAAAGTAAAGACAGAAGTTTTCATTTCTGATGAAAATTAACCTCTGTTTTCGATTTTAAATTGAATACCTTTTTTTCTGTTGATTATTTATTTTCATTAAAAAATTTAGGTTAAATAAATCGATTTATTTTGAAACTCTTTTTTAAAAAAATGATATTATTAGACGCCCATTTCAGTTTTTAGACTATTTGGTCAAACAAATCAACTCAAACTTGTTGAATCCTTTGATTTGCTAAAACAAAATATTTTGAAAAGCAACTCATCTACTGAATTAATTGTGAGATTAAAATTGGTTTTGTCTAAAGGTGTGTGCAACGAATCTGTAGCCATGATTTTTATAGTTTTATGAATATTCAACTTTGTCGTATGGATTCTGGTTTTCGTTGCATCGATTTTATTTATTTTTTATACAGCAAATTTATTTTTGGACGGAATAACTAATTTAATTCACCATTGACATTCAGGCGTCAGACTTCAAGACTTCAGTTCTATTTGAAATAGCATTAATTTCAATCTATATGATTGCTAGAATAATGAGCATATGGCATCTTATTTAAATCTTGTGAAATATATCTCGCTCAAATCGTTTGTAAAATACTTTTTTATTCGGCCACTGAAGTTCGAATATATAAATTTTTAAGCTTGTATTGGACGACACCTAATGTTAATAAAGTTTTGTTCAAATAGCAATTTATTAACTAAATTTAATTAACAATGTTAAGTTTTATATGGTAGAAAAAAATTCACAAAATTCTTCAGATTCAGATTCTTTTTCAGAAAATAAAATAAATAAAATTTGTTTTGTAAACGGCAAAGTCGAATCTTCATGCCTTTGTATTGAATCTTGTTGAAGCATTAAATTTATTTATTTGATTTTCAATTGACTTTTAATACTTTAAATAGAGACTTAACGGTTTGTAATAAAAATTGAAATCAACAGGGAGTAGTGTAATTGGTAAAATTTAAAGATTTCAACATTTTCACGTAAAGGTGAAAAATGCGAGTTCAATTTTTGCAAAAATAAAAAATTTTTGCTTTGACTTTGATCTAATTGATTTTCGAGAGTGAATTAGCAGTTGTAACTGATCTAATTGTAAGTAGGAGTTGACTTTAAAAAAAATTTTTTTTATATATTACTTGTTATCCTTTAATAAATTGTTGGGTTATAAATTAAGACATTGAAAAAACTCAATAGTAGAACACGTCGTGGAGGCGTAAGGGTGCACCTAAGAATTGCCATCGCAAAACTATACGATAAAATATGTTGTACCAAGGACCCGCTAGCTAAGACCGAACTTTACAAGTAGCTGGTCTAACTGAAAAGGGGCTAGAACAAGACCAAGGTCAGTGATCCACCTCAAACGAAAATAATCAAAGACATAATTGTGGAACATTAGCAGGAAATAAAATAATTGTTAAATGGAATAAATAGTTTGATTTAAAATACCTTCCCCAGTTGTTTGATGTAAGAGTTATCTTTATAAAAATTCCACAACAGAAACTTTATATACTAGAAAAACTAAATTCATGACCATATTAATTTTATGATACAAAATTATATAATATTTTTTATTTTATTAATCATTTCCTGCAAATATATAAATTACATATATCCACTAACATTTATACGAAAATGTAATCAATTTATTTCACTTGTAATTAAGCTAGAAAAATGTTAGAATTTAATGAAAAAATAAATTATTAACCATACATAATTTATTTTAATTTTTAACCAGTCTTTTTTAACTTATCATGCTAAATTATCAGCTAAAAATCAATCAAATCTGTTCATTGAATCCTCTAATCCTATGTAATTAATCTCAATATTCTCGCAATAAACAAAAGCTCTTAAGTACATTAAACTTCACTACCACTAAATTATATGCATTTCAATGATAATATTTTATCATTATTAAAAATTTTAAAATCATTTTTCATACTTTGAAATAGTAGTAAATACACATACAAAAATTTACTAGCAAGTATATATATGTATGTATAATGAAAAGGCACTGCATTTATATTTATATGAAATAAAATCAAGGAGTGGATCAAACTAGTTAAAAATAAATGAAAATAAAATAAAAAGAGAGAGATAAAAAAAAAAATTTTTTTCAATTATAAGCAACTTAACAACTGAACTAAGGTTATCATTGTTAAACTTGTATTGTGTATTGCACACAAGGGACACCTGCAAATGACATTATGTACTTTGCTGACTATCCATTTTCCACTTTTACATTTTGTGAATAAAACTGTTCGTGCCAATTTTTGTGACTTACAATACTAAGAAAACATAACAACAAAATAATGAATAGAATATTGTGTAGTCAGACGATTAAAAGCTTATGAAACTTCAGAGACTTTACAATAAAAACAAAAATATAAAACAATTTTGATGGATATTTTCTTTTTTGATCAGCTAGAGTAGATTGAATAATATTAAAACTTTTTAGATGATTTTCTTATTTTTGTAGATAAGTTGATATAAAAAAATATAGATAGAGCTTTTCAAATTATTAAATTATATATTTTCTATCAACATAATAGAATAAAAAGTCTAAAAATCAAATAAATTGTGATATAATCTTTTTGAAAAAAAAAAAAAAACAATATTATATTCCATTGGATAAAAACAAACAAAATATCTATAAATTATTTATTTAGTTCTATCTTTGGATTAATATTTTGAAAAATTCAATCTTTTGTAACTCCAATAAAAATATAGTAATTTAATATTAGTCAAAAATACTCATCTTATATTTTTATTTCTCTTCTGTTTTCGAAATCTGTTTTTATGGACTTTTACTATATTTGTTCTTTGAATATTTTTTCTATATATTTCTAATTATGTTTATTTATTTAAATTCAAATCTTACTATAATATCTAAATAATTAGCATTTCTTTTTATGTAGTTTTGGAAGTACATTTAATGGTGGGTAAGGGCTTACACTTTTTAAAATTCGATTTTTTTTTTGTCTTTTCTTATAGATAAATATTTCAAAAATATAATCCCAATATTTGAAGGTGATTAGAACAAAACTCTAAAATTTATTGATTAGTTGCTCTCCTCTCCTTTACTCATTATATTATTCCTTCTTAGCTTTAAAAATTTTTCTCAAAACTACTTTTTTAAAGTCGGTGATCACTGCCATTTAAAAACTGCATTACCGATTCACTTCAAACTTGGTACATGTTTTCTGTATATAAAATACCTTCCACAACGCTGATTTTTAGAATTCTTTTTAACATTAAGCGCATTTTTCACCTACAGAATGGCAGAAATTTTCTTCGAAAATAGCTGTTTTCACTTTAAATAAGTACCAAAAATTTTTAAATGAAAAAAAAATATAAGCAGACAATGTTGAGGGGAGGATTCAAAGATATTTTAACAAGATTTTATGGGTTTTTGATCTCAGTTATTTTTCATCAGAGATTTAATGAACACCGATAACCATTCGTTCCCAAAGCTGTGTTACCGGCTTTTTTGTTGATATTTTCTAATAAAACCACTACAGAATGTTGTTAAGGTCATGCCTAATAATGTTCAAAAAGGCTTGAATAAATTTTGTTAACCCAAATTCACGAAAAAATTTGTTTTTTTACGTTGAAACCCTAACCCCTCCCATAAATAAAGTAAACATCAAATATGATTGAGAAAAAGATCAAAACTTAAATTGAGTTTTCTTTATAGAGTTCGTTGTAGTAATAAGGCTATGAAAGTAGATTATTTCAGAGGACATGTACTTTTTAACTTCATATTTTATTTACTTTTTAATATGATGTGTAAACCTAACTCATTATTATTGATGTTTATTATAATTTTGTTTTTCGTTCAATAACTACTGATTTATAAATTTATTTGATTAAAAGTAGCCTACGGCTAATATATGCATAAAATTACTTTACTGCATGAATTTTTGGAATTTATCAGTAAAATACTTCTTTAATGTTTTTCATAAGTAAGTTTACGCCAGGGTAGTCAAACTAGCGGCCTGCCTCAAGACATTTTATGGCCCTCTAAAAGAAATGCTACCAAGTTTAATCAACAACTTTATATCAGATTTCTGCCTGAAATATTCCTTTTTAAAATCTTATGTGACCCGCTCAATTCTCACTATTTACTTAAATGGCCGGCTTGATAAATGACTTTGACACGCCTGATTTACACTATTCTCCCAATACTTCAAAACCTATTTTTCTATATATATTCCTACTGAATGTCTACATTGATCGACATTCTTCAAATTTTTGATTAGTTCTGGCAATTTATTATACATTCAGGCAGTCTTCTGCTCCTTTCCCACTTGTTTCCACATAAAATTTATTAGTTTTCCTGGATATATAATGGTGCATATCATTATTTTTCATCATCACCTTATATAAGTAGTTCGTTAATAGCTTATTTTCTGACCTATATAAGATAGATATAATTTTATTTCTCTTTCTATACATAAATACCCCATTTTATTGAGCATTTTGTTTATATTATCATTAAATCTTTTATTAAGTACAGTTCAAAGTCCTTTTTATTTAATGCTCTTAATGATTTGCTGATCATTGTAGATATTACAGAAGACTGTCTTGCATTAAAATTAAATTAAACAGTAATCCTTTTCCACCCAAAGACATGTTAACTTTTTTTACCATTTTACCATTTAAATATCCAACTAGATCTTTATTGCCAATAATTACATCAAGGTATTAATAAGTGTAATAGTTTGCGTTGTTTCATGCGCTTCCATATATCTAGTTTTTTTCCATAACCATACATTTTATTCTCACCACATTGACACTTAAAAGTCTCACAATCAGCCAGTTACTTACATGCTTTTTAACTTCGTTTTTATCTGTATATCCGAAAAATAAATTAAAGTGCAATCTGCAAACATACATATGTGAAATTTACATTTTACTATTACATCTGGCAGATAATTTATATACATGATGAATATTAATAGTACTAATTTTCTTCCGTGAGACACTATATCCACCATTTTTCTTCCTCTGATAAGATATAATTAAATCGTACCTCATGGTATTTGTCTTTTAGATAGGTCTTCAATCTACCATTCACATGTACATTGTAGATCTTAGACAATTTTATTCAAAGAAATTCTCTATTTATTTTTTCAAAAGAATTTCGATAATCTTAAAGAACCGTAACTATCCCTTCTCCACTACTATGAATACTAGAACTCCTAGTCAATCCATATTTTAATGTATGGCAAATATGTTAAAATTCGACTTTCTCATTCTTACACCGACTTCTCACTGAGACACAATCCCACGTCATATCATTTAACTGTTTTGAATTTAAATCAAATAATATCACATAATAAATTACAATAAACTTAAAACCAATTCATATATCAATATATTTAAATAAATTTAATAAAATACTACCCATTATTTTTTTAAACGAACAAACACATAATCGTATGGAATCATCTTTATGGTATAGATTCTAATTAGAACACAGATAAAAGCTTTCATTTTGTTTCCTCTCATTTTAAACTAAACTTGGTTTTCTTGAAAACCAAATAATAAAATCACCTCACGGTTATTTTTCGAAAAAATCATTTAACAGAATTTGATATAAGTCAGTTTAATCCTTAAAAACTACAAATTGCTGCAATTATTGTCCTTTTCTGACAAGCTTTGATGGTCTGTAGTTCTCTACTATCCTTGTAACTTGAATGAGTTAAAAGCAATTTTATAATCTAATGGTAGAACAGAAATATATAAAATGCATTAGAAAATCGTAATCCTATTAGGACTTTTATGTGTTATATGTATGAAAATTTCATTTTATATATGTATTAATATCTTTTTATCCTACAGTATTAGGTATTTATCTTTCATTATTATTTTAATAAATTGTAGACATAGTTTAAGGTATTTTTAACTGAAATTTTAGCTTTAAAATGTATTTTTAGAAGGAAACTAGTACAACTGCAACTTATAACTAAATTTGATTAATTTGATTACTCAATCTTACAAACTTATGTCGTGATTTTTTTTTAACAAAAGTAAAATTACACTCGTTAGTTAAAAGTAGTAATTTGAATGCGTATTAATTTTTTCTAAAATTGCTAACCATTTGAAGTTCCTTTTTTCTTTCTAGATGCATAAGTTTTGACGAAATCTTTCAAGTCAAGTCAAATTTTGCAGTAACTTTTAAGTCATATTATTATGTTCACTACCACCTAAGTTTTAAAATCTTATTATAGATCATTAGAATAACTATACAAAGGCATATGAATCATCAGGAGAAAAAAAAGCACAACCTAACAACTAAATTTTATGGCACCATATTAGATAAAGAACATTTTTATAAAATTTAGGCTCATTACAAATTTACATCCTAAAATATGAGCCAAGTACATTTAATTCTAAGCTAGTTCTTTTTCCATTTTTGCTTGGCATAAGGGGCCATGACAAGATTCTACATTGTATTGGCAATTATTAGCTGTCCACTCAAATCAGTAAACACCAACTTTATTTCCTTAAATTTATTATGACATTTTTTAGTTTAGAACAGACGTTCCCAATCTTTTTATACCTGCGATGCCTTTTATAGACTTCAATTTTTTCGTGACGCTCTTCTTTAAAAAAGAAACTGTGCTTGCTCTAACATGCTTTAAGATTACTTTATTTATTATTAAAGAAAACTCCAAAAATCATCTTATGACCTGTACATACCGTTGCGATGAATCCCTGGTTTTTAAATCAGCTTTATCAATGAAAATTAAAGTCTTTGTTAAATTTTATCGAGATTCTTATGATATCTTTGTCATTTTCAATTATTGTCATTAATACAAAGTAAACAATAAATAGTTGCAAAACAAATCCCTTTAATATACCAACTCTAATAAATTTAAAAATTGGTACTTTGCTTAAAAATACAAATTAATCCAATAAGACTTAAAGAGTTGATAAAAATTACTACAAACTATCACATTTTAATAGAAGCATTTTATGCAACACTTTGACAAACACTTATGTAACATTAGGAGGCTGGTAGAAAAAATCTCTCAGATTTTAAAGTTTTTATCTATAATGTCAGTAGTACGATGTATTTTGGAAGGATTATTTTAGAAACCAAAATGATTTGAAGATATGAAAAATTTTATTTAGTAGAATTTTAGAGTGTAGTTACTTTACCCAGACAAAAATTTTTGAATGCAATAAAATTTTAGCTCATGTTCTCAAAAGGATATAGGAAAATTTCTTTTTGTTGCAGAAATATGGAATGAAGTATTTGTGCATTTTCTTAACTTGAATATGAAATAAATTTTTTGTTGCTAAGAATGTGGCGGAAATCATGGTTACACAGAAAATTTTTATAAATTTTGCTTTAAGTATATAAATAACTGCTGCGCAAAATGAGCTTTAAATATTTTTTGGCATAATATTTTTGGTGAGTAATTTGAGTTGGCATGTATAAATATATAATATTTTTTTATAAAAAGTAGCTGAAGATTAAAACAAGTCAAGAAAATATAGTTAATGGTTTTTGATTTTTAAATTAAATAATGCCTAAATATGAAATTTTAGAGAACATTAAAGTTAAATTTTACAAGAAACCATACTTCGAATAGTATTTAGCTTTATTTTTCTTTTAATATCTTTTATTATAATAGTTTTAATTATATATTTTTATATAATTTATTATTTCATGATAAATCATTCGTAAAAACTATTTCTTTTAATACGAATATATTTAAGGCTCATTTTTATTTTAGGCATTTTTAACTTTTAACCTGTCTTTAACAACAATAAAGAATATTACTTTTAAAAGAATCACTAAACACCCGAACTCATCGATTTTCTTGGGAGTCAAATATGTTATGCTCTATCAAAACCTAAGAGACCCATATTTATTTTTATGGGCTGATATTCACTTTAAAGGGATGACAACTATCCCAAATTTTAACCCTCTAAAACAAGTATAATAATAGCAGTATTAGTAGTATGGTGGGGGGGGGGGGGGGGTAAAAATGCATTTTGACTAGTCTTAATTTTTGCGCTCCACACCAGACATGTTATTATGGAAATCTAATATCCAGTTGCCTCTCCAGAGCTAGGATATCCCTCAAATCTATTTCCAACCCTCCCATACAGGTTACTTGTAGAGTGAGAAGATGCTTTACTCTCTTTGACACCGCCCTCCCACAGTCAAAGAGCAGGTGAACCCTCTAAAATAAGCTTTTCCTTATAACTCGAATTATAATTAATATTTTTTAACGAAACTGAAAGCGAATTATTAGTACTAAAAATTAAAAGTTTTAGTTTTATCGAGATTTAGCAATTTTTTTCTTATAGTCTTTCGTGACAAGTGCTAATACAGTGCATTAGAATACAAGGGAAAGGATTTTTTCTTAAAAATATTTAGTATTTTTGTCATAACAAAACTAATTGTAAGTAGTTTCACATAAAAAAATAATTATGATTAAACAACATCTACACATAAAAAACCAGTCAAAAATAAACAAAATAACTAGACACATGTATATCCTTCAAGTTTTAACATTCAAATAAAAAAGTTATTTTCTTTAAAAACAATAATCCGTTTAACTTTATTCCTTGAGTATTTTAAATGAAATTAACAATATAAAATTTTTTATGTTGTAACATTGAAATAAAACTAAAGAGTTCCTTTGAGTAATATAAAAGATCAACTTAAAGTTACTTTCCTTGTTTTAGTTTTAATAACAAACCAAGAGGACATAATAAATGAAAATTTTACTTATTTATAGGTGCTTATAGACAACATCCTGCTGGCAATCATTTATTTTTATCCATGGGGAACAATTAAATATAATAAAAAAATTTCTATAGTGTTCCTTATGCATTTCTGCATTACAAAACCTAAAAATATTTTTCTTAAGAAACTTTATGAGCCCAGTAATTGCCTTTTGTATGCAGTTTTCATATAGTTTACTAAAAAAAACATTAAAAGAATAATAAAAAACAACACAAGCACACAGCAACAAAAAGTTTTAGGTAAAAAAGTAAATTACATTTTAACTGAAATGTTTTATCCTACTATCACATAACTGGAAAGCTTATTTCTAAGTATTTTCACGGAAAATAGTTTCTAAAATATTGTTTTTTTTTTTATTTTCTATTTTCTTTCCTTTATTTCATTGTCTTATAGACAATTATATACCTAAAACGGCTTCACTCTAACAAATAGAACTGTTTTCTTCTTAAATGTTTTTTTTTTTTTTAAGAAAATAAAAACAAAAAATATATCTATTTATCCTTAAGAAGTGTTTGTTTAATTTGCTCTTGAGAGTCTTAAATTAGTTCTACTCACTTTTAAGCTATAAAAGTCAATTTGATACAAGGCACTTACAAAACTGTGAAAATTTAATGAACCCTATGTACTAAAATACAAGTATATCTAAGGCTTGTCTCTCAAGAAGGAGTTTTTCTGTCTTGTAGAATTATTATGATATTTTTTCTTTTTTCTGAAAGTTAAGATAAAGTTTTGTTTATTGTTATAAAATTGACAGAAAAATTTTTTACATTGATTTTGAAGCGAAATTTGTTTACTTAATAAAGGATATTTTTTTCTGAATTTATGAGCATTTTATTTTTTTGACTATCTTGAAACAAAATTTAAGAAAAAACTAACTTAAAATCCTTAAATGTCTTAAATATTTGATTTTTTCTAATTGAGCTTTTATCCTTCAGCTCTTTTTGTTGAAATATTTATTAAGAGCAACTGTACCCTCGTATGTTTATATTAGGTATTTTATTTCATATATTATTTAAGCAATAAATTCATACATATGTACACAAATTTTTCAGTTTTGTTTTAATACATAACACTTGGAAATATTTTAACAGTTATTTTGTCTTAAATATTAAGTTTTTGGCAAAAATGTACTATACAAAGGCAGATGGTGTTTTAAAAACAGCGAAACAGAAGTTGGGAGTAGAAATTATAGATTAAAAATTTGTAGAAAAATTCAAAAAAACGGAGATTCTAACCCTATATTTGGCTTTTATACTTTCTACATGGAATTAAATTTAGCTCTTTAAAAAAAACAGCAATGAGTGAAAGAAATAGAGCTCATAGTATTGTGTTTTAAATAAAAAAAGAATTTATTAAAAATTATATAAGATGGTTCTAGCATTCAAAAAAAGGTTCTATGCCATTAAACTTGTACAGCAGGCAAACTAAATTTCATATAAAGCAATTTTTAGAACTAGTATGTGTCAACGAGACGGTCATCTGCAAGCAACGTAATGAGTGAATATTTTTTTACCTCGCTTCCCGCTCTTTCGTTTTCTTATTCTTTTGTTTATTTATCGTTCGGCCAGTCTCGATTTGTAGAGTTATGCTCAGCTTAGCTCAAGCTTATCCTTCTTATTGTTTTTAAAATGTACCTACTATTATATTTTCTAATAAAAGTACTAAGAAAAGATGAAGTTTTGGAGCTTTCTTTAATAATAAATAAAGTAATCTTAATGCATGTTAGAGCAAGCATAGTGTTTTTTTAAAGAAGGACGTCACGAAAAATTTAAGTCGCAGGTATAAAAAGATTGGGAGCTTCTGCGCTATAATATATTTCTTTTTTATTAAATTTTTGGAAAAGTTTTGAGAGTAATTTAGGAAAATTATTGAACGCACTGTTTTTTTTTTTAAACAAAAAATTCTCATCTATGTTATCATTGATAATATTAGATCTGAAGGATTTTTAAATCCAAAGTTATACCTCATGACGAGAATTACAACTAATAATTTTCTTATAGCCTTTCCTGAGAGGTGCTAATACACAGTGTATTCTAACATGGAAAACGATTTTTTATGAGTAACGGTTGGAATCATATATAAATGAATATAGCCCATAAAAGTCTGTATACCAGAAAAATTGAAGCTCTATTGTAAATTTTTAGGTTGTTCATCAAAATAGAATTATTTTGTCTTTGTATATTTTATTTTCTGACTGTTTAAAACAATTTTGAAACTCTTATTTTTGATTGTATAACTAAAACACTTTTAAGCCTCTATTTTAGCTCAATTGGAGGACTCAATGGTTATTATTATGCAATTTAGACCCTAATTTCTCTCAATTAACCATTAAGGATAATTTTCTGTTAATTCCAAAAAACGGCAGCATAAGCTTACAGTATTTTTAGAGTATGAGACTATCACAGTTACATTGATAATTAATTATTTGTGACTGGGATGTGTGGGGAAGGCATTATTGCAGACATTTAACCTTTTAAGGCATCTTAGGTTGTTTTCTTTGATAGCCACTAAAACATTACTATCCAGGTTAGGGGAGATATACCCTCCTATCTACGCTTTAGTCTGTTAATGGTCCAATACTTCCAGATAGTATGAAAAAAATTTCAAGCAATTTTCAACGTTTTTATTTTCGTTGTACACAAACTTTATTTAAAGATCTAGTTTTATGACTATTTTTTTATTTTTGAATAATTCTTTAATGTAATATATTTTTACACAAATATTTGCCAATGTTTTTGAATAAGAGAAACAACAATTTGCCGAAAGTATTATCATCAAATTTTAAATTTTAAATTTTAACTTTACGGAAACTTTTGCAAAATCTCAAAAGCATATTACTTCCTTTTATCAAAAGAAGTATATGACAGAGTTTACCGGACTTATGTCTAACATATTTAACAGGTTTGAAATGAGCTAAAATGAAAAAAAAAAAAAAAACAATTCAAATCGTCATGACTCTAAGGTCTTTTTACTTTAACACTTTTCGTGCATTAATTAAAATCTAAATAATATAAAAAAAACACCCACATATTTCCTTTAGAAGTTCAAATTTACACTTTTTAAAGAATTCCTTTAGGTTTTATTGATTTAAATGTTCCCAATATTTAAATATTAATAAAATTCCGAGCAAAATTCAGAAAATTTTGCAAACACAAACTCTAAAAAAAAATAACATCATAATATAAAACGTTTTACTCCTTATGGCGGTATTGTTAGCAACCTGTAATAAATTTGAATATAATAAATCATTATAGAAACTCCATCAAACACAAGAAAAAAAATAAATTTTAGTAATACAAAAAATATTAAAAATTTCCAAGTTGATGAGAAATTTAAAAATTTTAGCTAGCTAATCGAAAAAATATCTATGTATCTTTCGGTAAAGATAAATTATATCAATAAGAAGAGTACCTTTAGAATCATAGCCGTTACTATGGACAAATATTGATGAAATTTTTATGAAAAAATGATTTTTTGTGTATTATATACCAATTAAGAGTAATTATAATGGCCACCCTGCCCCCCAGTCTTTAATTTTTTCTACTTTTTTCGTTAATTTGAACATGAAAATTGAGCAAGAAGTAATTGATGGACATTTTTTCTAATGGAAATCTAAAAAAAATTTTAGCCAAGGGTTTTTCGTTTTATTCTTTTATTAAATGAATGTCTAATGAATAAATTTTAATTAAAAAAAAATCAATTATATCACTCACTAATTTTATACTTTAATACCACATTTCCTAGTTGGGAATAGTTTTCACACTTTCACTCGCATCTTTCCAAATGTCTTTCCATCAAATGCAGTAGTTTTGTTAAATTAAATCCTTCTTAGATCGTTGATAAGGAAGAGAAATAGGAAAAACTGCCTTCATGAAAAACAATATTTAACAGTGAGTATGTGATGTTTCGTACTGTTTCCCACCTTTATTTTTTCACTATTACACGAATTTGAATTTTTATACAATTATTTAGTTTCTCTAAGCCAACATTGCAACTATTAAATTTTCGAAATGTCATAATCAAATAAAATAAATAGCTTAACATTGGTACCTAACACTTATTACAGAATTTAAGGTTTTTCTTTTACTGGTATCATGTGATAATAATCATCGATCTCCTAAGTAAGTAAAATAAGAGTATTTATTTTTTCCTATAGGACCAGTTCAAATAAGTTTCCTTAAGTTTTATGAGTATCAAAAGAGCTCTTCAAGGCCTACAGAGAATTGCTCCAGCCTAAATTTTTCGTTAGAATACAAAAAAATATACCTGACTGAAATTCTAAAAAAAGGGAAAAAATATCCGAATAGTTATTTCCTTGGGGTAGGATAAATGCAGACAGATTCGTATACAAAAAAAGACAACAAACTTTAATGTTGCTACCTGAACTTTTTGTATGGATTTTGTTTATAAAATCTTTATATTAGTAATGTGAGAAGAGTTTAAATTCTTTGATTTTTACATTTGGTGGCATCCATAATAAAAGCAAAGATTTAAGTATCTAATTATGTTTTTTAAAACAAGCTTTGCATTTATTATTAATAAAAAATCTCAAGCCGTATTTATATATTATGTATAAGAGGTTATACACTATTTTTATTTTAAAAAGGTGAAGAATATCAATTCAATATCAATATCAATTCATTTGATTCAAACTTTTCAAATTTAATAATTTCAGAAGAAAAAAATAAATACAATCAACAAAATCAGTTTATTGCTAACATTTTTTTGGCTTATTTTGATGTTTTTTTTTTATTTCTAAGAATCATGCTCATTCTATATCCTTTTCAAAATTTCAAACATGCTTTTTTTTACTCGTTCAGAATTCTCTTCCAACTTATTTTTATAAATCAGTAAAATTTTGTACACAAGATTAATCTTCAAGGCCATAAATAGTCCCCATTATCCTCGAAAAACTTGAAGAATCGTAATTCTACTTGCCCTAAAGCCCTATAGCACACCTACACGATATATAAAAGCAAAACAAAATTGATGAAATTGATTACAAAAGAGATATTTAGTAGATCAAATATGAAAAAATAAAAATAAATAATAAAAGTGTAAAATAATGTACTCTAACCGCTTGACAAAGTATTTTTGGCATATGTATGTAAAGCATTTGGAGAAAAAAAAACCACCTGTTTTAAACACTTAATCTACTTGTGATGTTCTTGTTATCATGGTTAATTTTACACAATAAATTGATTCATAATCATGAATGATGACTAAACAGATAACTTTTTGCTTGTTCTTTGAAATATTTTATATATAAATCCAAATTAAAGTGACTTATTTATAATCATATTAGTGTCTATCTTACTAAAAAAGGATTGTTTTGGATGATTTCAAAACGATATAATACATATTTACAATAAAGATAATAACATTTTAAATAAAAGCGATTTTTTTAAAAGAAATTTAAAAGAATTTATCTTTTATGAACAATAAATTTAAGAAAATATTAAATATTCAAAGTTAATTACCTATGAAAATAGTAATTTTCTGAATTATGTTAAGCTAAATAAAAATTTTAATATTTCTTACTTTTAAAGGGAAATGGAAGATATAATCCCATAGGATTGAAAAGTAAAAATTATATTTTCTATCTTACCGGCATAAATCGACCCAAAGATAATATCAGCATACATCCATAATAGAATCGTTATTATGGAAAATTTCCAATCCATTTTGCCTATTTAAAGCACTTTATTTTTCTGTTGAAAATTCTAAATTTAAAAACCCTCTAATAATGAAATTTTAACAATTGGCATTCACTACTATCCCTTTGTGCTTTTCATTTGAAATTTTTGGATACTCAAATAAAAGCGATCAACTAGATTAAATTTGCTTGACAAAGCTTTTAGCCGGTAATAGGCCCGCAAAGTATACACAAGTACCCTTAAGAGGTTAGTTTGCTCTTTATTCACACAAAACGATGGTTTTTATTTATATTTTGTTCATTTATTTAAATTTTGATAAAAATAACAAAAGAAAAATTTAAATAAAATTTTTTAGAAAAAAATCTTCCAACAATTTCATTATGAATTATAGTTTTTCTATGTTTTTTTTTTTTACTTTTTTAAAAGTATCTGACGTATAGAAATATTAAACGACACGAAACATTTCATTGAGTTTATAATTCCAAAAACTTTACAACTAACCGAAACAACAACCGTTTAAGTACTGAACTAACTTCAAAATTGACTACAAATTTTGAAATCAGTTTGAATTGTTATTATGCCTGGGAATTTTTTGAAATTGAGACAAGGAGAAATTTAACATGCGCAGAATAAATAAATTGTTAATAAAAATATATAACTTTATTAAAAGAGAATGAGAGAGTAAAGTAATTCGCGTAACATGTAGGAGATATCAACAAATAACCCAGGTGCATACTATATACACTAATGTGGATTTATTTGCCTATAACTGTTTCAGTTTATTCAAACAATTTCCCCTCCATCCATTCAATTTGATGGTAAAAATATCTATTTTTATTGTAATTTTTTTTTTTTTCAATTTTATTGTTCCTTTTTGAAATCCTTCAGGCAGGGTATTGGATTTTTGACATATTGTCGTATCCAAAAATTAATAAAATCTTGTGACACAAGTTCTTAATTTTCTTAATTTTTCCTTTTTTTTTTTATTCTAAAAATTCATATCTTAAAAAAATAATATAAGAAATATAAAAAAATAAAGGATACTCTGTTTAAAAATATTGAGGAACTACATTCTTTTGTAGATGAAAAAAGAATCATTATGAATAAAATCAATTTGTCACATATAATTCAAAATTTAATTTATCAAACAAAAAACCCAAATTTATTATTCTGTAAAAGATCCTAAGATATATGGAATATAGTCAAAAATAGACTGGTAATATTAATTTATAATTTTATAAGGAAAAAAAAAACAATTTTAACCAAATTTAAAACCCGTAAACAACTCAAAGTTTTATATAGATTTTTGAACAAAAAATTTTAAATCAATTTACTTGTTAGGTATTACTAGGTCATATAGCATATAGGATTAAGGATCTTAGGACTATATTTTGTTGATGACATTAACTTAAATACAGCATAGAGTATAATTCAAATTTACATTGGATTGTGTCCAAGGTATGGGAATTATACTAAGAACGCCTTCCATTTTCTTGGTAGGAAAACTATTCATTACAGAAAAGTACGCTCACAATTACCAATTACCGATAACAAAAATTTATGGACTTAAAACCTAGAAGATTACCTTCTTGATATGATTCTCTATATCAGGGTTCGGTAAAGTTTGTGGCGTTAACAGTTAGTTTTAAAATTACATTTATCAACAAAATAGTCACAGAGCCAAATGACAGCAACTTGAATTATGAAATATATTTTTATGGAAACTAGCGGGATGGCACTCCTGCCCCTCAACTCACTCACAGCTATCACCAATGTCTAAATATTTTACCTCTTTCTTTGATTCATACAATCCTAACATTATTTTTAATTTTTTTACTATTCTATTTCTATAGGAACCCCGCTCAATTTTTCCTTATGGTAAATCTTCTACTCTTTCTCGATATTTCACCAATGTACAACGACAACGTGCCGGCTTATATTTGTGGCGAGCAATTATCCATCAGGTAGTATAGGTCCAATAAGGTTAGTTATATTACATGGCTAAAATATATTCTAAAATTATTTTTTTATTAAAAATAAATATTGTGTTTACCTATCGAACAAAGGTTAAAGGTGATCGTAACAAATTTTTGTTTTACTTGGCGTCTAGTTAAGCGAGCTGGACAACATTTTTTAGGCGTGTTTACATTCAATTGTATATTAGGTGTAATAATTACATTAAAAATCTTTTAGAAAAATATAATTTGTATCTTTCAACTAATTTTATTGCATTTTCAATGCATTATTATTTACGGTAAGTCAATTTAATATAACAAAACTATAGTTAGAAAGCATAAATTAGCACTCAATATACTATTCAGTATAACCGCACCTAAAAAGGCCTATAAAAACGCTGTGCAAAAATTAATTGGATATTTATCGTTGGTGCTTTTTCTTCAAAGAATATTGCAAAATTATTTTACTAAAACTTCATATCCAATATCAAAATAAAAATAAGTATTTTGTGATAAAATGATTTTCTCGTTCTAAATTAATGAAAGCTTTAAATTAAATGAATCTAAGTTTAGCAAACATAAGTTTCAAACCACTTCTCAAAGCTTAAAGTTAAATTATATTTAATTAGCTAATATTAATGTATCCAAATATATTATTAATTGTGGACGTGGCCAAAACATAAAATATAACATGGCATTAATTAAATTCATAAAAGCTGTTCGTCTATATAACTAAATTAATAATTGATATATAATTAAATTAGCAATAAATATTCTGTAATAGTCTTTTTTTTAAAAATATTGAATACAAGTAAAAAAGAATTTATATTTCATGGCAAAAAGCCTATAAGCAACTTTAAGGTCAACCAATTCTTTCAATTCTAAAAACGAGCAACGCAAACTTTAAAAAATTTAGCAACTATTAAATTACATAATAAAATTAAAAATCTTCGTTTTAATATTTAAAGTCAATTGTTAGCTTCAAATCGCTGCTCCTCATTATGTTTTCAGCTCTATATTTATGAAACAACTTCAAAATATTCGATTTTAAAATTTAAAAAGAAAAAAACATTTAGTTTTTTCTAAATATTTCTATTCAAATATACAGCAGTAACTGATATAATTTTTTAAAATTTTAAACAATTTTTACTACGTTCCTTTCTCATAACATAATTAATTCAATATAATTTTCCTGATTACTTAAGATGTTTATGTAATAAAGAATTTTAACTAGTTTATCTGATTTTTTGCAAAACATTTTATATAACTGACTTCATTATTTGGAAATTTTTTTACTAGAGTTAACGTTTAGGATAAATTTTAAATCTCATTTCTACTACTTATAAGATTTATATAATTGCCAACCACAAAATGCAACTGCCAACAATGTTACAATTCTATGAGTATATTTAATTCGTACATTGCCCTTATATGTTAAGACTACAGGCGAGGAATATTCACTTAAATTTGGTACTTTGGCTAATTTTTTTGGATTATTTTCAACCTGAAATGAGAAAATGTATAATCATTTTATATTAACAAAGCATCAAAATTTTTTATGAAATTAAAGTACTATATATTAAATCAGGAGTCATCTGGCTTTAGGATCATTCAACAGAGTGACAAATTGTAAAAAAAAGTTCTTTGTGCATGTGGAATTAAAAGACATCAGCCGAGAAAAATTTCGTAAATTCTGCTTAATATAAAAGAGAGTCCATGTAATCAAGAAAAGATAAATAGAAAAAAACATTCTTCCAAGGAACAAATTTTAATTTGAAAGTCAAAAAGACTCCTGTTTGCAGGTGGAAAAAAAAATAATTGTATTTAAGTAGTTCAAGGATTGAAAACAAAAAAATATAACAAGCCTTAAAAATTGAGCAGAATATTACTTAGAATTTTGATATGGTTGCTCTTTTTAACAAATACTTTTATAAATTACATAAATCAACAAACACGAATTGCAGTTTCTTCCATGAAAAAAAAGTCAGACCTAGCTTCTATGTGATAATTGGAGGGGAAGGAAAGTAATGTTGAAAAAAAACCAAGAATTCTAATGTGCCTTTAAAACATTTAGTCTGCATTGACTTTTAATTTTGATAAAAGATTTCGAAAATTTTTTGTTACAAAATATTTCTAGGATAGTATAATTGATTCCTTGGGTATTTTCATCCCTAATCTAAAACTCTAGGCATATTGCTATAAATTAATGGATTAAGTATAATTAAAATTATTAAAAAAGTAGAAAAAAACCATAAATTTTATAACTAGCGCAAAAAAATGAATAAAATTCTGCCATTCAATAATAAATAATTACCTCATACTGCACACAATGATCGGTATTCCATGAAACTGTATATAAACCAGTGCAAAAGACTGATACTAGACAAAATGGGGTACTAAATGTAACACGATCATGCCATATTACACCAAAGGCCATTGATACTAATCCTGAGAAAACAGCTGTTTTATGTAAACATTTTCCAACATTAATCCAACGCCAAGTCTCATCACCAAGACGTGTTGGTTCAATTACGATATAACTAATTTGAGCTTCTAAAGCCTTTTCTAATTCAGCTTCAAATGTTTCATGAGCATTTTCGCTATCATAGATTTCTCTAATTACATAAATTGTTGGTGATTTAAGTTCACTGCAATATTAAAATAAAAAATATATTAATAGATTATTGAATATATTAAATTCATTCAAATTTATTTCAATTAAACATTAAAAATCACATTAACAATAATTAAATTCCAAACTAATAAAAATATTAAGAGTTGATGAGCTATTTTACTCACTCGATGGGACTAAGTCGTTTATTAGTAAACTCATTTGTTGACATGATTTTGAAATTATTTTTAAATTCTTTCGTTCAAAAATTTTGATTAGACAAATCGCTGTAAGACGGACGTAGTAGAAACAAGCCTTTCGGAAAAAAAATTTGAATATTATTTATTATAAAAATATATTATAAAATATTTATCTTTTACTTTTATTGGTAACTATAAAACGAAATTAATAAATACATATTATAAATAAACTAATTATAAAAAAAGAAAATAAATAAATATAACATAATATGACAAGAAGTTCAAGGTTTCCTGACAAAGAATCGATAAGATATATTTTCCTTATTTGAGTTGGTGAAAAAAAAAAAAAATTTTGTTTTTTAATATCAAAGGCGCTTTGATTTTACTAACAAATTGAGGTTTTTTACTATAAAATAATACACTTTTTTTATTTATAAATTAAATAATAATAATAATAAATTAAAACCTACCGGCGGCCACTTGAACTTTCAAACATTTTTTTGAAATTTTGATTTTAACTTATTACTATCAAAAATAATATCACAGCGAATATGAAAATATATTTTAAGACATATATATATAAAAATTACAGTGCTGACAGTTTCAAGGAGACTAAGCGCGCGACCACATGACTTCCAGTTCTTTTTAGACGTTTTAGAGGTTTGTGTTCGCATATATTTATAACTGCTGTAAGAATAACTTGTAGTGGAGATTTAGAGGGTAATATTGTATTTTTGGCCTAGGATAATAAGAAAAAGTATGTAAAAAAATGGCCTCTCAAATGTATACTTGTTGAGAATTAATCAAGGAAGTTATTTTAAATGTGGTATCAGGTGTTTTTCATAGTTTCAATTTTTAAATTAAATTAACAACGAATAATTTACCTTTCATGTTCAATTTGAAAATTGTTTATGTTTATGTTCTCAAGCTTTACCCTAGACACAACGTTATTATATATATATAAAATTTTATTGTAGATGAAAATAAACAAAATTATTACATTAATCGACGGATTTGTTATATACAAGCTCAATTCGTATAAATGGGTTGCGTTTGTATATATAACTTAAAAAATATTATACGTATAGGTAAAACTGGAAGTGCCATTATAACAGAAACACTTCAAAGCAGCGATATTCAACCTGCGGCCAGCAGAATACTTATAAGTGGCTCGAGCTATTTGCCTGGTCGGTAGGTGAAATAAGTCATTGTTTCGCAATGAACTCAACTAAGGCTAAAGCAATTATAAAAATATGCGTGACCACGCAATGTTATAACTTGTGCCTTGTAAAGCCCCGTATTCACTGTTTCTAATTCAATAATTCGACTCTCATTTTTCCTCTAAATTTATCTTTCAAGTATTGCCTTGAATTATTTATATTTGCAGTATATTTGAACTCAACTCAAATAAAAAAACTTGTTTGTGTGTATACTGATGGCTGTCTTTCTATGACAGGATCTGGAAATGGATTTATTTCCCTACTGAAAAGGAAGTATAGTTTGACTAATCTATTAAATTTTCATTGCATAACTCACCAGGAAAATTAGTAACACGTGTTGTTCATCCAGAAATAGAATCTGTAATGAAAACAGTCATAACAATAATGAGTTTTATCCGAGCACGAAAACTGAACCAAAGAAAATTTAAGAGCCTTTTGGAGGAAGTAGGCAGTCAATATAGCGACGTTATTTTACATACTTCGGTGCGTTGGCGAAGTAGAGGAAAGGTTTTGGAAAGAAATTTCTCGCTGCGAAAAGAAATAAAGTTGTTTTTACTAGAAAATAATAAAATCTACAGTGAACTACAAAATGATGGCTTTTGAGGTGTTTCAGATTTTCTTTGTGATATTACGGATAAGCTTAACCATCTTAATACTAGCTTACAGGGTGAAAATAAAATCGTTTCACAAATGGCATTTGAAGGAAAATTGAATATATATTGTGAGGAAATACAAATCCAAATATTGCACAATTTTCCACCAATGACAAAAGCTAAAGAAGAGGATGGTATTATTATTTCTGTGGAAAACTATAGGTTCATGTCAAATTATTTGTCATCATTATGCCTAGAATTCAAGAGTAGATTTCAAGATTTAAGAAAAGTCGAGAATATGTTATTGATTATGGAAAACCCCTGGCACTTAGAACTGTCAATAATATCGGAAATTGCACGTGTTCATTGACATGAAAAACGATACACATCTAGAAGCTATTTTTAAAGAAATGAGGCAGACAATGAAGTAGTATGCAGAATTATGGAAAATTGTACCAGAACAATATAAAACGGTGCAGAAATATGCACAAATCTTTCCAGCATATTTCACATCAACATATCTTTGTGAGTTGTCCTACTCAAAAAATGAATTATTCTAAGAATGTTTATAGAAACAGGCTTACTGATTCTCATCTAGATGATATATTGAGAGTAGTATACTCAAGTCAAAAGCCAGATATCAACGCAATTGTTGAAAATAGTTAACGATTCCAAAAGCCCCATTAAAAGTTGTGTTTTAAAAGCCGCAAGAGGTTAAAAACAAAATTAATAAATAAATTGTTTGTTTAATAAATAAATTCATCCAACCTGTGTAATAGTAAGTTATATGTATTTGGCCCGGAAGAAAGAAACGTTAAGTATGACTGCTTTAAAGCATGTAGATAATTGAATGTTAATTAATTACTATAATTTGTGCTCCTTTCATTTTTGTAGAATCAAAGTTTCTTCTAGCTTTACGGTAAAACTAGCAGAGCCATTTTCTTCAAGCGAAATGCACTATTTAACTCTAATAAAAAGTTCGAAATATTTAAATGCTCTAACGGTATTTAATTATCTACATCTTTTGCCAGCTTCACCTACGCAAATATTTTGTAATATTTTGCTTTGAAATTCAAGAAAAAGGTGTATCACAATGGTAACATTTAATGTGTGATTAATACATTATTAAATACAAAAGAAGAGCGAAATCTTTAAAAAAATACAACAAAGCCTGACCATAAGAAATGCAAATCTTTAAGAAGTTTTTATGTATGTATGTTTGTTCATAATTCGACAAATATTATTAGTATCCTTGGAAATTAGTAGGTCATCAAAATATCTAACTACTATACTTACTACTTACTATATATTATTAGAACTATCAGAAGTTTTTACCTTTAAAACTTGAAGTTGAACTAGTTTTATTCATTTTTTTTATTTTTACTTTAATTAAATTCTTTTACATACATATTTTTGCATAGATACAACTCATAACGGCGAAGAATTCTTTAAAGGTAGATCTTTTCAATGGGAATAATAAAACAATAACAAAATTTCAATATTTTTATTTTAATTTTTTAAATTGATATTGGTTTATTTTCTAACGAAAAGCAAAAATTTTTATGTGATTTGAATAAGGCATGAAATAACAATTTTTACAAGTGCAATAAAAATTTAATTAAATATTGAATGATGTATTTTCCGACTAGACAACAAATATAAATATTATTTAATTAGTTATTATCTAAAATTGTGCTTTTATCACTTAATTCTTTGGTTTCTTGATTGCTATTTGATTGAATATCACCAGTAACACATGATATAGTTGGTATATTAATACTAGAAAAGCCTTTATAGTCTGTTATTGTAGGTTTAATTGGGGACGGTAATAATACTTCCGTAGGTGAATCATTTTCCATTATATTATTTAAATTTTCTTTATCATTAGATTTTATTTCATTAATATTATCATTAATTAAAGTTATATTTTCATTTGATTTCTGTAAAAGTGGATCAAATTCTTGTAAATCATATTTATTAATAAAATTTGTATCATCTGACATACTATTCTCTCCACTTAAATCAGATAAATCAAAATCATAATTAACATTAATTAAACTACTAGTTAAATCAGTTGAATTTAAATAATCATCTGGTGTAGTTAATCCATCTAAATAATTTGGATCATATTGTTTATAGCTAAATGCTGGTGAAGTACATAATAAATCAATTGATTGACTTGTTGATATCTTATCAACTAAACATAAATCATTTAAAGTCTGAGAATTATTTGTATTTAAACCAAGTAAATCAGGTTGTTTCCTTTTATTATCTTCTTCATAATCATTTGAAATTATTGTAGGAATTGGTAATATTGAATTTTTAAATAAACATTTTGTACTATCATTATCTGTATTAATAGCTGTAACTAAATTTTGTTGAAAATGTCCCATTTGTTGTTGAGAATTTTCAATATTATTATCAATTTTTTCAAATGGTAAATTTTCTGATTGATTTTTAACATTATTACGTAAATGTTCTGGTGTTTTAATTGGATGAATTTTGAGTGGAGCACGTTTAATTGTTGATTTTATCATTTCTTTAAAATCAGACTAAAATTGAAATAGATAAAATTTCTATTCATATATGTAAAAATTTTATTATACCTTAAATTTATCAAGATCTTGTTTTATATCTTCAGCTTCGGTTGTTATATTGTTACTTCGTTTTTTAATATTATCCATTTTTTTTAAATTTTCAGAAATTAAATGAAAACTTTCACAAGCTAATAGCGCTGTTTCCCATGATGAATTATAAGAACGTTCTCCAGACATAAATGAATTGAATTCTTCAAGGGGCATAGATAAACTTTCATTGGTTAATTTTTCAATAAATGATATGGCACAACACTAAAAATAAATAATATATAAACTTATTTTAATTGAATACGTTGTAATATTTTTAAATTTTAACAATATTGAAAACATCTGTGGTTCATCGCAAAATGATTAGTTTCAAATTATTTTCGCAAGTACTATTCCAGTGCCAAACATATGTACATACTATATAAACCAAACATCACGCGGTAGGTTGTGAAATCCAATAAATCAGAAAACGGGTAAAAAACCAAGGAATCTGTATTAGTAATTCCTGTGGTAGCTTAACTATTAAATTGATTAAATTATTTATCATAAATTTTCACACGAAGAATAATCTGTTAGTGTTGTTATTATTAATTTGTGTTCTTTCCACAGATATTTTTAACTAAGTTTTGGGTCTCGATTGGAATTCTTGCTTGTATGTCTGGAATATTTTGTATTTTTAGATAACTGTTTGTTCTTTGATATTTCAGTTTCTTTGTTAATAATGTTTAAATGAACATATTTAATTTAAATGAATTGAAATAATATATAAAATCTTTTTACTTAAATGTTGTAAACAATAAAACTGAAATCTCAAAAATCCACAACTGACTTAAAGGACCTCTAGAAATGCTAGAACAGTAAAATACTTTCGCTTTGTGTAAATGAGTATTAGAAGTTAATCGTTTTGCTTTTATCCATTTTGCATTTATCCATTATCCATATTAAGTAAACAAGAAAATAAATATTGTATATGTAAAAAATCAAAAGTAATAATAGTTGGTGCAAAAACTTACCAAATTAGTAAAATAATAGCCACCTTCTCCACTCATTAATCTAGAAGCATTACTAAATCTGGTAATAAAATTTATATTACTATGTAAACGAACTGGATTAGCTTTAAGTACTACAAATATAAGTACTGGTAAAAATTCGTCAGCACTAGCAGGGCCACCAACAGTTAATTTTAATACATTGAATATGCTGCGACAGCAACGGACAATACATTCAAGTTTTTCTTGAGGTGAATAGTATGAATCCATTGCAACTAATTCTAAAATATCAAAGATAAAAAATTTTGAAAAATTTATTTTTAATTATTTTACCTGTTATTGCAGTATAAACAAAATCTCTTGATTCTGCATTTACTTCATCAACACTACATATTAAATGTTTAGCTGTAATCCAATTTAATTGTCTAATACGTTTGTGAATTTTAACATCATTTTCTTCATCTGATGTAAAATATGGTGAAAAAAGTATTCTAAAATTTATAATTTTTGTTTTTATTTAAATATTTATTTTATAAAGTTTAGATTTTATTTCATCAATAATGAAAGGACAAATATTCAATAAAATCCTAAAATGAATTAATTATTTAATTTATTTATTGTTTTTTAATTTTGGGTCTCCGAATTATAATAAATCTTGTACAAACACGTGCAGGTAAAACTAAAATGTAAAAACAAAAAAATTCTTTGGATCTTTGGATATAAAGAAAGAAAAAATAACAAAAATGAAGAAAAAATAAAGCCGGAAAAATCGTGAATAAAATCTAAGAAAAGTTTATATAATTGAACCATCATAATTAGAATAATATATACATAAAAAGCTGGCGCAGTGATTTTAGAAAAAGCGATGAGCCAAAATGATTAATTATTAGAATCATAAACCTTGCCGGTAATTACGAAATAAAAAATATTGTAGTCAAATAAATTATACGGGATATTAGAAAAGTTATCAATTGCTTCCCAAAGCGTTGACGGTTTTAACAGACTATGAGCAAAATTTAGTGCTCTAGTCTGAAAACGAGCTATTAATTTTTGTCTCGTTATTAAAACTTCCCAGCCTAAGCTTTTTGAGTGAACACTGAGTCAGCCACTAATCTATGTACCGGGTAAATGCATTAGGCTGCCTACAGAGTGCCGGCTTACAGCCGAGCTGACACTGATACTCATTGTGTTAGTCTAATCTTTGATAGGCTTGCACTCTGAACACTTTGAGCATATTCCTATTGCTTTACCCATTTTATAGTCTTGGGTAAAGCTGTAAGTTGGCACTCTGCAGGCAGTCTTAGAGTTAAATAACAAAATTTTTCTATTATTAAACATTCTTTTGGATTATTTTTTATCCATCCATTTCTATTAACACCGGAGACACACATACCTATATTTATTTAAAGTACATTTGATAATTTTGTACAGGAAAATAATTTATAAAGGAGTAAAGCACTGCAAATAAATGTGCTTTAAGGGGTATGTATTTCTGTGGTGTAACCGACTGTAATTGCATGATATCTCTTTATTTATCAATGAATGTTCCAACTAAATTTCAGAATTTTTATGAAGTCATTTAGTTTCTAATATCTAGGTTTGAATTGACAACGACGCAAACAAAGTAAGAGTATATAAAAAATGAGTATAACCAATTAACTCTGAAAGTAATAAAAAACCTGATGAAAATGAAAATCAGATACAAAGCTTTTTAAAATATTTTGGAAACATTTAAGCCTGATTGTTGTGTTTAAGTAAGGTCAATTAAAAGCAATTGTTCTAAACCCATATTTGTATACTTTTTACAAGTTCATTAGATTTTAAGATAAATATACTTAAAGACTTCTAACATTTTACTACATTATTAATCTATAATTTAATTTAATTTTAATATTAATATAAAATACTTACTTATGATTTCTTGACATAATTACTCTTTCGAAAAAATCTAAACATTCTTCCCGGACTTCTAGTGATACAATGGCAAATTTCTGATCTGTATTAATTATTTCTTGTAAACGAATGTAACTATTTTGTACTAATTCTGACAATTCATCAATATTTTTATGATAATTTGTATCTTTTATAACTCGATCAAGTTGTTGAATACAACGTTTCAGTTCTCGTTTTGCGTCATCTGGTATTCTAAGTTGTTTAAATGCAGTAATAAGTTCACTTTCAGTACGATCTTGTGTATATGTTGGAGTATCACGTCTTTTATGAGCTAAAATTTTATAAATTTTTCATTGATAAATAAATAATTATAGAAAATGAGAATTACCTTTATTTGGTTGTAGTACAGATAAAGCTTTTTGTTTGATTGTACCACGTTCCTCTTTTCTCTCTTTATGGGGTGAATGATTTTTATAATGGCGACTTTGTGCCAATTGCACTTGGGAAGTTTGTCTTGAATTCGATGTGCTTGCAATAACTTCTAAAAAAATAATAAAATTTTGTAATTTAAATTTGTTGTGTTTTTAGAAATTTATTAATAGGAAAATTTTGCTAGATATGCTTAAATGTTAAGAAATAAGGTTGATATATTTTGATTTTCAAATATTTCGAAAATTGGGAAAAAATTTAAAGCATGTCTGACTAGACTGATATCTAATTATTTCACTATCATTTGTGGTGTCCTAATTTCTTTTTTGTAGGATATGACTTGTGTCAATCTGAAGTAATTAACGTTAGAAAAACCTAAAATTTTGTTCTACATGCATATATAAAATAAGTATATAATTATTCTAGACATCGTTGGCTTTACAAATCTCAACAATAAAAATTATTGCGTGGAGAAGGGCAGCATTAACAAGAAAGCATAAGCTATTAAAATTAAAAACAATGCAAATTGGTATATAACGATTTTGAATTCTTCCTGGTACAAAGAAAAAGCAAAAAAATTCCACCTACTAGAAACCAAAAAATATTAAATTAATGAAATAAAGAAATTTTATATAAAATATTATTTATTATTATAAGTTAATACAATTTTTAAAGGGCAAATAACACAATAATTGGAGCTTGTTGTAAAAACCCTATTAAAAAATGATAAAAATCTATAGGACTAAATAATAAATTGATTGAGCAATATTTTTTTAAATTTGTCCTTCTATGCAAAATATCCCTTTCAGAATTATTAATTATGTTTTTTTTTTTGAATACAACAAACTTACGTCTTTTATTTAATTCATTTCTTTCCCTAAAACATTTAGAACAAAGTCCGTCAAATTGGGCGTTACCAAAAAAACCGCAGTCTTTACGGCACATTAAATCTCTATATTCTACATGCAGTGATGGTATTTTTGATGAATACATTATATTTCCTAAATTATTGAATATAAAGTTACTGGACTGAAAAAACTATTTGCTTTGATAATTTTTATTTATTATACAGAACGTCAAATATTCGGTATCTTTAATACTAAAGTGACACATATGATATTCACAATGATTAAAATAAAATTGTAATACTTAATTCTATAATAACTGTTATAAAAAAAAAACGGTTTCGGGTAAAAGAAAATCTGCAATCTGGCCTTATAATAAAAAGAAATGCAAATGTGTGCTTTGAAAAAGTTTTTTTTCAGCTTTCAACCGAGTAAAAATTTATTTCATTAAACAAGAGCCTCAAGTGCCTGACTCAAAACATGACAAATTTGAGAAACGGTACTTCACATCAGTCTTCTTGAGTTTTCGACTAATTTTGTGTAAATGTAGGTTTGATATGGACTAATTATTTGTAACATTTTAAAGTTGTGCTTAGATAGTGTCAAAAGTGTATAAATTTTATAAAGGAAAAATAATTTTATAATTGATTATAAAGAGTTTAACCATAAATCAGGGTAAGAAAAATGAGAAAGCCTTACGAAATACTATAGTAAATAAAAATTATATACAAACATCGTTCCTTAGAAATCATAAAGTTCTATTAATTATAGGGTAGATTGGTTATTATTTTTACTATTTCACTTGAAACACTCATTACACATTTTATTGAGCCAACCTTAAACTTACAATTAGAACTAGCTTTGGTGAATTTTTAATTTTACTATTGTAACATATTGTAATATTTAAGCCTCAACAAATAAATGTATAAAATAAAAAACTTTATCGGTTTTCTTCCAGCTCATTTATAAATGTCATAACAATATAACATAACTTAACTTAAAATTAACTCCGAATATTCCGAATTTTTTACCTTACCGGTCAGTAATTTCGTCATTAATTGTGCAGTGGAAATGCACTATCTGTAAGAATTCAGCGTGAGAATGAGAAAGTCAGATTTTGACATACAAGGTATGGCAAATATGTAAAAATTTAACATTCTCATTCTCATTTTTACTTCTCACCAAGACAGAATCCCAGCCCTGGTGTCTCCCAAGCCTAAAAATCAAAGTAAATCTGATTCTTGAGGCGTCGTCAAATAATCGACTGTAAGCCTTCATATACAAATGGATAGTAATGGGTAGCTTTCACTAGCAGAAGAAGAAAATTTTTCTGTTTTGACAGTCGTAATATTTACATTTTTAAAATTGTGACTTTGAACGAGAAAAACCCTATAAAAATAAGTTTAAAACTTTTTTAAATATTTTTTTCAAATTCAAAGGATCGGTCTGCATGAGAAAATTTAAAAATTAATTCAGGGAATCTCCCCAAAATGTAGATTGCTGGAAATGGATATTTCGTTCTCTGCATTTACAACAACAAAACTACGACCGGAGCTCCATTACCGCCGATAAATATTTTTAAATACACTGAGCATGTTCAACCAAGTTTTGCTAAAATAACGGAAGGTTTAACTGATTGGTATAAAGCAGCACAAACTGTTTACTTTACTATTAATTAGTTATCCTTATCCTGTATGAAAAAATACATTTTGTCTAATATATTATATACAATAACCTCGTAAAATTAAGAATTAATTAGCCATTTTTTTTCACTATGTATATAATAAGTTCAATTAATTTTTATAACATATTACGGTATACTAAATCTTAGTGAAAACCATTCACCTCTTCACATTTAGGTGACATTTACAATTATTAATATTTCGGCCAATCAGCAATGCTGTTCATCCTAAATTATTAAAATTTATTATTAAGTATAATTGTTTTTTATTTCGGCCAATCAGCAATGCTGTTGACCCTACAAAATTGCAAATTGTATTCATAACAAAAAATTAATAATAAAGCTAGTGGGATTTTAGATTTATAACGGAAAGGTTGTGTTTTAATAAATAAAATAAAAACTTATCCGGAAACTTTCTAACTTCCGTCTATAGCAGAAGTTTTACTCGTACATAATCTTGATATAAAGATTTGGTATTAAAGCCAGCTTTTTTTTAGTTGTCCTAAAGTGATATAACCATTTTTGTTTTATTAAATTAAAAAACAGCTATTTACATATTGTGATATATATTCTTCTTGCTTGAAACTTATGTTGTGGAATCGGGTTTTTGGATAGAGTCTAAAACAGCTCCAAGTTCTCTAAACAAATACTATGCAAATTTAAAATTGTTATTTTAAAGTATTTAAATAAGTCATTAAATAAGAAACAAAATATTTATTGATCACAATTTCTATTTGGACAGTACTTCATTAGGCTTTTTTAAAATGATAATTTGATTTTTTGTCTTTATGTTTTTGAATATTATAACATTATCAAAAAAAAAGGAGAAAAATGTTTCTGCTTAGTTCTGTGCTATTAAATATTATCTAACAATAATAATTGCTCTAGTTTAAAATCTAGGAATCATATAATTGACATATTATAATTTTAACTACCATTTATCTACTTTTCGTATTGTTGAAAATAATAAAGCCTCTTTTTTTCTATCATTTTTTTCTATACTCTCAGTACATACATATATATAATTCTAATGTCTAATTAATTTCGTTTCTTAATAATTCTTCAATATATTCTGAAAATTTAAAAAAATTTAAATTTTGAAAATTTGCTAGCTAAAATACTTAAGGCCGGCTACAAGTAAAAATTTCTCTATAAATAATTCAGAATCGAGTACAGCAATATGGGCGGCTCGACCGATTAGCGTATTTGCGGTATGTGGGAGTGCATGATGGACATCAAATCTAGCTAAAGTAAGTTCTGGACGTGCCAGCATTGGTGCAATTATATTATGGACCATTTCCCTGTAAGAAATATTTTTTTTTACAATTTTTATTTTTATTTTTAGATAATTCTTACCTGTAAACAGTTCCCAAATTTGAATTATCACGAATAGCTGCTTTACAAAGCTCTAGACGAGCTGAATGTGGTGGTACATAACGATCTTGACTAGAACCACACAATAGTATATTTTTAAAATGATGTAAAGTACTCTTTTGACTTAATTTATATAAAAAGCTTTGTCGTAAATCAGGAGTATCTCTTAGACAAAGTTGTAATAGACTTCCAGATTTTTTCCATTTTTGCATAAACCACATACCTTGAAGAAAAGTAATTTTAATTACATTATTTTTTCAAATACCATTTGTCTGATAAATTAAAATTGTTTTTTTTAGAGCTTTTAAATAATGTAAATAAAACTTTATATAATTATTAATAATTTCTATCATAGTTCTAAAACTATGCGGAAATAATAAAGTAAAATAACAACATACTTACCCATATTAACTAAACCACTTGAATTATAAAGTGTTCCTAAATGTGGACCAGAAAGAGACAGGAATGTATGTAGCCGTGTCAAAAGTGGTCGCATTTGTGGCCTTGATAAAGCTGAACGAACAATAATTGTTCCCAATGAATGTGCAACAAATGATATCCTTGTTGGATTTAAGTTACAAGTCTCTATATGATATAAAATCTCAGTTACTAATCTAAAAAAGAAGATGATTTTTTAAACAGATCAAGAGAATAAATATATTGAATAACAACCTATCAGTCATAGTGTCAAAATCAGAAAATGTATCACCTTGATTACGTTCAGACATTAAAAATTCTAAATTTGAACCTGGTAGTCCGATTTCAAGATATGTACGTACCAAACGTAAATCGGCTGAATTACCATCTAAGCCATGAACACAAATAATTAAATGCATTCCTTTTGGAGATAATGCACGATATTCATCACTGATATGAAAATATGGTAAATTTGTTGATAAATTTTGAAAATCCGAATATATAGAACCTTTATATTTAATCTGTTTACGAAAATCTTCACGATAACGTTCAAATTCTAATAGATATTGAACTGATTCTAAATTATGTTTCCGTTTTGAATGTTTATGATATCTTTGACTACCAATTTTAATAAAATTACATTTTTCTTTATCATCTTTAATATCATTAGGTGAATTCATAATATCATAAAATCGATCATCCTGGATATCAGTTAGTTCAGTACTACTTTGTGATTTTAAAATTGGCTTATTACAATTTGTATTTAGTTCTTCATACATATGATAAATTGGATTATCAATAGCACCGACAGGTTCATGAATTTTTTTAGATACTATTTTGATATTTTGATCAGAATATTTTGGTGGATCACGAAATTCATCTGGTGGTAATGGATTATCTTGGAATTGTTTTGGAGGTGGAACTCTTAAGTTTTCAAAAGAATTTTCTTTTAGAGTACTTAAATCAAAATCTGATCTAGATTTTTCTATAGATTTAAATTGATGTCTTTGAATATCTTGAGTAAAAAATTTCTCATTAGGATTTTTTAATGTTTGAATTTCTTTATGAATATAAGGATGAAATCCATTTTGCACTGGTGGTGCTGTTATCCATTCATTTTCATTATTTTGTTTACTATTTTTTAAATATTTTTTTTTTGTATCTAATTTTCGTGGATGTAAAGTAATTGATGAAATTTTTTTATGTACAGATGGATAATTATTAACATTATTTGATTTATTAAAATTTAATATTTTATTATGATTTGTTTCATTTTCAATTAATTGTTGTAATTTATATCTTAGTTGTTCACTATTTAAGATTTTTTTATTATCATTATTTTTTATTTCATCTTTAAGTGAAACAGGACTAGAATTATTTGAACTTTGATGGCTTGATACCCAACCACTTTCTTCACTTAATGAAGATGTTGAATTGCTATCATCTTTAATTTTTTTCAATTCATTTATATTTAAAAATTGTCGAGGTGGAACTAAATTTGGTAGACTTTCACTAAATCCAATATTATTTTCATTATCAAAATTTCCTAATTTCATTGGTACACTTATTGATGAAAAAACTTTTTGTTGTTTTATTTTTTGATTTTTAGATTTTGATAAATCACTTTCTGAACTACTTGAATCCTTTCTTAATGTTCCATTTTTGATCATTTCTTTGACATCTGTAACTCGAACACGTGCTATTTCAACTGATCTTGGAATTATTTGTGAATTTTTTACAGTTTGTGATGAACAACTTCGTGAAATTTGATTTTTTTCTTTTGATATTGGATCTAGTTTATTATCTAAAGGATAAGCTTTTTTACTACGTACTGGAGGATATGAATTACGTGGTAGTACACCTATTCTAGTTCCTTTTGGAAGTGAACTATAATGTTTAATACTATTATTATTTGTTTGATTCAATATTTTTATTTCATGTAAGTAATCTTTTGCGTATGTTTTTTGAGATTTTGTATGACTTAATGTTCTATTTAATACACAATCAGGACTATCGATATCATTTAAAATTGTTTCATGATAATTACTTTTACTATTTCCTTCATTATGATAAAAATTTGGATTTGCTGGATTTTTATAACGTTCACGAAATTCTTCAATATTTTTCAAAAGATCTCTTTCTTGTATTTTAGATTTTTTAATTAATGTATTATAAGGAGTTGCTGTTGTATATATATCATTTTCATTAAAGTTTGACTTTATTGATGTTATTTGATCTTCGTGGTGGTATTGTCGCGGTAATGTAGATGAATTAAACGTCTTTTCTAATTGATCAAGTGATTTACAATGTCTTGGTGGTAAAGTGTTAACATTAGATTGGATATGAAAACCATTTTTTCGTCTTTTAGGTAATTCTATTTCTTCATTTAGTACTGATATAGAATATCTTGACGGTGTTCTTTGTTTCAAATCTTCATTTGTAGCCGGTGCTATAGTAAGACTTGCTTGTAATATATCACCTCCAAGAGCAATTCTTGGTGCCATAACTCCATGACAATTTTGATCATTACGATTATCATAATTGATACCACATAAACATTCTTTATGTGTATGCAATTTATTAATTGAATTTGGTTTATCATTTCTTTTTATCGATGATATATTAATTGGTGTACCTAAACCATTTAAATGTGGATCACTACCTATCCTTCGTCTAAAAAATTTTGATGGATCTTCATAACGATCTTCAAATATTAAAGGTAATGTATTTGTATCACCATCTAATGGTGTACAATGGACAGGTAATGGTGGTAATGATTGCATATAACGGCTACGACGTGCCATATCACATATTTCTACATTACTTTGATAATTATTATCAAAACATCCAATTGCTGAATTTCTTGGATTTTCTGTTACAAAAAAACCTTCAGCAAATCTTCGAACACGAAGTAAATGATGTTTTTTGGCTAATAATGAATGTATTGATGTTTGAGTAGCTGCTGTTAGAATACGCCTCCAGTACATAATACATTCGGCACATAGTTGGGCAATGTCAGTATTAGCTCTTGTGGCAAATTCATCTTCTGTATCATTAAGCTAAAAATAAAAATATAAAAAATTAATATTGATATTTTTAGTTCTTCACTATTTCAAAATGTGTATAAAAATGCTTAAAACAATACAGTGGTATCTGTTGTTTTCTTAATGGGTCAAAAACCAAAGAAAAGTAGCTACAATTAAAATGTAAGCCACTACAATTTTTGTTTATATCTTATTTTTTAGTATGTTATCGCATATTGAAAAGGAATACTTTTAAAAATAATGTTTTCATATATTATTTTTGGATTAAACTTTCATGGAAAAAGTAACTCTTAAATCAGATGCCAATTTAAATTAATTGTACTTCCCAATTTCCGTGAATTTAGCCAAGCTTTTGAATAGTTTTCAAATTAAATAAAAGAATTTTAAGCATTATTTTGGTAGTTGTGTTAAATGAACATGCTTTGCTAAATAACTAACTATAGAATTCTAAATTTTACGTTTAAAAACAAATGAAATTGTTACAAGAGCCATACAAGAGCCTTTGCAGTGGCGTAGATAGAAGAAAAATCAGAGGGATTTATCTTTCCCTCATTTACTTATAATTTTGTACGTGGTTATCAATAAAGAAACTTAAGATGCCTGAGAAATTTTAGTATCTGCTAAGAAGCTATTTCCGCTTCTAATAGCAACAAATGAGTTTTAACCCTCCCCCCACTCTCCCCGTTTGTCGTATTAAAAGCTAAAATTAGGTTGCTCACATTATTTAGATCATAAATTCTTTTTCAAAATGAATAAAACATCTACAGACAAATAAGAAAAAGTGCTGTTTACCCAAGAAAATACATCATGTCAAAAGTTCTTACAAAAAATGCTAAATTATATAAATTAAAGTTTGTGCTGCTTCCGCATTCAATATATATGCCGGATATATCTCCGGCAACTAGTGACATCTTATTTTATCTTAAAAAGCTGCTACAGGGAAAAAGACTTTAGAATATATGACAATCCCTCTAACCGAGGGATATTTTATAGCTTTTATTTATTGAAAATTTAGAAAAATGTTAAAACGCATTTCTTACTCTTAAAGGGAATGATATTATTTTTAATAATGACAACCAAACCTCAATTTAATAAATTCATCAATATTAAACAAATGATTTTTAATATTAAAATTGCTTTTTAAAATTTAGAAATGGATTGTAGAGTAATTTTTACTTAAGGATGATATAAAATTAACTCTAATTAGAATTAAATAATTACAAAGGCTTCGAAATATTTAACTAATAATTAAATCATAAATCTTAGTTTTACCTTTGCTTGATCAATTAAATTTTGTAATCTTTCAGCAGTATCATTTACTGTAGATGTTTGAGATCCTAAAAGTAAATTCCATTGATGCGGTAGGATGGTGCCAAATTCCTTTAATGTTGTTCTAAGTGATTCAACAGTAGTTAATAACAAGGCACATATTTCACGGTATACATTTCGAGCTTGAAGTAATCTTCCAGCTGCTCCACCATTAAATTTAAAACTACCACCAGTACTATTACCAAAAAAAATAGCTTCCATTGGACCAGGTGATAAATTACCACGACAATTAAATTTACCATTACTAATCCATGGTTTTGTACCTCTTGGAGCACTATAATTTTAATAGAAGAAAAAACACAATTAAAATAGTTTTATTGAAAGTTATATAAAAATTTGTCATTTGTCACTCTGAAAAAGAAAGTTCTATACAGGAGACAATTGTTCAATTGACAAAAAATAGGAATTTAATATCTAAGAATGATATATAATAAAAAACAAAAGAATCTAATAATGCACACATCATAAAAAATACCTTACAGGCTTTGAACATATTGTAATATATATGTTCTTCCTTTGAAATAATGTTTTAGGGTTTGGAGTATTGTTATTTATTACATTTAATTTGCATTGTATATTAGGCCAAAAAAGGAGGAAAAGCATTGGAAATGAAAATATGTATTATTATTTTCAGTTAAATAATAGGGTTTTCTTTGCAAAAGAAAAATAGGTGAACATAAATCATTTAAAGGGAACACAGAAAGAAAAGCTGTGCTAAATTTGTTGTTGTTGTATGACCAAAATAAATGAATTTATTCTTGTATGAAAAAAAAAAATACATTATGATTTTAATTAAATCATGTAAAATTTAAACAGAATATAAAATTTTAGCGTCATTGGAATAAAAATTCTCCTTACTTTTAACAACTTAATGATACCCAAAGCTCTATTAAATAACTATGAATAATTTTGATTCCTGAACGGTCGACTCGTTAAGGTTATTCACAATTACATTTATTTATGTGGTTTAATTTCTTTTGGAATTTTTATGTGATAAAAATAAATAGGAAATTACTATTATTCCTATTTAACAAGTTTATGGTTACAGACTTTTCTCGAAAAATATCCTTTTTATGTCACAGCAATACATTTGTACATATAACATGTTTTATTGCTAAAAGACTGCAAAAAATAAGTTTGAAAATCCTTAAATTTATAATGAACTATTTGAATTTGGAATTTTTCCATGTACTTTTTTTCATTAAAGATAAAAATAGCTCACTTAGCAAAATATCCTAATGTTTGATGGATGTTCGAAACAAAAAAATACATATATCAAAGGGCTTAACAAATTTTGTGTTATTGACTATTTCAAAAAGTCAATGGAAACAACTTTATACAAAGTTTGACTTAATAAAATGTGGACTGAAAAGCAACACTACCAAAGCTTTTCGATAATTTCTAATTTGTGTTTTACAGTTACAGCTTTAAGACCGATATCCACTAAAAAACGGTTACCCTATCCATTTGGTGGGATTTCAAGGGAATCGCGTTTTTTTTTGAGCTTCTACCAGACCATACCAAGATAAATTCGAAAATGTACTGTGGCCAAATAGACAAATTGAATGATGAATGGGATGTACTATCACACCCACCATATTTTCCAGATTTGGTACCTTGGCACTATTACTTGTTCCAATCTCTGAAAAAATTTTTGGATGGGAAGACCTTTACTTTAACTCAGGAAATCAAATAACACTTGGGCTAGTTTTTTGCTAGCAAAGATCAGAGTATGGAATCAATCTCCTGCCCGAAAGATAGCAAAAGATATTAGACCAAAATGAAAAAAATATAATTTACTGAAATGTTGTATCATTTTCACAAAAAAAATGAAATGACTTTTCGACGAACCCAATAATAAATCTTGCTTTTTATTTGGATGTTATGTTGGATGTTGTTTTTTTAGATACTTACTTGATATAAGGCTGATGTAAAGCAACTAAACTTGCATGAATCCCTAAAGTTATTGCAGAAAAATGGAAATAATCAAAAAGAACTGGCAAATGATAATGTAATCCTTTACTAGGATGAAAATTTAATTGTAGTATCCTAGATGAGGCTAAAGATAAATTACTACTATTCGCCTGTTCACCAAACCAAAGTTCTAAATTTAAAGAAAATTCAGCACGTTCAATAGATTCCCTTAGGTGTCGACTGTCAACTGAAATAAATGAAGAATAAAATAATCAATTAATTATTAAGAAAAAAAAGGAAAGTTTAACTGTTTATATTTTATCGAATTCAATTTTTTTCTTTTTGTTTTTTGAAATATTTATTTCTCAAAGGAATATCTTTATGTAAAATTCAGACAGTATATTTATAGGCATTCTTGAAGATGGATTATATCTTGAAGAGAAAAATATTTTCATTTCTATCCTTAAAGGATGTGCTTGTCATGCTGAGTCCTAATCTGAGATAAGCTTTACTTATTTATTTGATTTTTTTTTTATTAATTTCAAGTGTGGTTTTTATTGATGTATGCTTATTACTATTGAAATTTTTAAAATTAAAGTTTTTTACTTTTCAAGAAATTTTGTGAAAAAGTTTTTCAAGCTTTCTAAGTAGTTTCGTAAATTTTTTAAAACGGCTTTTGTATTTTTTATTTGACTGGAAATTATATTAGATTTAAATAAACCAAAGAAAAATAATTGTTCAGAAAAATGAGTTAAAATTGGTCGAACATGACAACTGTTAAAAGGCCGATTTAATTAAAATTAAATCTACAAAATTAAAATTTTTGTTCTAAAAATAGTACTACGTAATGAAATTTGACACAAAAAATAAGGAGTTTATGTTACTTTAATAACAATCCATGCAATTTGTACTCATGCCTTAGAAATGTATGACACATATTTTTAAAAAATTTAGAATTATAGTCAAGTGGGATTTTTTCTAAGAAAATTTAAATTATTTTGTTGAATTTTTTATAAATATATTCTTTGAATTTCATTTTAGCTAAATTTTGGCTGTCAATGGAAAATAAAATTGCTGTAAAGAGAAACTTAAATTGACAGTAATAGTACATAACATTTTCATAAGCTTAAGGGATCACTGTAGCTCCTTGAAAATTCATTCAGCGTGTGTTTGAATATTCATATTATGTCCGTTGCTATTTTGTCAATAACACATTGACTTATATTTGTCTTCCTGGTGTAGCTAACCTTTTTCCACATAAAAACATTAAGTACTAAAAGCTTTTAATTATCTTATTCTATATGGATGCAGTGATAAAATGATTTAAGATAGCCGTCTTTTGTTTATCATAACATGGATATATCATATGTAGGTTTATACATTTCATTTTGTATTATCCCAATTAGAGAAACTCCACACTATAACTCCAAACTAAACTCCAAGTGCTATACATAGACGAATTTTGAGGATGTAAAATTAAAACCATAACTTTAGAAGTGCTTTACTATTGCTCTAATTAAGAACACCTTCAGAGTGGTTTACAAATTATTTCTTAAAATTTTAATTCAGTGTAAAAAAAAGTCAAATAAGCCTTTATGTGATTTTGAATAAAGTTATGGGTGTATTTTTTAATTTAAGCAATCTATGGAAAACTTTATATTACGTTTATAATTAAAGCATCAGAAAATGGAGGTATAAATTCTGTAAAATGAATGAAATGCCTGCCCATCTGAGTTTCTATTGAAACAAGAAAAGCGCCTTTTCCTTCACTAAGGAATGGAGATCAGTTTGAATAGGTGTACATTAAATCTATCCCAATCGTGTATATCCATGCTTTTAAATGATACCTATACTACTACTATAACACTAGTCTACAAATTTTGGGCTAATTTTATGCACTTCAAAATAAAGTTGTTTTTTAGGGTAAATTTGGGTCGCGAAGGTGAAAATCGGTTTTTTTGTCGAAGAAGCGTTTTCGAGATATTTCCAAAAAACATATTTTTTGGCTGTATTTTCTTTTATTGGTCTATATCTCAGCAAATAATTTTCTGAATGATTAAAAATGGCTTGTTTTGAAAAGTTATCATATTTTTCTTTCATTTGATATATAAAACGTTCAAATCAATCAATATTTAACAAAGTTACGGGTAACCAAATTTAAAAAAAAGAGATTTTTTTCACCTTTTTAAAAAATGACCCATTTTTCTTTGTTTTTTTTTCATTCAAAAAAATTGTTAAACATTGTTAAAAAACAAGTTTTTTGGAAATATCTTGAAAACGCTTCTTAAAAAAAAAACGATTATCATTTTCGAATTCAGCGACCCAAATTTACCCTGAAAAACCATTTTATTTTGAGGAGCATTTTTCGTGTAGACTAGTGTAATCAGTGACGTAGTTAGTCTCTTACAATGGAGCGGATATGATCTTTTGTTTTCAACTTTCAGAGGCGTCTTAACATTATTGGATGGGGTCCCGTCTGCATGTCCGCAACTTATCAGTTTTATAAATACGATAATTATATCCTGGTATTCAATGAATGAGAACTTTTTCAATTATTAATGGGGCATCTCTATATATGAATTTGCTAAAAGAATCATAATTTGAGCTGTAAAATTATTTGTTTACTTTTGGTAAGACATTTTCTTATGGGCATACGTAAATTGTTTCATGCGAAGGAACAAGAGATTGAGTTTAATCCAGTAGGAAAAGTATGAGTTCCATGGTAGCGTTTTCTTTGCATCTAAACATTGTAGGTCTTTAAACCTGTTACGCAAGCTCAAGATTCACTACCACGGATCTGTATATAAGATTTAAAATGTAACTGATCGTGAGGGGTTTTAACTGGAGTCAATTTTTAATTCGAGTAAGCTTTTAATTAGACATTTTTAAGTTCAACTGTTACAAATGAACTGGCTTATAGGAAAGCACTCTAGAATGAAACTGGCATATAAAAGACTTCTGTATCTAACTATGATAAATCCTATATGGACTTACGGAATACAATTGTGGGGTTGTTCCTGTAAGTCCAATAGGGACATAATTCAAAGAAAGCAAAATAAGATACTAAGCCTTATGACAAAAGCATACAGATATGTAACATACAATGAAATTCACAAAGACCTTCAAATAAGTAGGGTTGACGAGGAAATACAGAGAAGTGCAAGTGAGTATGAGAAAAGGCTTCATCACCACTCAAATCTAGAGGTATTAAAACTCTTAGACACAACAAACAAAACAAGAAGGCTACTAAGAAGTAAACCTGATGATCTAACCTACTACAGGTACTGATAGTTGGAGGTGATGGGGCATTGGTCCTACACACTGAGCACAGATAATACTAAGTCAAGTTAGAATAAGTCAAAATACTAATGAATTAATATATAATTAAGATTGTAGTAACAAAACTGTCAAACTAAAAATAAAAAAAAATTTTAAGTCCAATTAAATCATTATTTATTTTGATTTTTTAGTGTAAAAATATTTATAAAGTTTTAAAATATTGTAGCCTTTCTTTTCTTTATATTTACGCCTATAAATCTTGACCTATGAACTACAAAAGAAGAATTTTTAGATATAGTAAATACCGAAAAAACGGAAAATTTATTATTTAAGTTTATATAAGAAAATTGTTTTTATAATTTTCTTAAAATAAAATCCATAATAGAGAAATCAAGAAAAAGTGCAATATCATAAGTTGCCTTAAGGAAGGGCTAAGGATAATTGAAATAGAGAATAGCTATTAAGAGCTGTTAAAGGAGGTGTAAAATAGGAAAACTACAAAACCTGAAGAACTGCTATTATATTGCAGACAAACACATAAAGCCCCTGGCTTATACTCAAAAATAAATTTTTCCTTGATATAAGACAGCATTTAGGTCAGTAGAGTGAAGGATTCTATTTATATATACAAATATGATGCCCATAGAAAAAGCTGTGGATGATATCCTTGATACAAAAAGGAAAAAAAATATAAACAATGTGAATAAAAATGCTAACCAAGAGCTATGCTTCACACTCAAAGAACTGCTTTAAGGAATATTTTATTATTGACTTATTATGTATATCCCTAATATTGAATTATGGTATTATTTTAATGTATCTTTCAAGTTTAAGGACATAGTTAAAATTCTATAAAAAGTTTCTAAAGTAAATCAATAAAGAAGTTGAAGAGAAAAAATTTTGAAATAAAATTGTATAAAAATTGTGTAAAACTTCTTAAAGTTTATTTACATATGAAGAGAAAACTTGAAGGTTCCTTTTCATACAGGAAATATAGAAGAAAACTGAACTGAAAATATAAAAAAGAACGTTATAAATTAGAAAACTGCTTTATGAAATATTAAACAATATAAGAAAAATTTCGTAATGCTTTTAATTAAAAGTGCATTTGTTAATTGGAAGAAATTAAAGTACAAAAACGATACAATACAATATGTTGGGGTGAGGTAGGTATTTTGATTAATTCAGCAGCCGATGAAAGCTTGAACTAACAGTTTTATATTACTTTGATGGAAACATTTGAAATAATCAATTGAAGTTTACTTTTATTAAGTGAACATTGTGTTTTAGTTAAGTTTAAAGGGGTACTCATTACGTAATGAGTTAAAGTCATAGCTAAGTTGGAAGTCAAGGCAAGATCAACTGTAAAATTTTACTGCTGACTGCTATATTTACTCCACCGCCGATTAATATCAAACAACGTGTAAAGAAAAACTTCTTTTATATTATTTATAAAGCAAATAAGTATAAAAAATATAAAGCAGAACTATAGAGACATTTATAGTTTCTCGTTAAAATCATTTATTTTGAATAGAAAATATTAACAATGAAGCTAAACGAAATTGTATGGTTTTAACTTGCTTTATTATAACGTTATTCACTTTGTGTTAGTATAATCACCATAAAATTAAAAAAGATTTTTATCCAATATGCTAACTTTCTTTGTTACTTGATCAATTTAACATATCGCCTGGTATTCAATTGACGTAGTTAGTGGTGAGATCAGTTGGATAATTAAAGAAAAAATGTTAAAGAGGCTTTGTCTTTAATTTGACAGTTAATTAAAATTTTTAATTGCACTTCACTGTTTTGCTATTGGCCTTTTCACTTAAAATGCGATTGCAGGTAAACGGCTTATTTGAGTTTCCAGAACTGGTGCTCAAATAACTATCTCAAACATTCATTAAAATATTTCTCAAAATTTCAGCTCAACCGATTAACTTCTTTTTGGGTTATACAAACACAAACATACGCTGGCTTAATTTATAAAATAAAATTGATGCATAATGTAAAATGGAAAAATATTTGCCTTGGTTTTGGTTATTTGAAAGGAATCCAAATTTATATCATGAAAAATTTGCTTATATCTGTTTACACTATTAACTAGTGGTGGGAGTAATTATTTTATTCCTTACAATAGTAACTGCTTTTATAGGTTACGTTTTACCGTGAGGACAAAAATCTATCTGAGGAGCAACAGTAATTGCAAATTTATTATCAGCAATCCCTTATTTAGTACAACGAATTTGAGGTGGATTTGTTGTCTATAACGCAACCTTATCACGATTTTTTACATTTTATTTTATTTTACCATTTATTGTATTAGCTTTTACCAGTGGCGTAGATAGGGAGGGGGGATAAGGAGGATCAAACCTCCCCCAAGGCTAAAAATGTTTTAATAATAATCAAAGCAACAAACGAGGAGATGCATATAGACCTGAATATACAACGGGTTGAAGAAGTAATATTCAAATATGGCATCAAGCATGAGAAGAGACTGCTATACCACTCAAACATGGAGGCCATCCTACTGATGGCCGGCGAGTGCAGAGAAGCAAGCCATACGACCTAACACTTGGAGACTGATCAATGGATCAACATCTCAGATACACAACAGTAGCATAAGCATTATAATCTAGCATAAGTTAACATTACTAATAAATTAATCATAATTAAGAATCAAAGCAAAAAAGCTAATATAGCTTTCTTAAATAGCTGAAATTCGAAAGGTCTTAAAAGATATGTTTTTCTAAAAATTTATTTTTGTTTCTCGAAGACATTATGAAAATTCGTAAGTTATTCTTCATCTTGAGTGGTCGCCATCATATCTCCCCCCATCGCAAAAAGCTATCTACCCCACTGGCTTTTACAATGATTCATTTGTTATTTTTAGACCAAACTGGTTCAAATAATCCCCTGGAAACTAACTCAAATAGAGATAAAATCCCATTTCTCCACTGTTTTACATTTAAAGATATTGTATTAGGAGATCCTGATAATTATATTCCCTCTAATCCCTAATCTATTTATATTTAACCCGAATGATATTTTTTATTTGCTTATGCAATCTTATACTGTATTCCTAACAAATTAGGATGTGTAATTGCTTTAGTAATATCTATTAGAATTTTATTTATTTTACCACTTTACGATTTGAGGAAATTTTAAGGAATTCAAATTTATCCATTATATAAAATTCTATTTTGAATTATAAAAATAATGTTAATTTTATTAACTTGAATTGGAGCACGACCAGAAGAAAATGTTTTGTTATAATACGTCATTTTGATAATATTGGTAAAATTTTCGGAAAAAATTTAAACAAAAATTATAATTTAAATGAGACTGTGAAGTAATGAAAAATACTAAAAGTATTTTCTTAATTTAAAATTGTCGGAATTTGTAGGTGTTGATCTATTATAAAAGAGATTCGTGAGTTAAAATCTTGTTTATATTTTAATACTATATATTTAATTATAATATGAAAAAATCATCTTCTATATCAAATGAGAGAAAGAGATTTTTCTCCGTCTAATTAAACCTCTAAAATTGGAAACAATAAATCAAATCGTATTAAAAATTTTTATAATTTATTAGAAAAATAATTTACCCAAAAGATGTGCACGAAAGAAGATAACATCCTTGAGTATAACCTCTTCATTACGATAAAGAATTTGAAATATACGTGATGCACCTGATCCACCAATTATACTCGCTGAACCAGTTAAAGGATTTTGTTGTTGTTGTTGTTGCTGTCCAATATTTTGTTCTGTCTGTTCAGGTATACACGTTTCCACTTGTACAGGAAGACGTGGGGATACACGTAAAGCACATCGAACTTGATAAAGCCTAAAAATAAGTAACAATTGAAAATAATTTTACAAGAGCTTAAAGCTAAAAAAAAAAAAATATCAAAGAATTTTGTATTTGTGAAAAAGTGGCAGATGACATTTGGCTAAGTATCCAATAGACTATTTTTGTCATAGGCAGAGTGTTTAAGTTTAAGTATTTTTCTAGTGTTTGCGTAGGTATTTGCAATCTAAAAATAAATTTCTATTCGTATACAAGCAATTAAAAATTTTTTAAGAGGCTGCTGTTACTGTTTTATCAATTAGGCAATAATAATTTTTAACAACTTTATTAATAAGTATTTATACAAAGTAAAGAATTAGGTTGTTGTTTTAATTAGTCATACATATTTGAGAAAATCATAAATTTTGAAAATTTTATGAGGTTAAAATAATTTACGATTTTGAAACATTTAAAAAAGTTTTGTATTTTTGGTTGTTTTTTTTTATTAAATACACTTAAAATGCAAAAATAAACTTTTATTGATAATTTCGTTTTTTTGGAGCTTCATTCAAAATTATTTTTTTTATTTTCTTATGTAAAGGTTTGATTCTTAATTTATTAATTTGCAAGAATTAATTTAGGAAAACTAGGTTGAAAATTGAAATAAAAGGAGTTGCAATGGTATATCCAAAAGTTTTATATTTAAGTTCTTATGCTTGGATATTTCTCTCAAGTAAAATATTTTAACAAGACATAAAATGGTTTATTATGCTTGATTGTAGTTAAATTGATTTGTATTAAAAAAACTTTTTTTCAGGTATAGAAAATAGTAGAAAATAAATATTATTAAAAAAATTCTATTAACTGAATAACAACTAAAAATATTTAGCTTCAAATAAAAGAGTAATAATTTTGCTTAACAATCCATAAACCAAAAAATATCTTTAAAAAATTGATTTCAACTTTGGGAATAGAGAGAAATCTAATGGTATCAAATTAGGAGAATACGGTCAACAATTTAATAAGCAGACTTGAACCAGATCCAAAAGTTTGCGAACATTAAATTTGGTGTGAGTCAATGTATCATTGTGTTACAAGGACAAAGTCACTAAATCGTTATATTCGGGATACAAAAACAATATATAATATTGTGAATAAATACTTCAGAATTTCAAACAAAAGTTCATCAGTGATAGTTTGACCAGTTGAAATAGGTCTTAGATATAATTCCTTTGCTCTTTAAGACTTTAATGAAAACTATTTTGGTTTTTTATTGGAACTTTATGTGCTTTTTTGTCTAGTGGGGTTGTCTTATGTCTTCAATTTTTCAATTTCAAAAATAACACATCTTTTCAGCTGAATCACTTGTTTTTAAAAATAAAACAAATTATAATTACTTTTATTGCCTACATTTACTTCCTTGAAAATAATGACTAGCATAGATTTCTGATAATCCATCAAAATATGTCAAGCAAATTTTGCAAAAACCCTTAGAAATTCACAAATTCTCGTAAATAATGATTCAATTTTAATCCAAAAATTTTTATACAGCATTTTTAGTGCTTGCAATAAAATCACATAATTTTTGATGATTTAATTTGTCTAAGTTGGAATTGAATTTTGTTACAGCTATCATCTTGTCTTTATCTTTTTTTACGCCTTAATATTTTCAATAAATTTATTCTATTCTAGAAATAATTTTTGCAAGCTTGCTATATCAATCGATATTTTTTTTTTTACCAAGTTGAGAAATTTAATAATTGTTTTTTGTTCCATGTTGGCTTTGGAACAATTATGATAACTTTACTATTAATTAAAGCAAAGTTATTAAGAGTGTTATTATTTTAAAATGCTGGTCTTCACTTCGACTTCCGCATTACTTTTCTACTTTTATTGTAGTTTTTATATTGTAAATTCTTCATTTGGCATAATTGCTTAAAAATTTACATTATAATTTATTTTATCCATAGAAAAAGTAGTAGTAACCTTAATAACGTAGAATTATTCAGAAATTAGCAAATAAACAGCATATTTAGTGAATTTTTATACTACAAATTTATTTGCCTAGAAAGCAACCTACCTAAAATTGTACAAAATCCATTGCCACATTATGTAGAAAAAGCACTGTAATTTTACTATCCAATGAATTTTCTCAATTAAATCATAAATTTTGCATATCAAAATTTTAAACTGTTCTAAATATAAATTTTTAATTCATTCTTTTAATTGAAATTAAAATTTTGTTTTTATTAAAATGCAAAACTGCTGTTTTTACAACTTAATTTAACAATTAGGTCAAAGTGAATCCTTAGTATGAATAATATGAAAATAAAAAACTTTTTTAGTTTCCTTTACCAATTTGAATTTTATATTTTTGCCAGCTCCTTAGCTTGTTTTAATTTTCTGCAGGTAAAGAAATCTAATTAAGAATTGGTTTCATTATTTTGCAATTTGTTTGTGTTAACATATACATACATATATTCATGTGGAAATTTTAATTATTATCCAAAACAGTATAAAAAAGTTTTTGTTATAATTTTGATTAAGATGAGCTTTTAAATATGTTAAACATCTTATTCTTTGTCATTAACGATACGTTTCTTAACTTTTTCATTAACAAAATTTCATCCTTATTAATAATTCTTCAATTTTCCAACAGAGTTAATTAATTCTTGTAATTAAGTTAATACTAAATATAGCTCCAAGAATCATAAAAATTTTATGAAATAATTTTTGCTTTTTAATATTCTTTTTTAAATTTTGATTAAAAGTTTTAGTGTTGTTGCTTCTTAATTAAATTTAAGGGTTTTAATTTTATCTTAAAAATGTATAAATAACAAAAAGCTTCAAAATTTGTTCACTCATTACCTTAAAATGAACTACGAACTTGACCTAACATAAGAAATTTTTTATGATTGATACAATTTATATTCGTTGTCTGTGCTTTGAGTTTAAAAAACGAAAATAAATTTGTTCTGTCTTATATCGGAAAAGTTGATCAAAATGATTGGGATTGGATTGAATCTTTTAATTTTATAATAGTAGATAAGAGAACTTTTTTCCTTGAAAAATGGTTAACATTAATTTAATGAAGTCATTTTTAGTTCAATAAAACTTTGTTTAGTTTTGTAGAGATTTTGCTTAGTTTTTTTATTCAATCAAAAAGTTTGATAAAGGTTATTCTAAAGCTTAAGAAAAATTTTTGTTGGAGTCTTATTAATGTCTGAAAATTTTTAGTTAAATATTAATTTGACCACAGTTTCTAATTAATTAATATTTTGCCTTGATTAATTGCAAACTCTTTACTTTTGTATCGGTTTTAAAATGAAATCTAAGGAGAAATTTATAAAGTAGGATACTTAAGTATTTCTTTTGTGTTTTAGCAAGTTTATAAGTTTACTTGTAGTACAACTCTCTCAAAATAGATATTTGAGACTTTATACAGGACTTTTGAATGCTCAAAAAATTTAGATTATTGGTTTTGCTGCTACTAAATTAAAAAATTTTGCATATTTTATCACCAAGTTATTGGAGCTGTACAGTATAATATAAAACTACAATGAAATCTTCATTAAAGTTAGGAAAATGCTTAAAATCTAATTAAGAAATTTAAAAATAGTTAAGGAACAATTAAGGAATGTTCAATAACAATGAATTTCCTTAGATCAATTACTGTAGACAATTAAAAACTTCATTAAAGTTAATTTCTTAGCTTAGTCGATTTTAATAAGCGTAAATGAGGACCTAGCATGAAAATGTAGATTGAGAACGACTTGCTTAAAGATTACATTTATGTTGTGGTCAAAGACAATGTTTAGTGTTTAATGATATCTTTTTAAGCAAGCAATAGTATTATATTCTAGAAGTGATGGATAAGTTGGTGGTTCTTATGAGTCATTATCATTGCAACAGTAATTAAACTAATTTTGAAAATTGTTGATACTATTGACAATCCTTTCTTTAAAAACCTTTGCTTCTTTTCTAGCAGACATACAATCACATTCACGTTAGTTTGATTATTCTAATTTTTGCATTTTTAAGCTCTCAGTAAGGAGAAAATATTTTCTTATAGAATGAACAATTAAAAATTAATTTTTAAGAATAGTATGTCTTTTACCTCATAATGACAATAATGTTTGCTTCGTTTTGTTCTTTGAGCAAGAATTATGGCGAGTGTATTATAAAAATATCTAATACTAGAAGATTTGAAATAAAATAGACATAAAAAGGAAAAATAAGTAACAAATATATTTACATCAGTGTTTATGAATGCGTAGAATCAGAATAGCCTAAATGTATAGAATCACAAGCATAAATGATCTAGAATTATCGGAATATTTTTGGCGAAACTTATAAGTAACTCCTTGGTCTAGTTTCTTGCGTAGTAAAAGTCATTGAGTATAAGAAGTCAAAGGTATATAGGTTCTATAGTAAAAATTGTGGTTGTATTAAAGCAATCATTTCATTTGTTCATTCTTTTTTTCGAAATTTGGATAATTAATGATTGAAGAAATTTTCCTAAATTACAATATCTAAAAATATTAAATTGTGAAAAATAGTATAAAGTAGTAGAAAAGTTAGTAGGTAAAGGATATTAAAAAGAGTTTACCAAATCAGAGCAACTGCTGAAAACAGGGAAGTTTAATCGTTGTCTGAAAAATAATACTGACACTAATTTTAATAATGACACTAATAAAAGACCATTTCTGGTTTTGTTGTTGCTTTTGACTGTATTGACTTTTTTTATTGGTGGGGATAACATGTGATCAAATTAAACCAAAAAATTATTTATTCATCATAAAAATATATCAATATTTAACAAGTTCAAAGTTTTGAAGCTGTCATGAAAATGAATATGAGGTATCCACTTTTTACTATGGTAAATTTTGTTGGTTTTTAAATTGAAACTTTACATTATTTAAAATATGTAACAATTTCTTTTGAAACAGATAATTCTTTTGAAATTTTTTAAAGATTTTAATGAAATTAATGTGAAATATTAAGTAATTTTTTAGCATGTTTTTTATATTTTTTATAGCATTAGCTCAAAATATAGTCAAAAAAGATTCACTAAAGGTATTCATAGGGTTGTTTCAAAATTATCTACAATATTCATTGCTACTAATATCCCCAATAACACAAAGGAAAATATCTGTACTCATAAAAAGTCCAGAAATATTTAAATCAAAAGAAAAACTAGAATTCTATTCAAAAGCTAACTCAGAATAATAGTTTTTATGTAAATTTTTTATATAGGTGGCAATATTTCGCAGTATTTAATAAACACTAGAAAAAAAACAACTTTTCTCATGGTTTTAAAGAATCCTTATTTAAATAAAGCTGTCACGTGTTTCAATATCATCCTTTCAACTATATCAAAATAATTTATTATATACCTGAATTGTATTTAAATAGAAAAAGCAAATACTTGGGAGTATATTTGTTTTAGTTAATAAACTCTAGAAGAATTTTCCATTACAATTATTTTTGAACAAAAATCTCTTTATCTTGTATTTCTTTTAAATTTTTCAAATATAAGATAAACCAAAAAAGATATATTTCTTCTCTTTTAATAATGTTACTAAATTTGAAAATTTTATTCATCTGTAAAAATTTAAAAAAAGAAACAAAATTTCAGGTTAAAAACCAAATAACTTACCCTCTCTGAAAGAGATCAACATTGTGAAATTTGTAAAGTTCGACAGAAAATTCAATGGTAGCCTGGAGGTCTCCCATAACTTATTATAAGCTTACACCATATCAGAGGATAATAAATCCTTTCCATATAAACAATTCGTTATATTCCAGGATTTCCTTTAACAATAAAATTTGTGAAGCAATTTGTTTTTGTTTTTAGTTTTTGTGAAACACTTTTTTTTACATTGCACTAACTTTGGCGCTTTTTAAATTTTATTTTTAATTTCAAAGAAAAAATATTATTTTTGCTTTGGTTTCGGCTTTGGTTTTTTTAGTACACTTTTTTTATTATTAGGAAATATTAAACGAACTTTAATATATTTTTTAACTATAATTTAATTTTTCAAGTTTCAATAAATAAAGTTTTTCCCTAAAATCACTGAAATTGAGGACTTTTGCAAACAAAATATTATAAATCCACAGGGTGTGGGAAAACAAATTTCTAATAAATACAACACCGAAAAGCTTCGAAGCCGTCATAAGACTGCTAAAATTACCAATGAACTAGTAAGCTAAAGCTTTTCACTTATTTATTAAACTTTTTCTCGTAGCTTTTATGTATATTTATTGTACTTAGAGTTCTCTCTTAAGATATGACGTCATAGTTTTGAAAAGTTTTTAGTACATTTTCTCAATGTACTTGACTTGATTTCCCTAAAATTAAAGGAGATTATAATTATTTGCTCTATGATATCTTTATTTATTGTGGTTGAAGTACTATGACAGAAAATGAATACATGTGCTAGAAACTTAAAGTAAAATTTAATCTAGAGTTTGAAAAGAGCCTGACTTATTTTTTTTTTATTGAAGAATAGGCTAAGAAAAGTGATAACTAAATTTCATTGAGGCTCGGAACTTTTGGAAACTGCTTGTTAGACTGAGTGATAAATTTATCAAAAAGGAAGCGATGTTAGAATATGAAAATTTAAACAATGCCACAAATAGAATAAATATTTGATAGTTTTTGTCTGAGCCTAATGAAAGTTACAGAAAAAATTTTAATGTTGTTAAACTTCCATTTACTCAGCTTTACATGTATCAAAATTATGCGTACTAGTGTTATTTGTTAAAGAAAATTAGTCAGTTTTTGTATATAAATGCGAATTCTCCAGAAGTTATTTGAATGAATTCTCTTTACTGCTTCTAATGGTAAAATGAATTATTATCAAATTCTTACATTACTAAAAAAAATTGCTCTACTTAAAGTTTTACCATTGATACATAATAATTCAAAGGAACTTCCATGGACGACTGTCAGAGAGGTTTTAATTCATTCTAAGGATTCATTGGAAATCTAAGCTAATTTTTAAATAAAAAATTCGATATGATGTTAATATTAAAGCGTTAAGATTATAGACCCATGACCCAAGTCTTTTGTTAAGGTATCATGTAGGTTTATGATTTTTAAAAAATCGAATTTTTTTTTTTTACATTTTTCGAAAGTATAATTTCTTAAAAATATTTTGTTAAAATTTCAAAACAATTGGAGAAGTCAAAATATATTATTTTAGTCAACCTGTCTAATGTTTTCCTCATCGCTCTACTATAGCTTTAAACTTGAAGCGCATTTTATTCGAAACGCAATTTTTCTGGTGGTGGTAGTGATTTCTTCATCACCATTTGACCTGATCCTACCGAAATTTCAATCACACATTCAAGACATAAGTGGCTATCGTGTGAATCTCAACCATTTTTACTTTTGATTTTTACTATTTTTTTTGTGGCAAAAACTGTAATAAAAACACTCGGTTTTCGTTCTTTTTTTGTAAATTTATGGAGGTTCACACGAGAGCCGCAGTCATATTACATTTAAATATTTTTGTTTTTTTCATTTCATGACAGGCGTCACCGATATATCGCTACCACGGGGGACATGTCTCTTGTTAAGGCATTACACTAACCTGCCATGTTTGTACAGAAAAACCATTAAAAATTAATAATAAAAATTTTTCCAATTAGTTAAAATGTGTATTTATTAGGTAAAAAAACTTTTATGTTGATATCTATAATAATTAGTTTAAAAAAAATTACCGAAAAGACTCCATTTTTTGAGCATGTAAACCTACATGATACCTTAATATATATTATCAATTACAGTAATACTCCTTTTAAACACAAGATTTACAAATTTGTCAAAATAACAAATTAATTCTAACTTTTAAGGCCATAAAAACTGTCAAAGTCATAATTTGTAGATAAGGTAGCAAAATTTAAAAACATTATCAAATTGTCAAAATAAATAATTAGTACTAATACTAATAATAGTATAACGTTATACCTATTAAAACAACTGAAACTGCTAAAACTATCAGCTAGAGAAATAATGTCGAATTTCTCGAAATCAAAATTTACAGAAATAACAAAAAACTGAGAAAAATTATTAAACTATCAAAATGACAAACCAGCATCACTAACAAAAACTTTTTAAACAAAAATCAGATTGTGCTAATTAGCAAACTTTCACATAATGTCATATTTATCGTTAGTAGGTAGTAATTAATGGCTATAAGGATCACATTTGTCACAAAGTATAGTCAAGTCTTGTTAGAAGGCACCGTGATTTTCAGCAAATAAACCAACTACAGACAATGCGTCAAGTAAACTTTAGAGCCTATTTAGCAATTTTATTTCCTTAAATATGAATGCTAGATGGTAGTTAGAAGCTACAGTCTAAAATAATTTTTAATTTTAAATTTTGCTTGTCAAATATTTCAATATCAATTTGCCGACTTTTTAATAAATTGGAAAAAGCTAAATGACAAATATTATGAATATTGTTTTATTTTTCTTAATAAATTAACCAACTAAAATATTATTTATATAACTTTTTTTTTAAAATCACTTATTTTGATTACCACGCTTTTATTTATGTTAGATAACGAATCTTTAACACTCTTTCATGTAATTTCAATTTGTCACAATTTTCCAAAATTTAACTTTATTTGATAATTGTTATTGTTTAATTGTGTTATTATGTTTAATTGTGTGAGGATTTGCTCTAATTTTAATATTTTGCAACATATTAAATGACAAAAAAAAATCGATTATATATTGAAGTTGTAACAGAAATTAAAAACTAATTATATATATGCAAAAATAATTACTGATATGATTTTTAAGTAAATAAAATCGTGAAAAATTGCATTTTTCAATTCGAAATTATAGCGAAAACATTTAATTACATTTTATAACAATTTCATAAGTTCCGGCGATTATAAAATAAAAAAGTTCTAAAACATTCGTTCTTTATTTTTCTTAACCACTAACTATCACAGGATGCTCAAGCCTTTGAAACTGATTGTATAGGACTTAGCAATTGCAGTTCAGCACTGCTATAGGCAATAGACAAAGCCTTTGTTTTGAGGGGATAGAACTTAAATAAGCTTTAGTGGTAAAAACTTATGAAGCTACTATGAGTTTTCAAATAAAGAAACTTCCCCACCTTTATTTCAACTAAGCTTATATTCATTGCCTCCTTTTTAAATGAATTTCTCATGTCATAGGCAAACAACTAAGGGATATCTTCTGAATTTCAACAATAGTTGATATACGGAAAAATTGTTTTTCATATAAAATTAAAGAATAAAAATGCATAAAAGTAATACAACAAACAAACAACAAACATTAACAAATGAGTGAAATGAAATTTTTATTTATAATTTTTTAATTTAAATTAATTTAAATTAAATATAATTATATAAAATTTAGGGGAAGTTTTTGGCTAACTTATGTACTTTCTTTTGTTTTTTGTTTTTATTTGGGAATATGTCTAATGTGATTATGAGGAAAAGCCTAGACTAAGATATATATTAGAGGATTACCGATATTTTCTCTATCTTAGTTGAAGTCATACACCTATAGTCTGTAGGAGTTTACGGATTGGTCAATAAAAATAATGTTTATGCATTTTGCTTAGGCTGTATATTTGCATTCTGCACATTTTCAGTTGATTACTATTGATTTAAATTTACTGACCTTATAGACTTATTTTAGCGTCGGCGTGGACATAGGTAAAACTCTGAACTCTCCACCTAGACTTACATTCACGTTGAAGGCAAACAAAGTCTATTAACTTTTAGCATATGGATTTTAATAGCGAAATTGTAGTATGTTGTGCAATTAAAAGTTTTTTATAATACATAATCAAAATTTTTCTAAGGTTTATACCATTTTAGAATTTTCAAGTTTATTTGTTATCAAAAGATTACTTTAAAAAAATTATTTTTAAGCCTAATAGAATTTATTAGAAGTAAAGCCAGATCCTTTATGTTTATCAAACAAATTTAATATAGAAAAATTTTTGCAGGCATGTTTAATTCCTTATCTATTCCTTGTCTTTTAATCGGTATTGATGTTGTTAGCCAGAGATACTTTAACTGTAGCAAAGAGAAAAATAAAAACATAAAATGTCAAAGTCAAAAATTGATACTAAAAGTCGACCAGTGTCTACAGATTTTCCATATAAAAGACAGACAAAGATCAATTTTTACAGAGCAAATGGGGATATTTGATCTATTTCAATATAGCAATGAGTTTTTATCAACTTCAGCCCAAAATATTCGATGACTGTGCTAATTCCGCATTTTGAAAAATATATATTGAAGAAACCTTCAATAAAATTCAAAATACATAAGACAGAAAATTGAGACCAAAGTTGTTATGCATTTCCTTGTACACCAATTCAAATTAAAATGGTAACAGATATAGTAGCCTGGTAAGTTTCTAGTTTTTTCTTGATTTCATATATTTAATCAAACTAATTCTATAAACAAGTAATATAAAAAGAAATTTTTTACAGTGTATTCCTACTTATATTTCTCATTGATAATTCCCATTCAGTGAGATTGTTTTTTATTTTTTCTGAATTCAGAATTCAGAACTTGTTTCATTCACTTTTCTGAAGGTTTTCTCTCATATAAAACTAAAGAGTAGTTCATTAAATATAATTAATGAATTAATATTTGAACTAACTGTTTAAACATCAATTGTCATGCACTGCCAACACAACAAAATTTATTTGAACTTGATTGGATGATTAGAAAAGATTCTATTAACAATTGAATATTTTTATGCAAGCTAATAGTAGGAATATAATAAACCATAAAATTAGATCTATTTAAATAAAAGTTTATTTTTGGAAATATCTCAGAAATGATTTCAAATTTTAAAAATTCGTTGCCATATTTTAAATAAGTTTTGAATAAATAAAATGTATAAAGTATATTTCACAAAAAAAGTCTTAAATAATCAAAATTTGAAGCAAAGAATCTCAAGTCTATGTCAAAAATAGAAAAAAAGAATAATATTTTACCGAGTTAACAATTTTACAGTTTATCACTTTAGCAATTTTTCGTATATAAAATTTTATTCAATTATTTTCAAATTTTTGTTTACTTTCAATACATTTAAAAGCTTATTTTACCATCAGAGCTTGTTAAAGCTTTGAAAAATGTAACAAATTGAAAATTCTTAGAGCTATTAAATGTAATTTTTGCTTTTAAAATATTAAAATTCTTTAAAGAAAATTATCTTTTAAAAAATTTTATTTCTTTTAGTTAATTATATTATCTTTGTTTTTCAAAACTTATAAATATGTCAATAATTTGTGTAACACTAGGTCTGAACAGCTACTTTTGTTTATAAAATTATTTTAATTAACTTTCAAACCGTGAAAAACATTTACGGCTAAATTTTAATTAATCTGTTTGTTTTGATCTTATTTTATAGTTTAATCAAAAAAATATATACTAAACAATGATTTAAGCTAATATTTACTAACAATGATTTAGGCTAAATATTTTAACTATAAATTTTTTATTCCAAACAAAATATTGACTAAAAAAGTAGCTGTCATATCTAATTATAATTTAAAGTAAAACAATTATAAACAAATAATTAAAAAATTTAATTTGATTTTCATTGTACTTCACATACAAAATATGTTTCAAAGCTGCATGGTGAGTCATTCCATTTTAACCCTTTTCCATCACGATTCCAAAGTTCTAGACAATTTTCCTCTTCACCATTTTCATAACGGAAATTATTTGGCTCCCCAGCATTCCAATTAGTGAATGTAATAGGACGTCCATTTGCCATCCAAAAAAAGTTACCTTCTTCTGCTAAATCTGTTCCAGATATCCAAAAATGTTCATGGCCCAGGCCTAGAAAAAGTAATTTTTAGATAATTTAATTATTTTAATATTAAACTGAATTATAAAATGAATTTATAATTTTACTTAAAAGAAAAAAAGTTAATTTTATATTGATATAAATATACAAAATAGAAAGAAGGAAATAAAAAACTTAATTTGATAAGATGACTCTTAAACTAAAACTATAAATCTACCAACTTTAATATAGCGACAAGAACAATTTAAAATTGCATAGTCACAGGCGAATAAATATGTAAATTATAAAGAACGCTAAAGTTAAAAAACTGCAGTCAAAATAAATAGTTCGCTACACACTTAAGAGGTTTTTTTTTTGTTCTCATTAGGATTAAAAAATTTTTTGTGTTAAAATTATGTGTGCAAGTTTAAAGTCATTCTTGTGCTTCTAGACAAGTGTATTTCAAATAAAAATTAAATCAAAAGCCTCATATAAGTACGATGACGACAGGTAGCAGCTGTGTATACATTATTTTTTTAATTTAATTTCTAACCGTATTCAAGAAAATTCAGGCTTACTTAAGCCGGAAAACAAAATTAATCACCTATTGTTTTATGTAGAGCTTTTTCTTTGCTTATTTCAAGAAAGCGTGAAATCCATACAAGTTTTTGCTGAAACTAAAATATATAGAGTTGAAGCCTAAAGAAAAACATAGACTTGAGCTTTTAAATTGTAATTTTAGATAATTACGTCTAATATTTTTAATTACTACTGCGATTATATCCGGGTACTATAAATCAGTATATTTAGACAATAGTTTTAAGACTACACTTAAAATTTAATCAAGATTTGTCTAGATAAGCGTTTTGGACAACACTTTTATAGAAGTTTTGAGGCAATTTTACAGTCAGAAGTATATTGACTGCAATAATTACATTATAAATTTTTTAGAAAAGTATAATTTGTACTAATCAGCTAATTTTATTGCATTTCTAATGCATTATTATTTATGGTAAGTCAATTTAATATAATAAAACTAGCTGGAAAGCATAAGTTATACATTTTCAATCAAAATGTCAAACAAAAATCAAGTATTATCCTATTCAATTAAAAATACCGTATAAGCTCGATATCGACTTCTTTGCTAAGTGCTAACTTAATATTTTAAAAAATAATTTCTTGATGAGAAAGGGTAGAAATTTTCAAAGTTTACACTGATAAAGTTCAAATCCTTATTGAATGATATCTACATGGAAAGCTGCATAAAAATTTCGTAAATTTCATGTTTTTTTCAAAATTTAAATTTAGTCTCTAATCTATATATTAATACGCAAGGTGCTTTTTTGTACTCCCTTTTTAAGGTATTTATACTCAACCGATTTTACTCAAGCCAATTTAAGGAAATCGCTGATGGTTAGTCTTTTGGGAATTTAAAGAACTTTTGAAGAGTTTAATTTGTGATTTAACCCCTGTCACCTTAAATAATTATTTATGAGCAGAATGAAAATGTATAGGATGTTTACGTTTTTCCGGGAAAAAGTATGAACTATATTTCAGGAAATAATTTGAATTTATGTCTTTTGTAGAAAGGTGATGTCGCCAAGATGTGCGAAATGAAAAAGTTTTTTCAAAATTTTTCACATGTCACTCGCAAATGAATGATGTGTGTTGCATGTTTTATCCCATATAAAATGTATGGGAGAAAAAACAACAACAATATAAAAACAAAGCAAAGCTTTTTTCAATGTATTGTTTAAATTTTCAAAAACTGGGCAATCCTAGTAAAATCTTATTCAAGAGTAATAAGAAATAATTACTACAACGTTTTTCAAACATTTCCACAAGTCTATTACATTTTACTTCTACAAAAATTTGTCTTTGATTCGAAAACTGTCTTTCATGCAATTACATCAATTTTGGACGCAAAATTTTTTGTACGCAGCATTATTTTATATTTTTTTATTAAACAAAAATGAGCCCCTGGAGGCCTAGAATAATAGAAGATGAGAAAGGACTTAAAGTCATCAAACATCAACAGTTTTGGTCATTGTAAATTACTTTAACTTCTCCTCAGTTGATTTAATTTGTGATAAAAACAGTTTAACTCATTTATCTTCTATTCATCATATAACGATGCAAAAAGTCCTTCTTATTCCCTTTTAACTTCTATTAAGGCTCTAAGCCATCAATATATTCTTGTCATTGTGAGAAATAATGGTACAAACTTTTATTCGTAATCATGAATTATTTTCATATTTTCTTCAGTAATTAAATCTTTAATAGCCCTACACAAATCACCAAAAATATTTTTGATTTTTGCAATAGCGCTTTCCAAGTGCTTAATCAACATCAAAAATTATTTCTTTACTTACAAAAATGTCAACTAAAGAATTTTAGTATTCAATTGTTAGTTTGAGCAGTATGAGAAGTATAACCACAAAAATTCAAAAATTCACTTAGGTAACATGTAATAATGCCTTTCAAGCCAATAAGCCATTTTTGATCACCAAAAGTTGACGCATATATTACTACTTAATTACCGGAACGGTTAAGAGCTTACACAGTTGAAAATGATCATAAGGACATAAAATTTATACAGTTTAATGATGATTTCAGATTGAACGTAATGAATTGGGCATACCCGAATAGGAAATCATCATCAAATATTTCGACTCGGGTAATAACACAATTAAATTTCAATTACAATTTTAATAAATATTGAAATTTTATTTAAGTATACTTCGTTTTAGAGTAACAAAAAATTATTCTAATATCAGCAATTATGGATTGTCTTTTTCTTTCAAAGAGTTTTTAATTTAATTTAAGTCTTAGTTAGATATTTGAAGTGCTTCCATCGCTTAAGTTCAACACTCAAGGCACTGTTGTCATTGTTAAAAAAATTGTCTTGCATTTTATTAAATAAATATCATAATAACAAAAAGGGCTGAAAATTTACTTAGAAACGTGATATATTACACCCTAACCGTATAATGGAAAATATAAACCAGCTTTTGAGGTTGAACAATTTTCTATTGAAATATTTATGAAGCGATTATGGAAAAATCATATTCAATGTCCTTCCGTGACCCTTTTTTTATTGTTCTTCCGGTTTTTTTTTTTTTTTTTTATTTGATAAGAACAAGAAATATTTTTCATCCTTTATAATAAACGCATATGATTTTGGTTATAGATTGATAAATTTTATATTACATAAATGTTAGCTGATGTTTTAAATATTAACTAGAGACTATATTTATTGTATTGTTTTTCTCTTTGCTTGATTTAATATTCATGTCAAATCATTTTTATTTACCTTTTTTAATATAACTTTATGAAAATGTCAAAAACTGCTAACTAGTATTTTCGTTATCATGAATGCAATGCAGACGGCTTCACGTTAGCTAAGAAATATTTCATCAATAAAATGGCAGAACTTTGAATGAATTAAAGTTCTTTCAATTTATTTTCAAAATTAATGATTTCATAGGTTTTAGTGAGACTTAAATCAAAATCGCATGATAGATGACAAATACAAAAAATATTAATAAAAAATTATTAACAAGTCTTACTCACAAATAGTACAAAATAATTTTTGATTGTAAAACAAGTAAGAATTCATTAAATGTATAACTGAGCTAAACTTAAAAATACAAAAATGAAAAAAAATAATAAATTCCTGGCTATGGAACATGACATAACAATGCTGACATTCCCACCTCACTGCATACATAGAATACAGCCCTTGGACAATGGTATCTTCTAGCCAGTTAAAGCTCGTTATGTGAAAAAACACACTGCATTGCAAAAGGTGCACGTCTGAAATCAAATAGAGGTCGAAAAGCCATGAAAAGCACCGTTTTGACAACATCTGTAAAGCGAAGCGAGTTGCAAAAAGCAGTTGAAAAATGTTTGGCAAATAAACACAAGAAGGAAGGGAATGCAGATGAACCACAAAAAAAAGAGGATGAGCAAAGAAAAAAACACTGGCAAAGAAAGGTTCGAAAAAGAAACAAGAAAGTTCTAGCTCTGATGAAATTGATGATGCTTTTTGCACTATTTGTCTGTAACTCATATCCGAAATCATGACCAGGAATAATACGATCACATGTAGCAAAAAGGATTCTCAACGATCATATCATCTGAAAGGCATCAACCCAACTACTAGCTTCTCCTATTGCCCAGAGTGTGACTCGAAATTGGATATTTCTTCAGAGAACGATAATTTTGGTAATTTTGAACATGATCAGTCAGAGCTCAATAACTCTCAGGAAAATCAATATTTTCGGTTAGTTTCTGTGACAAGAAGATAGCTTATTTGATTCTCTTTACTATAGGAAGTTTTAACACGAAAAATTTATTAGTTATATTCACTTAATGGAGCTCCAAAAAAAAGTTTCCCACTTTACCCCACTTACCCCTATTAAATGACATTTTACAATAGTCATTGATTATGTGGCGATGGCACATTTTTTATTGTTTAAAATAAATAAAATGGGTCAATTAATTTTAAGCCATGTGTTGTGTACTTGTAGGCTTGACATCATTTAAAAATAGTTGAGAGTCTACAGTTTACAGCCATGAGCTTTGAGTCTGGAATTTTTAGTTTTAAGTTTTTAGACTTGATTTGATGCAATTTTTATCAACCACAATAATTGTAAGATAGTAAAATTGTAAATAAATTGGACAAAATAAAAGTTTTAAATATTGCTATTAAAACCAAAATCTTAATTTATAAAGTGGTGAATAATGACAGTCAATTTAAAATAATGTCATATGTTACGAATTTAGCAACTACAATTGTAAGTCTTTTTGATTAAAAAAGGATTAGTTCTAGTTTTGGTATATCTTCAATTTCAAAAAATTACAAATAAAAATTAATTTAAAATTAGTTAGTTAATTTAACAAGTTCAAGGATAAAAGTTCATCTTGAAAAATAATTAATTGAAACTTGAATAAAATGTTCAAACAGAATAAAAAAATAGTCATAAGTAAAACATTTCAGAAAATATATAAAGAAACTACTTTTGAAAGCAATCAAGCCAAGGTCAAAAATTAATTGTATAGATAAATAAACTTAAGTAGCTGAAAAGGATTTTCAGGTTATTGAAGAATATCAAGTGATCCTCTAGATGACACTTTTAGTTCTATGGAACTAGCAAGCTTAAAAAAATCAACCTTGAATTATTTTGTTCATCTATAAACCTGATTTCGATAAATTCTTTTCTTTTTTTCTTTTAATGAAAATTTCTTAGTAGTTTCTGTTAAACAGAATTTACTTTTTACAAAATCATATTAAAAAATTCATTACATAAATAATCATTTATTTTGTATCTAAAAACTTACCAAACTCTCGAATATGTTTTTCCAATCTATCATTTTCTTCTTGAGATGAAATACTTGCTAAATGCATTCCGTGAAATCTGCAATATTGTCCAGCTTTAAACCAGTTTGCCTGCACAAGAAAAAATGAGATGTTTATAGATAAGTAAAAAAAAGAAGAGATTTTGGTTTTAATGTGTAAAGTGTAGAGTGATTGTAAATGTTTTTTTCATATTATCCAAGATGAACCTGGTGGCCATGACAATAACATGTTCAATAATTTTATTTAACTATTTCTGAAATGCTGTTTGCATTACATTTAATATGAGAAGATGGCAATTGCTTATTAAATAATTGCAGTAGTTTGTTAATTGAAATCAAAATCTTTCCCTATGGAGGACTAAACTTAAGTTTTCAAGACCTAGACTACATTTAAATAACTAGTAGTGTTAATCTATGTTTTCATATTAGCAATTGAAAGATTTGAATTTAATGTAGTTGGTTGACAAATAGTAAAACTATAACAATTCACACAAACCTCTGTTTTTGTTTATGCTGAAATACTAACTAACTAGTTAATAATACATATTGTTCTGAAGTTAACTTAAAATCTCCCTGTAGCTTGTTTTTTTTAGGAAGTGAAAAGAGGATAAAAAATTGAAACTGTAGATGAGCTACAATTTTATCTCACATACTCGAAATAATCGTTAAAATACTTGATCTAAATTACAAAAGAGAACAAAAAAATTAACATTCAAAATTAAAGAAAAAGCTTAAATTTATTCGTAGTGTATGTTAGTAAATAGCTTAAAAAATCATATCTATTTTATACCAGGGTTTCCCAAAGTGTGCGTCGCGATGCCCCAGGGCGTAGCGAGACGGTACGTACAGGTCATCTGCACGTAACGTAATGAGTGAGTATTTATTCACCTCGCTTCCCGCTCTTTCGTTTTCTTATTCTTTTGTTGATTTATCGTTCGGCCGGTCTTGATTTGTAGAGCTATGCTCAGAAAATCAAGCTTATCCTTCTTATTGATTTGACAATATACTATTATATTTTCTAATAAAAAATATTAAGAATGAAAAATATATCATAAGATGATTTTTGGAGTTTTCTTTAATAATAAATTAAGTAATCTGAATACATGTTAGAGCAAGGACAGTTTTTTTTTAGAAAAGGGCGTCACGAAAAAATTTAAGTCTGTAAAGGGCGTCGTAGGTATAAAAAGATTGCGAGTTTCTGTATTATACTACTATTAATAATTTCAAAAAATATTTAACATCAGAAATTTGTTGCTTTTTGTCTTTAAAAACAACTAAAAATTCCCTTAAGCCCTTATACCTTCAAATTGGCACTATTTAATATTTTGGTGGACTTGTAGGTTTTACTTTTTATTCATTTATTACGGATGCAGATGATTTTCTCTAAATATTTGGGCTTCATCTTATAACAAATGTTGTTTATATTTACTACATAATTGATTTTTTTTTTTTTGTAAAATAAGATTTCGCTGTAAGTATGACACAAGTTAAAGCTTTAATACCTCTTCAGACTAAAAAAATTCCTTTTTGCTTATTTACTCAACATCTTTGTTTTTATTTACGTCTCGAGTGACTAAAGATGTCATTGGAACAAAATTAAATTTTGTTTTACTTGTATTCATATTTATTTCTTTTTTTCATGTTCAAAGTTTGCTAATTTTTGGCACTGTTAGATTTTTTTATTATAGTGTTTTTAATTGCAAATTTCAATACATGAATACTTTAATAACAAAAAACGATTTTCATTGGAGCTAAATTGTTCAATAAAAATTAGATTTTAAGCAGATAACCGAGTGAACCATTTTAATTTCCTTCTTTGCTATGAAATTTTAGTGTCAAGGATAACTAGTATCGGGATTAGTCTTTTGAATGCATCTTGTCTAAGATTAATAATGCCTAAATTGATAGAAAATCCCTGAAATGTGCTTAATATTTTATAAATTCTTTTCTTTGTATGTTCATACCCGAAAAAATATTCCAAGGTAATATCTTTTTTCACCAAGTTTTAGCAGTGGCATAGTCCATTTATTTGTAAAATGTGCTTCATCAACACAATTGGGACAATCTGTAAATCAAAAAAGAAGAAAAAATTTAATAAAGCTTAGAAATTGAATTTTGTAGATAGATAATATTTTCTGAACTATTTTAATAGATTTCAAATTTAATGATAAATAATAAAATTTGATTTGAAGATTTTTGATAAACACACTTTGTGTCAGCTTAATGCACGTATATAAAAAACTGATTTAATGTATTTTGTGTAATTTTTAAGCTTATAAAAAATAATATATTAAATATAGCATTTCAAGTAGTCATATCTTAGGCAAATTGATATGAAACTGAATAAAAAATCTATTGAAATTTTTGATAAATTTTCTTTACTAATTATATTATTGCAAAAAAGAAATAATAGCTAAGATAATTTTTTAAGAATAAACAACAGATGAAGTAACTTAAAATATTAGCTATAAATTTAAAATGATTATTTTATAACAAGATGATGTGACTGGTATCAGATCAAATGTTCAATAATCAAATGAAAATTAAAAGTTATTTATGGAAAATATAAAACTTATTTTTTGTCTTTGAAAATTATATTTTTCATTAAAGATGTTAAGTGTTTCGTTAGCATAACATATTTTGAAATGATTATTTTTTCATAGATTATAATCAGGAGTGTCAGAGAGCAATTAGACTCATCCTGGTCAGGCTTAGATTTAAAGAATATATCTTCCATTTTTTCCAGGTATAAAAGAAAACTAGTTGGGAAACACGGGCAATGGGTGTTACTAAAAAATTATCTTTATAGGTGAATAAAAGCCTTAAAGAATGCACGTACGCCTTTTCGCTTTTTTATTTATTCTTCAGGATAAAATAGCTTCGATTATTGGAAAATATGCACAACAGATTTCTTAAAGGAATAATTTTGTTAGTAATTAAAAGAAATGTGTAGGTATAATAGTTTGATTCTTTAGGTAGAGACTTTTTCATATAATTTAATTTATAGTCTGGCTGTGATAAATTTAGAGATAGTTCAATAAAGAAACTTGTTAGTAGTTCTATGATTCCTTGTGCGCTAGCTATGATCCTAAGAAATCTTCTTTTATGGTTTCGGTTATGAATCGTAGTTCAGCACTTCATGATATGATACTTCTGTAAATTTTTTGGTTAAACAAGAAAAAATTGAAATCATCTGAGGAGAACTAATTAACGAATCTTTATCCATAAGATAGTAACTTGTGGAGCTAGATGAGGATAAATATAGCTATAAAAAAGTTTTCAAAAATTCTTCGGGGTTTTTAAACATAAATTTCCCTTTTTAACATATTTAATAAACTCTTCTACAAGCAATTAAATTTTTGTTCATTAAAGTCCATTTTTGCTGATATTATGTACTGAATCATAAACAGACTTAATCAACTGTAATCAAAATTTAGTTTGAATATGTGGCCTACCTAGATTCAAAAATACTTTACATAAAACTTTTAAACCTCCTAAGCGGTTAGTGGATAGAAAACTTAGAAACTATCAAAGAAACCTGAGCTTGACTCCTTTCTTTCTTTAACTTTACATAAGTAGTTGGACAGTCCAAACGGTCTAGTTCGGCTTATAAATCTGCTTGAAACTTTTTTAGAATTAGCTTCATTTTATCGTTATAATTGAGGGGAAAAAAAAACTTCAATCCAATGCGTAAAATTGCTTAACAAAATTTTACCACACGAAGGAATGAACTTATTTTTAAGGTAGAAAAGTGTAGAAAATCACAATCCATGTAAATTTAAGTGGTCAAAATTAAAAATCAATATTTTACAAATAGATATGAACAATGACAAATGTTTTTCCTTCTTTTGTAGCTCATTCCTCATTAAATTTCAAAATCAGCAAATCATAATTTTTATTTTCCTACAATGATATTTTATCAAAAAACAAATTATTTGACACAATGTTAACAACTAATGAAAATGATTTAAGCCTTTTATTGCCATTCTAATTAGAATTAAACAGTTAATTTTGCTTGCAAATGATAACAGTTTTATGTTTCTTATATAATGTCATTTTTAGTCAACACTAAAACAAAATCGATAAAGAGATAAACTTTTAGGTCGTTTTTAACCTTCTTAGATTTTATAAGACTTTTTATTAATGATTGAACAAACCTAAATGTAAGTAAACAGTTTTATTTATTTCTATAAGGCTAAAATCCTTAGTTCATTGAATATGGTTAATTTAATCAACAAATCATAACCAAAGAAGTAAATCTGTGGTTCTATACCTGAAAAAATAAAAGTCGTCATGCTCTCTTTAAATTGATTTTATTACAGTCAATTAAGTTTTATCAATAATTTTATTTTTTATAGAGCAGAGATTAATTCTACCTTATTTGATATCAAATAAACACACCAAGATTCAAGCAATTTAAAAGGATGAATGTGTTTTTAAGAAAATAAAAGATTTTCAATTTCTGTACCTTAACGCATCATTGCTAACTTTTACCACATACATTAAATGTTTAATTAAATGAGAAATTTTTATTTACCAATATGAAAATGAATTACGCATCAACGACTTCAGTTTTTCTTCTTTTTTTTAAGTTTTTTGAGTGGTATATCAATAATAAAAAAAAATATGCAAATAAGAAGAAAAAAACAAAAACTATTATAAATTTTCACTTTTTCAGTCCACTTAAATTGATCAGAAGCTTCCATTGAGAAAGTAAAATCACATATATGACATATATGTTTTATTTTTACTTTCGCTTTGTCATATAGCTTTAAACGAAAGCTGACAATTTGGATATACCTAGTTTTCTGATAATATCATCAAAATATTAAACTTTAATTTACATATAATTAATTCTACCACAACAACAACAAAAATTAAAGAAAAATATTTCCGAAAACTATTTTAGGTAACTATTAATCTTATTGACCCTCTAGATGCCATCGAACTATATAATAAGAAAGAAAACTATTATTGCTGTCAAAAACCTTCTACTGTGTCGAATAAATTCCAATTTCTGGAGGTCAGTGTCAATAACTAAATTTAATACAAATTTTAGATATATATGCTTAAACCCAGTTTCACTTTCAATATAAACTTTATTTGCTAAGACCCACAATCTAATGACAAAGCAAATAATCCGGTTTAAAATAATTTTTTTAACAAAAAAAAAACCTTCGTATATCAATTGAATAAGTCGAAAATTATGAATATTTATAATGTTGCAATTGTCAAAGAGATTATTCAATTTTTGTGTTCCCTTTTCTTTTCAAATCAAATTTGATAACCTTTTAAATTAAATGACAGTTGAAAAATACTACCGGATTATATTCTTGTTAGCATCACTTTAAATTTGGATTATATTTAAGCATTTTTGATATTTTAATTTAATCTAATAATGTTTTTATTTTTGTTATTTCTAAATATCTAATAGGATTTAAATACGCTAAGTTAGTAACTATATTTGCTCATCTAACACATTAAATTTTCTGTCATTTAAGAGGATATACCTTGAAATTAATAATAATATTAATTGTTCTATTAAAACAATTTTTTTTTACTACGGTAAATGATTTTAGAATAAGATAAAATCTTTTAAGCCCAATTTCAGTGTAGAATATCAAATTCAACCGTGACTTTTGACTTAATTTTTTCTTTGTTAAGTGGAATATACTAATGTAAGGCTTACGATGGGAATTGGAAAGAGTAACAATTGCTCCTGATTATATGAAATATATATTAACAAGAAGAGAGATAAGAGAGAGAGGAAATTCTAATAAGAAAACTGAACATTTCAATTGGAATGTGTACAATTTTGCTTTAAGGGGGGAGGGGGGAGTTAGGGTTTTAAGCATAAAAAATATCACTTTTTTCGTGAATTTTTTTATGAATATTGATTAAGGAAATTTATTCAAGGTTTTTGTATATTATTAAGGATGATGTTAGCAGCATTTTGTAATTTTTTTATTAAAAAATCTTTATATAGAAGCCGGTGGCACAGCTTTTCCAAGGAAATCTTTGGAAAAACATGATTTGCGGTGATCACTGTATCTCAGCTGGAAATTACCTGAAATCAAAAACACTTAAAATTTAGTCAAAGTACTATTAAATCTTTCCTCCAACGTTGTCTGATTACTTTCTTTTTATTTAAAAAATTTTGGTGCTCATTTAAGGTGGAAATTGCTGTTTTTCACGAAAAATTCCGCCATTTTGTAAGTGGAAAGCACCCTTAATGTAAAAAAAAAATCTAAAACTCAAAGTTGGGGGAGATATTTTTATGTAGAAACTATGTACCAAGTTTGAAGTGAATCGGTAATGTAATTTTTGACCAACTAGAAATTTGCGACCAATTGGTGACCAATGATACATTTTCGACGCCTCGACGTCACCACAACGTCATAGTTACCAAATTACCAAAATGTGTGACTGTTATACACATTATTGATATATTTTTGAAATATTAAACCATAAGAAAGTACAAGAAAAAATTTGATTTTTCAATAGTGCTAAACCATACCATCCCCTTAAAAGTTAAGAGAGACACAACAAGTTTTTTTTGCAAATGCTGTCAAAGTAAAATATTTTTAAAGTTTTGATTTGATTGAAATAGTTGATAATATTGTAAATCAAACAAACTAATTAAAACTAATTTAAAAAAATATTCATATTCGCAATAATCCAAACATAATATCCTTTAGTTTACGTCTGGATTCTGTGAGTTTTAGATTATTTTGGCGAATAGATACAAGCAAATTTTGAAATGACGTTAGAACGACACAAAATTTTTTTCTCATTTTGCTCACCAAAGTAGTGAATACAGTGCTCTATCTCAGATTTTGCCTGTATTAGATTTTAAATTTATTGAAATAAAAGAAATTTAATTTTTTTTTAAAATAATTCACTTTTATAATTTGATTTAAGTAAAATTGTGATGAAAGGACCACAACTCTGTATATTCATAAAATACAACCCAGCACTCAATTTAAAATCAAAAACAAAATTTTAAATGTCAAATTGACTTAGAAAATATTTTCTTTATCCTTCGAATTATAAAATAGAGTATGTCATATTTTATGAGAGATTAACCACTGTGATCCAAAGAGGTGTACATGATATTATACTATTGCATTTTATGAGAAGACGGAACGAAGCAAGTAATTTCGATAATTCAAAGCATAGTATTATAAGTATTAGGATTTTTTTATTTTATTAAATCTTTTTCAATTACACAGGGGGGAAACCCATGTAATAAAAATTATTACACATCATATTGGTTACAATTTCAAAATTTAGTAAATTTAATTTTATTTTAAAGAAAGATGTTGTCTGAAATAGAAGAACTGGCACTCATTTTTTGTTTCCAAAAATTATAAAATCATTTTAGGTGACACCAAAGGATGATTTTTAAAATATAATATCATTTCAATGATTTGGAATTGAGTTAAAGGTCTTTAAAAATCATGATTTTGAGTTCCTTATGTTTAGTACATGATTTATTAATAAATAATTTTTAAAGCAAAAAAGTAATACAAAAACCGAAAGTTTTCCTATTCTTTCTATAATTTCCATTAAAATCTGACACTCTCAGCGGTAATTTAAATTTTGGATAAGTGATAATCCAATACCAAAAACTGAGACCTGCTTCAACGGCCAACATAAACTAAAACAGGAATAAGATTATTAAAACAGTTTAAGTGACTCGATGGAAACAATATCATAATTTTGCATTTTTTTAACTATAACTTATTATATTGAAAGGAGCGATGATTTGAACGGTATTCTGGTGGAATGATTTTTATTTTTTTTTGTTTAAAATAAATTTCAATAAATTGAAGAAAATTGATTTATCAAAAGAAATAGACCTAGAAATTAAGTAAATATTGAAAACTAATGTAATTGTTTTTTTAACTCTCAAATAGAAGTATTAAGAGAAATTGTATTGAATATATACCAAAAAGAAAAGAATGAAGTACAGCTTGTTGGTGTAATTAGTCACTTTTCAGGATATAAAAGTTAGCTTTAGTTAACCAATTCTTAGAATAAAATAAAGTGTTTAAAAAAAATATTTCTTTCTACGTATTTGATAGAAAAAGATATAAGAATCTTTCAAAATTCTCGATGAATAGAGAAAATTTATTATGCGTGTTATTTACAAATGAGAAATTTAAAGGTTAAATTGTTCTGAGTGAGTGTGAAGAATGACATATAAGTTTTAAAGGCCCGCCATTCACTCATTCCTGTTAACGAAAAATCTTGAGATGTACACCCACTTAAATCAAGTTTTTGTTATTTACAAACCTAAATAAAAGCTGTAATTGTAAATCAGGTTATTTACTACTTATTAAAGTTATTAAAGTAAATATTAAAATTAGTTGAATTTTGAACAAATTGCAGATACATACATACATAAAAGTTATGCCCAGATGTTGCATTAATAATCTTATTAATCCAAAATGTAAAATGTCGATTTAAACCTTTTATGGAGTATTTTGGGTATATTTTTAAATTAAGTAATTATGGAAAATCCATAAACTTAAGAAAGCTATTTCAATTATTAAGTCAAAGTATTAAATTAAAAACGAATATTTTCTTTTCAGATAGAAATTCTATTGAAATAGTTAAACTAGAAAATTCAAAATATAAATTAACTAAAACTATTGCAGCCTTACAACAATAAAAAGTAAGAAAATAATTACAATTTTATTTTTCATCTCAAAATAGCAAAAGTTTTGTAAGCAAAAGCATTCCCTTTGAAATATGACAAAAAATATCCATAATAAAATTTTTAGGATAATATCATTAATTTAAAAGTTCAACGAAATATTTTATAACAAACCTACGGTGATATATTTAGAAACAAAAAATGCTAAATAATACTATAGATTATACACAACCAAAAAACTGCCAAAAATTAACTTTCGCTAAGGAAACAAAGCAAAATTAGCATTAAATTATGCTAAAATCTGCAAATAATTCAAACTTTTAGTTATTAATTACCGACTGCAGCATTGCTTAATTGTGACTTTGAGGTGAAACCACTAGATGATTGCAAATAAATCCCAAGAAAAATTAAATATTTAAGCATTGCGTAAAATATAAGCTAAAGTTTTTTAACAAAATTTAACTCTTTTCTTCACTCATTTGAATGTACAATATTTTATTTTTTAAAAGATTTTTCACAATTAACATTTCACAAATACAACAGCGATTAGTTTTTTAATAATTTACTTAGCAAAAAAAATTTTTTAAACTAATCGTAAATATTAAATTTTATTTGTTTCTTTTCTTTACATAAAAAAGCTAAACGCGTGGCTGAAATGTTGGTTAACGACTAACTAACTTACTTCTTATATCATAAAGCTAAGTGGTTAAATATTGGCTCTTTTATCTTAAGTTGTCTTAAGTCAAACAACTTTTCAAGTGCAATAAAACCAGAGTTATAAGTTGTTAGGAAAAAATGAAATTCATCAAAATTTGCATTCGATTTTACAATCATTTCAAATTTAAATTGTTTGATTATTTTGTTTTATTTTAAGCCTATCATAATTTAATGTGTTTTACAGAGTATCCTAGTTTAAATGTTACAAATTAAAGAAAATGAAGTATCCCAGTCTTTTATTACCTTTTTATATATTTAAATCATAGATTTTATATGACAATAAATTTATCTTAATTGGCTAGTAAAATATTATTTTATTTTAATTTTGTTCTCTTAAAGTTAATTAAAGTAATATTTTGTTATATTTTGAATTGTATTTTAGATAAATCAGCCTAAAATACAAATTAATTGCCTATTAATTGGCTATTAATTTTATAAATATTTTATATAGAAAAAGAAAGTTCTTTGAAAAATATTTTGTCTATTTCTATTTAGTTCTTGTTTTTCCTTGGTTTAAGAAAATGAATTATATTGATAGCTGCTTGAACTATTGGCTTAAAATTTACTAACATTTTCCTAATTTCACTGCCAGCCTAGAATGAAATCATTCAGGCTTTAAGAATGAAATTTCTAGTTAATAATATTGGCAACAGTTTATTATTACTTATTATTAATATTTTTTTGTTGTTGGCAAATTGCATATTAAATTAGCTAAAAAAATCGTTTAAGTTATTAAAAATATCAACAATTTATTTAAGAATTTAATTTGGGTATTTTTTAATAAAAATGTTTTATTCCAGTACCTGCAAAAATGAGGGATCAAATTCGGAGTTTTTGACTTAAATATTATACGTTAGTCTACACATGTGGCCGCAGTCACCTAAATTTTAAAAGGCGAACACTTTATCCACAATAAAGTAAATAATGTTGAATAAGCCCAAAAAAGTTTTTTTGTACACTTTAACATATCATTTGCAAATCAAAACTACTTTGTTATGAAAAAACTCTCAAAAATCCTTTAAATTAGAGCCAGAATATAAAACTAAGCCCTAAAGTACCAAAACCTTTATAATATTATAAATCAGGAAAAAAAAGTTTTGATTCCTCTAGGTTACCAAAATACTCTAAATACAAACAATGGATGTCAAAGTTTGAAGTAAAACGTGCTTCAAGTTTTGTTACCATATTTAGTTAATATATATATATGACATTATTGAATTATTTTAAACAGGACCTTCCAAATGTTAGTGTTATTAGAGAGAAAATAAAAATTAGCGTCATGAATAGCAAAAATTTTTACCATTAAATCAGTAGTTCACTAGCTAAGATCTACAAAACAACAATATCAAAAAGTAAAAAAATATTGCACCCAGAAAAAATAAATAAGAGTAGAAAGGACAAAGGAAAAGCTTGGTTTGGATATAAAACTGTAGTTTGAAGTTAAGTGAAATTATAAGTTATCAATTTTTCTTCTCGTTACGTTATTCGTTAAGTAACGATTATTCTCCCTAGATATTTTTTAAATCAAAATAATATAAGTATATTTCTTAGTTATAATTATTAATTTTAAATGGTTTTGAAACGTTTAAGCCCATAGAATGTTTGTAAAAATATTTAATAATTAAATTATAAGAACCAAAACGAAACAAATTAAAACGTTAAAACTTAAGTAAATTTATTTTAAGTGGCTACAAGCTATAATTTTAAGGTGCATCACTCGTTTGCATATTTAAGTTACAAGTGACCTTTAACTAAACAAAATAGTATTAATTTTCTTTATATTATAATAATTACAAAGAGTTTTGTGTTTGTAATCAAACCAGTATACCAAGTTTACTTAAAGAATCTTCTTACAATTTTATAAATTAAATTATACGCATATAAAGTTACCGGTATTGCTAACAACGACCTTGAGCTCACAACAGATGTAGAAAGTGGTTTAACTGGATGAATGCAATTACCATGGAATGCTTTCGAATGAATCTCACTAAGGAGAAAAAGTAAGTAGTATATTTTTATTTACTTTTATTGTGTTTAAAGCTAAATTTGTTTGCATCTCATCTTTAGTAGGGAGTAAAAGAAAAATTATATACGCAATCAGCAAAATCAGCACGAATTGAAGAATAAATGTAAAAATTACTATTAAATCACTTTTGTGTACTACAAATGAAATGACTGACAATTAGTTACATTACAAATTAAGTGCTCCTGAGGTTTTTTTATTGCTACGAAAAACTTATTTTTATGCCTACTTTAAGAATAACAAAAATCAAAAAAAAAAAAAAAGAAATATTTAAATAATTGATGAGGTTATTTTATTTTAACATACATATATTGGGCAAAGCTGGCCAAATCATTGTAGCAAACACAGCCAAACAGATTTTAGGATAAGACTTTATAGTGACGTACACAACAGGGATCAATCTACAATGGATTGCTATTGTGAACAGAATATATAGTTATGTCTCCGCTTTAACTTCACCTTCGTAATATATGTTTTAATATTGTTATTTTGTTTAGTTAAAAATTTGCAGAGTGTTATTCTGTATTCCTCTTTCTCATGGTTTGTGAAATTTTACTTTCACAATACTAAACGGAAGTAAAAGATATTTAAGAAAAAAAAGAACTCTTAAGTCTTTTCATTTGTTACACAAGGAAGAAATAGTGCGATTGGCAGCAACCAAAATAAAAAATGAGGAAAATAAAAGCAACAGAACTGTTCGTTAACTCATTCTCCGAGAGAGCGTACAAGCCCAGCTACCGTATCGAGCTTAATAAATGAAGCTTAATAAAATTACACTAATAAAGCTTACTACACTTGAATCCGTAAATATACTCCGTCTTATTTTTCACTTTTCTGATCTATATAAATGGCATCTGGTGGCCTTTGTCCAGCTGGCTATTGCATTTGTTAAACGTGATATCATTCTTGAATCTGTTTGATCATGTTTGGTTTACTTTAAGGTACTTGTCCTGACTATATTTTCAATTTCTATGAGTAAAAATAGTAATTTAAGGGGAGGTTCAGTTAATTCGTTGAAGAAAAGGAATGTTTTCAAGATGTAAATATCTGGAGAGGGCAAAATATTAATTAGGAAAAATGCTATTTTTTAGCAAATGAAAAACAAGAAATAATTAAATACGAAATGAAACTCTTCGCTAAACTTCCAGAAAGTCAAATGGCAAATGTGCAGGCATCTTTTTCATCTTTTTCATCTCCTTGCTTAACTTACTGTCATTGGTTTTTCTATTTAATGCAGAAACTTGTTTGAAAAAATGAGTCTTACTTTAGGCTGTAGTCCTTTTGAAAGTGACTCTCAGGAACTTTATAAATTTACGTAACTTTAAGTAATTTTGAACTATTTTTATCGATATTTATTGATAAGTTACACAATTAAAAGCCTTATGAAACCTCTTATATAGCCTTAGCTCTAGTGTATTTAATTTTAAGAATTTTGTGGAGGAAAATCACATTCTTAAATTTTCTTTGGTATGACACAAAGTGGCATACAAGTCTTTTTTTTTGAAGATTTTCTCTAACTGAAAATCTTTTCTCTATATACGAGTAAAGTAGTTGTTAGAATGTTTGATTCCTAGAAAATTTAAAAACTTGACATTTATGTATTCGTATCAGTGTTCAACATTTAGCACTTTTCATTTTTTACCGGAACGTAAGTTTTTCAACTAACATTTACAAATTTTTGGTGTTTGTCCATACGATATACATACACACAAGTTTTAATGAGTGAAATATTTATCAAGTCCATCTATCGAATAATATTTAACAAATATTTATTTGTTTTAAGAATTCTTAAGGTTTTTGAACTCATTCAAAATAAAATTGAAGCAATATCTTTGCACAATATTTTAATATTTAATCGCGTGGTTTGGTGAAGTCATTATCATGTTTATTTCATAAGTTTAACTTATTTCCTTTAATTCCTTTTACATATTTCGAAAATAAAATTCATAAGGTATAAATACAATTTTTTACGCCACTCTTCCTTATGATATTTCTCCTTTAAAAAGTATATTATATCTCTCATTATATAAAAACGCCAAAATTGAATTTATAAAGAATGCTCGGATAATTACTTTTTTAGTATTATTCAAGCACTAAATTTCAGTTACTTAGCACTATAAAAAAAATATTAAAATAATTTATTTATTAAAATTTATTTAAATATATTTTGCATTAAATATTTTTCTTACGATGGTACAAAATTATATTGCCTGAAATGAGAGAAAGTTAAAAATAAAATCTGTTTGGAACAAGTTTTCTAAAGCAGCAGTCGGTCTCATTTTTTTTTTCTCAAATGAGGTTTAAAGGTACAGAATACTTTTAAATGGAAGCAAGAGAAAGGAAAAGTAAATACACCAGATCTACTGGTCCAATTGCGTCATAGAATAATTTGAAATATATTACTAAATATTTTAATACTTAGATTCTACTTTTCACAAATTAAAATAATTAAATCAAATATTTCTATTTATGAAGTCCTTGTGATTTTTAGAAGATTATGTCTTTTTAGGTTTTTTTAAAAAAATTTTAAGGCTTAAAATTTGAAAGTTTTTAAATAATTTCGAATTATTTGAACATGTTACAATATTATCAAATTCATTGATTTATATATTCACTTGCCTGATATTTTTGATGATGTAATATAATTTTCATTTTCTAAAAAATTATCAAATTGATTTGATTCAACACTTTGAAGTCCATCTCCTTCAATATCATCTAAAATATCTTCTGATCCATTAAATTCTATTAAATCATCTTGATTGTTACGTATAGGAATACTCTGTTTATATCTTGCCCTACGTATGGGATATTTTTGATTTGTTGATGTTTCAGTTGTTGTCGGAAGGATATCATCAATTGTTGGAGCTTTTTGTAGTCCCCTTCTATTAGGAAATAGGCGCCTTTCAATAAAATTAGCAAAAATTTGTTGAGTTATACGATTTTGACGTTCCAGTTCTTTTAGTTCATTGTATCCTGTAGTAAAAAAAGACATTGTAATAATTTCGGCATTTAAAAATTCATTTATTTATAATATTTAATTTTTGTATTTACATAAGAAAAATTAAATTTCATTAAACCGAAATTATTACAATGTGGTGTTCCAAACTTGCCGAACCAGCAGCATTAATTGTTTTTTGTCATTCTAAAGACTCATTTTTACCATTTATGAATTAAAAGTGATATCACTCAATTGTTCGCCATTACCGGACTTATGCTTCAGTCCACAACAATCGTAAAATCTATGACATTTTCAAGCGATGTAGTGGCGTGTATCTTGACAATAATAATAGTTTTTTTGTCCTAAAGACACAGTTACCTTCAAATTACAGAACCCACTAAATACTTTTAGTCCTTTTTGTTCATGAAGAGGTTACTTGAAACTTCTATTGAATTTTTCTTACTCAAATGCAGAAATTATTATCAGTTTCTTTAAATGTGCAATGCCTCTCGTCGGTCAAAAAAGTTTTAATCAGAAAACTCAATCAGAGAATACATGACAGGGGAAATAAAAAAAGGAAGCAATTTTTGTGACAATTGGGGTCTCTTATGAATTATTTTTAAGATACGGTACATAATTTTTGGTAGTTTGGTCTTCAAAATATATCTTGGGTTCCTTTAATCGATGCACCGTTGGACATTTTCAGTATATTTTGAATTGATTCTTGAATTGATTGTGGCCTTTAGTTTATGCATCAAATAACAATTTGTAGATTATTTATTCATTTTGACAGTTATTCTGTCAATATATAATAACTATTAAAGTGTTCGAAACACACTTAAAATTTCTTCATCATTTTTATAGTGATTTTCAAAATCTTCAATACGATATTCTATTAAATATAAATCTATGAGAATAAATCACATATCTATTATATTATTGTTACTATAAAAGTTATTTAAGTGTTCCATAACTTTAGTAGTAGTCATTTATGAAAAGTTTTCACTACTAGTAAAGGTAGATATATTTTAGGGGTGACTCCTTTTCAGATAATATATATCAAAACGAGATTCAAATCAAAGAGCCCAGGAATGATGTCATATCATTCCAAAGCTGTCTCAGAAAAATCCATAAATTGGTAAAAAAAACAGGAATAATAGTTAGTTAAAAATGATTAAATTTTGGTGTTCGTTTATTTAACTTAAGCCACAAGAGTCAAATTAAATACATTCATTAAAGATGATTGTAAAACATTTCAGAAGTTTTATAATTTTTAACTAACTTTTTTTCCCAAATTTCAAACTGTCAGCAATGAACATCAGATGGAAATATCTTTATATGTATTTTATTTGTATGCATTTGTAAATATTCAACAAGAATTTTGCTAAAGAATTTGCAAAAATATTTAAACACTAAACGAAAAAAGTAATAAAGTAGGAAAGAGTAAAATTTCACATCAAAACCTCCTATAGAGGCTGCGGGCAATCTTTTCCAAAAGCAAATTGTAAGAGATTAAAACACAAGCTCTCTTGTAAATTTTATGTTTTAAATATTATTTCTGGGTGTAATATACAGTGCAACCTGTAGATTAAATGTGCACTTTTCTAAGCTTTTGCTTCCTTTTGCTATAGACTATTAATCTTTTCATTATTGTGATTTCAAGCAATACAAAATATTTTTATGCAAAGTATGTAATGTGTGTTTAGGCTTAATACGTTGATTTGAGACTGTTTTATTCCCTGAAATTATTGAAAAACAGAAGTTTCTTGAAATAACTGTTATTATTTTAAATGAAGATTAAATATAAAATTTTTTTAATGTCACTTTAATCATAATTTCTCTAACTTTTTAGTTTCATAGTAATTTTTAGCTCAAAAAATATCTCATTGTCCATTTTTTATTAAATACTGCCAAATAAAATTCTACTTAAACAGTTAATATTTTATTTTATTATCAAAATTGGTAAAAAAACAAAAATATAATTCCAAGACAATAAAATTAGCTAAATATGTTTACCCTAACACCAAAAATCGAAAGTTTGCCTTTATAAAGAATAAATAAATTTGTGCCCAAGAAGAAATATATTTTTTATTTTAAGATATAATGTTAAAGAAAATATAACTTTAAAATCTATAAAAATTTGCTTTATTTTGCTTAGCAAAACTTACAAAAATAAATGCTTAAAACTACCTTAGCGTTACGGTTTCTTCACATTGAAACTCCTCGATTGTAAGGTATCAAGTTTTGCTGTCGACTAAAAAGCTAAAAAAAAATATAATTTTTAACATATATTTTTCTATGTAAAACCTGAATGAGTAGAAAGTAATTAACGAATGTTCCTTCAAGCATAGTCGTTCGTAATCTTTTTATTTGCTAGCTATAGTTTTAATTGAAAAGTTAGTTGTCACAGCAAAAATGTAAATAATTATCCTATTTTAGAAAATTTATTTAGTTGTATTTTTCTCAAAATAATTAAATACAAAATAGGAACCTGCGTATTTCAGAAAAAATTAACAATTCTTTTATTTTCGCTAGTTATTTAAGCAAAATTATTACAAAGCCTGATTTTTTTTTGCATTTTTCCAACTCAAAGATCTGGAAATGTCAATTTCAAAAATATCTAACTCTATAATGTTCAGTTATCTAATAACTTATTGAATGTTATCCATACTAGCACAATTTATATAACATGGAATGAAAAATTGCCAGGAAAATCCTTCAATTAATACTGCAGGTTATTTTCAAAGTTGAATCATTCAAAAAACTTTGTTAGATCTTATATTTCAATTAACATTCATACAAGTGTCATTCATTGTCTAAATTTAAATTTTTGACAAAACTCAATTACTTGCACTTATTAAGTAGTACTGTCTGGGTTTACTTAATTAACATTAAACGTAGGCTCACCTTTATAGCTAATAAAAGATTTCTTTCTATACACAAAAAAGAAAAACTTGAGTGATCTAAATTAATAAAAATATTTCCTCTATGGAATTTAAATAACTAACAATAGCGCAAATATATTAAAAGATTTCAACAACATTAAATCTTACATAAGAAAAGTAAATGTTTCTGTCGGGTTTTAGTGTCTTTGCTGTTTTAAGTAATATAATTCTTGGACTCAATCCTACGATCACTGATCTTGGGAATTAAATTACTTCTTAGATTTTCTCCGTAATTATATCATGTCATTTTGGTCGACATTGTTTCAAGGCCTTTTTTGTCAGGTATAGATATTATTTTTTTTTCCTACATTCATTCAGATGAAGATTAAATGCAAATTGAGTTATGAAACATTTTTCCAACATTAACTGAGCTCATATTTGTAATATGTAAGATTTTTTACATATGAAATCCGTTTTGTTTTACAATTGAAAATAGTAAACGAGAAATTATAAACTTTTCAAAGCAATTGAATTAGATGATCTTGCATATAGTGGTAAGTGGTCTGCAATACTACTTAGTCACTACTTAATTAGAGCTTTTAACTTCTGGTTGCCTTTTTTATAACCAAAAGTTTGTTCATGAATTTTATATAAATTTGAACTAGATTTTCTTGGCTGCCTCGAGTATTGTGGTTTGTATCAAGTAAGTCTAATCATCCATACTTTAAAATTGATGTCTCATTATGTACATGTATTTGAAATTTTTGTTTTTGTGACTTTCCAGTAGAGCATCAAAAATTTTTGTTACCTTTGTGTTGAATATTAATTGAAAATATTTCTTGAAGAACCGTTTTTATGATATTTATTACCAAACGAAAACTGTCTTGCTAGACCTACTGTAGTTCCTTATAATGCATTTTTCCACTTTACAATTTTTTTTTTAATAAATTAAATATTCAGACGTCTAAATTTGCTATTACAATTGCATATAAGTGTCTACAAACAGCTGAAAAATGACAAAAAGTAACCAATTTTAAGCTTACAAGCAGTAAAAATCTTAGACACAAAGGAATTCAAGCACCTGGATAATCAAGGCTGGCAACTAATATTTTCATTATAAGAGCTATGGAAGGAGAGATGGAGTTTTTTTTAGAAAATTTCATGCCTTGCAATGAGCTTAGAAGTGTAAACAGTTCGAAACTGGCCTGAGCTTATGTGATACTATGGAATACTTCATTCTCAGTTGTTAATTTGATCAGTCAACAATTTTTCCCTTTCACGTCTCATCTTAGAAATCATTAAACATAATGACTAAATTAAAATTTCAAGCATAATGTATTATTTAGTAAGAATTTTTTGAACAAAATAAAATTCTTTCTGGCTGATCAAAATAAGGCATACAAAATTTGGCAATATATCCCTTAGTAGCGATTTCCTTATTTTAGGCATAAAATGCTAAGCTATACTCCCTTAAATCCCTACAATATATGAAGAAATATTTTTGGACATTATATAATTTTATGAAATTCTTTTCTGATTATGACTTGAATTAAATGTAGTTTCATTTTATGACCAAATAACGAAACTTATAAAGATAACATTTAATACAATATAAAAACTTGTAGGCTTATATTGAGAAAAGAAAATGGACAGTAATTTTTTTTACACTTGATATTTTTAAATTTTTTCCTAAGCCGATGGTACAATTTCCCTTCAATTTTGTCCCTCTAGTTATTTTTAAAAGGACAGCACGTTTGTATTTGACGTTTCGGGTTAAGTTATATTTATCAATATGAATTTATTACTGTTATATAAACAGCTCGTAGAAGGGAATTGTAAAATTATATTTTTAGCCTAGAACAAATACTGGATTACACAGAACATAGAAACTAAGGCACGCGTCACTAGTACCTTATTAGGCCCACATTAGGCAGATGTATGGTAATTCCGTAATTGCGCTTTGTTTGGAATGCCTAAGTGCTTTGTAGAACGGCATCCGAAGTAAAACCGAAGTTAGGTTTTCCAAAATTGGGCCTAATGAGGCGGTTGTGTGACAAATCGCTAAAAATTTTTACTTGAGAAAATTAAACTTCATCTATAATTCGCACTTTTGAAAAAAAAGGAAGATATAAATACTTTTGAATCAATATCACGGACATACATAGGTTTAGGTAAGTTTATAAATTTTATGTATTTTATTTATTTTAGGAATGACAGGTTAAGGTTAAAGAAAAGTAAGTGTATAAATCATCAAAATTAAAATTTAAATAAATAAATATTCTGTATAAATAAGCTTTTTTTTTGAACCAGTGTGGCTTCCAAACCACCGCCAAGTGTTGTGGTTCCCAAATCACCGCCAAGTGTGGCTTTCAAACTACCGCCTAATTAGGAAGCCTAATTTGGCGCAAGTTAGCAGCTGCAAGGTGCAAATTTGAAGTTCGGCATGTGCCTTATTGGGGCCTAATCACCGCCTCACAAAAATTTCTAGTCGGGTGGTAAACATCTATATTTTCCAATACATTTTAACTAGGAGTCAACACCTGATAGGTAACTCAGACGAGATTTTTTCATATTATACAAGTATTTAAAGAGGACCTAGCAGGCCAAGAATTAAAAATAAATGAAATTTTTCTTAAAATAGATGGGTTAATAAATTCAATTGAAAATTTAATATTAATTTCTAAGTTAAACCTCAAGTGCCGGGCTGGTATTGAGTAAATCTTATCAACTATATTTAAAAATTGATGGTTCCTTTTTTATATATTTAATGAATTAGGTCTATTTAACACATCTGTTCTTTTTTTAGTCCATTTATCTAATGAGCTGGAAACTCAATTATGAATTGTACTAATAAAAAAGGCATTTTATATTTTGGTATTTCTAACAACAGCAATATTATTATTTTATAAGCCTGAAAATTATATTCAGTACTTTTTGTTCATAAATTCAAAACTTAATATATTTAATCATTTTTTATATTATTAAAATTTTACTACTTAAATTTTTTTTCAAGGATCTTTGACAGAGAGTTTAGTAAGCTAATTATCATTTCATGTCTAGATAATTATGTCAAATTTTCACATTTGACGCCCAACAACCATTAATTATTAGCTTGTAAATAAAATAACTTATTTGAAAATATTAATTATGTTTTATAATATTTCATGGTCTGTGTCTTTATAAAATGACACTTCAAAATTACAATTAAATTTTTAAGTAGTCATGATTTATAAATTTTTATACACTTTTTACTTAAGAAATCAACAAAAAAAAAAAAAAAAGATACAAAAACAAAACAATCATAAAATGCTATGTAATATACATTTTAAAAATCAATGGGTTAATTAGTTGCCACCTTGAAAGACATAAAACTGCCAAAGATGAATGTATTAGGAAACATTAAAATATTAAATTACGCAATGGAAATCATATATAGCTTCAGATTTACTTTTCATGAGTATTTCATTTTTTTTTTTGCTTTTTCGAAATATTGTAAACTTACAAAAGTATTTTTATTTTGGTCAGCTAAGGTGTAGCTTTTAAATTGAAATATGTTGCATATACCATAGTAAAATTTTTATTGATTAATTAATTTTCAAATACATTACCCAAAGCAATTACTAACCAAATGGAGCCATTTACTAGAAATTTTGCTTAAGTTTCCGACAATTGGTTGACTGAACTTCTTTTGGAAAACAAAAGATTTACACAATATCATTTTTTATGACTATGGTAAATTTAAAAATAAACACTTAAAAAAAAGCTCATAGCTTGAGTTTAATTTTAGTCTGTATTAAATTTTTATCTTATCTTATCTTTTTAATTTTTGTAACTTGTAAAAACACGAAAATTATATTGAAAATAACTCTTTAAATTAAATTAGTTACCATCAAGAAAGTTCTTATATTTTTTTAAATCCTAAATTATTTACTTTTTTGAATATTTTGGCAAAGATATCAAAAATATCTGCAAAATTCATGCAATGTTCACAGAGATTCATAGTAGTCAAGATACTTAATTATTAGAAAGGTATGATTAATTTAAAGGATAGTATATGTTATTTATTTGTCATAATTTAATCTGTATAAATATTTTGGTAACAAAATAAAACTTAAAGCAAAGATATATTTAATGGCAAAATTAAAATAAGAATTCGGCTGGCAAGAGCCTAAGATATTTTTTAGATGTTATCTAAATTCGTAAATTCTTATATTTTAAAGGAAAATATAAAAAAAAATATGTTGTGTGTATTTCATCATTCAATTAATCAATTGATCCAAGAAGATGCCTGTTTTGCTATTTCTTTAATCCAAGCATGACTAACCAGAAAAAGCTTTATATTTGTTTTTAATGTGTCCCAAAATCTTAATTCTTATCTCAGTTTCTCTTTAATAAATTTTTGCACTCATGATGGAAAATTACACAAGTCATAAATTCATCAGTAGAGCATGCAGAAAGCATTGGGAGATAATTTAAGACTGTAATTCTGAAAGGAAATAGCAAGTCCTTATTTTTCTGTAATCAAATTTACAGATTTCTTACTTAATATTATGAAAAATCCTATGGTATCCTTAAATGTAAGTCTGGCGACTTTTACGGCCATTCTATAAAAAGATTCATTTTAGCTTACCCCGAGAATTTTTATGACTGAAAAGTATTTCTTTTTTATTGATGATGGATCCTTTCTTTCCTTATTGGTTATATTAAACGAATTTTAAAAATTTTTTGAATAAATGCTTAAAGCCGCTACTTTGAATAACTTTTGTACTAAGTAAGTTAGGATATAATGCACCCTGTTTCAGCTGGTACGAAGTATTTGTATGGTTATGTGTGTGTGTACTCACAAAGCATTAGTTCTCCTTATAAATATTTGCTTTAAATTACAACACTGACTAATACTATAATTTTTCTTACAACATATCTTCTTGTTTTATTCGTAAAAGCTTAGGAAATTTTTACAAACAACCAAAAGATTTTATGTTGTTTATAATAATTAAGTTAGAGCTTTTTAGTACATAACCCTAAACAGGATTATATCAATCAACATTCAAGTTACCAAAAATAATAATAACAAACTCAGCTTAAATATTTACTTAATTATTACTTAATTAATTCAAAAATTTAAATAATAATATTTTCTTTAATTTAAATCGGGAATTTTCTTTATTTTCCCGGTTTTCTTAATTCATTGAACTTATGAAATTATTTATTTAATATAAAATATTAATTACCCATAAAATATGGAACAACTTTATTAAAAAATTCAAATAAATTATTAAATTCTTTCTTAGATAACCATCAGAAATTCATAGTATTTTATATCAAAAGTTCATGGTTGCAATTTTTATTAAAAATAAATAAAAACTAACATCGGAAAATTGAAATTATTATTTATTACAGCTTGTGATAGTAAAGTAAATAAACATTTTTAAATTTAATAAAAATTGAAATTTTTTACTATTTAAATAAAACTTTCATTAATGATATAATCTGCCCTGCCCGAAATTTTTGAAATATATGAATTATGTTTATTTTATAATTAATTTAACTGTTTTTGATGCCAAAAATGTAATTAATTGATTTATAGGTAAAATAAGATTTTCAAAAAATACAAATTATGAGGACGTTCGAAGACTTGTTCGAATTATTGTTTTTCACGTTATGACATTGAATTAATAACTGCAAACATTTGTATTTTTAGGGAGTTTGTTTACATTAAAAATTTATTACTATATTAAAACAGAAAATAAAAAAAAAATAGTAAAAGTTTATAGTGCTGAGGAAGCTTAATTTCTTTTGTTTTTAAATATATATTCAATAATAATGCAGAACAAAAATTATATATTTATCTTTGTTTCTCTTTTCAAATTTTTGATATTTTTTAATATAATTTTAATCCAAAATTATGACTTAAAGTGCTATTAGATATTTTACTACCATGCAATATTACTGTAGGTATTAATGCAGGTGTTTATGAGCTTTTTATTTCAGCTAAAAATATTTTTTTGAGAATCTCTGAAAAATTTTGGTAATGAAATATTTGAGCAACCCAAATGAATATTTTATTTCAACTAAGTTAATAGCATTAAAGTTTTATTCTTCATTTTTAAACGGCACCATTTAAATAAATTGTTTTATTATATTTTGAATATAGCTACGTTTTACTTTGCAAAAATTTGACTCTAAAAATTTAGTATTATTTGGTAAAATTTTATAGCATTAAATTTATAGTACTTTACTATAAAAGTTATGAAAAATTGGAGCTGCTTCTTTGATAATTTTAATAGGTGTGTTATATAAAATTTATCTAAATTTTATAGTTCTAGAATTTTCAAGTTTCATTGATTAGACTTTTGTCAACAATTCTCACAATTAATAGCTTGAATCAGAATTTTGGCAAATTCTTCCCAAAAATGCTTTAAAATACTTAAAAATATGAAATTCAATCAATAATTTAATTTTTTGGAAAAATGCTAAGTAAAAATAAATATTTTTTTAAATATAGAGCAGGAAAACCGAGTTTTAGGAATGTTTCTCTGGTGTTTTGGTTTGTAGATTCATTTACAACTTCTTTAATTAATATTGTGGAAAATCTTAGGAATCACTTATAAAAACTGTTTATCTGCATGTTATTCAACTGTAAAAAGCATGCAATTATTAATAGAAAACCAACACAGGAATTTTAATTTATATTGTCATCCCCATATTAATATTAAGATCATCCTAAACTTTCTTTTTCTTAAAAACTTTTTTGCTTTTTTTTAGAAGTACATTATCTCAACTAACACAATTATTTTATATTCGAAACAAAGCCTAATAAAGATAAAATATCTACTACTTTTACACAATAATAGAAAATAATTTTTTATTAAACCATATATAAAAATTTGCCTACATTTAGCGTCGAGATCATTTATAACATAAAATCTCAGAAAAAATGAGTTACGAAACTTATCTTTAGCTTCAATCAAATATCAGATCAATTAATTTATTTCCTGTATTAATTTGCAAACTTTTTTTTGCAAAGGTTCCAATGATTTCGCACCTTTCCTGCGAATCTCTGGGGTTTTTCAAGGAGAAAGTTTAGTTTAGGTGTAGTTTGGAGCTAAATTGGTTTATTACATGCTATGAAATTACCGACAAAAAAAGAAATATTCATAGTATCAGTTCAAATATATTTTTCAGTTTTCAAGATTAAAGATACAAAAAAGAAGAAGAAATTAATCCTGTCAAAAAAAATATAATTACTACAGTTAATTATTTATTAATTATAATAATAGTAGTTGAATTATAGATTAAAGAATAAAATACAGAAGAAGAGATTTTGATGGATTTGATTTAGATAAAATTAAAAAATAGAACAAAAAAAAAGAAAATTAAAATACTTTATATAACCTTGAAACTTACCTGAAAGCTTTGTAAAATGAGCTAACTTATCAGCAACAGTCAAAGATAATACTAAAAATAATAACGAGCATCGCAGCATTTTGAATTTTTTAACAACTAATCCAAATGTTAAGTACGAACACTACACTAAATATAAGAAAAAGAAATTTAAATAACCAAAATTTATTTTTGAGCACTTTTTATATTAGTTATATTCAAGCCCATCACAAAAAACTAATTAACTATAAATAAAAATTTCGTTTTTAAATTAATTATTAAATTTCATATGATTTACTTTGTGACCAGATGTTATTTTTTCGATTTAACCGAATTTCATTATAGAAAATCAGCAACGATGTGATACAGTGGAATATCATCTTCGTACTACCTTAACCAACCTCCAGATAAAATATAATGACTTACCTCTACCTGACTTAAGTTTAGCTTTTGACATGTATATTTTGTTTATCTTTTTAATATCTTTCTTTAGTTTAATATCAAGACTTCTTTAGCTGTTATGATCTGTATAAGATGCCAAATTTCAATGCTAAATACTTCTCTGTGACCATCATCAGAAGCAAGCCTTAATTTTTTGTTGATTGAATTTATGAATAATTTGAATTTTTATTTCATTTATTTAAATTATTTAAATTAACTCTTATAAAGTGTATAAAGATTTACTTTTTATAGTTCGTATTCGTTAAGGAATTATTTTTGAATTTTTGATAACAAATTGTCTTACTTTAACTTGCTAAAATCTCACTTGAAAAAGTGATTCGTTATTATTCTATTTAATCTGATAATCTAATCAAAACAGAGCTATAAGGTTTTTACTGGTATTGACCATTCTGTTAATTTGGATCAAAACCTTAAGCTTGACAGAGATAAAAATGTCTTTACTATTAAACGTCCTTTTGAAATATTTTCATTATATGCCATCAAGAAATTTCTTGTCATTTTAAAGCAGATTATTTCAATCAATTTTTTGATTTAAGTTAAGAAAAGCTCTTTATAATTATAACTAGTTGAATATAAACTTATACCATTATTTTTTCTTACCTATCTGAAAAAATATCATAGCAAGAAGTCGACTTAATTAGACATAAGTTTTAAACTTCTATTTCAGATGTTGCCTTTACTTACTTTAAAATTAGCAATAGAACAATTTTTTCTATATTTCTAAAGAAATTATACTTAAAAATATCGAACAAAAGTCAGAAAGGATACAACTTTTAAGCATTCAAATAAAGTTTGAATATAGGGATTAAATAGAAGTGAAATATACCTAAATAACATGATGGGGATGGCTCACTTGCCAAATCGATTAACTCCATTTTTTGAATATTTTTAAATTTTAATACCAAAGCACTTGATTGGCTCCAAACTCTACATATCCAAAACAAATTTCTCTAATAATAAATATTAATACCACTAAATGACAAAATTTTAGCCATTGAAAAATAAATAATTTTTGTCAGAAGCCAATCTGATTAACTCCATACTATAATATACAGTAGAAACCGAATTCGCCATAATTTTTCAGAGTCGCTACCTCAAAAGTCGGTGTTTTTTAAAATAAAAGGGAAGTAATAACGCTTGTGCTTATGGCTCCATGTCTACAGTAATTTTTTGTAGGAACTACTCAAATCTGTACTTAAATATTAGGAAAATGTATGAACTCTACATCGCGCAATATACAGAAGAAAATATAAAGCTAGAGAAAGAAAAATATTATTACAAGATATTCTCGACTAAATTTAATTTGCATTTTAAACAACCGTCCAAAGATACATGCAATACTTGGGATTCTCTACAAATGAAAATTGAGTCTTCAGACAGCGAGGATATAAGAATGGCAAAAATCGAAAAAGACGCTCATTTGCAAAAGGCTGAACAGGCTCGTAGTCATATGGCTGCAGATCGGATGGCAGCATCCGAAGATATTTTTGAATTTTTTTTTTGATTTGAAAAAGCTTTACCCTTTCCAAAATTGACTACATCGGTAGCTTACTATACACGAAATCTAAACGTTTATAATTTCGGATGCCATGACTTTAATAAAAATATAAGTCATATGTTCGTTTGGCCAGACACTGAAGGATCTCGTGTTTCTCAGGAAATTTCTTCATGTCTAGTAAAGTATATAAAGATATGTGCTAAAAACTGTAAAAAAAATAACAACCTATTCAGACTCATGTACGGGACAAAACAGAAATATTAAAACTGTTTTAAGTTTATTGAAATTGCTTGAAAGTAGGTAAATACAAGCTGAATCAATTGAGATGAAATTTCTGGTAAGTGGACCCAGTTACTTGCCTAATGACTCACAATTTGCTATAATCGAATCTCAAGCAAAAAACTCCCAGAATATTTTTTCGCCAGATGATTGGTATAATATAATAAAGACCTGCAAAAAGAAGGCACCATTTCACATAGGTCGAATGACGCATAAGGAGTTTTTCTTTACAAGTACTCTGGAAAATTCTATCAATAACCGAAAGGTATCAATTACAGGATGCCAGTAAACTGGCTCAAAATGTACTGGATAAAATTAGAAAAGTCGAAAACCCACCTGTGACTTTAATGACTATACCGAATTTAATGCCATAAATATTAGAAAGAATATAGCAGGTAGACTACTATGCTTAAAAAATGTGAACCAGCCTTTATTGCATCCAACAGGCAGAATAGTGACAAAAGAAAAGAGGAAAGATATGATGGACTTGTTGAAATTAATTCCTCCTATTAAACACGAGTATTATAAAACTTTAAGGACAAATCGACATGATGGTAGTTCAAATTCTACCTAACGAAGATGACATCATTTATATTGATGATAAATCAATTTAAATGAGGTAATAATGCTCATAATATTATGTAAGAGTTACAGAATACTTATTATACATTTTTGCTAAAATCTTTAATAAAACATATACCAATTATAATCAAGTTTTTCCGTAATAAAAGAATAATTAGAAGACTGAATTTGAGTTAATAATTTACTTCACTTGCCAAATCGATTAACTCCCTTAATCATGAAAAATTTGTAGTAATAATAACAATTACTCCAAGTACTATATATTCTATCTTATACTTTCCATGTGTTGTTAGTTAAAAGACACGCATGCAGTAATACAGTCTACATCGTATTTTTGAATTTTTAATTTAAGAAGAATTTTAAAAATAAAGATATACTATTTTTCTCGACTTCTTGTTTTATGGAGTTAAACGATTTGAAAGTGAGCCATCCAGATATTCTTTCCTAATACTTTTATTAGTTTTGTTCACTTGCTGTAGAATATAAGCTAGAAAAAAAATATAGAACCACACATTGTGACTGTAATTACAGTAACAGTTAAGGAGTTCTAGTGCTACTTTTAGGACAGTAAAGATAGTTTAAAGACATATTTTTAATGTTATTTATTCGTTTTAAATCTGTTTTTAATCTGAATATGCATTCACTTAGATTTCAAAGAATATTTTGAAAAAAGTGTTAAGAAAATGAGAATGATTGCATTTTTGAAGTGAATACTTCTATAGCCGGGGTTTTGAAAATATGCGAGTAAAACCAAATCGTTACCAAAATCGGCGTACTGGTTACCAAATTTTCAACCCTAATATATATATATATATTTTCGTATGGATATATATATGTATATACGTTCATATGTTCATAAGGCAAAATATATATATATACATATATATATATGGTCGTGTGGATATATATATATATTTTCATATGGCTGAATATATAAGGGTAAGTGGGGTAAAGTGGAAAACTTTTTTTTGAAGCTCCGTTAAGTGAACATAACTAATTAATTTTTTATGTTTAAACTTCCTATAGTAAAGAGAATCAAATAAGCTATCTTTTTGTCACAGAAACTAACCAAAAATATTGATTTTCTAGAGAGTTACCGAGCTCCGACTGATCATGTTCAAAATTACCAAAATTGAAAGTTGTGGGGTAAAGTGGGAAACTTTACAAGAGTATATAAACTTAACACAAATCTTGTAGCAATTTTATCAAGTTTTTATTTCAAGTTAAAGAAGGTTCAAAGAATACACATAAAGAGTAAATATGAAAATTAAAAAATTTTTGCAATAAAAAAAATTAAGAAAACAATTGTAAAATTGCGGCTTATTCGTCGTTCTCTGAAGAAATATCTAAATTTGCTTTCCAGAAATAACGATTGAGTTACCATTTTTGTGCTGATTTTATTTAGCGAGTTGACGAACTCAACCAATTTTTCTTCGGTCACTTTATTTTCACCAATTCTCTTATCAAGTGCATCAACAATACCATACAAATTGGATTTTGGCATGTTGCAATGCTTTGAAACAGCAAGGACGGTTTTCTTAGCAATTTTGATTGCTTTCAACATTCCCAGCAAATCATCGGGATTTGTAGCTGTATAACTAGTTTTTTTCACGTTATTCTCGGCATAGCTACTGAAAATAATCACATATAAACGTTGGAACAAATATTTATACACTAACGAATGCGAAAAAAAGCTCACAACACTTTTTTTAATCATTATAACAATGAATTAACAGCATTTGGATGCAAGATGACGCCTCATTAGCAATTTTTAACATTTCCCACTTTACCCCGACACCACATTTTGCAAAAATGTGAGCGCCATTTTTTTACAATATATAAATGACACGAAATTCTTTTGCATTAATAAAATTAAGACTATAAAGAATACTTTGAGTGTACAATAGGTTTATCTCGAAAAACAGTAAAAAAATCGATGTGCAAACTTGGGAGGAACAAATTTCGAAATCACTTGAAATCTTTGACAATTGCCAGAAGGTACAAAAAAATTTCAACATGCGTCGGAATACCATAAAGATTCGCTTACGGTCGTAACTAACGAATGTCAGTAGTCATGACAACTGTACTTTGATAGTTTGCCTGGGAAATGCAATTTCCCACTTTACCCCACTTACCCCTATATATATGTTCGTGTGGATATGTCATATATATATGTTGATATATATACAAATAAAATGGAAATCTCGGGATACATATGAATAAGTTTCACTTGATCAGTCGTGCGTCAGATAGACACACTCACTTTTTTTACTATCATTTATATCAAAAAAGTCCCATCCCCTCGATATTTATATTTTACTCTTTTAGACACTTAGTCATTATAATAATTATAAATACAGCACTTTACATAGTTTTAAACCCAAACTTTAAAAAATTTTTATTTAAAATAAAAAATTATTGTAACTTTTTGATAAAAGCCTTAAGAACAGATTTTAATAAATATAAAAAGTAATTTAACAAAATGTAAAGACCCTTCTGTTCTTTGCATATGGAATAATAAACTTTTTAAAATTTCCATTAAGTTTTTTTCACTCATCAATCTTTAAGTTCTTAAATACTTTTGCATGTGTTTTTAAAATTGTATACATTAAAAGTAGTAACTAAATATTTCACTAAACGTATATTTATTTATAGATTTGTTAATTATATTAAAGAATTTCAAATTTTCCTTCAAACTTTGATTTCAATTTACAGTTAAATTATGGATGCATTCATACATATTTTAACTAAAACCCTTTGATTAGGTATTCAGCTGATGATACTAACAAAGACAGCTATGAGAGTGTTGATAAATTTATACAAGGAATTCATAGCTTTACAACATAAATTTTTTATTGTGATTTTTAAAAAAACTTTGTCGTCACAGAAATGTAAAGGTAACTGTTTATAAAAAAGGAAATTTATATAGGAATATTTCACAAAGTTTTTATATCTGTATTGGGACTCTATTTCGATGAGACGTAAATAAAATAGAAAATTAAGTTGATGTTGATTTGATACTCATCATCCTGAAACACAAAAGTTCACATCTTTCAACACTTTCAGTATCAAATTATCATCAACTTTAATTCGAAATGCTGATGTTGATTTGATACTGAACATACTGACACGCGAAAAGTTCACAACTTTCAGTATATTCAGTATCAAATCAGATTCAATTCATCATCATTATATATTTCGACTCGGGAAGCCAGCTTACAATGTATGGTAAATACATATGTCAAAATCCGATTTTCTCATTTTCACCTTGATTTCCCACGGAAACAGAACCTCACATCTGTAGTAATGGAATAAAGATTCATCAGTTACATTAGATACTTCATATATCGCGAATTTATACATCTTGATTTTATACAAATTGTTAAAAAGACGTGCAACAGCGTTATAGATTGAAATGAGGAAGTTTCCTTCTTTAAGCCTGTACACACTATGAAGAAACGTTCAACCAAATACAAATGAATTAATTTTTTCAATCATATTTTTTTTATATGGAATGTATTTTTTATAAATGGATATGAAACAAAATATACATGATTTGTTTAAAGAATATTATTTTTTTCTAATATCTAATTTTATATGCCACCTTTTTACAAAAATAATAGTCACTAGTCAATTTATTAAACCATACAACGTTTTCCTCGTTCAATGCGATGTCATATAACACGTAACAATATGGAAGTCTAAATTATATTTAAAGATACTATTCCAAAATCCACTTTTTCGGATGTATATAAGCTAGGTTTTCGTTACTTTATGCTTCTGACAATTTATTTTGCATTAATTTAAAATTAAGTAAGTGTAATTCTTATTAATTTGACAAATTTTAGCGTTAAATATTCAAAATGATTATAATTGTAATTCAATTTTTACATGACATTTTTGTACACGATTTTGGTTTAATACGATGTAAAATCTAAAATTCGTTTTCATTTTCTACGCCCTTTTTTTTAATATACCAAATTCAAAATAAAAATTTTCCATTTGAAGGGAAAATTATAGTTTGTTTTCTTCATAAATACAATATCCTCTTTTACACGAATTTTTCTGAAACATATCTATTGTGCAAAAACAGAATTAGGTGTAGACATAGTATGCACCCGAGAAAAATAATAAAAGATTTTAACAATATTTAAAATATTTTAAGGATTACCTAGAGAGAGTCAAGCTGGTATTTAGTAAGCCTAATTAATTTTTCAAATTAACGTTTTCATTTTATATGTATTTTTATGTATTTTTATGTATTTTATAATAGTATTAATTAGCGGTAAAATCAGTACTGCTTTCTTTTTTAGACCATTTATCTAAAAGGTGTATAAATTAATTCAATTCAAATTTGAATTTTTAGCTATTTTAATCTTTAATCCTTTTTTCTTTCGAATTCGTCAGAAGTAAAACCAACCGTAATACTTAACTTTTTAAATGAAATGTTTCTTCAAAATAACAATATTAGCCTGTTTGTTTGAAAAAAATCCATTTGGTGCAATTGCAAGTGCATTTCATTCTAATAATGCACCTGAGCGGACTTTTTAAGTGAACTTAGGTATAAAATGAACATTCCACACATTTATTATACGTAGCAGAATCGAGAAAATTTAGCTAAGATCCCTCTTTTTCAATTTACGATGAATCCCACTAGATGTCACGCTAAGCGTGAAAAGAAGCGGAGTTCAAAAAATTCAGTTCAGTGCATATATCAATATGACAGCTCACATTTGTTCTGTTGATAAAAAAAAATAAAAGGAAAATTACACTTGCTTTTTTTAATTCCTGGTTTTGTACTGTAAAAATAAATAAAATTATAATTTTTTAAACATGTCTGCATTTACGGAAAATGCATTAGTTAAAAAATTATCGGAATTAAATTCTAGCCAACAAAGTATACAAACATTATCTTTATGGCTAATCCATCATAGAAAGCATCATGTTGGAATTATTAAAACGTGGTATAGGGAACTACAAAAAGGTATTATTAAATTATTTCAACTTGTGATATATTTTAATTTCTTAAATTCCGTAATTTTAGCACCCGAAGCTAAAAAGCTTATATTTATGTATTTAGCAAATGATGTAATACAAAATAGTAAAAAGAAGGGTCCTGAATATGGTAAAGAATATGGCAATGTTCTAAATAAAGTTTTATCACATATTGGAGAAACATGTTCAAGTGAAAAACTATTTACAAATCTAGGAAGAATACTAAATATTTGGGAAGAAAGAGGTGTATATGAAGCAGATGTTATCAAAGAATTCAAAACTAGATTATTTAGAAATAAAGAGATAATAGTTGCTAATAAAAAACAAGAAAAACAAGATAGTGTTAAACGTAAATCAAAGGAAACTCATAAGTCTAGTAGTAAAAAATCAAAAAGTTCAAGTGTAAAAGAAGTATTGGATCAAGTAGATGCAAAAGAACAAAATGGAACAGCTGAAACGGTTAAACTAAGCCCACATATACCATTAGGTGATCCACCAGAACCAGAAGAATTAATAAATGCTTTAAATGCTTTAGAAAATTCTGCTTCTAGCGATGTAGCTATTCGTGAAAAAATTGCGAATTTTCCGCCTGAAATTTCGGAAATTGCAACATTATCAAAATTAGAAGATAAAGAAACTGCTGCAAAACTATCAAAACAAGTAATTAAAAAATAATTTAGAAAACAACAATAACAAAAAAATAAAAATATTATTTAATTATGTATAGGTAAACGAAGCAGTTATACTATTAAATGATTATAATGCAAGGCTTGTTTCGGAAATGGAAGATCGTAAAAAATTGAGCTCAATGTTGCGTAATTTTCAAGCTGAACAAAAAGAATTACTTTTACAAGCTGAACAAAGATTAGAGGTTTGTTTAATAAATTGTGAAAATTGTTTATTTTGTTTTTATTGTCTTTTCCATTCTTATTACTTGAATATTGCTTTCAAAAAAAAAAAATATATTTTCCTAATATGCATTTGATTATTAGAACATAATTTTAATTCAGATTTTAATTAATCTATGGTTAATTTGATCATACTTCTTCTTCTTCTTCTTCTATGGTTGTGGTATCAGTCTATTCCTTTTTAAATATATTAGTACATAAATAGACGTGTATGGTTTGTATTTCATTTGTAAACGGTTTTCTGTATGCTCTGACTATAATATTTAAGAAGAAGAATCCTCATCTAAAAGCTGTGCTCCTTTTGAAGCTTTTTTCAACGATTGATACATTTGCGTGACTTTAAGTGTTAAGCTACTTTTCCTACTTTTTGCACAAATCGATTAACTCCATATAACAAAAAATCGAGAAGAATAATGAAATAGTATATATATTTTTTTAAATCCTTCTTAAATTAAAAATTCAAAAATACGATTTTGTCATTTTGTAGTATTACTACTTATTACTAGAGAAATTTGTTTTGAATATGTACAGTTTGGAGGCAATCAAGTGCTTTGAAATTAAAGTTTAATAATTTTCAAAAAATGAAGCTAATCGATTTGTGCACTGAGCGGCTCAAATAGTTGTCGCATAAAATCGATATCGATAATTTGCATGATAAATATTCACTTTAAGTTGCTTCACTTATAGACCACGGCGAGTATTAGACTGAATACGTGAAATGCTTGTAGTTCATACTCAGTAGAAAATTTCAAGCATGGTAGTGATGGGCAAATACAGTAGTGAAAAATTCGGCAATAGTCCATGCAGAACATAGACAGAATAAACTAATTGTAATCATTTGTGATGGATCCCTGCTATAGTTATTAGAGCAATCACCCAACATTAGAATGAAACTTTTATTTAATTTCTTAAATGAGCTTTGCTAGAATTTGATATTAATAGTTAGCCAAGATACGACTAGCAAAATTTGGCCATATAATGGCCAATGTGTGAGATAAACCAATTGCACATTTATTTTGTTTTGGACTGTTTATTAAGTTGTCACTATTGTCTGCCATTATATGCCGATGAACGGTTGCTGAGATTTACTCTAATATTCTTTCTCCACAGACGTCTAATACACTCTATTAGCCTCCCCTACAAGTTCTCCACAAAATAATACTCTGTATTAGAACATATGATGAAAGTGTCGAAAAATTTTCATAAAAATAAACATTAAATCATCTAATTGTGCTTAAATAGAGTTTTTAAAGTGTTAAAATTAATTAATTATATAACAAAAAAACAAATAATAATTTTTAATAAATAACATATTTGAATGATAAAAAATAATGTAAGACCCTGTAAAAAAATGTGCATCAGTGATTTTCATATCAATTCCTTATAGTAAAAAATTCTACATTTTTTAGAAAATCCAAAAATTGTAAAAAGATCTTGTGCCTGGAAATTTATTTCCATTTATTATAGTTAGCGCTAGCTTGTCGGTTTTTAAAAGAAGATCAAAGAAATTTTTTAATTAGGGAAGAATTGATTTCACTTCATATCTTTATTTAAATATTTTAAATATTGTTTAAATTTATTAAATTATGAATTTTTTATTAGCTAAAAATTTAATTTAAATCTAATTTATTAGCTAATTTTTGATATACTATTTTTGAATGAATGACAATGAAAATAGTAATATGCTAGTGAGTCCACTCCGATTGGTATTTAGGAAAACTTTCCATTTTTAATGTGCTAAGTCGCCCCATACGCTAAGCGCTAGTGAGTTCCAGGCATTGTAGACGTTTCTTTTGCACTAAGATTGCCATCAAATGTCATTTATTATTATTTTTTTTTTTTATTATAAAATGGAAAAATGCTCAGCCAGTACTAGAATTGCATGGAAAAATTATACAATAATAAAATTATTTTCACACGGACTACAGCCTCAAAATAAACGTTTTTAATGATCTTCTAATATAAATTCAAAGTCCTTTTAATTTTACTAGTAAAAAAATTCTCATTACTGAAATAAATTCATACGGAATCTGAAATTTTAATCATTTTGGTGTGTCCTCGTTTCATTTATTTATACACAAAGAATATCAATGTTACTTTTGTAAAATTCTGATGATCTATATGTATCATATTATCATATATATATAATTGTTTATTAAAATTTTTAGATAGCAGGATACCTAGACTTTGCACGTTCTTTTAATTTTTCTCAAAATTTAAAAACTAACCAATTTAATTATATTTCTAATACCTTAGAATGTAAGGTAGAATATCAATTCACTAGAATCGATGACTTTGTCGTGATACTCGTAATTTTAAAATCTAATAATATTTTTGTATATATATGTATGTATATTTTGTTTAATTGAAATTTTCTTTCTTATATGCACCCTTATCCTATATTATATATACTGTTAAATAAATAAATTTTTAGGAATATACTCAGAAGCTTAATAAAGTGAAACAAGTTCAAAAAGAGATATGCGATCATCTTTCTAATTTACCGGATCTAACACAGCTTCCAGATGTTACGGGTGGATTAGCCCCTTTGCCCTCGGCTGGGGATCTTTTCAATGTTCACTAGTAGTTAAATAAAATTTTAAAAAAGACCTACTTAAATAGTAATTAAATTAATTTTTGGTAAAATTTTTCATTGTTTAAATATTAATGCAATTGTACATATTCAAATTTTTATTATAGACATTTTTTAGTTAATATTATATTAAAATAATATAAGTTAAATTGATTTTAAGGTTTTGACATTTTTTTGAGACTTTTTTAATGGTTTTCTATGATGTTGTTGAAATTTTTACAAAATAAATTTGTAATGCATTTAAAAGTATTAATATTAAATGTAAATCTTTCTACCCCTTGTACATTTTTCAGAGTTTAACACGTTTTTAAAGTTATATTTCTGTTTAAAACAACTAAGCTAAAATTTAAAAACTAATCCTTAATGAAAGAGAAAATTAGCTGCCCCACACAATTTTTCTATAAATTCAATAACATCTGGTACAGAACTATTTGGATTCATTTTAGCAGCCACAGTTAATTTACTCCAAGCTTCACGCATTGCTTGTTTATCAGATCTTTGAAAATTTATACTAGGACGTCCATTTATTGGATATGCACATACTATACATGATATATCACCTGGGCCTAAACTTGATTCAAATAATCCTCTTTCATTCATAGGTAAACTCTTAAGTGAACATAAAATTAATATTAATTTTTTTTTTCCTTTCATAAAATTGAAAATTTTAATATATACCTGATCGACTCTTTGATCCATACTTACAGCTAATACCCATTCTCTGATTTCTTCATGTGATCCTATATCATTTTTTAAATGTATTTCTTCTGGTATTGGTACTGAACTTGGAAAATCAGTTGCTGTAAATTCAGAATGATCTACCAAATTACCAGATCCTTCTTCAATGGCTTCACAAATATCAAGATAGTGATTAAGTAAAACAAAAGCTTCTGATTCTCTTGCTTGTGATCGTAGATCGATACCAGCCTCATAGAAACCTTTATCTGCTGGTATTAAATCAGTATATCGTAATAATGCTATTGAAATTTTTGTACTGATATTTTGTAATGATTGTATTTGACGACAGGCTGCACGAGTAGCATAATAATGTGAAATAAGTAAAAGTGTATCAAATCGTTCAGAAAAATCTGTTTCAAAATGATCTGATGTTTTAATTAACTAAAAATTATTTTGTTAATTTCTTTTGAAATTTATTTTTTCAATGATAAACCTGTGTTAACTGAAATAAGAATGTTCGTAAATCTTTCCATAAATCTCCGGCTACTTGTTCCCGAAGTGCAAAACATTCGAGTGCTATTCTATTGTATATATTGAAATTTTGTTGTAAAACTGGAGTACTATAAGTTAAATAAAGAGAGAGTGCCGATGGTGCATCTCCATCTCTTATCAATTGTGCAGAATACATAGCCAAATATTTGTGTAGAACTTGAGGATTCTGTTGTTTAGCTTTTTCTAAACAGCGCATCCACTGTCCTTGCTGGGCAAGTATATCTAATGCCTCCATTATATCTAAAATAGTAGTTTTTTTTTGCAATTAATATGAAAATTTATATCAATTTAGTTGAATTTGAGGAGAATTCCAACATTATTTTCTTTGTACATGAAATAATGACATCAAAAAGTGATTCATTCCTACAATTAAATTCCGTTTTTCACATGAGAATTTTAATTATTAATCAGTTTTGAAAACAAACTTTATTTTTTCTTTAAATTTTTAAAAATGTATTCAGAAATTTACCGTATTTGCTTTTTAATTTTTATTCATAACATTTAGTAAGATTTTGCCTTTGCATTATTCTAAAAAATTGTTTACTTTTCTATCATTGAGATACTCACAAAAGTGCGTGTATCTGATATCGAGAGTTTTAATATATTTTAAAATAGGTAAAAGAAAAATTACCTCTTTAGAACTTGAGTTTATTAATATTTTTGTCTTTTCTTTAACTTTTTCTTCTCGTACGCATTTGCAACAATTGTCGCGTTTATAATAATCTCTTTCTCTTGGAGAAATTTATTAATAATATTAAATAATTTCTTTTAATTGTATAAAAGAGGAATTTTGAGTAAAGAAATTTTACACTTCTATATTTCTGGGAGATGGAAAAATAGTCTAGGGGAAAGCAAAATATAATTAAATAAGTTTTGGACTTTAAATAAAAATAAGAAATTAAATTAATGTCAACTTAAGCCTGTTAAACTTAAGAAAAAATCTGTCGAAATGTTGAATTCAGTTTTGGATAATGTTTTAGAGGTTTATGGACAATCCAGACATGGAATATCTTGGGTAGTGTCCTAAAATATGTTAGCTCATCTATAGTAGACTCTATAAACAGTGGGGAATGTCCAATCTGTATTTGATTTCTTTGTCAATAGCATCAATCCCATCAATTATTTAGCGGAGTAAACTCTAAAAATTTATAGCAGATTTACCCAGAAAAGGTTATGGTCTGACGTCTATAGCTGGCTGAATGTAATAATAAAATTCTCTAAAAGCTGACTTTTGTACATTTGATATTTTAAAATTTTTTAATAATCTTTGTATAAAAAAAATAATTTTTTTTTATAGAAAGATTTTGAAATGCAATGGAAATTAGAAATTTCAAATTAAAATTAAAATCATCTAAAGATATAATTTCAGATCTAAAACAAAAATAAAAAATAAAAGCAATCTAAACAAAAAGTTTACCTATGTCTGCTAACTGTTCAACATTTCCTTCATTTTTAAGTTTCGATTTTTGATAGGATTCTACATAAGAAACATACTCAGGACCAATTTCTTTTGCTAGCCTTCTAGCCTTATTCCATTCTTCAGTCTCAATAAATACATTAAGTGCTTCTTTTGGTAATTCTGCATTTAAATAAACCTGTACTGCTTGTCCAATTAATTTCATTTTAACTAAACGTGGTCCTAATTTATTTGCAATTTCAATTGCATCTTTATTTTCTAAAAATTGATTACATATCTCAGCAGCTCGTGTTAATGATCTTTCAATTGTATTTTGTTCAGCATTTGTTTCATCAATTAATAATAAATATTCTATTGATTTTTTAAAATCTTCATTTTTAATATATTCTGATGCTTGACGAATAATTTTTTTTGAATCTTTCATATCAAAGCTATATGAACTATTTAATAATCTTTGAATATCATTTAATGCTGATGGTAAATGAACTTCAGCAATCCTTTTTGCATCTTCAAACATATTATTTTGTTTATAGTAATCAATTATCATATCTGGACGTTGTGCTTGAATTAAAAGATTCTCATATTCATATTTATTGTTTAATTTAATTTCATTTTCTGCTTGATTAATTAGAATATCATTAACAGCTTCAGGTAAATATTGTTCAGCTATACGTAATGCTGAACGCCATTCATTATTATGAGTATACATAAGGATTGCTTCTTTTGGTTTATTTGCTCTTATAAATTCTTTTTCAGCCTCAATAAATTTACCTTCATCTTCAAGAGAAATTGCTTTTTTTAAATAAATAACATCGATTGGTTTTTGTATAATTTGGCATAGATCAATAGCAAAATCATATTGATTTGTATCACATGCTAAATCTATTACATCATCTATTATACTTAATTTTGATAGTAGACGAGCAGCACTTTCAATGCTAAGTGATTTAGCCCACATAAATGCTACCTAAAAATGAAATAAAATTTCATTATTTAATAACCATTTTTTATTTTTTTTTTTGAAAAACAAAAATAAAAAATAAAATAAAAATCTTTTAAAACCTGAATTTTAGCTCCTTCAACTCCTTTTTCTTTAGCTACACGATATCCATCTTCCCATTTTCCATTACCACAATACATATGAACTGCTGATTTCCAATCACCAGCAGCTAAAAAATGAATTTCAGCATTTCTCCATTTTCCTTTCGATTCTAATTGCTTAGCAAGGCTTAGATGAGTATCTTCAACAAGTTCATTATGATATTCTTCAACGAGTCTTATCATATGATCATAAATTTCAAGACGTTGATACATTGCAATTGCGAGATCTGGCTCATTTACAGATACAAGGACTCGTTCTGCTTCACGATACTTTCCTTTTAATTAAAAGAAATTGATAAAGCTCAATTGAATACATTTAAATTTATTAAATCTATAAGCCGGACAAAAAAGGAAGGTTAAATATCCTAGCGTAGAAAACTTCTTTGGAAATATTGAGCACCCATTTTCTTAATTGAATTTTGCTACAAAAATCCAAAAAACTGAAAATGAGCAAATTTATAAGAAGATCTAATAATTTTTGTAATTTGTAATCCCATTGATTTTTATTCATTTTCAATAAATTCTATGTTAATTTGATGCATAAAATGTTGATTATTGCTCCTAAGATAAACCTGGGAAGCATTAGATACAATTTTCATGTAAATAGGTAGGATCTCAACGCATTCTTATGATTTTCAGTTAGTTCATTCATGAAGTCCAGTTTCGAATACGCCTTCAATTTACCATTTTCATCTATAAAATCTTAAATCAGGTTTTTCTACGGTCATGCCTGGAGCGAAGCGGAACAAAAATTAACATATTCAAAAATATACCAATCCGCTTCCATTTAATCAGGAAAAATAGCTTTAATAAATAGAAAGTAGGGAGCAGCCAGCATAACTAATTTTTACGCTGAAAAAAAAAATATAACGATGATTTTTGTGAATATTCTACTTCAAAATTCATTAAAATTTCTTCGGAAAAAATAGTTGCTATAATTGATCAAATTTAAGCTTGAATATTCTTAAGAAATTCACCTCTTTTTTTAAAGAATAATTTTATCAAAGACAAACCTGAAGTTTTGCCAACATTTTAATATTTGGAACAATTTCAAAAGTCCGTCACTTTTATAAAAAATGTATTTTAATATATACCTTTCTTTTCCAGATCTTTAGCTAATTCAATAAACATATCATGAACTTGTTCAACATTTAAATATTTTTCTGCAATTTTATATGATTTTTCCCACATTCCGTAGTTATTTAATAATTCAATTGCTTTGTCAAACATTTCAGCACGTATAAGAATATCTTCAGCTGAATCAAAATCACCACTAACTGCTAAATTTTTAGCTAATTCTGATGCATATTTTGCTATTTCTGGTGGATCGTCGACAACTTTTGCAATTTGTACTGCTTTACGCCATTGTTTAGCATTAACTGCAGCTTCGAGTGCCTTTTCTGTTGCTCCAGCCTCAATAAAATGATTAATAGATGCATCAAATTGTCTTTTTGATACAAGATATTCACCCCATTCTTCTTCAAGTTGTATGACCTCATCCGGTGCAATTTTACGTGCTAATTCTAATGCTCGAGCATATGATCTACCTTTACGAAAAAATTTTAAAGCAGATTCTTGATTTGATAATTTCAAAGCTATATCCCCAGCTAACTCAAAGTTTTCTGAAAATAAATTGTTTTTATCTTTTTAATATTTAATAGTAAAAATCAAGTTTTTATTTACCATTTTTTATTAAACTTTCAGTTATATTTAGCATTAAGTCTTCATCTTGTAAAAGATGAGGAGATTTAAGTATCAGATTAGCTGCCTTACTTGGTTTCTTAGACTTAAGATATAAATTTATAGCTTGAGTTAGTTCACCTTGTCGTTCTAAAATACGTCCAGCTTTATCTTCTTGCCCAGATATTAATAGAAAACTAATTATTTCTTCTTTAAGTATTTTTAATCCTGGATATCCTCGTTTTTCAGCTAAAATAAGTGCTTGATCGTATAATTTTAAATTTTTATACATAGATATAGCTGCCTCAAGATGGCCATCATTTAAATAAATTTCTTCAGCTGCCTTTAAATCAGAATCTAACAATGCTATTCTAGCTAAGATTTCTGGGCATATACTATTTTCTCCAAATTTATCTTTAAAATTATCATCAATTTCAATCATTTCATTAAGATAAAAAACTTTAGAAGCATTTCCAAGAGCTGCATAACATCTCTGTGCTACTCTTAAATTTAATTGATTTAATGCAATAATTGCCAGATTATGCCACATCGCTTTTGCAGCTGGCTTTTCACCAAGTGACTCAAGGAATACAACAGCACGTGCAAAATCTCCATCATTTATAGCTGTTCCAAATTCAACAAGTCCTTCGTCAAGTTCATAACTGAATTCAGCTGTTCCTTCTTTGGTTTTGACTGTGGTTCGTCCCTAAAGCAGAAAATTTTATGATTATTCGTTTTGAACTGAAATTTATTTTAGAAAAATTAAAAAAGGCATCAAATTAATTTTTGGCAATTAATTAGCTTCAAATAATATTGAATTAATGTATCTAATTATTGTTTTTGTGGTTCATATCTCAACTTTTACTGTCTTTGTTTTTTTGTTTGACTATTAAATGATCTTTTTAATAAAATATTATATTTTAAAACCCTTTCATGACTTTTGAACCTAATTTTTTTAAATACATCCTTTTCATTTCTTTCTATAAATATGTTCAATAATCTATTTTTAAACAAATCTGTTGTTTTTGGATAAGATAATGACTATTATAGTAGCTAAGTATGAATTTAGATGAAAATTTTGGTGCTGCTAGCATAGGCCTGCCATAAATCTTTGAACACTGACTGGGAAATTTGAAATAAATAGATATATTATGGAGATAAATCAAAAATTTAGATTAGAAAGTCTTTTTAATTTTGCTTACATAGAAATTAAAATTTAAAAAAACCCTCCAAAAATTAATGAAATTTATGAAAAAATCAACATTCAAATTTTTCGGGCTTACGCTTTTCATTTCATTAATTATATATGCATTGAATAATGCTTTCTATTGTAGTTGTTTTTAGTAAGTTACGTTCTTGCGTCCATTGCGATTAAATCAAGGAAAACACTCGCTTCACATGACCATTATCTGCTGGAATAGCAAAATTAAATTGACAAATTTTGCGAAGATTTGCTTTTCTTTCTTTTTCTTTAGTTTTTTTGAAAAAGTATAACCACTTCTCCTGCATATCTTTTTGGTTCCATTCATCCGACATTTCACATTCCGTAAACGATTTTAAGTAAATAAATTCTCATAGTGAATCATCTAATCATCTAATATTATATTATGTCATTGGCTTAGTCCACTGTTCCCGATATCCGATGGCAGTGCTGAAGAAATCTCAAGTTTCTTGGTCTAATGTTCGTGATTGTGTTGCATTAATTACGCGTTAACGCTTTTCAACTGTCAGAAAGAATGTAAATATGATCTTTTATTGCTACTTGAAACCTTTATTAAATTATTTACATTTTCTGTTTGCCAGACAACCAAACTGTCATCTAAATATTTTAAACTTTTAAATTTTGTTAGTAAATTCATACATTTATCACTATTTAAGAAAATAAGTCTCGTTGTAAATAAATTGCAAAAAGAGTAAAACAAAAAATCATAAAAAACTTTAAAATTTTACCAATTTCTATTTTAAAAGCTTTTTTGAAATATTGTAGAAAATACAAAATCTAGACTAGCAATAATACTAAAGTGAATTTTCTCAACGTTATCTTTTTTGATAAATATGATCTAAAATTATATCTCTTTTTATATTTCCTTGTCAAGTTTCACTCTACCACAAAACATGACTTCCACCACATAAATCCCCTGCCGAAAATTAATTTTAATATATAAAACTCATTTTTCTTTGTATTTATACCATGTAGCCTCAAACTAGCTAAATTAGTTTTTTAAGTAACTATAAGATTTGTCTGAGAATAAAAATTTTTGGTTAAGCACAATTACAAGTCATTAGGCATTATTTCATACATATATATTTACTTTATAGTTAAGTAAATGGAATTAGAATCTTTATTTCTAGCTTCTTTCCAAGCATCTTCCATTTTTTTTTGTTTCGGTATTTATCAGTTCTAATATTATGTCTTAATATGTACTCAAAAAAAATAATAAGTTTTTGTTTTTCAACTCACATTCTCTCTGATAACATCAAATGCTTCCCCATTTACATGAATTAATGTCATATGTTCTGGAAAATCTATATTATACCAAATTATAAGATTTTTATCAGTTTGGGCAACAGCTACATCACTTTGAATCACCCATTGAACAAATGAGACTTTATTTAAAAGAACTTGTTTTTTCCCTGTTGTAATGTCAACTAAAAGTAATCTAAAAATATAAAAAGAAATTACTTCTATAATTTATTTTAATTTAAAAACAAAAACCTCATCCTTTTATCACGGAATAATAATTTATGGCCAGTTTCATTTAATTCAATCCAATCAATTTTCGAATCATGAGATATTTGAGAAATTATTGTATTTTTAATTAAATCAAGTACAGAAATTGTTTTTAAATCCAATAAAAAAGCCAATACTTTATTATTACTATAAAAAAAATATAACAAAAATTTTAAAGAATTCTTTTTTTATGCAAATAATTACTTAGAATTTCCTCTTTCATTAAGTCTAACAGATATAACATGAGGATTAACAAATTCAGTACGAACAGATCCTAAAATAATATTTTCACCATATTCAACTAATGTTAGTTCACCAGCATTAAATATTAAACAAACATTTGGATTTTCAAAATAAAAACGTTCATTTCTACCAGATGACATCCAAGGGATTTCACTTGATAAATTTCGTATCATATCATGTAGAATTAAAGTTTCTTCAGTTCTAGCAACAGCATAATTATCTTTACCCATTAAACGAACATCATCTATTTCTAAATTTAATTCAGAATTAATTATAGTAGTAGAATTTTTTTGATCATGTAAAGATTTTATAATAACACGACTTGGTGCTACAAATGTAAATTCATATTTATCCTGCCAAATTGTCCTCTTATGTACTGATTCAAAGAGAATAACAGCACCAGATGAAGAACCAATAGCAATTCTGTAATGATGTAAAGTAAAAAATGTTAATAAAAAATGTAAATTAATAGAGAATATTTACTTGGTTCCATCTTTTCGCCAATTTATTGAGGTTATAGAATAAAAATATTCAATTTCTTTGTTTAATGCTTCAATCCATGAATTATGTCTAGAATCCCATGAATAAAGTCGTATTCTATTGAAGCTACCAACCGCTATAATTTGTCCATTAGGGCTACAAGATGCAACCGTAAAATCTCTTTCATCCTCTGACCGAGTAAAATCGAAATTGCGTATTTGCTGGCCCTTAAAAAATTTAGTAAAATTGTATGCATCTTGCATTTAAAAGCTATTGATTATATTTATTGCTTAAAAACAAAGATTAAGGGTTAAGTTTTAATATAATAAATAACACTAATTTGTACATCCAACCAGTAGCGTTGGTAGCTCTTTGCAGTGGGGAAATATATTTGGAGTCACTCAACTTTTTTAGGAATCTTAGGATTTTTTGTCTTTGATTATATTAGCCAATATTAGCCAAGAGAGGGGATTGATAACTCTAATCCGATCCCTTTCAAAATTACTGCTTTCTAATCTTGACAGAAACAAATTCCTTCTCTAACGTAAATAACTTTTGGTAATCAAGTTTTAGCATTTTCTGGCCAGAAAAAAGTCAAGTGTTTAATGATTTTTATAGTTTTTGTTTTATCTATAGAGAAACAACAAAAATAACAAGCATGACCTTAGGAAAATATGTTTGCATTTGAAAATTTTCAGAAAATTTATTTAGTTCAAATATTTTTGCATAGATCTTTGAAGATGTATTTGAATGTATTGCCATTCATCTTTTAGCCAGGATTGATAGAGGGTAAAAATCATTTTATTTGAAATATTTTCATTTTGTTTTGAATTTTGTGAGTAAATCAGAAAAGAATGTCATAAGTTTTTAGTTATTAATAAAGTAATTTTTTGAAATTTGTCTTTGTCTTCTTACAATAAAATATTTTTATTTCATTTTCTTTTATGGAAATATTTCAAAAGTGAAAGAAATTATTACATTTTTAAATCATTGTCCTGTAGAATCGGTTTTATATTAAAATTGCACATAGTACATTCAAATTCTTTATTTAGTTTTTATGGAATTGATTTCCTAGATGGAAAAATTTTAAAAAATTATACACTGCGTAATTTTATTCAGAAAAGAGAACTTTATTTTAAATTAGAGATTGTGTACTTAGCTTTAGGTGTCTGTATTTGTAGATTTCTGATTTGTTCTAAGCTTATCTAGCTAGACCATCTATATCGCTATTTGCTAAGGTAATCACATATTGAGCCAATTTATGTGTAGCCAAATGCTAAATACCGAATATTATTTATTCATTAAATAAATGTGAGTTAGTACCTGAGTTAAAATTGAAATTTTAACTTGACTTGAACCTGCTTGAACTTTATGTCATCTAAATAATGTTTCATGAAATTATACGAAAAAAATACATCAGCTAAAGTTTTGTAATAAAATTGTGTCCTAAGTGGAAGAATAATGCTTTTTCAAAGAGCATATGTAGGAATAAATATGAAAGGGAAAATATCACCTTTAGTAGAACCCGTTGAAGGATTTGAGCTACAACTGCTGCCAACCGTACGATGGTTTTAAAGGCAATTTCAAAGTTCATTTTATATGGTATATATTATACAGGGTGTCCCAGAAATGATGAATAATCCGTTGAGGTAAGAAAGTAGACAAAATTTCATCAACAAAAAACACAAAAAGTGGGGGTCTAACTTTTTTCGTTTTCGAGTTACAGCCTTTTGAATTTTTGAGGCTTCGTTTTTACCCCCACGCACTCTATCACTTATAACTTTTGAATCTATGTAATAACGAGTAAAAAAAAAATACTTTTTTATAGCTTACAATATTGTTTTATTATTAGAAAAACAAAAACTTAAAAATATTAACAAATGGTGGAGAAGAAAATTTATAAGTAGAACCGTTGGTAAAAAACCTGGGCATTTTTTGACGTTTTTTGCGTTTTTCTTAGAAAAACATCCTTATAATTTTTGTTTTTTATTTTATTTTCTTAAACTACAAATGTTTTGCAATGAAAAGTTCTTAAATTGTAATGGCCTAACTCTTTTTCATAGTGCAATAAAATCGATCAAAGTGAGCCTTTCCCGATAACTTAATAAGAATTTTTTTTATTTTTTCCCTAGAAAAAAGTCCAAAGGGGTTAGATTTGGAGATCTTTGAGGCCAAACTACAGGTCTACCTCCACCTATCCATTGATGAAAGGTTTTGTCAAGATACTGAAGAAATGAGGCCAAAATGAACTGGAAAACCGTGTAGCCGGAGACTTATTGGAATTGTCACCTCTTCCAATAAATCTACAAAATTATTTTGAGGAAATTTTACAAAATTTAATGAATTCATAACCTGAGGTAGTTCAAAGAACTAATCAGTTGATCATCTATCATAGCAGCCCGTACATTGATGGAAAATTGGTGCTGAAATCTTGAAGGCCGAATAGCATGTGGGTTTTCTCTAGCCCATTTATGTAAAAGAAGCCTCATCCGTCCTGATTGCTTTTTAGGTTTTTTAATAATAAAACAATATTGTAAGCTATGAAAAAGTATTTTTTTTTTTACTCGTTATTACATAGATTCAAAAGTTATAAGTGATAGAGTGCGTGGGGGTACAAACGAAGCCTGAAAAATTCAAAAGGCTGTAACTGGAAAACGAAAAAAGATAGACCCCCACTTTTTGTGTTTTTTGTCGATGCAATTTTGTCTACTTTCTTACCTCAACGGATTATCCATCATTTCTGGGACACCCTGTATATATATCGGAAATTGGTTTAACTTGTAGAAAGTAAGAAAAGTGTCAAAAGTGACTTATAAAATGCAACAAAAAAGGTTAATTACCCAATTTTATAGCAGAAGATTTGAAAAAAATAAGAATTTATTTTTTAAATTTATAGATATTCATAAATTTGCAAAGTTATTTTAGTAATGAATAAGCTGTTCATGCCATTACTGAGAAAATAAAGTTAGTAAAATAATATTATTTTGAACATAATGAATCTTTTTGCGTTCAAAAAATTATTTTACATCCTCCAAAAATTCTAATTTGGTGTACAATGAGCTAAGAAAAATACAGGATGAATATTTAGTTGAAAATATGTTGAATGCCAGCAATATTATAATATAATTCATTAAGGTATTAGTCTTAACTACACACAAAAGTATAATAACAAGAATTTTAAGTAATTCCAATAGGAGAAATATGAACCATAAAGAAACTCATTTGGAATAAGACAGTGATTAATTTATTTTATGTAGTATGCCATGTAGGAAATAGGTAAGATTGCAGTTATTTTAGCCATTAAAATGATCTTTGGTGATGGAACTTCTTTTTTTTTCATCGATTAAAAATGCACACTTTTCTTACAAGGATTTGCCATATTAGAGCACAACATATAGTATGTTTAGAACTAACAAAGTTTTAGATAATTTGACGACCTGTCAAAAAAGATTTTTATGGATCACTTATTTATTCATTTTTTTTTTTAAATATACCTGTGAAAAACTATAAATTTAATTACTTAACAAGATTTCTTATAGAAACTATAAATTTATACCTTTGAGTCGTAAATAACAATTTTTTTGTCACATCCAGCAACTAGAATTCCTGTCTGTGACCATGCAATAGCAAATGGTGGCACTGGATGTTGTATAATACGTCCTGATGTTTCTATTGTTTGATTAACTACAAAAAAACGTATAATTGATCCATCCTGATGTCCAGATAAAAATCCAGTACCCTTATAATTGCTAGTCAGGGATACAGTTATACTTCCACCATTATATAAACTTTGAGATTTATTGGATTTACAATTAAGTAAACGAATTTTTCCATCATCAAGTCCTGAAGAAATATTATATTATTTTTTTTTTCTTAATTAAATTTAAGAATTTACGAATTATCATTTACCAACTATAATAGGTCCAGTACTTAACCAAATCATTGATGTAACTAAACTACCCTGAGGGAATTTATTACAAATAGTTTTTTTCTCTTTCCAACCTTCACCAAGTTTATATACATAGATAATACAATCACTTTGAGCAACAGCTAATTTTATTGAATCCGAACTAAAAGATATTCCTCGTATAATATATAAATTTCTTCCTTTATCAGGATTATTGGGTTTTGTTGAGAATTTATCACATCGTTCTCCAAGTTCATTGAAAATAAGAATATGATTGTCAGCGGTAGCAACAGCCAATTTTTTATTATTTGGTGACCATGATAAACCGGCAATTCTATTCAAAGTATCCTGTTATATAAATAATTTTGGTTGTTGTTATTATTTTTGTAATTTTTATTAAAAACATGAAATATTTATAATATTATTTACCTGACCATCGAGAATTGTTTTAAAAAATTTTAGTTGCATTTTTATATCAAATTGTTATTTTAGAGCCGTTGCTATGGAGTTTTGGTTGATAGTAAAAACAAAATAAGTGAGTTCAATGCTTTAACTGGAAGGATTACAATGAAACTTTTATACAATACATTAAAAGTTAACAATGCCTTGTAAATTATTCATCATATTTTAAGAACTGTGACTATAACTCAAGCTCTAGTATATATTTTCTAATAAAATAAAAATATTATGCTTTGTATAGCAAAATGAACGCTATTAAATTTAATTTATTACATTCTAGCCCCCCTCTCTTCTCCCTATTATATTGTTATAAGCAAGTTTGTAAGATTAAATTGAATCTAAAGCATGACAGAGAAAATAAAAATTGAACATGGAACAAATGAATGCAATAAAAATTTTTGGTTGCAATTTACATAACAATTAAGGGGGAGGTTCGGTATTATTTAACTTTTTTTCCCATTTTTTTTTTATTTTTTTAAATTGATAAATTGATTTTTTTAAATTAAAAATTTTGTGTGAAAACTTTAAGTTTATCGGAGTAAAATTACCGAAGCTATGAGCATTTGAGCTTCCTTTGCTCTAGTGAGTGAGCAAAACTTAAAATCGTTTAATATAATTATTAATTTTATAATAAAAACAAATAAGTTGACTTTTTAAGTAAAAATCGGTATTTTGGATTCCAAAGGCTACCAAAAATTGAAAATTCGAAGTTAAAAAAAAATAATCTCTAGTTGTTAGCTTGAAAAACTTTTCTTTTAATAAATGAATTTTGTTTCTAGATGATTTTGTTGCGAGTTATGATGAACACCGCAAAACAACTATTTTTCGGGTCGCTTCCAGAAATTCGCTGCCACCCACTTATTAATTAAAAAGTAAAAAAAAAAGGAAATTCTACTCTAAAAACAGTTTTAGAAAAGAAAATAAGATTGTTTGTTGTGTTGTTATAGAATTTGATTGATCCATTTAAAAACTTTAAAGAATCCAGCTCGGAGCTGGAAAAAAACTTATCGCCCCCGGGTGGGCTCGAACCACCAACCTTTCGGTTAACAGCCGAACGCGCTAACCATTGCGCCACGGAGGCTTGAGAATGAGTGGTCTTAATCGAAAACTTGTACATAATCTAGAATTGTTCTTGTAAGGAAAACCCAGTAGGGAAACCGTGCGTTCATCAGTGAATTTCTATTTGACGAATTCTTGCGTGCGTGAGTGCATAAGTGAAAAATTCATAGGTAGATCATACAGAAAGTAGTCCTCATAACCAATCAATGATAGGAACCTTTCCAAATATTTAATACGAATTTTTTTCTTCTAATACAAAAATTTTTATACCATGAAATGGGTCTATTCACTATAATTTCTAAGTCGTCAAATGTCTCTCTCGTCCCATATTTAATCAACTTAATGATTATGATGTACAGCTAATCATGATAATTAATCTTAAGTTAATTATGTATTTTATGCCTGTAAACGCAACGAAACTGATTCTGGGCCAGTAAGGTTATGTGGTTGAAAATAATAGAATTCCTTCCTTGCATAGATTTTAAATATTAGAGTGTAATTAGCTTTTACGCATGACGAGCATATTCATAATATACTCACTAAAAATAATTGATTCAGGGTTGATAATCAATAACTGCTCTATTGCAATTTTTTCATGGATCTTATATTCATTTCATTCACAATGGCCCTGTTTTAAAAAGATGAATCAATGATGTAGAAAGAAAATGTAAAAAAGAAAACGTAAAACAGTTATGGCTGCTACAATAAATTTTATCATATTTTTTGTCTCTAAGTGAAAGCACATCAGCTATATAAATATATGTATATATATATATATATATATATATATATATATATATAAATATTACTGTAATTATAAATTTATCATTATGTAAATCTTTTGAACTCAAAATTTGTCTATACTTAATTTATACTCTTACAAACTCCTCAAGTAGAATCATCTCATATAGAACTTCGTTAAAGGTTATCAAATAAAAACTTCTTCTTTTTGCAGAAAATTAAAAGAAAATATTACTAAAAAATTGTTTAAATCAATTTGGTAAGTCTTTGGGTATTTTTTACATAAACTTTTATTTTTATTGTTTAAATCTTTAACTAAAGTCGTTGTAATTTCAATGCTAAAAATAATAAATCAGCTAAAAGAAACATAAAATATAATGACTTTTTTTCAGATACCTGCATTTCAATAAAATTTCAGACTAATTTTTATCAGCTAGACAAAACCTTTTCTTTTTTAATGACAGAAAACGTGAATATATATTGTATAAATAATATTTGTTTTCTACAAACAGGCTTTTTGTGCCAATTAGATTACTCGTTAACTGATAACTTCTCAATATAATTAAATTTCAAAGCATAAACAGCTTTTTCTTTGTATGTACGAACACAAAAATTTTGTGTATATTGACATTTGTTTTTGGTTTGTAGTAATTTTTATTAAAAATTTTATTGAACTATTTTAGGGAAAATTACAAAAATATTAAAAATGAAAAAAAAACTTATCCGCCCCCGGGTGGGCTCGAACCACCAACCTTTCGGTTAACAGCCGAACGCGCTAACCATTGCGCCACGGAGGCTCTATTTAAAACTAGTTAAGAAACCACACATCAATGAATTTCTCATCAACAAAATCTTACGAGCTTTATGATGGAAAAAAACATCAGTATGAAAAATCCACAGACAGAGCGTGCCGAAAATCGCCGTCATAATTTCTTTTTTATGCAGAAAGTATAGCCATAACGGCTACTTTTCGTCCACTTTTCTAACAAAATTCATTGATGTTTTCCCCGAGATTGTTGTTATGTCTGAAAAGTAGGCCTCTTTCAATGATGAAGTAACTCTACTTACGCAACTGGGAAAAGTACATAATATCTATTTGTATGTATACTCTAGTACAGTGCTATTCAAACCGGGTGCCAAAGTGGCACCGAAGCCATATTCAAGTGGCACCAAAGCCAATACGCAGTCGATTTTTTTTTTCATTTTTTGGATTAATTCTAAGATTTCGTTAAGTATTATTTATCACAATATGACGCATACAGGGGCGTATCGAGCGGGGGGTGTGACACCCCCCCAAAATAGTCGGCAGTCGGCAAATCTCAGTTATTCTATCGTGCAATTCAAATATGAAATTGGTAACTTGACATGGATTCACGAATTCTGGAATTTCCGAGACTACATTTTATGAAGAATGATAGGTGTAATTTCTTTAATTGTTTTTTTATTTCAAACTTTTTGCATTCGACTGTGAATATATAAGTTAGCACTTCCAAAAATATCTAATAGATTTTTGGTTGAAAGTGCTAATTAAATGATACCAAGTGAATCAAAATAGAGAAGTAGTAATTATAGAAAACTTAACACTGATTATTTCTTCTATTAGAATGAACACTGCAGTCAGTTTTTAAATCACAGTGATTCAAGTCATAAATCATTGCGACAACACACTGATTAAATACGAGTTTATTGAGTAAGTGAAGACACTTTCGCAATAGCAATTTTGAAGAATGCTAAACGATGAAGAATAATAAAACAAGTGCTTACCAAAAATTCCAATTTTGTACGTATAATGGTTTCGTTTGATTACTCATACCTTATTTTATTTGCTAATAAATTTTGAAATTTTCCGTTCAAGGTTTTTTCAATTCCATATTGAATAAGTATCAAAATTCACAGTTTGGATTCATAAACAGCTCAGTTACATTTGCTAAAAAACTAGATATCAGTCCTGAGCATGATTTTTCAAAGCATCACAGAACACATCGTATACCAAAAAAGTATAATGAATACCCAGAAACAGCTACTAATTTCGAGTTTATAACAAGGAATTTAGATCTGTCTTGCAAGTTTTCACAAGCTATATTGACAACAATTTTTCAATATTCAAAAAATTTTCAAATTTCCAGTTAACAAAAGCAACGTTACGATTGAGTTAATCGAATCTATTGTGCAATTAGACCCAACATTTTTCACAGAAGAACCAGAATGCTTGCTTGCTGAATTAGAAATTCTTTTGGATTCACGTACAGAATGTACGAATTTTGGAGATATTTCTAAAATAGTGTTCAATTTGCGTAAGGTGATTTCGTTGGCGCATAAGCTTGTTTGTTTTATTTTGACTGCTCCAGTGATATCAGCTTCTTGTGAACGCTCATTTAGTAAATTAAAACTAGTTTTGAATTATTTACGTACAACAATGGGGGATGATCGTTTGAATGCGCTGATGTTGTTTCGTTCTTCGAAGATAAAGTTCACAAAATTAGCCTGCGTGAAGTCGTTGAGAAATGATCGGTATTGAAACATTGCAGAGTTAAATGCTGACATCTATCATTCTATGGATAAGACAATGCTCATTGTGTACTTAATACTTTTCTTAAGAATTATTTTTGCGATCGTTTAGCTGTGATTATGTTGCTTATTTCAAAAAATTCTTTAGAGTAATTATTTGTTTTGTTATAATAAAATTCTATAATAGTTAATTTGAACACACTGATATTACTATATTTCCACCCACATGCCACATATGCAGTCATGGCAGCACGAATTTTATTTCTTATGCGATTTGGTTGCACATCTCAACGATTTAAATTTGAAATTACAAGGGCGAGATAAATTCGTTTGGGATCTTGCAAAAACTGTAACTGGATTTAAGCTTAGATTCGTTTTATTCAAAAGTAAAATTGAGGCTGGCGAGTTTGAGAATTTTCCTACCATATACAAACACTTTGGAGAAGAAATGTTTGATACAACTGATTTCGTTAAATTAATTGACATTCTAATTTAAGAATTCGACACACGTTTTTCTGATTTCAAAGAGCAAAATATTATATTCCAATTTCTCAAAAATCCATTTGATTTAAATCCAGATACAGTAGCAATTTTATCAGAAATGCTTGTTGTCAAAAAGCATCAGCTTGAATTTGGTCTGGCCTTGATTGCACAGAGAACCATTTGAAAAATCTTAAGTTGCATTGAAATGTGGAAAGAACTGATTCATTTTTAGTTTTGAAAAATGCAGTACATGTGCATGTTTGGTTCCACATATTTGTGTGAAAGTACGTTTTCAAGTCTTGTATGCTGCAAAAATAAATATCGTAATTCAATTCCACAAGAGAACTTAGAATCCGAATTACGTTGCGAATTAGGTGAAAACAAACCAGATTTTGTGAAAATGGCTAAATCCAAAGAATATCATCCGTCACATTGAATAAAATAAAGTTTAAAATAAAGTATGAATATAGAATCAACCTTTATTTTTTTGGATAAAAAGTCTTATTTTAACTTTTAATAGAGGAATATGGAATTTGGCACCCGGTAAGTTTTTGGTGCCACTTATTTGGTACCTCAAAAAAAAGAATTGAATAGCACTGCTCTAGTATAAGGAAAAACTTTTTGGTCTTTTGCTAATAGTTTCATAATGAAATCTAATTATATCTGACATTAAATCCAAGATGTTAATTTCATTTAAATATATTACTTCTTTTGAACAAGAAAAACAAAAAAGGGGATAAGAAAGCCGTTTAAAGGCTTTAAACATTTTCCTTATATTTTCAAATGAATGAAAGAAACTTTTGTTTTTTGAATAATTTAAGCTATAAATTATGAAGTTGAATAATGCAACCTCTAAATTATAATAAATATTAATTACTGTAGTAGATGTGGAACTTTTATAGAAACTTTTATTTCATCACAAAACTTAAGAACAGTTCTTTTTTCATAGTGTTATAAATATTTGTTCTATATTGTACAGTGAAAATATAACATATTTCTTTTGTAGGCAAGAAAGTTGTTAAAATTGGTGTTTTTGTAAAGCATGCACATTTAATAAAGAATTTTCATCTTTCCCAGTAGGAGTCCAATATCAGTGAAAGAGACATACTCTTCGATTAAAACAGCTACTTTCTAGAAGATAGCATTAATCGATTAGAGCACACAAGGCTAGCTGCTGTTTTGAACTTATCAAATGATGTAAAATAAAATTTCATTTCAAATCAATAAATACGTATTCGAATGATGTCAAATGATGGACGGTGAAATTTCTTCTTCAAAGTGTTGTTCAGAACTTTTCGAAAAACACAATAGCAGTTGGAGGCTTTAGTGTATGCTAGCCCGATGAATTTCATGTTAGGCTGGCTGGTCCTCTTAGCTATACTTCTTGCATGATAAAAGAAACTATTATGGCAAAAGTCTGTCTGTATGCTTGATTGATAAATTTTTGCACTATTGCATTTTGTCTTTATAAAATCTACATGAAGTAACTGATGCATATTTTCTCTATTGGAATATTAAAAATTATGAAAAAGATGAAAATCTCGTTTGCCATGGTTGCATTAAATTTTTTTCAGAAAAAAGAAGCGTGTGTTTCAATTATGACTTCTTACAAACATAGTGTGGCCCATCAAAAGGCTAGATTGAAAGAAAATATTACAACATGAAATTCCTTTTTCTTAAGTTACTCTGAAAAATTTAAATAACATCTGAAAAAAATTAAATCTATTTTATGCCTGTAAATCCAGGGAAATTGATTCAGGGCCAGTAAGTTAAGTAATTGAAAATAATATAATTCCTTCCTTATAAATATTAGAGTGTAATAATCTTTTACGCATGATGAGCATATTGATAACATAATCATCAAAAATAATCAATTCATGGCTGCTAATCAATAAGTGGTCTTTTGCAATTTTTCACGGTTCTTATATTCTTTTCATTCACAATGTCCCTGTTTTAGGTCTAAAAAAGATTAATCAAAAAATGAAGAAAGAGTTAAATATGGTTTAGTTTTGCTTTCGTATGTGAATCTTTTGAACTCAAAATTTGTCTATACTTAATTTATACTCTTACAAACTCCTCAAGAAGAATCATCACACATAGAACTTCGTTAAAGGTTATCAAATAAAAACTTCTTCTTTTTGCAGAAAATTAAAAGAAAATATTACTAAAAAAGCTTAAGAACTTAAGGCAGAAGTGAAAACTTCATAGTTTTAATGGAATATATATAGTGACATATAATAATTATAGCTTATCATCCACTTTTTTAAGCCTATACAGCGCTTAGAAGTGCAGGTGATACTGAAATTAGAAAACCATTGTAAAATAGAATTCATATGCTAATATACTTCTAAATATAAAGGAAGTAAAATAACTTCGCCATTTATGGACGCAGACAAAGCATGGATGAATTTTAAATTATAAGCCATTATATAATCGTAGAGTTTTTATGAAAAAGTACATACTTCAATATAAAAACAAAATATAGTTACGCATTTCGACCGTTTTCAATGCCAACAAAGTTTGGATTAATCTAAAAATATAAATCATTTTATAACCATCAATTCGATTCGCGTCTTAAATGTAAGGAAGTTGATCCTTTTTAGTTTGGTAAGATTATAAAGGAACTCCGTCCTCTGAAATTTTAAGATGAAATTGGGCTATTAATCCAAATATCGCTCAAAATGAATACTGTAGGATTAGAATATGGACCACAATTTGAAAATCGTAAGGGTCTTGCTTTCCAAGATATTTCTTTGGTCACTCAATAAAAAGTATTGGATCTAGGTTGTAAAATTCACCATTTAGTCTTTCCTGGCAGCTTCAATTAATATTTATATCGTTACTTCTAATAATATTAATTTTAAGCTTATTTTATGTACTTTCAAACAAAATTGTGTTCGTTGAGTCCAAATTTTTTTATTATTGACATTAGCCCTCTTATTTCACAATTTACAATTAATAAACCCAATAGGGATAAATTAAAATGTATATTCCCTGGAAGTGTTTTAGAATATCGAACAGATTAAGTTTAATTTTAATATTGAAGCTCACCAACAATTTATTAAAATTATGCCTAATCGTAATCCCTGTGGGCTAAATTTGCGGAACATAAGCTACCATTTTACAAAGTTGTTTACATCACTTATGGAACTTGAATAATAGTTTTAAAATTTCCAAAATTGATGCTAAGGAATTACTTGCATTGAATTCGTTTGAAAATTTGTGGTTAGTCTGAAAACTTTTAAGTTTATGTCCTTGCTTAATGTTTTATTACCTCTTTCGATCGTAATGCTTTTAGGTTTCAATTTGATCGCATGCAACTCTTACAATTTTTATTTAATAAAAATAAACGCTAGGTATTTATAAAGATAAAAATAGTAACTTTTTGGCGATATCGGAAAACAGAGCTAAAAGCATGTTTTTTAGCGAAAATTCAAACACGCTTTTTTTAACATAATAATTTTTCCGTTCTTAATTTTTGTAACTTTCGTTTATTCAATTTAAAAATTCAAAAATTAAATTTTAAGCAGTATGACAGTATTTGAAATAATTTTAGGAGCATTATGAAACCGAAAATATCCGTATCAGCGTAACGTACCCGAGCGTGACGGTAGAATTAAATTTATCCCCCAGAAGAAATGCAAAGTGCGCCTAAAAAAGTTTTCACTTCAAAAATTGTTTTAAACCAATTTTGTGAGGTTTTGTTTTATATAAACTTTTATTTTTATTGTTTAAGCCTTTAACTAAAGTCGTTGTAATTTCAATGCTAAAAATAATAAATTAGCTAAAAGAAACATAAAATAATAATGATTTTCTTTTCAGATACAAGCATTTCAATAAAATTTCAAGCCAATTTTTATCAGCTAGACAAAACCTTATCTTCTTTAATGACAAAAAACATGAATACATATTGCGATAATATTTTGTTTACTAAAGACCGGTTTTTATGTCTAAAAAGCTAATTAGATTACTCTTTTACTGATAAACTGCTCAATATAACTTAATTCAGGCAGCTATTTCTTTGCATAATCACATATGTTTTTGGTTTGTAGTAATTTTTTATTAAAAGTTTTATTGAAATATCTTAGGGAAACTTAAAAAAAATATTTAAAACAGAAAAAAAATTTTCGCCCCCGGGTGGGCTCGAACCACCAACCTTTCGGTTAACAGCCGAACGCGCTAACCATTGCGCCACGGAGGCTTGGAAATATAAGCACTTAACTAAAAATTTGTACGTGCTCTAGAATTATTCTAACAAGGAAAAATTATAATTTTGGTCTAGCTTTTCTTCTCAACAGAAAATTGACTTTAATTACAGTCAACTAGACTGATTGATTATATAATTTAATGATTTGTAATGAAATCTAATTATATCTGATATTAAACCCATACATATTTAAATGTCTTGAAATACAAGGAGTAAAAACTATAAACTGAGGAAGCATTGACCGCAATCATAATTATATATAATTTATTCATGCTTTTATTAAAATTCATGTATGATTGATGGTAAAAAATGCACTAGTGAAAAGAGTTTATTCTATGAGAAACGAATAGGTACCGACTATTTTTTACAAAATAATTATTTTACAAATACTGAAGTCCAGAATTAAAATAAAATTCCTAACTGACTAAAAGATCAATGAAAGAGAGCTACATTCCCAATAACAGCTACTTTCTCGGGGCAACCATTAATCCATTTTGATAGAAAATGAGACCAAAAAGGAGTCATCCTGACTAACACCTGATTGAAAAAGTACCAATGATGGCTACTTTCTGCATGCTCTGTTAATGTATTCTTAACTTGTACACTTTTTCATTATAAAAACGCAAAAATTCATATGTACCCTACTGGGGTATCTATCATAAGCACTTTCTAGTCATATTTTATGAAGAAAATAATAAATTACATTCACATTTTTATAGATAGTCGAATAACTAAAAAGTTAGCTCTTTTCAGACAATGATTAATCCCTTCTTTCATTACTAAGTACAAATATGTAAATTAATGAAAAATTCAGCAATGGTAAAACAATAGACTACTACGGAGAAGTATATATATTTTGTTAGAAAAAGGAACGAAATTTCTGAGAAAAAAATAGCAGTAATTATTACCTTCTCTATTTCGTATTGTCTGGTTTCTCACTACTAGTATTTTTTTACCTAAAAGTTTATTATAAAACTTATTTTGCCTATTCTTCACTTTTGAGTAGATTATCATTTAGAAAGTAGCCCAGTAGCGACGAAAAAGAATCTTAAAAGATAGCATTAGAATTTTTAAAATTAAAAATTTCCTAAAGATTAGAATAGACCATAAAAATCTTAATTCTGGCTACTATCTTGCGTATTATTTTGATTAATTTTTCATTCGGAAATATTTTCCATCGTAGGCATGTATAAGCTCATATATTAAAAAATCCTCCAGGGTAACCAACAATGGATATCATCCTGAAACAAATTTATTCAAATATTTAACAAAAAGTTAAATCAGCTATGGATAAAAAGTATCTCTCTTTAACCAGAGATATTATGTTATAAATCAAATTTAAACTTTAGCCTTAAAATTTAATGTAGAAATTTTAAAATTTATTTTGACGTAAGAATTTTTATTACAAATAAAGTTTGAAAAGATCGTAGCTATAATTTGAATGAACTTTGCTTACCATTATTTAGACAATGAAATAATAAAAAATATGTCTTACGTAGCATCTAAATAATCTATTTACATCAAAACATATACATATGAATAGGTGTTTGGAATTAAAAAACCATATCCAAAATTTCTCTTTATAATTCTATTAACATTTTGTATTGCATGTTTTTACTACTGTAAAAATATTTCGTGACTTAAACACGTGCCTCTAAATGGTTATAACAAAAGTTTTTATCTTAAGTAAATATTTTAATTGAACTACAATTAATTCTTATATGATAATAAACATAGTTTTGAACAATACTAATTACCTCCAGACACCCAATCTATTCAAATATTGTATTCTAACAATAAATTACAACACTAAATGATTTTTGTTTTTTTACATTATGGCTTATTAGCTGTGTAATATTAGTAGCATCAAAATAAAAGCAAAAAATCTCTTGAGTAAATTTAAAGCTTCCCAATATTCGGGGCGCATGTCACCTGTTGAAATAATGTTTGTAAACATTTCAATGTGTATATGATTTTTAGACTTTTACTGCAAAGAAAATTATGTGGAGAGATAAATTAACATATGCTATAAGAAATGTTTCAGAACAAATAACTGTTGATATTATTTATAATTTTGAAATGAATTTAATTTATAAAATATAAAACAAATTTATTTATATGAAATTTATTAAGTTTGATTACTATAAGAAAAATTGTAGAAAAAATTCACTTTTTCTCTCAACAATTTGAAATCAAAATCTTTTGTTTAACATCAAGTTTCCAAACGTTATTTTCCTGTGATTTTTATTTCGTCGAGTTTGTGCGAATTTATTAATTTTTTTTTTTTTATTTCCCTGATTCAAGATAAATAAATTGAATATAAACAATATAATATATAGATATGTATCAAGGGAATATTTCATATGTTTCAAAGTAATGTTGCTAACAATGAATTTGGTACAGAGCAGACTCAGGCTTTTTCCTATACTATATAAATGAATCTTTGTTCATCTCCAACCTGTTATCCAAGTAAATAACAAAATAGTTGAGATTTAATTCCCTGCAAGTAAGGATATATTATTGTTGTATATCTGATTCGCAATTTTCAAAGGATATATAAGTAATAAAATGCTAAGAAAAGCAACTCTAGAAAATTTTCTTTGTTTTTTTATAAATTAATTTTTCAATAATACTTAAATAGATAAATTTAATTATTATAATTAATAATAAAATCGAAAATAATTGAAATTATTAATATAAATTAATATTTAATTAAAAAAGTTGTACAATTTAGAACTTTTAGTTGCGTATGTGTAACAATAATTTTGTCATATCATTTTTATGAAAATTAAATATAATATGTGCCTATATATGTAGTGCTTAATTAATATTGTGGTTTTAGTGTAAATTCCTGTTTATCACCACCCCAGTACCTTTATAATTAATTACTATGGGTGTTTTTAAGGTTTGATAAAATATCCCTCTGATAATTTATAAAAGGATTACTGTTGTATTAAGAAAGGTAATAACGTTTAATTTTATTAATATTATGATATCCAAAAAAAATAACAAAAATAATATGTTAATTTAATTGAAAACAAATTTTTTACGTATTGTTTGTTATGAAACTTCAATTAAATCATTTAACAATTAAATAAAGTAGCAACCTTAGAAGTTATTTTCTCGTAATAATTCATTTAGATTTATCATAAAACTTTTGGGTATTAAAATTAATCGGGTTTCTGGATCTTAAAAATAAATTAAACTGCTTAGCTAGCTTCAATTTTTAATAATGTTTTAATTTAAAGGTTTTTAGTTAAATTGCAGACAGAAACAAATAAGGCAAAACCTACAAACAATTTTAAAGTCATGTAAATTAAATTATGCTATGAAATAATTTGTTGACAGAACTCTTTTATGATAAAATCTGATAATAAGGATATTACATAAAATATAACTTGGTTTATAAACTAAAATTGTCAATGCTTAAGAAAAGAGAGGATGGTATGTTGTTAAATTAATTTCACACCAAAATAAACGATATTTTTATTTATATTATACAAATTCTTGTTTACCTTTTTCTACTAATAAAAAGCCCAACGATCTTAAAAATTCCGATAGTATTTAAATAAATCGATTTCTCCAGACTACCTATAGGAATATTTACCTGGTATTCAATTCTTTCAATTAAGGATAACCCTCTCTTTCTTATAAAATTTGTTAAGATATGATAAGAGATTGTTTGTGAGTTTTCTTTTTGTTATTTTTTTTGTGTCATAGATTTTACTAATTCGATGAAAATATTTTTCTTGAAATCATGCAAAGCAAATCTGATTGATTTAATTGATTTATTGTTTTCAAAGGTAGATTTTGTGACTCATTTTTGATTTTTCTCAATATCATTATACGTTGGTGTTTTAAATTGAGTTAATAATTAATTCGATCCATAAATGTTATACAAAACCTTAGCTATTCTTTTCTTTTACCATTCGATTTGCCTGCAATATCATCAGCATTTTAAGCTAACCTTCTCAGAATCAAAAAATTCTACTTTAAATTTAATAAAACTTTTAGATTTGCTTGGAGCTACATTTACTTAAATTTTAATGTTTTTATAGTTTTTCAATTAGCTTAATATAAATTTAATAGAAGTTTTGTTTTGAGCGGAGCATTTACGGTTGCAAAAATGAACAAAAATATATAATTTAGAATTACGTTACTTTATCAAAAGTATCTTTTCATTGTAGCAAGCATGACCAAATAAATTTAGGAAGAATGTCACGCTTACCAAATGTAATGAATTGTATCAGAATTGCTCTTCTGTTTTTTTATTTTCCTGGGTTATTTATTTTTGCTGCTAATACTCTTTTATTTTCTTGTTGTGTAAACAAGGAACAGAGCTTAGCCATGAGCTTTTTTTTATTTGAAAAATTTTTGTTTCTATTTTCTACAGTTAATTTTCCTAAGAGTTGTGAAAAAAAATAAACCTCTCTAGGTTATACCTAGTAAATATTTTGTTGTTTATCAGAGCTCCTGTGTTTTATCTACCACAAATAGTGATTAATTTTTCCATCGCAAATTTTTAATTTAAAAAAAAGTAACAACAACAATACATGTTACGTAGGTAAAGGAAAAACCAATATTTTTAGGAGGAAGGTTTTTTTATTTCCATTTTTTTATTTTTTTAATTACTCTTAGAAATATTGTGTTAAAATTTCATGTCAATCAAAGTAAAGTTACCAGAGCTATGAGTATTTGAGTGTTACTTTGCTCTAGAGAGTGAATGAAACGCTTTCCTGAAGTTTTTATTTCGATAACTTAAAATCTAGTTGACAAATCATTTTGAAATTTTGTGCACTACTTTCTAACATATTTCACTAGGTAATAACAGGAATTTTTTTTTTAAATAATGATTAATTTATTATGTGAAAATCGATATTTTGGCTTCCAAATTCTACTAAAAATTGAAAAATCAAAACAAAAAAAAATCCTCTCATTATTACATTGAAATATATTTCTTTTAATAAGTAAATTATTCTGTTACGCGTATCACAAAACAACTTTTTTTCGAGGTGCCTCCAGATTACTTAATAAAATTTTAAAATAACAGTTTGGAAAAATTATGTTCAAATATTGTTTTTTTATATAAAAATTAATTAAGTAAACTAGAACTACTTTTATTCCCAAAAAAATTCTTAAAAACAAGAGTTTTTTTCGAAAATTCGTAACCATTTTTGGAAGAGGTTTTTAAGCTGGTCGCTTTTTGACTTAAGAAATTAACAAAATCCTATTTATTCACCACTTTTAATATGGAATCAAGTTATTTAAAAAATGTATTTGTATTTTATAACGAATATAATTCACTTGTATGACAAATTTTTGAGTAATTATAAAATATACTTAGACTATAATTTTATTACTAGTTGAAAACTAGTATGAAATTAAGCTAACTACAACTTTATTGCAATGTTCATACAAATTTATGGCTAAAGAGCTTTTTCACAGGACTTCATTGATTATTCAAAAAACTCATGAAACTAACAATGATAATAAATAATTAATTATGGAATTTTATGATAATATTTTTATTGAAATTTTAGAAGGAGAACAAAGTGCTATTAATTATTTAAATGAATTTTCATATTTAATATTTGAGGCACTTATAACCAAATTTAATTATAACAAAGACATTTTAGTGGTTTGTTATTTAAACATTAGAAAATTTTTTACAGAAATAGTAATTGAATTAAATAAAGCATTAATAATTATGTTACATTTAGTTTATTTATATCTTGAAAACAATGAAATATTTATAATTGCTACATATCTTGTAGTATTACAGAATAATTTTAACTACAATGTCAACTCGTTATTGGAAAAAATTAATAAAACTTCTACAAAATGCATGAAATGCACTGAAGATGCCTTCCTTCATTTTACAGCATCAAAATATATTATTTAGACGGGAAATTGATAAATTTCTTTTAATTTATTAAATAAAATTCACTAAATAATAAGTGTTATTTTTTTATGAATTAAAAAAAATATGTTACGAAAATGGAACTATAACTTTTAGTTAGAATTTCAACAACTCGAATGTATTACTTATAAACGAAACAAAAATTAAAGTGTTTTTTTTACTTTTTCAATGTTATTTTTCCTCCAAACTCCAAACTTTTTCCCTCTTTTCTCTGAACTTAAGGATCCTTTAACAGAGATGATAGGTTGATAACTTAAGTGTATGGAATTACATTATTAAGCAGCCATTTAAAAAAAGAAAAGTATTTTGCCTTTGTTTTTGAAAATAATAAATCGAAAAAGCTTATCAGGCACATCATATAAGCCTTTGGTTTTTTTTTATATAATTACTATAATTTTTATGAATATATATGCAAACAGATGGTTTTAAAGAATTTCAATTAATCATCATGTCATCAAAGCCGTGATTCTTAAGGAAAGGATTCCAAGCGACTTTTGATCGTTATACCAATCAGAGTCAGTTGAAAGTGTTAATACATCAAATGGGAAAAGTTTCTTGGTTCACAAATTTACACAAAAATATATCAAATTGTTGAAAGTAATGTAAAGTCGCTTCCATAAAAACTTTTAGAGGAATAATGCTGACAATAATTAAATCATTTATTAATCAGCGGAGAGAAACTTTACTTACCATAAATACCAAAATAAATCAGAACAAATTATTGAAGTTAATTATATTTTTATGTATTTAACATTTTTTATTTATAATTTTCATAATTTTATTCTTGAAAATATATTTAATATCTATTAATTTTTTCCTGTTGGAATAATAATACAAACAAACAATCAATTCTAATTTTTATAGTAAAAACTGAATGACAAAACTAAACACTAAAATTGGGCATAATAATTATAAAAGTTTGACACATTTTTTTTTTTAGATAGTAACAAAAAATATGCATTTTCTTATTATATATATGCCCTTTTTTTTACTTTCTATTGCATAATTATTAATCAAAAGTTAAATGATTCGTTTACAATATTAAAAAACCAAATTTTTCAATATATTACCAACTAAGTACGAGGAATATATAACATAACTCTATCGATACAATAAAAACAATCATTTGAAACCTTTATTATTCTATTTAAGTAAATATAACTGATAGTATTAAAAGAGTTCTTTAAGGTTGTTGTTAATCTTTCTTCACCACATAATGTCGAGTTTATAATGTTTAACTTAACTATTTTTGAAATTGACTCGAATTGAGAAGACATATCCTCCATTATATTCAAAATGTTTTGTTGATTTGTTTCATAGCACGATCTTATCATCGTTTCTGTAACATTTAATAATAATTCCTGGTGAAAAAGATCTATTGTATTTGCTGTTTCCAATAATCTAATGAAATTTTCTTTAGTTTTATTAATTTTCATAGATATGGTTGAATAAAATTCAATAATATGTAAATATAATACATTATTGAAGTTTTTAATTTCACGAACATTATTTGCATTTATTTTAAGAGAAATTAGTGTTGTGTTCAAATTTTTATGAGGGCAAGCAATAAATATGGTATTAAGATTGTTTAAAACGGGTAACAAAATTCGATTTCCGGCATATATGTAATTTTCATACATTGCAGCAATTCCTAATGAAGCAAAATCTAATTCTTTCACTTTGGTAATTAATTCTTCAACCTGAACATTCTGAGCAAAAGTAAACGAACTAAAAAAAAATACTATTAATTTACAAAAAGCAATTAACTTCATTTTTAATATTTTTTATTTTAAATTTGTTTCAATTAAGTTCAACACAGCTTGCCTTATTAAGATATATAAAAAGCAAAATGTTTTATTTTGAATTAATTTCAGCAATAACCCATTTTCGTTATTTAAAAGAAAAATTTGTGTTCATAAATTAAGAAGAAAGAATACAATGAAAAGATATGGTTCAAAATTAAATATAGCCTAGAAAATTTTGAATTATTATACTTAAAATTTATTTTTAATAACAAAGAAATTATTTTCGAAACAGATCAATATTACAAATAACAATTTCCATTTTTATGCAATAAATAAAAATTTAATGACGCAATAACGTTTAACGATGTTTCTTAATAAAGTGACGCCTTTCAATCACTAAAAATTATTATTTGGAAAAATTTAAGACTATAATGTTCAGAAATGCGTTTAAGCAAATTTTTAAAAAGTTTTTTACCACCATTAATTCGGTTAGCTAAAATAAGAACCCGACTGGAAATTAGATAAGGGAAGCCTGAACTTGATCCGGATTGGATCAGGCTATACTTAATTAAATGACTTGGATCAATCCTTGTTCAGGAACTGATCCAGAAATATTTACTATTGCAGTGCTCCTCAGGAAGAGACTTCGATAGCCTAATAATTGCCTTAATAAGGTTTTGAATATTTCACTTGGATCCGCAATGGGTCAAGATCTCTTATTAACGCCTTAATGTAGAATGAATTCTTTTCGCTGATCCAATCCTGATCATAATTGTATGAAGTCGATCTTATTGCGATATATTTGATTTCACTTGATCCTGATGTGTCATCAGGATGCCGCAATGGAGCCTTAATAGAGAATTACATATATATTTTATTTTTTTTTACTTCGGAAAATTAAACTTCATATAATTCGCGATTTTGCAATGAAAGAAGGATATTAATACTTTTGAATTTTTTTAAAAGCTTTAACCTATATAACGGACATGGGTTAGAGGTAAGTGTATAAATTTTATTTATATTTTATTTGCTTCATAAATTTTATTATTTATTATTATGCAGCCCGAAAAAATTTCTTTAATTTGGATCCGGCTAGGATCCAATGAGGCGTTACATTCCCTGATGCTTCCTGCATCAATAAGCTTGATCCAGAATGGAATAAAGATAAGGGTAACTGGGATCCATTTCTGACCCTATCCTTAACAATTTTCTAATCGGGAAAATACAATAAAAAAATCAATTTTTAAAAACAAATGTAATTTCTTGATTACTAGTTACCTAAACCTAATATCAACAAACACTAAAAATTAGAAATTTAATTTTGTAATTTTAGTTTATAGAAGATTAAAGTTAAAATTTTTCACTACATGTCTGTTTTCTTACAATTAGTAATTTACGCCAAAGTTTCTAAACAATTGTTAATAGTTTAAGTAAAAATAAAATAAAAAGGACATATTAAAAAATAGTTTTCGATGTATGACTCTTAATATATATAAATAACACAGGTATGCAAAATTGAACTTTACATTAGGTAATTCTGTGGTGCTGTGGTTTTTAAGATACACAAAAGATAAGAAAACCACCCGTTTTGCTTTTATGAGGTCGTTTTCATGAAAATTCAAAAAAATAATGCAAAACTAATTTACACTTATAGATTTTTTAAACATCGAAACAAAAATAATGAAAAAAATAAACTCCTAGAAATCCTTGTAGGACCTCTTCCGTATATCATTGAAACTCCTTTTTAAAGATTTTCGCCTGTGTTCATCTGTGTCACTGTCCCTCTTTAACATCCAGCAATAGTCTGCATCATGTGAACATTCAACCTTCCTTGGTAATGTCGTTTCCATTATCTGTATAAATTAATGGAATCTCTCGCCTTATTCTCCAAATGAGATTTTAGAAAATTGACTATTGAGCTCATGTTGCATCACAACTTCCTAAAATTTTCGAACATGTTTGTAACTAATTGGACATAGTCTGAACTTCTCTTATTGTCCAGAAAACTTTAATTACTTCTTTCAAAGAAATCCATGATCCCTTTTCTTTTGAGTTCATTTTAGTTTCAAAGTATTTGTCTTTCATTATTTTTCGAATATCTGGGCCTACAAAAATTCCTTCTTTAAGCTTAACCTCTGAAAGCGAAGTACAGAGATATTTAAAACACTCTCCTTGCTTTGATAGTGCTTTCACGAATTGCTTCCTGAGTCTAACAGTTAAATATGAAGCGGAGAAAGTAGCACTTTTATTGAATCAACCAAATTTTCTATATTATTTTCATTACGGCCTTTAAGGATTTTTTCAAAGACCAGTCCTTTCTTATCCAGTGTAAATCTTTGTTTCGGCTATCTCATTTACATAAAAAACATGAAAATTTTAGTGTGGCCTCCTTGTTGCACTTGTGGCACTTTTCAGCAACATAGCACGATCTTGATATTTGGGTAGGTTTTACCAGAATTTCTAAAAATCCTCACGTGATGGATTTTTTTAGTTATTTTTCTGTAAATAAGCACTTTGAAATCTTTGAGAAATCATTGTTCAATCTCAGACAGGTTTTACCCATGTTTTATGTATTAACTAATAAGGGAAAAATAATTGTTTTACCGTATAATGGAAATATTTTCCAGAAATCACCAAAAAACAGTTAAAAATTCATCATCAATATTTTCTGATCAATTCAATATTTCTCAAACATTCCAGTAAAGTTTTTTATATTGAATTTAGTTATGAAAGTAGTTTTTTTTTTTTTGTATTTGATTAATTTCATATTTCGAGTGTTAAATTCTCTAATATTTTTGTCTTAATTCAATTTTTAAATTTATTTTCTTCATATTAGAGATAGGTAAATCTCTAAAAAAGGAAATTTTTTTGTCTAAAATGTTGGAAAAATTAATGGAATTGCATACTTGCGTCTAAAACATTTTATAGTTAAAAGAGACAAAATAAAAATTCTTAAATTTTGGTATCTCTTTACTTCAGATACTCTTTAATAATAAAAAAATCAATCTATAGTTTTTCAAACAATTTTATTATACAATTACAATTTACATAGTTACAAAATATGAAACGACACCTGCAATACATTCAATGCAATCATTTAATGATTCTGTCATATTTTTTATATAAATATATCTAATAGCATTAAAAGAATTTTTTATAGATAAAATTAATTTCTCTTCACTACATAATATTGGCTTTGAAATTGTTAAATAAGTTAATTTTGTAATTGTCTCAATTCGAAAAGTCATTTCTTCTAATATATTCAAAATATTTTCTTGATTATTCTCATAGCAAAATTTTAAAGTAGTTTCTGTAATATTAAATTTAAATTCTTGTTCCAAAATGTTTCTATCATTTGAAATTTGTAAATATCTGGTAATATTTGTTTTAGCTTCAATAAGTTTTTGTAATATATTAAAACTAAAACTAGAAATAAAATAAAGTATTTCACTACTAAAAACTGTCACTTTTGCTATTATTTTCATATTTATTGAATGAGATATAAGTGATTTATTTAAAGTTTCACGAGGACAACTTAAAATTGTAACACTAAGATTTACTAAAGCTGGTAAAAGCTTAGTTTTTTCAACAGAATATTGAATTTTGTACAAAAAAGATGCTTGTAAAGGAGTAAAACTCAAACTTTCCACTCTAGTAATCAATTTCTCAATATTATTATTCAGAGCAAAGCAAGACAAATCAAAATAAAATACGTAAAATCCAACTAAAATTTTAATATTCATATTTAAAAATCAGTCAAATATATTTTGTTTTTTGTATTTAGTTTTTTAATTATTAGAATTTAAGTTTTCAATTTTTTCTCATCTATTTCAACAAAGACTTACGTTAGTTAATGTTAGAGTCAAAATGAAAATGGCCTTAATTTAATAACTGATATACTTTTAATTTTTACGCACAAAAAGTATACATGAAAATTTTAATTATATATTTGAGAATTAATTTTGAATTTTAGGAATTCTCTTATATTTTAACTCTAAAACACATCTGATTAATTTGAGTTGTCATAAACACCCACTTGATCCATACTTCGTACATAGCAAACATATCATCTAATTTCTCCGTACATTGAACTGACAGAATATATACATATGATATTTATATTGTCAAATTAAATTTAAAAAATACAGCTAAAAGAGAAAAAGTAACAAAGTACTTATTAGACTCAAAGAAGAAAAACAAGCTAAAAATATTTTTCTTCAAATTTGAAATATTGGCCTTAAAAATATGTACAGATAATTAGATTTGAATATATTAGGAGTTGGTTGCTTTGTATATCAATTTTGATTATTTTATTCTTCTCCTTTAATCAGAATTTTTCAGTTATAAGAGAAAAATTAATTTATATGACAATATTAAAATTTTGCAGTATACAAAATTAAATCTAGGAATTTAAAATCATTGATAATTTTTTTCTGGTTCTTATATTCAAGAAACTCAATTCAAAAATCTACAGCCATGATATAAGCTGTAGTATTATCTACTTTTCTGAGTTTTTTTCCTTTTGGATTAAGTAAAACTTGTGAATTGAGTTTTTTATATTCTTTACTTGCTAAACTTTTCAGTAAAGCTACATCTGTGCACAAAAGAATAAATTAATCATTTAAATAAGGTAAACAAATAAAAAAGCTTAACCTCTATGCCTAAAAATTTAATTTAAGCATTTTTTTTATCCAATTTTTTCAGTTATTATAGTTAACTCTGAAGATCTGTTTTTATATTTAAAAAAGGGTTTTCTAAATTCAATAAAAACTTAAAGATATTTTAAGACTCCAAGGCATAAATAAAATTTTCCAAACAACTAATATTTTGTTGTAAAACGAGTTATTTTAGCTACTGCTGTATTTTAGTTTATTTTGTACACACCCAAAAAACAGGTTTTTTGAGAAAACCTCAAAAACTATTTTTAACCCAAAAAAATCATTGCTGTTTTCGGACTCAGCGACCCAATTTTACTAATAAACCAATTTTAATAAAAAAACATCTTTTTGTTGAGGTTAATTTTTTTTTGTCGAATAGTGTTATCTACACGTCCGTAGCAGACCTGAAAAGTGAAAAAATCACGTCCCCACTTAATGATCTATAACTTCACTAATTTTCTTTTGATCTAAAAGATTTTACTTTTAAAATTTTTTTTTACAAATGTATGTTTTATTTAAAGTCTTAAAAACTTTAGTACACAAATTTTTTGAACCAAAAAAAAGCAAACAAAGATGGGTCATTTTCAAAAAAGTTGGAAAAAATCACTTTTTTTTAAATTTGATTTCCCATAACTTTGTTAAATATTAATTGATTTGAACGTTTTATATATCAAATGAAAGAAAAATAAGATAACTATATATCAAAATGAGCCATTTTTAATCATTCAAAAAATTATTTCCTGAGATATAGACCAGTAAAAGAAAATACACCCGAAAAACACGATTTTTGGAAATATCCCGAAAACGCTTCTTTGACAAAAAAAAACGATTATTATTTTCGAATTCAGTGACCTAAATTTACCCTAAAAAGCAATTTTATTTATGGGAGCATTTTTCGTGTAGACTAGTACTCTCAATTTTCCAAAGCGAATGAGGCTACTGAAAATAGAAACTTTACTATCTTCTAATTTTAATTTTAAGTAAACCAAAGAAAAGTAATTGACTTAGTGCTGAAATTTGTAAGAAGTGCAAAACATAAAAATTAAAATTCAACAACTTTTTTTTAGTCAAAGTAAACTAGACATCACTGACTTACTTACGTCGGAAAAACGCAATCTAAAATTGAGAAGTGAATAAGTCCAAAGTTATTTGATTACTGCGTTTTATTTTTCTCTTCATTTCAAACTAATAAAAAGTACTAACAAAATTATCTACATTGATGATGAAATTAATTTTACTAAATTATATTACGCGTTTATAATTATTTTGGTGTAAAACAATAAATTTTTTAATTAAAACAAATTTTCTCCTGCTACAAAGCTATTATTTTGAATGTAGACACAAAAGGTAGGATTAAATTCATGATGAATAAAAAGCTGCAAAAAAGTTGCAGCTAATAAACAAAAAGTTAGTCTGAATGGAAATTTTTGAACCTACTTGATCTGAAAATTGTAAATTTTGATAAACTTTTTTATATCGTCAAAGTTTTATATCATTAGTGCAAAGTGATATACATAAATAATAATAATTATTGAATATATACAATATATGTATAATATATATTTTATATCTTTATTTATTTTTTTTTTTTTTGAAAATTCGATAATGAACAACGAACCTCTCACAAATTCACATAATCTTTCCGAAATGTTTGTTGGTATGAATAAGACTTCCAAACCAGGTAAACTGGTTAATAAAAGTTAATAAACTAAATTAGATGAGTTTAGATACTCCCATGATTTGCTTCGGTAAATGTGTGGCTGAGTGGTCTAACTTAACGGTAAAATCTAAAAAGAAAAAAAAAAAAATATTAATCATGGAATTCCTTATATTTATTTATATTATAACTAACAGAACTGAATAGTTATTTATATTATTAGTATAGTTAAAAGTGTTCATAATGTCCTTTAAACGTTTTTGCTAGTCATACGATAAATTATTTGAAATTTCTAACTACTCAAAAAGTAAAAAGAACTTCTTTCATTAACATTTATGGTTGCACATATATAAATTTGGTCAACCTAAATTAAGCCTGCTGACAAAAACTCGGACGTCACCAGGCTCATAGTGAGCTCAGCTTTGAAATTTCTATGAGCCTGGTAAGCTGTAAAATGTAAAAATGTAACTAATTCATAATTTAATGAAATTATACCCTTGAAAAATTTATAACAATAACTCTACTTTTTAACTTTGTAACTTTTTTGACGTCAAAATGACGTACAAATGAATTTCACGCATCCACATATGAGGGGGAACTTAAGCGTGTGTCTATGACGTCATAAAAGTTACCCGCTGAGATATACGCACTAAGTGGGTGCCCACCTTTATAATTGATTACATTTAATTCAACATTCATTAAAACTTTCAATCAACCAGTTAAGACATTTCAATGAAGATTTTTAAAGACTGTCTCTATATTTTAATTTTCTAGTTAAGAAATTTAAAATGCTAAAATGAAAACAAAGTTAAGACTAACAATAAGTGTATTAAGGTATTAAGGTTATATTAGAAGTCAATATTAAATTAAGTAGATTTATTTGTCTTTCTAAGATACACTTTATTTTTTCTTCAAGTTAAATAAAGTATCCACATCCAAGAAAAGATACCCTTTTTAACCTATTCCAACTTCAAAAATAATAAAGTCTTTAGAAACCTTAAAAAAGTTAAATAAAGTAATCAAAATGTAGAAATCTTTATGAATGAAAACTCTATAAAATCTTTTGTTCTTTAAATATTTAAATAGTAAATACTCCCAAAAAATGTTTTAAAAAATTTTAGGTCTGGTATACTCGAAAAAGATTGAAGTAAGCCTTTTAAGAATATTCAAAAGGTCATTTTCCTGAAAATTTATTGTAATTTCTTGTATCACTTTAGAAACTTTAAATTGAAAAATAAATAAAAAATGATATTCTAAGAACAGTTAAAAAAGGATATCAAAATGTTTATGTTGCTGCCTAGTTTTATTCATTTTATTACACTTAAAGAATATTAATTAAAATGAGTAGCTCTAATTACTTCTGTTCATATACTCGCATTTAAATTAATTTATTTAAATTACTAATTATTTCTTTTGTTATTTTATTATTTTGTAAATCTTTGAAATTTACATAAGAAAAACTTTGAAGAAAAATTATTAAAAATCGAAACTTTGCTACTTTTAATTGCTACTTTGAGCAGGAAATAATATAAAAGCGAAATGTAAATTAGTTTAGTATGTTTAATTAGATTTAATTAGTTTTAGTACAAAAAAAGTTTTTTAAACATTCTTTTTAAGAAAGTTTATAAAAATGTTTATGTGGAATCTATATATTAATAAGTAAGGCGTTTTTTTGTACTCCCTATTTAAGGTTTTTATACTCAACCGATTTCACTGAAGCCGGTTTCACTTGAAAGGCGACGTGACCGAAATGTGCAGAATGAAAAAATTATTTCAAAATTTCACACATGTTACTCGCAAATGAGTGATGTGTGTTGCATGTTTTATCGCATATAAAATGTATGGGAGAGAAAACAACAACAATATAAAAACAAAGCAACTGGGCGATCCTAGTTTTATTTTAATTTAATTTTTTTGTAAAAATGTAGAATCATTTTTTACGCTGCGAAAAATTTTTTAAAATAAAAATATTTTACAGTTGAATTCAATAATTTTTGCTGTCTTTCTGGAATATTAGATATTTTCACACTTTTGTTTGATTTTGATAGTAAATTTATATTCTTCAAATAAGTAGTTAGCACAAAATTGTTTTTACAATTTACAGTAGATTTTTACTTGCATAAATAAAAATCTAGACAAAAGTCTACTAATGACCCATAAGTATTTTTACATTTTGTATTTGTCAGTTACAGAGGATTTTATTTCAAAAGGAAGCCATAAAAAACTGCAGCAACTTAATTAAAGGATGTTTCATTACAAAATACTCGTTACAAATTTTATTAATTAGTGTTTTTCTTTTTAATTTTTTTACGGCTTTAAAATTTATTTTATCTCTTTACTGAATTCCATTCAGTCAAACTCTATTAATGAACAGTTTTAAATTTCAAAAATAAAATTTTTTAAAAGCAACTTTTTGGTTAAAAGGATTACTATATCAATTCATAAGAATTTTTTTTTTTTAGTCTTTTGCTGTTATAAATATATTTAGTACTTGAATTTTCTGTATGAAATATTTAATCCAATCAATGTTGAGTTTTCAGGCTAAAAATTTAGTAAAAAAATCTTTTCATTTCAAATAAAGTTAAAAAAAAAATAAATATTTCCTTGAACTTTTATCTGCAATTTCAAATTTAAATTTAAACAAATGCCTTTTGTCCCGAAAAATCAACCCTTTTTTCAATTATCCTTTGACAATGTTTAGCATCTACCAAATCTGCTTCTTATATATTTATCATCATTACGAAATCAATGTATATTTCCTTTTTCATTTTCTTATTTCCTGAAAATGAAATTCGAAATAAAGTAAATTGAAAAATTTAGGTTTTAAGGATATTTATCTTATTTTACTACAACTCAACATAGATTTAGTTTTGTGTTTGTTTTCATTTTTTCAAGACAACGTTTCTGAGATGAATTGAAATCAGTTTTAAATAGAGTTCCTTGAATTGAAAGACTTCGGTTGATATGCAAACAAAGTAAAAATCGAATGAACAAACCAGGAATTCAACAAAAGATAATATTTGTGTAAATATATTTCGATGTTCTTCGCCCTTTTTTAGAATTATAATGGATGCCTGTTACATAGTATAGGGTGGGGCAATACAGACGCAGGAAAGTAAACGTCAATTTCATAGGGAACCCGTTTTGAATTTTTGTCGTTCATATGTCAGTTTGTTAGTTGAGTATTTGCCATTTATCGATATGGAATCGTTTACAATCGAACAACGCGTTAAAGTTATTCAAGAGCACTATAAAAATGGTGCTTAAATAAAAAATACGTTCCGAGCATTACGTGATTTTTTCTGTTATCATAACCGCCCAAATGAGACATCAATCGGTCGTTTAGTGCGTAAATTTGAGTTGACTGTCTCAGTTGGTGATCTACTTAAGTCTGGCAAACCAAAAAATGTATGTAAACCAGAAAATATTGCTGCTGTGAAAGAAAGTGTAAGAAGAATCCAAAATTAAGCACAACTCGTCGATCTCAAGAATTGAGCGATAATAACTGATTATTTTTTTCCAAAAATTAATCGTTTCGACATAGAGGACGTTTATTTTTAAATAAACAGTGTGACATGCCACACCACTCGTGCCAGCATCGAGTTATTGAAGTCGAAATTCGAAGAACGCTTAATTTCACGTAGGACAAATGTGCCTTGGTCTGCGGGCTCGTGCAATTTAACACCTCTTGACTTTTTTTTGTGGGGTTTTTTGAAAAACAAAGTATACGTCAATAAACCAGCTACCATTCAAGACCTAAAAAACAACATTATTGCCGAGATAACTGCCATTGAGACGACCATGTTGAAAAAATCATCGCAAATTTTGACCATCGTATCGACGTCTGTAAAACCAGTCGTGGTGAACATTTGAGTGATATTATTTTTCATATATAAATGGCATAAAGGTAAACCAATGTTCAAAATAAAATAATAAATTTAGTTGAAATCGTATTTCTTGTATTCTTTTTTGGCGTTTACTTTCCTGCGTCTGTATTGCCTAACCCTTTATTTTCTGCTTTTCTTAGATTTTATTCCTTTTGTGTGAAGTAAAATTTATTAATTGAGTTTCTTTCAATTCTTTTCTTATTGAACTCTTCAGTAAAGTTACACCTCTGCAAAAATGAATAAATCAATCATTATAATAAAAAACTAAACCGTTTTTTATTTGAAATATCTTAATATTTTTTTCCTTGAATCTAGTCTTCAGATGTCAATTGCAAAACAATTCGGATACCACAAAATACTACGAAATTGTAATAGTTTTATTTCAAATGATGGCAATACTTGGTTAAAAATAAGCAAACAATAAAAACGAAGAAAAAAAACTATCCAAAAATAAATTTTCATGGAAGTTTGATACAAAAGTTCAAGCAACATTTATACTACATATTTCAACGGATAACCAAAATTCGATGCATGCTAACTATTTAAAAAAAGTTATTACAGTACCACAAATAACCTATATTTTCTTGAATCAAATGTTAAAGATAAATAAATATTTACATTTGGGGGATGCGATTGTGTCCAAAGCATAAAAATTGCCGAATAAAAAATGAAATTTTGAAATATACCGAAATATTGCTGCTAATATTATGGAAAAAATACTGATACCAATCTTCAATGGAAAAGTTAAAAAGTTATCTACAGGAAATTCATTCTAGAAACTCAGACAGTTATTAATTTATCAATTACTTAAAATTTGACGTGTCTGACTTCACAATATATTGTATTAAACTCAGGTTTCCTTATTTTGAGATTTGATACCTATACTCAATAAAACACTGAGATAGACCTCTTCATTTTTGCCCCATTTTTTCACTTTTAATTAAATTATTTCTTAAAATTATTTATTATTTTTTCTTTATATTATTCATGTGCAACTTTTTAAAAATGAACTTATAGTTAAAAGGATATATTTTTAATGACATTGGGATTACAAAATGAGCTCTAATAGAGGGAATTCTACAAAGTGAATTTGAAAACGTTTTTTTATCACAATTGAATCACAACAATGCACCTGTTTACAACTTGGGGAAGGATAATACGAAATTCTGTCGAAAAATATTTTTAATATTAAATATGGGTAACTTTGTACATGTATATATAGGCATATGACTGTATTTTACCTCACAACAATTTTTGTTTTTAATTATAAATTATTTATTCCACCAGAAAATAATTAAATATTCAGTCAGGTGATCATCAAATGTACAAAATCACTATCTAGATATTAGTGTTCAACAAAAACTTTATAGTTTTGCTATTTTAGTCCGAATGCTTGGAGTTTTCCTCTTCCTTGTTTCCTTCTTCCTCTTGCTTTTTTCTTTGCTTAGATACAAAGCTGTTCGTTTTGATGAAATGCAAAATGCATTACAAAAAATTCATATTTATACTTTCAATTTAATAAAATAATTAAAACAAAAAAATCCTAACTATAATAGATATATATATAAACCCTGACCACATTGGTCACATATAAATATATGCAACGTAATAAAAAAATTTATGAGACCAAAACAAAAACAATATTTAAATACCTATTCCAAAGTACTTAAATTAATGTTCTATTTTTTATTCTAAAAAGCTTCTCACAAAAAAATAATAAACAAGAATTTGAAGTAAATTTTTGCTTACAAATCTCATATTTGAAAGCTACCATTAAGTACGTTAGAAAGCTGAAGAAAAAAAACAACAACAATTTCCGTCATTACCTCATGATTTTCCTTTAGGGATACATCCATTATTTTAACAAACAAATTTATTATTGCAAAGCACTCAGGATACAAATATATATATACTTATATATATGTATATATAAATTTTGTTGTTTATCCCATATATAAGAAGCTAAAATAGCTCCTAGCATCCTTATCTAAATAGAATTTAAGGAGTTCTACTCAAAAAAAATATATATACTTATATATATATATATATATTTTTATTTTTATATTTTTCTAGGATTAAGTGTAGAATATTTTGAAGAAACATTTTATTGGCTTAACGCCTGAAATAAAATTCCAAAACATGTTAAAGTCCTTACATTAAGCCAAAGAATGGCACTAAAATATTTTCAAGTAGAATTTTCTTTTCTTTTGACTTTTTTTTTTATATTTTATCAGATAAAATTTTATGCTGTTTAACGTTTAACAAACAAAACATAGATTTATAAAAGTCATACTAGTAATTGACTGATTATTAAATATTTTATTTATTTCTTTATTTTTTCTTCCTTGGAAATGATTATACCATCGTAATATCCATTTATAAATGATAAAATTGTACTTTGATTGTATATAGAGTAGTGACAAAATGTTTATAAGTTCTATTATTTAGAAAAATGATGAACAAGTAAAGTTATTCTTTAGAAAAATTGCTTGCCATTACTTTTACGAAAAGTACAACTACGTGCTTAAGATATAAAAGGGAAATTCAATAGTTTAATAAAGGTCAATATAATACTAAAGTCAAGATACTGTAGTAAATTGGCTTAGCTAGACCAATAAATAGATGACATTATAGACAGATACGTGTTTACTGAGATATTTTCAAATGTAGGTCAGGATTTTTTCAAGAATTTTAAAACTTAAGCAATGGATTATAAGTTTAAGAATTTATTTGAAGAAGTAAGTTTTATGACTTATCTGTACTATAATAAATAAATATCAAGGGTTAGTTATATGCACCAATTATTAGCTTTTAAGATAATCTTAAGGCTCTTTTTAAATTTTTACAAATAAAAATTATTTTTTCATTTCATTGGAAATGAAAACAGAAACAGAATTCACCAAAGACCCAACCTTTTCCTTATAAATTATAAATGAAAGTTAAATAAAATATTTAAAATAATTCTTCTTTTCTTTTTATGATAGTAAGACTTAAACTACTCCAAACAAAACCTATGGGATTACTTTTGCCCATATGTCAATGTTAAGTAATTCCAAAAAGAAAGACCAGAAAAAAACTTTTTCTACACATCAAAAACTTTTTACTTCAAATTACTTTATTAATCTTCACACAAGAATAACAAAAATTTACTTTTGTTACTAATCCACATCAAATGTTATTTGTCCTTGCTAAAATATTACGGAAAACATTGTGAAAGTAGGCGGAATATAATTTATGCTTAATTTACAGAAAAGGCAACCCTACGGTTTGCCAGGCTTTCCTCGATTTGTGATTATGGCTTATTTACCACCAGCCTGTCTTTTTTTTTTAAAAAAGAAAAATGTTTGTTGAGTTCCTTTTTTTTATTTTAATTATTTTTCTAAGTTCACAAATATTTTAAATTATTCTTCTAAGTTTTCCAATATTTTAAATTATTCTTCTAAGTTCACAAAGTTTAAGCCACTAGAGACCAACAATTAAAGTCTTGGCCGGAATCGGCCGGTCTTAACTGAATTCGAAAAAGGCTGGTACTCAACAAAAATGTAAACGTAAACTGCTTGTTTTTTCAAAAAACTACTCTTTATATAGTTTTTATTTTGCTTAGCGCTGCTTAATTTTGTTCACATATTTCCTGCTGGTTTGGAATATATTACTTATGATTTGTATCCAGACTAAATAAACTCTCATGGAAATAGTACATAATTTTTGTATTGAGATTGTTTTTGTAGACCTATGGGTATTTAGTAGATTTGAAATAATTTAATTAATGTAAAAACCAGTGGATTAGTAATCACAAATAAAGTTAATTTGAAAATATAGAAAATCAATCAAAACTGGAAATATAGCATCAAAATTAATTGGCCTTAAGTTGGAACTAATTAGTACTTAGAAAATTCTATGCTGCAAGCAAAATAATTTTTCTTAATAACTGAAAAATAAATATGAAACGAATCCAAAAAACAAATTTGAATACTAGCCTTTATATGAAAAAATTGCGTTGTAGAAATATTTATTTTAAACAATTTAAATTAAAGTAAAAGTTCTTTTTTGTTTTTGAAAATATTTAATAATTTTATTAAATTTAGATTTTATTTTTTTGTAGTTTAAAAACTTTTTGTTATATGATTTTTCCTTTGCTCTATTTTATCTGTTATAAAACATCCATAAAGAAATAAAAGGTGATTAGAAAAGGAAACTAAATACTAATCATAAAAATATTTCATCCTGAATAAATTTCTTATAATATAGAATTTTGTTTGTTTTGATTAATTTGAAATGGAAACTTTATTTAATTAGAAAAATTGTTTAATTAACCAAAGCACATTAAAGCTAAAAGTGAAACACAATTTTTTTAGGTGTTGTTTTATGTGGCAATCTTGAAGGATTTTATTTTTTATAAGAAATTAAAAAGCAGTAACTTTGGTTATGAAATATGCTATTATTGATATATTTAAATATATAGGAAAAATTCTTTTTGAACTCACTCATGAGTCATATGGAATTAAAAGGGCTTAAAGGTTCACCTAAAAATAAGGTAGTAGGTTGCCAGAATTATGAAATCACGTCTGGTTTTAAATAGATGTTTAATTTTGGCAGAAAATGGCATGAAGCAATTTAAATTAAATTAGTCGAAATATTTGATGATGACTTTATACTGAATGTACTTAAAAGTTAGTAACTTTAACACTGATTTGATACTGGTAGTGTTGAATCGTGACTCCTCTAAAACTATCAGTAGTAATAGGGTAAAAATTTTTAGCATAAGACCATATGTAAAAGATTATACTGATTTGAGTATAAACTTACAGGATACACAGTATCCTGTCATCATAAGATATTTCGACTCGGGCATACCTAATTCAGTAAATTTAGTATCAAATCATCATCAAACATTTCGACTAGGATAATAACAAAAAAGTTAAGAAGCCACAATTTTTGTTTAGAAAAAAAAATAGGAAACTATTATGCTAAATTAATAATCCTAATTTCTTTATAGCTATTGATGTGTACAATAATATTCTAAAAGCTGAACTCAATCGGATTGTCAGATTTTTTTTACATGTTAGGCCGACAACAAATAAGAATTTCAAGTATTACACGAAGAAATTTCATTGTCTTAGGAAAGTCATACTTATGTCAATTAAAAATCTGTGGTGCACATAAATAAGTCTTCAATCTGCTCATTGACCTATCAATTTTTCATAAGATTTACTACATTTCACTTGTACATCTATGATTTTTATTGAAAACTAAAAATAGGATACTAAGAGATGCTTAGTTCATGAACCATCACGATAAACTATGATTTCATCTTCAAGCTAGCCATTTGCAACGTTTTGTAGTTTTTGTTTTTCTGTAATTCCTTTTTGAAAAAAAAATTTCGCTACAAATATAAGAGGAAAGTGTATAATAAAATAACCACTTTTATTAAATCCTATGCTTAGATTCATCAAAGAACAAAAAATATTCGAATTCAACATAGAGTAACAGTTCAGCACTGATGATTTTTTGACAAGGGTACTTAAGGATACTTAATGATATGTATAATTACTTTGTTGACTGAACTATATCCTGTTAAGGACTACGCAGGATCCTTAATTTAACGTTGAGGTCAGAAATTATGCTTCTACTAGTAGGCTATATTTAAACTACTTCGATTTTTTATTTTGCAAAAATGCTTACAAGCTAAGGCTGCCCATATTTTTGATTTATTACATTTTCTTCCTTTTTTATCAATCTTTAAAAGCCATACTGAATAACAAAGTGCTACTGAGACTTTACTACTAAAACTAATTCTTATACATACTGATATATATTTTAGTATATGAAGCGCTCAAGTTTAACTGCTATAACTTTGTAAATACTAAAGATTTCTACCTGAAATTTCGACAGTAAATTTTTAATAAATTATAAATTAACAAAATTATTGATTTTTCAAACTTATATATTGCAAATTATTTAAAAGCCTTTTAGTTTTAAAATATTCCACATATGTTGTACAGGAAAATTAATCAACAAAATAACTGAAAACAAAGTTCTTCTTAAAGTAAAAAAATGTTATTTAGTAACTTAAATTAATTTACCCACAAGGATTCATTACAATACAAAATTAAAGGTACTTACATTAAATGCTAGGTAAAAGCTCTCAGAACACATCATGCATTCAAAATAAGTACAGAAAAATGTAAACAGTGTTCATCTAAAGGGTCTTTTGAAGGATAATTATATAAAAAAAATAATTTTTTTCTACAAATATATAATAGCATAAATATATCCTTTAGCCAGTTAATTTAACTAACTTAAAAGCAAATTACTTTTTAATTAGGGATTATTATCTGTGTGAATGAACAACCACTGTGGTAGGCATCCCACAGTGACAAGAAAATTAGGTTTATTGAAATTCCAAGGAGTTTATTAGGATATATTTTTGGTTTTAGAATGACAGATTTAATAAGTTGTTTGGATGTTTTAAAAAATTTTCAACTAAAGCTTGAATTGATGTTAAAAAAGTACCTAAGAAGGATATAATATTAAGACTAAAATTACTACATTTAAAAAAGTATAATATGTATTTTTCTATTAATGTTTCAATGATTAACGTTAAGCAAAGCCACGTTAGAATTAGTCAGCAATGGAAATTGAAAGTGCTTCATTGTAGCACCTCAAAATTACAAATATTAGAAAAAACGGAATTTCTATGCACGTCATGCAAATGAATAAAGTTAATAAACTAAATACAATTTAGTCACAGCTAATATATCTCTTTTTAAGGCATTACAATAGAATACCAAGTCCTAAATTTATTTGTTCATAGTATTTCTATATGAAAATTTCTACATGTTTACAGACAATCAACAAAAAAACAAAACCAAAGAAGCTAACATGCTTGCTACTAAACAAATTTATTTAAAAAAATAAGTTTGAACAGGATATTAAAAACATTTTATATCCCCTTAATAATTAAATATAAAAAGGGAATGCCACATCGAAGTTCAAAAAAATGGCATTCTCGACGAAAACATTCACTTGGAAAGTTACGGAGAGCTCATCCAGCATCAGGTGCAACATGGAATGTACAAGTGGTAAAAGGAAAAATGACTTCAAAGTGCCTTTGGCATGCCTGCCGGGCACTTGCATTGGGCATAGTTTTAATGCTTCTAGGAGCTGGAATGGCAACTATAGGTAAAATAAATTAATAAATTGTATTTTTGTTTTTTTAATACCATTTATTTTAAAAGGATATTATGCAGATCAGCTATCAACCGGCCATGAAATTCGTGGTAATGAAACAATTCGTGTAAAAAATGAATCAAGAGGATTCCATTTAAATAATTTATCTTATGCTGGACCAATTGTAATGGGTTTTGGTGGTTTTATTATAGTAGCTGCTTGTGTTATGACATTTGAAGCAAGAGAATCAGCTGCTAAAGTTGTTCCAGCACGTTTTAAGGTTACAACTGGTAGCAAAAGTGGTAATATGCGTAGTAATAGTAGCAGTGGTGCTTCAGCTAGACGAGCAAATGGTAACAAATTAATCTCTTTTGATTTATATTAATTTTCATTTAATTAAAGTCTTTTTATTACTTTATTAAATATTTTTACATAAATCTTTTCAAAAATATTTGTCTTTGATGCTTTTAGGTTTTTTATGCTCGTATTTTTAGTTTTATTGATTTTTATCTGAGAGTTTTTGCAATTTTAAGTAATTGGGTTAAAATTTTCGTTAAAACAAGCTATTTTTCTGACAGTTTATTGTTATAGTTTGTCGATGTATTAAACTTTCCCATGTGCAGGTAGTAAGAATCGTGAATGAGAATTTTTTTACAAAAAATATCCTTTATGTACCGTAAGTGAAATTTTCAGTTCTTTTTCAGAAAATTGAATAATAAAATTCAAGTTAGTAAGCGACGGCACTAAAAAAAACTCAACACGAAATAACATTGAAGGATAGCAAATAAAAACATATAAAACGTAGACACAAATTAATATTCTCAATTATTTAAAGTAAATTCAGTTATAATTTTTGATCATTTTAAGCCCAGGTTTTCCCATAAGCTAAATCAAAAAAATTAATCAATGAAAAAATAATAATAGCAATTATAAATCTTGCTATAAATATACTTTGGCTTTCTGAGACTTAAATACAGTAAAAGAGTAGATTCCACATGTTGCTGATGTGAATTTATGATTTTTCTTGATATTCAGGAATTTTTGTTCGTAGCACTCCAGTTTCTAGCTTAATTTTTTCACATCGATGATATTTTAGTATATAATTTACTGAATACTTAGCACAAATTAAGATTTTTTATACAATTCTTAAGTGAAATGTTTTTAATTTTTTCTTTAACATTAAATGTATGTCTATATCTAGTTGGAGGTACCAAATTTTTTAGCAACTAGATACAGCAAAGTTAGCACAAGAAAAATTTATTTGTACTGATCTCTATTATTGATTCCCTGCGTTTACTAATAAACTGCGGGAAAGCTATAAAACAAGAAAATTTCATCTCTGTCGAAACCAATTGAGTTTCAAAAGTTTGGTATTCTAGAGATTGGTTACAACAAAATCTTTAAAAGTAGTCTCTTTAACCAAAATTTGTGCTGTATAAAATATTTCCATGCCTAAACAAATTTCCTAAGACATTTTATTCTAATTTAAAACGCCACAGATGCTACTTTGCTATTAGTAGAAGGCTTTTATAAGCAAAGGCATTTAAAATTATATTTACTGTATTACAAAATTTAAAATGTGTCATTTCAATTAGAAATTTGAATGTCAGTTTCTAACTCGATTGATGCTTGAAGTCACAATCAATTAACCTTGGTAGTCAATTTTTTGAATTGTACAGTTTAAACCTAGACACAGATCGAATCTCGTTTGGGCAGTTCTAGATTTGGAAAATCAGATAATATTTTTATACCTAAGATACAACAAATTGTATACTCACAAGCAATATGAACGTGTTTCTACTATTTTTTTTCTTTTTATTTTATTGAGCTACGGAATGTTTAACCGGATTTAAAAAAAAACAAGTTTTGATAATTTAATAATTACATTTGAGATACACTCAGCAATAATTTTTCTTTTATGTAAAAATTAACACAATATTCTGTTACAAAATTAATTAATATTATTTGCATAAAATGCTCCTAACAAAAAGAAAATTTTCATTTTAAACAACTTCAAAGCTCATATTATAAGAAAATTAAATTTTTTTCCATAAATCAATCTCATTTTCTGGTTAAACATTTGCCAAATTCACTCCACCTCTTCTTTAGATGTTTGAGCGAAGAGATAAATTAAAGTACTCAATTCAAACCCTTGTGAATTTTTCATACTACGTGTTGAAATTTTATTCAAAAAAGAAACAAAAACACAATAACTAAGGCAGGCTAATACATTGTGAAAGAATTTTAATTTGATTTCAAGATCATATACTTAGAAAAACCAATAACCTGAATAAAATGAAAATATCCTTTCAATTTCTATTTGAAATATTTACCCAGCAAAAAGTTTTTTAATATCTTTTGATAATTTGTTTTTTTTTTTTTTGTATTTTTACCCTCTATTCAAGCATTAACACTTTTGATTTATCTGAAGTAAATAACAAAAAAAATAAAATTTATCAAACTTTATTAAATTTCCAGGACTAATGCATCAAACAAATCGATGGGATCATCATTTGGGAGTATTTCGTACATCACCTGCTGAGACTAAATTAAATCCTATTGATAGGCAAGCTTTAACAGCAGCTTTAATCCATTTCTCACAATCAATGAAGTACTAAGACAATTATTTATAATAAAAATTTATTACAAAAACAAAAAAAAAAATAATAATAATTTTGTTACAGAAATTCACCACAATTTTCACCAAAAATTTCAAAACATTCCTATACTGGTTCTGTACCAAATTTACCATCAATCTATCGTTCTGGTAGTTATTTAGTTAGTCGCAAGCATCATCATCGTCATAAAGGACGAAGTTCTCGTCATCATGCTAGTGAACGACATTCATTGCATACACGTCATCCTCGTTTTACTAGAAGTTTAGGTCCTAAATGGAATCGTGAATCAACCAATTCATTATTACATCCTGGATTATTATTATATAAACGACATGCTTTATCTGTTGATGAAACTGGACCATATTTTCAAGCTAACCTTGAACCGACAAGTGATTTTGATTTTTCAGTAAATCCAATAGAAAATCGAGATACACGTTTAATTGAACGAAATAAACGTTCAGATACAGCTAAGAGACATATATTAGCAAGACAAAAACCTATCGAAAAAGATGAATCATTATCCCGAATCAGTGGCAGGTATGTTCGATCGTACTTTTTTCATTTTGAAGTTGTCGATTTGTGCAAGAAAACTTATTGAACTTTAGCGTCGACTCCTTCAATACTGCAATAGTATTAGATTCTTAAAATTACAGCTAGATTTTTTTGCCTTTTTATTCTAGATCTTTAATCCTTTCAATTTCAATTTTATTTTTATCTCTTTTGATTTTGGTTATATGTACTTTAAAGCATCTATACTCAACGTTTTTTTTTCGGGCCACATACATATCACTTACTTTAATACACGGGCCGCAGGTTGGTAATAAGAAACTGATATGTATGAATTTATTTATTTAATCAAAAATTAATTTATTTCTTTTATTTTTAATCTCATGAATACGGGGCTTTACAAGGCACAAGTTATAACATTGCATGGTCACGCATATTTTTCATTTCATTATTTTTCATTCTTCATTGGGAGACAATGACTTATTTTACCTACCAAATGAGTCAAATAGCTCGGGCTTTACAAGACACAAGTTATAACATTGCATGGTCATACATATTTTTCATTTCATTATTTTTCATTCTTCATTGGGAGACAATGCCTTATTTTACCTACCAAATGAGCCAAATAGCTCGGGCCACTCATAAGTATTCTACATACCACAGAGCGTGAGTATCGCTACTTTAAGGGAAGATTTTTATTAAAAAAAAACATTATACCTACCAAAATTTAAATCTATTTATATACATACAACCAATTTTCAATAAAAGACGCACTTCTTTTGCCTTATCTTAGAGAATACAAAAGTTGTACATTTTGATTAGAAACAACCTAAATTAAAAGCTAACATTTCACAGACTTGTCCATTTTTTGATTATTTTCATCTAACATTAGCCGTAAGCAAAAGTTTTTGACACGAAACAACTTATTTTTACTTTTTATTAAATAATTAAATCAGAAGAGTTTTTACTAATTAAAGCATTTTAGTAGGTTATTGAAGTTTCTTACGAAAAAGTTTTCTTTTTAGAGATAAAGTAGGCGTCTACTGCCTAAATATCAAGAAGATATGCAGGCTAAGATACAATTTCAAATAAGAAATTGTTGAGTGGGTTTTCTGGAGTTTGGCAGTCTAGCTTATTGTCTCGGTTATAATTTTTTATTTCTTTTTAAAAGCTAAAATAAATTATTATTTTAGATAAAATGCAGTAGAATTAATAAATTAGGTGGTTTATTTTTTTTTTAAGAATTAGAGTCCTTTGTTTAAGATAATAATTCGTTTTAGATATAATATTATAGATAGTAAGTAAAGTAATATTATATAGAAGAGAGAAACCCCTTTTTATTGGCATAATGCCTAAAAATCATCAGCGTTTGATATGCTGGGTGACTTTGCTTCAAATCATTTTAAGTAGACTTCCTAAGCTTCTTGTTTTTATGAAAGAAAGTAAATAATAATAATATATAATAAAGTGTCAATTATTATTATTTTATATAATCATACATGGCTCATGTCAGATTTTAAGCAAAAAAATTCTTTATTATCTTTTTTGAAAAACTAACAGCCTTGCTTGACGTAAATATAAACTTTATACTAGTTTAGTGGAAACTATAGCATTTGATGCTAAATTTTGTTTCGCCAATCCCTAATAATTCCTATGCATTGAATTGATAGTGATTGTTTTCCCTGTGTACAAAGCATTAATTTATAAGTAATAATGATCAGAATTAAGTTTTTACCAATTTTGAACAAGATTTGGACAGCATATCAAAATTCTATCAATTCTATTTTATCCACTTAATTAATTTAGTATCAAAATAATGAAATTTAGAAGAAAACCAAACTTTTTAATGGGCTTCACAGATTCGTCTGATTGATTTTTAGCTTAAAAATGATTTCATAAAAGTTAATAATAATAATAAATTCTGTCACCAGACTTAAGATTTTAAGGAAAATTCATACACAAACGAATTTTGAGACTTTAATTTTGTTGGGGGCATATAATTAAAGTGTTAATTTAACTTAACCAAACCAGATTTTTTTTGTTACTTATTTTTTATTATATTACTTTGTTTTAGAACAGATGCAGGATAAAATAACTTCACTTAAACCTTCCTAAAGAAGATTCTAAAGAAACTAACTAGCATCTGAAAACTTTTTCATAAATTATGTACTCAAAGTGAATATAAATTCGAAAACTCCATTTAGGACAGATTTAACCAGAAATACCAACAACATATTGAATCCATGTAAAAAAGATTATTAAACTCTCATCCATTTCAAATTTATAAAAATTACCCTGCTTTAAAAAACTATTTACCTTTTAAAATGTTATTTCTTGAACATTTATTTGAAAAAATGTGGTTTAATATTCAAAACCAGGCAATTTATTGATTTTACTATCATGAAAATTTATTAAAAAAATATACAAAAAAAAGAAAAAATCAAGAAAAATTTGTTTTAGTTTTAATTTGCGATTTTTATAGAATTTTTGATTTTTTATGTTATTCTCATTAGAATTCACTAACTATATTTTTTATTTATAAATTTAAGCATGAAAATAAAATCTCATCTTACAAATTAAAACTTTTGGTAAGAACTTTCCTTTATATTACTTTCCTTTAATTTACAAAAATTTTTTAAGCCTACATTTTGTGGAAAATTTACTATCATATCGAGTTCGAGGCACTTAAATTTGAAAGGGTTCTTTTAGATTAGACTTTTAGGTTTCATAATTAAAATATACCTAAGAAAAAGATATATTCCCAGTAAAATAATGCAAGCACATATTTAAATCAAAGATTAATTAGTAGTAGTAGTAGTAGTAGTGAAGGGAAACAAGATGCACCGCGACCAATTTGATCTATTGTGCTCCCCGCCAGACATGCTACTGTGGGAACCTGATACCCAGGTCCCTTGCCAGAGCTAGGATCTCTCTAAGACCTATTTCCAACCCTTCTGTGCAGGTTACTTGTCGAGTGAGAAGATGCTTCACCCTCCTTGACATCACCCTACCACATTCAAAGAGTAGGTGAGTATGCGTCTCCTCTACTTCGTGGCAGAATCTACACAGAGGGGTTGTTGATCTTCCCAATTTGTAGAGGAACTTAAGAAAGTCGCCGTGTCCCGTTATGAACCATGTCAATACCCTAAGGGACATTGATTTCAAATCAAAGATGAAAATTAATGAACAATTTTTATACATATTATGTTGGGTTAAAATTAACAAATTTTTGGCAAAGTTAAAATAAAAATTTTCACTAAACAAAAAGAAACTTGAGCCATAGTCTAAGAATATTTTTTAAATGGTTCAATTTAGAAAAAAATATATATGTATATGTTTTATATTTATAGAAAGAAAACTTCCTTAAGTACATCAGCCGAAAAACGATCGATAGAATAAATAATAAAAGACAACCCTTATCTACTTAAAAATTAATGTTTTTGGGAGGGAAAACTTAGAAAGTATAACAAGACAACGATTAGTAATTCAAATGGGATTTGTGGCTTGTTCTATTAAGAAACTCAAAACAAAATATAAATTCCTTAATGGTATAACCATTTTTGAAAATCGAACTACATAAATCTAAATAATACAAATTAGTAGCCTAAATAGAAATAAAAAAACCAAACTATGGTTTGAATAAAATCATACCCTAATTATATCGGGGTAAAAACAATGTCTAAGTTTAATATTAAGTTTGAGCTTAAATATGGAATTATTTTATTAATTTATTTTTTTTTTAAATGCCTTTTTGATAAGATGATTAAACCATAATTACTTTGTTTTTTGCAGTTTTCGATTTAAGTTTGATTTTTTACGGGAATTTAAATTTTTTCCCAATTATTCCCGCAAAAACTAAATAGTGCTCTGAAGAAAAAATTAAGCAGTTTATTCAAAAGCAATAGTAATTCTTTGATTAAGAAGGATATCTTTATATAATTTGATTTATAATCTTTATTAGTCCGAAAATCATATATTTTTAATATAATTTACTAAGCATATTTAAGCTGTAAATTCTTCAACTTTACTTTAATTTTGTTTATTAAATATTTCAAGGAACTTACAATTACCCAAATTCCTTAAAATATCTTTTAATTCTACATCTTTAAGATTGTTTGAGATAAATCTCTTGATTAAATTATCTTTAATTAATTACTTTAACATAATGCTCTTTCTAAAGATTCTAAGAGATGAAATATTTAGTTTTATTCAAGTGATCTGTAAATGTATGAAATATATCAACATTATAATCACGAAAGCTAAAGCTTATGCAAAAATGTTATACTTTATAGCTCTCATGTCCATCTTCCGACATATGTATGCGTATGAGAAAACGAAAGAAAAACAAGGTGTCTATTTTAGGCGAAAATCGAATGTGTTGCAAAAAACATATTTTCTAAAAAAAATTGCTTCAAGAAGCACCAGTATTCAGTGAACGTCATTCTATTGAATTCTAAGTTAATTTCTAAACATGAAGCATTACAAATCCATAAGGAATAGATCTATCAAACGAAAAACCTGACTTTGACAAATATAATCCTGTCAAAATATCATTACTATAATTGAGTGATTAATTCATCCTAAAACAAATGAAACAATCGAGATAGGTTCTCCAAAGTTATTAAAAAATTCTTATTATCCCATTTAGTATATTTGCCATGTTAGTTTTTAATAAACATATGTTTTTTATACGTTAGAAAAAAGGAGTCGCCACTAATCCTTTAGCAATAGGATTATTATTATTAATATACTCAATTTTAACTTCTTTAATCACGGGACTAATAATACCCACTTTTTGATTTTCATATACTTTATTTTTAATTTTTCTTGGGGGTATATTAGTTTTATTTATTTATGTAATTGACGATGTATTTGTTGTATTTATGTATTGACGATAATTGAAGATCTGCCCTGATTAAAAAAATCTTTGATCTGGGCAGTAGTACTGCTGCTGCTATTTAGTAGATTTTTAATAACTTTTTGTACCTTGGTTGTTACTCAGACTAAATAAACATTTTTTTATATTAACAGAAACAATATTATCACTGCTGATATTACCCGAAGTCCAAATCATAGACTACCTTCAGTGAGCAGAGCTCTAAGTATGGACTCTAGAAGTATTCAAGTAGAACTACATAGTCCAAATGAAGGACGAAGCCCTCAATCACAACGCCGATTTAATTCCATACAGTCATCAACACCCTCTTTTGAACGTGAACTAAGGTAAGCTAAAATAGCTGTTTACATACTTAAAAAGTAAAAACTATATTTTATAACTTTTAAACTTGCTGAAATGAATTATTTTAGGATATTAATAACAAAAATTAATTTAATTACCAAAACCTAGATCTAAAAGTTTGATCAAGTGCTAAACTTTATATTTCTTTTATAAATAAAGACTGAGAAAAATATAAATTATTAAGGACAAAAAGTTAAAAGTTAATTTCCTAACAGGCTTGGCGCAAAATATAAATCTACACCCTATCCAAAAATTATTTTTCTATTTCAAAGCTGCAATATTGCTTATCATCTATTCCCTTTTGCGGTTTTAGGCTTGAGTGCACTTCTCCTACTTATTCATAAATTGCACAATGTGTAAAAAGCCTTGTCATGAAAAATATTATTAAAAAAGTACTGCTATTCAATACATCTATTTATTTTTCTTTTGGGAAATTTTTCATTCAAGTTTTAAGCTACAAGGTGATAAGCTGAGCTACAATTAAGCAAAAGGGATTTTCAGGGAAAATTAAAACATTGGATTATCTCGAGCGAAATTGTGGTGGAATGTAAGGAAAATTTTACGATACATTAAGCTGTAGTGTAGTGTAGATAAAAAACAAATATTAGTTTTACGGAGTTTTATGTTTCACTAAGCAATATTAACTGTATTAGCTTTGTTACTACATGACGCAATGATACGGTACATTAATTTACATTAAAATTAAGATACTCTAGGTAATATCTTAGGCCATTTTGAGTTAAAACAATAAAAAATATTATTATCTGCTTTAACTTTTCAATTTTTAAATGATAAAAAGTAAAAATCTAATTTCTTTAAAAGTAGAAGTGTCAAAATTATTGGTAATGATAAATAAATATTTGTGAACGAAATATTCTCCTGAGAGACAACACCCAAAAATACGTAAACTTCTGAGCCCAATGAAGTTTCTACTCAAATAAAAATATTTAACTCACGTTTTTCGAGTAAAAATTAAAAAAAAAAAACTTATTCCTACTTAGAATACTTTGACTTTACTTACTCTATATAATTCATACATAAATTATAAAGACCCAAAATTCTGAAGTTATCTGGGTATAATAAGGTTTCTCATAATTTAACTCGTACTCTTTCAAAAGAAAGAAAAAAAAGTTAAAAAGTCCAATACACGGCCGGAATTTAAATCACGTGAATCTTTGAATGGAAAAACGAAAAAATGAATATAATTGAAAACCAGAAGAAAATAAATATGCTAAACCCAAATTCTAAGAACGTAAATAATATTGCTAGTAAGCTATAGAGAGCCTGTTGATTTATAAAGCAAAACATCTCTTTCTTTTTTTAATAAATTCCAATTGAATAGTTGAATCACTTAAAAAATTTCATTTAGGGTAAGTTACTAAAAAAAAAAATAATCAATTATTAAGGCATTAAATTACAAAGAAATCAAGTCATACAGAAATAACAGAAATCCATTCTTATAACAAAAGTTGAGATTTGAGTAGAAAATAATTTTGCTTCGCTTTTCTAAGTATTTTTTAAAAATATTTTTAGATTATAACAAAGCAAAAGAATCAATCATAATTAAATATTATATCCAAGTTTTTTTGTTATTGTCATGATTCAAAACTTTATCCTAATCGTATTTCCTTTTGATTAAGCATTCACTTCATTTATTAAAAATGACATTATCCTAAGGCTTTTATTTCAATGAAATAAATTAATTTCCGCTTAGCTAAAATTAGAAGAAGAAAAATTTTTCATGTAAAAGTAAACTTTAATGTCAAATATTAATTTCTAATTTTTTTTTTTTTCTCTAAGATAAAATAAAATCTAATGCTTGAAGCTAATCAAATTTTGGTATCTAAGAAATAGAACAAAGAAATTTTCGAGAAATTTGAATTCTCCCCTTAAAAGAAATTTGTCTACATTAAAATTATTTTATGGAAAACATGTACACATTTTCCAAACTTATACACAGTAGAATTACTTTTTTATTATGGGAAATTTCTTCCATGAAAAGTTTTAGTTTTCTATGTATTTATAAAAAAAAAAAAACAACTTAAGGACTTTCAGAGTACTTTAAAAGTCTTAAAAAATTTCGTTTGTTTAAAAAGCGTATTAAAAGAGTTTCAAAATTTCCTGTTTTAAATTTTTTTTTATTAATTACTTTACAAACTTTCTTACATATTTTTTATAAAAAAATATCTAAAAAGAAGTTCATGTTATTAGGCCTTCAAAAATAATATCATTTGGACTTTTAGTTTGTCTTGAAGTATATTCAAGCTTTCATACTTTTGAGCTAAGAATCGGGTTTTGCTTAAAAAATAAAAACATTGGTCGAAAGTAAAAGTCAAACAGTTTATTGCTCTTAATGCTTAAAATATTGCTAAAAATTAACAAAAAAACTAGTTAGGAATTATAAAAGTGCTTGAATGTTTAAAAGAACACTTTTTTCTTAATGTGTTCAATAAAACTTTCTGATCATCTATATTTCACTCCTCAAATGAAACTCCAGAATTGATTCCCCAAATTATTCAACCGGCTTTCTACATACTCCTATTTCTCTAATGCTTATAGCCAGCTTAATTTGTTTCCCAGTCTCATTGATTAAAAATGTGTTACAATATGTTACGTTTTAATGACTTTTGATTAATTGTAAGTATTTTTTGTACACAGAATTATCCCCATAAGTAAAAGTGTAATTTCAAGAAATATACAATTAATATGTTGAGACAAGCTTTTATGTATTAATCAAAGGAAAAATGTAACAAATCAAGTAATTAATATTGTTCATTTATTTAAGAAAAGGTTCAGCTGAGAAACAATTTTTTTAAATGTAAGATTTGTTAAATAAATAGGATTAGTCATATGGATAAAAAAAATAGACTGCTGTCAATACACTAAATATTTTCTGCGTTCTAATTTAAATTTGAAGAAAGATATCTAACTTTATACCATCTGAATAAATTTCTTCCGGACTGGTGCATTTATACGCCCACGAAAAGTGAGTCGCTAAACAATTTTTTTTTATTGTTAGAACCTTTACCTTTAATTTTGTATGAAGTTTGAGTGCGTTATTGGTTTGTATTTGGAGATAAAAATTTACTAAATAATCATAAAGTTTAATTTGTTATTTAATGGCTATCAGTCACGCTAAATAATAATCATTTATGAGCATAATAATGCAAAACAAAGTTGAATAAATAATAGAAGAATAGGTTTCTGAGCTCAAAACTTCATTTGAAAAATTCATCAAAATCAAAAAAATGGCTTGTTTTATTAATATTTCAAAATTCAAAATTGAAAAATTCTTCTACAAATCACAAAACATAGAAAAAAGTATAACAAAAAGAAATTATATAAAGTGTTTCACTATCTTCTAAGGATGAATTGATAAATTTTTAAAAAGTTATATTAAAAGCAACATAATAAATTCATCCTAGAAATGTAATCTTAGGGAAAAGGAACAAAGTTTTTAAAACTTAGTCTAAATAAAATATGGGCTGACTTCAGTTACTTTTTTGCTCTATAATTACCTTCATTAAATAAAAATACTACGAATTTTCAAAAATGATTACCCTCATTACTGTCAGACAAAGTAAATTAAAGCAAAAACTTTTCAGAACACATAAAAAACATATTCCAAGGCGCTATTAATGTTTTTTTGCCTTAAGACACTTTTTTTATTTTGAAAATTGAAATTTTTATCTTTATTTACATAAATTGAGCGACTAAGTAGCGACTAAGTAGCGACGATTTGATAGGGCAAAAGGTAATAATTCAAACTTTGAAAATTTGTCCACTTAATGAAATATTTTTTTAAAAACGTTATATTCTTTTGGATTGACCAAGTGACTGACGTAACTGAATGCAAAGATACTAATATTCTAGGGAGCAGTTTAAAAAAGAAGAATATTATTAAAAATTTTATAATTGGAGTCTTTTTTGAACTTATATACCAGAGGTGGCTAACCTGCGGCTCTTTGAAGAATAATTTGTGGCTCTCGATAAATGTACCCGAGTTTCTTTTCCATTTTTGTGTTATTATGTTTTAAAAAATTATTATCGTTCCGTATGTGTTTTAAAATGTTCTTTTAGTAGGAAATGTCTTGCTAGACACATCAAAATGCCTTTTTTTATATATATAACTATCATGGATTTGCTATAACACCTATACATTTAAAGACATCGCACTTTTTATCGCCTTTCGTATCCCAAACGATTCGTTTTTCGAATCGCAAACGATGTAACGTATTGTTCTTTTCCGGATTCATACGCGTGTCGTATGTGAATTCGTTTTCGTATCGCAATGTTTACAGGTATTTGTGTAAACGTACTTGTGTGAATCTTTTTATTCCACTTTAAAATTCGTGAAATCTAAACACCGATCAGTATTAACTAACCAGTATCTCAAAGAATTACTAAGAAGTGCTGTCACCAATTATTCACTAAATTTTAAAGAATTATCAAGATAAGTAAAATAATTGTGTTTAATTTTTAATATTTAAATTCAATACACATATTTTTTACTTTTATATGCTTTCAATAAATATAATATCTGTAAAAAAATTTTTTTAATACCTCTCTCGCATACCTTTCAAATATGTATTCAATTGCGGCTCGCGAAAAATTACAAATTTTAAAAAATGGCTCCGATTATCAGGGATTTTGGCCACCCCTGTTATATACAACTAGTAAATTCAGGCTTATAAATATTAAGTGATTCAATAAAAAAATTATCTTTCCCTGTAACTCGCGTAAAAGACGCTGTAGTATTTTTCGTCATCTAAAATTAAATCTCAATTTTTGTTATACATTCTTTGTCAAAAGTACAGAAATCTAATTATTTTAGAGCTGCTTCCTTGAAAACAATTGAACAATATTTGCAGATATAAAACGATATAACAACTTGGACACGACTTTCTAATCATACATTATTTAGCTCCGTTCATTTGTCGCTTTTAATTACTTTCATAAGGGATTGCTCCCAAGTAAAAATACTACCAAAAAGTACCAGGATTTGCACTTCACTTATAACTAATTGTGGGAACTTTTTGAAACTCATGTAACCTTAATAAAACTGTTTTATACTTAGGGTAAAATCCTTATTGAAATATATAAAAAAAATTCAAAAACCTGGAATTGTAAATTATGCGAGAGAAACAATAAATATTAGGTACTTAATTTTGATTACGTGGGAGTAATGTACAAAACAAAAAGCATTCGGTTTTATTGTAAATTATAAAGCAAAAACAGTGACGTAGGATGTAGGATGTACATCAAAATAATACTCTGAAAACTACCTTCTATTATTCCTATAAAATTTTATGCATATTGTAGCTCTTTTCTAGAAATTTATACTTAATACTGTCAAAGTTTTTTGATACATATAAACTAAAGAATTGTTATAGCAAATCCTTTACAAATGAATCTAATAAACGTTGAAAGCTTAACTCTAAATGGATTACTCTTATCCTAATGTCACATTCATTCTTTCAACGCTTGTGACACATCTTCTCAAAAAATTTCTATAAGTCTTGACATGAAAGAGGAAACTCTTTTAGATTAAATAGAACTTTATCGATGAAAGAATTGAAAGCTGGGAATAATAAAACAATATAACAGGAATACCGCCGGAAATTTTATGACAGTAGTAGTGGAGGTTTCATAGAAAATCATGCAGATTCTGTTCACCTTATAAGTAATAGGGTGAGTGGCTTTAAATATTAATAAACCAAAGCTGGAAATAATATGAACCTAATAGCTGAAATAAATGATATTTATTTGATGAATTGAAATGCGTATAACATCTCAAATCGGTGGCTTTTTTTATACCATAGATATAATTGTTAATTGTTTCAAAAGAATTAACCAAAAAAGAAAAGATTTGACTTCTGAACTACTAGGAGTCCCTATAATGTGCTAAGAAAGCCGAAATTTACAGATATAGAAATGCTTTAAGGGTTCATAAATGCACATAAGAAATTATTTTTTTTAGTAAAGCTATCAAACAGTTAAAATGACTTTTATCATAGAATCAGTATGATGATAAATTAAAAGAATATTTTTCCGAAAATTGAGAAGAAAAAAGTCAAGTGTGTGCTTAAGACCATACGGTAGAAGTGAACATTTTATGGAACATTTTATTATAATAAAATATAATTAAATCACAAATAATATATTTATATATGTATATAGTGACTCGTATTAATATTCATAACTTATAACCTATTTCAATCGATATAATCTAATTAAGGAGTGCTTTACGTTGATTGAAGCTCAGTATTATATTCCAGAAATGAAACCATAGGCTTATGAAAGCCATTGTATTAACTTCCACAGGAACATTGATGACTTGTCCATAAATTCCATATAGGACATGAACATGTCTAAGTCTTCTTATTTGCATAAAAGGAATTCTGGGTGAAATCAATCTTTCTGTAACTAAATCTAATGGATAATTCAAAAAACTATCAGGAATGATAGGATATTCAAAACAATTGTGTACAGCCATTTTAGGTATTAATTTTTTTTTAATGCTGGTTCGACAAGCGGCAATTGTATATTCATTGATATTCGACAAAAAATTCCTTAAGAACTCCGTTTTTTGATCATTCAAAACCTTCAAATCATTTTCAAACCACAATCCATATCTTGCAAACGTATCCAAATTTATTTTGAGTAAATTGTTTATGAAATTGCACATAAGCCTTGCTGTCTCGTGTATAAGAACTGTAAGCTGCTGGTGATCTATTTATTTGTTCTTTAGGAGTAAACAATGCACATGTTCAATGGACATTTGGTGCTAATTTATCAACGATGTCAATTGCTCATACTTGTTTATTAGAAGCTAAAGACTTTTCTTGACTTTCTTGCGTCTCAAAATATTTGCCTTCCATTCTTACAATTCTATCTAAATTTCTGTCTACCCACGTTTCTTTAATGTGATTCACACTCACATTTTGCAATCTAAGGAGAACATCCCAATTAGTGAATGTTTCGACAATCTGAAAATCATTAAATTTACTTTTCCGATTCCCTATTATAAGTGGTGAATTAGAGTTTGAAGGCCCAGCAATTTGTGAGTCATGAATGAACCATGGAATCCACAGATTTCAGACTTTCGAAACTTTTCTTCGCACGATATTTTCTCGAACGTTCCCTTGCCAAATATTTACGTCGTTGGTCAATTTCTTCTTCCACTTTTCTTTTTTTCCCGTTATCTATAAGCTCATTCTGAGCCATAGCATCCAATTAGTTCAATACACTCTGATTTCTTTTGCGGTATTTTCGCATGCGTGCATTAACCAATTCTATTTTTCCTAAACATTCTTCCCTAAACTTATTTTCATCATCTATATTTTGCAAAGGGCACAAAGGAAACATTCAACAAGTAAACATGCAAAGGAAACATGCTTTTTTAAAATTTAAAAATTCAAGAATTAAATTATTGATTTTTGAAATAGTATGACAGTATTTGAAATTACTTTAAGATCATGAGATAACCAAAAATATCCAAATCAGCGTAACGCACCTGAACGTGACGCTAGAATTAAATTTACCCCTCAGAATAGCGTAGAGTATCCGTCATTTGTGTTAATATTATCATTCAGTATAACTTTCCAGTTCCAGTTCCTTTTCTCTCTTCCTTCATCTCTAATTTTTCAATTACTTCATCCTTGACAAATATTTCGATAAATATTACAATTTCAGTAGTGAAAAAAAAATAGAGAAAAACTTTTCTGTAGAACTTTCGGCTTGTTTCGAAAGAACTTTGAAAAAACTTCTTTATATACAAGGCTTTGTTTGTAGTTCCGCCTAAAAGCTGAGCTGGCAATAAAAAACATAAAGTAATGCTGCAAATAATAATAAATGATAGTAATAATAATTAAATTCTTTGTATTTATTTTTAAGAAAAATAATATATCAAAAATATGTCTGGTAGCACACATTATAATCCGATGGCAATAATAGACAAATTATAGGTACCAGGTTTTTAGTTATTAATAGTTATGTGCTTAAATATTCTCAAATACATATTTAGAAAAAGAAAGCCCTGTCTCATATCGTAGCCAGGTCTATTTTACTCTGCTGTTCTGAGTATGTTCTTCAGCAACAGCTCTACGGTGAAAATCCTATTTTTACATAACATGTGGAAACCAAATTTTTATTGATTAAATGCAGATGAGCCCAAGCAAAGAGACTTATTTTTTTTATTCTATGCGTGTTAAATAGGTATTAGTACATGTAAATTTTGCATATGCATAGCAAGATTATAGGTGACAAAACCTGACATTTGTCACTTATCTACGTTTAAGGGGCAATTCAGTCTTGGAATACTAGAGAGCAGTAATTATTTATTGTTAAAAATACTCAATTGTTCTCAAACACTAAATTAGTCTTACTAAGGATAAAAGCGAATACTTGTTTCAAATAATAAATGAGTTAAATAGTAACTATACTGAAATTTTAATAAATTAGAATTTATAATTTTCTAATATATTATTAATCTAAATAAAAAAATTAATATTTGTTGTTGTTTTTTCTTCCTATTATATACAGAAGTCAACTATCTTTATGTTCGGAACCAGTATCAATACGTCAACTATCAGTACAGTCAAGCATTGAGCCATGTGTTCTTGAAGAAAGTCCTGAACAAGAAGATAAAGATATAAGTCTAACTGATTCATGTAGTTTGAAAAGAGAAAGACCTGATTCATTAAATTTGGATCAAATAAAAGACAATGAAAAAAGTACTAAAATTATACAAATTAAAAAAAATCTATTTCGTAGTAGTTCATCACGTACATTCTATAGACCAAAACCAAAACCCCTTGCCGAATATGATAATATGGGATTAAAATTATCAATATCAAATGATTCAAAAAATAATGATTCTTATGATTCATTGGAAGTAATAAATGAACGTAGAAAAACAATGATGGAATCCTTAGATGCTGGTAGTACTAACAATTCAATTTCAGAAATACAAGAAAAAATGACTGAATCACAAAATTCTGAAGATATAAATCAAGAATTAAATGAAGAAATTTTAAAGGATTCAAATATATGAAAAATGATATCCTTATGATAATAAATTTATCTACAGAATTTTTAAATATTTTATACGAGCTTATTAAATTGAATGTGATGAATTTGGTGTGGATTTATGTTGCTATTGTTAAATTGTATTTAAGTACAGTAAAATCAGGTAATATACAAACAAACAAGAAAATATTTTAAAGTAGAGTCCTTTTGTCCTCTATTTATAGATTTTATAACAATAAAATTTTTTTATTGTTTTCTTTGACTTGTGATAAATTTATAATTATTTATTTTTTATTCTTAATAATTTTTGCTTTCTACCAAATGAAGGATCTGAGCTTGAGTCTTCTATCAAAGAAAATAATTTTGATGTATTCTGAACTTTATTTTGTTTTCAACTAAGAATTTGACATTTCAATAACTAGAACTAGGGATGAAAAAATTTTTTTAAAACTTTGAGATATGGAAAAGCAATATGAATTTCATTTGATAAATATTTATAGTAGGAAATTTCTCAATGATGCCTTAAAGAGAAAGAAGCAATTAGAAAACGATAATTATGAGCAAAATTCAAAAGTCAAAAACTTTTACGCTGGTAGATATATTGAAGTCATTAAACAAATACAGACTTATTGGAGTAATCAATAGTTTTTTCAGTAGATGCCTTTATTAATAAAATTGTGCAACAAAAGCACCAACTAGAAAGGCAGCTAGAGAGCGCTATGTTTTTATTTTGAAATATATTTTGATCCAAATATTGTTTAATTAAAATTATGATTTCAATTTCTACTTATTAAGACTCTATAAACCAAAAAAGTATATTTTTAATTTGTATTTTTATTTCCAAGTTTTTAAGTTTTTAGTTATTTTATATCAACATACATTCAACTTTGAGAATAAATGAAACAAAGTTATCAGTTTTCCTCAGAAATTTGATAAACCAAATCAATTACATAGTTTTGGTATCCTTTTATGCCAATCAAACAAATTTAATTTTCTTTTCAAATCATCTACTAGGGCTAAAGAAAAGATTTTTAAGTTGTAATAATATACGATATTTAGTGTTTTTTAAATGGAGTTTAAAGGTTTCAATGTACCAAGTCATAACTTTTTTAGCCAATATTTTGACGGAACAAAAATACATTTTTATTTTAATATTTTCACTATCGAGTGTACTTGAAAAAATTTTTTCTCAATTAAAAAGCATTGACAAATCAACATATGGAACTATTTTGTATCCTTTTTGGTGAATTCTAACAAAAGTAAAATTTTCACTAAAATTACTTTAGCTTTTACAGTGACAATCAGATTATCATTAAAGCTTGGATATCGTTTGAACGTTAGTACTGTCTAAAAAAGTTTGTCAATAGCGGTGCAACTCTTTGTAAGACTCCAAATTTACAATTAATATATTTGCTTTGGAAATAAAATATTTCAGTATTTAGCGGTGCTTTTTAAAAAAATACATTAAAGAAATTTTAGTCATTTAAAAGCACAAATCAATTTCCAAACTTGTTTATAGCGAAATTTAAAAACAATTTTACCAAATCTATTTTATTATTTTTCAACAAACATTTCCCAAGAATTTTCAAATTTTTCCAATAAAACTTGAGATAAATTTAAATGAAATGTTTTATTTATTTTGTTAAATTGAGAGGATAAGCAATGAAATCCAATTTGAATGTTAATAATTTCCAGAAGGAATATTCATGTGTGAAAATTTAATAACACTATTGATTAATTTCAAAAAAATTTTATTCCGTTCTTTCTTAAGTTATTCTAATTTCAACTGCTTGAAATTAGAATTAGAATAAATTCTCCTACTTCTATTTATCTTGTATGAAATCATTTAGCACAAGTCTTAATTCCGGCGCCAGTCTACTCAAATTAATGATTTTTTTATATATTTTTGTTCTTAAATAAAATAAAATTTTATAATACGAGGACAAAATTTAAAATGTCTGCATAAAATGTACAGAAATAAAAGATTTTCAATATGATTTCTGAAATTTTATTGCCAGAAAATATATTTAAATATAAGAAAATTTCATAATTACTTGTTGAAAAATTATATTTTAAGGCAAGGTAAAACATGTTAACAATATTAATAAATTTAAACAGATGTTTGTACTATATTGGTGTTAAATAAAAAATATTTAAAAAAAAAAACGAAAAATTAATTTACTTTGATAAAAAAATTAATTAGAAGTTTTACCCCAAACAAGTCAAACCAAATTCAATGATTTATTACACTCACAATCAGTCATACACTCCTTTAATAACTTATTGTAATACTCCACTTACATATAATGATGTGATGATCTCAATCCATGTTATTTTAATACCATTTTCCCTTGCAAGTTATTTGATCGAATTTGTTAGATTTTTCGCAGAATCTTTATACCCTGCTTTTCTCTGGTCAAACTTCTGTTAACCATTACTTCCGAGCCATAAAAATCAAGCTAAATATCTTTTTGTTTGATTTTATTATTTCTAATATAAAAAGAATTCAACTTACTTGGTGCCCAGATTAGCGTTTTGGAAAGCAAAAGTATTATAGGCGATATTAAATATGGAGTGCTGAGGCACGGTTATACTCAATAATGTTTTTGAGTTTGACATTTTGATTTAAAATATATAACTTATACTTTCTAACTAGTTTTATTATATTAAATTACTTACCATAAATAACAATTCATTAGAAACGCAATAAAATAAGTTTAAAGATACAAATTATACTTTTCGAAAGGACTTGTAATGTAATTATTCCAGTCAATATACTTTTGAGTGAAACTTGCCAAGTAAAATTTTCTTCCAAGTTGTCAAATGGCTCTCTCGTTCAATGTAAAGTATAAGGAAATAACGATTTGTGAGTAAAAATTAAAGATGTTTAAAAACTTACTCACAAATCGTCATTTCCATATACTATTATGGGAAAAGACGGACATTTGATGACTTAGAAAAAATAGTGAATGGTCCTCTTTAAGGAAGATAACAGTAGCATTTTTTTCCTTAATTCCAGTGGTAGAAAAGATTATTTAGCTAATTGGAATGCCAACCGGGAAAGTACGTACTTTAGTACTCCTAAAATTTTAATACGACCACCTTCATTACTGTATTGGATTGGGTATACTCAGTATTTTCCATATTAACTCTATTTCATGGGAGAGAATCGAGAGATTTTTAACTTTAAAGAGTAACTGAGCCATGTCGAGTGACATCAACAAATGAAAACCAATCAAATTAAGGTTATAAAAAAGTATTTCAAAGGAAAAGAAAGAAAGAAAAACATCAGTTGGAGTTTTAAAAACAAATCAATTGTTGGATTTAAAAACAATAATTCAGCTTTATAAAAATTTCAAAACGTCTTAAAAAATAAAATCCTAATCATAAAGTTTCTATTTTTGTTGTTTATAGTCCTATAGTGACACATAAGTTTTCATAATAGCTACTGTAATTTTAAGTGGTATTTTTCCTAACTTTTTTAACTTCCTTGACTTCCATTCGGATGATTATTCCTTTTCTATGATCCCACTTTAAACCACAACAGTGAACTTTATAACAAATAATTAGTTTCTTAAAATAAAAACTTAGTTTTACAGATTAAGTTGAACTCCAGGATAAGATTTATTTTATTTACAAAAGAAAATATCAGCTTGAAAATAACAAAAGTAAAATTAATTAAATTAAAGTACTTTAAACTTTGTTTACTTAATTTCTAAGACTTTTTTGTTTGAATTAGAAACAGTTTTGGTGTTAAAAACTAGAAAAATTAATTAATCGAAAACTATAGATGAAAGTATAATTTCAATTGTTAAGAAAAAGTTCACTTTAAAAAAAAAATAATTAACTCTAATGTTAAACGGAGTACTTTACTGCGTTTTATTGAATTTTTTCCAGATTTTATTCATTGGAATACAAAATTTTCCTAAAAGTTAGAAAAGCTAGAAAAGTTTTGTGCCTAGGTAGAATTAAACTTTTTTATTTGGCTATTTTTTTTTTCTTTTTTAAATATTACAGTAATTTATTGTAATTTAATTTTTTCTTAACAACTATTTCTCATGCTATGCCCGAGCTGTGTAAAACATATTTTTAGAGTATTTACTTAAATCTTAACGGGATATGGATATTTGAATAAATTGACTTTTTAGTTCATATTTTTAAATCTTAAGCCTTCAATAATATTTCTTTACGTTGATTTTAGAAAAAGGATTTATATTTTTATATACAATAACCCAAGGTCACCCTAATATAGTGACCAGATTGAAGCTTATACTGCGTGTTTAACTTTACCAGAAAATTTAAACACGTTTTTCTCGAAACTATTTTTTTCGAAATTCTTGTCATGATTCATCAAGTTCTATTGAACCCATTCAATTGAAATTTTGTGTGAAAATTATCTTTTCAGAAAGCCGCATTTTTGCGAAAAAAATTATTTCCCAACTTTTTTCTAATTAGTACAAGAGAAGTATTCCTCTAGATTAATAAATTATTTACTTTTCTTTTTACTTCAGATTACTAAGAGAGTTACTATCGGACAAACTTTGTGCCCCATTTTTTTAACCTCACCCCCCACTTCATCAGCCTGTAACTTTTCGAGTTTTTAATTTTTTCACTTCTTTGTTTTCGTGTATTCTTTAAGCATTAATAAATATCTTGTAAAATAATGGATTGTAAATATATTATTTATTTTTTTTTTTTGTATTACACCTAAAAGAATATTTAAAATGCATGTTTCTAGCCTACTAGAATACCCCCTAAAGGGGAAATTCTTATAGAATTTTCCAAATCTTGACTGCATAATAAAATTTTATTATTGATTTGTTGACACAAAGATCAAGAAAATTACCAAAAAACAAAAATAAACAACTAATCAAAATAATCTGAAACATTTATTAGCAATAAAATTATTTTATTTACTTCTTTTGCGTTCGTTTTATTATTTTTGGTTTTTCCTTGAGCTTTAAGGAGTATAAATAATTTTTGGTTATATAACAGCACGTGTTAGTCGGTCATAAAAATAATAAAAGAAATATATCCTATAATAAAATTAAAGTTCAAGAATAACATGTGTTATGACCTTATACAATAATATAAAGTCACTTTCTTAATACGTTTAAATATTTCGTCATATAAACGTTTTAATTTAAAAATGACGGTTTTAAAATGACGATAGAAAATTCTTTCAAAATTTAAAAAAATTAAATTTGTCATATTTATTATCAGAAATGTCCGCATTAATGCTTATATGGAGCTAAAGAAATTATATCTCCTTGAACTTAACATAAGAATTATGTTGACTTAGCATGAAAATTTAATCCCTAGACTAATTAAATCGTTAGAAAAAAAGTTGTTGAACTTGCGGAACTTGAAGGTTGTCACCCAAATAATATTTTTAGGTACTAATTTTAATATTAATTCTAGGTAAAACCTAATTTTATTCTAAAGTAAATATTTTTGTTTTGGCATAAATTTGATGTGTCCTTTTAGAAAATATAGAATTAGGTTAATTTAAGTTAAATTATGTAAGGAAGTTTTTTTTTGTGTAAAGTATGACATTAAAAGGCGGAAGTTTTAAAATTTTTTGATATTATTTTTTATAAATTTTATTTCCCTTGCTTTCTCTTCTGTAGAGGTTTGAATCCATTTTTTAAAGTACTTACCGAAAAGCTATTTGCTTAAAGCTTTGCTAGTTAATGTTAGCTTATATAAAAGTGTAATCTGATTAAAAAAATTTTGTCAAAAAGTAATCAGATTTAGATAATCTGTTTTGAATGTAGCTATAAGTTGACAAAAAGTTTGCGTGTTAGTTAAGACCTTAAATTTTAAACAAGGATTTACTTTTTTTGTTCATATTATAAATCTAAGCAAACGATTACGTAAAATAACTACGATTAAATTTCATTTTTTAATATTAAACCTTCCTTATAGTCAAGATTTTTTTTAAAGTACATTTTTTGATAATTTTTTCCACAAAACTTATTTAAAATAGTCAGTGCAGGTATTGGTCTTTTAGATATCTTATTTTATAACACATAAAAAACTGCAAGCGTATTGTGGAGAATATACTGATAAGAAAAACTCGACCCAATTTTATGTTGCTTATCCTGAAATAAAACAAAAATCCAATTTAAGTATAGTAGAACTTGAATTATATATATTAATTAAGACCATAACTTCTACGGATAGCCAAATATATCCAACTATTAAGGATTTGTTTTAAAAAAAGTTTATTTTTCTAGGAATATACCTACAAGAAATTCTTTGTAAAATCGAAAAACCAATTGAAACACAATTAATTATAAAAATTCAATAAAAATTTATTTTGCTATTCAATTATTTCAAGGGTTAAATTATTTGTTTAAATGCATCAACCTAGTCACTTCCTTTATTCGCTTTTCAGTGAGTAACTGAAGGTGTTTAGACTTAAGCCTGGCAAACAGTGATATAAAAGCTGCAGCTGCTGCCAATCAATGTACTGTTATGATATTGAAGTAGATTTTCTTGCAGTTAAGAACAAACATCGATTGCTTTTTATCCATTTCTGTTTTAGGTATAATATGTATTACAACATAAGTCGTAACATATTTCAAAATATTTATTTAATTTTAAAAATTTCATTATTTCATTTTAGACTGGTTGCATATCTTGTGTTCCATGATAATAAAGAACAATATTTACTCATCCTGTAAGGAATAGTTTCAGGATAGGTTTTTTTTGGCATTAACTTTAACTTAGCCCTTAAAATAATTATATTCCAGAATATTGCAATTTCTATATGTTTTTTTAATCAACTGATTATGTACAGACAGGAAATTTACAGTTGAAACTCACAACGTTCAAAGTCGATATAAAAAAAGGCATCTAAGCAACATCAATTCTATAAGTTAATATCCCATTTTTCAAAAATTTCACATTTTGTATTCGTTTTAATGCTCTATATATCATCATTCTGCTTTTTAGCTAACGAAATGACTAACATTATGAATTCATTAAATTTTGTAAAGTTTCTTCAAAAAACTTTTGTAGATTTATTGGAAGAGGTGACGATTCCAACAAGTCTCCGGTTACGCGGTTTTCCGGTTCATTTTGGCCTTATTTCTTCAGTATCTTGACAAACACTTTCATTAATGGATAGATGGAGGTAGACCTGTAGTTTGGCCTCCAAGATCTTCAAATCTAATGCCTTTGGACTTTTTTCTAGGGAAAACATAAAAAAAATTCTTATTAAATTATCGCGAAATGCTAAATTTGTAAGATTTTTATTGCACTATAGAAAACAGTTAGGCCATTGCAATGTACAAACTTTTTATTGGAAAACATTTGTAAAAAAAGGGCAAATTATGTTGGCATTTTTTGAAGAAAAACGCTAAAATGTCAAAAAATGCCCGAGATTTTTACGAACAGTTCTACGTAAGAATTTTTTTCTCCACCATTTGATAATATTTTTAAGTTTTTTTTTTTTAATAATAAAACCATATTTTAAGCTATGAAAAACTTTTTTTTTTACTCGTTATTACATAAATTCAAAAGTTATAAGTGATCGAGTGCGTGGGGGTGAAAACGAAGCCTGTAAAATTCAAAAGGCGGTAACTCGAAAACGAAAATAGTTAGACCCCCACTTTTTGTGTTTTTTTGTCGATGAAATTTTATCTACTTTCTACCCTAAGAATTTTTTCAATCAATCTTGGGACACCCTGTATATATCTTTTGTTTGGTTGTTATACAAAACTCAAAAAAAAAATAAAAAAAAAATGGACTTGCACCACTTTCAAAATAAGCGGCTCATATATATAATTCGGCTTTCATTTTTTGCAATCAACGAGACACGATTCCATTTTCGAATTGCCCCTCTTAACAATCTGCCCCCCTGTGGGTCTAGACTCTAGAGTAACTCACATTTATTAGATCTTTTCCTATATAAGAATCACAAAGTCATTGGGAGTTTTGGTTGCGAGTGCCCAAACAAGGCATATTATAAGGTGCTAACCTTTGACCAAACAAGCAAAAATAGATATGTATACCTATATATACATATAGTATATAAATAAAATTTTTAATCTAAGCTCATATTGTTGAAATTATAAAAGAAGGACACATACATATGTAGAAATTATATAAAATATCAAAACTACAACGATATAACCGCAATTGAATAAAGAGTATCCAATATGAAACATAAAAAATAAAATAAAAATGAAATTCAAAGTAATAAAATAAAAAAGAAAATCTGTTTTACTAGACCATACTTCTTAGCACGCAACTAAAATACATAACAAAAATATAACCAAGTAAATCACAAAGCCAATCATTTTAATTAGAACAAACTATACAAAGATGATTGTAAAATGTTAAACTAAAACTACCTCACACACTCTTGTACTTAACTATCCAACCCTGTTTTAATACGTTAACTTAAGACTTACTTTCCTTTTTCATTAACAATTTCAATAGAGGAACCTTTTCGTGCCTAGAACTGGTGAAAGTTATCACAATTAACATTGGCAAAGCGCCAGTCACCTGAATAATATAACAACTAAAACAAATCAACCCCTAAACCAATTTAGAATATTACCCAAAATGAATTTAAGTTAGTTACTGGACATATGCTGGTCAGTTGATAGTTAGAATTCATAATATCAAAGTGTTGGAGCTTTATAAGCTTGTGTTCTCAATTTCACTAAAGTGCTAAAACAAAAAATATCTAACAAATTTCATATGAAACGTGAGAAATAGACGAAGGAAATAATTTTGTTGTTGTTCGTGTTTGTTATAACAAAAAAAAAGAAGCAAAACGAGGGAAAAAGGAAACTTAAGTGAATGTTTTTTTTTTCCTTTCTATTTTTTTGTTTTTCTTTGCTAAGCAAACGTTAGCAAAGTTTTTATTTTTGAGTTTTTTGTTTGTGACTTTATTGAATGTAATTAATTTTGGAAAGGATGGGATGCGCTACTAGCTCACCTTTTATTGCAGCAAATGGGGCTGTAATGGATGCAGCTAAAGAAGCTGCAAGTGAAGCAGTACATGCTGGAGAGGAAGCAATAAATGGTTAGATATTTGATATATTTTCAGTCTGCTGTACTTAACTGTGAAAACATATAAAACTATTGAAAATTTAATTTATGAAAAGTAATATTATAATTTAAAATAAAAAATGGCTGACTTGAATTAAATTAAAAGAAATCAATCTTAACTTTAGTTTTTTATTATTTTTTTTTGAGAAAAAATATCAATGAACATTTTTTATCCAATATTACTCGTTAAAAGTTATGTTAGTAATCTTAAACATGAATTTATGTTTGTCATATGGAAATTTAGATTGAAAATACTAGCAATGCAGTATAAGAATGTTTATAGTAAATATATTACTTGTTGTTGTTTGTGTCGACTTGGTAATAAAATAAAGATTTATAACGTTGCTATGTAGGTCAAACAAATGTTACAATAATTTCATAAAATATCAATACAAATTTGAAATTTTGACAGGGATTGTTATTTAGGCCGGAGATAATCTAAATCTTAGCAAGAATTTTTTACAAAATAGCAAATGAAAATAAAATTTTGATCTTGGGTTGGAATTTTTAATAAATTCAATATATTGGGGAATGTTATCCAATTTGTATATAGAACTCGATAAGTATTCAGAATTTACAATCCTATTTTCAAATTTTCTTTTTTAAAGTTTTAAGAACTTCAATTCTTTCATTAGTAAATTTTCATGGTCGTTTATGTTATCAAATGAGTTTCACATGCTAAAAAAAAAAATAAATAAATGAAATATTCAATCCATAACTTTTTCTATAATAGAAATAAACACATGAAAAATGTTTTGTGAAATTTTTATTTCAAAAGTTCTCACAAATTGTTAATTTTCGCAATAACCTTTGCCACGATAACTCAGTTAAACACCAAATTACTTTTGTTGCTTGTCGTTATTTATATGGAAAAAAAATTTAAATTTTGGCAGAGTTTTGTACTAAAATATTCTATTTTAAGTATAGTTTTTACCATTTATTATCTTGTCAAACTAGTTTTGATACACAAAGAAACAAAATAAGATCAATTTATTAGAGTTAAAGAAATCGATTTATTAGTTTTTAAGAAATCAATTGATTTTTTAAAATTCTGAAACCCTAAAACTGACTCCGACAAAAAACAGTTTTACCAATAATTTTCACATTGAATTAAAGTGCTACAAAATCTCAGCTTTTCTTCATAATCAGCTAATTACAACTTTCGAACAAGAGAAGACATTGGAAAACACTCTTATTAGCCAGGCGCACATGAGGCCAGCAGCCGCTACTTTTATGGTTAAGACTGATGAACGATAATATGGAGTTTCAAAATTTCAAATTTCTAAATGAGATTGAAATTTGTCTGTTTCTTCTTTGTCATCCTACTAATAAATATAAAAGGATTCAATTGTAGTGAGCTTTATAAGGTGATTTTATTTATTGAACATCACTTACTTAAGCTTAAAACAAATTAGGCCTTGGCTGCGACTAGTGATTTCTACTTTTATTACAATTTTAAGTTCGATTACTAAAATTCTTATCTAAAGATTTGTTCATAAATTCAATTAAAAACTTATATAACAGCTGTTGAGCCAAATCTTCTAAAAAAAGAGAGCATTTGATTGCCACTAATTGATACAACATAATACATATAAATAGAAGCTTTACATTATAAATATGTTCGATTAAACCTTCTAAATACAAACCAGGCATTCTGCATAACTGTAAAATGTGAAATTCAAATTTAATTTAACTCTAAGAACACACCTTAATCCTAAGACTACTTTTAACCATAAATTACACTTTTAGCCATGGTATTTATAGAAAAATTAAAAATCCTGAGGGAGCTATTAAATCCATTACACAAAAATTAAATACTGAAACCTCAACCTCTGAGATTTATTTAAGCTAAAAATAAGCCATTTCTTTTCCTTTATTGCTCTATCCAATTAACATTAAATATCTCTTTAAGGAAAAAAGTCTATTTTGGCTACTCCCCTTACTTACAATACATCTGAAGATTTTCCTAAATTGTTGAGGAAGATTTTTTTTTTCTGACTGTAATAAAATGGGCTCACAAATGATACCATAGTGTTTTTTTAACAAATTCGTAAAGTATGTGTCCTGAAATTCTAATTATATTTTTCATTATGACTAGAAAAAGTTTTAGGATATTTTTTGAATTTAAATTATTTGTATAAAAAAATTAATATGTAGTCGACTAGCACTAAACTACTCTGAAAAATTTAGTAGTAATAAATATTTCTATTATTTTTTTCTTTTTTTTAATAAATCCTTTAAACTTTAATTAAACTTGGCTAATTTTTGTAGATTTTTAGAGTTAAATTTTTTACTAAAAATAGCCGCTGACATCACAAATAGCTCATAAAAGTTTTGAAATTTAATTTTTTTGTCTAATTGTATTTTACTCATCTTCCTTTAATTTTAATTAAATTTGTTGTAAGGGTCTTAAGCAAAAAAACTTAACTTAATATTTTTTACCCAAATTATTCTCTTCTTTTAAATTTATCTAATTTTCTAAAACACAAATTATATTTTAAAAATTAAACTTTATATAAAGTTTGGAATCGTGTTGTAAATTTAATAATGTATTTGACATACAATGTGAAAAAATTAGAAAAAATAAATCACTAATGGAAAATTACCAACAACAAAAATTTAAAAATAATAATAAAAATAAAAATCAATGAATTTAAGTATTTATTTGTGTAAGCTAAAAAAGAAATAAAGAAAAAAAGGAAAAGTTTAAGTGATTCTCAATCATCAACCTCAAATACTACTCATGATTCCTTACATTCTTCATGAATAAATATTAACAGAGGGAAAATTTAACAAAGCATTTGTGTAAAATAGAACTTTGGTTTCAGTTCCAGCTTCATTTCTATTTTTAATTTCAATTTCAACTTCAAATTCTTTGGTAATCAATCCTTCTACTACAAATTTTCACTCATTATTCATTATATTATTAATAAAATTACTTGTTCAACTTCCTATCCAGCTCTGTCTTAATTCTAATAAAATTTTAAAAATAAATCCTGATCAATTGTGAACGAAACTCCATTTTATTTATAAAACTAGTTACTTTTTAGTCATAATCCTTACTCTCTCAGTAAAATCATCAATGAATTTTAATTTAGACCAGCTATCAAAATTACCAGTTTACATTGAAACTTTTCAATTTTTCTGAAAACTGAAAAGACTGAAAGCAGCTATAATGGATATATTTTGTTTTCTTACAATTTTTTACTAGTTCAAATTTTCATTATAATTCTCAAAAGAATTTCGTAGATTCATTATAACAATAAATTATACTTGGCATTCTAATCCTGTCACAAAGTTGTATGTCATCAGAGACGAATGATGATGAAAAAAGGAAACTTATGTAGATGATAGAAATATTTACCATTATGTCTAAATATATTTAGTTAAAATGAGGTTCAAAGCTAGAAAAATTCCCCAAAGACCAAACTTATGCAAAGAAAACTATTCATTTCTAATCTCTAGATAAATTTCAAAGTACATAAATATTTTCTTAATGTCTCATACGAGTATATAAAGTATATTTTAAACATCAGAGAAAAAAGTAAACATTGGAAGGATTTAGGGAATTTTAAAACACTCACGTTTCCTAGAAAAAATCTTAAAAATGTGGAAAAAAAGAAACAAAGTAACTTTTTTCACTTGCTATTTGATAAAAGCAAAAAAATCGTAGGTTATTTGAAATGCAGGTCATTAAAAATATTTTTTTTCAATACATGTGATTTTTTTTTTTAGAATTAATTAAAAACAGCAATTATTTTGTACTCGAGATTCATTAAAACATCCTCATATTAGTCTCTATAACGATTGGCTAATTATTTCCACAATTGAAATTCATTTTTTTATTTTTAAGATAATATTAAAGGCTTAAGAAATTTGTTGTTTCATCTTTAAGGATAGAAGTTATGAGCAATCAAGTACGGGAGTAAAAAATTTGAGTCTAAAAATCCCAAAACGTTCCCAAGCTATTAAAGTTAGTACTGAAGTTTTTCTATTCATGCCAATTTGATTTCATTTTTTTCACTTTTCGCTATGTAGAAATTTAAAGTAAATAATTTTCTTATTAACTATTCATAAAAAACTACTAAATTTAACTTTGAATTACCCAAGCCCAATTTCAATTGTCAATCACCTAAGTATAATTTTTAGGCTTTATTTCTTAACTTAATAGTTTAAAGAACAAACATACATATAAAACACAAATTATTCATTAGTTTTAATCTAAAAAATGTGTAAATTTCCTTAATTTTTTCAATAAATAGAAATAAAATTACGATGAAAATAATAAAAATTGTAAGAAACAGAAAAACAAGAAATCCCTAAATTATTGAGGTGTAATCAAAAGCTTTTTAATAGCTCCAGAATAATGAATTATTTCTGGTCTAGCTTCCTTTTTTGTCCTGGATATATGTATATAAGAAAAACTCTAATCACCATTCAACAAAACAAAATTCATTAATGAGTTGGGTCACGATTTAAATAAAAATTCAGTCAAAAAAGACCCCCATTTTCTTTTACTAAAGAACATTAATCATGCTAATTTGAACTATTATTAAGTTAAATAACATTAGAATATCAAAAAAACATTTAATTTTAAAGAAAATTTTCTTTTCGCAAATTGGGACTTTCGTTTTTATAATTTTCATTTATTTTTATGCATCTAACCTAAAGCCCTAGTAAAATAAACATTTTAAATTAAGAGTTCTCAAAGTTCTCAAATATTGACTGCGTAGAAAATCTCGAAATTTTTTACGTTAATTTCATTTACGCATTTATTTAGGAGAAATACCTGACACGTAAAATAAAAAACAATATAATACGAGTATATAACGAGTATATTGTTTTTTAAAAAAAGGCGCATATTTTTACCAATGATAAAATTTTTAAGAACTTAGTTCTAATATCATAAATAAACATTTATGCAGGAGTTTTATACTAAAGTTTCTTACTGAACTATTTGTCATCTATTAAAAACTGAATATTAATTGAATAATAATTGAAGAAAACTTTAGCAAAGAATTTTCTTAGAATGAAATACGCGAACAAGTTAAATTTATTAAATAATAAGAACACGCAAAGCTAAAATCTAATGGAATATACTGGTACGTAGAAATTTTAAAATAGGTCAAATGCCTTGCAAAAGTTTTAAGGAAGAAGTTTTGGAAAGTTTGTTTTTGTAGCTTTTTCCTTAAATTTTGTTTTAATTAAAACAAGCTCTTAAGGGTTAGTATTTGTGGAGTTTAATTACATTAATAGCACATAAGTAAAAAAAGGAGCCCATAGTAGTATGTTCTCTCCAGTGGTTTTTTTTTTTAATTACAACCGAAATATTACTAGCTGAGGGGAGAATTGATACCTTAGATTCTACCCCTATCAACGCTATACTGGTTTTATAAAACCATTCACATAAAATCTTTAAAGTTTTCATAATTAAACATAAGATGACAGGATGCTGAAACAATTACAACTCATATTCTCAACAATGTTGCCGGAATGCAACTAATGAAGGATGAAACACAAGTTTTTCTCATATTCACGGCTTTCGAAAATTATAGGCAAGAAATGTAGAAAACAGCGAGAGTGTAGCCACTTTTTAAAATTAAAAAGAGTTCAAGTGTAGGTAGATTTTTTTGCTCTTCCAAATAAGCTACAAAGTACTTCATCTTTCAATTACTTTGTGTCTTAATTTACCACTTGAAAGGTTTCAACCAAAAAGGTGCTCGATACAGATACAAATTACAAATTCCAGTTTACTGCTTAGTATATATTTTTGGTTTTGAATGAATTTTCGAACATTAGGCACAGAAAATTTACTTAAAAAATAAAAATCAGTTTATAATTTGCAATATTTAAAAAAAAGGATATATAAAATAAAGTAAAAGTTATAATTAGTGTTATTGATCCCAAACTCGTGCACAAAATTCAATTCTTAATTATTAAGTCGAAAAGTTTACGATACGCTTGAATCAAGCGTATCAGAATCAGATTTAGATACATCTACCCGCCGAGGATATCGAGGTTAATGTTCTTTGGTACTTGCCTAGATCCTTTTAAATAAAATCCAAATAAAAGTAAAGAAATAGTTATATGCAAATAATTTTAGTTTATACAATTAACTAAATTTATCAGTAATAGTGAACAGGATAGTAGGGTTATCAAAATTATATAAAGCATTGACTCTGTAAAAGTGATAAAAAAAAGAGGCATTAGAAAAAAGATTTTCATTAAATATTTCTATTGAACAAGTAGAAAAATCCACAATGCATTTTTACAACCCAATGAAATCGTCCATTTTATTGCCTTTATTTATTTCGATTAAATATGACATGACATAAAAAATATGGCGGGATAACTGGGATTTAAGACTATAGCTCCTCTTTCTGAGTAGTATTCACGAAGATTCATTTCCAAATTGAAATATAAAATATGTAAATTAATGTTAAATATTATTTTTTAATTTGATAGCGAAATAATTTTCAGATTTCTGTACAATTCATTAAAAAATCATTCTCCTTGAGAATATTCTCCTTGTATTAGTTTTACAAAAGTAAACAATTCTATCATAAATTTATAATTGCATTAAAGTTAAATACTCGTACTTACTTAAAATTCTAGAAAATTTTATGAAAATAAGATTTATTGATTAAGTATCCTGGGACAACAACAATATGGTGTCGAGTATGTATTGTAAAAGGCAAACAGTTTTAAATTAAATGCAATCTAACCTATGCGTATAAAATGAATTTAAAAAAAAACAACAACATAAAACTTATAACATTTGCATTCAAGTATGCAAAGTATGTAAATATAACTTATGCAAATTTGAAAGCATGATTTTGTAGGATAGCAACAGGAGCTTTGCATGCTTACATGCAAACTTTTACAATTCTACAGGTAAATATTTGTGACTAAAATAGGATAGTAAAAAAGTAGAGCTAACAACTTAGTGTATGTAAATGAGCAATATTTCCACCCGATTTCCAATAGTCATGACATTTAATTTTTATAGTTCAAATGTTATTCATAAAAACTTTAAATGCTATTCTAGCACTTAGAAACTTGAGCAATATATCATGGCAGATATATTATATAATAATCTTATATATCGTTTGTTTAATACAAAAATAATTAATAAAATGTATGAGATCGGAGATTGTTCCGAAATCGTTAAATTTTACCCATAGAAAACATGTGGCTGAATGGAATTAATGACGATCCACATGTGTGCTCTAAATATTTGTGATACAGAATATAAGCATTTGGTTAAGACATTAAAACCAAGGCCCAATCTTCTCAATTAAATGTGGCCAGGAAAGACAATAGTTTTTCTCACTGTTTTGTTTTCTTTGAAATCGCATGGTCTATAGGGAATATTAACTTGAAATTTTGTGCCGTTTACTTGAAAAAATATAGAAAATCATTCCCAAATGTTGTAGAAGCAGTCATGGATATTTCACTTAAATCATTTAGCAGCTCATATATTATTGCTTATTTGTGCTTTTTTGAATAACAAAAACCCTTTAATTAATGCGTCGGTTATCGTATTTACCAGAATTGGACGGTGTGAGTTTTTGTTGTAGCTAAAATTAAAAATACCCATAAAAAACGATATTTTGACATGATTAAAAAGAGAAAGAATGCAACACAAGAGCTCATGACCATAACAAGAAATGCTCAACGGAAAAGCTTTGAAAATAGTAAAAAGTACTGCCGCAAATCTAATAATATATCTTAAATTAGATGGGTTACTTTGAAGGAAACAAAATTGATATTAAAGAATTAAAAAATAATTTTTGAGAAAATAAAAAATCATTGTTTCTAAACAAACCTCGTAAACGAAGTTTTAATTTAAGCTTAGAATTTTATAACTGACGGTTTGAAATTGGAAAATTAATAAATAAATAAAACCCTAAATAAAAATGTATTAATGAAATATCCTAAGACTGCTAAGTTATAGTTTGTTTAATATTTTCGATCTGTGTAATTAAAAATCCTTAAGCACAATTAACCACTAAACTTAGTAAAATATTTCTAATTATAATTACTTTTTTTGATTGATTGTATTCATTTTGATAAAATAAAATAGGTAATGACTCATGTATTTAATTCAAAAAGAGATTACCAAAGCTTATGATATTTTTTATATAAATAAATAAAAGTAAAATGATTTATAGCTTTCCTTTATTTAGTATTAAATTTCTAGGTTAACACTAAAAATTATTTTAGCATGAAATTACTATTAATTATATATTGCCGTTGGGATTTGTCATATATATCCAAGGTTAGATTGAAATGACTGATATCATAAAAAGGAACTTTACTATTTATAATATACGCAGTCGAAAGCTTAATATCCTTCATTAAAATTCTTTTTTTTTTCTAGAATATAAAATTGTAGCTTAATTGACAGTACATAGAATTCAAATTATATTTTCTTAGAAAATTATACAAATACACGACATTAGCCTTTAATTATCAAGCTTTAGCCTCCTGTCTACTATAGAAAATCTTTGGTTAATTTTGCAATGGACTTGATACACATTTGTATTGAATTGATATGTACCTACTCATTATATATACTACATATATATATATATATATATATATAATTACTGGTTTTAGTTATTATTGGCCTTATTCGTATTTTATTAATGAAGTAAAAGCTGAAATTTTATACTTGTTTCGAATGCGAAAACATAGAAAAAACATTAAAGCAAAGTACAAATCACTGAAATATTCAACTAATTCTTTGAATTTAGCTCCTTCTATCTTTCTTCTCTTACCAAAGTCAAGAAAAAGTTTTTTCCAAAAAACAGTTTTGGAATTTGAACAATTTCCAATAACGAAATTTAGTGAATGGCATACATTAATGAAAGAAATGTTGAAGAAAATGAATTAAAGAAAATAGAGAGCAATAAATTTATTTTTAAATTTAAAAAAACTTTCTTTCATTTCCAACTATAGATTTTTGTTGTTTTGTTAACTTTCATAAGGTCAGTTCATAGTGGTTGTCTCGTCCAGTCTGCTAGCTGCATACGTATTGGAAAAGTCTTTCTTGACAAAGTTTTTGTTTCTCATTTTTAATATTTCATTTTTCATATTGGCCTAATTAGCTATAATTTAACAAATAATGAATTTGTTCAAATAATAACGCCATTTTCTTATATTTTTCTAAGCTTCAAATACGAGTAAATAGCTTTAGCATTCTTTGAAAAATTATTGTCTAATATGACTATTTTCAAAAATTAAATGGCAAATGTAAGAAAAAAGAGCCTACACTTTTTTAAATTCAAACACAATTTTCTAATAGTCAAACAACTCAAATTATAAAAGCAATTTTGCTTTGTTTCATTGAAAAAAAAAATTAAGACAAATCCTTTTTTCGAAATTTCTATTAATTCTATTGTGTTGCAAAAAACAATACCACGGAAATTTAACAAAAGAAAAATTAATACTTATTAAATATTATTTAATAAAACATCTATTAAGGACAACAAATGCTTTTGTTCTCTGTAATATGAAATTTTAAATGAATTTTTTTTAAGAGAATTAATTTGTCTTGATTTCCTTTAGGGAAATTGAGGCAAACAAAAAAAATTTCCTAGTTTTAGTTCATTAATCTTTTGAAGAAAAAAAAAGTTTTTGCCCTTAATTCCTTTAAGCGGTTTTAGTAAAAATATTTACTTTTTAAAAAAATTCAAAATTTAATTTTCTACACTTAAAATGAACTGCGAATTTTTTTTTTAAATATCAACAAACCAAACAAACTTGTCAACTGTCGTTAAGTAAAGAAAAAGTTCCGAAAGTAAAATAAAATCTTTTTTTTATAACGAAAAAACTTGAAATCTGATTCGAAAGCAACTACTATTTTTTAACTTGTAGCCAACAATAAAAATAAAATTAAAAATAAAAAAAAGTTTATTTTCCTTAGATTAGCTTTTTCAAAACTTGTTAGTAACAAAAATAAAAACAAACAATTCAAATAAATTTTACACTTAGACATGTCTGAAACATTGAAATACTCTTAAAATGATTTACAGCTGAAAAAGGAATAGAAATAGAACTAGCAAAAAAATAAGGGGGATGTTTGGTTTTACAGTTGGGTTAAAAATATGCCAAATAACAGAATGAAAAATACATTTAAAAATTTTTTATTATATTTTGCCAAGATATTTACAGAAGTTGGAAGCCTATTTTTTATAATAAAATAAATCACCACAAGTTGACGTAAGTTATATGAAAAATTAATAATATTGTTACACCTACTAAATCAGAACTTATATTATCTGTAAAGAAGCTAACATAATAAAATATCAATCGAGGAAAATATACAACATATATTGACCATAGGGCAAAGGAGAAAGAGTGTTAGTGTATAAGTGTCGAAATTAATACCTTCTTTTTTTCAACACAAATAATAATGACTTTGATTTGTGTGAAAATTTTAACTAGAGCTGATGTTATAAAGAAAATTTGTTTTGGGGTGTTTTCAATGAAAATTGAAATTGTTGGATTATTAAACTTAAAATTCATTATGTTGATGTACAAAAGTCAAATTTTACAAATGAAATTGCATGTCTTATTTGCTCGCCTTCAAACTTATTGACCAATGTGTTGCTTTTAGTAGCCAGATTGCAGTTAGAACCTCAATTAATGGTCAACTCTCAGAAGTTTTTTTATGTATTTAGAAAAAAATCAAAATAAATCTTAAAATACAAAAAAAAAAATGACTAACTTTTTAAATAAATTTTTATATATATTTTTTTATTTTTAGAGGTCAAGGATTCAATTACAGGGACTGTATCTCATGTTAAAGAAGCAATGGTGGGTGCAGCACATAATGTTGGTCAAAGTTTAGATAATGTCCTAACAGGAAAGAAATCTGAAGTTATTGAAAATATAAATAATGTAACAGATAATATGAAAAATAATTTAACAAATAATAAAATAATGGATGAAAATATTGTTAATACAACTCTAAATGAAATATCGGATAAAATTAATAATAAAACAATGGAATATAATCAAGAAATTGATAAAATGGCTGATGATTTCATTAAAGAAACAGAAGATTTAGTTGAAGATTCTAAGGAGAGAAAAAATGATGATACAACAAAAACAATTAAAAAATTTGATCATACAAATTCTGTTCATTCAATTGATAGCCTAAGAACAAATTCACCAGACCCAGAAATTGAAAAAGCTTTTGCTAATGATAAAATTATGAATCCACCAACACCAAAACCAACATTAGCTGAATTAGAAAGGCTTGATATGGAAGCAAAAGGTTTAAAAAATCAAAATATTAATGAGAATTCTGAAGAAAGTTTAATAGAATCAAAATTAAACCAATTAAATGAAAGTACAAGTGAAAATTCAGTACAAACAGTTATAGATAATGAAACTACTAATATTACTACTACAGAGTGAGTAGCTTATAAATCGAAAATTCAATAAAATAAAAAAAGTGTTGAAGTTTGTGTATATACATATAACCCTTGTCTCATTTTAAAGCTAATGTACATAAAATTTCCCTGGCAAAACTGAAAATTTACTATTGAGCCATTAAAAAATGTACTTAATAAATACTTCCAAATGAGACAAATAAAAATTTTAAATAATTTAAAGGGTTTTTTTTTTAAATATTGAAACTTTTAACTTTATTTCTTTGTTAAGAATTAAGTTTTGTATCAATTTGTTGGAGAAAGAAGTTGTAGAAATTAATTAAAATCATATTAAGATTATTTTAAATGTTATATTTTAATAAAAAATAAAATAAAATTGCATAAAGGACTGTCAAATAAAATTTATTTTTAAAGAAAAAATAAGTTTTTCTTTTTGATTTCATTGTTTCCATGTAGTTTAAATGTAGTTGTGTACATTAATTGTTATAAACCACAAAAAAAATTATAGCACAATTTTAATCAGGGCATCATGCTTTACTTTTTAGATTTTCTTTTCTTTTTCAGGCTCTTACCTAGAAGCTTCTTTTAGTCCATTTTTTCTTGTTGTAATCTATGGCATGAAATATATTAAAAAACCGTTAGAGTAATATTATCCCTTTAAAATTTTGCATAAGGAATCAGTTGAGTAATATGACCCACTTCGAAAAAATTATGGAAGCGGACATTTCTTAAACAAACGTGTACATATATTTATATCAGCAGTTCTCACCTACCAAAAATTAAATTTAATGTTAATTTTCTCATTATAAAATATCCCTGCAAAGCCAGAAGGCTCAAGAGAAACTAACACAAAGGAATAACAGTTAAGGAGCTGAACATTGGTACAGCCGTCCTGCACAAGTCCTATTTATACAAGCACAGCTCAGCAATAGTAATAAATTAATGTAACTAATATTTGTACTAGCCACATCCCTATGAGAATGCTTTAAAAAAAGATTCAAGAACACAAAGGCATTTAATATACAAGTATCTTAAGCATATTTTATAAATTTTTTACTTCTCTTTTAGTTTATGATTTATGTATCTTTTTTATATGAATTCTCAGGTCTGCAATTCTTCTAAATTTTTTAGGGCACTGCTGGCACTCTTGTCGCACGACATAGTGCTCTATATCCACGTGAATCGACAAATTCCTTTTTGTTGAGTATTTTTTTTCACATAATTGACATTCGAACTGGAAATAAATAAAATATATTATTAATTAAATAGTAGTTTATACATTAATAAAAGTAACAAAATATAAAAAAAAATGTAAATACATCTGTTTATAATAACAATGATTATATAAATATAAAGAATATAAAGAATAAAGAACTGCCGCTGTCAGTACCGGCAGTAAAGCTTAAAAAGATAATTCAAAGAAAAGCTACAAAAACGTAAAAATAATAAAACGATTAAAAAATATTTAGAGATTTCCTGAAAATTTTATTTCAAAAATTTCAATTATTGAGAGCAAAACCTAATTTTCAATTTCGAATTTTTTTTAGTATTTATTACTGTACCCAGAATCCCAAATCACAGCTTGAATTCTATGCGTCCTTTCGGAATTGAATACCAAGCTTCTTGTAAAGGTCATTGAAATTTGTTCTGACCTGTAAATCATTTTATAGATTTTCTATCGGATTGAGGTTAGGGCTTTCAGCTGACCAACCCAAAAAATTAATTTATTCTCTTGGAAGGAGGTCATTTATAATATTAGATGAATATTTTGTATTATTTTCATGCATTTACATCTAATTTACTGTCATAAGCTCAAACGCATATGATTTGATCCTATTTTTCAAAATATCTAAGTACTTGCTGTCTATCTATTTTTATATTTATTTTAACTAGATTGATTTTTCTTTATGCCATTTCATTACAACAATATTTTATATGCTCTTTTACATATGTTTGAGATTCAATGCTTGACCTTTCGGATGAGGTACAATTTATTCTTCTATTAAAGATTCTATTGATTCTATTTACTTTCATTTATTCACCCCTAAGTAGTTTTTTTTTACGAAAGTTATTCAAGTCCTTGGTAGCAAAATTGATACAGTTTTTTTTTAGTTTTTTTCGGATAAATGCTTCATTTATCTCCCTTTTTATTAATCTATCCAAAAATTTTATGTCATTTCATTCATTATTACCCTTAATGGCTTAAATGGATCTTTCTTGCTTTCCCAAATAATCATATTATTGAGAAAAGCTGTAGTTTTCCGTAATTTTGGTTCACCTTAATTATTTCTATTTAAATAAATACAATTTTCTTTTGCTAACTGAATTGCATAAGAGATCATTTTCCTAGAACACTAGTAACTATTCTGTCACTTATTTCAGTTGGCTTTTTTATTCTTTCTGTAGTATTACTTTTCTTCTTTCCACAATACAATGTATTCCATTTTTACATTGAAGAGACAAAACCAAAAACAAAAATTTTGATCACAATATCACAAATCACTTAGTAGAAGTACATATTGACTGTAATTAATTATTTGACATTTTCATTGAAAATATATAACTTATGCTTTCTAACTAGTCTTATTATATTAATTTGACTTACCGTAAATAATAATGCATTAGAAATGCAACAAAATTAGTTGAAAGATAATAATTATATTTTTCGAAAAGACTTGTTCTTCTTCTGAGTGTAAATTTGCCACAAAAACTCCTATAAAAGCGCTGTCGAAAACGCTAATCAAGACACCAAGTTAATAAGCAGTCCAATCAAAATAAAATCTACGAAAAAGTGTGCGAAACACTATTGCTATCTCTAGTATAGTTTTATTTTGGGCTGATTGCTAGTAAATTTTGTTTGTGGTTTTTGCTTTAATCAAAAAAAAAAAACTTATCCTACTTACTGCTATTTAAAAAACAAAGATTGCACTGAAAACAAGTTCCACAAAGAGCCAAAAATATATTCATATCCATTAAAAGCAAAAAGTAGTAATATTCTATCGTTAAGCATATAAATTATAAAATAAAAAAACTGAAACTTTTCCCATATCATTCCAAAATCAAATAACAAACTAAAAGGACTAAATAAAATATTAAAAACGATAGAACTGTCTAATACGGTCAAACATTAACCAAAACCAAAAATCGTTTTTTGGAGATATTTCAAATGACAAATCTGTATTATTTTGAAAATCAAAAGAAGAAAAGGAAAATAAAGTTTATATAGTAATAATTATTAATTAATTTAGGTTATATCAATAAATTGAATTATTAAGTATCAAACCTATTTATTATTCCTTTCCGTTAGGATTGTAAAAATAAAGTGTTTTAGCTTTAGCAAAATTTAGTGTCAGTCATCTGTGATTGATGTGAGGTTGAACCTAATAATAAAACATATTTCTACAACATAATAAGGGTATTTGAGAATTTTCTAAATACACTAAATATTTTAAGTAAGACATTTTTATGTCATGAATACAAATCACCATGCTTGAAATTGTAGTCAAAATTCATTGAAAAAAATTATTTTTTTTTGACAAGCACTTATATACTAGGTATCTGTGTTTTTTCTTTGTTTGAAAAGCACTTAAGTGTATTTAAAAAAAGAAGTTCAGAATTTTAGGCACTTAACTAATATGATTAGCTAAATCTTATATTAATATATTAAAACTAAAATTTTTAAAGGCAGGTTTTAAAAACAAGTCCAACTAGCTGGGAAAAATTAGCTGATGTTATAGAAAAACTACCACCACATAAGGTAAAACTTTATCAACAAATTGACTTCCTAACATCAGCAGAAAAACAATTAACTGTGGATAATATTCTTAAAGAATTTGGAATTAAAAATATTAAAGAATAATATAATTTAAGCTTTAAATTGTAATCTAAAGGACAATCATTTTGTTGTCATTAATTAAAACACTTTTCACAAAACTTATATAAGTTATCCTTTAAGTTTCCAATCATGTAAGCAAAACATCTTTAAGAAATGTAAATGTTTTATGATAATTTAATATCCTTAAAAGAACACCAGACGTGTTCCATAAGTAAACTAAAAGGAAAGACGTACAAAATCCAGCCAAATGGGGCATTGTCTATTCAGCATTGTCTATTTTTGTTTTTTTTTGTACTTCAAACAGCTACGTGACTGAAGTTTTAAAATTATGGTAAATTTTTATTTAAAAATCAATAAAAATGCTAATAATCTTATACAAAATGTCAACCACTTGTGGGATATTTTCATCATATAAAAGAAAACTTATGGAAATTTTTTTAAAAAACAAAAACAGTTGCATTAAAAGATAATCGATTTTCAATCCATGGCATAATTTAAAACAATAGATCTTTAAGGTTTTTTATTTACAAAAAAAAAATAAACTCTTTGTGAACTATTTGAAGTTGAAATTTTTAATATGCTAAGTAAATATTTTTTTAAAAAATCACACTTTTAGCAAAACGGACTAGAAAAAACAAAAACTAAATTTTTTTTTCAATAAAATAATCATTTGCCTGTTAAAAAGAAAAACAATTTGTTGATTTGACTGTTCCAAAAACTTATGATTCGAGTAAGAAAAAGCCATCTTTGGGTAATTTCTTGGCGTCAAAATTTAAATTTAAATATAATAATAATTCCTTGAATCAATTTAATACAATCAAATTTAAAACATTTAAAAATTTTAACAGGTTTTACAAATAATTTTCATCCATTTGCAAAAGAAAAAATTCATCCTTTTACAACTAAAATTCTTTCATTCAATTCATCTTCTTAAAAATGAGTTTCCTCTACATTAAAAATTTTTAAAATTTTTTGTATATTTACTCCAAAAAGAAGACTTAAAAGATATTCGAAAATTATTAATATTTTATATAAATTTAATAGTTCCATTGAGAAGAAACGTTTAAGGCCAAATTTTGAGCTAATTATTATAACTGATTAAAAATTAAAAATTTTAGGACCTTTATACAATAAGATATTTCTCTTATTTTGAAATTGTACTTTTTTAAACTAAATCTACCCCACTTAATAGTTTTTATTAACTAGACAAATTTCAAAACATAATTTTTTACAAAGTTTGAGAGGAAAAAAATAATTTTATAAGGGCTCTTTTACTTCAACAGCAATTAGTTTTTCATACATAGTCATTTAGTAATTATAACAATTTCAGAGTAATTTAAAACCTCTTTTTGATAAATTAAATCAAAATATAAACTTTTGTAGAATTTCAAAATGAAACGTAATTGATATTAGGACTAATATTTTAAGACAAGTTTTTATGCATTAATCAAGGGAAAAATGTAACAAATTACTATTGCTCATTTATTTAAGAAAAAGTCCAGCTGGGAAAGAATTTTTTCAAATGTAAGATTTGTTAAATAAATAGGATTAGTCATAAGGCTATATAAAATAGTCTGCTGTCAATACACTAAATATTTTCTACATTCTAATTTAAATTCGAAAAGAGATATCTAACTTTATACCATGCTGATTTAATTTGTCGCAGACTGGTCTATTTAAACGCCAGCGCAAACCGAGTCGATAAAAAAAACTACAGCCCTTTTTTATATTCGTCTAAAGTTTGAGCCCCATATCAATAACTTTGTATTTGGCAGCTGTTTGATTACAAACCGAAAAGTTTGTCTTGCAATTTTTACTATTGAAAAAAAATTAAACAAGGACTTTGCTTGAAATTTTATGTTTCCAATAGAATTACTGCAACGAAATCGTTGAAAATGTTAGGGATGCTACTCTATCGAGAACATAAGTATTTGAGTGGCATTCAGTGAAAATCGTAAGTCGTTGAAATTTTATTTAACGTGAGTCGTCTATCCACTTCTGTTAACGATAATAAAAAATGGAAAAAGTGAAGGAACTCGTCCCCCAAAATTGGGGTTGACATTAGAGACCATAGCAGGACCTCACACATTTTGGTTGATGTTTTGGGTATTAAGCATATCAACACTAGACTCGTACCAAAAGACCTGAATTTTTTGCAAAAAAGAACGTCGAGTATGGACCGGAAAAAATATGCCTGCCAATGCCCTTACATTCATCAAACGCATCATTCCTTGTGATGAGACTTGAATTTATGAATATGAAAGTGAAGCATCGTGAAATTTTGCAGGCAACTGAGATCTCATTAGAAAAATAAAAAATTGTACATTTTATTTTTTCGTTTACGTATGGAATGTCATCATTTTAATGTTTTTTTCAGAGCTGCAATCCATCTGTGATTTTTTTTTAGGATTTTGGTATAAAAATATTACAGGTAAGTACATATTTCAAACTATTTCATGAATTGTAATTGAGTCCAAAGTAGTAATTTAAATATCGTTCCGTTAAATTTATAGAATTCCTTCATACAAAAAGTATTCGAAATACAGTAAAGAAGAATCTAATAACTGCAATGAAAGTAAATCCAAGCAAATATTCCTTTTACCTTCTGTATTTCAAAAAGAGCAATTACAGAAGGTCGTGAGAACGACTAAATATTTCTATTATAAAAATATTTTAGAGGAAAGTTGAACATTGCTTTTCTATCGTCTGTAATTTTATTTTTTGAATTATTTTAAAGAATTTTAAAATTTAAATGGTTTACATAAATAGTGAAATTTTATAAAAAATATGGAATTTTATAAAAAAAAGTGGAATAGAAGCTAAATAATAGACAGATTGCTAGTTAGACTTATATTTTCTTTAAATTAGAATAGTACCAGAGATGAGGATAAATAATTTTGATAAAAAAATTCAGGCTAACTAAAAATCTCTCTATCAATTGCAGTTAAATCATATTATTTGTACAATAATTCCATCATTCAAAGACGGCCAAGAAGTTATTCATCGTATCTAGTTGACGATTTATTAAAGCATGTTATCCTAAATATTTTGATGCTCACAACTTATCACCCTTAAGCCAAGTAGCTCAGATGAATACTCATTTCGAACAAAAATGCAATGTTTCGCCGTCCACTAACTGCCCACAATAAGTTTTGTAAATCACTTAAATTACCAAAATTGGCAAACTTTATTATTTCTTTTATTTTAAAAAGCAGATCCAAGGCCAGCCTAAAGGTTTTCTCTTAAAACTAAGGACGACCGAGCATTTTAATTAATAAAAATAAACAAAACCTAGAGTTCAAATCAAATTTATAAATTCTTAAGCTTGTCCATGATACTTTTATTTTTGAAGACCTGCAACAAAATTTTAGGCTTGAAGTATTGAAAAATTGTTATAATAACGCAAAAATTAAATAAAATTTTAATAACTTAAGATAAAATACTTTTTTAATTAATTTTGCATAAGGATTAGGTAAAGAAATCTTCATAAGCTGTTTCTTTCTTTAAAGACTAGAGAAAGCTTTTATATTAAAAATTAGCCTAGAATATTTAGTAAGGAATTGGTATCATTTTCCATCTCTGAAAATGAAAAACTTTAAAAGGCCAAAATTGTTTGATTTATTTTCAATAGAAATGAAAAATATTTTGTAAAATAAAACTACTATGAATATGAAAAAAGAAAAAGAATAAAGTAAAATTAATTAAAATTCTGTACCAATAAAATAAAAAATAATTCAGAAATCCTTTTTATAGTACAAGAAAATATAATTCAGCAATTTGAAACATTCTATATAAAAACTGGAAAATTTTAAAGACAAAAAATACAAAAATTAACAGAGAAAAATCTAATTAAAATCTTTCATTACTAATAATAAAAAAATAAATTATCTACAAGGCGACAGTTTCAATGTCTCCAGTCAAAGCAATGCACTCGATTTCAACGAGTGCATCCATTGGAAGACGTGCAGCTTGAACACATGAACGTGCCGGAAAATTGTGAGTAAAAACTGAAATAAATTTCATATCAATATTTTTCTATGTAAAATTAATTCTAATTAGATTAAGGAATTAATACATGTTTCTTTCAATAGAATTTATATCAATTATTATTCAGATATTTGTTAAGATCAATAAGTGAAATTAAGTCAATTGCATTAAGCACGAAGATTTTGCGGTACAAAAACTAAAATCATATGTAGATAAACTGCTAAATCCAAAAAATTGTATATCGAGGGCTGATTATTTAATCTTAAAACACACGAAAACGACCGATGATGAAATAAAGTTACTTACTTTGGAGGGTTATATTACCTGATCTGTTGTTTACTTAAGTTTTCCAAACTGTTGATTTTATCCAACCAAACTTTAATTGTTAATATTAGTTTAGATTTTTTATATAAAATAATAAAAACATTATATGAGTTTTTAAAGTGAAGAAATTGAAAATTTACATGTTCAAAAGGAATACTGCTCAAGTGTTAAAAAAACAAACCTACGAATGCACTGAAAATAATTTTCTGTTGATTAATTGAAAAAATCTAATAGTTTGTGATATACTAAGGTCACAATTAGTCGAAAAAAGCAGTGTTGAATAGAATTAAAAATAAAGTCACATTCATTGAACGTGTTAAATCCTTTTAAAATGAATTCTCAAAGTTTATTATCCCTGTTTTTTTGTATTATAACTATTTTTCGTATATGTTTGATTTATTTTAGCATTAAGATTATTACTTAAGCAGAATTGAAAAATGAGTGCACTATATAGTATTTTTAGGCCAGAAAAGATATTTAAATTACTTCTTGAATTTTAAGATGAAGCTCTAAGGCAGCATAATTATTACCCAAAACTATAAAAAAATTTCTTGGAGCACTAAGAATTGATACTTTGTTGTGTCAAGTTAGATTTTGGATAGCAATATTTGACTTATTCAAAAAAAAAAAAGGAGTCATAATTATTTATCAGCGGGTTATTAAGCAAAAGTAGCCAGAATATGATTTAAGCAGCCATCTAAAAGCAAGGTCCACCAATATTTTTTTTAACAAAAAATTAAATAATTTTCACCGAAAAATATAAAAGAAACTTTTGTAGAAAGCATTGAAAATCTAACACAAGGAGCAACAAACATTTTAGAAATATCCCAATGGATTTTAAAAATAAATTTTTCTAAACCAAGCTAAATAATATCTTAAAAATTAGGTTTTACCGTTTTTATAAACTTCATTAACACTTCCGAAATCATTCAGATCTTTAACAAATATAGTTGTCTTCACAACATTTTCAATTGCTGAATTGGCTGCTTCTAAAACATTTTTTAAATTTTTTAAAGCCATTTTAGTCTGTTCAACGACACCTCCATCAACTAATTTCATTGTATCTTTATCTAAACCTAAACATCCAGAAACATAAACTGTTCTATCAGCAACAACAGCTTGACTAAAAATATATATATATATATATATATATATATATTACAAATATTATTATTGCATTCGAAATAAATAAAAAATTAAATATTTTACTTATATGGTGCAACAGGTTTTGCGGCATTTTTAGTTTGAATCAAAATTCTCCGAATTGTTGACATTATGATATTTTTTATAGACACAGAAGCTTAGCAAAATGTCTTTCAACTGAAATATAAATCTATTTAATTGAACTAATGAACCCAGAAATAATTTACTGATAAGCAAAGAACATTAAAATTATGGGAAATGGTAAAAAACAATCTGAAGGCCGGCGAAATGACATAAATGAATATACAGTGAAGTTAGTTGCAATTACATTACATAATAGCTTAACAGCCTGTAGAATGACGAAAAAGAAGAAGATTGTGTGACAGCTGTTTAATGTAAAAGCTGTAGAAATTGTTAAAAATTTTTTAAAGAAATAGAATTTTAATATGAAAAATATTGATATAAAAGTTAACAATTAAAATGTAGAACAAAATTGAAATTTCAAGGAAACCAAAAGGTTAAAAAGTAATTCATATCAAAACTTAAATGTGCTGAATTTTTTTAAAATATTTTCTTACGTCTTGATTTTTTTTTTCAATTTTAAATTAGTTTTGTACAAAAATATCCTAAAAGCGTATTTATTCAAATAATAGAAAAAGGTTTTTAAAAAATTATAAAAATATATAATTTTACATACAACAGAAGACAACTATTCAAATGAAAACAATAATAATAAAACACTTAAGCAAATGATTTTTATATATGTTTGTACTTCCACTTGAAACTATCAAATCAAAAACAGAAATTTTCAAGCGAGACTTTATATCTGCTGTTAGAGTTTTAATGACTAATTTGAATTGATAAAATTCCAAAATAGTACCGAAAAAAACAAGAAATCTTAAAGTTTCTCAGCAGCTCAGCCTCCAACATATGAGTCGTTCAGAAGGCAATGTGGTTAAGTCCATTTTTACTTATTCTTAAAAGGATTTACTCATTATTTCATTTTTTGTAGGTCAAGCAACCCTTTCTTTTATAGCCTCTGAATGTGTTATGTGTTATGAATGTATTAAGAAACATTAATTTTCTCAATTTTGATTTTTTGGACTTAACCGCATTGATTGTAATGAAAGTCCTTCTTTATTTACATGCCCTAGAAGACAGTGAATAAAGACAATAATTGCCTAGAAGGCTAAAGAAAAATTTTTAATTTTCTACTATTTTCTTTTTCACTTCTAGGCTTAACTCAAGCTTGCGTCATAGCAAGAATTCACAGAAAAAGCAAAATGCCAAATTCTATGCTATACGCTATAAATACTGAAGGAAGAGTATATGCATTATCTACTGGCTCATCAGCATGGCGTGAATTTCAATATTTAGGTCTTGAATTCAAAAAAGTATCAGCTATACCACATTTTATGTGGGCTATTGGTGGTGATAGGCAAGTTTATGTTCATGTTCATGGACTTGATATTCCAATACGTGTTAAAGAAGAATCATATGAAAATGAAAGATGGCTACCATTTGAGGGTTGGGGTAATAAACTTTTACCAACAGATCGTTATAATTTTTCATCTGAAGATGGTACAATTGATCGAAACATTGAAAAAATTCGCTTACCATCAATGGCATGGCAATGGGAAGGCGATTGGCATTTAGATTGTACACTTGATGGCCAGCCATTAGATCATAGTGGCTGGACTTATGCACTAGATTTTCCAGCTAATTATCATGTTGAACCAGCATGGAAAACATATGTTAGACGAAGAAAATGGGTTTGTATTATTTATTTTAATCATACTTAGAGAAATTTTAGTTTAAAGTTTTTTTCTCGGTTTGTTATAGATTAGATTTCGCCGTTATAGTGCTTTAAATTCATGGTGTGCTGTTGCTCCTTTACACAAGGATCCAACCCAGGAACCATTTATCGATGTTGCTATTGGTGGTACAAATATTCCCAGTGCTTCTCCTGGAACTTTACTTGTATGGGCAATTACTGCTCATGGCCGGGTATAAATCTTAATAAAATTTTGTGTTTAAGATAAATCACTGATAAAGAAAATCTCCAACTCTCTCCAGTACTGTTTTAAAGCACACATTTATCACTAAAAATCTTAGCTAATTAATTTATGAAAATTACTAGTGATATTTTTTTATGGAAAGAAGAAGCATATTCTTTAATCAGTGATATGCCTAGAGATAATCAATCATCAAAATAAAAAATAAAATTCTAAATTTTTTATAAAATTTTAGGTTATGTTTCGAACGGGTGTAACAACAACATCACCGGAAGGGTTAAGATGGACAGCAGTTAGTACACCATCAGGAAGTGAAGTTTCACAAATTAGTGTCGGAGCAACAGGCCTAGTTTGGGCTGTACTTTTTAATGGACGTGCAATTGTACGTTCAGGTATTACCAGAGATACACTAACTGGCCAAACATGGCTTGAAGTCAAATCACCAGGAAATGGATTAAAAATTAATCATGTATCAGTTGGAACTAATTCTGTATGGTGTGTAACAAATAATAATCATGTTTGGTTTCGTCGTGGTATTAAAGGTGAAGCATCTGGAATAAGTGAAGATGCAGCTATAGGTAGTGGCTGGGTAGAAATGGTTGGAAATATTTCAATAATATCAGTATCTGCTAATGATCAAGTTTTTGGAATTGGTTCTGAAGATAGAGCACTATATTATCGTTCTGGTGTTTCATCATCTGATTTAACTGGAAAAAAATGGCGTCTTATTCATTGTCCAATGCAATTAAGTCGTACCTCGAGTACTATAAGTCTAATGTCACGAAAAAGTGGTAGCTCATCACCTGGTTCTAAACATCGAAGTTTTAGTAGTTTATTCAAAGAGAAGGCACACGTTGAGACATCAGCTATAATTGAAACAGTTGAAGAAACATCTAGAAGTGCACCGAATACTAATCAAAAGAAAAATATCGAATTTTGGCAAAATTCAACCAATACACCACCAAATATTGGTAGTTTAACTGAAAACCGACGACATACTATTTTAATTGAAGAACAGGGAGCATCAAGTGCACCAGCTGCTGACATAAAAATAATATCAGGTAGAATATATGAAACACAATTAAAAAATCCTCGTGCATGGTCACCAGTACGTAGTGTGGGCTCAATTGTTGGTACTGAAGCACATCCAGAATCTGATTCATGTGTTTTTGATGCTGATACAACACGTGATTCTGGTATTTTTGCTGAAGATGATGATCCAGGTGGATCACAATATTGGACCGAATGTGATATTATGTGGTCTAGTTGCTCAGCAAATGCGGTTAATATTGATCCAAATCAATTACCTAATTGGTTTAATGATAATTATACATCATCAAATGAAATTGAATTAAATAAAAAATGGCGTTTAGATATTTTAGAAAAACTACATGAGAGAGAAAAACATTTAGAAAATTTAGATTTAGAAAAATATGAAAAAGCTGTCGAGCTAACATCATGGACTAAAACAAGTGAAGCAAAGTTACAAAAATCTGGAGGACAATTTGAAGATTGTATTATTGAATTAGAATGGGTTAATTCATTAGATATGGAACTTGATTCTGGTACACTAACAATACTTAATTCAGATGCTGTTACTACTAAAGTACAATTTTCATTATCAGAAATAACATGTGTCCAATGTTGTAGTGAACCTGGTTTTCCAAGAATTTTAATACACGCACCCCGTTTAATGCATAATTCATCTTTAATTAAATTACAATTCTCTGGTGATAATGAAATGGAAGATTGGTTATCACATTTAACATCGGTTTGTTGTCAAATAAATCAAGTTCGTGGTAAACCCTCTATAGACTCTGTTTGGATGACAACTAATTTAGGTGAAGTTTTTAATTTTGATCCAAGTAATTTTAAATCACAACAATGGAATCCAAATAAAAATTTCTATTCACAAATGATTGATTTATCCGCCACAGAAACTCCTTACTATAATATATTATATAATGGGTATTTAAAAATTATTTTCATATAATATTTATTTTGATATATAATTTTTTTTTAATTTGTAGAATGACGCCAGGAACAGAATTAGAAATTTCTGGTTGTGTGTATGACGATGCTGATCAAATTAGATTTGATTTACAGTGCCATCCAAATATTAAAGTCAGTCATAAAGTTGAAAAACTTCGAATAATTGCTATGCATATTAATCCAAGGTATTTTTTTTTTTACCATTTTTGTTTTGTTGTTTTCCATAAATCTCTTTAAATTTTTAAACTAAATCGAATTAAATACTTAAATTTGACGACCTTTGATTAAAGAATTCATAACATTTATATTAAATATTTGAATTTCGTTTTTTGTGGTAAATTTAAAACGTTTACAATCCAAGGAAATTTTGAAATGTTAAAAGGCTTCTATTAGCTCTTTGATTCAATGCTGTAATCCGTTTAAATAGAGTTACTCACATCATCAAGAAAAATTACATTTGGGTTTTATTTTATTCAAAAACAAACACTTAAGATTAGAACAAATGGCTACAAATCAATTTTGTGAAACTGACAAATTCTAATTCATGTACAACAAAAAGCTAAAAACAAACTTCTATCAAATTACAACAGCAAAATTAATAAAAAATAAAAACTTTTTCCCTGTTTTTATCGCCTTTCGGAATTTAAAAAAAAAAAAAACAAGAAAAAATTTTATTAAAGAACCCTTTGTAGTCCTGTGCTCTAATTTATAAAAAATCTTTGTGCCAATTTCAAGTGAATCGGTTAGAGAAAACTTGAGATATCATGCAGGTCGTTTCTAAAAAAGCAATTTCGAGAAAAAAGCGTTTAAAAAAAAGTCGATTTTTTCGAATTTCTAAACTAGAATACCGCCTTAAAAAAGACTAATTTAAGTAATTTTATTAGCAAAAATCCTAGTGATATTAAAAACTAATCTACTTACAGATTTAATGAAAAAGCAGTTATACTAAATACAATGCAAGATTCCGAATGGTTGGAAGAAATTCGAAATGAAAAAATTGTTTTTACTCCTGGAGCTGAATTCAAACTAGTCATAAAGTAGGTAAAATATTTAAATCCTTAAAATGAAATTCTAAAAAGAAATTAAATTTTTTTAAACAGATCAACTCCAAAAGAATATGAAATTATTGTTGATGATGTACCCTATTGTAAATTTAAACATGTTACCGATCCTGAGGCAGTAACTTCTCTCTATGTGAGTGGACGTGTAAAACTTTTTTCAATAATTTACAATAGCCCATCAGTGATTGTTTCATTACGTGATATATTTTGGCGGCAAATGGGAGGACATTTGAAAAAAGTTAAAACATGTAAAGCTGGAATTACCTGGGGTATTAGTAATGATAATACTGCTTGGGTTTATACAGGTGGCTGGGGTGGATCATTTCTTAAAGGTGTTGAATCAAATTCTGGTAAAGTTAATCAAATGACAGATATTCAAAACTATTATATATATGAGAATCAAAGATGGAATCCATTAAGTGGTTATACAACAACTGGTTTACCGACTGATAGACATACATGGAGTGATATAACTGGAAAACATAAACGTAGTAAAGAATATACAAAACTTTTATCAATGCATTGGCAATGGATATCTGATTGGTTAGTTGATTTTCATGTTCCTGGTGGGGTAGATCGTGATGGATGGCAATATGCTGTCGATTTTCCAGCTACATATCATGGTAATAAACAATTTACAGATTATGTCAGACGTAGACGTTGGTATCGTAAATGTAAATTAACTACAAGTGGACCATGGCAAGAATTAGGAAATTCAAAAATTTTAGATGTTGTTTTACAACCAATTGATAATATAATTGATGGAATTATTTCTGTATGGGCAATAGCTGTAAATGGTGATGTTTTATTACGTCGTGATGTATCACAATCTACACCTGGTGGTCATTCATGGGAGCATGTTACAAGTGAAGAACCTCTTGTATCAATTAGCTGTGGACTAAGTGGTGAAATATGGGCAATTAGTAAAACTGGTTATGCTTTTTATCGTTTTGGTATAACTAAAGATAAACCAGAAGGTGAAGGATGGCAAAAAATTGAAAATCCTCGTGGTGTTTCATTAAAACAAATATCTGGAGGTAAACTTGGTATTTGGGCAATTGATTCAACTGGAAGATTACTTGTTCGAAAAGAAATAAATCAAACATTCCCTGAGGGTTCTTATTGGCAAATTTTACCAAATATTCCAAATCATCCACCACATACGGATGGCGCAATCGGATTTAAATCAATTTCCGTTAGTAATGAAGTATGGGCAATATCAAATAGTTGTTTTGTTTGCAAACGTTGTGGAATAACAAAAGAAAATCCTGGTGGAACTGGTTGGAATCTTGGTATTCCGGTATTAATAATTTTTTTTCCTTTATTATTTTGAATTCGTATTAAATATTGTTTTTCTTTTATTTTAGGGTATTTGGCAACAAATCTCACATGGAGGTTGAACTAATGATTCCATTCATCAAATAATATAAGAGTATAAAATAATGTTATTCCATTTTTTTTAAATATTTATTTTTTTGCTTGTTTATTTATTATTGTGGCGTAATTTTAAGCTATCGACCTTTTAATCAAATTACTAAGAATTTAACTTCAAATGTTAGATAATAAACATATTAAATTCTTCTTCATTTTCGATTAATTAGAAAGAAAGAAAAAGATATCTTGTTACATAATTAATGATGTAATAATGATCCAGCAAGCAGGCTGAGGATAGACTTGTTCAAGAAAACAAATTAGTATTATCCGAAGAGTTATAAATATGGAAATCTAATTAGTATATATATTTAAATTTTTTAATTGTGCAAATAGATTACATGTCATAATTTTAGCTTATTTAAAACTTAAATAGAACTACTTATTTAAATAAAAGCTTTTTTACCAAATATTTATTTTGCAAATACTGAAATGCAGAATTTATATAAAAATTCTCAGTAAGAAAAAAGGACAAAACATCAGGGATAGAGAGCTACTACTTTTCAGGTATAAGGGCTTCTTTCTCGGAGAAAATATTAATTATGTTAGAAAAGGAAACTAAAAATAATTGTTCTGACTATTGAATAGCTCTTGTGTTTTTAATTTCCTTTTGCTGCTCCAATTCTTTTCATTTCTTTATGTTTGTAAGAGAAGAGAAGAGAATTTAGTGTTGTTTTTTAAATTTTCCGTTTTACAGCAATTACGTAAATAACTTTTTGTGATGCTTAGTTTTGTTTTGGTGTTTTTTTTTTTTTTTTTTTTTTTTTTGTTGCAAAAAATAAACCAAACTAAGATCAAATATACATATAAATAAAACATCTGCTTACAATTTATCTTCAAAAACTTTTTGTAAAACTAAATTTCACAAACCAAGAAAAATAACCTACATCCTACACAATTGTTATTTTGATTAATAAAAAAAGAACCACAACAAAACAAATTAGCAAGTTAAAATTAAAGAGCACTCATCGGCAAAACTAGACGTTGTTGGATGTAGCAATTAGCCCAAATTACATTACGGTAATTTACTTTCGCTTTCTCTAGCTAAAACTTTTGGTATATATTATACAGCTCCTCAGAGAAATGAGAGAGCTTGGTGGAGGCAAAGTTTCGGAAGAACTTCTTATGATTCAAAACAATCAAATATTATTTTGGAGCGGCTGGATTTTTTAATGGAGTAAATTAATGATTTGAAAGCGGAAACGGAGTCTAGTGACAATTTTTAGCAGTAAAATCTAATTCTAGAATTACTTGTATGTCAAAAAGCCCTAAAAAGCATATAAATAATAGAATAAATCAAAGTTTGTGCTGGTACCATAAACGATTCGCGAACTAAGCAAAAAAAAATATCAAGCCATGTTCGTTTGAAACTTAAGCGAAATCAAAAAAATACTAAATCACCGGCTCCAACGTCGGTTGACGAAGCCCAGTTTTCAAGCCATTTAAGTATTTTTGACAGATCTTCGGGATGTAAAAGTAAATTTTCGCTTTTAGGGTTTTCATATCATCATTTTGAAGCTAATGATCATAATATTACATTCGTGAACGTCATATTTTTCGTAATACTATTGATAATATATTACGTAAATATTACAGACACATAGGGAAATATTATCTTTAAGTTAATAACAGCATTCTCCATTGAGGCCTATACACATTATTACAATACAACGATGTAATTTTTTTATAGAGGTAATACAAGTGTATTAAGCATTTTTAATATATTTTACTCACAAATGATTCAGCCATATACTTTATATGGAACGAGAGAGCCATTTGATGAGTTGGAAAAAATAGTGAATAGTCCCTAGATTGCGACATGCTATCTTGTATAAAATACAGCCTGTGATACCCATTCTCCACCGAAGCTTATACTCATTATTACAATACAACGACAGAAATTTTTTATAGAGAAATGGGTAAAACACGCGTATTATGTAGCAAACTTGTATAAAATACAGCCTTTGAAGGGCTTCATAAAGGAAATTTTTCCATCTATTGTGAATCAGCAGGTTGTCCAACATTTAAAACTCCCCTATTTATGTGTCAAAAAGGACTTAAATAGTGGCATTTTGATAAGTATTTTCAAATTATTTTATGTATTTTAAAATAATTAATTTTTTTTCAGGATATTTTTAATATAATATTTAGAAGTTAGTTTAATACTAGTTTTGAAATTATTTTGTGTATTTTCAATAGTTCAATGTTTACTTTTATGCCACTTTTTTTTGAAATTTCCATCAAATTTCCCTAATACAAGCAATTTTCAGTGGAGAATCGATTTTTTTGTACGGGAGACTAATAATGAGTATGAGCTTCGGTGGAGAATGGGTATGAAGGGCTGCATAAAGGAAATTTTGCCATTTATTGTGAATTGGAAGATTTTACAACATTAAAAATTCCCCTATTTATGTGTAACAGAGGAATTACCATAAATGGTGGCATTTTTGTAAGTATATTAAAATTACTTTGTTTACTTAAGAGTAATTAATTTTCTTTCAGAGTTTTTTTTAATATAATATCTGGAAATTAGTTTAATACTGGTTTTGTGGGTAAGTACATTGAAATTATTTTGTGTATTTTTATAGATTCAATGATTTAATGTTTATTTTATGACAGTTTTTTTGACATTTCCATCAAATTGGCCTAAATACCCTTAATACCAACAATTGCCAATGGAGAAACGTGATTTTGGTACGAGATTTTACAACTTTTTACTGTATAGACTTTACAAGCCTCAATGGAGAGTCAAATTTGACGGTACCTCATGAGACAGCATTAAAACTCTCAAAATGTTTATAAAATTTTTACACTTTTGACGCTGGGCATAACTTTAAAATGTTACAAATAACTAAAACATGTGAAGACCTACATATACACAAAATTTTGCTGTTGACTCATGAGGTACTGTCAAAACTCAATGGATATGAGCCATATAATATATATTTATGTAGAAACCGAAGTTAATCACATTTCACCGCACGTGCTAAAATTTAGTTCCAAATATTACCACTGGACTGCAATAATTACATTTTGACAAAAGCAATATTCCATAAATTTTTCTATAAATATATTTTAGAAATAAATTTAACTATAAAGTGTTTTATTGCAATATATTTATTTGTAAAAAGTAGACATAAAAAACAACTTAATGGGGGATCAAGCAAATACAAAACAAATTGAAGGGCAATTGGTACAACTAATAGTTAAAGGAGATATCACAAATTTTAAAGCATTTCTTGCTAAATTAGATGGATCAATTAATTTTGTGGATGAAAGTGGAATGAGTCCCTTACAGCAAGCTTGCTATAAGGGTAAAAAAGAATTTGTACAATTATGTCTTGATCAGGTAATATATAAAAAACAAGTCTAAATATTTTTTATTGGTTATGTTCGGCTTTCTTCTATATTTTTTTATATGCCAAGCTAATCAATATTTGCAAACTGTGTAAACTTTTAGCTATATTATTGAATTTCCTTGAATTATACTTTCCTTTTATTTTGCAGATCTTTTTATTGGTGTAATAAATCACGTTGTTTAATTAGTATTACCCCCCAGAAACACATTTATCACTGAATAAATTTTGTTGACAAAATAAATCAGTTGAGTGTAATTTTAATATATTTATAGTCAAATTTATTCCCAATAATTTTTTTAAACTAAATAAAAAACCTAATTTTAATGATGATATTTTTACAAAAGGAACCTCCACTGGAGGGTTTTTATAACGGTCCTATACAAATAAGTATGGAAAATTCAGCCATGCTATCGCCTTGAATATATCTTTATTTTTAAAAACGATATATAAAATGAACCCTTTTCGAAAATGTAGGACCGAACAGACGTTCAAAATAACATTTTCTACTTATTTCAAAACTTACGGCTATTTGCTGGAGTTTTATATATTCATAGCCTGGGCTCTTAATATTTCGCTTAATGACAGAGACTGTTTTAATTTCACCTACATTTCAACGAGTGTTAAATTAATTATAAGAATTTAGTCCAATAAAAATGAATTTGCAAAGGCAAGTTTGTTAGAGTTCCATAAAAATCAAAAAATTACAGTACGTAATTTCTATTTCAAAATCTCTTCCAATTTAATATCGACAAAACACCTTCATTAAAGTCTGTCATTTCACTTTATTAAATCATATAAAGGAGTTAGGTATAGGTTTTTTTTTAGTCATTAAGTTTCAATAAACCATTAAGAAAAAATTATTGTTTTATCTTAACTGAAAAACTTGATTAATTTATTTTAAATTATATATATTTTAGGGTGCTGATGTACATTTTAGTCAACATGTAGCTAAATATACTCCATTACATTTTGCAGCACTGTCAGGAAATGTTGATGTTGTTTTATTACTTTTAGAACATGGTGCAGAATTGAATGAATTAAATTCTGTACATCGAACACCAGCTCAAATGGCTGCATTTGTAGGCAATCATCAATGTGCAGCTACTTTAAATAATTATATTAAAAAATCAGAATTAGAATATTATATTCAAATACATGGTGAACAAACAGAACCATATTTACCACCATATTTACTTGATTATTTTCATAAATTTGTAATACAAGTTAATTTACATCCAGTACGTATTGCATTAAATATACAAAAATTGGGTAATTTATCTGAACATTTACATAAAATCAAAAAAGTATTACAATTAATGTCTGAAAAAGAAATGCATAATAAATTTGATACAAATGAATTAATGGCATTTAAATATCATTATTTAAGTTGGATTGTAGCTGAATTAATACGTTGTCAGGATCAATTTATATCACGTAAAGAACAAGGTGGTGAAATGCGACATAATTTTATTGAATTATTTGCTAAAAGAGTATTAAAAGAAAATAAATTAGGACAATTAGATTATTTGGAATATACAATTAGAGATTGTGTTCGTGAATTTCCATTTAGAGAATGTATATTATTTCGCAAAATTGTAACAGAATTGGCTATACAAGGTTCAATGCCAGCACTTGATATTATAAAAACTGCTATAAATGGACAACGTTTCTTTGATGCGGTAAGTTAATATAATTAATCCTTTAGTATACCAAAAATTTAACGGTATGATTAAAAACAATTTAAACTTTACAAATTCATTCATTTTATAAAACACTAAGGACACATGTCTGGAAAGGCTCTAAAGAGAAAATTTTTCAATTGATCAAGTATCATTAAAAATTATAACAATAGTATAAATCTCTAAAGAACAAATTATCTCATAATGCAACACCTTTATGTCGTGGCCAGAACTTTTCACTTTGCCATCGCCTCTCGCCATTGATAATTTAAGATATTTTAACTTTTAGACACAGTAGAAACGATTTTGATTATGTAACTTATCGATGCGATGATACTGATTTTATTTTTTTTAGAAAGAAAAAACTAAAAAAATTTGAAATGAACTGCTAACAAACAGTAATTATTTTCCAATAGTTCACATGTACAAAGAAATCATTTTAATTTTTCCGTTGTTCTGTGCTCGTCGATATTTAGACATATAACTCTATCATATTGACAAGACAATTAAAAATGACGTTTAGTAAGCAGATAAGTAATGAATCAATGATTCGAAAAGTAATATACCCCAGGGAATACCGAGTTTTAGGCAGAGGCGATAGGCTATTAGTATGAGCATCAAATTTGCTCAACAAATTGAATTTGAGTATACTCTGCTTATTGTAAAGAATTTTAGTTTAATTTATTTAACAACGCTTATATGTATATGTCTTCAGGATGGCCCATGAGATTAGAAGATGTTTTTTTTTACAACAAAATAATGAATTTTGTATAAAAATCTTAAAGAATTTTTCGCTGATTTTTTTGAAATTCTTTCACACGATATTTGTGTAAAGGTGGGCACGCACTTAGTGCACATAACTCCGCGGGTAAAATTTTTGACGTCATAGACTCAAGCCAAGTTGTTGTTTCTGTTCCCCCTCAAATGTGGATATTTAAGCGTGAAATTCATTCACACACTTTTTGGATAAGTTTTTTTTGTTTTTTGCCTTTACGCTTGCAAAAGAATTGCTATACCCGATTTATATTCAGTCGTTGTTGTACAACTTTGTTTTGAGGCATTTATGTTTTTTGATTCAGAAGAAGATGAAATTTAGAGAAAAGTAAAAAAGTAGAAAAGTTTTAGGAAGTTAGGTTTTGATTTTAGCAAGGGCATTTTTGTTTTTGTTTTTTGGTTCTGAAAAAGATGAAATTTAGTCAAAAAAAAATAAAAAAAAGTAAAAAAGTAGAAAATACAAATAACCGCAGAGATTCTCGCAGAACTGCACTAACTGAATCGTGAAATTTTTGTCATGAATGTTACCCGCGGAGATATGTGCACTAAGTGAGTGCCCACCTTAATGTGCAACATTTCTATTCTTTCAAGATTATTAAATGTGATTTTTATTTTCTAAGAGTCAGTTTAAACTGGTTTGCTTAAGTTCTATGCGGTGAGAAATCTTGTTACATTTATTTTTGTTATTTGAATATAAACTATAGATACAAAAAATCTAAGAAATTCGCTGCTAAATTCTGTTTTTTTTTTATCTATGGAAAACAAAAATAAAGAATCGCTTGTAACATATAAAATCCTCTTAGATTATTTGTGACATTTAAAATATTTGTAAACCTAACCTAATGATTGGGATTGTACATATATTGATTTCTATTTATATTATTTAAATAATTTCTAATTTTTATTAATCTTATATTCTAGGATACAGTCAGCAATTGTAGTTCCTGTGGAGAAGAAAAACCAGATAAAAAATGTTCAAAATGCAAAGAAGTGCAATATTGTGATCGTCAATGTCAACGTCTTCATTGGTTTATACATAAGAAAACATGTGCTCGTCCAACATCGGCAAATACTTCAACAAATATACCACAGAATAGTGCTAATCAAGTTGTAGACTCTATTGAATTATCAGAAGAAATAAAAAAAGTCGTCTGTAGTTAATTTTCGTAAATATTTTTTGATTTAAGTTTTTGATATTATAAGTTTTTTTTTCGTTTTTGACAAATAGTTTCATCTCTTTTTTTATTTTTTATTTTTATAAATAAAGTTTTCTTTTTGTAAATTTAAGTAATTTCTTTTTATATCGATCTATATCTTTTAAAAATAATTAAATTGCCATTATATGAAGTAATTCTATATCTTTTTAGTTAAATAAATAAAAACTGTTCCTTATTACTTGCATTTGATGTATTTTTAGAAGAAAAAATTTGAAATATTTATTTTAAATATATATGTATGCAAATTTATAAATGCATAGATATATTTTTTCAATGAAAATGTGTTTTAAAATTTTAAAAGAGAAATGAATGTGTCTTTTTTTTTATTTACGTGAATGTAAAATAATAACAGAAACTTGTCTATCATATCAAATAAAGTTGAAACATTTTTGTTAATATTTTAGTTAGATTTCATGAAAGAAACTATAGGTTTAATATATTGAAATTTCGGCTTTTAAATATTTTTAAATTTAAAATGTAAACATAATATAAAAAAACCAAAATACAAACTTACTGAGGTACTAAATATTTTCAAGTTTTTGATTTTTATAAGTGTTTTTAATATTCAAAGTACTAATCATCTAAAACTTAATTTTTTGTCGTATTGTAAATTTGTAATTACAATTATAATTTTTATTTTGTAAAAAAAAGAAGGACAAATAAATTTAGAAAAACCAAATTAAGATAATTTTTACTCACTTTTTAAGTTTTGATCAAACTTATTAGAGGAAAAGATGATATTTTTTGCAATGTTAATATATCTGGGATGGAGGAAAAATTTTTGCTTTTTTTTGGAATTCATATAATGACCATGAATTTAATCATTTTTGATAATTTATGCATAAAATATAATTTTTCATTGCTTTTTTAACGATGTTCTCACTAATGCGTTTGTTTCTTATAATTTACGCATGAATTTATGAAAAAAAAAGTTCCACAAGTATTTTTAACTCTGGAAAACTCAAAAAGTATAATTGTTTTTAGATTAAAAATAACTTTTTGTTATCAGCTTCAATATTATTAATCAGCTTCATGTTTATTAGTGGTGTTTAGTAAAACTTTCCTCTTTTCTTATTTTCTATATTCGTAAAGTGTTTGAAGACCTGAATTTTATTTAGCCTCTTGCAAACCTAAAAATTGTTATCTATACACATAAATGATTTGAATGATGAAAACAAATAATAAAATTTTTTAATCAGATATTTTACCAGAATCTTTTCAAAGGAGATGATGTATATGAAACTACATAATATTGGAGCCTTCTAAACTGTAAACTTGCCTGTGCGTAAAGTTGAAGCGATTTATTGCAGTCAATATACTATTGAGTATAACCGAACCTCAAAAAAATTCTATGGAAACTCTAATTTATAGACACCAAGATGTAACTTGGAAGCTATGAAATTACATTGAATTGTGACTTCAACGAAAGAGAAGATTTCCACTATGGAAATCAACCCAGCGTTGAAACTCTCTTTAAATTTGTTTCATCCCTTACCCGCGATATATAAGAACTTTTGACTATTATTTTGATCTTTTCTTCATTTCTTCGTTTTTTGTTAAATATTTTTATTAAAATTTAATACTTACTTAATAATATTAAAGTTTAAAACAAGTTTTAATTATTAATCAAAAACTATTGCCTTTTTTTAGACTTTTAATTATTTCTAAAAGCATTAATCAAATGCTCCCTATTAAATAACATTTTTTGGTAGATTATAAAAAGAATACCAAATTTTACTACACTTAATATGAATACCTGAATACCTAATAAAAAATTTAATTTTTTAAATTATATTCAAAAACTAAAGAAAGGTGAAAATCGTTTAGGAAACTAGAAATTTCTAAGTTGACTAAATTAGAAATAAGTTTCTAAAATTTCTTGAAATAATTATTATTATCAGTTTTGGAAATTAAATTAAATACACACTTGAAATAGTTCCAAGTCGTTAATTGCTTTTAACTAGAAAACTAAAGACATTACTAAATTTATTTAATTTGTACTATGAACATGTTTAAATCTTTGTTAACTCTTTGTATACCACTTAATTATCACTTGTAGTAGTCTCGACTAGCTACCATTTTAAATGAAAAAGATAATTAGATTAATAGGTCTACCACGCGTCTTATTCGAGTGTTGTTCCCTTAATAATAACCACATGGCCTTTTATTAAGGGTTTTACTATCATTATGTTTTTTTGTTGTTGTTGTTGATTTCATTATGACATATATAGTTTTTGTTTTTTATATTTGACAAAATGACTATAAAAAATTTTTAATATTTATAATATAGGAACATTAATCCATTTACAAAAGAGCCGGTAATAACTACACAGAAGTTTACAAAAATTATTTAAAACAAAAAAAAAAAAGAGCAAAAAAAATTATATTTAAAAGGACAACACTTACTTTGAAGACAACCGATACAGACCACTTGAGAGCTGTTATTGTTTTAGAATGGCGCCAAGATAGCAGAAAATTTTAAAAGTCTAATGCTTAGAAAAAGAAATAATTATCGATTATGGAAACATCAAAATTTAGCTTAGGGTTTTGCAGGTGATTTACTTAATCTTCTTATGAGCGGATTATAAGTTATTCAAGTTGAAGGTATCATTTTCATCGCTCGTTTTAACAGTTAAAGTGGTTATTTTAGTCATTCAAATATAACTATGAATTGATAGAAAGATATGCCATTTAAATTGAAGATTATTTAAAAGAAATAAAATGATTTTTGATTTAAAAAATCCTTACAAAAAAAGTTAATTACGTAACCCAATAAATAATAAAACAGTTAACAATAAAATTTAGATATATAAAAAACAATTGTTGTTCAATTATCCAAAGCCTGAAGGTAAATTTCATTAGATTTTTGCAATACTTTTCCTAATAAGCACATCATTTGTTAAATCATAATCAAATAATTGCCATAAAATCGATCGCAATATCCTAAAAAAACTTTTGCCATACTATTAATTAGTATTTAAAAAGTAAAAAAGGTAACAAGTATTTCTTAAATATACAAAATGCTCCCCAAAGGCAAGCAAAATTGTTCAACTTTTGGTTTGGATAGTATTGTTTTTTTTTTTAACTTAGTTGAGTGAAAAACACCACTTAAGATCAATTCAAAGATACCAAGACGGCAGCTTAAGCAAGCATGACAAAGCGGTTAAAAGACAACAAATTTAATATAGGCTGACAAAAAAATACAAAAAAATCTTTAAGAAAATGCTAAATACAATTTGAATGATACAAAGAAAAACTTCAACGTTTTATTTTAAAAAAATTTTTTTTATACAATGGTGCGAAAAGTAGAGTTTCCAAATTGTAATTCAGTGGAGCACATTAAGGGAAATATATCAAAGTTAACTAAATTTTTAACATGGCATGGCGTCTACCTCGTTTGTTAATTGTTTTTGTTATGTTTTGTTTGCTAAATATCTTTAAGTCTCAGGAGAAAATGTTACTTCTTTAAATGTGCTGGCATAATCTAATTAGCACTTAAATGAATAAAAAAAAGAAAGAAGATACAAATTCTCATCTTTAGTGATACAACTTTAGTCCACTTGAAATTCATATAGAACAGAACAGTAGCTATAGGAGAGACTTCTAACTCAAAAGAAGCCGCTTATGTTTCTTAAATATTAAAATAAAAATAATACCAAATACATTTAAAAAACAAAAAAAAAAGAAAACAAAAATTGATAATTAAAAATGTACATTATTAATTACGAATTAATTTCTTTTATAGCCATTTATATCAATATTAATGAAGTGTGTTGGCTGTGTGTGGTACTTTTGCATCATTTTTTAATGCAAAAAAATTATTTAAAAGTAGTAAAATTTTTATTTTTCTATATCAAATAAAAGTTAGCTGGAATTAATTTTATTATTTTTACATATTAGGATTTCAAATGTATTTTTTTGGTTAAGGACTTTTAAAAAATTTATTATAAAGCCGTGGTTTAAAGTTTAATAAAACATAAAAACTTGTCTTCTCTTTTATAAATTAATTTTTAATTATAAGAAACTTTTTTTGTATTTTAAATTTTAAATATAACTTTATAAAGCATTGAATTGAATTTTGGAATTATCACTCTCACTGACTTTTTCCTTTTTTTTTTACTTAAGATGTACCTGTAATGTGATAGGATATTAAATATTACGTAGTTTACTCTTTTTATTTGGTCATAAAGTTTTGTCGAACCGATCTGATCTATATGGAAGTAGCTTCAAGCGACTTTTTTAACGTGCAATATATTGATGCTATACTTTTGTAGGACAAGTGTCCATCAAATTCATAAAAATGATAAAAGTTGTTTGTCCTTTAAAGTCAGGCAAATATATGAAAATGCTGAAAGCCAATTAAAATCACTTATATAAGGGCCAAGTCTGCATAATTCCTAGGTCAGTGATTTGCAAGGTGTGTACTGCATTACAGTAGCAGGCCAACAAGCCATGGAATTTTTATATAGGAATAACAAGCCAATTATTAAACAATGAATAGTCCTGAATAGTCCCATGTGAAACTATAGTAATTTTATTGAAAAATAAAAATGAAGCCATAGTTTCTACAATGACCTTAAATCTTGACCAACATTTTAAGTCATCTAGAAATATTTTTGTTGAGGGTTTTTAAGCCCAGAGCAGGAGAAGGAAGTCATTCAAATTTCAATTCTTTTTTTGTAGCCATCAAAACCAATGACTTATGGCATGGTTTTCAGAAAATAATTTTTTCTATCTACTAATGTCCAGGGATAGAGTAAAATACTTACGATAATTTTTTCCTTTTAAGGTAGTCAATACTGTTTTACTTATCCACCAAAGGTGCAAAGGTGAATGCTTTGAGCGCTTTTAGCTGTGTTTCATGCCCTTAGTCGTCTATTAATTTATTTAAAGGCGAACGAAAAAATCAAATATCTATTTTCAAATTCAGAATATTTCCAAATAGTCAAATCAGAAAAATAACTATTTATTCAACAGACTACAAAATGTACAAAATGTAGTTTTATTACTATAATCGTTTAAAATAGTAAAAAGGATTAAATTTTATTTTATGGTTCAAATCCCAACCAAAAATGTTCATTAGTCACTTAGTCATTAGTCATAGTAAATATCTTTGTTAATTACAATTTCCTGTTTTAAGTGGACACTGTCCTTTTTCGAAACATAAGGTTTAACAATACTTGAAGGTCAATTGTTAACTTCTTCAGAATTTTCTGAGGAATGTTGTATGAGTCGACACTTATTGCTAGCTAATTTCCGCCGGATGTTAGAAATACATCAAAGTAAAGAAAGCTATTGAAATCCTTTTGACGCCACCTTCATAAAAACATAAAAATACTTGACAGCTATGTGAAACAAAAGTTTTTTGTTTGTTAGTGAAAATATTTCCAAACTTTAATAACACTTAATTTTAATTCTTTCCTGCAAAATTCAATAATAAAATATTTCAAAAAATAAAGTGCTATAAATTTCTAATACATGGTTTTATAAAATTAGATATTAACTGTACCACCAAAAAAATTCAAACTAAAATCAATAAAGAACATTACCAAAATTTTTAATGAAACGGTAACAATAGCTTTTTTGTGTTTTTTTTTAATAAAATAAAGACAAAAAAGTATAAATTTTTGAAGTTGCTAAATTTAAGTAAAATTAAAGGAATGAACAAGTGACGCGTGCGTCCTGTGAAGAAAAATCGGCGACAGCCCCTCAAGTGGGCGTCGGTTAAATAAAACGTGGCGCCAACTTAAAACGGCTACTTGACGCCAATCTGTGTGGCATTTAATGTCGTCTGAGTCCTTTTACAAGCAGTAAACTAAAGAAATTAAAAGAAAAGTTGCAACAGAGAAACTTATTTTCTTATGGACATAATTTTGTTGTTGATTTCATTTAAATATAAATTTTTTGCAAAAAATTTTCATCTGAAAAATTTAATTAAGCTTGAAATTTAAATTGGATTTTTATTTTTTGTCAAAATAATAATTGTATAATTGAAATTTGTTATTTTGTCTTTTTTTGTAATTTTTTCTTATTATGAATTTCAATTTTTAATTGTTTTTGATATGTTTGGATTTGATTAGAATTTTTTTAATGTTAAAGTTCAACATTTTAAGTTGAATTTTTGCTTTTAAACAACAAATAGCAAAGGAAAGCATATCTATTAATTTTGGAATATTTATTCTGTCAAGAATGGAAAGAAAGACAAATTATAATATCGTAGGTATAGAAATGATATAAATTAAGTTAAAACAGGAGAAAAATTAAGTAAATACTAAAGACAGAAATCCCATTGACGGTTTTTATACAATTGGGGCAATCGCTGCTTTGCAAGATAATTAAATGAATGTATTTAGTAAATTTGACATTTAAAGTAGCCAAAAAACTAGATTAGAAGTTCTTAACCCTCCGTTTGGCGCATGGGTCCAGCCAGACCTTTTGCATTTTGATATATGTTTTTAACATACCTCTGATTGAGCTAGCCTCTTGAAACTTATTGACTTTTCCTAAAAACTCATAAACTACTAAAGACACCAAAAAACTCCATACGTACATTCTATAAAACGATAGTAATAAGGATTTCATTTTTCATATACTTCGATTTGGCGCATATGGTCTGGCTAGACCTTTAAATATTATATACCAGAATCTATAAAATTTATTTTATTTTTTTGTTTTTTCGCTAGTACTTTTCCATAAAAATTACGTCTAGACATTTTCTGTCTAGACACATGCTACCTAGAGCACAAATTTTGAGTGGAAATTTTATTTCAAACTTTTAAATCTAATAATTGTACATATCAGTTTCTAAACGTAGAGCACTGAGACGTAGCGTGAATTTCATATACCGTGATTATTTTAGTGATTTAGTAAAAATGAGTGATGAGGTTGAGTTCATTTATAATACGCGTTTGCGCGGACGAAGTTTGGATACAAATTTCCATACAAGTTTGGCAGCGGCCTTGTCAAACGATATTGAACGAAATCCTGAAGAAGATTCTAATGTCAGTGATGAAGATTCATGCATAAACGAAAATGATGAAAATGATCCCGAATATTTACCCAATAATGTAGCATCTGATATTGAATCAGAATTGGTAATCGAACCAAGCGAAGTTTTAGACAGCGATGAAGAAGAAGAAGTAGTTGAGGGAAAAATACTAGCAGAAAACGCACTCTTAGCAGCAACTAATGAATTTTTCTTTGGTAAAGATGGCACCAAATGGAGTACAGATGAACCAGCTGCAGTTGGGCGTTTGCCTAAACACAATATTATGCATTTTCGAGCAGGACCGAAACAGCGAGATTCAGAGCCAATTGAGGTATTCAAAAAATTCTTTTCAGCCAATATTACGTTTATCATTATAAACGAAACAAATAGTTATGGCAAAAGTGTGGTAGAAAAGTGGAATAAAGAAAATCCAGATAAAAAACCCAGATTATGGGAAGAAATAACAAGTTCTGAATTAGATGCATTTATTGGTATACTTTTGGCTGCTGGTCTCTCGCACAATAATATGCAAAAATCAGAAGTTCTATGGCGTGCTGATGCTTTACCTATATTTCGTGCCGCTATGTCTCATAAGAGATTTGTTTCTTTGCTAAGGTATATCCGTTTTGATGATAGGCGCACCAGATCATTTCGCCAGCAAAGTGACAAGGCTGCACCAATTCGTGATATTTGGAATTTTTTGAACGAAAATCTTACCAAAAACTACAATCCACATGAAAATATTACTGTTGATGAACAGCTTTTTCCGTATCGTGGCAGAACCAAGTTTACCCAATATATTCCATCGAAACCAGCGAAGTACGGAATCAAGATTTGGTGGGCATGCGATTCAAAAACTAAATATCCTTTGCAAGGAAAATTATATACAGGACTGCAAGAAGGAGGAGAGCGTGAAACAAATCAAGGTGAGAACGTCCTACTTAGCTTAACAAGTCGGTACAGTCACAGTGGTCGTACAATCATTTCCGATAATTTTTTCACATCATTAGAAGGAACAAAGCGACTTGCTAATATTGGTCTTGCATTTGTTGGCACCATACGGTCTAATAAACGATGTGTGCCTATCGAAATGAGGAAAAATTTTTCTCGTCCAATTCTTTCGACTCTTTTTGGATTCCATGAGAAGATTTCTATTTGTAGCTACGTGCCAAAAAAGAACAAGGCTGTAATTTTACTTTCTACTGTGCACCATTCAAAAAACGTTATAGGTGATGCAAAGAAACCAGAAGCAATTCTGTTTTATAATGCAAATTAGTCCGGTGTCGATTGCATGGATCAAATGCTCACTCACTTCACAACGAAGCGCCCAACTAGACGGTGGACATTGGCTTTCTTTTTCAACATGTTGGATGTGATGGCATTAGCAGCATTTTGCATTTGCAAAGAAATTGAAGGATTGAAGAAATCTGATGCAAGAAGAAATTTTTTAACTACTTTATCAAAATCATTGGTTGTTTCAAATATTAAAAACCGAATGAATAACACGCAAATCATAAAACAATTTTCAAGTCGCTTAGCATTTGAGGGGTTTTTTGGCAGACCAGTAGCCGTAAGTACTTAAAATAAAATGAATTCAAACAACTGTACACCAACTAAACTAAGTTTTTTATTGTGCTGTTTTATTTCAGATCCCAGCACAAATATTCCAAAGCCAAAGTGGTCCAAGTACTTTAGAAAAAAAAAGAGGATGCAAACTTTGCTTGCAGGGAAGTGAAAGGCTACACCGTAAAACTCGTTTCTTCTGCTCAAATTGCTCGAATCCTGTATGCCAACAACACTCTAAAGTGAATTATGTATGTTTTACCTGCACAGGCGAGATTGAATAAAAATAAATGTGTGTTTTGTAGAAATAAATAAAACTGAATTACTTTACCTACGATTTTTTTTTAATTTTGACCTAAGCAGGTAATTAAACATGTGAAAAATACGAAAAAAGCAAAAAAAAAACAAATATCTATATCTGCATGATATAAAATTTCTTTCAAATTCCCTCCAAAAACGTAGTATATACATAATTTTTCATGCAATAATATGGGGGTCTGGCCAGATCATATGCACCAAACCGAAGGGTACTAGAACTGGTGCCAAACGAAGGGTTAAAAACAAAATTAAAGAAAATTTTGAAAAATAAAAATAAAAATCAAAATTTTTGTGCTTCTGTGGTGATTTAATAATTATTTATTGTGTTTAGGGTTTCATATCTTTATTTTGTAATTTATTGATATTAAGCCAAAAGAATTGCACCAAAAAAAAAATAATAAGAGCAACAACTGATGCTATTTTAATTTTTTGTCTGCTACTATAGGAAAATCAAATTAATGAAAAAATATTATTAGAAAAAATTGAAAGATTTTTGGTAGTTTTATTCTTATTTTAATGAAATTTTATATGTATATGTATAGTAGGTCTGAGGCTAGGTTCTTATCTATTTTTTACACCCCTAAGTGATGAGGGTGGTCCACCCCAAATTTTTTTTTTATTTTTTGGACAATTTTATTTTTTTATTTTTATATGATGTGGCATTGAAAAATACATACAATTCTGAAATTTCACCCTTCTACCATCAACCCCTATTTTTTAATAGCGAAATATATATTGGATTTTGTGTCACAGCTATTGTTACCATTACTCCTCCGAAACGGCTTGACCAATTTTGATGAAATATTATATATAGATATATGGCAGAAAGAGCAATTTTAGCAGCAAAAAATGTGGACGTCACCGAATTAAATCTCAAAATACAAAATTTATTGCCAGGGGACAAATCTATTGATACAGTTTGCAATACCACCGAAGCTGTGAATAAGCGTGCAGAATTCTTAAACTCATTAGATTTATCAGGCATGCCACTGCATAATTTACAAATCGTGTGAAGGTTGGTTCTCCAGTTATTTTGCTTCGTAATTCGAACCCACCGTGGTTGTGCAACGGCACGTGGTTAGTTATTAAAGAGTTAATGAAAAACGTTGTCGAAGCCATCATTTTAAACGGCAAATTTCGAGGTGAAAATATATTACTACCACGGATCCCTATTATACCCACAGATGTGCCAATTCAATTTAAACGTCTTCAATTTGCAATAAGATTGGCATTTGCGATGACTATCAATAAGTCTCAAGGCCAAACGATGTCTGTTTGTGGCTTAGATTAGATCACGCCATGTTTTTCACATGGAAAATTATACGTGGCATGCTTTCGAGTGGACAAACCATCCAGTTTGTTTGTGCTAGCTTAAGATGGGATAACATAAAATATTGCATACTCTATTGCGATAAGGGATATATATTGTTTTTTAGTAAAATTATTATAATTAGTGATATATATAATTTAAACAAAAAAAATTAAAATGAATTAAAAATATAAATGCTTGGTATTGTGTTATTTTTATATTCCATCATCGTTCACAGAGCTCCATGCCTCTTTCACTCATATATACCGCACCCTCACACACTGATAATAAGTTAGTCATTTTTTTCTACTAAAATAATCCAATGAATAATTTAAATTTAGCAAAACAACGTTTGCTGGGTCAGCTAGTTTAATAATAAAAATTAAAACCATTTTCCTATATTTTAATTTTCAAATTAACAACTTAAGAGGCACAACTAGTTTAACATTTTCAATCGCTCTTTTTTTGTATTTTGCGATGATTGCTACCTTTAAAAGTAACATATTACAATTTCAAGTGAAAATCAAAGAGTTTTTAAGATACATTCTTCTAAGGAGTAGCTGTTCCTCAGTTAGAAAGGCACATAAGTTGTCCTTAAAGGCGTTTTCCTCAAAAATTACATTTATTAATTTGCTGCAGCTATAACTCAATAACAAAACCGATCGATTTGATTTTAATTTTAACATGTTTTTCATTTGTTTCTCAATACTTCCCAGTTTAATGATTGGATAAAAAATATAATTTTTTTAGGCCAAAAGCAATTAGATTTGTAACAAAATTTTAACTTTTTTTTCCTTCTAAACCCACCATTTTGTGGAATTTTAATTTTTTTTCACAATCGTGAGTTATGTATAGGCAATCCCTTCTGTTTTGACGTTATTTTTGGTTTTTTAAAGGTCAGAATCTCTGTAGCAGTGTTTATTTCTTTTTTGAAGACTCAGGAAGTGCTGAATAACTTATATAAGAATGAATATTTTTATTTCAAAAAATTACTTTGTATTTTTCATTAATGCAAAAATATATCAGACAAATTTTAAAATATTTGCTGCAATGCTTTTTTTTAAGAAAATTCACAAAAATTACCTTGCTTTTTAGACGGTCAAACTAGTGCCCATAAAATATTTGAACTATATAAGAATAAAATTTGCTAATGAATGACATATTAATTCAGATTCCTAATCCTAATTTACGACCTGCTTTGTCAAGTTAGCCTTCTGCTAGTATATCGCTTAGTTAAACATGAAAAAGAAGTATTTAAACAATTATTTAAGTAAATATCCACCACAGATTAATTAGTATTACTCAAATTATATATAATTTATTTGATTATATTAAATAACTTTTAATGAATCTTAAATATTTTCTTGTTGAATCTTGAATCGTTGAATCTCTTTTAAAAAAATTATTTATAATTCTTATTAAATAAATAAATTGTTAAGCTGTAATTTTTAATTAACAGAGCTTTCGATAGTTACAATGAAAAAAATATCATATAGTAAAATTAGTTTAATTTTTGTTAAAATATATGAAAATAAATTTTTTCTAGCTAATTTTTTTGAAATTTCCTCTATGAAAACTACGTACTATAAGCACGGATTCTAAAAAAAACTTCCAGAAGCTGTTTTCTATTTTATGATGTATCTGATGGGAACTAGTTGTATTTCTGCTATCCATCAAATTTGGAAGGTTTTTTTTTGCTAGTTTTCCAAAATTTTCATAATTTCGAATAGTTTGAAAAGCGTCATTCACGACAAGGCCTAACCGTCACATTTTTTAGAGCATTTTTCTAGCTAACTTTTTACTTGTATATGATTTAATTATGGGTGTCTATGGCATTCAAGTGATTTCCAAGCTTTATGTAAAGCAAGGACATTAGAAAAGTTGAAAAAAATGTGAATTATTTTATTAGCTCATTAAAATAGTATTAAGAGCCATTCATACCGTACTGACATTTTCTTGACGTAGGGTGCTGTAGTTTCATTCATTTCTAAGTAGAGTTTCTATTGAGAATATTCCCCTTCAAATGCTCTTAGAAAGAAAAGACAATACCCTGACTTTTAAGAAAATTTTCACGTAGTATAGAAGGGATTTCGTATCTACTGATTGTGACTAAAAGAGAAAAGATGTTTTTTCTGGTCCATTTAATAATCCTCAAACTTAAGTAATTCACTCTTCAACAAGCGTTTTAGCCGCAAGAACATTGCCAACGTAAGTTATATGTAAATTTTCAAAAAAAGAACTAACAATTGTGAGTAATTTGAATCAAATTTCTTTGTACTTCAAAATATCTTATTGTTAAGCCACAGCTACAATTCAATACTGAACTCTGTAAAATACTAATTTAAATATTTAAAAATATTTTTAAATAGAACATAAAAAATAAATATTTCCATTTTGCTGTCGGTAAAACTTTGAAATAGAAAACTACAAATGAAAATATTCTACCGAATAATTATTTTTGTTTTTTATGATAAGTCTTCTAGTTTAGACTTTCACATGGATCCGTCAATACTGAAAGAATGATAATAATATAGTTAAATATTGACATGCTTCTGAGCTTTAAGAATGTTCACCTAGGTAGTCGTAATTCCTATGAATAATAATAATAATTATTGGGTAAGCTTCATGGATAGTTGAAGACTTTTGTTTACACCATGAAGTGACAAAACCAAACAAATTCAAATGAAAACTTAAAATCAGACATGTGTAAAATACATATACGTTAGCTATACTTCTTAATTGAAAGGTGTTTCAATCATATTTATAAATTATTTATTATTCTATGTTTGCAATTGTATTACCATATTTAAATATTGAATAGTGGTATTTGAGGGATTTGTTGATTTTTATAATTAATATCGCTTGCAGGTAATTTTATGCTCCAAACTACAATCTGGGAATCTTCATAGGTCAATTTTTCTCTAGAAATGTATTATTTGGTTTTATTTTTGTTATTTATATAATAGAAAAAAAATAAAAAATATTTTGTATGAATAAGTGATGAATGTTGCTTGAAAAAGCTTTTGTTATAAATTTATGCTGCTCTAATAGAAAATAGGTTTTTATTTAAATTTTCCTTTGGCTTGAACTAGTAGAAAATAATTTTAAGTTATATAAAGCTTCTAAGTTCTTTTAAGCGATCAAAGACAAATTTTAACTGACAGACTGTTTACCAGTATTTGGCTTACTTGAGGATTAGTTAATTGCCAGTTATAAAATGAAGCTTACTCGAATTTTGAAAAGATTTTAAATTTAAGCTTATTTTAATTTTCATATATATCTTAAAGCACAATACTAAAAAAAAGGAGTGATTTTCATACATTTTTATTGGATTCAGTATGTAATCTCGTATTCTACCCAACTATTCTTTCAATTTTTATTTTAAACGCACACTAGAAATAACTGAAAATTATATAATTTTCAAGTTAACTAAAAGTCGGAAACTAGCCTACATTTAAAGTTTTAAAAGTTTAAAATTAGCGAAATTTTAGCTCTTAACTCCAAAATATAAAATTTTTCTTATATCATCAAATAAAATTTTTAAACATAAAGTTGAAGTTACTCAGACTATCAAATCCTAGTTCGAGCCAAAAATTTGCTTTCAACAAGTAATATTTTTTTTTAAAAAGAAATTTGAGAAAAGAAATCCCCGAAATTTATGATTCGGCTTCGGTAGTAAGGTATTTCTTAAATTCTTTTTTATTTTTTAATATTAATGTACAATATATTAAAATTACTGTGCAAAAATTTGAAATCGATTTGAGTGAAACTAACGAAGATATTTTTCGCCTCTCTCTGCCTTACTAGTACTACTTCTACTTTGAAAAGCGTTTTTCTTACACTTAGCTTTTCCAAAGTCATTGCCCACCATAGCTCGAAAGCTACTGGACTGATGCTTTCAAAATTTTACATAATTTTCTTATACATAAATAACGAGGTAGCAACGTCAAGTGTTTTTTATTTTAACATTTTTTAAAATAATAAAAATTTCGATTTTTTTGATGAAAAATCAGTATTTTGACTTTTGAGGGCTGTAAAAAGTTAAAAAATCATTTTTGATTTTATATTTTAGATAATCCAGTGTTTAGTTATGAGGGGCACAGCAACCAAACTTTTTTTTAAAGCGTTTGCGTAGACTAGCTGCCAACGGCTCATATCTCCATAAAAATTTTAAAAAAATTGCACAAAATATTGCTAACATTGTACTTTATAATGTAGCAATTAAAAAAATAAATAAATATTAACTGTGTCGTTAGAAAAAATTATGAAAATAGCCTTTTTTTGTGCCTAGTTAGCCTCGCAGATTGTATTCTAACAACTTGATGTCATTCAAAAATTAGGCAGCTATTATACCCTTTCTTAACACAAGTGTGTACACAGTACACAGTTCAAAGGAAAGGGACTTTTGTATGGAAAACTCGTGCACTTCTCTTGTTCAACTGTTGTTGTTTTCCATATAAAAGTCCATTTCCGTAAACTGTGTACTGTGTACACGCTTGTGTTAAGAAAGGGCATTAGCTGCATTGTATGAGCACCTTTCAAATTTCAGATAGGTCATAGACTATAGATATTTTTAGCTGAATGTGCAACTACCTTCTATGTAAATATATAAGAAAAAATAACCTTAGTTACTCGATACTAGATTTCATTTAAAATGTTGACTTTTTTTGGATTTCAAACAAAAATTCTGAAATTTTAAATAAAAACCAATTGGAAAAACAAACTTTTACATGTTAAAAAAAAAGTTTCACAGTTGAATTGGAGTTCTTGAAACTAACAATGCTAAGGATGAAAATTGATTATTCATAAGGAATCCTAAAATCTGAAACAAATTATTCCCTATTTGAAAGTTATAAAATGAAAACTTGAGCCAGAATAACTGAGAAATTTAACAGCTCTTAAATTAGACTTAAAACTCAAATTTGAATACTTTAATAGCTACTTTATAGCTCTGAGACTTTAACCTCAAATTGATTTATATAAAACCTGTCAAAAATTGTGTTTATATATGTATATAATAAAATTAGAAACTGAAAAATTTAATTTAAAATCAACTAAACTAGAAAATTTTTTCCTTGGTTTTTAAAACATTTAAAATTGGATAACCAATTTATAACTCGAAAAAATTCAGTGGTAAATGTTTTATGCTCGCTCCTTACTGGAAATCCTAAGGTGCAAAAAGGTATTAATACTTTAAAACTAAAATTCAAGGAGAAAAAGTGATTTACATTTTTTGAAAAAGAATATTGTGAGATCAGAACTTGGATTAGATCTACTTAAGCACTTATACTTATTCCGCAATTATTGAACTATTAAAATAATAAAAAAAAGTTTCTATTCCTGATATTTAGAAATAAAAATTTTGAAATTTATGTTTTCGATTAGTACGGAGCAAAAATTCATGATCTTCTATGAAAATCAAGTAAAAAAAGGCAAGGTAACACCTCAAGAGAACAAAATTTAATTATTTTATTCTAATATTCAGGAATTTGATACTAGAAGTGAGAGAATACAGGTTTACGGGCAATAATTTTTTTTCCTTTGAGTCTATATTGTGCTACTCGATACACAAGCCTTTGAATGGAAAATCTTTCCCTAGGTTCCATTTCACATCTACAATTTTCCTAAAATTAACATTTCACTTTTCTTTCAGTGTGTTATAGTTTTTAGAGCATGGAATCAAAGAGTAGGTATGTAGTTTTCTCTTCAATTTCCTTGGAAAAAATTTAATCCTATCGGAGAATGTCACATGAGTATTAATCATATTCATAACTTCTGTTTTTCTGTTCGCTGGCATAAGAGGACGCATGGTCCTCATTTTAGATATGTAAATACTTGTATAAAGCCTTTTGGCCATATTTTATGTAGATTCATGCTCTTCAAAACAACAATCAAAATATTTCTTTTATATGAAATTTTTTCTTTACCACTCTTCCCTAAAAATCGAAAGTAAGTCTTTTTGAGATATCATTGATTAAAATGTACTCCGATAGTAAAAGATGCCTAAGTAGTTTCGATTAATTTCGAAAAGTTGTGAATGTGACGAGTACTTTTGTTTTATCTCCCATCTGTTATTGTCTTTCCTATCTTGGAGAAATAATAAATAAAAAAAACCTGTGAGCTATAATAAACCATGTAAAAGTATTGTCGGACATACGCTCTGACTGACTTACTTCCTCAAGATTAAAAATTAACTTTACATAGAATACATGTCTTTTTATTTATGAAAAAGAAGTCTTAAACTAAACTTTGTAAAAGATCGTAAAAAAATAAAACTTTAAATTAAAAATTCAAGTTTAGAGCAACTTCAAAAATAATTTGCTTAATCTAACATGAAATTTACCCTGGAAAATTTTTCAAGCAGTGTACCTGTGGTATACAAAAAAACAAGGAAATGTGTAAAAATAGTTTAAAATAATCTCAATATGCTGAAAATTTTTTACAATAAAAGCACGACCAGTTTTTGTTTGTTTATGTTAATTAAAATGAATTTTGAATCTTGCAATTAAAGCTAAGCTCTTTAAATTAAGTTCAAACTTTAAAAGAATACGAAAATTTTTCTTTGATTCCGAAGGAAAATTATCAGGAGTAAGAGCTTTTCTTGTAAATCTTTAGCTATCTTATACACAAAAGCAGAAGGAAATAGGTTTAAGTATAACAAAACTGGAATTTCATTTCAAGATAACCATGATTTGAAAATAAGAGCTACAACTTTAGTCGGTCGAGTCGAACTCCCTTTAAACTTATGCAATCAGAAGTCAAACTGCTTGAAGTAATTCTAAAAAGTAATTTTGCTTCTAGCCTTTAAACGTTTTTAAATTAATTCAAATCAAAGTTTTATGTAAGCTTATTTTAAACGTTAAATTCCTAAACTAACAAAATTTTAATTTCGTTACGAAACTTTCCCTAAATCTTTTGCATTCCACATACAAATGAAATATTTTCTGTGTTCTGGTTCATGTCCTTCATATATCAATTACACTTTTAAGTTCTTTATAGTTAACAGAAATATTTTTATTTCTTTGTTTTTTTGTCTTTTATTTTGCTGCTTCATTACAACCCTAACCAAAAATTTTTAAGAGATTTCAAATGCCGAAACATTTTGCATATACAATATCCAATTTACAACAATTTAAAAACTAAAATAATTTTGGCGCCAGATCCTTTAGTCTAAAATTTTAGAAATATAAACAAAAAATCACAAACAAAAAAAAAAAACACCAAAACAACAACAGTAACTACACTTTAAAGAAAAACTTGCGCAACAATATTAGAAGTCATAACAGAGGCCATAAGTTTTCAAATTGGTAGTTTGCCGACGGCGACAAGCATCAAGGATAACTTAGGTTAGATAGCAAAAAAGTGCTGACGTCTCTTGACATCCTTGCGGTAAAGTAACTGCCGCTTATATTAAGGATTTTAACAAACTAAAAAAATTTTTTTGGACTCGATATATTTATTTATGGGTTGTCTGGAGACAACAAGAAAATTATCAGTGGAACAAGTGCAAAATTTCTTTTGTTTCGTATCATGTTGCCTGGTGTGTATCGCGACAGGATCCTTATGCTAAGCTAGAAAAAAAATAGATACAATAGATATATATATAAATATATTTTTTGTTTTTTACTCAATATATATTTTTAGCCTGATATTTTTAATATGATAAGAAAAAGGGTGTCAATGTGCAGACAATGTTCATAAATTATTTACTCCATAAGTTTATGCCGTCTTACATTATACACCTTGCTGAAAATTTTAACAATTTTATGCAGGTGTAGCAGGTTTTGCTTTCATTTATTTTTGTTTTTGTTTAATTTTTCTCTTATGATAAAATTTCCAACTGAGAAATTATAACTGAATCAATATTGTAATAATTTGACTTTGGGATAAAGAATATTTTTTAAAACTCATTATGAAGCGCCACTCGCCTCATCCCGGGTGGTCCAGACGAATTTGAAATTTTTTATGTTTTTATTTTCAAAGATTATTACTTTTTTTTATCTTTTGTTTTTTAATGTTTAATTGCCAAGAAGGTTGGATCCATGGTTAAAGGTTTATTTTAGAATGTGTAATTGATGGCAGCCATTGGCGTCTTCTCACTGAACTTATATCAATGTTTAATAGAATCATTCTCTGGTCCTTATAATGTACATATATATATATATATAATAGTATGTATCTATATGTACATAAATCAGAATGAGTGGGCTGATTCTGTTTGTCGTCGCCTTAACTAATAATTTCCTTTATACCTCCGGGAAGGAACAAACTATAAAAAGAACTTGATTAACATTTAAACTTTCACAAATTATTTTTAAGATATTGAATTAGGGTTCAAGTTATTACTATCCCATTTTCACTGATTTTTATCTGTCTTTGGTATAAGTTTGAAGGTACCTACCCATTGGATATCGTACTTTAGGGCGGTTAAAAATAAATTTTTACTTTTTTCTCAGATATATTTTTTTTTATGAAAAATTTATCAAGAGTGATTCTTCTAATTTTACCAGTTAAATGTTTTATTTATGATTTATAAATGTCAATAAAAATTTATAATACCTTCATCTTTTTTATGAAGAATATTATTTAAGTAAAATTAAGCAATGAATTTTAAATATATTACATATTTTATTTTTTTTCTTTTGACATTCTTAAATATTGTCCTACTTTCAAAAATTTGAAATTTCCCACAAATTGTTAAATAATAAAACAAAAATGAAGAATAAAATGAGAGTTAATTAAGTGAAAATACTTTAAAAGATTTTGTATTATTTGATCCTCCTGCTTTTTTTGTTGAACTTTTTATAAAAATGGCAATTTTATTAAAGTTACAGATTTTACCATTTATTTAGAAACAAATTTATAAATTTTTCATACATTAAAATCCGTTGAAAAGTTCAAATCAGTTTAATGTCTTTAGACCCTATAGAAACGACGTGAAGTGATTTCCTCATTCTCATGGAAGGACTTATTGATATATAGTTGTCACACAAATTTAAATAGTTTTTTTTTTTAGCAAAAATAAAAGAAGTCTTACATTTGGATTGGTTTGATCAAAAGGCCTGTTCTAAACTGCTTTTGTTTAATATTTTAGTTTACTTTTACTATTCTTGATATTTCTTTTGTAAGGGATTCTACTAATCTAATCATAAGGAGCTGATCATATCTTTTGCAGTACTACTTTTATTACTTGAACACTGGTATCTTTTATTAAAAAAGAAAAATTAGTAGCCGAAAAAGGTATGAATCATTCTATCATTGACACTTGCAAGAAATATTTCCAGTTAAAAAATTCTTCTCTTGACATGGTCTGCAGAAGAAAAGTCATCTTTTTTTAAAAGACTTAGAGTTAGAAATCAACACATTCATTAGCTACTTAAAACCCGTTAAACTTAAAAGATTTAAAAATTTTATTCACGTTCTTGGTTATTATCCTAAAAATACCAATCCCCTCTATTCATAAACTTTACTTCTTTGTCGTAGAAGCGTACTATCATCTGGATATTAGAACTCAAAGTTGGAAATATTTTTCCATATCTGGTTAAGAGCTTCCTGGTATAATACACGCTTATTACGAATCAACAGTTCACAATTGCATACGAGTAACCAATTAATTTATTTTAATATAAAATTAAGCTTATTTCTTTTGTTTTGCATACACTTCTTCCATCTTAGCTTGGTATAAAGAGTCATATTACAATGTGTATATTATACATTTTAGTGGAACAATGTTTGTATATTATGCTTTTTTAGTGGGACAATATTTGGCCACTATTCTCCACTAAATTAGTGCTTAGATAGAGGTAAGATAGCTCTAGTCTTCAGATATATTGTAGTTCTATTGCTACCAAAATGGAATGTAATTGATTACTGTTATTATTTCTATTGCTGATTGTATTCATAGGATCAAAATTATTTTCTTTACACAACCACCAAATGAATTGATTCCATCCTAATATTTATTACTTTATAAGTTGTCTAAAATAATGTTTTTTCTTAAAAGAAAATCATAAAGCAATCAAGGAATGTTTAAGGCTCAAATAACATTACGAGATTATTAAAATATTTATAAATATTATCTTAAGATTAAGATAATAAACGTGAAAAATTAAAAAATCATATTGACAACATACTGAAAATTTGCTTGGCAGAGAATTGGTTAGTAATATTTGATAGTTGATATGGTTATCATTTAGTTCCTTCCTGTCAATAAAACAAGGAAGCTAATAAGCCTACTCAGGATGCTTTTAACCAAAATTAAAAATTTTAATATTCTGAGTCATCCAAAACAACATACGCTAGTAGATTCTAGGTATTAGCATACGTGCCTTTTATCAAAATTAGCTTAAAACTAGAGTCAATATGCGGCTAGTTAAAATTTTTTTTATCCAGACATTTTGACTTTTCTTCACCAAAATAAAAATAATTTTTTCAGACATAATTAATACTATTACAAAAACAAAATAACCTAACAAAGAAACAAGCTAAGAAATATATAATTAACTGACATCAAATGTTAATTTAAATTGCGTTATGGTATTGATAGTTACAACTTCTTTTCCTTTGATGCAAGATATTTGCTATTAACAACTTATTCACTATAAAAGTAAACAATTTATCAAAAAGTAAACATAAAATATAGTTCATTCAATATCCATCAAATCAAAATATTAAATCTTAACTTAAACTAGACATAATGAATAATCGTTTCCTTTAATAAAAATTTTCACAAGACATTGCACAATTCACTATCGTCTTACGATTGCATACTATACTAATAATATTAAAAAACCAAAAAAAAAAAAAAAGCAAAAACAAAAATAAAAAGGCTAACACATAATCCATAAAACTATAAAAAAAAACAATAACAACAACAAAAAATAAACAATTTCTTTCAATAAAACAACTAAATATAAAAGAGGTAAAATATAGTAAATTCAAACAAAATACAAAAATTAAAATTAATAATAAAAAAACAACAAAATTCTTTTTTAATCCCTCTGCATATACCTAAAAACATTTTTATAGAAATAAAAATTCAAATTTTCACGCCATTGTATTTACAACTTTATTGAATCTTTTCATACTTGAGGTGTTTGCTGCATTATCACTTCTAGCTCATATATGTATATAACTATAAAGCCAGAACTAAATTTGAGTGGGTGGAGTCAAAAGTCTATTTATAATTAACTTTTATAGTTACATATTTCTTTCCCATATAAAGAAATCCAGTCTTTTCTTCTAAGCCAATCATTGTTTGGCAAGATCATTTTAAGGAGATCGTTTACCTGTTACAAGAAATGCCTATGATTGGTTAGTATTATTATCCGCCTTCCTTTATATTATTATAAAAAGCACTATCAAGGCATGATTTTTAGACCAAGATTTATGTGTTTGTTTTTTGTTTTTTTTGCATCCTTCTTCTTTCAAGAAAAACTGAATGCAGCCAACTACAGACAAGAGATTGTGTCTTTAAAAATGTATACAACAAGAAATAATAAAACAAAAAGCAAAAAGAAGAAAATTAACTTGTTGACCACACATCTTTAAAACTGGTTCAAAATACAAGAAACAGCCCACAAGATTATATTTGTTTAAAACTCGTTTAGTTAGTTGATCACTGACTTTCGTGTGGTTTTAACGTATTTAATATTTGAGACCTTTTGAAAATTTCAATATCAAATTTAATTTTTGAGTTACGGCTAATTTAACTGGAATTGTATATTAATAAAATTTCGTTTTAACGTATGTGGTATTAAATGATAAAGAAAATTAAAAAAACAAAACAAATTAAAATTTTATAAAAGAGATTAAACAAAAATTTAAATAATCTCAAACAAGTGAATTTTTGAGTTTTATTCCTTTTTTTTTAATGCTTTTTTAAATGTAATGTGTTTGGTGGAACTTTATATTGTGTAAAATTTAAAAAAAAAAAAATTAAAAATCAATAAAATAAAAACGTGTGAAAGAAATTTATTTAAGGACTACAAAAATGCATTACGCACTTAGCCAATTGGCGGATATTAGTATGCAGCATATTGCTCATGAGTTATATCGTCAACAGATTATGCAAAGGATACCTGGTAAGAGAAGCACAAAAAAAATTAATTCTATCACTAAATAAATTTCAGCTATATAGTTAATATCCGTTTTAACAGTAGTTTAAAGTAGTAGTAACAATCGTAAACAAAGCTAATAGCAATATTTTAATTAATAAAACTCTTCTTCATTGTTCTACATTTTAAAATTAAAAAATATATCTATATATTATTAATTTTATATTGTAGATCCTTATCCATCGATGCTACCAATACCAATACCACGACATATAATGTTACCACCACGTGTTTCATTGCCTGGTGTTGAAGCAAAATTAGAAAATAATAATCTTTGGAAAGAATTCTGTCAGATTGGTACCGAAATGATAATTACCAAAAGTGGCAGGTAAGCAAATAATTTAAATATTTTATTATTAAAATGATAATATTTAAGATACAGTTTAACTACTTAAATATTTGTGTAACATGTTTTGTAAGTAATTCCCGAAATTAATTACAGTACTTAGATAAGAGCTTAGAGGTTTTATATTAAAAACGTTATTAGATATTTTATTAGGTTTTGATTTATTTTGAGCCAGTTATTTGGAAATTATGATTTGTTGTTTTTAATATTGATATTTTTGAAGTAATACACAGATAATTTTTTCAAAAAAAATTTATAGAGTAAATTATATAATAATTGATTGTTGTAGAAATAATTTGCTTAAATTTTAAATATCGTAATCAGTTAGTCATGCTGTATTTCCAAAATTGTTTTAAGGAAATAAAATATTACTTAGGGTTATTTGTATCTCACATACTTAAAGCACTAAGTCTATAAGTGCGGCTATAATTAGCTCACTTTACACATACTTTTATGGAAATTCGCTTTTAATGAATTCATAGCGCAATGCTGGATTTTCCCTTAAACGCGAATGAGTGAAAAATGTCAGATTTTGTCACCTATAATCACACAATGCTTAAATAAAATTTACCCGTACTTATACGACTTTTGGATGCATACAACGAACGGATAAGCGACTATTATTTGCTTATCTGCATTTAAATTGTCATCAGTATGTGGCATGGATAAATTTATTACATATATCAAAGTTGGTTTTCGTATATTACACAAAAAGGGGTTTTTCACCGCTAGGAGAATAAGTTTAAATATAGTGTTAAAACAGAAAGAGGGTGAGATCAAGTATTATATGGCCTTACAGAACTTTACACAATGGGAAAAGTAGCTCTACTTCACCAATGAAAGAACTAATTTTCAGCCTACTTTCTTGGATACTTTCTTTAACAAATTACTACAAAAGTCTCATTAAAATATGGCTAAAAAGTAGCTATGATGGCTACTTTCTGCATGCTGTATTAATGAATGTTTCACTTGTGAACTTTTCAATATGATTCACTCAAGAATGAATTCATGAGTAATATCCTTACTAGGCTATTAGTCTTGAGTTAGAATGTGTCTCAAATAGTCAGCGTTGATGTTCATTTCCACTTCAAATCAATTGGCTTTTGCAAGAAGAATAAATAATTTTGTGAGCCAAATAAGCTAGAATGCAAGTTCTCAACTGTTCGCATATAAATTTTCTTTCATGAAGGGACGATAAATAAATCAGAAAATTGGTCAGAAAATAGGCGCAACACTTACTCAGCTGCACTTGCCTTCCAAAAGATCAGTGTCTGTGAAAATTAATGTCACACTTTCTATCAAAACTTCAAATGAGAGTGATTAAGAGGAAATGATTCTTCATTCTAGACGTGTCCATAGGGGAACAAAACATATCTACAAGTTGCAGTGCGAATTGTAGGCTCAAATCATAAAAGAAATAGTATGCTAATTCCGTGGACAATTGACAGGTTTATTTTTGGAAGGAATATTTAATCAGAATAATTATTGATAACTTGTAACTAGTAAAATTGTATCTTAATACTTTAGCAGTAAGTACGAGCAAAGCTAAATTTATGAAAGTTTTGTTGTTCTAGAATTAGGAAAAATAAGTTGATGTAAACTTTTTAATAGTTCAAAAAAATAAACTTTTCTATACTAAAGTTTCAAGATTAGGAAAGCAATAATCTGAGCAATAAAAATAAATCGTAGTACATTCAAAAGTTTATCTATAATTATATTTAACATTGAGTGATTATAAAAAATTTGAAAAATCTACACCTGATTAAATCTTTGTACGAAATGAAAACTTTGTCCTCTAATATTTCCCACACTAGCAGTCATTTAGAATTTTTTATATTTCAAATTCATCCAATGATAAATGTTAAAAGTATACAATAAAACTGTTCCTACTAAAGATTGGTAAATCTCAAATGAGTGACATCAAAATTTCTGTCTCATAGAGTCCTTTTGGAAGTTTTAAAACTCTTAAAATCTTATTTTTCTGATCAATAAAGGGGCCGATGCACTAGAAAAGTGTTTTTCAAAATAGGGTTACATCGGTATCAAAATACCTTCAAAATTTTGCTCCAAAATATAAAAGATTTTCATTTAAAAGAATATACATATAAAGGATGCTTGTATAATATAAATTGATCAGCTCAAACGCATATAAATTCATTATTTTCTCTGAGCATAAAAGCTTCGTTCCAATGCAAATCTACGAAAAACCATTTTTTTGTATGAAAAGCAAAAAGTATAAATTCAAAATGATCAACGATAAAAAGAACATAAAAAGTTTAATTAGACCTGGCTCTTTATAAATTTTACCTGGAACACCATAAAAAAAAACAAGCCTTTTCATAGAAATGAACAATTTTGATAGTGTGTGAGTCCTATTATAAAATATATGCATCACATTCTTCCGTGTACTCTAGCCGAATATGAAATTGTAATAAGGCTGTAAGGCTCTAAAGGGGACTAATTATTTGTTTTAAAATAATAAAAAAACGGTTGTTAATTTCCATACATAGACACGTTTTAATTATTGGGGAGTAAATTGTACTAAATTTTTCTTGACTTGCTGTTAAATAAATATCGATATTTTCTTTATATTTCTTATTTAGCATGTGATTATGATGCATGTGTGAATATCTATATATTTGGCTGACTCTCAACATTCAAACTATAAAAACAAATTTTAATAAGACAATAACCAGAATAAGTGTCAATTATTCGAAAAAAAAAGGAAATTGTCTACTTAAAGGTATGCTCGAAATGCATTTAGCCTGATGCGGCATAAAAATTATTATCATAACATGTAAAATGAATGTGAATATGTGTTTAAATTTTTTCTACAAATCCTTTTTATACAAAATAAGACAATATCTTTTTTAATGTATTAACGAACGCAACTTATTTAAAAGAAAAATTTTCAGTTGTACATTTTTGACCAAACTCTTGATTTCTACATCATACCGGATGTTTGTCTGAAAAAGAAGCGTAGACCAGTTGCCGTAGACCATTTTCACTAACCAAATGATCTCGTTAAAATAAGTTTTTTTTAGAGATGAAAGACTTGCTTTGTTCTCAAAGTTATGTAAATATTTCCTAACTTTTGATGATGAAAACCAAACCTGTTTATTTTTTGTCCGTTCAAATGAGAAATTTTAACATTCAATAAAAAATTTCTTTCACTAAATATTAGTCGTTACTACCTCTCGTTATTTCTAAAGGAGATTTATTAAATGCATCCTCGAAGAATGCAAATAAATTTTATTTAACTAAAATTTCTAAATGTAGAGGAGTTGAATAATTTTTATCTTTAATATAAGTAAAAAAGTTTTGGAGATGCATAAAAACCTAGTGACAAAACTGAATCCTAAGGATGAATAATGGGAACATTTGCACGCACATGCTGTGTTTTATAAAAGATATTTAATTGCATTGCATCTCTGCTTCACAGGAATACGCAAATTCATTGGTAGTATAGTTGTGCATGTATTTCGATCATTCTTCTGCAGCTTTGCCGTTTGTAAAAAAACAGGCCAATGTTTATGATATTAATCCTTGGAATCATTCTTATATAAAAGACGATCTAATTAGGGTTCATGCGACGTTTATATTATTCACATTAAACCCTTTTTTCTCCTTTAATTAATATTTCATTTTATTTTGATTAAATTACCAACAATTAATTGGCATTATCGACATTAAATCTCATACAAATTTCTAAAAATGTTAGAATGCAAAATTTTTAGAATTTCTAGAATTTTTGAATTCATATCAAATAAACAATTTCTTATTTTAATGGCTAAATTTTACAATAGATTATCTCAGATTTGCCATATTCTGCATGTTTTCGCTACACACCCCATTCTTATAATATTTGAATGGGAAAATTATAACAAATTATATAAAAACATTAAACTTATTCTTATTTAATACATTATTTAATAGAAAACTAAAGAATTTATGGTTAATATATACAACGGCAATGTATTTATTTCTTCTAAAAACAACTTTATTTGTCTCATTTTGTTGTTGCTATTTTTTCTGTGTTGTTTTTAAAAAATTAAAATTTCGATAATATATCAATCATCGAACAATTACTAAAAATATAATTCACACTATAGCTTCCTGTAATTAAAATGTCAGTTAGAGTTAATTTGATGTCATTCTCACCTTTAAAATGTTTTGGACAAAAAAAAAACAAATAATTTTCTTCTTTTTTTAATTTTTTATCTGACATAATCCATAAAGACTTGGTCAATATCTGCTCAATATCTCGTCAATTTTGAACAAGAAGAAACGGCAAAATATTACAAAAACATAAACCAAAAAACACTCGATAGGCATATGTCAACTAACTAAGATCACAAAGTCTCTCTTGAAATCTCAAGTGGATCGATCACTCTGTTAGCAGATTTTGAGATTTTCATTTTTGTCTGTTTCTTTTTTTTTGTCTGTTTTTTGTGTCACAAAAGAAGTCTTAATAAAAATGCATCCGCTCAAGTGTTTCCCATTGTTTATTCTGTTCCGGAAAAGTGTAAATAATGTTGGCGCCTAAACTAATGAATTTTCTTATCAGTATATATATATATATATATATGTAAGATATATATGTATATATGTAACAAAATTCAAATCGATCACTTATTCAACTAAAACGTTTATATTTTAAGCTAAAATAAAGCATAAAAAAGAAAAAATAAATATTGAGTACTAAAAAAAACTAAAAAAAATATCTAGTAACAAATAATAATAATAGGAGCGGCGTCTTACAATATTATTATTACTGTTTTCATTTTTTCTATTGTTGTTGTGTATTTTAAAATTTTTAAATATAAAGATGCCAGGAAGTCGGTTAACATTTGCACCTTTAATGATGGCGTTAGGTTTCTACAAATATTTGTTAATCTATGGTTGAGAAAAAACAAAATTTTTTTTTTGTATATATTTTTATATATTCCCAAGTATAGGCATCCTGACTAGAAGGAATAAATTTTTGTTGACACTCCTACTTTTATTTACACAGCATTTCAAATTAACAACACGGCAATCTATGTTTATTTTATCACCAATGTGTAAAGTGTTTTTTATGCCCAGCCTACAAATTTATGATTGTTATATAGAATTTTGTTCGCTCTAAAAAAGATTATGTTGTTATTGTATGTGTATTTTTCTATTCTACGTTTACATGTGTTATTATATATTTATTTATTTTTTTGACTCTTCATAGCTTATGGTATTTAAATTTAACAACTTGATAAGCATACTTAAAAGTCTTGGCACCGAAATAAATACTAAATTCTTAATGATCATATTTTTCATTTTTTCTTCACTTCCTTTTTTGTTTTATCGAAATTACAGCAGTTTTGGTTTACTTTTAAAAAATGTCGCAACCTTATTTTTGGGGTTATATATTTCTTTTTCATTTTTTGTAGTATTTTTGCTTCTTTTTTTTGTATCTCTAGTAAGCAGCTGCCCAATTAAAGCAATAGTTTCCGTGTTATTTTCAGTAGTCTTTAGGTGTTTTATACTTTTTTCTTTCAAAATATGTCAGCTTTTGTATTTTTCTTCCCTGCAGTGAATTATCTTAAGATCTTGTAAAATAAAATTTTTATTGTCAGCAAAGGATCTAATTTTAGTTGTTTTTCATATATTATAAAAATATTTTATCTTTGATAATATTTTGACATCAAACGGTTTCAAGTTATAAAAAATAAGTTTTTAGTCCTTTTTGAAAAATAAATATCAAATATGAAAAAGAACTAGTTCTGACAGCTAAATGAAACATCAAGTAATTAGCTCTGTTTTGATCCTGAAACATGTAAGGACTAATTAAAAACTAATTTTTGTCGTTTTTAGTTTTCGAATCAGTAGCGTGTGACGTGAAATATGTGTAAAAGATGAAGACATTAGAAATTACATGGTAGATGGCAAGGATAAATGTATGTGTGACTGCATAGCGTGCTTAGATGTCAGCTTAGCTAATAAAATTCAACAATGTTACTGAAAATTAACTTTTTTACATCATTGATTTGATTTATCTCTTCTTTTCATCATTTGGAATTCAATGAAGATTAAACTTTTGTTTGTTTTCCTTTTGAATAAAAACTTTACTTCAAAGTTTTAAGGATAACTACTTAAAATTCTTTTTATCATCTAAATCAAGACAATTAACATTCACATATTTTATTACTTATCATAAGAATTTAAAGATAAAAAAAACTCACCATAGGCTAAATCAAAATTTGACACCAAACTAATTAAGCGGAACTTTGTTGACAATTAATAAACTATATAAGTGTTTTATTTGGATTGTTAGTAACAGAAAATGCTATAAATTTAGTAACTAATTATAATTATTATTAACGGCATCATTGTAAGTTCCCTGTTTCTTAAATATTATTCACTGGCAAAGTCTTATTTGAAAATTTTCATATAATTAAAGAAGCTTCTGTCCTTCATTTAAACATTGATAAAAAAAAAATTTTGATTATTTTTTTCAAAATTTTAGTAACACATGTGACACTTAAAGTTATGATATTATGTCCCCTGCTAGGCAATAGACTATATTTTGTTGTTGTTATTGTTATACAAGGCTAATTTAAAATTTTAGTTAAGGTTTATCCACGGGTATAATTTTTTGTTTTCTTTTTCTTTGGTTTTATTTGTTAAAGCCGTGAAAATATAAATTATAGTACTATTTTGTTTGGAGCACTTTTATCAGCTTAAAATATAACGAAACATGGGTTGAAGGACATTATAAAAAGAGAGATAAGGTGATTAGCCTTGGATTGAAGAAAATTATATTTATAAAATATTGTTTTAGAGGATCAGTTAATTAGATGAATAAATGTGTAGCTGGATTAAATTGTTATTCATAGTATTAAAGTTTTTGTAAGGACAGTTAATTCATAAAGTTAAAAATTGTACAGGTATTAGTTTATAGATCATTAAAAAAACGAAAAAAGAAGATTAATAATAACATCAGATTTATTACAAATAATTTACTTAAGGAAGTATTGAAATTAATTACAAATTTGTGTTAACCTAGAGGAGTTCATAGTGATAAATGATTTCAAGAAAACACTAGAATGAACTGAATCCAGTGGTTAATAATGTTGTACCAAAGAGCCAAAAGGTAAGGCAATTAAGTAAGTTGTGGGAATCCCTCACCTCCTTCGCAAAAAACTATCGACGTTACTGTATTAATCTATCAAATAAAGCATTAAAATCCTTAAATATCTGTGATCATCATGATCATCATGAGTTCAAGATTTAAGTTTTTAACTTTCATAATAATTAAAGATCTGTGCTAAAAAAGTTCAAACTGAGTCCCGCAGCCAAAATAATATCATTTAAAAAAAGGATTTAAACTGATTGTGAGTTATCTTGTATCCAAATATACAAAGCGTAGTTGTTTATTTTAAGAGGTTTTTGTTAATTAAGTTGTATTCAAACAGTTTCAGGTAGGTCCATTTTGAAAACTTGAGCACAATATGCCAGCATTTATGCGGTTATCCCACTCTTGTATTTCAAATAAAGATTAATAACAAAAACACCCAAAATATTTTTAAGGAATAATAAAAAAAAATATGGATGCATGAATGTTAGTATGGATATCCGTATAAATGCTGGCATAGTAGGTTCAGGTCGTAATATATTTAGACATAAATTTGATTAACCCTATCCGAGGTAGCTTACTTCAATTCGGAGATTTCAACCCCTACTTGAAAAACAAATTAAATCTCTATAAGATAAAACAAGAAAATCAGCAGAGAGTAATAGATCCTGCCACAAGGGTTATATAACGCATCAAGAAATTTGCTTTTTAATTGCATAGTTTCTCAATAAATAATGAATGATTTCTCCTCATACACTTCCCGTCACTCGGAAAGAAAGGCAATATTGTTTGTTTAGAGTTTAGAGAAAAATGTAGCATTGATATAGCATATAAGTATAGATAATAGAGTGAACAAGAAGATCTAATCCAGTTTTGACTTATAATATTTTGGTTGCAATTCACAAAAAAGGCTAAGATGTTAAGAAAAGAAATCATATATCTCCTCCATCGCACAAAGCTTTCTCTACGCCCTGTCATATTGAATTTAACTTGCCATCCTCAATTCAATTCAATATAATTCTTAATTCAGCAAAAGAAACAAAAAATCAAGAGACGAAAATAAAAACAAAGATTTTCTTTAAATTTCCAATTAATCCATCACTAAAAATAGAAGATCGTGACATTTGCTATTTAACAATGGAATTAATAGTTCCAGACAAAAAAATAAATCCAACAGATGGAATACCCTGTATTATTTGCATACTATAAATGTTTCAAAAATAAAATTAAATAAAAAGTGTTCTACATAAAATTCTTTATGTTTTTGAGTACCTTTTTCAATTTTCGACAAATTAAACAGAAACAAAATCAAAAATTTTTTTTTTTCCGATGTCATAATTCATCATACTTCATTTAAATAAAACAAAAGCCAAATGAAAATCATGTCCAGATCATAAAATATAAATATAAAACCAAAACAAAAAAAAATGGGAGAAAAACACACTCAAATATACACAAAAAAGCCAACGACAAGATAAACAACGTAAAGGAATTCATCAAATTCCTAACCAGACTTGTCCAAAAGACACAAGTCGCCGAATTAAAAAAAAAAATAAAAGTTGGCGCCATCACCACCCGCTGATCTAAGACAAAAGATCGTTAGAAAAATATCTTAAAGATCACTAGTTGAATTTTATAAGGGCATGTCAAGTGGACAGTAAGGTAGTTAAAGGAGTCCCAAATCAACTTTTACACACTTTATTATAGTTATTAAACGTCAACGGTTACTTACGGTTGTTTTTTTGATCAGACTTCTTAAAGGAATGAAGGATATACTATATATATATGATATATAGATATGTAGGATATATGACAGGTTACTATAATGATATATACAAGCAAATTTTTCTTTAGTTTTGTTGTTAATTTTATTGTCATTTTATTCAATATAAAAGAATCCTTGTAGATATTTGAAGTGTTCACAACAAGGAGCCAGACTTGAGTTTGTTTATATGAAAACAAATTGAGGTTAGATAAATGTTTTGTTTTGTGTTTTCTTTTTCCTTGATCTTTTTCATATGATGAATAAACGTCAAATTTAGACAGGACTAGGTGTGCGTCTAAATAATTATACAGAGATGTTAGACCAACAAAAAAAAAAATAATAGACTAAAAAATCAATTTAGAAATTTAATAGCTCTTGTCTTGTTACCTTTTGTATTATTATTATTAATAACCAAAAATATTAATTTTATTTGTTTTTAAAGATTGTTTAAATAAATCAATAAATTAATAAATTTTTAATATACAACTTTTTTGTTTTGTTTTCTCTTCATTTTAGACGAATGTTCCCTTCAATGCGACTTTCTTTATCTGGACTTGAAGAAAATGCAAATTATTTTGTTATTTTAGAAATGGTACCAGTTGGTGATTGTCGTTATAAATTTTCTGGTTCACAATGGGTACCAGCTGGTGGCTCTGAGCCACAGAGTCCATTAAGAATTTATGTTCATCCAGAAAGTCCTGCTTTAGGTTCACATTGGCAAGCACAACCGATTTTATTTAATAAAGTGAAATTAACAAACAATACACTCGACAATAATGGTCATGTAAGTAGAATATTATTTTATTTATGGTATTTATAAAATTTAGATTCAAATAATTTTAGATATTTATAAATTACTGCTTTTTATAGTATTTTTATTGAGAGCATTTGTAAGTCTTTAGTTAGGTTTAGGGAATGAAAAATAAAATTGATTTAAATTTTATGGTGAAGTCTAAAGAAAATGTTAAACTGTTGCTTGTTTTTAAAGCATGATTGGAATATCTATGAATACACATGAAGCCTCTTAAAAGTCAATTTTACAGGTCAGAGAAGTAGACATTAAAGTTACACTTAAATAGAAGCAGTCCTGGGAATTATCCAGGCCGTGAGATTTTCAGAGTATAAATAATTCTTAATGGGCAAATGTAATGTTAATTTTCAACACTCCTAACTTAGATCGATGGTATTTGGAGGTTTCGTGTCCATTAAACGTTTTATAAAAATTTAATTGACAAAATATTCGCATTTAATTTTTTAAGAAAAAATTGTTTATGTTTAAGGCTATGATGGTCGGTATAGAAGCAATTTTCAAATAATTTCAGCGATTTAGAGCTACTTTAAGCAACTTCATATGATTACGCGACTTTAATAGGCAGAAAACTCTTTACATTTGTATGCAATTTTTATATCCTTCAAATACATGAAACTAATATGTCACATGCTTGAAATTCACTTTTGATCTTTTGGTTTATTCTTTGATTTGCTCCTCCCAAATATATCACACTCTAAATATTCCAAAAAAAATCAGCCAATACGCTGTGGCCTTTCACCATAAATTCATGTATTTTAGAATTTATTCAAAAAATTATATCAAATAAATTCAAAATATCTGATAAAATTTTAAATCCAGATACTTTGTCAGTGTGGTTATACTTTTAGATCTTGTTAACATTTTATTTTTATTAAGAAATTGAGTTCCTAATTATATTTATCTTGAGTAGAAATCCTTCTTTTACAAAAAATACATTTTGTTTGTTCTACAATTCAATTTATGTATTCTTTTTCTTATGTTTCTCTTTGGTCGACTAAAATAGGACCAGCAATATACAAAACGTACTTAACTAAAGTCCGAAATATTTGTACAACAGGATGATCCCACTTTATTTAAACTGAACCTTTTGAATGATAAACAACAGTAGTATTTACTAGAATTGGATCATTCTTTTTGAATAAGAAAAGAGATTTCTTTTTTACCTTAAAAAAAATGAACAATTTCTGTTCGAATTGGATTTGCAAATATTTTGTTTATAGAAGAAAAGAAAAAACCAAATAAGATCTTGTATAGAATTGTTGTAAATTGATAATTGATTTTGAAATTTGTTTTATATTTTTGCACAATGAATTATTCCTTTTTTGATTTGTTTGCTTGACACTAAATATCTTTTCAACAGTAGGAAGAAGAGGTGTTTTGTATTGGTGTCAGATTAATAAACTCTTGTTAGATATTTTTTTAAAAAAAAAAGGAAAAGATAAACGATCTAGAAAAATCTTTCCTTTAATGTAGCCGCATTTTTCCTTTCCACAATTCAGTGTGTTACAAAATACATTTTTTTCTTTTTGTATTCAAGCAATTCAATTTAGCATAGTTAATTTTTTATACAAATTTTAATTATATATAATTTGTAATTATTGTAAAGATTTCAAAGAATTAAGTCAAAAAATAAATATTGATCTTATGAGGCTTGAAATTTTAGAAAAAAAGAAACTCAAGTTTTGAGAACTCTTAAAATTTGAAGATATGTTTGAGAAAAAAGAATAAAAGTAGAACAGATTTTGATTGAAATATTGGAACTAAAAACTAAACTAAATCGGACAACCTAGCGAGCATAAAATATACTTTTTCCTTTTTAATTTCAAATTTTTAGTTTGCTCATGTCTTCAAATGATTTTAGACCCAAATAAATTCCAGCACTATAATTGTAGGTACACCATAAAATTAATTACATTATCGTTCGATTGGATTTTGTATAAATTATCGCAAATACTACTCCCCACTTAAGTTTCCTTATTTGATTTGGTGTATATTTTAAGGCTTAGTACCGCAGAGGTAGATTTACCATTTTGCCGCCCTCTTCTGAATACAAACAGATAAATTATTTGAAAGAATAGAAAGGAAATAAGGAAAGAGAGAAAGTTTAAAATACTCAAAAGCTTTTTTATTTATTAATTTTATTATTAATTTTTTTGCAAATTTATCAATCAAGCCATTAAAATCGACGGACTCCATATAATTTCTTTTTTAATGAGCAGTGGCGATAATGCATTCATTTTTTTTTTGACTCAAAGTACGAGTAGTTCTTACAATTAGATGATTTTCTATACATTTTGATGTTGAAAACGATCAGCCTCCAGAGCTATTTCTAATACACACACGCATATCCAAAGCTCTATATCAATATTTGGATAAATTGATTGAACATTGTTTTTTCTCATCAATTTTAGTAAATAACTTTTTCTTAAATAAATTTCGTTTCGGACTTGTTATTATGTTTTGTATCACTGGCTATATTCTTGAAATATGTAAATATAAAATTAATCGAAATGATTCAAATATGTTCAATAGAAGATTTATTTTTTATATTTCAAATTTTGTCGCCACCTAATAGCTGGCTATGGCTAATAGCTATGTAAATCCATCTCTTAATACCTAGCAGTAAACCAATAATATCTAAAATTTTACTACCACAACGGTTACACATTAAACATAAAATATTTTTGTATCAAATTGTCAATTTCATTTATCTGAAATTTTTATCTATGAACCCTTAAATCAAAGCGCTAAAAGGAGCTACTTAAGAAAACTTGTTTAAGAAAACTTAAACAGTTAAATTAAACATTTATATGAAAATTAATTGTAATTAATTTTTGTAAAATTTGGTCAATTCTTTTGAAACATAAAACATTTTTGTTCCATGATCTTAGCTTGAAATTGAATTCAACATTAAAAATTAGTTAATTCCGACAGTTTAGCTATCATTTAATCAAGATCAATTTAAAATTTACTGATTAATAAAATAGATAATTTGTGAATTCATTTAATCATACTTTACATGTATATAGATCTAAATATTTCAAATTAGCATCAGCAACAACAATATATGAAAAAAAAAACACAAAAACCACATCAAGTTAACATAGTAATTATGATAAGAATTTGTTAGAAAGCAAGCTTAAATATTAATTTAAATCATTCAACTGGCTTAATCGAAACAAGTAAATGAGACTAAAAAACAAGAAAAAGAACAACAACAAAATAAATTAATAGTCATGGTCTTCAAAAATAAATGTAAAACTAAAACAAACAAAAAATACCTCCCAGGAATATATTTCCGTATGTTAGATAAATTGAGGATGCAAAAAACAAAAAAAAAACCTTAAAGCTGACATGTTTAATCGTTTGAGAAACATGTTTTTGACTATTTGACCAAAAAATCAAAAAAAAAAAAAATATTAAATATGAAACAAGTCAGTGATACCATCAAAACCTTCTTCAAAAGTACAAAATTTGAAACCAGTTAATTCATTATCTTAGTTAATTTTTAAGTGAAATAGACAACACAAAAAACAAAACTAACATAGCAAAAAAAAAAAACAAGCAAACAAACAAAAAATAAATATATATTGTGTATATATATACATTCTATCAAAATAATCAATTAATTAAATATTTCATATTTTTGTTTTATGACTTATTACAGATTGTACTTACAAGTATGCATAAATATCAGCCAAGAATTCATGTTGTCCGAACATCAGATCCAACTCGTATACCAATTGAACCACAACAGGCATTTATATTTCCTGAAACAGAATTTGTAGCAGTTACAGCATATCAGGTGTGTTTAATTTCAAAAAAAAAAAACCAAAAATAATTATAACTAAAGATTATTTTTTTTTTAAACAAAAAATAAAAATTTCTTATATTTCATTATAAAAAAAACAATATAATTAAAAGTAATAACAACAATTAAAATCAGACATGACGCCTACATAATACTAAACAATTATCCCTAAAATTCTTATACGGACGATTAACACTAGTAGCAACAATAGAGTCAAACCCGTCATATTTAACTGACCATAACCCTCAGAAATTTGAAATTTTGTTTATTAGTTTTCAAAAATGTTAAGAATTGTTGTTGGTTTTGCTGATTTAACAAAAAAACACAATAACTAAACAAACAAAAAGGAAACGCGCTTTAAAATTGTTGCTACACATATACTACTACTACCTAGCAATAGCATAGCTAATTGACATTAGACGCTAATTAAGCCTTTAAATGACGTCTCCTTTAAGTGACCGCCTTAAGTGCTGTCTGGATATTTTTGTGTTGTTGTGTAGTAATAAGGAGTATATACTAGGCGCCGTATTAAATTACTATAACAATAACAATAACAACAATAATAATAAATTTTGTATTTTATTTTTTTCAAATGTTATTAAAAATTATATGAACTTTATTCGTTTTAATAAAAAAAAAATACTTAAATATTATAATTAACAAATATTTGAATTTGTCTTTTTAATTTTTTACAGAATGATAGAATCACAAAACTTAAAATCGATTATAATCCATTTGCTAAAGGATTTCGTGAGACTGGACAATCACGTTGTAAAAGAAAATTATCACCATCATCATCACCTAATTCATCAGCTAAAATTCCACATCCTGATATACCAATTAAAATTGAACAAACATCAAATAATAATAATTCTATAGATGATATTAATAATGATTATGGTAAAAGATTAAATACAAATTTACAACAGGCATCACCATCATCATCAATTGAAAGTGGAAATTGTTTAAGTCATAATTCTAGTCGTACTAATTCACCTGAAAATTTAAATGATGATATACGTATACAATATCCAGTTAATATTAAAACAAATTATAATTTAATGCATCAATTAAATCAGAGTATACATAAGACAACACGTGATTCTAATTTTGGTTTTTGTTTTGAAAATCCTTTTTATACATTAAATACATCAACTAATTATTATACAAATGGAAATATTGTTGAATCACCAGTATCTAGTGATGTTGTACCAATTATATCACCACCAATTCCTAAAAAATGTAATTTTTCAATTTCAGCAATTTTAGGAGAAGAAAAATAAAAAACTATTAAAAAAAAGTTATTCCAATGTAAATATGTAAATAATTTTGTAAATAAATTGTTATTAAAGCTTTGCAAATAATTTTAAGTGCAATTTGAATTAATTTTGTTAGTTTCCTTTTCTTTATATATATTTTTATATAACAAAATGAATTATTTTTTGGTAAATTATTTTAACTTAATTTGAATATTTTTCTTCTTTTTTTTTACAAAAAAAAAAAACGAAAATCAAAAAATAAAAATATTCAAAAAGGCTGTGGTTACTTGAAGAAGACTGCATCCGAATAAAATTAGTAGCTTAGACTATTTTATTAAATTTTAATTTAATTTTTCTATTGTAAAAATTAGTTTTAAGTAAAATTTAAGTTCCAATAAATGAATGAATTATAAAATTGAACTTGGCTTTAATTTTTTATCTATTTTATTTTCTGTTTATATAGGGGGTAATACTTAAAAAATCCTTTTAAAAGAAACTAGCAGTGGTTTTTACTTTGTGACTGTTTAATAATAAATCAATTGATCAATCGATCAATCGTGGTTAAATTAAAAGTTTAAAGTTTATTAAGGGGATGGTTCGGTTAATTCGATGAAAAAAAAGCATGTTTTCAAGAATTTTTTTGGCAATACAAGTAGTTACATAGCACGACATTTGAACAATATTTTTCTAAATTTTCATTGTAAAATATTAAGGGGGTGGTAAAAGTTTGCACTTTAAAAAATCGATTTTTTTCCTCCATTTTTTCTTATAGTTAAATATTTGAAAAATATAATCTCAATATTTGGAGTCGATCAGAGCAAAAATCTCAAAGTTATTAACTAGTTAGTCTTTTTTCCTTTACTCATTCATTCATTGTTTTTTAGCTTTTAAGATTTTTAAGAGCGTTTTCCTGAAAATTACTTTTTCAAAATCGGAGTTCACAGAGTTCACATTCAAAAACAACATTACCGATTCCCTTCAAACTTGGTGCATACAAAATACTTTCCCCCCAAGTTAATTTTTAGAACTTTCTTTTACATTAAGGGGTTTTCCCACTTACAAAATGGTGGAATTTTGTGTACGAGTATAAAATAGCATTTTTCATTTTAAATGAGGACCAAAAATTTTTAAATGAAAAGAAAAAATAATCAGACAACGTTTGGAGGAGGAATCGATGATATTTTGACTGGATTTTATGGGTTTTTGATTTCAGGTACAGTGAGCATAAAAAATTATCCGTTTCCAAAGGCGTCCTTGGAAAAACTGTGTCACAAGCTTGTTTGTAGGTATTTGCTATTAAAAAGTTATAAAATGTTATTAAAGTCATGTTCAATATTGCACCAAAATTCTGAATAAATTGGTTTAATCCATAATTATAAAAAAATTCACGAAACCCTGAACCTCTTAACCGTCCCTAAATAAATCGACATATTTTTTATTGTAAAATGAATAATTATTTAAAAAAAAAAAAAACAGCTCTCTTTTAACCTGATAAAATATTTAATGAAATACTGTGCAAAATTTCAAAATGATTATTCAAGTAAGCTTAAAGAAAACGCTGTTCTTACCTAGGCAAAGCTCTTGCATCTTTAATGCTGTGTACCGTTTGCTTCTCTACTCTACTAATTCGAAACTTGTCAGCTTGTCATAATCATTTGTGAGAACTTGGCCTTGTACAGATTTGCATTTCTTGCATAAAGATCAACAAAGCAAAAAAACCTTCATTGAAAGTACATGCAACTGCATTAGCTACATTTTTACACAATATTTTATTTTTACATTAGATTTTTTTTCCTTTCCATTTTTATGTATCCTTTTCAGAAAATAAATATCTTAAGACTTAACTTAATTTTAAACATTTTAATAATAAAATAGTCAAATGTCACATAACTGACGCCATAACTAAGTTTGTTTAATTAATTTTTGTAGTTCATCGCTCAAGATCTGAGTCGCAGGTACTTGCGAATAGCTGAGGAAATGATATTTAATCATCCAACGCTGGATTCTGTCTTCTTGAAAAGTGATAATAATAACTAAAAAGTCAAATGTTGACGTAAAATGTGTGGTAAATATGTAAAAATTCGATTTTACTTGTCACAAAAACACAAAAGTAAACATTTTGCTCGAGCTCAACAAAAATCCGTACACAAGTTAACTGAATTTCATTAATACGTTACTTGATATAATCCTACACGTTAGATTGCAGTTTTAGACGTATTTGTTTTATACTTGTCGGCAGAGCAAATCAGTTTCAAAATATCGGGTCTAGTTTTCAAATAAGAATGGAAATTGCCTGATGTGTTGACAGTTAGAATTGCTTTCAAAACTGCAACACTTAGCTGTGATTTTTCACTTGTTCATACTTTATTCATTAGAGAAAAAACTCTTTCAACAGGTGCATTAATTCTTGGCAGACATAAATCGTATTCAATAATTACACAAAAATTTTGGCTTGCGCAGGAGACAGCGGGACAGACCACCTGAAAGCGGGACGTATGGTCACCTTAAGTATAGCCAGTTTTGAGAATCACAGAATTTCATTTAAATAAAATGGCCAGCTATAGTATTTGTGCGTCTCTTGCCTCAGAAGGTTCTCATAAAAGTTTTGATATAGTTAACTGAACTGCGTTTGCAACTTAAATGGCTTCATTTACTTAACTTAAAAACTTAGAGGAGTCAATGACAGTTTGAAGACTAAAAGTCCGAGCACATTATGCAATCATGCATTCCGTTGTCCATTCTTTTACTTATACACAAATTTTTTTTATTATTTTTAAAAAAATATTTGTAATGTTTATGATTATTCATCTTTTTTTATAACATTGAATAAAATGAGGGTATTAGTGACCGCATAAAATTACAAAGTGCCAATTTTGCTATAAAATCTTAACTATAAGAAGTAAACCAAAACTTTTATTATTATAATGATAAAAAGGACCCTTAAGGATAACAGCAAAAAGCGATTTAGAGATACATTTTAATAATATATAAAATTTGTTTGCTGTTTTCCTTTTAGATTATTTAATATTCCTAATTTCTTTTAGAGGTATTTACATCCTCTTTAGGAGGACTTAGTAGTATATATTGATATAGCCTGTTATAACAAAAACTTTATTTCCAAAACTCTAAAGTGAATTTAGTAACTTTTGTGTCATTTTAATGCGATGTTTAACAATCGAAATTCATAATCGAAATTTTTACCTAATAACTACACGTATATACACAAATAAGAAAATATCTATGAAGAAAGGATCTATGTAAATTGTTATTATCCAATTTATTTCTGAAATTATAAGTTAATTGGATTTAAGCTTTCAACTTTTTTAACTCAGGACTTATAGGAATATTTAAACTAAAAAAATGGAGAATATATTTGTACCCCTATTATTGCCACATTTTATATTAAAATTCAAAATTTTAAATTTCAAAAACTTTATCGGATATAAATCTGATATAATCAAAATCTAACTGACATTTTTTAATGGTATTTTCTATAAAATGTGGTTAGTTATTTAATTACCTTGCTTTAATTCTTAGAAATTCTCCATGGGTTATAATTAGCACCGCAAGTAATTTTAATAAGATAAAAATCTTGCCAAAAAAGAAAACTACTAGAGTCCTCTTAAATTTGATTCGAAGAGTTCAAAGGATTTTGCAATGTGGTTCTTTTTTTTTTTTGTTTTTAAATTTTATTTTTTTATGAATAATGAATGAACTCGAGGTAAATGAAAGTTCTTTGCGGTTACTGATGACAGACCAATTCAATTTAATTAATTAATACCTACTTTAATTAGGCTCTTTTAAAAAATAGAATTGGAATAAATTTTGCAATATTTTAATTAATAAAAAATGATGTTTAGTAAATCTTTTGCAGTCCTCAGAATACATATCTGAGACGCAAAACGTGAGCAATGGTAAGAGCTGTTAACCTCGGCAAGAAATATTCTTCGAGTAATCGCCGTTTGAAAAAAATCATATTAAAAAACTTATTTGTTTATAACTTTTACAATAGTTGAAATTTTTGAAGTGAAACTTCTATAGCCGGGGTTCTGAAAATATGCGAGTAAAACCAAAGCGTTACCAAAAATCGGCGTACAGTAGAACAAATTTTCAACTCTGAATATATATGTAATACGTTCTTATGCCAAAATATATACATATATATATATATACGTTGACACTTTGGTCGTGCGTCAGCTTGACACACTCACTTTTAAAGTAATATTTTGGGATCTTCATATGGGTATATAAACCTTCAAAAATCTGTAAAAAAATATGCAATTCGACCAATCGATTTTTAGTGGCCGATTTCAGAAAGGTTGTCTCGTTATCTGGATAGGATATGAATGGAAAAGCTAAAAGTTAACTCATAGTAAGGCTCTTTTACGAGAACAAAGTACGAAGACTTGCATATCTTCTTTTTAATTGGAATACGTGAGGGTTCCACCTGTAGCTTCCAGTTAAATACTTGTCTTGTCAGAAAAGAGAATAATAAGATCGATGGATTTGATACTTATTTTAGCACATTTGTTTATCCATACAATGACCTTCTAGTTTAATGATTGGATGAAAAATAAAATTTTGCCAGGCCAAAAACAATTAAAGTTTTAACGAAATTCCAAATTTTTTTCACAATCCTATAGTTCATTGTATGGGAAATATCATCTAGTTTAACGATCTTTTTGTGTTTTTTTTTTATTTCAGCAACTCTGAAGGCCTGTGGTGCGAATTGGGAGAACTTTTTTTTTTTTAAAGACTCGCGAAGACTCTACTATAAAAAAGGAATATCTTTATTTTATAAAATTACATTGTATTTTTCATTGATGCAAAAAAATATCTGCCAAATTTTAAAATATTTGGGACAACAGGTTTTTTAGAAAAATTCACAAAAACTACCCTCTTCTTTAGGTGGTCATCGCACTCGTGCTCCTTAACACGTAAAATTTGCTTTCAAGATTTTAGAAATAGCTGTGTGTTTGACTGCAAAAAAAAACAGGACGCATTAATTTGGAGTTATTTAAAATCCAAATAATTGAAACATGGATCAATCACTAAATTTTTAAACTGAGTTTTTAGGCTGTTGCGTTCAAGGCATCTAATGAAAGCCAATCACAGTGGACAAAAACTGACAGTTGTGAATTATAGCTTCCATTTTTTTGTGATGCACTAGAAAAAAAAATTAACAATTATTATCTTAGCATGTTACTTCCTTCAGGGGAAGAAGTGTGAAGATATATTTTTTTAATATACATTTTTTAAAAGATTTGTTTCTTTGTTTTGTTTTACCAGTAAAACGCACCGAGATCTCATATCAATTCTAAAGAAATTAAAGGAAGTCACAGCTATAAAAATTTTGGGATTCAATGGCTACAAAAAACAATTTTACCAATTTTAAAAATTAAAAGAAAAACTTCAAATAATTTTCATCCTGTATATTTTTTTCTATTAGTTTATATTAGTTCAAACATTAATTTATATTATTATTTTTTAAATAAGTTCTCATTTCTATAGCAAGTGCTTACGATCTTCATTTTAGTTATCTAAATTTCAATGAGACATTATTTTTTGTAGAGCTTTAATGTGATTTGATCCATCATTTTCAGTTGAGAGTGATATCGCTTAATTTTATACTGCCAAACATTTGAATTTTAAATATATTAACTTAATCTTTAAAAAATTTACATTAATCGCTTAGAGCACTAACATAAAAGTGCACTTATAAAATTTTTTACTGAAATGAGAAAAAAAAACAAGAATATTGTGTGCTTTTTTTTGCAGACTTTTAAAAATTAGATAAGAATTTTTCACTTCACTGATCAAAAGGTTAGCCGAATCTATTAAATACATAAAATTGGTATTATTATCAGTCCATCCTTAGATATTCATAACATAAAAGTGTGATTTAGTTTAGTGGATCTATTTTTTTTTTTTTTTTTTTTTTGGTGGAAAGAAAGGAGGGAGTTTTTTTCTTGCATTTATCGAAAGATATTTTTGCAAGTAATCTTCACCTATATAATTTTTGATCCTCTAAGACCAGTTCAGTGAACCGTATATTGTTCTTTATCTATCAAATCTGACACAGGTAATAATATGAAAGAAGTGGACATTAAAATGCCGACTTTGAGATTATCTTCTTATCTATCCTTGATCTTAAATGGTGTCTTTTGATCCTTTCGGTATTCTAACTTTGTGCAATAGATCTACACTTTTAAAGATTTTACCTATTGTACATACTTTAAAATAGTAAAAAATCTTATCAAAAATATTCATTGATAATTAAATAGTTTAAATTTATATAAGGACACATGTAAAGAAAAATGTTATTTAATTATTATCATCAAAGTCTTAGGTTTAATTATCAACGTTAAAGAACCATCCTTATTAAAAATTATTAAAAAACTCAGTTTTTCTTTAATGGGTTTTTAAATTCAAAAACTTTGTATTTATTACATATATTGAAGCACGTTGAATTATTTACGCTCCTTAATTTAAATTATATTAAGGTTATTTCCATTGGAAGAGGTTTTATCGAAATTAAATTCTAAAAAATAGTAAAGTAAATGTAGTTTAATGTAGTTCAAAAGCCCGTACGAAAAAAAACACTGGAATACGAAATTAATAGTTTGAGTCTCATTCTACAAAAAATGTTCCATTTTAATAATTATGTGTCCAGGATTCTTGTAAGAATAACAAACTAATATCATAAAATTTTCCTAAATAACAAAATGTTTTTTATTCTAACATATTTGGGCTTCGTTTTTCCTATAATATCAAATTTTACAATTTTGTTTTATTTCTTTTTGTTCAAAATAAAGAATCACTAAAATTCCAACATAGTTATGTTAAATTTTAACATAAAATAAATGACTTAAATATAATTAAAATGAAGTCTATACTAATAAACTGACAAAGGAATCATAAAAGAAAAATGCCATCATTTTCTCGAAAAAATACACAAGATAAAAATAAAATCTTAAGCTAACAATTTGTTTAGAAGTAGCAAATATCCCTCTATAAAAATTTATGTTTTACAACACAAAATCTAATAAATTGAAAATTTTTTATTTTGTTACATCAAAGAAACAAAATAATAAATAAATTCAATGGCTGACACAAAAACAAACAAAAATATAATAATAAAAAATATAGAAAAAAAATCTTGTAGTAACACTATATTAACAAAAACCGTCATAAGTAAACAGCATATGCCTTTAATTGTCCACCAATCCTCTGGTTTAGATATTTTATTTGGAACACCTTGCGTACACTTGTAAAAACTGACAGCTCTGAATCTTGTTAGAAGTACATTAATGGAGACGCCAAAAGTACCGGCTCTATAATTCTATTGGAGAATTAACTTAAATAACAAACATTCCCCGACGTGTCTAGGTAAACAAAAAAAAGAAACAAAACCAAAAAAAAAAATATGGAAAAATATACCAAACCAACAAATACATATCCCTTAGAGGGAACCATTAATCTAGCAATTTTTCAATGACCAATTTAGAAAACAAATGCTACACACAGTTAATAGAACCAAGGTAGTCAGCTTAAATAATTAACAGGTGACCAGTATGGGCGCCTAACCCATCGCATCACAACAACGATGACATGACCATCAGGAATGGCACAAAGGAAAAAACATCATGATAAACTTATATGCAGGCGTCTAACAAGAGGTCGAAAATTCTCGCTAGAAGGTATATTATTAACGAATGCATAAGTTCAGGAAACACCTACAGATCTATCTTCCTGATTATAGAATTTTATTTTTTCAACATTAAATGATGAATGATCCTTATATCCATATAATCATTCTAATTTTATTAGCTATGCTATTCGTGCCTAAATCTAAAGGGATGCCACGGTAATTAGCTGCATTGAATAGATGCTATTAGGTTGCGGTAATAAGCTGAAGACGCCAACCGGTCAACATAAAGGAGGAGTCCGATTTATAGATAGAAAATATATACATTTATATATATGTATATATGTATATCCTTACTAGATTAGTTTTGTTAGTTTTTGTCTACAAAATGGCATTTCTAGTTTGCTTTTTGTTATGCCGCATTTGATATATATATTGCATCTGTTAAATTTATTAGATTTAACCTAACCTTAAATTTTTAGAAAAATTTTATTGCTAATAACCAAAATACATACTTGTATACCTTATACAAGTATAACGTTCTAAAATTTCCTCTACAAACTTGTTCTCCTTCTAGCCTGATAAATAATAATTGATAATTTTAATGTTAGTGTAAAATTGTTTATTTTTTTTTTCTTAGATTTTCTTTATAGCCGTGAAACTACTTTTTATTTGCCATAATTCTGTCTTCATTTAATTCTTCTATAAATAACAAAGAGAAAAAGAGGTGTTTAAAATCTTAGGTTTTAGTGTTAGAATTTTGAAATTTCGTTGTACTAATCAACACATTTTATTGAAGCTGAAATTAAATAAATTAACAATAAAAAATAATTTGTTGTTTAAGCTTTGAAAACCACTTACGGTAATATAAAATGATAGACCAAAACTGAATATAGTTTTTTTTTTTTTGTGATAAAGTCATAAACTTGCGAGGTGGTGCCTAAATTGAAAATCTAGTTTTGAAAAGAAAAAGAATTTTATTTTATATATTGTGAAGTTTTGTTTATGTTGGTTGTTTAGGTTACTTGGTAAGGATAAGTACAGGAAAAGAATTATTGAATTTATTATTTTAATATTATTTTAATTCTTTGATAAAAATAACTCAAAGTTAAGGATGGAATCAGGATGGAAATCGTCTACTTAGGATAATAAAATATTTCAATCAAGGCAAGGAAGCTATAACATCTCAGAAATTTGAATGTCCACAAATCAAAATAAAACTGGCTCCATTCTATCGTTAATGAAGCTGGTACCTGATTATCCCTTCCTTCCGCACACGGTACGTCAAAACGGATCCGTATTCAGATTCCAAATTGTCCGAAACGATACCACATACGGTCCGTGTACGGATCCATATACGGACTTTTCACGGATTTTCACAGTCCGTTTGCGTACTTCATACGGTCCGTAATGTTTGCTGGGGTATTAGTCTACTTTGTTCTTTCTGATTTGTTTTGGTGGTAAGTAATTCTTATTTTAAAATGACAAATGTGCACACATACAAGGTTTATATTTATATATACAAATTACTTAAGAAAATTTTCTATCTCTGTACAAAATGTGGAAAGAATGTTAAGTTATTTTTTAGATACTATCCTCTTTGTATATCAGTCCACCAACATAACACAAGATTTTTTTGAATACCTTTTAAGTTAAGTTTACCACTTACGCCAGTCAGAAAATGTTTTTTACTAAAACCTAAAATTTAATAGAAAGTTGTTAACTCTAAAAGACACATAAGCTTTCTGAATTTATTTATATAGTTTTGATAAACTCTACAAAACTTAAGAAACGCGACAAAAATTTGACCTCATCTTTTGTTAATCTTACTTAATTTTAAGTTAATTAATAGTCCAAAAAAAACGGCATATAAACAAATCCTTGTCAAAGTTATTTCTATAAAAGGAATTACCAGCATTTAGTAATCAAATCTACAACATTCTATTCAAATTTTTATGTTTTTCAACATAAAACTGACAAAAAAGTGAAAGTGGGTGTCTTAAACAAAAAATAAAAAACTAATTTTAAATAAAGCCAATTAACAGTATTGACTGTGGGCATACACAATTTTTCACAAAGGTGTAATGAGCTAATTAAAAAGTCTGAACAAAAAAGAAAACAAAAAAACAGTGATACAGAAAAACAAAAATGCTACACAAAATTATAAAATTCCAGCTGTGAGCTTAAATTTTTGTTAACTGGAATAATTTTTACCCATGTCATATAGTATAAACTTAATTTTAATTAACAATTTTTTCTTTTTATTAATTAAAAATTCAATAAATTTATATTTACGCATAAAAATTGTAAATTTATACAAGAAAAAAGAATTTAATTTTAAGGGAAGAAAAAACAAAATACAAATTAAATTGAATCAAAAATCCTGGAACCAACCAAACAAAAAAATACAGAAGAAAAATTACTTTAATTTTGGTAAATATATTTTTTTGAGAAAAAATCGCCCACATTGCTTCCACTCAATCAAATATTTGTAACTGGTGCTGCAATCATTTGATAAATTCACGGGGTAGGTCTTAAACAGAAAAAAAAAAACTAAAATGAACCGCTCGAATGCAATCGAAAATGTTTATCAGTTCTTCATAAGGGGCCGCATCTGAAGCGGTGGCGCCATGTCAAATGGTGCGATTGGCCGCATATTTACTGCACATTTAAACCTTTTCTTTGCATTCTCTCTTCAGATCACAGCAGTCTTTATGGTAAACCTGGCTAAGTTTGACGCCAGGCATTTATATAACTCTTATAGAGAATTTGTTTTTCTTTTTTAGCTTCTCTATCCATTTTTCAACAAGTTTTGTTTTTGTATAAAACTAACAACAACAAAAAAATATGCATAAAAAAAATTCAAGAAACTGAAAACTTTTGGTTTTTGCTTATTTTATGGATTTATTGTTTTTTTTTTTTAATTTTTTATTTTTTATTTTATGCACGTCAAACCAACACAGCCTATCGAAATATTTGTAAATGGAGGGCAAATGCATACCAAGTCAAAAGGGTTCAACTCTTAGTAACGTCAATTGGAATTGACACCTCCTGAATGTGATTTGAGGTTTTCGATGAAGTAAGTCTCTAACTTGATGGCTGTTACTTGTATTTTGTTTTATTTGTTTGTTTTTAATTTTTTGTTTTCTTTTGTTTTTTAAATTTTTAATTCTTATATAAGGTCTGTGAGATGCCCCCTTATGGCTGAGACATGAAATATTTTAAAAGAAGTTGACATGCGTGAGATTCTTTCCTGAATTTGTTGTTTGGTCAAATTTTATGGTAAGGTTCCATGGAATGATTTTTGGGCGCGATAATAGTTTAAAGCTTTAATTAAGCGCCTGTGAAATGAGGCGGTGACGCCAACAAATATATTTTTTATTGTTTTTAAGTAGTAAAGTATGGATAGAAGCTAAATAAAGGTTATTTTTGAGGTTAATTTTTTTAGTTAGTTTCTTTTCTTTTTTTTAGTATGTTAATCTATAAGAAACATAGATAATATGATGATTACCGTATGAAATATGATATTTTAGACCAAATTAAATAATGAATAGCATAATTTTATACTAAAATTTGTAGATATTCGGTTTGCCCTGGAGACGATGAAAAAAAGATTTATCTTTTTTTAAATGGCGAAAGCATTTAATAAAATTTATAACAAAGACCTTAATTATCAAAGTACTTTTCTTACACTTTCAAAATTTTACTATAAAAATAGGGTAATAATAAATTTAACTTTTGAATAGCTTAAACGCTTAACGCTTAACTTTGGAAAAATAAAATATGTTAAATAGAAAAATTATCAAATTTTCTAAGAGTTTTATATAAGAGTTATATTATATTAATATTAGTAAAACTACATTTTGGATTATATTAGAGTTTTATACATCAAATCTGGTATAAAAGTATTTATGTGGGTATTTAATTGATATTTTCTGGATCTCAGGAAGAGCTTTGACTATAGCTCATTTCTATATGATTTCTATTAGACTAATTTAATTGATTTTAAGTTATGAAATCGCAATCTACACAGCTAATCAAAAAGTTTGCTGAGCTAAAATAAAACAAAAAACACACATCGTAGAAAAATTTAATTGTGCTGAGTTTTTGAAATCAATATTAATAAAATTGATAAAAATTTTTGGCCTTTAGGAAAGAGCACCGTGCCGCTCGAAGTGCATATGAAAATATGTTCTATTGAGCGAGATCGAGTTTCATAGTTAAATGTAATATGTGTACTAAACTTGAAATAAATTTGAATTCAATATCTTAAATATTCTGTATTCTATTAAAATATAAAATTTTTATGGCCTTAATGAAAGAACTAGAGATGCAACGAATATTCGGCAACTATTCAGTATTCGGCGTATTCGGCCTCTTTTTCTTACATTCGAAATTCGGCCGAATAGTATGTTGTATTCGGCCGAATACCGAATATAAAGCACATATTTACACTTCAGTATTAACGAAAAAATAACACATGTTACTCAAAGTTATATATATTTAAATAATCAATTATAAGCTGTTTTAATACTTAAAATCTACAAGTGACTAATTATGGTGAATGAAAACTATTTTTTTAGCATTTGTTGGCAGCCAACGATTGTGCTTTTCCTCGTATATAATTCCAGCTTCTGAAAATAGTCTCTCATTATAAACAAGTACTTGCAGGAGATGATAAGTAAATCTTAGCAAATTTGGCTAAGCACGGAAATTGTTGTGTGTTTACTGACCACCATTTGAAAACATCTGCCATCCGCTCTAGGCGAGGAATTTTTAAATAAAAATCAATTTACGCGTCACTTTGCGTATTATCTGTTTCTGTATTAATTTCCTCAAAGCAGTTCCAGAAACTGTCATATGTTTAATTTGTTTGCTTACGGGGTGGAGAATAATCATCATCAGCGCTAGATTCATCACAACTAATTTTTAAAGTTTCTAAGATGTTTTTTTGACTTGCTTTTTCCGTTTGAACTATTCCCAGGAAACTAGTTTTAAATCGCGGATCGAGAAATGTAGCAACCAGATATTTGTCCTTACCGGTAAAATCAAACCATTTTTCAATCTGAAATTTTCATGAAAATCTCATGTTCAATAAATTTGGTGTTCCATCGGCAGTCTCTGTCTTTCCCAGATATTTCAACAATATGACATGTGGAATTACTTCAGAGATGCAAGAAAAATTTGAGCTTGTTAGTTTAGTTATCTCTTCAAATGATTTGAGGAGCTTGATGCTCCATTAATATCCACTGAGTCGGTGTCAAATTATTTATAGATCCGTAATCCGTTAGGTACAGAGAGACAGCTCGTTTTTGTTTTAATAACCGCACCATTAAATAATACGTAAAGTCCCAGCGTGTGCTAACATCTTGTACTAGTTGGTAGTTTGGCAAATTAAGTTCTTGGCGAATAGATTCCAGCTTTCCTTGTGCTATACCAGAGTGATTAAAATGGGTAACAATTCGGTGTGCAGCTGCCACCATTTCTAGTACGTCCGCTTGGGAGTTTATTTTTTTAGTATTATTTGAATAAAATTCTTGTATTATTGTGGTATAAATAAAATTTTTTTCCTCAAAATCAAATTTTAATAATTTATATAATTTTAGATTTGCGCTCAAAAGTGCTTAATTTCAAGCGCCTTACTCCAATACTATCGCGTGTTAAAGGACTACACAGATTCAATTGGAGTAGGTGCTTCGTGCTTCAAATGCCTTTTCGAGCGCTTTTTTCTCACTGGGAATAAACTGAATTACGCTAGCACAAAATGCATACATTTTCCACTAAATATTCGGCTGCCGAATATTCGGTATTTGGCCAAAATCACTATTCGTTGCATCTCTAGAAAGAACCTTTAGCTTTATATCCCGATATTTGTGGAAATAATAAAATAAACTATTACAAGATAAAATAATGTTAGCCATTAATTACCTCTTTTGGATTTTTCGAGACTAGAAACAGAAGGCAAGAGACAGATGAATTTAAGGAGTATGAATAGTTTTGTCAACCGAAAAATATAAAATGTTAAAGAATTTTAAAATGAGGGGCTCATTGAGACTTTTATCTGGTAAAATAGATATTTTACGAAGTTAGTCTCCAAAAGTTAAGTGGTATTTAACAAAAAACCAGATGAACAATAAATACACAGTAAAAATTGAATTTAGAATTTCCAGACTAAAATTAAAAGGAGTCTTGCCAAATACCTGGAAAGACTTGTTTGAATATTGACAAGCTCACAAAATTTTACCAGATATTTCAATTAGTCACCTTTGTTAGGAATCAATGAAGTTTTGTTTTTCAGATGTTTTCTTAATTTTTAGAGCGACTCGCTTTATATTACGTGTTTTTCTTATACAATTTTTTCAGCGTTGTGGGGTGTTTTATTCAATTTTAAATAATGTAAAACCTGACTGAGTAAGTTGAGTGATCCTTTTACTTATAAGTTGGTTAAGAATTTACAATTTAAGCCAATTGCACTTATTTTTTGATTTAGACGTGTTAAGTGTTTCTATTTGGTAGAAAAATAACACAGGAAAACGTTTTTTAAATTCCTTAAGGGGATAGTTCGGTTGATTCGGTGAAAAACAAGCTGTGTAGATTGCGATACAGATAGTTCTAGTATATTTAATTGATTTCTATATGATGACACCACATTTTTCCAAATTTTTAAGTAATTAAAATTGGCATATACTTAATTACTTTAATTTTAATTTAATAAAGTTTATTTTCAAAAAATAATATAAGTAAAAACAATTTACTCTTGGAGTGGAAGGCCCATGGTAATTGAAATTACTGCGCTGGGTGTATTTCTTCGGATAGAGATCGAATTTTATTTAAATATTAATATATGAGCTGTTTTTTTTGAAAGTGGTATACGTCCACTTCTTAAAAAAAATGAGTTAGCAGTAATTTTAGTAAGATATAGACACCTTCTATCCATATTTATAATCATAATTTTAAATGGCGTCTAACTTTTCATAAAATAACCAAAGAATTTTGGGCATAAAACGCTATCGCACAGATACTTTTTTTGAAAGTGGTATAAGTCCATTCCTTTATAAAACTACTTCTTATTGCAATTGTTATTGATGATTACGACTTCAATGTAAACAGAAATTTAACAGATATTATCAAGATAACGGTATTGGTAGGCATTGTGCCTGAGTAGGCTAGGAAAAATTAACGTAAAGTCAGTTGTTAAGAAGTGATTAAATAAACATTGAAAAATTTGATTTTATGTTTTATTATTGTTTATTATAAATAGTTACAATGAATTCACACAACTATAAAAACGATCATAATATGTCAATAACTGATGTTGGTGTTTTAGAAACAGCATTAAGAAAAAAGGATCAATTATATACTGCACAAGACTATTATAGTGCAATAATCTCAACCAAATATCTAGAGGAGGTAAGATAAAACAGGAAAAAAGCACAGATGGAGAAATTATAAAGTGGTGGAAAATATGCTGGATGAGGTTTAAAAGGGATGCGCCGTACAAAATTTTTTACAAAACTACTATGGAAGAAAGTGCTCCATTTAAAATAATTTCCTTATTACTTGGAAAAAAAAGGAAGACCTAAAAACCTCAGTAAAATTACTTTGTCGCAACTATATAAAACTGCAAGACCTATAACAAAAGTTAATACAACGATATGATGAGTTTACTGCAGCCTACTTAGCCTATACATAAATCCGCCCCTGTACACAGCTTCCAAAAATAATTTTGATAGATAAATATTATAGAAAAGTTTATACCAGACAGTGGCGTAGATAGGGATGGAATCAGGAGGGCTTATCCTTATCCTCTTCGCTAATAATATTTTAGTGGTAATTAAAGAAAAAAAGCTAAGTCGACTAAAAAAGTTGAGTGTCCGCAAATTATATCCTCCCTCCTCCATGACTAAAAGCTGTCTACGTACCTGATATGTCAAGCATAACTGTGGCCTTAATTATATAAAACAAAACAAAAAACTATACTGGCTGAATCAAAATTTTCTATGATCTTTGATTTTTAGGTCAAATTCATTCATCCATTCATAATTATATAGTAAAATTCTCTATGATTCGTTTGTTCTTTAGACTCATCAAAAGAACTGAAGTTATCTACCGCACCTATTTATACTTCTCTTTAATACCGAATGATATTTGATAAAAAGGCTTAATAAAAACATATAAAAGAGGGCGCCAAGTATTATAAAATAAAAAAAATAATCACAGAAAAAAAGGAAAGAAGGAAGGTATTAAGTGTGAAACTGTCCACAGTTAAATGACCTGCTGATAAAAGTATTCTGTAGTAAGTAATTCCTCCTAAATTAGAGTCACATTAATATCATCCTACACACATATATTCTGGAAACAATATCTCAGTTCGCTAAGTGATCAAAAAGTTTTTAAGAGGAATTCGGTTGTTTCAATACTCACAAAAATATGATAAGAAAAGGTATTAAAAATCTCTCGAAAAGTCCAGTAGTTAAAACATTTTAAGATAAGAAATCCATTATCCGCGTTTGTGAAACTCGATTGAATATACCGACTCAACAACGGCGGTCTCAGTAATTCAAAAGCATTAAGTAAACTACGTCATATATATATATATATTTTTTTTTTTAATAAAACAAGAAATTAAAGAAGAAATTGAGGTGATAAGAAAAAAGTTTAAACTGGTAAGTAAAAATTTTCATCTATTCAGGTAGATCTATAAACACTTCCAATTGCTTCTTAAGAATGGGGGACCTACAACAGAGTGCGCGAAGCTATATTGAAAAGTGTTGCGACAATTATTTTCTTCGCCTAATACGAACAAGAAAAAGGTAATGTAAGATAAAGAAAAGATGATCTGATCAGCAAGTGTTCATCGTCTTTAGCCACTGGTGACATTTCCTTTGGCGGAATGATTGTATTCTTGTATTTGTTGAAAAAAGAAACTTATTGTTTTTTGTTTTTTTTTGTATTCTCCTTTTCCTTTTCGACAGTTATACATGGATGACCACACAGGCACTCCAACATGGAAGTTAAATTTTCAAGATACTGTGAACCGATTGGACAATATTTGAATTGTTGTTGTTGTTTTTTTTTGTTTCTTATTGACCTTGCTACCGTAGTAGCGACAAGAAACTTGTTTTAGTTTTACTTTTGATAATTGCTCAATTTTTTTTCCAAGCTTTTATCTAAGCCTGTGTCATAAACATACCTGGAGGTCAATTTGCGGTAGCACCTTCTTTTTTAGAAGTATTCACAATAAATTTGGATTTTCTTTGAGAGGATGGGATACTAGTTTTTTTTTGATATCTTCTCCTCTTATCAAGAAAAAAACTAAATACAGCCAATAGATTTTATAGTAAAGTTGAAAACATCAGAGGGAAAGTCTGTATTTCGACATTTAAATAAAAATTAAATCATTAATGGTGTTATTTTTCTATGTCATAAATACTAAGTGACTTGTATTTCAACTTGAATATAAAAGTCACGAGCAAAAACTAAAAAATATCCATTAGTTCCTATCTAGCGGTTAAATATCTGGATTTAAGGAAATATGGATAATAAGTGGAATCTTTATTTGTCAAATTGGCACAAATTTGAAGAGGGCAACAAAGCGTTTAAAAAAAAACTATCTAGTTTGGCACTTTACTTAAAAATGTCCATTAATTTTTAGTTTAATTTTAACCCATTTTTATCACACGGAAAATTGGAAAATTCGTTTTATTTTTTGATTGTATTTGAATGACAATGTTTCACAATATGAAAAATGAAAATAATATTGCATAAGTAAAGAATTTTAAAGAATTTTTATTCCAAAGTAAAATTATGTATTACCTTGATCAAAAAATTGTAGGAATGATCCCCATGTAGTTTTCCTAGCATTCAGCTCTTAGTTTGTTTTTTTGTTATGTTGCTCAACTGTCACTGATATGCCCCCTGTGACTTCTTCCTTTTCAATCGAATCAAAAATCAACTGAGAGGAAAGCATTTAAGCAGCTGAGAAGAGATAATTGAAAAATTGGGAGCATGCTCAGAGCCATATGTAATCAACTCGACGTAGTTTTCACAACTGATAATGAAATGATGCCAAACTTTGGTGTGAATATCAGTAACATTTGAACAACATAACAAAAGAAAGTTGGCACCTAAATGCTAGAAGCACCCTATGAACGCCGCACATTACTCTGAGTTTTTGATCAGGGTAGTATTTTGTCATCGAATTGGATAGCTAGTATAATTTTATTACGAATCAGGCTCTCTTTGATTGAGCGCATATAGGCGTGAAAGCTTCAAAAACGTTCAATTTTTAAAGAAATTGTCAAAAGTACTCAGATTTAAGCATTTTAAAAATGAAGTAATAAAAATGGAATGTAAAAAATCTTATTCAAAACTTATGGAGAATATGATCTAGTATTCAAAAAACACATTAATGTTTTTCTCTGACAATAATGATCTTTTGGCAGCCTTTGGGGCCAACTTTCTAAGGTTATTGACACCCATCCTTTATTTTGAAATCGCATAATCTCTAAAATTTACTACAGAACAAAAATATTTGTCATCTTATTTACAAAATACAAAATTATGTGAATCATATCACAAGGGCTTCATCTAAGAATAACAAGATGTCCTGTGATATTCATGCATAACTTACCAATGTTTAGACTATTTGTTTTCGGGATAACTTGTATCCATCCATTATAATAATAATAATAATTTTTTTGAAAACAAACTATTTAAATCACTTAGATGTCAATTAAATAAATTCTTGACTGCTCTAGTATTAATTAGGTTTTTATGGTATTAATAAGGATATCTCGATGACTCTCATATTTCTAGTCACAACATGATGCGCTCGTTAGCTCAAAATTCCTCTTATGTTACCCCTCTTTTTTTTATATTTTATGAGTATCTCGAGATACTCATCCATGCATTGACGTCTAATTGATATATTTTTTGTGCTTTGTACACAAGAGGAATATCTCAATCTCATTAAAGAATAACATACCAGTAAATAGGTATAAGCTTAGATTAACATTAGTACCTTAGTTTTTAGTCTCATTTATGTAGTATGTAACATTTACTTTTTAAAGAATTTTCGCTATAAGTACTAGAAAAATTCCTTTCCAAAGAGAAAGCGAAGAGGAAATTTTTATCACTGGGAAAAGGTACATGCACCTACGGCATCCTACTCCAACTGTTAAGTCTTGAAAAACTTTGATAAACTTCCTGAGCGTATTGTAAACAGCATAGAATTTTTTGCAATTTATTTTCTTGTGGATAGAAATGAAGTCAGCCTAGTTAACTACTATTCATCCCATGCATTTTTCTTGGGCACAATAATTAAGAGAAAGTAAACGGTATTCCTTTTAAACTTTTTGAAATAAACTTATTATTTTATTATTAAAAGTTGAGGAGGCCATGCTACACTGCGACCGGAACCAGTCTATTGTGCTCCCCGCCAGCTATATTATGTAGGAAACTTGATATCAAGCTCCCTTGCCAGAGCCAAAACATCTTTTAGTCTCAACTCACCCTCCCCTGTGTAGGGCACGTAGCGAGCGAGAAGATGTTTGAGTCTCTTTGTCATTAACCTCCCACACTTGAATAACAAGTGGGTAGGTGTCTCCGTCACCACCTGACAGAATCTGCATACTTGAAGAAGAATGCCTTAGACTGAGTCCATTCAGAGGACTCAGCCCACATTCTGTCTGAAATAAACTTAGTGGTGAAACTCTCTCTAAATTTGATCATCCATTCGTACCATATCCGCGATGTATCTTGTATTGTGCCTTTTACTTGGATTTTTTCTTCATTCTTCATTTTTTCCTTTAATATTTTTAGAAAATTAAATACTTATTCAATAACCATATAATTTAAAATAAGTTTTAATTAATGAAAGCTATTTCTCTTATTTTAAATGAAAACCATCTAACCCTCTAAGGCTGCCTGCAAAGTGCTGGCTTACAGCCGAGCTGACGCCGATTGAGATACCGAAGGCTATAAAGTTGATATGGATAAATCGATAGGAATATGCTCAAAGTGTTCAGAGTGCAAGCCTACCAAAGATTAGATTATCGCAATGGGAATCGGTGTCAGCTCGGCTGTAAGCCGGCATTCTGTAGGCAGCCTAAAATGCCATTCCAGTATAGGCGATCTGTCTCAAACTCTTTTCGTATGAAAAACTCTCCATCGGATATTTTCCAATCTCATCTCCATGTTAAATATCGCCCCATATAGTGGGGAGCCAATGAAAGTACATTGTTCGGTCTGCAAAAGAAAGAATTTGAACCGCTGGGAATATACATACATCATCTTAAGAATATTATTTCAATCAGAGAAAAATTCATGAAGCTATTATAGTATTGAAGTGTTCATTGTTGATTTTCTATGCCATGTAGAGCTGCTGTCAGACAACCGGAATAGAAAATTGAAATAAATTACTTTTGACTTAAATAATGGCTAAAAGTTTAAAGAATTTCCTCTAGTAAATATATAATTATAAAAAGCAGTAATCTTTGAAATATAATTTTATGTCATACTTCCGAAAAATCGTTCAATAGGTACCTAAATCTGTTAATTTAATTTTTTATCAATATAATAGAATTATTTAATGGTTAATATTTTAACGATAAAATCAATTTAAAGCATTTTTGACAATTTTATTTAATCAATCAATTAAATGTTTAATATAAAAAACTACTTCTGTGTTGAATATCTTTTGTAGGATTATCAAAACTATAAGAGATTCTAAAGGAGACAAAAAGAAAATAGGAAGACGCCACTTTAATGTGAAAAATAAAATAAAACCTTGAAAATTCAGTCTAAATAATAATTGTAAAATTTATTATTAACAAATCTTATTTACACGTCTAGTCAATAACAAAAAATAAAAGTATATTACTGTTAATTTTTCCTTATATTTTTACACATAAACAATTTCAAGGAAAATCTAAGCAATTAAGAAAATATTTCTATCCATTTCATATATATAGGCGGTATTTACAGTACAATACTATTAGAAGATATCGAATACATCAAATATAATGGCCAAGTACTTGAGATTTTATTACCTTTACTAGAAATACATACCTTTAGTTACATTGTATTTTCGAGAGGTCTTAAAAGATTCTTTAAGGGAGTTAGCATTATCCCAAGGATTAGATGTTTTCATCATTTTAGTGTGAATCGAGGGCATAACAATTAAAGGAAAAACATTCACCTTTAGTCATGAAATCTTCTGCCTGATCAGACGTCTTAAAAATTACCGCCTGAAAGAGGACATCAAAGGAGTCGCCATCATCTTATATCTATTTGGTTCCAATTTTTTTTTATTTTATTTTTTTTGATTATTTAGTTTTTATTCTTTTCCTGATACTTTTTGTTTTTGTTGTTGTTTTCTTTTTTTTTTTAATATTATCTTTTGTACTTTTTCTACTAGGCTACTACTACTGTATACTTTAATATCTGTCCTCATTGATCCTCTTTTATGCTTTCTAAGATCAGTGAAGTAAACAGATTTTGTTATCATTTAGGCTCGAACAGTAACACGAAATTTGTCTAGTTTTTCACGCAGTGCGCCGCTACCTTTATTATATTTCGAGTGGAGGATCAATTTCGATACAAATACCACAACAATAGGTAACTGATTATCCTGACAAAGTTGAAAAGGATCAGGATCGTTATTAGAAATATGGTAGTCTTAATCTTATTCACTGTACATTTTTATGTTGATCACTAGAGAGGTAGTAGTTAAATTTTTGTATTTTTTATTTTTTTTTTGTCAAAAATTTGTTGGTTTTTTTCGATATTTTTGTTTACTTAGAAGCAATTTCATTAAAAATTAAGAGAAATTTAAAAAAAAAAAATTTATTTCTAATATAAAAACGAATGTGTTAACAACTAAACTAAAGGAAAACAAAATAGAAAATGGATAAAAAACTGCTATTTGTGATTTCTTATAAATAACGGTACCCCATACTAATTTAAACCGGCTTCTTAGCATATAAGAAAATTTGTCGGCACTAGAATGATATGGAAATTAGAATAAAATCTGATAAAATTATGCTGATTTTAGAAATAAAGAAAGCCTGCTGGTAATTACAATTAAGATGCTATAAATTTAATATTTTGGTTGATAAACAAAACTTTGACCAGACAGCAATGAAAATTCTTTTTTAAATATTATTTTTTATGAATAAATACGAATAAAATTTTATAAAGTGTTAACCTTGCCCGGATTTTTATTTAAATTGATCAGACCAAAACTAATCGCTAATTTGAAATGCTTAAAAAATATGAAAATTAAACACAGAGTACAAAAAATAACTAAAAAATATTAATTTCAGGTTTTGTAAATTCTATAGAAGTTTGTTTTTTTTTTGAACAAATTTTGATTGCTTTAAAAATATTTTTTCATTTCATCTCTCTCACGTAATTTTTTTGTACGTAAAAGAGTTTTCATAGCATGAGATCTTCATTTGTTCGAAAATTTATATATTCAAAATTTTTCAATGATTCAGTTATGGTTCAGGACTTAATTTTACCCAACCAAAATCATATCCTTCGATATTAATATAAAAAAAATTAATAGCAGTGCAATAAAAAACAAACAAAAAATCAAAAACTATCAAATCCCACTAAACAACAATAAAAAATTTAGAATTTCTGAAAAGGAAATATAAAAACCAACTGCCTCCTTTCATCTAATTTAGATATAACAAATTGTAAGTAATTTTGAGTTTCGACCTATATCCTTGTAGTACTAATTACATATTTAAACCTTAGAAAAGATGAATTAGAGAATTTATCTTTTTTTTTTAACTACAGAAAAATATTAAATCCTGAATGGGGGAATTTTCTCACATAGGAAGGAAATAATAACTTCCTGATTTTTTAAATGTAAAATGTCTACACCTTGTTGTAGTGTAGATGATTAAGTTATTAAATTGTAGTCCTTTAATGGTTGCGTGTTTAAAGTCATGAAAATGACAACAACTAAGAAAATATATATATGCATAGAATGCCTTATTAATAGTCTGGCAAAGGTGTATCCTATTATAATCTAAGGATAATCTACTGACCGCGCTCAAATTCATTTATAAAAAAAAAAGATTATTACTGCAGTCCAGAATAGAATTTTATTGATCGGGTAAAATATAATTCTTCCAAATTTTCTTATATGATAAAGTGGTAAAATAAATAAAATTCTAAGCGCCCTATGATTTGCCGGGGAACATTTTACATATGAATTGTTATCATTGAAAAGAATATTATTAAAGTTTTTTTCCTTTTAATATTTTTATTGTTATTTTGTATGTAAAGCATTCAGAATCACATAAGCATCGTTTTTAGTGCAAGCCTTTAAAAAAGGAGACACTTAAGCTTAAAAAACTCTTTTTGTAAAAAACCTATATATGTATCTAAAGTTTTCTTACGTCCGATTTCACAGTTTAAGTTTAAACTTAGTTTAAATTAAACTCTATTTGAAATTAAACTTAGTTAAATATAAAAATGTATTCCACAGTCGAGCTTTAGCTCCAATTAGTTTTACTACTACGGCTACTTAATTCTGTAAGCGACTTTTATATCAGCATAGATTTAAAATAATTGAATGTGAAAAAGAAAAAAATTACAATTAAGTTTTGAAAATTATCTATACAAACATAATTTAATGCAAAATAAAATAGTCTAATATTTACTCAAAAAGAAGGTGCAGAGCTAAAATATATTGAGGAGAATCTTTATTTGCTGTATTTTTTATAATTCAAAGTCAAGTTATATGTCTTTAAAATTTTTAATAAAACCAACTGAATATCCCTTTTTCAATTAACCAAAAAACAATTACAAAAAAATATAAAAATACTAATATGACAGCTGAATTAAGTACTCAAACCCTCAAACATGAGGATTTATGCTGATGAGAAGTTAAACACGGTTAATGGCTAAACTCGAGTTAAAATCGGTCCAAATATACGTTCCGCTTACGCATATCGTTTTATTCGTTTCGATACCTGATACCCATTCTGCATCGAAGCTTATACTCATTATTACAACACAACGACGGTGGAGAATGGGTATAAGACAGTCTGTTTATGAATATACGAATACGGGTAATGCAGGGATTTTGCAAGTAAAAAATTAGTACGTAAACAGATCATAATATTGCTGGGAATCGTCACAAAATATGTTGTATATATCATTCACAAAAACTTATGCTTTAATTATGTGCATGCTAGCTATCATTGGATATCCTGATAAACTACTTTATTCCATTTAGTACAAACTACAAGTAATCTCTTATAGTGGATTTACAGTGGCCAGAATACTAGGAAATAGTAGGTACTAATTTTTGTTTCATATACAAAAAGAAGTGTATACAATATATTGGGCCCTAGTATTCTTAGATTAGTACAAATTTTCATCTATTAAAAGTTGAAAATGTATAAACTGTAGTTTTTCCAGCCATCTTAAGGTACCGTCATGATCTAACAAATAAGCAAAAAATTGTGCACATGGAATTTATGTAGAGCATTACTAATTATTGGAATTAAATTCAATTAAATTAAAATCTTTCTTTCAATCTTTTCTAGAATTATTAATATAAACAATTTTGAGGAAAATTCGGAAGAAATGAATCTAATGTAGACCAAGCCTACATGCTAACATATTGAAAAGTTAATTAAACAATCAAAAAATACACACAATTTACGGACATTTTGCGGATTAATTTGGACAGTAATAAAACGGTTTCCAGACTAAAATGTTAACCAATTATAAACGTATATGATATATAATAAACTTCGATTGTGTTCTGGTCATAGTAACAAAAATGCACCTAAGCTGAATTATAGTTTTTGCCGTCTATAGATCAATTTCCCATCGGATAGAGTAACAGTGTACGACAAATTTGTTTAACACATTTTTGATATTCTCTAAATTTGTAAAAATAATTGTTAAAGTTTTTTTTATTTTTATTTTTACCAGATTTTTACTCTATTGGTGAATTTGGAGATGGAATAAAATTTTTTAATTAGTTTTCCTGTAGGTATGCGTTGAAATCTTTCTTTATTTTTATAACGTTATTATAGAAAAAATTTTGGTTATCCTCAAAAAGAAAAAACAAAGAAAATACAGCAACAAGCAATAATCGACAATTGGCTAGTTTACAATTTCGGTTAATTATGTGAAAAAAAGGTATGTCTTCAAGAAATCTTTTGGTAATACAGGCAACTCTGGACTTTTTAATTAATTTCTATAACACAATATTTAAAAAAATATTCTTCTGAATTTTCGTTTCAAAATTTTAATAAGTGAGCGAGAGGCAGTAGTGAATGTCTGAAGGGGGTTTGAAAAAATAGTTATTTTACAGAGCTTATCATAACTCGCAACAGAATTATCCAAAACCAAAAAAATTAATATTTATTTATCAAAATAATATTTAAAGAATCAATGTGTAAAATTTCAAAGCGATTTTGAGTTATCGTGAACACCGACTTATAAACTAGCAAGTTACAGGAAAACGCTTTAAAGTTTTGCTTACTCACACGTTGCTTTAGAGCAGGGATGGGCAAACTTTTTCGGTCGCGGACCAAAAATCAAAAAATGAAGGGTTGGCGGGCCAAGATAAATTTTTCTAAGATTTTGAAAACAATATACAAGTATTACAATTTAAAGATATTAATGAAATGAATGAAATTGCGATTTCATTTTTAAAAGTTCCTTATATTGAAGTTTGAAAAGAGATGTATTGATTTTAAGGAACGAGGCTAAATGCGCCTCTGTCATTACTTCTGAAATTATTCATTCTAAGGTTCATAGTTGCAAACACTTGTTCACATATATATAAGATGAAACCAACATAGCACCAATTTTCTGGGCGTGAGATATTAAATTTGAGAAGCTTATTTTCGATAATGATTTGTAAAACTCGAACTTTGGCATGTTTAGAAACAGCTGCTTGACATGATTGTTAGAGGGGAACTCAATTAATTCAACCTGCAAAGCTGACCTCACTACTTCACTATTTACGTTGAAAGGCATGGTAAAAATATCCAATTCTGTTTGAATGGCACTGAAATCTTGAAATCTGCGTTCGATCGAACTCGCGGGCCGTAGTTTGCCCATCCCTACTTTAGAGCAAAGGACGCACAAATGCTCATAGCTTTGGCAATTTTGATTCGATCAACTTGAAATTTTAAAACACTATTTTTATTATGTTATATATCAATTTAAAATGGAAAAGAAATTTAAATACCTAACCCCCAACTTAAGCACACCATAAAATTCTGTCGGAAAATATTTTCTGTTCTGTTATTATATTCTGTTGGCCGCAATAACCCCAAGAGTAACTGTGTTTTAATGTAGCTATATAAATGCCTTTGTTAGTCGAGCTAATTGAAATTTATAATTTAAAAAACTCATTAAACTATATTATCTTACAATAATTATAATAATTAAAAAATTCTATTCCTTCAACACCAAAAACCTAGAAAATAGTTAAATATTGAGTCAACTGATAATAAAAATGTCAAAAATTACTTTCTGTGTATTCATGTTCATACAGAAATTTGCGGTGTCAATTTTTGATCCAAATATTCGGAGTTTTCCCCTGTCTTGTTAGCTCTCTAATCCAAATATATGTTGTTGTGCTTAACCCAAAGTGTAAAAATGCCCAATAGTAATGTCTTAAAGATCATTATGTCTATACGACCCAAAAAGAAGCGAAAATTTCACAAATCCTAAAAGTCATTAACACTATTTGCTTTTTGGTTACGCTTTCCGCTTCTAATTAGGTTTTCTGTTAAAGTATTGAAAAGATTTATTTTAAAAGCTTCAAATGTTTTTTTTTTTTGATTTTTAAAATAAATTTTAAATAGTCATAAAAATATTTTTTTCAATGAATAAAGACAAAAACCAAAACATTCAATTAACCTAAATATCGAATAATTACTTAAAACTTTCAAGTGATAATAATTGATATTGAAAACTTGTTTCTATCGTTTAAACTATATTTAATTATCAAACACAAAAACAAGAAAAAAAATCCTTAACTGCCGCAACATATTTAGAGAATCAAAACAAAAAAACTATTTTATAAGATCAATTTTAGAAAATTATCTAGACTACGTGTTTTTCTATGAATTTAACTTGGATACTTTTTGGTTTTTTCTAAATATCAACTTCTAGGATCATATTGTCTTAAATTTTATTGTTGTACAATAAAAGCTAAATATACAATTACCCATTTTATGAATGCCCCTGAAATAGTTAATTTTTTTTATCAAAATCGTTTCATCATGGGAGCTTTATTCATTATCTAAAAAGAGCTAAGAGCTCCCTTAAAAAATTTTATCGGAATTCCTATAACAAGAGCTACTCATTATTATTTATATATATGGTATATATCAGGTAAATTCCGAAATTTAAATGTTATTTAAGTTTTGAAAGAAAAAAAAATAAATAAAAAACATATACACACAGAGACATTTTTTTCAGTTTTGTTTTAATTTTTTGGAAAGGTAATAAATGTAATTTTATGGCTTAATTTTAGTATCAACTTAGACATAGCTAATCTTAAAACAATTTTACGATTTAATGTCTCTTAAAGTCAGTTTTTAAGGTCACCTAAGCAAGTAATTACTTGTCGAAAAGTGATAGGATCCATAAAATATTATCGATACATAATAGAAATTTCAATGTATTTGTGTTAAAAATTATATGCATTTCTAAAAATTTAGTTTAGCCGCCGTCTAGCCAATCAATTTGACACCACTTGTTACTGATGTTAGCACTAAATATGTGTTAGGAATGTGACAAAGAATTTCAATAATTTTTTAATTTTTGCAGGAAAGAAAAAAAATTAATTGAATGTACACACACACACACACACGTACGCAAAACAAAATATAAATACAAATATATAAAATAAAGTATGTATATGAAATCTTCCTGGAGGGTCTGTCATGTGGTCTTAACAAAGTTATTAATGTTTACAAATTTTTTACTTTGTTTTTTATGTTTTCAAGTACTAATTTTAGAGAATCTTACAAAAGGTTCATTTTAGGAAAATTAAATGACTTGCAATAACTATTTTACATACCCCTTAAATTGAAAATTTTCGTTCTATTTATCCATTAATCGAACTAATCTAATCCTTTATTAGATAATTATTTAATAACTACGCGGCAAGACTAATTTCTTAAATGTTTAAAGAAACAAAATTATTGATTGTCTATAAATAGTGCTAGATGTTTAGAAGAAGGATGATTAAAGTAAATAACAAGAACTTATTGCATACTTCATATATTCTTTGTTTAAACATGAAGAGAAAAATTTTGTAGTCATGTTAAACAAACAAAGAATCTAGTTCTTTAACTTAAGTCTCAGCCAATCAGAAGTCACGATCTACGTGATTTATTAAAATAGAATCCAATCAAATTTAATCTAATTTAACTAGTTTCACGAGCCTAGTTTTTTCAATTCAATTACTTGAAGGTGCTAAAAGATGAAAAAGTTCACTTTTCACCACTGCTATTTGACACTCAATGTCAAATATTGTTTATTATTTTTTTTTTGTTTTTCAATCGATTGTATCGATACTGATATGTATTATTTTTTAATTTATTTTTTCAAAGGTATTGAAGAGCCAATGCTTTCTAATAAAATTGAACCATTTAATATTGAAAATGTAAAAGATGAAATTTTTGACAGGGTTAAATCTACAGATACTTGTAAAACTATTTTGAAGGATTTGATAAAATGGTTAGTAGTTAGGTAGTGGCCAGGTCATATTCAACCTAAAATATAGAAATAGTTTTTAAATAAATATATAGTTATACTCCTGTTTTTTAAATATGTTACTAATAAACTTTATTTAATTTTTCATATTAACGAATAACACAACTAATTACTTACACTGGTCAACAAAATTTAACTTTTTTTGCGCCAAACGAACTTTTGGGTGTTTTTTTATAATAGAGGCTGCCACTAGTAAAAATAAGCAGTTTTAAAGTTTTCATCACCCGTCCATTTTATTTGGTGGAGGAACATTGATTTTAAAGAAAAAATAACATTTTTCGAGAAAAATTAATAAAAGCACAGCATGGTAAATTATTTTCTGGTTTAATTTATGGTATAAATATTTATTTATATCTGTATTTATTATTATATATTAAAGTCGACGACTTTCTGGAATATTTAGCTTTCGGTTGATCCCTATTGATCGTCCAACAGTAGTCAGCCAACATCCTTACACTCCATCTACCCTGATAACGTTTTTCTATATTTGAAATGTCCTGGTGCAACCTTTGCTTACATCTCCCAAATTTTCAAAATCTAGATGTAAGTCCAGGAAATGGATTTTTAGCGACACATTGCAACCAAAAGTTTTATATGGCAAAAGTAATTCGTTATTCAGTTCTCTATAGTTATCACTCTTATGGTTACCTAAAAAATTTGCAGCTATATTCTTAAAACATTGCCATGCTGATTTTTCCATAACGTTTAATTTTTCTCCAAATTTTGAATCTTTTATTAATTCAGTGATTTGAGGTCCTACGAAAATGCGCTCTTTGACTTTGGCATCACTTATTCTGGAAAATTTCTCTTTTAAGTACAAAAATCTGCTTCCATTTTGATCCATTGCCTTTACAAAATTTTTAAAAAGGCCTAACTTGATATGAAGTGGTGGTAAAAGCACATCAGAAGGGTTTACAAGAAGTAAAGCCTTCACATTTTTCTGCCTAGGGTGTAGAGATTCACGCACTGGCCATATTCTTTCAATGTAATGATTTCTTTTGTCCCTGCTGTCTCATTCGCATAAAAAGCTGCAAAATTTAGTAAAACCCCACTGTAGTCCAAATAGTAAGGCAATAACTTTTAAATCACCCCAAATTTTGTATTTGTTTTTTTTAAGCAATAGTTTCATATTTTCATATATTTATTTCATATTAAAAGCTAGTGCTCCATTATGGAGGAGAACTGCTTTTAAGCTTGTTTTGGACGAGTCTATAAAGTCGCAGTAGACTGACGTATAGATATAGTGCAGAAGTAAAAAGTATGAGGCCCGTGGCATAAGATGCAAAAGCATTGAAATGGACTTAGAGTTATCACAAAAAAACTGAGGGTGATTGAATCAAACTAAGTTCAGTAATATGGGTAGGTAGTTCTAACAAAATTACCTACCAAACTTTGTGTAGAAAAACCAATGTTGACCAGTGTTATTATTCATTTTTTAAATTACAACTAAATAATTTATATTTTTCCTTTATTTCACCTAAATTTGGGCTTTATTTGCAGTTTAAAATATTTCCTATTCGTATTTTTTTCTTTTTGAGAGCTCAGTTAAAAAAACTAGATTTTCTCTGTGTATTAACTCGGGTTCTTAGATTTAAAAAAACCAGGGTCTAGGTAGGCTGTAATTCAAGGGCAGTCGGTCGGGAGTTGACTTTCTTTACTAATTTAATAGTTCGATTTCAGCTTTAAGTAGATAAAATATTTTTTGGGATAAACACCGTACATACACTGAATAAAATAAAAATGCCTCAAAATGTTGGTAGATAAATATATTCGATTGTTGAGTGTATAATTTATTTGAATTTGCTAGAACTGAGTATTTAAATTATTGACTGAAAAATTGACATAAGTAATACTTTTTAGAAAAATAATTGCTAAGAAGAGCAAAAATACCTTCTCCTTTGACAATTTTTACCGGTTATGGACTTTATATCATATTCATTGTGAATATGTCAAAATCCAACTGAACGACGAAACTGGTTTCTATTTATAAAAATATGATAGAAAATTCCCCAAAAAGTTTCCACAAAAATTAGATTTTATTTATCAAAATAGTTCCCTTCAAGAGTAAAAAGTTTATTATAAAGCTTCTCTAATATGGCTTCACTTACTGGCAGGTAAAATAATCTACTTTGTCTCCTTTTTTGATAATAATCAAATCTTTTTCCCTAAAGTATCTTTGTAATATTTTAAGAGCTAATAATCGCTGAGTGGTAAATATTAATAAAATCCGTATCCTGTATAAAATCAGTGTCATATGTATAAGCTGTAATATCCTATGACAACAAAACTATTACGAAAATTGTATAAAACATGTGGAAGTTGAACACCTGCATTTATCATGCAATTTTCCGAAAATAAGCTCTTCGATGGCTTGCGAAAATTCTTTCGAGAGTCTTTAGGCCATCACGGACGTTACCCAATTTTGCGTAACACCTGCTTTATTTTCAAGAGCATGTGTTTTACGAAGTTAGAAATTCTCCCAGTAGGTACATTTTTAAATATTTATAATATAACATTAACAAAAAAATAATTATTTAAAAAATTGAAAATAGGAAGTAAAATAAAATTATTATTTAAGTGGAATAAGTTTTAGAATTAGGCAGTTGAAATTAAGTTGTAAAGTAGTTGTAATTGAGTTGATAATAAGCAGTTGCAGTTAAGTTCAAATTAGGCAGTATTTATTTAGTAGAATTGTATTAAAATTGTATAGTGAATAAATAAAGAAAAAAATAAAACAAAAACAAACATAATAGAAAGAATTTTTGTGTTCGACGTTATAACATTTAAAATAAATAAAAAATATTAAAAAAGATATCCTAACAAATACGCTGGATACAAAAGCATCTTGAAACTCGATTTATTTCGGTGAAACCAAACTTTTTCTCTCTTCATATAGAACAATTTTTTCTTAAATTAATTTTTGGTATTATATATATTTTGAACATCAATAACACGATGTAACAGTCGCAATTTTTGTGAATTTAGGTGTTATTTTTTTAAATTTATGTTTATGGTGAGTTAAATGTTTTAAAGGGGTCTTCTCGTTTAGACGCTTGAATTTTGAGTGTTCTTTCGGACGCCATAAAAACGAACTAATAAATATTTTCAGCTAAATTTTTTTCATGTTAAGTTGAAAATATGAAAAATTAATAATATTAAAAAAAAGTCACAAATGGAAATACTACAGGCCAGCAAAGTTGGGGCTCTCGCAGAAACGGCGTATCCTTGTGTACAGGATTCCAGCCCTCTCAGTAATCTGAAGAAAAAAATCTTCCTTATTTCTTAAACGAGAGGAATGCGGCTATGGCACTACGAAGAGTCTTTTAAAAAAAAGTGCTGTTGCACAAAATGGTGGCAGTTACGTTTCTTTCTTGTTTTTTACACCTTTCGGAATTTAAAAAAAAAAATTAAAACAAAATTGGCAAAAACTTTTCGTTGTGCTATAGCCATATTTCTAAAGAATCTCTGTGCCAAATTTTAATCGAATCGGTTTTATAAAACTTGAGATATTATGTACACGTTTTTGAAAAAACTAATTCGAGAATAACGCGTTTAAAGTTTTAAAGACTGAATTGAACTAAGCACTAATAAGTGTGTGACAAAATGAGGTATAACTCCGAAAATAATTCGAATTTCTAAAAACGAGGAGTTTCCCTTAAAGTGATAAAAATTCAATACATAAAACAATTTATTTCTTTTTTCCTATTTGGTATACATTTGGAATTAATAATTATTATTCTCAAATGTATGCCGTGAGAGAAATTTTCAACTTTATAATAAAAATTATAATAATTATAGTAAAAAGAAAGACTTGCGTCAAAAAAAATCATTTATTCGCTAGTTTTTAAATATTTTCAAACAAAATATATTAAAAATTCTTCAAAGTTGAGCCAATTTTTTTTCAATGTGCCTTTTATGTTTTAAGGCATAGAAAATAAAAAAATAGTATAAACTACACGAAAACGCTAGCATTAAATTTTACTGACATAGTTTGACTGGTTTTTTCATCACCAACAATCTAAAAACTGTTCTAATTCATGAACTATAAATAAAAACAAATCATTATATTTCAAGCCTTAGTAAATTAGACCTTAATTTAATATTTACAGCGGGATACTAAAAAAATATATTTCAAAGGATTCAGTCGGATATATTTCAATACCATACCATATGGCTCTTAAAATTTTTCTAAGAATATATCTTCAATTAAATTTAATGAAGGTTTAATCATCTATAAATTTATAGTTAGAATTTTTATTTTCTTTTTTTAATTTATGCTAAATGTCCTGAATTTTTATCAGAAAACTTGCGTTAAATGCCGCACTTATGGGCCTAATAGCTTAATCGATTATTAGATCGATATTTAAAAAGTATAAGAATAATTTTTATACCTAGATATATATATATATATATATATATATTAAGTATGCCGTATCGACATAAATTTGAATCACTTTCCCAAGCCTGTCATATTTTTCTCGCAAAGTAACCAAGTTTAGACCCTCTTGCTTATTATCCCAAATCAAATGGCTATATGGGACTTCATTGAATTTAAAACGATCATCTGGCGCCATCAACGGTTTGGTCTGGTTAGTAGGTCTCTTTCTCAACTAGAAATACACTTGTACCACACAAGCATTCGAAAATCATTTAAAACAAAACAACATAATTTTTTTGGTTTTGTTTTTTTTTTTCGATTTTTCTTCTTTAAAACAAAACATTTGACTTTTTTTTTCATAGGTAGTAGAAATCATTATTGCTTAGATTCCCATAAATTAATGCCTGAGTCTGCCTACTCTCTCATCGAAAAACGGCCTTCTGCTTGAGATGCGTGCACATCCGTTAAAATATACAAAACCAAACGCTAAAACAAAAGGTCAAAATAAGATTTTTTTAATTAATTGAAACTTCTTTTTCAAATGTCCGTTTCTTTGGCTCCAAAATTTTTAGCTTAAAATGAAAATATGTTTATTGGTAAATTTGTCTCGACATATCTACATACCTGTAAAATGGGAATCAAACAGAATCTGTTTGTGTGAGAGAGAGAGAGAAAAAAAGATCGTAACAATCATTTGAATGTAAATTTGATAGGGCTCTAGCTCACCACCTTTTCTTTTTATTATAGTGAATTAACATATAATAACTGGATCCATAATCGGCCAAAAGAGACCTGACAACATGTAATTTTCAACACCTCGTTTTGAGAGTTTTCGCTGTTCATTTTTTTGTTTTTTTAGGGAGGTCAATGTGATTAGTAGGTAGACACCGATGATAGTGATGATTAACGGATGTGATATTCGTGAATCATGCAAGCGGTTCTTTTACTTAAAAACGTTATCTTATTCAGTTTTGTTTTATTTATTTAATTTTGTTTTGCTTCTGCTGTTGTTATTATTTCGAGAAGCTTTTAGTAAAAATGTTAGCACAGAATTAGCAGACAGTATTTGCCAATTTTTTTTTTTTTAGAACCAGTTAAAACAAATGTTGATAATGCACGGTAGGGGGTTTTTTAAAATTTGATTCTTGTTTATCCAAATTAAACAAATCTCTTAATGGCTAAGAAAATAAAAAAAAATATTCTCTTTATTTTCCTAATTGCTTAAAAGATATTCAAAATTTTATATACTCAAATTTATGTATTTGTTTTTTAATAAATATATAAAAAGTAATTATTTATAATTACAAAAATTTATAATAATTTGACCTAAAAAGCTAACTACAGTTAATTCGATTTGAGTATTAGAAACACAATCGAACACTAATAATTTAAATTTTTCGAAACTTGTTATAAAATGTATTTTCAAGATTTAACCAGTTAACTGTTGAATTTAATTTTAAAAATTTTCTCACAGTGCACGGAATCAATATCAAGCGATTACGTCTGCACACAACGAATGAAGGGCAAAATGGTCCTATCCCAAATTTTATAAAAAACGAAGAATTAAATTTTTATTTAAGAGAAACTTAACAATTTATTTATAAAATAGTTTTCATAGTCATTGATAATGAGGACGAACGCACCGTAAGAGAGATTTAGTTTGACGTGTATACACGACAAATGCGTTTAACTATAGTTAATAAAGCCGAAAAGAGTAATCATTTAGGTTAGGTTAGAGCCCTAATAATAAGCAATCTATCATCCTGAGTAGAAATCTCTATCCATAAAGGTATGAGGTAATATAAGCCAAAAATGCCATATCCTTTATAAAAATACCTTAACTACCAAGTCATTTAGCTTTTACTTTTTTTTTTTTACCAAAAAAACCTTTGAACAACAATTTTAACGAGCTCTATTTGATTTCTTTTATTACTGTTTGTGTTGATTGTGTTAAAAGCGCTATCTAGCCATCCTAGTACGGGCAGAAAAACATTGCAAGTTAAAATTGCAAGAATAATTTACCAGCGACCCGGGAGTCTATACTTTACAAAAACTTTTCAACCATGTATGACCAAATTACGTAATTTATGAATTGATGAACAATTTGATAACAGTCATGAAAGTCGAGCTTTATCTCCTTTCAATCTGATTGAAAATTTAAAAGAATCAACGCGATCAAATCTATTTTTAATTGAACATATCTCAATCAAAAAGTCATGAAGTGAAAGTTGTTAGTTAAAATAAATATAAAAACTAGTAAAACATCGGTTCAATACTAAAGAGATAAGTTTTTTTTTTTTATAGCAGAGAAGGAAGTAGGGTTATAATATTATTCTGGGTTTCATCAAGTTAGAATTAAAGTAGTAACAAAGAAGCTAAGACACAATCTTGAAAAAAGAATCTACTCATTTAGTATTTTTATGAGCAAATGCTTAATGTTGCGTTTATTGTGCTAAAGTTTTGGACTCATATTTACTTTACAGAATCTTAAAATCCCGATAAAAAAATAATTATCAATGATTTTATTATACATGAGAGTAAACATAAGCTGTGCTGGCGATTTTTACGGCATTTCTTAAACAAAATTTATTAATATTTCCCTTGAGAAAGTTGACATTAAAACTCAACTTCATTGATGAAGGATGGATACTTTTCAATCATATTGCCTATTTATTTGCGTTACGATTTTGTTTTAAAGGATTTTATTGCCACACTATTTTATTAAGGATTTTAAAAAATAAATACTTTCATTCGTGGTATGGTCGTGACCTAAGTTATTTTTTCTCATTAAGTTAAAGAATACCAGTGCAAGTTACCATTATAAACTGCTGGGAAAATAAATCCTTGTTTCATGATATAATAAGCCCTATGAACTTTAATCTAAAGATTTTATCTTTTCATCATTACAAAAAAGTTTGAAATTTGAGCACGATTTTTAGGAAAAATTTCCTCAAAAATCTTACCTAATATTCTTTAGTCTTATAAGCTCATCACTCTTTGCACAAGTAACTTAAAAAAAAAAAAACAAAATAAAAATTAAAAACATTTTTTCCTTTCTCAAATATCTAGTCAAAAATTTATCAAACACTTTTGATCACTGTTGATAATGAATGCTATGAGCACAAACGATGTTACAACATAAAATCTTTAAATACATGATATAAAAACAAAAAAAAGAAGAAAAAATCGAGAGCCCCACACCACACCAAACATAAGAAAAGAGGTCTAAAAGTCGATCGATTGATCAACCCATTGTCTTTACGGGTCAGCAGGTGGTCTCGGCGCCAATTTTTGTTACTTAAAATGAAATAATAATGAAACAAATCTCAAGCATGGGGTCTTTTCTAGGCCGTTTTGATGGTGACGAATTCAATGAAGAAAACCAGCATATTGATATCGTCCAAGAATCAGTAAAAACTATATATATATATATATAGATACAGGATCACATACCGAAAGGTAATAATCTACTGATCTTTAACTTAAGATACATGCGTATATCGTTAACAGGCTTGTTTGACACACAAGATCGACCTCTGATCAAGATAACATTAGACAATCTGACCGGTAAAAAGATGAAGAAGCCGTATATACTAAAAGAAGCTACTAAAACAAATGGGATATAAGATTTGATCCTCCTCATTTAGCTAAGATTTTCTCAAATATAAACACAAAAACATAATAAAAAAAAACAACAACAACAAATTAAAAATAGTTATATATCTAAAATTTTACTTGTAAATATATGTATATATATAAATGTATATTTCATTTGAATTCAGATGTATTGGTAATAATTTATTGGATTCCCATGCTATAGAAACTTAATATTGTGAAAAAGGTATCAGTCTTTTTCTTATAATAACAACTACTACTGCCAGTATCGAGGATTTATTGCATTTAAGAAGACACAAATTCGACAAGTGCTGAGAGTTTTATGGGAAATACATTTGTTAATTTATCTGCTGATTTTTTAGAATCCTTTTATTTGATGCCGGTATAAGTAAATAATAGTTTTTGATTCTATATTTAAAGATATAAAAGTAAGATGGATAAATTATTTTACTTTCATTCTTAATTGATAGGGTTTGAAAAAACAAAAATACTGATTTTTATATTGAATCTTAAAAATTGTTTCAATTGTTTTAAAATTGTCCTTTTACTTTATTTTAATTTAAGCCAGCTATAAACCATATCTTATGAGACTATAGTTATCAAAATATTTTTAGCAAAAAAATTGTACTATAAAATTGAATTAAGTTTAATTTTAAAATAAATTTGATTAAAATCATTTTCTATAGTCAAGGAAATAAGGATAAAACAATAATTAATAAGAGATGAATTTGACCACCCTACTTTAATGGTTTTGAAGAGAAAAATATAAAAAATAAAGCTGTATATCTTTTTTATAAGCTTTTAGAAGGAAACAAATAGGCTTCATCCGTTTATGAAACTATCAGCGCCAGGAAAAAAAACAAACAAGGAAAACTGTTTTTAGAATAAAAATCTCCGAAAAAGCTTTAGAGTTACATAACAACAATGAAAATAAAAGAGCTTAAAGATCTAAACAACCTAAGAATTCAGTTATGCTTCAACTTTTTTGCTTTTTGTTCAATGATATTTTTATTTATAGAACATTATTAAACTCTTATAATAAAATAAAATTCAAAACTTAACACAAAAATCAACGTAAGAAAACGTAAGAAAACATTAATAACAGCAGAGTGTGCTCAGGCATTAAATTTGATTTGAGTAGCTTTACTTAAGGCTTTATGATGATATAAAATCTTGCAGTCTTTTGATTTCACAATCATTAATCATTTTAAGACTCTCAAAAGATGATCTTAGAATGTCATCAAGATAGGCTGGTCTTTGGTCACATAGAATATCATAGCCACAAATTAAAGTTCTGGTATATTCCCCTTTGATCGCATGTCCAAACTAATATTTGAAACAAAGCTCTATGCTCTATGTGACCATAAGTTTTAGCTAATAGAAGCTGGTCTTTGATCAAATATACGCCCATATGAATCTGGCAAATATATTTTTATGAGAGGCAAAACATTCGACAACAGACAGCTGCCGCGCGGCTCGATTTAAATTATGCTTAAGACTTCTTTAATTATTGCAAAATATTGATAACATATCTAATTCATTTTTTATTTTATAAAACATAAAACTATAGTCATTTTTGTTACTCTACCGTAATTCTATTTTATTGCAGAGCTGAACATTTGTGTATCTTTTGTTATTTTGCTCCGAAACATACAAATTTTTGTTTTTTTTTACAATCTCCAAAAACTATTGTAGATTATCATTAACACTTGTGATATTTCTATTCTCTTAAAACTGTCAAAACTAGTTCAGGACACAACATTACACCTAATTCTATGAAATTATTTAACGGAAATAAATTTATCTGGGTACTAAATTTTTTTCATTAAACCTGATCAAGTATTACTACATAATATTTGATAGTAAAACATATTTTATGTGCAGAACAATGATTGATTATATATACATAACATTTCAATTTAATTAATTCAAAATCTTTAAAATCAAATGATTTTCAATGATTTTTTATAATTTTGAAAACGATAAAATAAAATTGAAAAATTATCAAATTTTGAAAGGCAAAGAGTTTGATGTTTTTGAAAATTTTTCCAGGTCAGCTGAATTTTTTAATTATAGGAGAGAAAATATTATTTTTAAAACAATAGAGCTTTTTTTTAATAGCTTTTATCAATTTATTCATAAAAAATATCGAAATCTAAATTTTAGGGACATATTTAAGTCATAAATTAAAGTTATCACCCGGAATCAATTAGTGATCAAATAGAATTTTATTTTCTGTTTATACAATATTTATAAAAATATATATATATAAATTTGAAAGGAATGAAAGTATTTGAATATTTTTAAACATCAATTAATTAATTAAGCCGAAAAGAAATTAGAAATCGCCACAAATAAATCAAAACTCTAGCTAACTCATAACTTTAATTTTAGATCCTTATATTGATTTTTAAAGAAACTCTTTCTAAAATTCAAAAGTTATTTTTCTTGTGATCCTATTTCGATAATATTATTTAAATAAACTAATTATTAACAATATTGTCACCTTTTAATGTGTATAAAAGAATTTTGATAGTTTTTAAATATTTAAATATTCAAATATGAAATTTAAGGGCGTTAGTAGTGACTATTTAAATGATAAAAAAGAAAACAAAAAACAGAACACCAAAAAAATACATTTCAGAAGCTGTTTTTATGTTATTCAGTAATAACCAGTAATATTTCACAGATAACGGACAAAATAAAAAACAAAAAAAAAACGAAGAAAAAAAGAAATACTGTTGATAGATTTAAAAGATATTGGAGCAAGTGTTAAAATTAATTTGCATAAACAAATTTAGGAGACAAGGCAATTGTGGGTAGAAGAACTCTTTAAATTTGGTTATTGAATAAAAATATTGAATAAAACATGAACTGTATAGCCCTGGATTCTAACTGAATATATCTAAAAAATGTTAATTTACAATGAATTATTTGATGAGTGTTAATGAGAAAAATAGATGCTTTTGAGGACAACAATGAGCTAATTGATTTTACTAATACAAATATGCATAACAATTATATATTAGAGATTTGTTTTTTGATAATTATTAGTTAAAAATTTTGACTAACGTTATACAAAAAAAAAAAAAACAAAAAATTATCAGCAAATACAAATTGGTCTATGAAATCAAATAATAAATTAATTTGATCAATTTATTCTTAGATCAATTCTAAAAAAAAATATTAGTTAAAGTCACTGTACTGCTATTGATTATAATTGATTAATACTAATAAATGAAATTTAATCATAATAAGCTCACATAATTCATATTTGTATGGTGTTTACACTCATGTTTAGTATGAAAACTTCAAGCGAAACTAATTTTGCAATATAGTTTCGATACTACCTAACCTAATATATATATATTATATTTGTTTCAATTTCCGCATAATTTACTCAATAAACATAACTTATTATATTTTCGGAATAAGCTCTTCCCAGCAAGAATTTGTTCTATCAATAGACGAAACCGCAAAAAAGCTTGGGAAAAAATTTACTACCGTGAACGATGTATTAGCTATTAATTTTATTTAGGATGTATGTCGGAATTTTAACCTGAAGGTTAACATTTGTTGCAGCAAAGTTTACCAGGAAAAATTCGGAGTGATATAAAGTTACAGTGTTTCTTACAGTAGTGTTTTATAGCAAAAAGCAATTAGGCTTCTTATTTACAGCTGTTATTTGTAATAGAAGAATTTAATACTATCGATTTAATAACAACAACAAATTTAGTGTAAATCCAGTATTTGATTTATTTTTCCATAGTTCCATAGTTTCCATAGTTCTCAGTTAATCTTCAATGAATTCTAGGATACATCCATAGTTACAGCGGAAAGTAGAATTGGTTAAAATTTGACACTATTAGGTAAAATTGGCCAAAGAGTTTTAATTTATAGGTGTATTATAATTTACTATACAAAAAATTGATTTTTATGCATGTTTTTAAGTGTTGTACGTAATCTTGCTTTCACTAATCACTCTTGAGTTTACTTGCGCCTTTGAGTCAATCGATGATTAACTAATCTATAAGTTAACTGAGAACTGTAAAACCTGACTACAAAATTTTTTTTTGACAAAAAATAACCACAACCAACATGTAAATTGGCAAAAGAGTAGTTTCAATGTTTTACGTAAGAGCAATTAGAAATAAAGTCTAATCTTGTTTACTAATAAGAATTATAAGAAATTAGAAAAATTGCAACCAGGACTGGGATTCTGTCTCGGTGAGAATTGAGAATTACAAATTTTGACATATTTGCCACACATTGTATGTCAAAATCCGACTTTCTCATTCTCACGTTAACTTCTCACCCAGACAGAATCCCAGACAGAATCCCAGCCCAGGAAAAGGGAAGTAAAATCACAAGAGCTATTCATTAGTTAAGATATCACTCATTGGAACATAATTACACACAGTATAATTATCCTTCACAAATTCCAAGCTATACTTGATGAAATTTTATATGTTATACCGCAAAAATTAAAGGAATGTGAAGTCGGAGAAAAGTTTTGTTGACCTTTTTAACAATATAAAGAAATATTTTTGAAAAGTATTTGTAATAAGTCGCAAAATTAGAAGCTTCTAAAAGAATCTTCAAAGTCCACGAAATTTCTCCTTCCATTTCACCTATCTGTTCTAATGAAACGGTATAGTATACTTAAACGGCGTATAACTTTCCCGAATACTTTTGGCGACTTGGATTTCATTGCGAAATCTAATCAGTATTGTTTGAGTTGTAACGTTTTGTTAACTTCCCTAACATAACATGTTTTGCAAGGCAGCATTAATCAACGAACTCGAGCTAACCATCAAAGGCGGTTATTTTTTAATGATTTTTGACATAATAAATATTTTATTTTTTAATTAATGGTAGTGTTCAATAATTATTTTCACACTTTAGCTCACTAAAATTAACAATAGGTGCATTAAGTATTATTATTGAGCCAAATTAGATTAACAAATTATAGTATTCAAGCTAGAAATATATCAATTAAATTAAAATTAAACAATTTTTAAAACTAACAAATATATATATATATATATATACCTAAACGCATACAAGCAAAAGCATTTTTTGATAATATTTGAGAAATTGCTTGTCACTTCGTTTAATTAGATCCATAGGGAAATTTATAAGTTTGAAAATTCATCTTAAGGCAGTTTTTATACGTTACATTAGAATTTGGCTACTCGATATTTTCAAAAGGGAAGTGCTATAGCTGTTTTTTTTTTTTTCACTTTTTTATTTATTTTATTCTAGGTTAAATATTTTCCTATAAAAACGAGATAGTTCTGCTATAATTATCATAAATACTATATGTTATGTATTAACAGCCTTTGTTATAAGCTTTTTTTTTCAAATATTTCCCGGCCAAATCGGGTGAAATTAACCGTTCCGAAAGCTTAACTAACGATCGTATTGGTAAATTTACCTGTTTAGATGAAAGTTAGCAAATATCGGTTAAGCTTGTATTACTTTTTAGCATAAGTTATTTAACGACCATATCTCTTTTCAAAGAAAAAGCTTGAGGAGCCTCTATTAACTTCAGCCATTTAAGCAGAATTATTCTTTAAACAATCATAAAACGATATAACAAAACAGGCAACAGGCAATCAAATGATTTCTTATAGGAAGCTTCAATGATACGATAATGTTATTTGTTTATTGAGACTTAAGTTTCCCATAAGTAACACTAAAACTTATATTATTACTATATATCATACTTCAAACTTAAGCTGTCTATAGCTAATTTTATGGCATAAAATGTGCCTGCGGTCCTACTGTGAAAGAGGCTTAGAATATCAATAGGAATAATTACGTGCCTGTTATGTTTAGAATAACAGAATGATCTCGGATACGTACAAATAATTATTAATTCCAAGAAGTAGAAGTATTTTCTTAAAATAATAGCTAATTTCTTCAGACACAATTTTTTTGAATTTCTTAAAAATTGTTGCTTAATTTAAAATATAAGTAGAGTTATTTATTTCTTTAAATTTACCTGTTAATTCAGCAACAGACCCTAATGATTAAATGATATACGGGAAAGAAAACCAAAGATAAAATGAGCTGCGACTTGAAATTTTACACACGGGAAAAAATCCTACGGCCACTAAAATTTATTTAAAAAATGTTATTCTAATTTGATCTTACAATTAGATTAAGTTTAAAATAGATTTCATGATTTCATTAAACGTTTTTCTCTCGACAGTATTTTAAAATTTAGATCAAATTGATTTACAATTAGCTAAAGTTCTTTACTTACATAAAACTTTATAGTTTCAAAGATATTTAATCGATTGCATTGAATTAAATTATTACCCATAAAAAATTGATTAAAGCTTATCATAGATGAACCGCAAAAAATTACAATTTTAATTGACAAAATTCGTCGCAAATATGTATGTTGAATTTCGCATAAATTATTTGGGCGAAATTACTTTCTTTTTATACAATGTCAGATAATGTATTAAGATCGATAATGCAGTTTGCCGGCATTTCTCAAGTTTGACAAGTAAAATCGCGGGAAAAGCATGACTTTCATGCTCGTGGTTATATAGATGAGATTTTGTAACTTTTGTGAAGTTGAATAAAGAAAATAATATTTATTAATATTCAGCAGAGCGTATAAAATAACTTTAAAACTAAACTTAAATATTTATTTAAAAAATGAATTTGATTTACATTTCTAAACTGTTAAATAGCTTACAATTAGAGTAATTAACAAATAAGGTTTTTTTATATATACAAATTTTAATTTTTACAATGAAATCTATAGAGCATGGGCTGTGATGAAATTCGTACAAGCGAATTCAAGAAAAATTAATATTTTTTGAAGGATTAAAGGTAGTTTGATTTTTAAATCTAGCATTTTTATTATTGAAACTTTTTATTTGACAGAAGAACTACATATCGTTAACAGCAATTAACTTGCAACACGTCCAGTTATTGTTGGATCTTTGGATAAAAATATAATGCTGGAACTTCAATTCAAAATATTTTCAGTATTATATTTTTTGACCGCATTCAGAGACCATTCATCTGTGGCTTGTGGATATTAGATATTATTCTCTATGAATCTTTGAATAAACGGTAAGTAATTGTAATAATTTTTATTTAATGAAAATTATAAATTTTACTAAGATTTTTTAATTTAAATAACAGATGTGTGTAATACAAATATATTAAAGGATTAACTATTTTCTAAAGTGTAGGTTAATAGAATAGCTCTTCCATTTAAAGATGCAATGTATGTTTAATACTTAAATAATTTCACTATGGCGTTTTTCCGTATTGTTTTTATACTTGATTGATTTGAAACTGAGTACAAATCTTCCAATTTTATATGAAAAATAAACCTTAGGTAATCAAATCATATATCTTATGAATAAAAGTATAATCTGTGAAAATGTGAATAATAATAGGTTCTGGAACGTCAGTTGAGCTATTTAATATGACCTGTTCTCTACCAAATTTCCTCTTCCTCCTTTAGTTTCTATTCTGCATGGGGCATACATATTTTCGTAAATATCTTTTATAAAAAGTAGATGAAAATAAATCAAAATTTTTAGTTGTATTATGTATTAGCAATTTAGTTAGGAATATATGCAATGTTTTAAAGGCTGAAAAAATATTTTTATAGCATTTTGTGCTTTTTCAAACGCAGTTAAGGGAACTCAAAAACTTATCCATTTTACAAACTGCGCCCAGCCAATTAAGTTATTATAATTTACTACATAATTTTCTTTCGTTTGCCAGTTTGATAATTTGTTTTTGTTTCAACGAATTCTATAGAATGTGAAGTGGATAACATCCATCGCTAATAGGTTGTGTTTCGATCTACTTGCATATCCGCCATTTAATTTTTCTTCAATGTTGGGCATATCTTTCCTATTCTTTTTAAATTGTTCCAAATTGTATTGTGCTTTTTTTTATGTAGTAGATTGTATTAACGAGGATTCGTGTATCAGTTGTCAGTAGCAAGTGTGTGACCCTTATCTACATATATATGCCTAGAGAAATGTCAAAGTAATATTTCCAGATTGTCAAATTAATATTACTTCCTCAGTGCTATCATTATTTTTTCCAAAATAAATTATGAAGTCTAGTACATAGCCGGTTTTGCAATCGCAAATAGCGGATGACTTAATGCCAAATTTACTTCAAATCTGATGAAACGTATTACTTGAAGAATAGTCTTCCCTTATACAGTAAAAGACTTATATCAATGCAAAACCATTCATTTGTATGAAATGATTTAGCCAATGAGTTTCTCAGTTCAGTAACTACCGGTCTTATTTTTATCAAAGGATCCTGCGAATTCATATTATTTTTATCATTAAAGTGCAACATTTTTAGTAATGTTTCGTTTTTAACTCCGCGCATTAATTTTGGAAAAATTGCAGTTTTTAAAACTCAATACTTTGTATAAATGTGTTTTTCATTCTGGAAATTAGCATAGTAAAAACAATAAATAAATACATATCTGAAGTAGAAGTATCTGTCCAGGTATTTACACGTGAATTAGTTTTATGTATTTAAGTTTGTGCTACATTTTTAAGGAAATTATTTGTTTATTTCGCAAATGACAGTAATTAAATTTTTAGGGAAAAATATCTTTAATTCATCTTAAGGAGTGGGTTCTTTCGATAGGTTTACTTTTATCCCTGAATTTGATTCATTGGAATTATATAGTTTTGGTATAAAATATTTCATAGACCATGAATAGTTTTCTGGCGTATTATTAGATATTTAATAAACATTTTCTTGGCTAAGTTTTCGAAGATGTCTTCCTCTTTGCTTATATGTAAGTAGCTCTTCAGTTTATGAAATCTCTAGCTTTGCAAGTTTTTATATTAATAACTACCGTCTATTTCACTGTTTATTTTTGATTTCTTCGGAATCCGAAGATGCATGAGACAAAGCCCACGTCCTTTTTTTTTCAGAAGTTTTAATTTCCACTGTTTTAAATTTTTAATAAAAATTCCATCCTATATTTAGTTTGTTTATTTGTCATAATGTTGTATATAAATTACAAAGTCACATATAACATTTAAGCATTTTTGAAGTAATACTAAAAAGCGGTACAAAATGTCCAGAATACATACGTAGTAGCTACTCTTATAATCTCTGTACTGTAAGGTGACCAACTTTTTTCCAATGAAAAGGAGGACAAAAATAAATTGAATAAAAAAAATTGTTTCAAAAGTTTTATTGGGAGGTGATACTAACAATGAGACAATATATTTATATGTGATCATTAAATTTTATTTAAATTGGTACTTTTCTATGCTATGAATAGTTTTTTTCAATGTTTCGTTTTCTTACAACATTTTAGAAATATCTGAATAAGACATATGTTTCAGATTAAATTTTACCGTAAGGGCTGCAGCTAGAGTTTCTACATTTAATCTTGATTTTTCAGAAGTCCAAAAATCATTAGCAATTGAAAAGACTCTTTCAACTGCTGCAGTAGTTCTAGGGCAGCACAACGTAAATTGTATTAGAATAAATAAATTTTTGCATGGAATATGTTCATTTTTGTAATGGCTGAATATTTCTACCTATCTTCGATCAATTTCAACGTAATTATTTTCCCATTGTAATATTTTTTTCGGAATTTAAATATACATTTAGTTTTCAAATTTCTTCAAAGAGGAAATTATCATCTATTTTAATGTTTGGCATTTCGTTAGATAAAAACTCAACACAAGATTCAATATCTGCCCAATGTACTGGCGATGAAGTTTAAAAACACCATTTAAAACTGTTGTCACTGGTAAAGTTTGTTTCTAACCATTCTTCAATATACTGAAAGCATGTTTGGTAAAAATTTTGGGCTTCTTTGATAAACTTTTTCGTTATGCCTGGATTTGATTCCTCCAAATTTGTCAGTTTTCTTTTTACAATTAAAGGTAAAAATTTTTCTTCAAAACGAGATTTATATTGAAGGATAACGCCATTCAAAATAAGACTTACTTCTGTAGCTGAAATGTGATCACCTTCAATTTTTTGAGTAGTTTGGTGAAAAATAGAAGCTTGATTATGAACAAAATGCAATAATATCGAAAAGGAGGACATTTGGGAGGGCACTTTTCAAGGGAGGACAAAGCTTAGAAAAGGAGGACGGTTGGTCACCTTATGTACTGTATACGGCAGCGACAATTTGCATGTGCAATAAGTGCACAAACACAAATCTTATGAACAATTCTGTTAAACGATTTCCATGAAGAAATTCAAACGGTTAATAATCGTTATATCTTTAAACTTACAAGCCTATCAAGATGTTTATTATAAATGAAAAATAACTCATACATTCCTCCTTACAAGGAACAGGTAATGCATATATTGTCCGCTGTGCATTGCATAAAGTTTGAATTGTGAAATACCGATTTTTTTAGAAGTTCTTAGATAGAAGATTTAGCTAGTGCTGTACGCAGCTTTCATACCAATAACTTTAAAAAAACATTTGTTGTTAAAAGGGTTAGGAAGTTATTTCCACAAATTACAATATTTATATTTCATTTTCGAAGGTAATTTGCCCATTTCTTTATATATATAACGTGAATGTAAATTAATTACTTTTTTTTGTAGTCAAAATACAATTTCTAAATCGATAAAGTAGTAAGAAGTGCGCGCAAAGTAACTAGTGTCATCTATTTGTCAACTTGCAATTTCGAATATCCACAATGCGGCTTATTTTGACTTTGACAGCTACTAATTTAATTGACATACTGCAAATTTTTTGTACATTGTAATTAATGGCCGCGCGTTATTTTTCACCTAAAATCTATAATAATAATGTTAAATAATTTAATTATAATGTGAAAATTTAATGTTATGGATAATAAAATTTAATATATGTTATTTTAGTGTAAATTTATTGCGATATAAATTAAATTAGCTGACATTTTTGACTTTGATCAAACCGAAGAAGAAAAAAAATGTTTACACAAACAGAATCAAAAGATAATTTTTTACAGCAAACAAAAGCAGCACGTGAAGAACGTGCTTTAGAAAAAAAACGCGAAATAGCTGCTATTAAAATACAAGCTAGAATTCGAAAATTTATTGTACAACGAAAATATCAAAAAGTAGTTTTGTAAGTAATTTAATGGAAAAATAATAAAATTTTAAATACTTAAATTTAAAGGAGAAATATATATATATTATTTATAGAAATCAATTTGACGAAGTCTTTGATCAGATCAGAACAGATGATATAACAACAATTAATAAAAATACTGACTTTAAACCAGCGATACAAGTTTATGAAGCTAGCACAAGATTTTTAACAATTTTTAAAATTGACAATTGTGAATATAGAAACAAATTGGAAAAATTTTGTCGCTATATTAATTTATCAGTTGAATGTGATAATTTAAAATATAGTTATATTAGTTTAGCACTTAATAAAGACCTAAGGTTTGTCTTTTTTAATATTTAATTTATATTCCATATTTAATATGGATTTTTTTTCTTCTTAAATTTAGCCTTACTTGGCTTAAACATATAAAAAAAGTTCTTTGGACATGTTGTAAAGTGCTTGAAAAACTAAAACCAGGTAAAAACTACTATTAAAATGTAATTAATAGAATCTTATGGTCTATAATATGTTACATGTGTGTCATATTATAATAATACACTTGCATTTTACATATGTAATTTCTAAACTGATCTTTAAAGTTTATTTTGTTTTATTTTAAGGGATTGTAGGGGACAATGATTTTAAAAAACACTTTTTTTCACAGCAAGCTATTAAATAACTTTTCAACCACAAAAATATTTAGAAGTTTGACGTGGCAAAACATTTCCCAAGTCGTCTTTCAAAAAAGCCAATTTATGGTTATCAATATATCTATCTGAACGTAGAAATATCTGAAATCAAGAAACTCAAGTGTTAACCGTTTGAAGTTAAAACAATGATTTTAATGAACAAATTTTTTGATTCCTCTAATTAATATAAACAATAAAAGAAAGAAAGTCACTATTGATTCTTCTTAAATCTCATAATAAAAAATTAAAATAATTTTTTTTTATAAAAAGAAGAAATTATTAAAGCTTTAATCAACAATATTTCTCGCATTTAATTCTAAGAAATTTTAACTTTTACAGAAAATCATTCAGAAAGTATATCAATAGCACTTTATCTTAATACATTAATTGTATTTACATCACCTAAAACATGGGCTGTGATAAAAAACAAAAATATGACAACAATGCTAGCAGCATTTCAAAAAATTTGTTTCAATATTCAAGGAGAATTAGTACAAAATGGTTTTTTTCTTGTTTTAAGGGTAAATATATTAATCAAATAAAATTTTATTTATGACATTTATTATCATTTTTACATCTTTTAGACTATATTATTAAATGGTTCTATAAGAGAAGGATTATCCTTAAAAGCAGTATCACTTAAAGCTTTAATAACTCTTGCTACACGTCCAGTTATTGATGGATCATTTAGTAAAAATATTATGTCACAATTTTTATCAGAAATAATATCAGTACCTGCTCTAATATGGCATTTAGAAACTAATGCACCAGAATGTTTAGAGATATTTAAAACACATGATATTTTTTGTAAATCTTTAGATATATCAACAGATTTCAAATGGTTTGAAACATTTGCAGCTAGTGTACCGGTAAGAGAATATAGTATAACTTTTTTTAAATAATAAAAGTCAATATAATTTAGAAAATTTTCGGTATTCAAAATGACATAAATCATTTTTGTTTTTATTTTTTTTATTTAAGGGAACGCGAATTGTAGCATTTCTTGGAAATATTATACATTTATTTTATTTGCAAGGATCTGATAGTGCGAAATTAATTGGTTATCCAAAAATAACGGTAAATTTAATTTAATAATTTGTTATAAAAATAAATAGATATCTAAAAAAATTTATTTTTTCTTTAAGACAATAATAACAAAACTTTTGCAACAAATACCAGAAACGGTCAGTTCTAAATCAGGTACAGTAACACAATGGCATGATTTACTTGGTTGGTATTCACCAGTTAATGATCCTGCACAAAATCAAAATGTTTCATTAATTAAAAAACAATTTCATTTATTATGGGGTAATCGTTGTATTAAATTATTACTTGGTGATAAATTAAAAGAATTAAGTTCAAATTATGAAAGAATTGAATTTCAAATACCAACACAAAATACTGGTAGTAATATTATACGTAAAGCGATTGAACGAAGTACTACTAAATCAAATTTAAATAAAAATTCAAAATTATGGAGAAAATTAAATTCAACTGATGTTATTCATATTGCTGATGTTTGTACAATGTATTATACAGCATTAAGTACAATAACACAATTAAAATTGGATATATTATCAGGTAAATTTATCAATTGTATTTTATAATATTATTTAAATTTGATTTTAGTAATTTTATTAAATGATTTTTTTTTATATTAATCCAAAATAATCCAACAATTTTTTTGATGCTGTTAAATATTCGTATTAGTATTTGAGATGTTTAAAGGAATACACTTTTGTAGCGTTAACTAGGTTTCTTCCTTTCAAAGACAGTTTACTATTTGCCTAAAAAAAAAATAAAGTATGATAAATTATCAACAAATTTAATATTCAAAATATCACATTATCGCCTGGTTTCACAGTAGAAACTTCGGTATAGATTTGCGTATCTGTCATCTTAAATTTCCTTAAGGAAATTTTAGATTTCACAGTTAAGCTAAGTTAATAATTTTCACGACTTAAATTTAACATTAAAAATTATTTTAATTCCTTAATTTAGCTCTGTGAAGTAATTAAATATTAATTAAAACAAAATTAAGCAGTATAAAACAAACGGATTCTTTAATGCCAATAGATATAATAAGCTGTTGACTGTTTTTTTAAATTACTTTTACCTTCAGTGATGCATCCTTGTCTTCATATAAGAAATTATTATTTTTCAATGCGTTTTTCTGAATTTTTTTCTATATAGACGAGGACGATTACTTGTATTCAACAAAAAAATTCTAAGGCATTGTTCAATTTGATTATAACTGAACTTAGCTAAGAGATAGAATTGATCCCCTTGATATAAACCCTATTTATATCACCACGGTAGATCCAATTCCATCACATAAAAAGAAAATAATTATTTTTACTACCTTTTATTATAGTTTAGAGCAGGGCTTCTTAAGCTTTTTTCATTCACGACCCCATTTATGATTGCGAGTTTCTTGGCGAACCCATATAAATATCAAAGAAATTAATATTTCTTGCAGATATATTTATTAGGTAACAATTTACATATATATATGAAAATATACAGGCAAGGACATTTTTTTTTTTTGGTTTATAAGAAGATAAATTTACACACATTTAGAGATAAAAAAAGAGGAAAGTTTTAGGCAGGTGTGTGAGTGAGACTCCCGTCAAATACACATCTAGATATTATAAAATTGTGTATTTAAATATTTGACATTAAAATCTCTCGCGACCCTAGAATTTTGCTAAACGACCCCATAGTTTAAGAAGGCCTGCTTTAGAGTGTTAGTTTTTTGTAATTAATTTCTAAAATAATTATGTACTGATAATTTTTTTAAAAATCTTTTGATTAAAATTTTATCAAATAAATTAAAAACTAACTCCCTATTTTTACTTTATTTTATTTTTTTAAAGGTATTTGTTATACAGATACTGTACTGAATGATTTATGGCTATTAATAACATCATTGGGGCCATATTGTGGACTTAAAAGCTATTTGGAATTACTTAAAACAGATCCAACAGGAAATTCTCCACAAGTTTTAATGCTTATGATATTTTGTGATTGTATGACACATTATGTTACGTAAGGATAATTTAGCAAATAATTATTATAATTGTATTTTATTCTTATTTTTTTTTTTTTTGTAGGATCTTAGATGAATATGAAATGTATACAGAACAAAATCCATTTTTACTTAATGATTATGTAGCTTTGTCATATTTTATAAATAATTTATTATTTAAAGTTATACAAGAGACAATAATGGGTATGTTAAAAATCTAAATTGAAATTTATAATTCCTTATTATATTTCACATTTTTTTCTTTTTATAGAATCACGTATAGTAACAACATCATCATTTTTCTTATCATTACATTCACTATTACAATGTTTATATCGTCGAGATTGTCGTAATCAATTTGCACCAAATAATCATTGGTTAATTAATGATATAAGACCATCAAATTTTCTTAATGATTTAGAAAAAGGAAAAAGACATACACAAGTATTATTACAAAAAATGCCACATATAATACCACATGAAGATCGTGTTAAATTATTTCGTAAATTAGTACAAAATGAAAAAGCTGTCTTAGGTTTAACTGAATCAGCATGTGCATCATCTAGTTCGGCATTAATAACAATACATCGTGAACGTATTGTTGAAGATGGTTATCATCAGTTAGCAGCATTACGTGTACATTCACTTAAAGGTGTTATACGTGTACGTTTTATTAATCAACAAGGTTTAGATGAAGCTGGTATTGATCAGGATGGTGTTTTTAAAGAATTTTTAGAAGAAACAATTAAACGTGTTTTTGATCCATCATTAAATTTATTTAAAACAACATCTGATCAACGTTTATATCCATCACCAATATCATATGTACAAGATAATCATTTACAATTATTTGAATTTGTTGGTAGAATGTTAGGAAAAGCTGTTTATGAAGGAATTGTTGTTGATGTACCATTTGCATCATTTTTTTTATCACAATTATTAGGTGATACACATAAAGCATTATATTCATGTATGGATGAATTACCATCATTAGATAATGAATTATATAGAAGTTTAACATTTATTAAACATTATAAACAGGATGTATCTGAACTTAATTTAACATTTTCTGTTGATCAAGATGTTATGGGTAGAATTATAACACATGAATTACATCCAGGTGGTAAAGCACGTCCTGTAACTGATCATAATAAGTAAGTTTTTATAATAAAATTTAATATTTTTTAATCATTTCTTTTATTTTCATATTTTTTTGTACAGAATTATTTATATACATTATATGGCATATTTTCATATGCATACACAAATACGAGAACAAACTGCTGCTTTTAATCGTGGTTTTCGTAGTATTGTTAATCCAGAATGGTTAATATTATTTTCGGTACCTGAATTACAACGACTTATATCTGGTGATACAGCACCTCTTGATCTTAAAGATTTACGTAAGCATACACAATATTATGGTGGATTTCATGATTCACATCGTGTTATTTGTTGGCTTTGGGATGTTTTAGCTAAAGACTTTACTGAAGAAGAACGTAAACTTTTTTTAAAGGTAATTTTAAAGTATTTATTTATACATGTTTGCTACTATATTTTAATATTTACGTTCTCACATGTTTTTTTTTGTAAGTAAACCTAATATTTATCATGAATTATATATATGTATATCTATATATATAATTGCAATCTTTTTTGAATTTGAGAGGAAATATGTAGCAAAGTAATTCTGCCACAAAATACAATGAGGATTAAGTGTTACCCTTTTTGTCTATGCGTATCAATATACACTTATAAAACCTTTTTCTAGCTTTTGGAATAGGTATTACATAAGCAATTCACACATTTAGTATTTAAATTGTACACGTATACCTTTCTGTTTACTGATGTGGGACTCTGTCGGGCAATAATGTCAAAATCTTTCTCATTCTTACGCTTACTTACCGAGACAGAATCTCACGTCTGTTAAGTTAATATGGATTATAAATTTAAGCTTTTTAAAAATATTTGAAAACTTTTTTTCCTGTCTATTAAAACATTCACTTTTATAGGTTTTATTGTGTTTTTTTTTTATTTTTTTTTTCTCTCAATATCTGAGGTTATTATTTAAAATAAATGTAAGAATTTTCTTTTCATTTTTAACAATATTTGATTTTCATTCTAAGTTCACATGTCAAACTTAAAATTACTATTTTTCAATCAATATACAAATACTACCAAACCTTTTTTATTAAGGAATATACAGAATTATTCGTATTGTTTCCTTATCCTAATCTTAGACTGGATTACTAGCACTGGATTAAGCACTAGTACTTTTTTTTTCAAAAATGTCCTAATACATATTTCCACCTCCACTGTCAGTCTTTGGTTTTTCAGATGAAGCTCAGTATTCACACAAACTTACGTTTATCAGATCAAAAAATGGTAAACTTTTCATTCGAAAATATAACACGTTAGATTAGTGGTAGCTAAATACTAATTGTAATATTTGGATTTTTTCCATTAAGTTCCATTGAGAATAAGAATTAGAAAGACAAATTTTTTGGTATGTAATACATGATATAAGTCATATCACTTTTTCATGAAATTATAATTTGTTCTTGTGATACAAATTTTAATGTATAAATTATAAATTTAGCGAACATGTTAATGTTTAAATAGAAAAAACAACAGCAATAACATATATTTAATTTCTAGTTTATAACTAGTTGTTCAAAACCCCCATTACTTGGTTTTGCACATTTAGAACCACCATTTTCAATACGTTGTGTTGAAGTTGGTGATGATGAAGATACTGGTGATACTATTGGAAGTGTTATAAGAGGATTTTTTACAATACGTAAAAAAGATCCATTAAATCGTTTACCAACTTCATCAACTTGCTTTAATTTATTAAAGTTACCAAATTATCATAAGAAGACAACATTAAGAGATAAATTGCGTTATGCAATATCTAGTAATACTGGATTTGAATTATCATAAAAATATTATTTGCTGAGAGCACCTAAAAATGTAAGTAGTGATAAGAAAAATATTTACTTTTATTTAATGATTATAAAATTTTTAGCTTCATAGTATTTATTTAAATTTGTTAAATTCTACATATGCAAATTAATTCAGTTTCTTATTGCAAAAGTTAAAATTTTTGTGGATATTATAATTTGATAAAAAATTTTTTATGGCAACTTTTAGTTATTTTAAAAACGTGATGAGAAAGGAGTAATTACCCCAAATTGACAGTGGTGAAAAAATTTAATTTTTATCATAAAATATATTTATTTTTTTTTTGCTACTTAAAGAAATCTACATACAATATTATAAAGCAATGTGTTTCTACCTCTCTAATAGGGCTCGAAAAGCACTATTCGAGCGCTTCTAAAATAACAAAAAGTTCCTGACCATCATTGTTGTTACTAGAAGTGATATGGTTTATATCAATCACACTTCCATTTTTTCATGTTTCGAGATATTATAAGGGTTTACATTTTAATTATTTGAAAAATATTGACAAAACATTAATCAATTCGAATGATGTTTTTAATATGCTGTGGGGAATTTACGGTTTATTTTAATATTATTAGTTTATTTCATTCAAATTATTTTTATTAACTCTATTGCACATTATTAATGATCATTATTGGTAAACATTAATTAATTTACTTTTACAAAGAAACTTTTATTTTAAAAAGAATATAATTATTTTTAAGATTTCAAACATTTTTATAATTCTCATTACTTATTAATTAATTACAATATTTCTTTAATTACATACACTACACACTCTACATACTTTAAAAAATAGTGACATTTGAACAATGCGTCAAGCAAGTAATTTCTCAAGGCTTTCTTGCCATATTGTTCGCCTAATGCATTGTGCTATTGTTTAAATATATTTAAAAATTAATTGAGGATGTTGTCACAACAATACTATGCTACTTTTAAATAATTATTTTAAAACAATTATTATTGAAGATATATAAAAAAGTAAACAATTCTTTTAGCTCCAAATTGATTTATACCTCTTCCAAAAATAACTTATTATAAGAAATAAAATCAAGAGGAAATTTAAGTCCATATTTGAATAGACACAGGCTTCACTTAAAGTAAAAAATTATAAATAAAATGAAGACATTTAAACACAAGAGTAACCAAATTTTTCAAGGATTAATTTCAGTCATATTAAAAAGACAATATAAATAAAACACAATTTACTGTGTCAAGATAACTAAAAATAAAGAGAAAATAATATTTTAAATCTATTTCGTCTTCACAGTTAGCATAGTGAAATATTCTTGGTATATAGATAGTATTTAAGGCATCAAATTCTTCATAGCATTGTATTTCTCTCTTGTTATAGGCCTCGATGTTTTATATAGTGGCAACATCGTAATTTTTCTAAGGTTTTTAGATCTTTCTTTTTCTTCAAATAACAAAATTAAATGGAGCATTTTTTTCCATAAGAGTTTTGCAAAAAATTTTGTGCGGTTCATCCCTTTTAAACCTCATCTAGCATTTTTTAGCCACTGTTCAAGGATATTTTACCTACTGCAATGCTTTCAGAGTAATAAGGGTATTATTAGTAAATATTTATACCCCTTATCTGGTATTTCCTACAAGTATGAAAGTCTCTAAATGAAATATAATGACAGTAGCCCTATATAAAGTGGTACAATAGGATAGGTTCACTTTCAGATATAAATGAAAAGCAAGAAAGTTGTATACTCTAAGGAGTAGAATTGCCAAGCAACCTTAATAGCTCTTATTAGATCAGCCGTAGTTTAATTGCCTTCCATAAGCATAAACTTTACGTGCCAGCCAACCCCAAACATTTTCGATTATATTTAAATCTGGTGATAGTGCTGGCCATTGTAAAACATTGATGTTTTGTTGACGAAACCATGTTTTTACTGCATTAGCATTATGAATAGGAGCATTATCCTGTTGAAATATCCAAGGTGAAGTCCCGAATATATTTTCGATTTTGGGAATAACGTTTTCCACAATACGCCTATATGCAAAGCTTGCATGCCTACCTATCACATGCGTCAAATCGATAGTTCCGTTGTACGATATTGCATCCCATACCATCACTTTATCAGCTCGACTATGATGCCGCGATAAAAATCGTTCTTCTAACCGTAAATCGTGGAAATAAAAGTTGAAGCCTAAAAGTTGAAGTTAAAATGACTCGTTTCCACTCCTATCCACAGATATTTTACATGATTTTTTCTAAGTTCACGAATAATTTAAAATATTCTTTCTAAGTTCACAAAGTTTAACTGAATTCTTAACTGAATTCGAAAAAGGCTGGTACTCAACAAAAATGTAAACATAAACTGCTTGTTTTTTTTCAAAAACTACTCTTTATATAGTTTTTATTTTTCTTAGCGCTGCTTAATTTTGTTTACATATTTTGCTTAAAATATCAAATCACATTACCTTTAAAATATTTGCTATAGTTTTGCCTTTTCGTTTGCATGCAAAAATTCTTAATACTTGTTTTTGTAGTTTTTAAATTTACTTTTTCCCATGCAAAATTATTGGGATATTGTTTCATGGGGCTCTTGAACTATTTTTATATTTAGTTTTTTGACAGTTTGATTTTATTACGTTTTTTCTTAGTAAAGACTTAAACCCAAGCCTTCATAATTATTTAGATCAATTATTTTACCGAAATAGAAATGGAAACTGAGTTTTACTATAATTATTTAAATTCTTTAATATATAATGATTAGTTTATTTGGGTATTGCCTAACACGATAAGAAGTAAAATACATTAAAAATAATACACACATACAGGCTGCGAAGGCTTAACGAGGGAACAACAAGATATAATATTCCTAACACCAAACTAAATACGGCAAAGTCAATATTAAAATGCGTTATAATTGCTTCGCAAGATATATTTAACAAGTTAATTTTTATAACGGAATTCGTTAACTTTTTAATACAAATAATTTCTTTAAATTTCAAGCTTGTACTTACTACATTTTCCATATTTGATAGCGTGATAACTTTTTAATCTAAATTAATTACGAAACCTAACATAATAATTGAAAGAAATACCACAAAACATTAAAATAATAAAAACCACGAAAAAATGTTGGACATATAAATATCACAATGAGAGATTTCCTGAAAATATATTAAAAACTTATAGGAAATACACCGAATATTATAAATAAAAACATTCTACAAATCTACAATCTACAAATGCTATTTGCATTGATGTAATTGGCATGTTAAAAATTCTTCAAATGCTATCTGTCACCGTTGTATTTCTACTTTTGAGCTCTTTCCTCATTGTTATAATAGAAGATTGAAGATCTACAAGCAGCTTCTGCATACTATTTTGAAACATATCATTCTTTTTTTCTATAGCATCTAATTTTTTCATCAAATCTGCTATTGTAAGTGGTTTGGCTATTGTAGCTTGTGGTGCTTGGGTACTTAATGAAACTTGAGTGCTTGTTGAGGCGCCGAAGTTGGTGTTATCCATGTTGTCTAAAATAATTTTTAAATAAATTAACCAGGACAACATTAATTTTATAGTTACATTCTTCCAAAACATACCTAAACACGGCTTCTTCCAATTCCATAACTGCAACAGGATGAATTAAAAAATTTAGCAAAATGAATAATAAGAATGAATGCTACTGAAGAAAAGTCATTAGGAATTTGTAATGCCACTATTTTTCTTTGAATTTCTGCTAATCGATGATTGTCCGAGCTTGAGGAATATTCTATATTTATACCATTTAAGTGAAAAATAAAAGCGAAATTAAAGGGTTACTAAAAAGGAGCGTAAGACTAAGAATAACACAAGATATTAGATACAAAAACAGCTCTTGATTTAGGAGTTTTAGCATTAACTTTTGAATTTCTATAAAAAAAATAATGATATATTTGTTTAAACAGGAAAAAATTCATTAAATAACTTGTTTAAAAAGGAAAAACTTTACTTTACTGTTTTTTTTTATTAATGCACCAAACATTTGTTTTGTAATTACCACATACATTTATTTGTTAATTAATATTTTTAACAGAAGGATTTAATATTAAAATTTGTGTTTCATCGGTTCTGTGTAGTGTAGGCGACTCACTCTCTAAAATTTATTAAAACCCTAACAAGCCACCTTATCACCTAAAAAAATGCCGAGCCAGCTTAGAGGCATCCGGTGGCATAAAAACTTTTAAGTTAGTTTGCTTACATTGCGTCTTGTGCGCAACAATGTAAGCAAACTAACAAAATTTTGCTGATTTATTAAATGAGGTTGATTAACCGTGGGAACAAAGTCTACGGTTAATAAACCTCAAAGTTAAACAAACTCGCGCCGAAAGAATGTTTTATTTTTATTTTGTTTCAAGTAGTAAAAGAAATTATTAACACCTATAATTATTGCTAAACCATCAATTTTACATTTGCAATGGTAATTTAGCACTGACATAAATTATAAAAGGATAATTTTCCAATTCTAGTAGCTCTATTATTTTCAGAAGTACAAAATGTATTGAGTTTCTAGTTTTTTTTTTTTTTTTTTTAGTATAAAATTTGATTAAATACAAATAACTGACATAGTTTTAATTCAATTTAATATTTATGTGGAACTTAACATTTTATTAGTATACCATCAAATAATGACAAATATTTGGGTTTATAATTGCTTATATCTTAATTAAAAAAAAAAAAATATTTTTTTTTTCATGTATAATTTTTTGATTAAATATTATTTTATGCTTTTAAGAAAATTCACTTTAATTACGTATAAAATTTAAATTCAAAAAATTAACAAAAATAGAAATAAATAATTTTGCATACGGCTTTGAACAAAATAGAAAAAATATCTAGAAATTTGATGGTAACAAATAGCATCCTACATTTATTTTTTCTATATAAAATTGTAATTATAACAAGCACACTAGAATTTAATGTTTGAATTTGGAAAATGAGAAATAAGGGTGATTTTGATTTAAAAAAAGAAAAAAATGATTTAAATATGCTTACAATTGGATAAAATTAAAATAAGATGTGGATAAATTGTAATGTAGTAATTGCTTTAAGTATTCATTAAAGATCTTCGTTAAATGCAGAAACTCTTTCCCCAAGCGCTTGTCTTCGTTTGTTGACGTAGTCAGTAGTCCATAAATGCGGCATCCATAGTTGTTAGCTCTGAATTCCGTGCTGCCCTTTCTAGTAGACGCGAGTTCAATTTTTATTGATGATGCCTCTCCCTCAGTGTTTTTATGTTTATCCATAAAATTTTTTAATTGGAGGTAATACGGTCAACCATAGGCAAAGACTCCTATACCTATAGTAAGGCTATTTGTACAAGTAACACGTTATGTACTACTGTTATTTCTTAATTTCTTTTTTGTTGATGGATCACTTGTTCCTTCCAGTTTCCTTTTTTTATAATTTTTTTCATTAACATCTTCCTCGTTTTCAATTGAATGATTGCTTTTTCCAATTCAGCTAAATCATCCAGCCACAGTTGGCCTTTACTTTTTCGAAGGAGGTTTTCTAATTCTTCTTCCAAAGATTCTTTCAACTGGCCACATGGCAACTTCTCCATTCTAGTTTTTATTACTTTTATCATATATTTCAATCTTTCATAATCAAAATCAAGTCGTACTAATCAAGTCGTACTTGGTAATACTCTCTGAGGACTTCTTCTTCCGACTCGTACTTTTTAATATTTCCATCTTTATCAAAAGCTACCATGTTAAGTTTTCGCATTTCCTTGATAAGATGGAAAAATTCATATATTTTATCTTCTTCGATATGTATGTCCCTGAAGACATTTTGTGCCAATTCACATACACAGCAAACCGTATGGATTAAAAATGGTTGTAAAACTTCTTTTTTATATTTTCTTATCCACACTCCTATTGGCAAATCAGTTATTTTTATTATATTATCTCCTTCAATTTCGAAACATCCATAACTGATGTATGTCTTCAGGTCTTCATTATATATTATTTTCCCCGTGTGGTGCTTATACCACGGATCTATCTTTTCATTAATCAGTAGCCTGAGATTATTAATAACATCTAGAGGATTGTACTGCATAAAATGGGTATTCCACCCTACCCCAATACCCACATTACACTTCACTAGAACCACTAGTATTACATGCATGTACCTTTGTGGTTCAATTTGTTTACTCCAAAATTTTTTATATTGCAGTAGGGGCTCGTCCTCTTCTCGATAAATTAATTCCAACAATCTCGTTCTTTTTGTTTTGTTATAATGTGCGCTGGGCGTAACTTTGCTTCCTTCATATCGAGAGCCAAATTGCCCATATTCTTCATGCAGCGCTATATTATTAGTTCCAGCGAAATTCTGGGCTGCATACACAATGCTATCTGCTAATGCACTTGAACCATGATTATACATTGCATAGTCTACAGTGCTGTTAGCAAGTGTTAATATTTGTACTTCACTATCTCCATAAAGGTTTTTCATGGTGTGATGGGCTTTTCGCAATGATTCCTTCCTTCCATCAATAATTTCTGGGAATGTCCGTTCATTAATTTCATTCCAACAAGGAATCTTTTTAAAACTGTGGAACACTTCATATTTCACCTCCTTCTTTTCTAGCATCGATTCTATGTATTCCATTGCTAAGGGCTGAAATGTTCCCTCTTTAACTTGTTTTCTATGATTCTCCACAATTTCCCTTCGTTTTTGAGCATGCTTTTGGGCAAAGGCAACATCTATGAGTTCATCGTCCCCTTTTTCAAACTTACGATAAATACAATGCGATGATAATTAATGTTTCTAAAGTATTTAATGGTATCATCAGTCTTATATGCTGCTAGCCCAGTAAAAATATCAATATCATATTCTGCAAAATTAATACAAAATTTTTCGTACCATTTTTGAAATTTCAACAATGTATAACATTCATGAAACTCAAGTTTGTTGGTTTTCTTCGTTGCTCTTATTAGTTGGGTTATAAATTGTTCAATAATTAACTTTGGTAAAAGTTTTGGCCACCTGGTTTCAATAAAGTTAGTTAATAAGCCTTTTGTGTGAGACCCATCATAATTTGAGTCAAACATTGGCATAATTTTCCCATACTTTAATGTTTTAAAATTTTCTTCTTTTAAATAATCCATTTCAAGTTTCAAATTGAGGACCTCCATAATTTTTCTTACTTTCATATTTTGTAATAATTTTTTTTCTGATAAACCATCACAGTGTGCAATTGCTACTTCCCATTCATTGTTCAATTTCTCATAAATTAAATAATAATAACAATTTGCGAAAACATCAGACTTTAAAAGATTTAATTGCATTAAGTGTGATAACATTTTACAATGATCAATTGTATTCTCTAGGCCAGTTATAATGCATGGTTGTGCAATATTTGAATCCTTTTATTTTCTATATCATTGGTTGTAGTATCTGGATTGAATATCATGATTAATCTAATATAATCATATTCATGATCAGTCAAATTCAAACTTTTTAAATTTTTCACAAATTTATTCAAATGACTAACATTTTGCGGTAGTTCAAGAATTTCATTTGCTTCATATTTCTTGAATTCAACAAAAATTTGTATAATCTTAGCTGTGATTACGATTTGTCCGGTCTCAGCTTCTAGAAGGTCTTTTGAAATGATTTTTACACCAAAAATTAATAAAAAATTATTTAAAAATATTGGTCATTTTATTTTAGTTAATAATAGAACTTTTTTTTCCAGTTTTAGGTTATGTTAGCATTTTTAGTTATGTTTTTTTCACACTTTCTAACACTTTTCGAACAAAGTTTTTCATTTTTAAATGTTAGTTATTATTAATAGTTTTGATTTTAAACACTTATTACAGGTGACAATGCACAAAAACTGCATAATTTGTAATTAAAAATTCACTAATTTGGTTATAAAAAAGTGCTGAATGACATTTGTCAAAAGTACTTTCCCCTCAAAGTGCTGACTATTTTTTGGTATAAGCATAAGGGCACACCTGCAAGCATCACTCTTGTCTTATCTCTTAACTTTTTTAAAAATTGTTCATACTTATTGGCACTTGTTCCCAAAGGTAGTTCACTGATCTTTATTTCATTTTCTCCAGTTATTACGCAGACTCCTTTCGCTACATAGCTGTTATTATATGGATCCTTCACTATTTCACAATTGAAATCTTTATACCATGGTTTCAATGGCATTGAAAGCTCTCTATTTGGAAATAAAATCATTTCCCGTATAACTCTTATCATTTCAATAGGTTGATATTTTGGGATGAATGTATTCCATCCTGTTGCTATTCCACAAGCTCCATTAACTAACACCATTGGAATTATTGGAATAAACCATTCAGGTTCAATTTTCTTGCCATTTTCAAATTTTGATTTTAAAATGGGAATACCTTCACGGCGAAAAATAAGCTCTGATACCGATGATAAAATGGTACCTGTATACCGTGAGCTAGCGCTATCATGACCATATACATCCAATAAATTTATATTAGCTGACCCTACATGTGTTGCAATTAATTTCATAACGGTTTCCATTAAAGACCCCATACCATAATTGTATTCAGTGTTCTCACTTATCAGGGCTAGTAGAACATCCGTTTTAACCTCCCTGTTGCGGTTAATAAATTCAAAGAGAGTATAGATTGCCTTTCGTTGAACTTCTATCAGACCTTCTATTGAAGATGCTATATGTCTAACTATACTCTTATACCAAAACGGAACTAATCTGAATTTAATAAAATTTTTCAAAGTTACAACCTTCCTTTGTTTCAAATCTTTGAAATATTTTTCAAAATCTAAATTTTTATTTTTTTTTAATGTTTTCCTTCATATATTCCCTTATCAGAATTTTACGACCCTCAACAAACTCTTTTGCAAATGTCGTTTTCATGTAAACGTCATCCCCTGAAGCCTCATATATTACTTTGATTAATTTAATTTTAAGGTCTTTAAAATCTTTAAAATCTATCGTTTTCATTGAACCCAAGCCTTTGTAATACTTTACATCGTAATCATTCTTATCCAGAACTTCTCCTTCCCATTCTTTCACAGACTCCATTGAATAAAAATACTTTCCTTTTTTGGTTTTTTTATTCGTAACTTTCACTATGGGTGCTGGCAACTTGTAAATAAACCCCAAGTTGAAATGTTCCACCCATTTTTCATATATTAAATTCAGAAGCAACCCTGTGATGTGGTGCCCATCTACATCGGCATCCATCCCCAGCGGGAAATTGAGCGCTCGGAGAGACCTATTCGAGCGCTCCTAAATCATTACCGAGTGCTCGGCCTTCATAAGAGCCTTCATTAACGTTTTTACACTACGTGTCCCGTTTTCGAGCGCTCGGATTAAGATCTTTTCGAGCGCTCAGGGTTAAAAGCTTTTCGAGCGCTCGGATTAGGGAGATTTAGGAGCTCTTTAATTCTTTTTTTGGTGAATTAAAATTTTTTTTTGCTTTGAAATTTTTTTAATTTTTTTTTTTAAAAACAAAATTACTTTTGTGATTCTAGATTTTACATGATGTATTTGATATGAAAAAAATTACATTTTTAATTCTAAATTTTGCATGACGCCTCATTCTTCTTTTTTTGGTCATATTTTGCTCTATATGCGGCATTTTTCGCGAATCTGAAACACTTCCGCATATCCTCTTCGAAATTATGGTATCCATAATCCTCCTTTTTTAAAGCGTCTGCAAGAATTTAACCAAGGAAACATATTTTATGTCTGGATTTATGTATAAAATCTTACCGAAAAGATGGGTGTTAAAAAACTTATAGTTTTTAATTGCCACCTTCTTCTGGTTTCCGTCCCAATTCACTTCGAATATAAAGTCACTTCCAAAAAAAAGTTTGAAACATTTTTGTAGGGGAGATGTGCCAACTATTTGTTTTATGTAGGTAGCCTATAATAATAAGTAATAAAAAAAGTTATACATTTTCAGTGAGAAATTTTACCGCATCATTTTCCTCTATTTCTGAGGTTTTTTCCAAGCTTTCGATATTTTTAATAGGAAAAACGTTTAAGTGGGATTTCTCCGGCACAAATTTATTATAGAGCTCCTTTAGAATCACATTTTGGTGTGCCATCATTGCCTTTAGCTGTAGCAACTCTTCTTTTGTGTTTTTGCAGCATTTGCAACACTTACCTTCTTCTTCTAATAAAATGATTAAAACTTATTCAACAATATTTTAAGCGTAATTTATAAATACGAAATACCTTGTAGCTCATTTTCCTTCCCCTCACATGAAGTCAAGTACTTTTTTTGCGGCTTAAACATTTTCTGGAAAAAATATAGAACCAAAAGTTAATATTTTCTAATTCTTACCTTTAAGTAAGAGCATTATGATATACATTACAATCAATGACAATTATGGAGAAGCGGGATTAACACAAAACCATTTGAGACAGGTAAGCATACCAGCTTGCAAAAAATATCTTTGATAAAAAAAAGTTCTTCCTCATTTGACATGTTGCTTACGAGAGATATGCCTAAGGTGTTCATCGAGTCATAAAGTTCTTCCCAATAACTCTTCATTTCTTTATACCTGAATCCTTTAACACAATTTTCCGCATCTGAGTTGGTCAGAAAACCTGTCACTTTAACTGGTATTAAAGGATGTACGTAGCAGTGATCATTTGGTGCCGATCTGGTAAGTTGGAACATGCCAAAGTTGTAACTACTATAAAGAGGCGAAGCATTTATTGTTGTGGTTTTCCTTGAGAGTTTCGAAAAGCCAAGGTTTTCAATGTCTTTAACGTTCATAAAAGTACTTCTTTCCGTAATACGGTTATTTATTTGTTGAAGGATTTTCGTTGGTTGCCTTATATCTTTTTTTAATATCTGCATGAAGTTTTCGAATGGATAAGCCGAAAAACTATCAACACATCCATAAAGCCGCACGCAATCAGACAAATGAAGCAAATTATGGACATTATAACTAATCTTGTCTTGTCCATATAGAGTTTCGAAGTTTAAAACAAAAGTTTCCAACATCTCTTGAACCATTTGTAAATTATTAGAGCAATTTTTGGGACAAGAAATTAATCTGTATGCTCCATGCAATAAAAGGGTGACTCTTGATTATCTGATCCAGTTAGTGACAATTCTTCGCTTTGAGCGCATTGGGCCAAAGGTTCTGCCTCAACACATGCGCCACTTTTGAGACCGATTTGATAACGACTTAATTCATGAGCCACTAAACGGTTGTAATGTCGTTTACTAATTTTATTACCACTCATTATGCTGCGTAGAATGCTAAGTATTAAAAGAAATTGTATGTAAAAGCCTCTACATAAAAATTTTGGTAAAAAAAGGAATATATCATCATGAGGAAGAAAATAGCAGAAATTAATTTCTGCATATGAATCATGAAATAAAATCGTTCAACAATTCAACAATCCAAAGGCATGCCTACGATTTTATAAGATGACCAAAATTAGTAAAAATATTTTATACTTACAAACTGTTGTCTTAATTTTTTTATTATTTAATTATTTAATTAATTAATTAACAATCTAATTAAAATCACTTGCACACTTAAAAAAACACGTTCACTGGCTTTCACTAACAATCACAAAGTAAATTGTCAACGCAAATTTCTAAGTTTTGACTCTGCATGGAAACAATATTTTTCTATTTCTATAGACAACAGAAAACAAAACGGCACGTGTGCAGTAATAAAGTCCTCATATGATGATTCATATTAAAAAAGAGCTCAATTCGAGCGCTCGGATTGTGCTCTGAATAAATATGGTGACGGAGCGCTCGAATTGAGCTCGATATACGAGCGCTACAAAAATTTCCCGCTGGGTCATGACAACAATATTGCCATAATTGAGTTTCTTTAAGTCCTCTTTTGTAGTATATTTTTTATTATATTCCAAACCGATTATTTTTAAAATGGCATTTAGTAAATTATTTTCATGTGTTTTCCTTGCTGATCTGTGCCCTGTTACGTTCAATATTTTTCCTCCCACGGGAAACAGCCCATAATATTGCGGATCTTTGCCACTCAATGCCGATGATATTGCTCTTTTAGCTGAGTCCCCCTCAATTAATATGAGTGTACACTTTTTTTTTCCAGTTTTAGGTTATGTTAGCATTTTTAGTTATGTTTTTTTCACACTTTCTAACACTTTTCGAACAAAGTTTTTCATTTTTAAATGTTAGTTATTATTAATAGTTTTGATTTTAAACACTTATTACAGGTGACAATGCACAAAAACTGCATAATTTGTAATTAAAAATTCACTAATTTGGTTATAAAAAAGTGCTGAATGACATTTGTCAAAAGTACTTTCCCCTCAAAGTGCTGACTATTTTTTGGTATAAGCATAAGGGCACACCTGCAAGCATCACTCTTGTCTTATCTCTTAACTTTTTTAAAAATTGTTCATACTTATTGGCACTTGTTCCCAAAGGTAGTTCACTGATCTTTATTTCATTTTCTCCAGTTATTACGCAGACTCCTTTCGCTACATAGCTGTTATTATATGGATCCTTCACTATTTCACAATTGAAATCTTTATACCATGGTTTCAATGGCATTGAAGGCTCTCTATTTGGAAATAAAATCATTTCCCGTATAACTCTTATCATTTCAATAGGTTGATATTTTGGGATGAATGTATTCCATCCTGTTGCTATTCCACAAGCTCCATTAACTAACACCATTGGAATTATTGGAATAAACCATTCAGGTTCAATTTTCTTGCCATTTTCAAATTTTGATTTTAAAATGGGAATACCTTCACGGCGAAAAATAAGCTCTGATACCGATGATAAAATGGTACCTGTATACCGTGAGCTAGCGCTATCATGACCATATACATCCAATAAATTTATATTAGCTGACCCTACATGTGTTGCAATTAATTTCATAACGGTTTCCATTAAAGACCCCATACCATAATTGTATTCAGTGTTCTCACTTATCAGGGCTAGTAGAACATCCGTTTTAACCTCCCTGTTGCGGTTAATAAATTCAAAGAGAGTATAGATTGCCTTTCGTTGAACTTCTATCAGACCTTCTATTGAAGATGCTATATGTCTAACTATACTCTTATACCAAAACGGAACTAATCTGAATTTAATAAAATTTTTCAAAGTTACAACCTTCCTTTGTTTCAAATCTTTGAAATATTTTTCAAAATCTAAATTTTTATTTTTTTTTAATGTTTTCCTTCATATATTCCCTTATCAGAATTTTACGACCCTCAACAAACTCTTTTGCAAATGTCGTTTTCATGTAAACGTCATCCCCTGAAGCCTCATATATTACTTTGATTAATTTAATTTTAAGGTCTTTAAAATCTTTAAAATCTATCGTTTTCATTGAACCCAAGCCTTTGTAATACTTTACATCGTAATCATTCTTATCCAGAACTTCTCCTTCCCATTCTTTCACAGACTCCATTGAATAAAAATACTTTCCTTTTTTGGTTTTTTTATTCGTAACTTTCACTATGGGTGCTGGCAACTTGTAAATAAACCCCAAGTTGAAATGTTCCACCCATTTTTCATATATTAAATTCAGAAGCAACCCTGTGATGTGGTGCCCATCTACATCGGCATCCATCATGACAACAATATTGCCATAATTGAGTTTCTTTAAGTCCTCTTTTGTAGTATATTTTTTATTATATTCCAAACCGATTATTTTTAAAATGGCATTTAGTAAATTATTTTCATGTGCTTTCCTTGCTGATCTGTGCCCTGTTACGTTCAATATTTTTCCTCCCACGAGAAACAGCCCATAATATTGCGGATCTTTGCCACTCAATGCCGATGATACTGCTCTTTTAGCTAACATAAGTCCCCCTCAATTAATATGAGTGTACACTTATGTCCCTCTTTGGACCCAGCCTTAATGGCCTTTTCATATTTCTGTAGAAATAAATTTAAAATAATTGATTTATAAGGATTATTTGAGATTAAAAGTATGTAATTAAGTAACTAACAAACCTTTAGTAGTTCCTGAATCAGCTTGTTGCATTTTATCCGACATACCAACTCGAACCGATATCATCACTCGTATAAGTTTCAACAGTACCTTTTTCCCAGTGAATTGTATCATATTCTGATAGAAAACGATTATATAGCGGAATATCACGCATCGGTATGGTGATTTGTTTTATATATTGTTTACGATATCGTTATGCTTGCTGGGCGGTTTGTTTGAACTTTTACATTCTTTCTGAAATAATTTGAAAAGAATTAAAATTTTATACCCCATTTAAACGAAAAAAACTATAATTTAATCTATTTTATTTTATATTTGATTTATTTTATTCTACATTTAATCTATTTTATTCTATTTAATCTATTTTATTTTACATTTAAAAAAACCATAATTTAATCTATTTTATTTTACATTTAATTTGTTTTATTTTAGATTCAATCTGTTTTATTTTTTCCTATTTGGATCGTTATTGCTTATTATCGCACTTAGTCCGCGTTCTCTTTTTAATTCTTACATGTGCGTACGTCAAGTATACTCTGATGTCCTTGTCGATGACCGTCTCATCGGCAAATTTCTCGTAACAGGCATCTGAAAATATTATTAGTGTTTTAAAATGGATTAAATATAAACAATATATCCCTTTTTATAAAGGATCTAATAATATTTTATTTATTTTCAAAATTTTGCACACGAAAAATTGATTTTTGCTGAGTCCCCATCCACGAAAATTGTTCTGCGACTTCATCTGTGCACAGTTTCTTTAAGTTTTTTCTTATGAATATTAAGTCTCTCCTCCACTTCTTCTGAAAAAGGTTTGCTAAAAAATTATTAAAATATAATTATAAATAATATGCATGGTCAAATGTTATAAAATCCTCCTTTGTTGCAATCGGGAGTGGAGGCAGCAAAGTCAATTTTGTGGAATTTCTTTCTACACTTTGCCTATTCCTTTGCTCCTTTTTTATAATATTTAGCTCGGTCAAAAGCCTGCTAAACATTTTGTCCTGTTTTTACTGTATTCAACCAGTAAATACCTTATCTCCTTCAACTTTTTATCGCAATTACTGCATGCTTTTTTTTTTGTTTTTAATTTTTGCCCCTTAGGTTGTACTTCTGTATCGCTTTCTATAGAGTCAGTATCGGATTCAGACTCTTTTTGAGTAGCATCTGTAAATAGTATAATTCTGATGGGCCCGCCATTGCCGTCTTTGTGTATATAAAATACAGTTAAAAAAACTTTAATATGAGCGTTATTAATATATTTAAGCCAATACTATCAATTTGCGCTTGGCGGATCCATTTTTAGAAATTTTTATAATAAAGGGATAAAAAATTTGCTCGACTGTCCCAGACTTCGAAAATATAAAACTTTTTTTATTTTGAACTTATTGCGTACAGTAAAGTTTTGAATATTTTCATCAAATTTTTCAGCAAGTCCGATATTAAATTCTTTGAAATCAATGGGATAAGTAAAATAAGACTGGATGTTGCGCTTGACTTTTCCTTTTATTTGAATTATATCTCCTTCCATGCATTTTGACTTAATTTTGACTATCATTTTGTTTATCAAACAATAATTATTTGGAGAGTTATTTGAAAAATTTGAATCGTTTACATAAATTGATTCCATTAAAAATAAAAGGGAAAACTACCCACACATGATGAGGATTTGGTTCGAATTTCGACATTTTCGAAGCGATGGCAAATTATGTTGTTTACTGATTTTTAATTAAATAAATACACCTAAGTACTCGTATATCTATTTTCCAAAATGCCACATTAGTATTTATCTTTCACACAAACCATCTATATGGGCTATGTTCGCAAACCTTTTATTTCATATGCAAGTACCTATTATTATTTTAGATCCAAAACTTCTTTATTGTAAATAAAGAAAATATTTTATGTCAAACAAAAATAAATAATATAATATTTTCCGCGACAACAGCTTAAGTTTGGGTCACTTTCAAAATTGCTAAATATATTCACACTATCATTGTTTTCATTGTTTAACTTTAATTAAAACAAGCAGAATTTGTACGCTCTATGAAAGTAAACAACTTTCACATAAAGAAAATTGATACCGAGAAATACAGTAACGCTTTCAGTGATAGCAAAGAAATTATTTTTTATACGTCATTTCCAAGTATTTCCTTTAAATAATAAAAATTTTACTACTTTGCATCTATCTCACACCTGTATTATAATTATTCTCTTTAATTATATATTTTATTTTTCCTCTTTACAAATATCTATATAATTCAGTAGTAAACATAAGGCTTCAATCAGGTTCAACACACTAGCTAATCTCTTTTCAAGCTTTTAAATTATTTCAAATTTGAGTGTAATCCTTTTGCAAGCTGTTCAAATGAAAAAAAAAACGGCATACTTCTAGTATTTACATCAAAATTGCATTTGTGTATTTCGTTTTTTTTTTTCTTTGGCAGCTTATCACTAGCAAGGGATAAAATAATATACGTTCAAGATAACTGCTTTGGTCATTAACAGAGTACTTGTCAGAGAGATTTACTTAAATTTAAAATTATTTAAAATAATAAACACTTTTGTGGCGACTCTTATAAGACTTATCATAACTGATTTTTTATTTTTTTGCTAGCGTTAGGCATTTGTGATTGATGAGCATAAGATCTGATTTACCTAAATTCACTTTTAATTTTCCTTAAGATTTTATTTCAATATTTTATTTTTTTTAAAAAATAATAACAAAGTTCCATTGTAAAGTACGACGGAGTCCTAAATCCATTTCTAGGGACTTTCGACCATAAGTGTTGTTAACTGTCTGATTTGCAGCCAAAAGTTTGAAACCTGAAGGTGGTAGTCTTCCAGTTGAAGTTGCTTAGATCACGGAAATATCGGCTCCCGTATCAATTAAAAAATTTTGACGTGTAGAATAATCGTAGATATATAAGCAGCTATTTAATTGGCCTGTTGCAACTGCCGCTTGAGTTGGTAGACTATCTAGTTTTTTTGTTGCGAAACAAATGAACAAGGCTTTACGCATTTATTTGCCTTGTCTCCAAACTTCAAATGATACCAACATAAAGTGGATCTTCCTTCAGATCCATCATGTTTTGTGTGTCTTTTGAACCTCGAACGAGATCTAGAGCGAGGGAATCTGAATTGTTGTTGCTTTGACATCCTGTGCTCAAAATCTTTAAATTGTTTGGTTAGTAACCTCAATTGATCCTGCACTGAGTTTTCAGAATTACATTCGACTGGATTCGAACATGCAAAAACTTAAGGTTTATTGTAAACCTCCGTAATTTTGTCAGTGCATTTAGCTAACTCAGATAAATTACCAGGGGTACAAGATAGAATTGCCTGGATATTTTCTGGCAACCAAAGTGAACGCAAGAGTTCGTCTGAGACTTTGTCCCCACTCGATTCCTTCATATCGCGAAGCAATTGAGATGGCTGTCGATCTCCTAGACTAAGATCGTTAAGTAATTGATTCAATTGTATCTTCGAACAATCTTCGACAATCATGTCAAAGTCGTAAAATCCATTTGTAACATCTATTAAAAGTTGTTTGATTTTTTCCGATAACTGAATTTCTTTATAGTTACTTTCACTATTTGGAATATTAAGCGTTTGAAAATACGCCAACAATAAATTTATAACATTCAAGGGATTAATTCTCATGATGAACTTTTTTAATCAAATTTTCTTTATTTTTTTATTTTATTTGAATTTATTAGTTTCACATTTCATTAACTTGAACAAAAACAAAAAACAGAGATTTTTCAAAAAAATTTAAGCAATCATAAAACTTAAAACAACCACAAAAGGAAATATTTTCCAAAAAAATTTTTTTAATGTTGCTGTGTTACACTTATAGAAAATTATAATTTAGTCTTTATCCATTACTGAAATCCCAAATATATATGCTACAAAAATCCAGAAATTTGCGCATTTGAGCTGATTTGGCAAACATCCAAAACATTTTAAATTCAATTTAGTTTGACACGTGTAAATAGTCTATTTTTAAAAGATTTTTTGATTTATTCCGTCCAACTAAATATGTAGACTTTAAAAATAAATATTTAATTTTGGAGATCAAGGATTGTGCTGATCTCATAAAAAAAAGATGAACTGCTAAATTATCACGCATAAAAATGATGAATAAAAGAAAGTTTAAAAAAAATTTATTTGATATGAAATAATTAAATTATTATTCTTTTTTTTAAAAACATTAAAATCTAACAAATATGCTCCATTTTTTAATTAAAATCACATTGATTTGGTTTAATAGAAAAAAATAATTGTAATTCAACTTATAAAAGAGTGTTTTTGGGGGTCAAATTCAAGGGTGGATTTAACCCCGTTAGCGTGCATATCAGCCGATAAAAAAAAATACGGGTATTTTAGTTTTTGATCTACTGTGACATATTTGAGTTTCAAGAAAATCGGTGAGTTCGAATTTTATGGGTATTGGGGGTAGTTTTCCAAGGATGGCTTACACGCCTAAAATGCATGAATATGCAGAGATAAAAAATTTTATATCCATTATTTAGTTGAAAGAACGTAAAATTAGCATGAAAATTTGTTAAATGCACGTATACATTGGATTTATTCGGTTTTTGGACTAACGGGTAGTTTACCCCCTAAAATGATTTTTTCGCCAAAACCCGAAAATAAATTAAAGCTAAATTTTAAATAATTTAAGAAATTTTTAAATTAATATACCTCCTGTCAGCAGAAGACAGGAGCGCTTGACTGGAATTCTGGAGCGTTTTGTTTAGTAGAAATTGTTGCTTGACATAATATGTACATATCAAAACTACTGTGTATTGTATAAGTTAATAAAACTATGTTTTATGCAATAAAACTTTATTCTACTGTTACAATTTCAGTATTCCTAAATATAAATTCTTACGTCTAAACTCACTGAGTTAATAATGTCGACTGACTTGTTTTAATCAGGTTATTTTTAACATGCCATAACAAGCAGTAATAAAATAAACGGTAACTTGTTTACCATTTATTTTAAGCTAACAGTACCTCGCTATCAAGTTTTGTTGATAGCAAGTTATCGTTGTTGTTAACTCTTCCCCATCGAAAACACAATCGTCCACGATTGTTTAAATCAAATATGACCAATTTTGGGGATATAATTTAACTCAAAAAAATGTCATGACATCATAGACTTACAGACTATCATTAAATCCTAAATTTTAATTATTTTTATGATTTAGTTATTTAACGTATTATTCTACTTAAGTTACATTTTGGAACTATAAATTCTCCATAATTCATTTTTCATATTTCTATAGATTAGTTTATTATAAATTTCTTTCCTTATATTTATTTCTTACCATTCTTATTATTCTTATTATTTATTTCTTGTTATTTCTCTAAGAGGTTCTTCTATCCACGCAGGTAAAGGAATCAAAGGGGTATCAATTCTGTTTAGTTTCTAATATTACTCTTGTGGACAATTCTTCCTGACTGTGTGATAACAGTCGAATTTTTATTTTCTCTAACTACTTCTTGTTTGTATCTCAACGATAATTTAGAGCCTATTCTTTTATTACATTTTACAAAGATGATGTCACCGGGAGAATATTGCTTAATGGGCTTGCGTTTTTTGTTATGGTATTGTAAATCTTTCGCTTGCTTTGTTCTTAATTTTTCTACATTACCTAATCTTACTCGTTCGAAATTTTCGGGATTTGTATTAGGAGCTCTACCGTAAAATAATTCGACAGGTGTTTTTCCTGTGGTGGAATGAATGCTAAAGTTGTATTCGTTCACCGCTCTTTCGAGAAGCAATTTAAAGCTCCGAGGAGTACTTTCAGCCTTAAGACACCTCATTATCTCCGATAATGTAGAGTGAAATCGTTCGATTTGCCCATTCATTTCGCTCTTATATGGGGGAGTTTTATAAATTTTAATTTGTAGTTCATCTTCTAGCATAGATGTGATGTTATTGATATAGAATTCAGGGCCTTTTCGTTGTCTATTATTACCATTTTGGGCACACAAAAGTAAAACAGGATGTCTTGAAGGGGAGTTTTCAAATGTTCTACTGATCTAGATTTTACAATTCTTGCTTGGGCGAATTTGGTAAATTTATCTATAGCGGTCAGTACTAAATGCTTCTCTGTGGAGAAGATGTCGATATGTAATATTTCTCCGGGAAAGTTTGGTATGGGGGTTAAATTCAATTTTTGATAGTTTGGATGCCTTTCGTATTTGTTTTCTTTACAAATTGAACAGGTTTTAGTTATTCTTGAGATTTGCGAATTCATTTTTGGAAAAAAGTATTTTTGTAAAATCTTCATTTGATTTTCACGTGAGCTTCTATGGGCTCTTTTATGCTCCTTTAGTATTAATACCTCTTGTTGAATTATATTTTCAACATCTTCGACAATCTTATTAGTGTAACGGACTTAATAACTACTAAAGTGATCAGGAAAGATTTCTTGGACTATTCCCATTGTATGCTCTGGTGCGAGCAAGCCGTTGACTAGATTTGGTTCTAGATATTTTCTTAAAATCTCTATTAGGCCCACTTTGGTGAACTCTCGTCTCTCAAGGACGTGTCTTGTGTGACTTTTGTCAAAAAGGATTTTGTTTTCATAACTATCTTCAGATCCAATTTTTAGGATTATTTGATTGCGAAAAACATTTATTGGCACTTCCACCGTTGGTATTAGTTTATGCGGAGAACTATTACTGCTGTGCATTGTTGAATTGTTGTCGTTAGTTCAAAACTTTTGTTGAAGTCGGGGTGACAGAGCATTATTTCCTTCGAGATAAGGGAGTTTTTTAGTTTTTGGAAAGCATCCAGGGCATTTTGACTGAGGGAGATAGTTTTATTTTTGGAGGTGTATTTCGAGACACGTCCATCTTCCCCTCGTAAAAGGGATGTCAGGGGTTTCGCTAGTTTAGCATAATCCTTTACAAAGCGTCTATAATAGCCCGACATTCCTAAAAAGAATCGGAGTTCTTTAAGGTTTTTTGGTGGTTGGAGATTTATTATTGCCTCAACTTTATTGGGGTTTGGCCTGATTCCGTTCTCCCCTACGATGTACCCTAAAAACTCTACTTCTTTGTGAAAAAATGCGCACTTACTTACAAGGAACCATCATTTTCGGATGCGCGCTTTGGGCTCAGTCGTCTATGGCGTTGTGTTGGGGACCCCTTAGATAGTAACCCTATGCATTTATTTTTTCCCCATGGCATACAAAAGTTTTTGGTAAATGGGAATATTCGGTTTTGGGGTCAAAAGTCGCTAAAACCTCATATTGTCTTTATAAAAACTCAATTATTTAGTATTGTTTCGTTTGTTACCATAATCCAATATTATCGTTAGAAGCCAATACCAATCAGTTAGCACATATGCTAAAATAAAAATGCCGCACAACAGAAAAAAATGGATGAGAATAGCCAAAAATAAAGAAAAATTGCTAAAATTCGAGTTTTTCGATTTTTTTCTCAATTAAACCATATTGTTCTTATACTCACGTACTTATCTCTTCGTACACTTTATTCGATCTATTCTGATATCAAAAACAAAAATGGAAGTCGTGAAAAAGAGAAAAAGTCGAAAATAATAGTTGAAAATCGTATTTATTCATACATTTAATGGCATATTGAAGTTTTTTTTTTCATTATTTAATTAAAATCCATTTAACAACGATGTTCTATTGCATCTTTGAAACAGAAATGAATTGCACAATGGGCGCAATGGGCGTTTCGCTATTTCACTCCCCATCAAACCTGATTTGCTCCAGTATACGTGGAGATTCTGGTAATGTGCAATATTTTCTTTAAATTTTTTTGGCACACCACTTGGTTCGTACAAAATGACGGGAAGTTTAGCAGCTAATCTTCCGGATGCATTCTTTTGCACGTGAATAGTATAGCTATGGGTAGTGGCATTTACTCGCTGAACGGTTCGAATAGCTTTCTTTGTGCCTCGAAGTGTCAATTAACGGCCTGGTGGTATTTCGAGCTGTAGCCCCATTTCGTCCGTATTCCAGATCTTAAGTAGACATATTATTCGACCTACATTCTATTCGATTTTCCTTAAGGGCACTGGAATATTCTGCGAAACTCGACATGTTTGACATCGTTGTTAAATGGATTTTAATTAAATAATGAAAAAAAAAACTTCAATATGCCATTAAATGTATATGAATAAATACGATTTTCAACTATTATTTTCGACTTTTTCTCTTTTTCACGACTTCCAGTTTTGTTTTTGATATCAGAATAGATCGAATAAAGTGTACGAAGAGATAAGTATGTGAGTATAAGAACAATATGGTTTAATTGAGAAAAAAATCGAAAAATTCGAATTTTAGCAATTTTTCTTTATTTTTAGCTATTCTCATCCATTTTTTTCTGTTGTGCGACATTTTGATTTTAGCATATGTGCTAACTGATTGGTATTGGCTTCTAACGATAATATTGGATTATGTTAGCAAACGAAACAATACTAAATAATTGAGTTTTTATAAAGACAATATGAGGTTTTATCGATTTTTGACCCCAAAACCGAATATTCCAATTTACCAAAAACTTTTGTATGCCATGGGGAAAAAATAAATGTATAGGGTTACTATCTAGGGGGTCCCCAACACAACGCCATAGACAACTGAGCCCAAAGCGCGCATCCGAAAATGATGGTTCCTTGTTAGTTAAAAATTAAAAGTGAAATAAATGCAATTATCCATATAAAATTAATAATTACATGTTTAAAGTGTATAATATAACACTTATTTTCTTAAATATTCAAACAAAACGTATACTATTGTTCAATTAGTTAACGTTTTGTTTCTTCAATACTAACAATGACCAAAAAAAAATAAGAAATGATACAAGACTTTTTAGGTTTGTCACATTAGTTATAAATATCTCAAAAATATTGAGCTCAGATATTAAAGAATTTCGCTATATGAAGTTTATCCAACATGTTCAAAAAGAAAAATCGAATTCATTAAAATCAACTTATTATGTGGATACATATTTAAAAAAAATATGTTTTTTAATAAACATTAAAACAAAATAAAGTTTAATTTTTTTTCTCTTGTAATAGAGGGTATGCTGCTAAAATTAAACAATAAAGATTTTAATATTTGTTTTTCAAGAAATGCTGTTTTCTTTATTCAATATATATCTCAACTTTTATATATAAATGAGGAACTCTGAAAATGCATTAATTCATCAATTAAATATTATAAAAAATGAACAAAATATAAAAATTATATATTTTTTTACTAAAGAAAATAATTACACCAGGGAATATTTTGTTACTCCATCTTTTTCCACTTTATTTCCAAAATTGACTTTGCACTTTGCAATTAATCGGATGTATACATTTAGACATAATGGCCGCCTAAGCCATTAAGACTTTTAAAAGTGAAATCTCATAAGCCTATCCCAAATAAGTACGGAAATGGTATACAATATTCCAGTTAATCTGTGACGCCCTGTCGCGGGGCGTACATTTAAAGATATTACGCCCAGGGTAACTCTTCGTACATATATAAAAATATAAATAAATTGTATTTATCGTTAGCAAAATTTACAAATTAAGTTGTAATTTTTAACAGATCTAGGAATGAGTTGTTTTGCATTGATAAGTACCCAAAAGCAAATGCATTCGCCTGATGGTTTTTTGTCTCATAAAGTAAAAATATTTTAGTAAAAATGTTCTTTTATTACCTCGGCGTTATGAAAGCCATAACCAGCTTTAGTATACTGAAAAGGTTATTATTGTAACACTTAACAGGTAGTCAAACGGAAGATATAAGTAAATAGACAAAACATAAGTTTTTTAATGGCAGCAAAAGGTGGTTTATTGGGTTTGGTTTTAATGCTAATTGCTACTTTTACTGCTTCATTATTATTAACAATAATGGTACGGGTTGATTCGCATACATGGATTTATATTGTAAAACGATGTAAAATCATAATGGATAAATTTTTAAATTATACATTTCCATTTCTTTAATAAAAAGGATTTCATAGATGCTAGGATATTTATATGTTTCTAATTATACGTGAATGATTGATATCTTTGGAAATTCTGTTCCGCATGTTGATGCATCCATAATTTTGGAAATTTTTATTTACTCATTTACAATTTTGCAAAAAACATTTGATGTAAAATAACAAAATTTGATTTAATAATTGGCTTCTAATTTAATTTTCGTCTTATAAAATACAAACATTTTAAGCCGAGACGAGATTACCCCAAAATTATTTTAAAGTATTAATTACTTACTTATTTTTTTTATGAAATCAATTAAACTATTACTGAAGCACTTTCGCAATGAGTTTTCACAATGTCTTTTTTAAAAAAAAAAATTTAAAGTATTAATTACTCACTTATTTTTTTTAATTAAATCAATTAAACTAATTCTTAAGCACTTTCACAATGCGTTGACTTAAATCGGAATGTGTCAAAAATTCGAAAATCATTTTCGAATAATAAGAATAAAAAATAATTCTTAATGTATGCTATTAATAAAAAAACGCAACATTAATATCTAAAAGTAGTTGAGATGTCACGATTAAAAGACTTTTCAATATAGAAATCAAGTCAATTACAATTAATTTCTTAAAAATAAAAAAAAACAATATCATAAAAAACATGTCCAAATTTAAGACCATGAATATAAAATTGTAAATTATTAAAAAAATTATTTGTGAAAGTTACACAAATTTTTATTTGCTGTACACAAATTTATCGCTTATAAACAAGCTCAGCTACCAGCTGCTACTATGAATAAGTTTTTCTGCAACAATCTCGCAATTAGCATCAGCGCCAGCGACAGCTTTCACTGTGAACGCAGCCTAAGTCAACTAATTCTGTGTAGATAGAGAGTTTGTTAAGTACTTAAATTAATTAATTAAATAACCTATAAACGAAATAAAAAGTTATAATTATTTAAACAATCAAGAAAATAACACATTTAAAAGGAAAATATTGTGCGACCTAATTTTTATTTTCCTGTACAATGCACGATTCTTCATATAACATTCCCTTCTGTGTATTTTAATACATTGTATTAGCGGCTGTGGAAAAAGGATATTATTATATCCTAGTTGATAAATATAAATTTTAGCAGCTAATGCCGTTGCATTTACCTGGAATATAGCGATATAAACATATTTCAAATGATAACTATTGCTACGAATTTTCAAAAATTAGTAAATTTAATATCATTATCTGCCAATTTGGTTTCCCAATATTTTCTTCTCTAGTTGGTTTGTTTATTTTTAAGTGAAATGAAAATGTAGTTAAAAAAATTAAAACAGCAACAAATAACGATTTCGCGTGTTATTGCCATTTAAAATAGATTTATGTGTGCGTGATAGAAATATATTTCTTAATTTTATCTTGAAGTATACATTTTTTTTTTTTAAATTAACATTTTGTATGATTAATATGAAGTTTTTCTTTTTATATAAAATATATATAATTTTAATATTCAGTTGAATATTCAGAATACAAAATTTTTAGCAATGTTAATTCAATAGGGCCTGTTGCAACATGGGCATCTCCTTCCAGAATGGAACCTCCTGAAAACACTTCCAAAAGTTTGATCACAAAGCTGGCATCGAAGCCTCAGTACATTTGAATGGACATGGATTCTTAAAGTGGTCCTATTTTTATATGTATTGATGCAAAAATCACATTTGAGCCGTTGTGATGATGTTGAAGCAGTACTGTAAAAGAAATCTTGAAACTGTATGCATTTAAATATTAAAAATTTTATACTTACGAGAAATCGACCTGATAAGTAGCAGGCTGATTAGGGGAAAGGCATCTGGGATAATGTTGAAGCAGTACTGTAAAAGAAATCTTGAAACTGTATGCATTTGAATATTAAAAATTTTATACTTACGAGAAATCGACCTGATAAGTAGCAGGCTGATTAGGGGAAAGGCATCTGGGATAATGTTGAAGCAGTACTGTAAAAGAAATCTTGAAACTGTATGCATTTGAATATTAAAAATTTTATACTTACGAGAAATCGACCTGATAAGTAGCAGGCTGATTAGGGGAAAGCATCTGGGATAATGTTGAAGCAGTACTGTAAAAGAAATTTTTAAACTTAACAATGAAAATGGACAGCTAATCAAAAGATTATGGTCATATGCATGTGTGATTCAACATGTGTTTTCAAGGTATTCCTTGAATATATAATAATCACATGGCCAATAAAAATAAAAAAAATATGAATTAAACTGATAAACTAATCGAACATTTTTCAGTACTATATTATTAACCTTTCAATTTTTCATACTATGCATACTTACACTTAACCCATTAAGGCCCAGATTTTTTTTTTCAAAATTTTTTGTCGAAATAGGTTAATTTGGACATCAAAATGAATTAAAAATTGCCAAAAAAATTTTTGTTTACTTACTTGTGGAGATGAACTTGGTAAAGTCAGTGGTAGTCAAATGACGACCGTGGCTATTAAAAGTAACTCAAACAAATTAATGTTATTGACATTGTGAAAAGAAAGTTTATTGGCTTTACTATATTTTACAAATAATATTTTCAAATTACTTATCAAAACATATTTTCATGACAAAATAAAAAAAAAATCTAGAAAATTATTTACTATGCCATTTAGAAAAACATTCTAAATGCAAACCAACGTTGCACTTTTTACATTGCTTACGCACTGTACGCTTACATTGCGAACACTTTCTTTGTTTTCCTGCATTGGTTCTTTTTAAGACTCCTATTGGGTCGAATCGGACCTCCGATATAACTCTTGAAGGCCTTATTACAGGAGGCCTTCCTGTCATCTTTGGATTGGAAATCGAATCTTGTTGTAAATATGCCCTAGCAATAGTTCTTCGAAAGTCTAATAATGTCATTGGATTATTTGTAGAAGTATACAGTACGTACGCATTGTAAAGCGCAGCGTCAATTGCGCTTGTAAATAACGGGAAATACCATTTTTTCGCTCGGAACCTTATTCGATATTTTTGAACGTTCCAGTCCAATTTATCTACTCCTCCCAAAAATTTGTTATACTGCGATAAAATAAATGGACGATCCACATAAAGTACTTTCTTTTCCGATTTGGACCATCTTCTCACATTTTCAAGTGGCATTATTCCTAAATTGCTGGTTAACATTTTCACACACTTATTGTCGATCCATGTTATCGCCAGAACTTTGTTTCTCTTATCAAATCGGTAATCATACGATCCTCGCTTTTCTTTTTTCATTATAGTATCGCTTTTTATAGGGCAGTTATTCATTCTATTCATTCTTACAGTTCCGGTGCCTTTTATACCATTTTCATTTAATTTGCACATCAAATTGAAAAAAATTATCAAAATATAATGAATGTTCTTTAGGATGTTGTAAGTGAGACGCCAAAGATAAAACGACGGTAGATCCTAAACTGTCAAAAAAAATTTCGTCGTTTTTACCTTCATACAAATTCATATGAAAACAATATCCAGTGAGTGAAGAGCACAATAACCACTGCTTGAATCCAAACCTGATGAGTTTTCCTTCTATGAACTGCTTGAGAAAATGGTGCCCATAGTAACGCACCATTTGTTCGTCTATAGCAAGTTCCCTGGAGAAAATCCCAAACTTCTTAAAATTCAAATTCATTTTATCCAGTAGAGGACGAATTTTAAAAATTTTGTCTCGATTTTCCATGGATGATAACAGAGAACTATCGTTAAAATGTAAATTTCGTTTTATCGCCATAAACCTGTTTCTTGTAATACAATTTCTTACACACTGAACATTTATATCTTCATCTTCACACCAATATAATCTTTCTTGTGGCAATGAATGATATCCCGATAGCAATAATATGCCAATAAATTTTTTTAGACAGTTTGGAGTCAAATTGAATTCGTGACGATTTTCTTGCGATGCATATAATTTACTTTGCGTTACAATAAATTCCAAAATATCTATACTTACAAGCTCTTCAAAAATTTGAACAGGCGATTTATCTTTTAAATTTTCTTGCATACTTTTAAAGATACCATCTACATGATTTGATTGGAAAGACTCTTGAGGAAAATGTGCATCCACTTTCTTCCAATCCGATTGCAGATTTTTAGTTCTTTTTCGTTCAGATTTGGGTAAATGAATTTCAAACTGGCCGGGAACATCTTTAATCATTGTGTCTTCCAAAATATCTTCGTCAATGTCCTCACAATCAGAAAGCCTATCGACATTATCTGGTGGCAGCTCGACTATATCTATCGGTCCCTCTTCCAAGTCGGACCAAAATTCTTCATCCTCTATTATATCCTCTATTTCTTTCAAGCTCAAACACCTTTTAGATGCCATTTTAAGTATCTAAAAATATTAACTACAAACGTAGAGTTATGAAAAATAGCTTTAATTTATAAAGTATTTGAACTTACCAAATATAGTTATATCTTCCCCAGGTCGTCAATTGACTACCACTACATTTTTTTAAATAAATCTAACACTAATGTAGATAGTTCATCAAATATTATACACTAGGTAGCAGAAGAGTATTATAATATATTATAATCAAAAATTTAAAACAAAGTGATGATAAAGCGCATAGGAACGATATCTAAACTGAACCAATGATAAAAAATTTAAAAATCACGACATGCATTTAGTTAGCTTGGTATATCACTCTACATATAAACTCAAATCTTATGAAAATATTTTTTGTGTGCGCGAAACATACCAATGCGATGACTGTGCTAGGAAATTTTTTATAAAAAAATATATTGCAATAAGTAGAAAATATAAACCGTAAAGTTGTCATTTGACGACCATGGTTGCTAATGGGTTAATATCTTCTCATTATCTAATAATATAATTACTCACATAAGACCATGCTTTTTTAGTTTCCAGTAGAACTAAGTTTTGTAGGTTTCTTGTACGGTATTGCAACAGTAAAGAAATTTCATCATCATCCGAGTCATCTGACAGTAAACAACTCCAAATGATACCACGTGCATCCATTGGATCAGTCGTCCTGGTCTATAAAATATTACTTTAATGATTAAATCACGTTTAAATAATTCGTGACATGTTCACTTTTAATTATAATATAAATATATTTGAATATTACTTACACTTCTCAATAAATTAAATCCTCCAATTATTTTCAAAATTAACATGACTCACAACAAAATTAACTCAAGCAAGAATAAACAAGAAAACCAAATGTCAAATTAGTACTAATCAAGTTAGAACTAGGTTTCAGTGAAAACACTTCTTTTTATATATGGAGAAAATGTTAGTACTAATGTCTAGTACATACGGTCAGTGAAAACGCACTATAAGATATTATATTAAAATGTTACTTACCTGACCTCGTATTCCAAGCGAGATATTCAAAGAATCCTTCTTACTTAACACTTTGACAACCTCATGCTTTACTTGATTTCTTTTCTCTAGCGCCTGTATCTTTCATTTGAAAACCAATAGCTTTCGCCGGCACTATTTTGAATGTTGTTCGTTAATAAAAGGTAATTTGGTTTTTGTGTTTTATTCTATTTTACTTAAAATAAACTAACATTTTATATTCTTATTTAATTTTCTTTATTTATTCTAGTTAATAACATTAAAAATTATATACTTTCTTACAAACAAATTTTCATTATATTTAAATCAATTTAAAAAGAATTACTTATTATATGCTATTATTTCGTTGCCGCTAGGTTTTATATTTCTATATACAAAACTATATGTATATATATGTAGTTATATTTATAGTGTGAAAACATAATTTTAAGCCTATAGAAATTAAAAGTAATAAAATAGACTTAAGTGGAACGAGAGAATTTTACACCTATTGTAGTATGACAAATAAACCTTATATTTTTGTTACCTTTTTGAAAGATATAATCCTTGTTGGTTCTTATATTCTTGAATATTTAAATAAATAACATTTTCTTGTTATTTTGCTAATTTTTTTCACAGAAAATTTATTTAAATCGCCTTATTAAATGCTTAGTTTAGTTTTTTTTAAAAAATAAGATATTTTCATTACATTAGATATGTAATTTTCAATGCTAGAAGATTTTGTTAAAAGCGATCTTATATACATCAACTGCTCTCGAAGTTCTTCCTTTTTGATTTTTTCCATAATTTTCTGGGTCCTTAAGATAGTGGTTTACTACATTCAAACTTCTGTTAATTTTATTCGCTATTTGGTTGTTTGAATAACCTTCTTCGTTAAAAGCCCGAATGCGGCCTTGTTCATCGTCAGTTAAGGTTTTACCTCTACCCATTTTAAATTTTTTTTTTAAATTTAGTTAAAATTAAATAATTATTCAAAAATTAAAACACAAATGTTGAAAAATTTTCTTCTGAGTAACTAATTAGAATGCTGAACCTATCCTATTGAACCACTTTATATAGGGCTGTTGTCATTATGTTTCATTTAGGGACCTAGATACTTCTAGGAAATACCAGATAAGGGGTATAAATATTTTCTAATAATATCCTAATTACTCTGAAATCATTGCAGCAGGTAAAATATCCTTAAATTACTTATAGCATTTGAAAATTAAGTGAACCTATCCTAATGACCGGGAGTCTATGTAATATTATATTATATAAAGTATGTCATCATATAATGCCATATACTCTAAAGCAAGCTCTGAAATATACATTATATATATAGGCATATATGTATATAATATATGCATATAGGCATATAATACAACCATGCATAGTGTAATAAAAAAATTTGCTTAGGTATAATGAAAAAAAGCAATATGTTTTATAAGAAAGTTTTAATTTTTGTTATGTATATACATATAAAAGTTTTTTCTAAAATATTAAAAAAAATATAGAAAAATATAAAATATAATTTCATTTAAAATTCAATATTTTTATTTTCTGGTGGTATGCTGCAAAACATACCCCTAAATGTAACGCAACTTTACAAGATTTACACATCAAATTTGTGGCTTTCCGCTTTTTGTGTGTGTAACAGACGTGGCATCTCCTTCTTTTTCGCTTATTTATGGGGCAAATGGGAATCACTTGATGATGTTTTACTTCCCCTGAAAGTCCGTGCAGTGAGTCATGAGGTATATGGACTGCATTTGAAGAAGCGACTAAAGATTCTTCATTGTCATCGTCTTCTAACCAACTCCTTGAAAGCCGCAATAGAAAGTAATAAAAACTGAGAGTTTTGGTTGAATTATTATTTAATTGCTCATAGACCCTAAAAGCATTGAACAATGCACAGTTGACGAAGTATAATGCCACCGTTTTCGTCCATTTTATGCTTTTTCTAAATATGGGATAATAGCTTAGGAATTGATCAGCACGATCCACACCTTTCATATGTTGGTTATAATCAATGATACATGTTGGCTTTTTCAGTAGCTGTCCAGTTTCCCGGTTTATTGTCCCACTATTAACCTTCTCAGCATTGTGAATCGTTGAAATCATGCTTATGTTTTTTTTTGTGTTGCTTGCCACACATGTAGCAGCACCTCTCCTTTTCGCTTGAAAATGTGCTGATGTTTTTTCAACTGAGGGTTGCTTAAGCAGTTTGGAAGCCCTCGATTACGCCTGATTGTACCACATATTCGAATTTTATGCAACAGCAAACATTTACTGAGTTCTACACTGTTATATAAATTGTCCATGTAAAGATGGTGCCATTTTCCATACGATTTCCTTAATAAATCAAGTTCTGTAGAATTTAAACTTTGAAAAGTCCCAGAATAAAGCTTGAAACAAGAAATGTAGCCTGTTGCTGAGTCACAAAGCATCCTCATTAGAATACCATATCTGGTTTTTTTTGCAGGGTTGTAAACTTTAAATCCAAGTCTACCTTTCCAAGTTTCATACTTTCATCAATAGAAATATTTTTTCCGAGATTGAAGTTTTTTTCAAACTTTTCAGCAAAATATTTTAAGATAGGTTGTACTTTGAAAAGTCTATCAGAACCTTCAAGCATATTGCTGTTATCAGCAAAATGAAGAAACGTCAGTATTTACCTAAATCTATGACGGCTCATAGTTTTGGAAAAATTTGGTGTTTCTATGTATTTGTCGACCAATGATCTTCTATTTTAGGTTTTCTTACAAAACCCATGATGACCACCAGCGCAAACCATTTTTTCAACTCAGCTGCAGTAACATCATACCATTTTGGAGATTTTTTTTGAAATCTATATTTACCAATATTTTGTGTATGGTACTTGTTCGTTTCAGTGGCCACTAATTGAAAAAAGTCGGTACCAATGAAAGCATTTAGGCATTTACTTACATTATTGTCATCATCCAGATACACGGCAGGTCCTGATGTACCTGTGAACATTTCATTTCTTAAAGGTGGATCAAATTCCGACCAATCTGATCCCAACTGATCCTCAGATTCTCCATCGCTTTCGCTTTCATCCGAAAAGGAAGCATCGGATTCTTCAGGGATATCCGACAAACCATCAACGCAATTTGATCTAATGATGTTTTCGTTTTCATTTTCCATCATAATTGATTAAAAATCAAGTTCAATACTTTCTTAAGTGTTTTTCGCACAACAAATCACACACTGCGATTATTAATTATCTCACAAAAATTTAAAGTTTTTTAAGTGTTATGCACAAAAGTAATTAAATAATATTTTTCCAAAAACTTAAAAACAGGTTTGCATAACGAAGAAAATAACTTCTTGCCCTTTTACACCCTGACAAACAACTAACTATGATATGACACCAATGTGGTGTCATCGGCAGTTAAGGGAATTATTGTATATGGCACCAATGTGGTGCCATCGGTTGTCAAAGTGTTAATATTAAGCGCAAGCGCTAAAACATTGAATGGCGCAAGCGCTGATCTGAAGGTTTGACTGGGAATGAATTCTCTATGCAATATCTCCTATATTTATATTAAAATTTTCATATAGGAAATCGCATGATATTTCTTATTTCCCACGATGGATAATCCAAATATTGTATTGCACCAGATAAGAAAATATCTGTGAACAGTTTTTGAGTTTCTTGTGCCCTCTTATTCCTTTTTCTAGCTGTAATACTAAATCAGTAAGATAGTGACAGCGTTCAGGATATGCTTGATCCCGTTTTGATCGCAAAAACTTTTGAAACTTTTAGATGTGAATGAACTGCCTTAATCAGAAGTCAGTATTCGTGGACTTCTATAGATAGGGAATATATCCCTGCAAAAATCAATATATATGTAAACTGTAAATTTTGCACAACGCGTTGACCAAATTTATTTAAATTTTAATATTCAACTTTTTTCTTTTTTGGCATTATATTGTACTAATTGAACAGGGACTCCATACTTTTCTATAATGGAGCAATTCTTATACTATTCAATATAAACATTACCCATATTAGTATGCATAATTATGATTAGTATAAATATAATTTAATAGAAATTAGAGTTTTATTTATTGAATAATTGAAAACGAAAGCCAATTCCATTTTCAAAATCATTAATTCAAAATGAGAATGTTTATGTTTTTCCAGAATTAATCCCTTTGATTTTCCAGATTTAATTTCCTGAATTAATTCCTTTTAAAGAAATTTAATTTGAGTTTAAGCAAATATAGCCTTAATAACGGGCTCTAAACAGGATCCATTTGTTAGGTATTAATATGTTAACCATATGTTTTTAAATTTTAAACTTGTACTTACTTCCAATCCCCAATCTTGTATTTTTTCCAGCGTTCTATTCTGAAAATAAATGAAATACATATGTTTGTATATTTATATTGTCTTCTTTAAAAGCTTATTTAAATTTAGAACTTGTACTTACTTTAATGCTATTATCTGCCTTCTTTGTATGATGCTGTGCAATATGCTTTCGCAAATTAGGTGGCCTAGTAAATTCCTTGTTGCAATATTGGCAACTGTGTCGCACACCATAGTGTGCTGTTGCCACATGCTGTTTTAATATGGAATTTGTGGTATATCTTTGATCGCAAAAATTACATTCAAACTGGAAATAAATTAAACATATTATTAATGAAATAGTAATTCATCCATTATTAGAGTAAAAACATTTTTAAAAATTTTAAATATTTGAACCTTGCACTTACTTTACGTTCCACACTTCTATTAATTTCTGCCTGCAGCATAGCCTGAAAATAAATAAAATATATTATAACCACGTATATTTATATTATTTTATTAAAATTTATTTTTTTATTTTTAAACTTGTACTTACTTCAATGGTCTCATCTTCGGATTCCACAATATTTTGTTCTGCCTGCAACATATCCCAAAATTAAATAAAATATATTATATGTTTGTATATTTATATTATTATTTTTAAATGCTTATTTAAATTTAAAACTTTTACTTACTTCACTTTTATTATCATCAAATATTTCCTGCGTTCCATTCTGAAATTAAATGAAATATATTATAACCACGTATATTTATATTATTTTATTAAAATTTATTTTTTTAATTTTAAACTTGTACTTACTTCAATTGTCTCATCTTCGGATTGCACAATATTTTGTTCTGCCTGCAACATATCCCAAAATTAAATAAAATATATTATATGTTTGTATATTTATATTATTATTTTTAAATGCTTATTTAAATTTAAAACTTTTACTTACTTCACTTTTATTATCATCAAATATTTCCTGCAACATAGCCTGAAAATAAGTAAAATATATTATAACCACGTATATTTATATTATTTTATTAAAATTTATTTTTTTAATTTTAAACTTGTACTTACTTCAATTGTCTCATCTTCGGATTGCACAATATTTTGTTCTGCCTGCAACATATCCCAAAATTAAATAAAATATATTATATGTTTGTATATTTATAGTATTATTTTTAAATGCTTATTTAAATTCAAAACTTTTACTTACTTCACTTTTATTATCATCAAATATTTCCTGCAACATAGCCTGAAAATAAGTAAAATATATTATAACCACGTATATTTATATTATTTTATTAAAATTTATTTTTTTAATTTTAAACTTGTACTTACTTCAATTGTCTCATCTTCGGATTGCACAATATTTTGTTCTGCCTGCAACATATCCCAAAATTAAATAAAATATATTATATGTTTGTATAAGGTAAGAGTACAATATTCCGGACTAGTAAGGCATTTGTGAATTCAAAGTATTGTTGTAGTTCTATTTTAAAATAAAATCATACTAAGCTAGGAATATAAAAAAATTAGAATGTTTTAAACAATTTTCGACATCCTTTATTAGATTTAATTATTATTTTATTTGATAAAATAATTAATTCGTGTACTGCTGAAATGTGCCTTATTCCGGACTAAAATTTTGTCGATGTCCCTAATTCCGGATTTGAATGTACATTATTCCGTCCTTTATCTAGGCTGGAATTTATATGTGGAAAAATTACTATATTATTGTTATTATTATATATGGAGCCAATTATTGTTAAAAGCAAATGAATTGATAAACAAAATAAATTATTGCAAATTGAAAAATTTATTAAATTTTTAGTGTGAACACTGAAGGATTAAAAAGAAAGAACAATAATTGTATGATTGCAAAATATCATGAAGAAAGCAATGTATTTTATTTTAAGTAATAATACAAAAAATTTATTACAGTTAGTAATTAAAATTACTATAACAATTTGTTTTTATTTAATTCTTTAATAATATAAATTCCTCGATTATTAGATAATACTGGAGGATCAATTTTTTTTAATACATCTTTGGCATCGTAGATTAAGACGTCATCTACGTCTGGCCAACGCCAATTAGTCCCACTCATTGTCATAGTTTTTACTTCAAATTTTTGAGACTTTTCATTAATAACTTTTGTTACTATGCCAGGAAATTTTTCACCTTCATAAGTAATAACTACATAATCACCTATTACAATTGAGCTGATATTCGCATTAATTTTCTTTGTATTTTTTTGTTTTTTAATTACGTTAGTTACAGAATTTTCTGTTTTATCACTTACATTGTATCTTTTACGTTTATCAATATTATTTTGGTTTTGACCTTCTACATTACTGTTCTTATAATTCTTTTTTTCTTTATTAGCTTTTCGTTCCTCGGATTTTTTTAATTTATTTATTTTTTCTTCTTCTAATCTTCGCTGATATTCTAAATATTCATTTGTAATAGCTACAGTTGGTATGAACTTTCGTTTAATGTTTTTTGTTTTAGTTGAAGTTGGAGTTTCAGGCCAAAGAAGAGCATTTTTAAATGGCGTTGGAAATTTTGATTTTTCTTGTCCATTGTTAGGAATAATAGATATATTTTCAAGTGATTGAGTTGTTGGTGGTGGAGTTTTATTTTCTAACCTAGAATGAACGTCAACTGGCAATGTTCCTATGGAAAGAGCATCTTCTTTATCAAATTTGGAAGTAATTTGGCTTGTTACAGATTGAACAACATTAGTATCCAAATTGTTTTCCTTATAAGCGTTCTCGAAGCTAGTTTTAGAGTTAATAATATTAAATAATTTTGTTTGTGGTTTATTACAATCTATTGGAGTTGAGCTAACGACTACACTCCCATCTTCTTGTACATCCATATCAATACCTATGAGACTATCAGGTGGTGACCAATCTAAGCTTGTATCAAGCAAGAATGATGTATTTTCATTTGCTACTAGGGTGGAGTCTCCTATGTCGATGCTGTCTACTGCATTTTCGATGTTATTTCCAGAACTATCTTTCAATTTTTTCCAAAAATAAAACAAACTTTCGTCTGCTTTATCACCTACCCATGTTTCACCACTTTCTCGAAATAATGATAATTTTTCGCTATGTAATCTTTTTTCAAATGATTTAAGAAAACCTGGGGAAGTTACGACTTTTGGTGGTATTGATTCTGAGTGAGAAGAACTAGTACTTGCAGCAACTGTTGGATTCAATTCAGATGTAGCATTAGTTGTAGATTTTAAAAGTTTATCATAATGAATAGCATTCTCATCAAAAGGACACAGTCCACAAGTTTTGAATCCATTTATAATAATTTCTGGTCTTAAGGATGACTTAATACAACTGTCAAGAATTGGTCCAAAATCTTCTCTCTTCAGGCTACGAGCATTATTTCTCATTCTCCATTCAAAAACTGCTTTTTTCCACGCTAATTTGAGGACATGAAAAACAGCTACATCCATCGGCTGTAAAATATGGGTGGAATTAGGAAGTAAAGCTGTAAGAATAATTCCATTATCTTTACAAAATTCACTCAAATGCAAAGATAAATGCGACGAATGTCCATCCAAAAATAACACAACAGGTTTTTTAATGTTATTTTTAATTAAAAATGGATTAAAAACATTTGCAATATATTCAAAAAATGTTTTACATGTCATCCACCCATTGTCTGAAATTCCGATTGCCCAATTTTCAGGATATTTAGATATTAATTGTGATTTAGGCATTCTCTTTAACGGAAATAACGCCATAATTGGCATTAATTTACCATCAGCAGACGCACCAAGACATATTGTTAAATTTTCCTTTTCATCGTTCCCAGATCTAGTATATACTTTCTTTATTCCCTTTTGAACTAATACACCTTGTCCTTTGGGGGATAAAAAAAAAGCTGATTCGTCACAATTAAAAACTCTCGAAGAATCATCAAAAATATCAAGCAATTCTTGCTCTTCAAAATAAGTACGTACTCTTTGGAACCAGTCTATGATTTTTTCTTTAGTAACAGAAATACGAGCCGAAGACAAGGTTTGTGAAACTCTTTGTGAAATGATAGGATGTCTTTTTAAAAAGCCTTCGTACCAATGTCTACCTGGTATACCATCTTTAAATTTATTTGGACGATCCAATTCTTTAACTAATTTTGACACATTATAAATTAATTGGTATTTGGTGATAGGAAAACCAATGTTTGCTAAATGTTGTATCCATTGCACTATCTTCTCTTCTTCATCCCTCATCAATACAGTAGGAACCCCTGCAGATGACTGTTTTGTATATTTATTTCTTAATTTGTCTGATAAAGTTTGCTTTGGAATATTAAACACTTTAGCAGCTTTATATAGAGTCATTGTTTTATTTCGGATAGCTTCAATAGCTTCCACCATTGCCCCTTCGCTATATTTTTTATTTGGCATATTTCACCTAAACACCGAAAAAATTTTTACTTACAAAAATTGATTGTACATAGAGTTTTTGATTATTATAAAATTGATAGAACGCAATTATAGACATATATAAAATTATATGCCCATAATTCCGTGCTATATATAACAATTATTTAAATTGTTTAATTATAACACCCAATTTTGCCACATGTTCGTACAAAAAAATAAAGTAATTAATTTTATGCAAAAAACTTTGGACTAGTCATTAAAATAATTAAATAACAGTTAAAGACTTTTTTAGTAAAAACATTACTCTTTAAAATATCTAAAAAAAACCTGATTCTTTAAATGTATTTTAAACTATTTTATAACGTAAAATAATAGAACGGAATTAGCTCAAATAAATTTTTAGCTCATTTACACAAAAATACTAGATGACAAATGAATTATAAATTTAAAATATTGGAATAAAAGAACAAAAAAAAATAATACACTTCTTTTTCAATTACGGCCTATACACCGGAATAACGCACAACTTAATTAAATAATGCACATAATTCCGGACTATTATAAAAACGTTATTTTTTATTATAGAACATTTTAAAGCTATGATATGATGATTATTTTTATTACTTAAATATATAAGAATAAAGAAAAATGATAATAATTATGAAAACAGCCTACCTTTAAAATTTTATAATCTTAAATATATCCACACAACCTCTTAGCCACTTGAATAACTCAAATGCTCCAAATCACAACAAATGACAGACTGACGACTTGATACAAGATTTTTATTTAACTGATCGTAAAAAAAACAAAGGCGCCCGATTTTTATAGAAACAAAAGAGTGAAGACAAACTATTGTATGAATCACATTTGGAACTTATAACTTAGTTTTGTTATATTTCGTACTTAAATGATATAGACCGGAATAATGTACTAGTCCGGCATTATGTACTCTTACCTTATTTATAGTATTATTTTTAAATGCTTATTTAAATTTAAAACTTTTACTTACTTCACTTTTATTATCATCAAATATTTCCTGCAACATAGCCTGAAAATAAGTAAAATATATTATAACCACGTATATTTATATTATTTTATTAAAATTTATTTTTTTAATTTTAAACTTGTACTTACTTCAATTGTCTCATCTTCGGATTGCACAATATTTTGTTCTGCCTGCAACATATCCCAAAATTAAATAAAATATATTATATGTTTGTATATTTATAGTATTATTTTTAAATGCTTATTTAAATTTAAAACTTTTACTTACTTCACTTTTATTATCATCAAATATTTCCTGCAACATAGCCTGAAAATAAGTAAAATATATTATAACCACGTATATTTATATTATTTTATTAAAATTTATTTTTTTAATTTTAAACTTGTACTTACTTCAATTGTCTCATCTTCGGATTGCACAATATTTTGTTCTGCCTGCAACATATCCCAAAATTAAATAAAATATATTATATGTTTGTATATTTATAGTATTATTTTTAAATGCTTATTTAAATTCAAAACTTTTACTTACTTCACTTTTATTATCATCAAATATTTCCTGCAACATAGCCTGAAAATAAGTAAAATATATTATAACCACGTATATTTATATTATTTTATTAAAATTTATTTTTTTAATTTTAAACTTGTACTTACTTCAATTGTCTCATCTTCGGATTGCACAATATTTTGTTCTGCCTGCAACATATCCCAAAATTAAATAAAATATATTATATGTTTGTATATTTATAGTATTATTTTTAAATGCTTATTTAAATTTAAAACTTTTACTTACTTCACTTTTATTATCATCAAATATTTCCTGCAACATAGCCTGAAAATAAGTAAAATATATTATAACCACGTATATTTATATTATTTTATTAAAATTTATTTTTTTAATTTTAAACTTGTACTTACTTCAATTGTCTCATCTTCGGATTGCACAATATTTTGTTCTGCCTGCAACATATCCCAAAATTAAATAAAATATATTATATGTTTGTATATTTATAGTATTATTTTTAAATGCTTATTTAAATTCAAAACTTTTACTTACTTCACTTTTATTATCATCAAATATTTCCTGCAACATAGCCTGAAAATAAGTAAAATATATTATAACCACGTATATTTATATTATTTTATTAAAATTTATTTTTTTAATTTTAAACTTGTACTTACTTCAATTGTCTCATCTTCGGATTGCACAATATTTTGTTCTGCCTGCAACATATCCCAAAATTAAAAAAAATATATTATATGTTTGTATATTTATAGTATTATTTTTAAATGCTTATTTAAATTCAAAACTTTTACTTACTTCACTTTTATTATCATCAAATATTTCCTGCGTTCCATTCTGAAATTAAATGAAATACTATATATTAATTAACAAAGTTATAAGTTATTTTTTACTCGCTCTTCTTTTCAGGTTTTGTATCGTTTCTTCAAGCTGGAATCAAATAAAAAAATTTATAATAATTTATTTATTAATTAAAATTTATTATTTAAAAATTAAAATAACTTATTACATTCTACTCACTTCTTTGATGTATTCATGTGCCGCCTTTAACTAAAATAAATGAACATATAATGTATTAATGAAAGCTTTTACTTTGTACTCACCTCCAACTTCAATTTATCTACCTCCGATAAATTACGTTCGTCCATTCTCCTCTTTAATTTGTTTATCATCGATGTGCTCGCATCGAATTTCAAACCAATTTCATTCTGCGACATCTCGTTCGCCCTCAACATCTTTATTATGTCCTTCAACTCCTTTGCGGTAAATTTACCACGCCTTGCTTTTCTGAAATATTTACATATATTCATAAGTAAATATATTTCAATTAACATAAATAATTAAACTTGAACTTACCTTGTTGTAGGACGAAGTCCTCCCGATCCTGATGGACCAGGACTCGAACTTCCTAAAAAAACAAATACTTCAATAAAAGTTAATTTAATGTAAAGGAAAGTGTTCACGAATATTTTAACACATATATTCTAACCTGGTGAGGAATCCTCTTTGTGTTTAATATTTCTCATTTTCCTGCAGATTTTTTAGCTGTAAATATTAAAGTAAATATATTTACTGCTAAGTTTTATATAAAAGCCATTTTTATTTTTCTTATGTTCGAGGACATTAAAACAAAACCCTTTTTATTCATTTCCACCTATAACTACATTGTGCATATACTAAATTTTAATTTTATATTTAAAATTTTTTCCTTCCCTATCAAAATTACTTGAATAATTAGTGAAACCCTTTATTCACTTTCTACTTTTAGATTAATTAATATAAAAAAAGACTTTTACATTTCAAATCTACACTTACGATATTAGTGTCTAAAACTTAGTTAAAAATTAAAAGTGAAATAAATGCAATTATCCATATAAAATTAATAATTACATGTTTAAAGTGTATAATATAACACTTATTATCTTAAATATTCAAACAAAACGTATACTATTATTCAATTAGTTAACGTTTTGTTTCTTCAATACTAACAATGACCAAAAAAAAAAAAGAAATGATACAAGAATTTTTAGGTTTGTCACATTAGTTATAAATATCTCAAAAATATTGAGCTCAGATATTACAGAATTTCGCTATATGGAGTTTATCCAACATGTTCAAAAAGAATAATCGAATTCATTAAAATCAACTTATTATGTGGATACATATTTAAAAAAAATATGTTTTTTAATAAACATTAAAACAAAATAAAGTTTAATTTTTTTTCTCTTGTAATTGAGGGTATGCTGCCAAAATTAAACAATAAAGATTTTAATATTTGTTTTTCAAGAAATGCTGTTTTCTTTATTTAATATATATCTCAATTTTTATATATAAATGAGTAACTCTGAAAATGCATTAATTCATCAATTAAATATTATAAAAAATGAACAAAATATAAAAATTATATATTTTTTTACTAAAGAAAATAATTACACCAGGGAATATTTTGTTACTCGATCTTTTCCCACTTTATTTCCAAAATTGACTTTGCACTTTGCAATTAATCGGATGTATACATTTAGACATAATGGCCGCCTAAGCCATTAAGGCTTTTAAAAGTGAAATCTCATAAGCCTATCCCAAATAAGTACGGAAATGGTATACAATATTCCAGTTAATCTGTGACGCCCTGTTGCGGGGCGTACATTTAAAGATATTACGCCCAGGGTAACTCTTCGTACATATATAAAAATATAAATAAATTGTATTTATCGTTAGCAAAATTTACAAATTAAGTTGTAATTTTTAACAGATCTAGGAATGAGTTGTTTTGCATTGATAAGTACCCAAAAGCAAATGCATTCGCCTGATGGTTTTTTGTCTCATAAAGTAAAAATATTTTAGTAAAAATGTTAGTAAATGTTCTTTTATTACCTCGGCGTTATGAAAGCCATAACCAGCTTTAGTATACTGAAGAGGTTATTATTGTAACACTTAACAGGTAGTCAAACGGAAGATATAAGTAAATAGACAAAACATAAGTTTTTTAATGGCAGCAAAAGGTGGTTTATTGGGTTTGGTTTTAATGCTAATTGCTACTTTTACTGCTTCATTATTATTAACAATAATGGTACGGGTTGATTCGCATACATGGATTTATATTGTAAAACGATGTAAAATCATAATGGATAAATTTTTAAATTATACATTTCCATTTTTTTAATAAAAAGGATTTCATAGATGCTAGGATATTTATATGTTTCTAATTATACGTGAATGATTGATATCTTTGGAAATTCTGTTCCGCATGTTGATGCATCCATAATTTTGGAAATTTTTATTTACTCATTTACAATTTTGCAAAAAACATTTGATGTAAAATAACAAAATTTGATTTAATAATTGGCTTCTAATTTAATTTTCGTCTTATAAAATACAAACATTTTAAGCCGAGACGAGATTACCCCAAAATTATTTTAAAGTATTAATTACTTACTTATTTTTTTTATGAAATCAATTAAACTATTACTGAAGCACTTTCGCAATGAGTTTTCACAAGGTCTTTTTTAAAAAAAAAAATTTAAAGTATTAATTACTCACTTATTTTTTTTAATTAAATCAATTAAACTAATTCTTAAGCACTTTCACAATGCGTTGACTTAAATCGGAATGTGTCAAAAATTCGAAAATCATTTTCGAATAATAAGAATAAAAAATAATTCTTAATGTATGCTATTAATAAAAAAACGCAACATTAATATCTAAAAGTTTTAAATTAATTAATGGAAGTATAAAAAGACCGATCGATTTAATTACATTATATTGATTAAGAAAAAACGTGATACAACACAACAAGGCTTTCACTATTACAAAAGATAGAACTTAACCTAGAAAGATAGATCTGTCAAAAATAGCATATCAATATGTTAAGGTAGCGTTTCCATGTCACAATGTATTTTAACACTTCCACTCATTGTTACTGGAAAGGCAATTTTCCTTTTTCTTCAAGAATAATTTCATCAAGTCACATAGGTATTCATGACATGTCCTACTTAAAGGTTTTGTAAGAATGTCTGCTATCTGCTCCTTTGAACTGATGTATTCTAGATCAAATACCTTCTTCTCGAATTTCTCCCTTATGAAATGATATTGTACATCAATATGCTTTGTTCTTCTGTGGAATACTGGATTTTTAATGAGCCGTATAGCACTTTGGTTGTCCACATACAACTTGGCTTCCAAGTTGGCTCCCGTTAGTTCAATTATTAAACCTTTTAGCCAAATGAGTTCCTTTACTGCTTGACTTGCTGCAATATATTCCGACTCGGTCGTCGAAGTTGAAGTTGACTTTTGTTTTATTGAAGCCCAACTGATTGCACCGGAACCAATGTTAAAAACATATCCTGTAGTTGATTTCCTTGTTTCAGTATCTCCAGCAAAGTCAGAGTCACTGTAGCCTACTAAACTTAATTTTGCAGAACTTTCATAAAGGATGCCCATTTTGATTGTTCCTTTGAGGTACTTTAAAATTCGTTTAACTGCATTTACATGTGCTGTAGTCGGTTGCTCCAAATATCTACTGACAATACCTACAGCATAACTAATGTCTGGCCTTGTTCCTATTGCCAAGTACATTAAACTGCCAACAGCTTCACGATACGGAAACGTTGTGTTTATGTCATTGTTTGTAAAATCTCCAAGATTTTGATTACTATCCATTGGTGTGGATACTGTTTTACAATTCATCATGTTAAAGCGTTGTAGTACTTTTCTTGTGTATGCTTGTTGATGTACACAGATCGTGTTATCTGTTGATTGTTCAATCTCAAAACCAAGAAAACATTTTGCTTCAGAAACTTTTACTTCAAAATGCTTCTGCAGATATTCAACTATTAGTTCTATTTCCTTAACACTATCTGACACGATTAAACCATCGTCAACATAAATAGCTATTATTGTTTTATTTTTCTTTTTAGCATTACTGATGAACACACATGAATCAAAGTCACTTTTCTTTAAATCAAATTTGCAAAGAAAGGATGTGAATTTTTCATTCCAACAGCGTGAGGCTTGCTTCAAACCATATAAACTTTTGTTTAGTTTGCATACTCGTCCGCTTTTGTCATCATATCCAATTGGTTGATTCATGTACACATCTTCCTTTAATTCACCATATAAGAATGCAGTTTTGACGTCAATTTGTTTAATATGCATTTTATTCATTGCAGCCAGTGACAAAATTGTCCGTATGGAAGTAAACTTAACGACTGGACTAAAGGTTTCTTCGTAGTCTATTCCATGCTGCTGCGCAAAACCTCGGATCACCAGACGTGCTTTATATTTTTCAGTCTGTCCTTCAGTGTTTTCTTTTATTTTAAACACCCATTTATTATCTATTACTTTTTGTTTCTCAGGTGCCCTTATTAAGCTCCATGTATTATTTTTAATTAAGGAATTATATTCTTCATCCATGGCATTCTTCCACTGCGACCTTTCTGCTGACATTATTGCTTCATTATACGTTTTAGGCTCTGTTACAACTGCTGAATAGCCTATTTCAATTAGACGATCAGGCGCTTTGATTTTCTTTCGAAGATTGTATCGTTGATTGTCGCATTTATTTTCATTATTGTTATGAAATTCATTCACACAATCTTGTGAATGCAATGAAACTGTGTTATCTCCATGTTCCAATTCCTCTTTGTCGCTTGTATCAGTGTTGCTAACAGATGCTTCGTTCTTGCTGTTATCTCGTATCACATACGTTTGTGGATTTGCTTCGCGAAAACAAACATCACAGCTTAAAAACACCTTATTTGTGCATGGGTCAAATAGTCTAAAGTTCTTTGTAGTGGGTTCAAAACCAACTAAATATGCTTTCTTTGCTTTTGGATCCCATTTTCTTCTGTTGACTTTAGGAATTTTTGTGAAACATTCTGTACCAAAAATTTTTACATGACCAAGATATGGTTTATTACCAAACCATTTTTCATACGGTGTGCTTTTGATACAATTACTGTTTGTTGTTCGATTCAGTAGGTATGTTGCTGTTCGTACTGCTTCTGGCCATAGATGTTTTGATAGACCACTGGCTATTAGCATTGTTCTTGCGCTTTCTTGAACTGTTCTGTTATCTCGTTCAATTCTACCATTCTGCTCTGGAGTGTATGGTGATATGTATTCTATTTGAATGCCATTGTCTTTCATTAAATTTTTAACATTTTGATTGCAGAACTCTGTTCCATTATCAAATCGAATGTGTTTAACGCAACTATTGTTCATGTTTCTTACCATAGGTATAAAAGATTTCAGGCACTCATAAACTTCATCTTTTGATTTTAGTAGATATGTGAAGCGAAAGTTTGTTGCCTCGTCTTTTATTAACAAGAAATATTTTATGCCTCCTATTCCTATTTCATCCATAGGACCACAAAGATCTGCATGCATATATTCTCCTTTCTTTGAAGGTCTTTTCACTGTTTGTTTGTGTGTTGATCTTGTCATTTTTCCGACTTGACAGTCGTCGCAAAAAAAATTCTCATTGTTTGATAAATGGATACCATGAGCTAAATTATCTTTATACATTTTTACTATAGAGTTTGCGTTTACATGTCCTAAACGACAATGCCACTGTTTAAGAGAAGCACTTGCTACATTTGCATAGTAATTTTTACGTAGACGAAGATCCATTTTTATTTGATTCATCTCATAGCGCTTTCCTACTGCAACAGTTTTATTTGATTTATCAATGATTTTACAACCATCCTTTTTAATTATAATACTTAAACCTTTGTCTGTCAGTACAGCTGTGGATAATAGGTTGTGACGTAGCTTTGGAACGTACAAGACTTTTTCTAGACGAACCGGTTTCCATTGATTATTGACTCTTGTCTCAATTGGTATTGTTCCAACACCAAGAATTTCTAAGTAACAATCATTTGCTATTTTTACAGCATGTTTTTCATGGTATTTTTCAAAAGTTTGGAACCATTCACGATGATACGTCATATGACTGGATGCACCTGAATCGATTAACCAAGATTCACTTTCATCCTTCCAGTTTGTACACTCAAATGTACACCATGCTGTATGTCTTTTGTCTTTGTTTTCGGGACACTTTTTGTCTTTGGCCCAATGACCTAATTGACCACACGCATAACACTTTGATTTTTCTTTGTGTTTGACATTTTTATTTTTAAAAAACTTGTTTTTTGTTTTAGTTATAAAAGCAGCGTCAGATTCAGACGTTTCTCCACTGTTTATTTTATTCAAATTGTCCTCTTCTAATTGTAAGGAAGACATTAATGTATTTAGCGTTCGCGTTGACTTTGTATTGTACCAGACTGTTTTATAATTATTAAACTTGGTTGGTAAACTGCTTATTATCCGAACCATTTTCAGATTTTCAGGCAACTTTTCACCTTGTTGTTCAATTTCATGTGCTAGTTGGCTTAATTTTGCTACATAGCTAGCTACAGATTCATCATTTTTCATTTTTAATGCAAAATATTCCTCATATAGAGTCATGATGCGGATGTCCGAATTTTTTTCATATATACTGTCCAATTTAAGTATCATTTCATTTGCAGTTTTACATGATAGGACTAAATTGGCATGTTCAGTATCTAGGGACTGAAGAATGACACTTATTGCTCTTCCTTCATTTTGATCATATTTTTCTTTTATCGTTTCGGAATCATTTTCCGCTGGTGCTTTACCTTCAACATTTTTTGTTAAGCCTAAAGCCTTCATATGTGCATTTATTTGCACTTTCCATAATCTGTAATTTGATCCATTCAGTTTGTGACCAGTGAACAAATTTTCACTTTTTACGGAATCCATATTTAAGAGGCACACACTATTGTTCCCCTTTTTGTTTATTTAAAAACGTACTTGGTACACAACTATTGTCTTTTTATTAGCACTGGGCCCATAACCTTTTAAATTAATTAATGGAAGTATAAAAAGACCGATCGATTTAATTACATTATATTGATTAAGAAAAAACGTGATACAACACAACAAGGCTTTCACTATTACAAAAGATAGAACTTAACCTAGAAAGATAGATCTGTCAAAAATAGCATATCAATATGTTAAGGTAGCGTTTCCATGTCACAATGTATTTTAACAAAAAGTAGTTGAGATGTCACGATTAAAAGACTTTTCAATATAGAAATCAAGTCAATTACAATTAATTTCTTAAAAATAAAAAAAAACAATATCATAAAAAACATGTCCAAATCTAAGACCATGAATATAAAATTGTAAATTATTAAAAAAATTATTTGTGAAAGTTACACAAATTTTTATTTGCTGTACACAAATTTATCGCTTATAAACAAGCTCAGCTACCAGCTGCTACTATGAATAAGTTTTTCTGCAACAATCTCGCAATTAGCATCAGCGCCAGCGACAGCTTTCACTGTGAACGCAGCCTAAGTCAACTAATTCTGTGTAGATAGAGAGTTTTTTAAGTACTTAAATTAATTAATTAAATAACCTATAAACGAAATAAAAAGTTATAATTATTTAAACAATCAAGAAAATAACACATTTAAAAGGAAAATATTGTGTATAATGTTAATTCAATAGGGCCTGTTGCAACATGGGCATCTCCTTCCAGAATGGAACCTCCTGAAAACACTTCCAAAAGTTTGATCACAAAGCTGGCATCGAAGCCTCAGTACATTTGAATGGACATGGATTCTTAAAGTGGTCCTATTTTTATATGTATTGATGCAAAAATCACATTTGAGCCGTTGTGATGATGTTGAAGCAGTACTGTAAAAGAAATCTTGAAACTGTATGCATTTAAATATTAAAAATTTTATACTTACGAGAAATCGACCTGATAAGTAGCAGGCTGATTAGGGGAAAGGCATCTGGGATAATGTTGAAGCAGTACTGTAAAAGAAATCTTGAAACTGTATGCATTTGAATATTAAAAATTTTATACTTACGAGAAATCGACCTGATAAGTAGCAGGCTGATTAGGGGAAAGCATCTGGGATAATGTTGAAGCAGTACTGTAAAAGAAATTTTTAAACTTAACAATGAAAATGGACAGCTAATCAAAAGATTATGGTCATATGCATGTGTGATTCAACATGTGTTTTCAAGGTATTCCTTGAATATATAATAATCACATGGCCAATAAAAATAAAAAAAATATGAATTAAACTGATAAACTAATCGAACATTTTTCAGTACTATATTATTAACCTTTCAATTTTTCATACTATGCATACTTACACTTAACCCATTAAGGCCCAGATTTTTTTTTTCAAAATTTTTTGTCGAAATAGGTTAATTTGGACATCAAAATGAATTAAAAATTGCCAAAAAAATTTTTGTTTACTTACTTGTGGAGATGAACTTGGTAAAGTCAGTGGTAGTCAAATGACGACCGTGGCTATTAAAAGTAACTCAAACAAATTAATGTTATTGACATTGTGAAAAGAAAGTTTATTGGCTTTACTATATTTTACAAATAATATTTTCAAATTACTTATCAAAACATATTTTCATGACAAAATAAAAAAAAAATCTAGAAAATTATTTACTATGCCATTTAGAAAAACATTCTAAATGCAAACCAACGTTGCACTTTTTACATTGCTTACGCACTGTACGCTTACATTGCGAACACTTTCTTTGTTTTCCTGCATTGGTTCTTTTTAAGACTCCTATTGGGTCGAATCGGACCTCCGATATAACTCTTGAAGGCCTTATTACAGGAGGCCTTCCTGTCATCTTTGGATTGGAAATCGAATCTTGTTGTAAATATGCCCTAGCAATAGTTCTTCGAAAGTCTAATAATGTCATTGGATTATTTGTAGAAGTATACAGTACGTACGCATTGTAAAGCGCAGCGTCAATTGCGCTTGTAAATAACGGGAAATACCATTTTTTCGCTCGGAACCTTATTCGATATTTTTGAACGTTCCAGTCCAATTTATCTACTCCTCCCAAAAATTTGTTATACTGCGATAAAATAAATGGACGATCCACATAAAGTACTTTCTTTTCCGATTTGGACCATCTTCTCACATTTTCAAGTGGCATTATTCCTAAATTGTTGGTTAACATTTTCACACACTTATTGTCGATCCATGTTATCGCCAGAACTTTGTTTCTCTTATCAAATCGGTAATCATACGATCCTCGCTTTTCTTTTTTCATTATAGTATCGCTTTTTATAGGGCAGTTATTCATTCTATTCATTCTTACAGTTCCGGTGCCTTTTATACCATTTTCATTTAATTTGCACATCAAATTGAAAAAAATTATCAAAATATAATGAATGTTCTTTAGGATGTTGTAAGTGAGACGCCAAAGATAAAACGACGGTAGATCCTAAACTGTCAAAAAAAATTTCGTCGTTTTTACCTTCATACAAATTCATATGAAAACAATATCCAGTGAGTGAAGAGCACAATAACCACTGCTTGAATCCAAACCTGATGAGTTTTCCTTCTATGAACTGCTTGAGAAAATGGTGCCCATAGTAACGCACCATTTGTTCGTCTATAGCAAGTTCCCTGGAGAAAATCCCAAACTTCTTAAAATTCAAATTCATTTTATCCAGTAGAGGACGAATTTTAAAAATTTTGTCTCGATTTTCCATGGATGATAACAGAGAACTATCGTTAAAATGTAAATTTCGTTTTATCGCCATAAACCTGTTTCTTGTAATACAATTTCTTACACACTGAACATTTATATCTTCATCTTCACACCAATATAATCTTTCTTGTGGCAATGAATGATATCCCGATAGCAATAATATGCCAATAAATTTTTTTAGACAGTTTGGAGTCAAATTGAATTCGTGACGATTTTCTTGCGATGCATATAATTTACTTTGCGTTACAATAAATTCCAAAATATCTATACTTACAAGCTCTTCAAAAATTTGAACAGGCGATTTATCTTTTAAATTTTCTTGCATACTTTTAAAGATACCATCTACATGATTTGATTGGAAAGACTCTTGAGGAAAATGTGCATCCACTTTCTTCCAATCCGATTGCAGATTTTTAGTTCTTTTTCGTTCAGATTTGGGTAAATGAATTTCAAACTGGCCGGGAACATCTTTAATCATTGTGTCTTCCAAAATATCTTCGTCAATGTCCTCACAATCAGAAAGCCTATCGACATTATCTGGTGGCAGCTCGACTATATCTATCGGTCCCTCTTCCAAGTCGGACCAAAATTCTTCATCCTCTATTATATCCTCTATTTCTTTCAAGCTCAAACACCTTTTAGATGCCATTTTAAGTATCTAAAAATATTAACTACAAACGTAGAGTTATGAAAAATAGCTTTAATTTATAAAGTATTTGAACTTACCAAATATAGTTATATCTTCCCCAGGTCGTCAATTGACTACCACTACATTTTTTTAAATAAATCTAACACTAATGTAGATAGTTCATCAAATATTATACACTAGGTAGCAGAAGAGTATTATAATATATTATAATCAAAAATTTAAAACAAAGTGATGATAAAGCGCACAGGAACGATATCTAAACTGAACCAATGATAAAAAATTTAAAAATCACGACATGCATTTAGTTAGCTTGGTATATCACTCTACATATAAACTCAAATCTTATGAAAATATTTTTTGTGTGCGCGAAACATACCAATGCGATGACTGTGCTAGGAAATTTTTTATAAAAAAATATATTGCAATAAGTAGAAAATATAAACCGTAAAGTTGTCATTTGACGACCATGGTTGCTAATGGGTTAACCTTTCATAGCAGACACTTAAGTGTGGTTAAGCATATCTATTACTTTAAGCTTCTATTTATGGAAATTTATCGATTCACAATTCTTCCCTAACACTTAAAGTACCGGTGTAAACGCCCTATAAGGCAGCGTTTCTCAACCTTTTCTGGCCCGCAGACCGGTGAGATTTATAAAAATCGCTTCACAGACCAGTAATTTCTGTTAGGAATAAAGCTTTTGCAGGTATTAAAGAACTAACTACTACATAAGGTAACTGTAGGATTTCTATTTTTATTATCATACATTAATGTTTAAATATATAATGATAACTAAGTACTGCTTTACTTGTAAAAAAGTAAACGAGAAATGAACAGAAAAAATCTATATATATAGCTAGACACATGAACATCTTACTAATGTTAGAAACGCAAAAATATTTATATGAAAGAAATATCAAAGGAAAAAACTCAGAAACAGTTTCTCTAAGGTTCACTTATTTAATTCCCCAATTACATTTTTAATTTACTTACTTATTAATCAACTTTAATGCACTTTTTTAAATAACAATAATTACTATCAATTATTTTAAATTTAAAAAACTACAATTAGTAACTCAGGATTTTAATTCGATTGTGAAATATAAATACTAGATCGCTGGTCCGTTACTGGTGATGAATATGCTCCGGAACCTTATTATATATGAAGCAAAATCCCCACTTTAATGAAATAAATAAAATATATAATACATATATACAAATTAAGTTTAACAATAACCCAACAGGAAATTTCCCCTCAATCATATATGCGTTCCATATATCATGCATAAAGCATGTGTAAAACGTATGGCGCGATTAGTCACAAAAATATTCTAAAGACTTAGAAAATTTTTGTTCAACTCTCAATGCTCACTTTTTGACATTTGTAAATATAGTTCTGTTTGGTTAAGTTGCACAAATTTAAAAACGGATACGTTCCGTTTCTGCGCTTATTTGTATCTAACATTTCACTGGTGCACGGAATCTATCGAATAACATTGATGCGTGCCAGCTTGCCTTCCACGCGGAACGTATCGAACGAATTTTTCCCGCTGGGAATATATCATTAGAATTCTTATACTGCAGAGAAATAAAATCGCATAAAAAAGAACCACACATAAATAAAATCATATAAAACAAATTTCAGAAAAAAAAATGTCAAACAGAGCCGCTTGATACCGTTTGACTTTTTATTTGATTGGCTGAAATAGTTCTGTATGAAGTCAGTTATAAAAACCTACATATTTGCTAGGAAGAAAATTCAAGTTTGAAAATAGAAACGAATAACAAATCTAATTTTTTTTTTATTTTGTATACAATTTTATTGGCGGTGTCAAAAAAGTGGCGCAGGATAGATGATATTTTGAGAAAATATTTTTTTTGCTGGTTAGTTACAAATATATGTACATATATATATTTTTCTTTAATAATTTAATGATAACTTTTCCAAAATAGCTTTATAGATGTTATGACCACAAATTTTTGTTACAAATGAAATCGTTTTAAGGCTTTGAAAATTTTTAAATTTACAGCAAGTCAAACTTTCAGTCTTACCAGATTGGCTTACTTTGAGTATCCCATTTTACATGTAGAGCAAATGTGCTCATTTGATTCATAATTAAATTGAGTCTCACGTTCTCCTTTTGAAATGATAGAAGCATAGCTCGGAAGCTCGTTTATCGACTATATCTTCCTTCACCATTTCCTGCTGGTGCTCGCTTGGATGACTGACCTGGCTGTGTGTGTTTATCCACTTGTCACTCAATTATTGATAACGAAAATATTAGTGTTTTTTTTCTCATAATTTATTTTTTATCTTTCGACATAAATTTTAGTAAAATCCACCAAGGCAGGGTTACCGTTGTACCCACTTTTGAAACCAATTGACACCCATATTATGGATTTATACCGATTTAGTTTATTTGAAAATTTTAATTTTGCTTTTTCTCTTTAAAAGAAAAACCAAAATTTCACTTTCATATTACAAAATGCCACAAATATATGACGATTTTCATCATTTAAGTGATTCCAGCAATTACGTTTTCGTTTAAACTTAACTGACTAATTCTGCTAACCAAAATCGACAAAGTAATTTTTCTCAAGTCCCAACCAAATTTTCTATTCCTCATATGGAATATGGAGGAATGCAAAAAAAATAATAAACTGAAAATGTAACGATAGTCTGATACGTGTCAGGTGCCGCCATTGTATTATTTATTTTATTTCGCACTAAAAGCTACAGGCGCTTAAAATATTTATTTTCTTAAGCATTTATCAAGCCTATGTTTTTTTTTTATGGTATTTTCATCCATCAAAAACCAATGATAAATTAACGCATGAAATTGCTGATTACTGAAATGCTGGTACTTTCTTTTTTTCTGTTTTTTTCATTGCCACGCAAAACAAGCAAAAATTCACGGCAAATATGTACACGTGCCAATAAATAAATTTTTTTTTTTTGATGTCTGATTATTTTATTTTTATATGACAGGAATCAAAAGATTGAAGTCAGATTTTTGTTTTGTGGTAGCTTTTTTTTTGGTTTTGAAGTAGTCATTTTCACAAGAAAGATCTTTACGGCTCCCTTACTTCCTTTTTTTTCTGTTTTATGTCATCATTACTCAAAAAAATCAAAAATTCCCGGCAAATATTAACACAAAATTGCATACAAATAAGAAAAACCTAACACAACACTATTACTTGGCTATTTTATTCCCATATTTCAATTATATACTTTTGAAAACTGTCTACAGCCATCAGTTCATAGTGATACCTTGTAGCCGTCATACCTACCTTGCTTGCTTGCTAGTAATTTATATCATTCTTCCAATCCGATTGCAGATTTTTAGTTCTTTTTCGTTCAGATTAGGGTAAATGAATTTCAAACTGGCCGGAACATCTTTAATCATTGTGTCTTCCAAAATATCTTCGTCAATGTCCTCACAATCAGAAAGCCTATCGACATTATCTGGTGGCAGCTTGACTATATCTATCGGTCCCTCTTCCAAGTCGGACCAAAATTCTTCATCCTCTATTATATCCTCTATTTCTTTCAAGCTCAAACACCTTTTAGATGCCATTTTAAGTATCTAAAAATATTAACTACAAACGTAGAGTTATGAAAAATAGCTTTAATTTATAAAGTATTTGAACTTACCAAATATAGTTATATCTTCCCCAGGTCGTCAATTGACTACCACTACATTTTTTTAAATAAATCTAACACTAATGTAGATAGTTCATCAAATATTATACACTAGGTAGCAGAAGAGTATTATAATATATTATAATCAAAAATTTAAAACAAAGTGATGATAAAGCGCACAGGAACGATATCTAAACTGAACCAATGATAAAAAATTTAAAAATCACGACATGCATTTAGTTAGCTTGGTATATCACTCTACATATAAACTCAAATCTTATGAAAATATTTTTTGTGTGCGCGAAACATACCAATGCGATGACTGTGCTAGGAAATTTTTTATAAAAAAATATATTGCAATAAGTAGAAAATATAAACCGTAAAGTTGTCATTTGACGACCATGGTTGCTAATGGGTTAACCTTTCATAGCAGACACTTAAGTGTGGTTAAGCATATCTATTACTTTAAGCTTCTATTTATGGAAATTTATCGATTCACAATTCTTCCCTAACACTTAAAGTACCGGTGTAAACGCCCTATAAGGCAGCGTTTCTCAACCTTTTCTGGCCCGCAGACCGGTGAGATTTATAAAAATCGCTTCACAGACCAGTAATTTCTGTTAGGAATAAAGCTTTTGCAGGTATTAAAGAACTAACTACTACATAAGGTAACTGTAGGATTTCTATTTTTATTATCATACATTAATGTTTAAATATATAATGATAACTAAGTACTGCTTTACTTGTAAAAAAGTAAACGAGAAATGAACAGAAAAAATCTATATATATAGCTAGACACATGAACATCTTACTAATGTTAGAAACGCAAAAATATTTATATGAAAGAAATATCAAAGGAAAAAACTCAGAAACAGTTTCTCTAAGGTTCACTTATTTAATTCCCCAATTACATTTTTAATTTACTTACTTATTAATCAACTTTAATGCACTTTTTTAAATAACAATAATTACTATCAATTATTTTAAATTTAAAAAACTACAATTAGTAACTCAGGATTTTAATTCGATTGTGAAATATAAATACTAGATCGCTGGTCCGTTACTGGTGATGAATATGCTCCGGAACCTTATTATATATGAAGCAAAATCCCCACTTTAACCTTTTCGCTGCGCAATTCGTTTTGAGATTTTGTGCCTGCTGTGCGCATTTATTTTAGTAGTTTCATCTTTATTCGTGTTGAGCAGTTTGACCATTTAAACGCTGCGAATTTATTCGTGTAGAGCAGTTTATTTTTTTTTTGTAATTATTAAATCCTATATGGTGATTTTTATTAAATTAGAATATACGTAAAGCGGTTAATTGAAAATAATAACTAAAATTTAAAAAATTTATTGCAAAAATTTACCATTTCACAAAGAATAATTTTTTTTAGTATGATATATTTCAAAACATGGTACCACACATAAAGAAACATTGCAAGGCTCACATACATATCGAGTTTCCTTTCGTTTTTTATTTTTTACACATACAATGCAACGTTTAGTTGGGTTTGGTTTTGATTCTGTTGCAGAAAGAAATGTTGGAAAATGTCTAGCTGATAAGCGTAATAGAGAATCGGCATCTTCTGGACGTCTACCTGCTCGATTGCGTTGTTCAGGTGTGTGATATGTACGGAGTAATTGTTTTATCAAATTTATTTGAAATTCTTTTACAGGATAATCCTTTTTAGTCAGCTCTCTATAGAGTATAGAAGCATTCAAAACTGCTAAATCAAATAGATGGAAAAATGTTTTTTTATACCACTTGACCGATTTTCTCACTGTTTCTGTCGTACTTAGCATCATATCACTTCTATCTACGGAACCCATGTTTTTATTGTAATCTAGAATGGCAACTGGTTTGAGAACATTTTCGCCGGTATTTTGATCAATTTTATTAGAAGGGGCTAATTCGTTGGTGTGTATTGTAGACAATAGCTTAACATCTCTTTTATCATGCCATTTTATTGCTAATATATTTTGACTTGCTTTGCATTCAATATCACCCATTTTCAATTTCTTGTTCATAACGGGCATACCCTTGCGATTTGCTTTTACTGTACCACATGCGTTGGTTTTATTTGCAAATAAATAGGAAAATAAGGCTGGACTTGTATACCAATTGTCGACGTATACTGTATGGCCTTTATTCAAATAGTCTTTCATTAGAGTTAACACTATACTTCCAGATTTACCAATATTTTCTATATCAAAATTAGCAATTTCTGTAGTTCCTCCTGTATAAATAATAAAGTCTAGAATGTAACCTGTTTTGCAATCACACATAACAAAAAATTTGATCCCAAAACGATGGCGCTTTGATGGTATATATTGTTTGAAAAACAATCGTCCTTTGAACAACATTAGACTTTCATCAATACAAATATTTTGATATGGAATAAAAGTTTCTCTAAATGTTTTTTTCAAATGTTCAACAATAATTTTAATTTTGCGTAAAGAATCACCCTCAATAGGCGGTGAAGTATTATCGCTAAAATGCAACATCCGCAAAAGCAGCAAATATCTATCTCTTGACATTATTTGTGCAAAAGCTGGTGTTGATCGAAGCCATTCTTGAGACCAATAATCATTTAGACAGGGTTTTTTTACTTGCGACATTAAAAGATTTACAGCGAAGAAACAATATATTTCTTTGAAGTCGGTATTCTTCCACCGTTTTAGACGTGAATTTTCACTTGGATCTTTTGCTGTGAGAAATTGGAAATGTAAGTTGGTTTGCTCAGCTATTTTTGTTACTATTTCCTCTGTGAAAAATATTTTGAAACACTCTAATTCCGTGTAGTCAGTGTTACCTTTCGAAGGACCTGAACAACCATTATCAAAATTGTAAATTTTTGGTGTAAAGGATGTTGCATCCTTCCATTGATATTCGCAATTGACCGCCCGTTTCTTATGTTGTGGCTCTTCAGTGTAATCATCACTGTCATCAGTTGTCTCATTATCATTGTTGTCTATATCATCGAGAAATTCTTCTCCACTATCTGACTGTAATAGTATTTCTTCCAACTCTGCATCGGTAAGATATTTTTTTGCCATCTAATAAAAATTGCGTAATACATTAATTATATTTATTTATAATATTATAAATAATATAATTTTATTATAAAATACTTACAGTAGATAATTATATAATTAAAATAACTATAAATGTATTGAATTTTAGTATGTATTCTTCAGAATGCTGGTAAGAATTGCCTGTATGCGCTAGAAATTGATAAATATATTGTGCAGGTTTAGACAAGTTCGTAATTGTTATTATAATTTTTATAGCGAGAATACTCGTCTGGAGCAGTTAACGCAGTAACATTGGTAGCCTTAAATACGTATTAAACAGCAAAAATAATCGTATAGAGCAGAAAACATGAATAATACATAGTAAAAATAGTCGTATTGAGCAGCTAACTAATTTAAAACTAAGCGCGAAAATATTCGTCGGGAGCGTATGATACACAAGTTTTTTTTGCAAATATATACGTGTGGAGCAGCGAAAGGGTTAATGAAATAAATAAAATATATAATACATATATACAAATTAAGTTTAACAATAACCCAACAGGAAATTTCCCCTCAATCATATATGCGTTCCATATATCATGCATAAAGCATGTGTAAAACGTATGGCGCGATTAGTCACAAAAATATTCTAAAGACTTAGAAAATTTTTGTTCAACTCTCAATGCTCACTTTTTGACATTTGTAAATATAGTTCTGTTTGGTTAAGTTGCACAAATTTAAAAACGGATACGTTCCTTTTCTGCGCTTATTTGTATCTAACATTTCACTGGTGCACGGAATCTATCGAATAACATTGATGCGTGCCAGCTTGCCTTCCACGCGGAACGTATCGAACGAATTTTTCCCGCTGGGAATATATCATTAGAATTCTTATACTGCAGAGAAATAAAATCGCATAAAAAAGAACCACACATAAATAAAATCATATAAAACAAATTTCAGAAAAAAAAATGTCAAACAGAGCCGCTTGATACCGTTTGACTTTTTATTTGATTGGCTGAAATAGTTCTGTATGAAGTCAGTTATAAAAACCTACATATTTGCTAGGAAGAAAATTCAAGTTTGAAAATAGAAACGAATAACAAATCTAATTTTTTTTTTATTTTGTATACAATTTTATTGGCGGTGTCAAAAAAGTGGCGCAGGATAGATGATATTTTGAGAAAATATTTTTTTTGCTGGTTAGTTACAAATATATGTACATATATATATTTTTCTTTAATAATTTAATGATAACTTTTCCAAAATAGCTTTATAGATGTTATGACCACAAATTTTTGTTACAAATGAAATCGTTTTAAGGCTTTGAAAATTTTTAAATTTACAGCAAGTCAAACTTTCAGTCTTACCAGATTGGCTTACTTTGAGTATCCCATTTTACATGTAGAGCAAATGTGCTCATTTGATTCATAATTAAATTGAGTCTCACGTTCTCCTTTTGAAATGATAGAAGCATAGCTCGGAAGCTCGTTTATCGACTATATCTTCCTTCACCATTTCCTGCTGGTGCTCGCTTGGATGACTGACCTGGCTGTGTGTGTTTATCCACTTGTCACTCAATTATTGATAACGAAAATATTAGTGTTTTTTTTCTCATAATTTATTTTTTATCTTTCGACATAAATTTTAGTAAAATCCACCAAGGCAGGGTTACCGTTGTACCCACTTTTGAAACCAATTGACACCCATATTATGGATTTATACCGATTTAGTTTATTTGAAAATTTTAATTTTGCTTTTTCTCTTTAAAAGAAAAACCAAAATTTCACTTTCATATTACAAAATGCCACAAATATATGACGATTTTCATCATTTAAGTGATTCCAGCAATTACGTTTTCGTTTAAACTTAACTGACTAATTCTGCTAACCAAAATCGACAAAGTAATTTTTCTCAAGTCCCAACCAAATTTTCTATTCCTCATATGGAATATGGAGGAATGCAAAAAAAATAATAAACTGAAAATGTAACGATAGTCTGATACGTGTCAGGTGCCGCCATTGTATTATTTATTTTATTTCGCACTAAAAGCTACAGGCGCTTAAAATATTTATTTTCTTAAGCATTTATCAAGCCTATGTTTTTTTTTGATGGTATTTTCATCCATCAAAAACCAATGATAAATTAACGCATGAAACTGCTGATTACTGAAATGCTGGTACTTTCTTTTTTTCTGTTTTTTTCATTGCCACGCAAAACAAGCAAAAATTCACGGCAAATATGTACACGTGCCAATAAATAAATTTTTTTTTTTGATGTCTGATTATTTTATTTTTATATGACAGGAATCAAAAGATTGAAGTCAGATTTTTGTTTTGTGGTAGCTTTTTTTTTGGTTTTGAAGTAGTCATTTTCACAAGAAAGATCTTTACGGCTCCCTTACTTCCTTTTTTTTCTGTTTTATGTCATCATTACTCAAAAAAATCAAAAATTCCCGGCAAATATTAACACAAAATTGCATACAAATAAGAAAAACCTAACACAACACTATTACTTGGCTATTTTATTCCCATATTTCAATTATATACTTTTGAAAACTGTCTACAGCCATCAGTTCATAGTGATACCTTGTAGCCGTCATACCTACCTTGCTTGCTTGCTAGTAATTTATATCATTCTTCCAATCCGATTGCAGATTTTTAGTTCTTTTTCGTTCAGATTAGGGTAAATGAATTTCAAACTGGCCGGAACATCTTTAATCATTGTGTCTTCCAAAATATCTTCGTCAATGTCCTCACAATCAGAAAGCCTATCGACATTATCTGGTGGCAGCTTGACTATATCTATCGGTCCCTCTTCCAAGTCGGACCAAAATTCTTCATCCTCTATTATATCCTCTATTTCTTTCAAGCTCAAACACCTTTTAGATGCCATTTTAAGTATCTAAAAATATTAACTACAAGCGTAGAGTTATGAAAAATAGCTTTAATTTATAAAGTATTTGAACTTACCAAATATAGTTATATCTTCCCCAGGTCGTCAATTGACTACCACTACATTTTTTTAAATAAATCTAACACTAATGTAGATAGTTCATCAAATATTATACACTAGGTAGCAGAAGAGTATTATAATATATTATAATCAAAAATTTAAAACAAAGTGATGATAAAGCGCACAGGAACGATATCTAAACTGAACCAATGATAAAAAATTTAAAAATCACGACATGCATTTAGTTAGCTTGGTATATCACTCTACATATAAACTCAAATCTTATGAAAATATTTTTTGTGTGCGCGAAACATACCAATGCGATGACTGTGCTAGGAAATTTTTTATAAAAAAATATATTGCAATAAGTAGAAAATATAAACCGTAAAGTTGTCATTTGACGACCATGGTTGCTAATGGGTTAACCTTTCATAGCAGACACTTAAGTGTGGTTAAGCATATCTATTACTTTAAGCTTCTATTTATGGAAATTTATCGATTCACAATTCTTCCCTAACACTTAAAGTACCGGTGTAAACGCCCTATAAGGCAGCGTTTCTCAACCTTTTCTGGCCCGCAGACCGGTGAAATTTATAAAAATCGCTTCACAGACCAGTAATTTCTGTTAGGCATAAAGCTTTTGCAGGTATTAAAGAACTAACTACTACATAAGGTAACTGTAGGATTTCTATTTTTATTATCATACATTAATGTTTAAATATATAATGATAACTAAGTACTGCTTTACTTGTAAAAAAGTAAACGAGAAATGAACAGAAAAAATCTATATATATAGCTAGACACATGAACATCTTACTAATGTTAGAAACGCAAAAATATTTATATGAAAGAAATATCAAAGGAAAAAACTCAGAAACAGTTTCTCTAAGGTTCACTTATTTAATTCCCCAATTACATTTTTAATTTACTTACTTATTAATCAACTTTAATGCACTTTTTTAAATAACAATAATTACTATCAATTATTTTAAATTTAAAAAACTACAATTAGTAACTCAGGATTTTAATTCGATTGTGAAATATAAATACTAGATCGCTGGTCCGTTACTGGTGATGAATATGCTCCGGAACCTTATTATATATGAAGCAAAATCCCCACTTTAATGAAATAAATAAAATATATAATACATATATACAAATTAAGTTTAACAATAACCCAACAGGAAATTTCCCCTCAATCATATATGCGTTCCATATATCATGCATAAAGCATGTGTAAAACGTATGGCGCGATTAGTCACAAAAATATTCTAAAGACTTAGAAAATTTTTGTTCAACTCTCAATGCTCACTTTTTGACATTTGTAAATATAGTTCTGTTTGGTTAAGTTGCACAAATTTAAAAACGGATACGTTCCGTTTCTGCGCTTATTTGTATCTAACATTTCACTGGTGCACGGAATCTATCGAATAACATTGATGCGTGCCAGCTTGCCTTCCACGCGGAACGTATCGAACGAATTTTTCCCGCTGGGAATATATCATTAGAATTCTTATACTGCAGAGAAATAAAATCGCATAAAAAAGAACCACACATAAATAAAATCATATAAAACAAATTTCAGAAAAAAAAATGTCAAACAGAGCCGCTTGATACCGTTTGACTTTTTATTTGATTGGCTGAAATAGTTCTGTATGAAGTCAGTTATAAAAACCTACATATTTGCTAGGAAGAAAATTCAAGTTTGAAAATAGAAACGAATAACAAATCTAATTTTTTTTTTATTTTGTATACAATTTTATTGGCGGTGTCAAAAAAGTGGCGCAGGATAGATGATATTTTGAGAAAATATTTTTTTTGCTGGTTAGTTACAAATATATGTACATATATATATTTTTCTTTAATAATTTAATGATAACTTTTCCAAAATAGCTTTATAGATGTTATGACCACAAATTTTTGTTACAAATGAAATCGTTTTAAGGCTTTGAAAATTTTTAAATTTACAGCAAGTCAAACTTTCAGTCTTACCAGATTGGCTTACTTTGAGTATCCCATTTTACATGTAGAGCAAATGTGCTCATTTGATTCATAATTAAATTGAGTCTCACGTTCTCCTTTTGAAATGATAGAAGCATAGCTCGGAAGCTCGTTTATCGACTATATCTTCCTTCACCATTTCCTGCTGGTGCTCGCTTGGATGACTGACCTGGCTGTGTGTGTTTATCCACTTGTCACTCAATTATTGATAACGAAAATATTAGTGTTTTTTTTCTCATAATTTATTTTTTATCTTTCGACATAAATTTTAGTAAAATCCACCAAGGCGGGGTTACCGTTGTACCCACTTTTGAAACCAATTGACACCCATATTATGGATTTATACCGATTTAGTTTATTTGAAAATTTTAATTTTGCTTTTTCTCTTTAAAAGAAAAACCAAAATTTCACTTTCATATTACAAAATGCCACAAATATATGACGATTTTCATCATTTAAGTGATTCCAGCAATTACGTTTTCGTTTAAACTTAACTGACTAATTCTGCTAACCAAAATCGACAAAGTAATTTTTCTCAAGTCCCAACCAAATTTTCTATTCCTCATATGGAATATGGAGGAATGCAAAAAAAATAATAAACTGAAAATGTAACGATAGTCTGATACGTGTCAGGTGCCGCCATTGTATTATTTATTTTATTTCGCACTAAAAGCTACAGGCGCTTAAAATATTTATTTTCTTAAGCATTTATCAAGCCTATGTTTTTTTTTTATGGTATTTTCATCCATCAAAAACCAATGATAAATTAACGCATGAAACTGCTGATTACTGAAATGCTGGTACTTTCTTTTTTTCTGTTTTTTTCATTGCCACGCAAAACAAGCAAAAATTCACGGCAAATATGTACTCGTGCCAATAAATAAATTTTTTTTTTTTGATGTCTGATTATTTTATTTTTATATGACAGGAATCAAAAGATTGAAGTCAGATTTTTGTTTTGTGGTAGCTTTTTTTTGGTTTTGAAGTAGTCATTTTCACAAGAAAGATCTTTACGGCTCCCTTACTTCCTTTTTTTTCTGTTTTATGTCATCATTACTCAAAAAAATCAAAAATTCCCGGCAAATATTAACACAAAATTGCATACAAATAAGAAAAACCTAACACAACACTATTACTTGGCTATTTTATTCCCATATTTCAATTATATACTTTTGAAAACTGTCTACAGCCATCAGTTCATAGTGATACCTTGTAGCCGTCATACCTACCTTGCTTGCTTGCTAGTAATTTATATCATTCTTCCAATCCGATTGCAGATTTTTAGTTCTTTTTCGTTCAGATTAGGGTAAATGAATTTCAAACTGGCCGGAACATCTTTAATCATTGTGTCTTCCAAAATATCTTCGTCAATGTCCTCACAATCAGAAAGCCTATCGACATTATCTGGTGGCAGCTTGACTATATCTATCGGTCCCTCTTCCAAGTCGGACCAAAATTCTTCATCCTCTATTATATCCTCTATTTCTTTCAAGCTCAAACACCTTTTAGATGCCATTTTAAGTATCTAAAAATATTAACTACAAACGTAGAGTTATGAAAAATAGCTTTAATTTATAAAGTATTTGAACTTACCAAATATAGTTATATCTTCCCCAGGTCATCAATTGACTACCACTACATTTTTTTAAATAAATCTAACACTAATGTAGATAGTTCATCAAATATTATACACTAGGTAGCAGAAGAGTATTATAATATATTATAATCAAAAATTTAAAACAAAGTGATGATAAAGCGCACAGGAACGATATCTAAACTGAACAAATGATAAAAAATTTAAAAATCACGACATGCATTTAGTTAGCTTGGTATATCACTCTACATATAAACTCAAATCTTATGAAAATATTTTTTGTGTGCGCGAAACATACCAATGCGATGACTGTGCTAGGAAATTTTTTATAAAAAAATATATTGCAATAAGTAGAAAATATAAACCGTAAAGTTGTCATTTGACGACCATGGTTGCTAATGGGTTAACCTTTCATAGCAGACACTTAAGTGTGGTTAAGCATATCTATTACTTTAAGCTTCTATTTATGGAAATTTATCGATTCACAATTCTTCCCTAACACTTAAAGTACCGGTGTAAACGCCCTATAAGGCAGCGTTTCTCAACCTTTTCTGGCCCGCAGACCGGTGAAATTTATAAAAATCGCTTCACAGACCAGTAATTTCTGTTAGGCATAAAGCTTTTGCAGGTATTAAAGAACTAACTACTACATAAGGTAACTGTAGGATTTCTATTTTTATTATCATACATTAATGTTTAAATATATAATGATAACTAAGTACTGCTTTACTTGTAAAAAAGTAAACGAGAAATGAACAGAAAAAATCTATATATATAGCTAGACACATGAACATCTTACTAATGTTAGAAACGCAAAAATATTTATATGAAAGAAATATCAAAGGAAAAAACTCAGAAACAGTTTCTCTAAGGTTCACTTATTTAATTCCCCAATTACATTTTTAATTTACTTACTTATTAATCAACTTTAATGCACTTTTTTAAATAACAATAATTACTATCAATTATTTTAAATTTAAAAAACTACAATTAGTAACTCAGGATTTTAATTCGATTGTGAAATATAAATACTAGATCGCTGGTCCGTTACTGGTGATGAATATGCTCCGGAACCTTATTATATATGAAGCAAAATCCCCACTTTAATGAAATAAATAAAATATATAATACATATATACAAATTAAGTTTAACAATAACCCAACAGGAAATTTCCCCTCAATCATATATGCGTTCCATATATCATGCATAAAGCATGTGTAAAACGTATGGCGCGATTAGTCACAAAAATATTCTAAAGACTTAGAAAATTTTTGTTCAACTCTCAATGCTCACTTTTTGACATTTGTAAATATAGTTCTGTTTGGTTAAGTTGCACAAATTTAAAAACGGATACGTTCCGTTTCTGCGCTTATTTGTATCTAACATTTCACTGGTGCACGGAATCTATCGAATAACATTGATGCGTGCCAGCTTGCCTTCCACGCGGAACGTATCGAACGAATTTTTCCCGCTGGGAATATATCATTAGAATTCTTATACTGCAGAGAAATAAAATCGCATAAAAAAGAACCACACATAAATAAAATCATATAAAACAAATTTCAGAAAAAAAAATGTCAAACAGAGCCGCTTGATACCGTTTGACTTTTTATTTGATTGGCTGAAATAGTTCTGTATGAAGTCAGTTATAAAAACCTACATATTTGCTAGGAAGAAAATTCAAGTTTGAAAATAGAAACGAATAACAAATCTAATTTTTTTTTTATTTTGTATACAATTTTATTGGCGGTGTCAAAAAAGTGGCGCAGGATAGATGATATTTTGAGAAAATATTTTTTTTGCTGGTTAGTTACAAATATATGTACATATATATATTTTTCTTTAATAATTTAATGATAACTTTTCCAAAATAGCTTTATAGATGTTATGACCACAAATTTTTGTTACAAATGAAATCGTTTTAAGGCTTTGAAAATTTTTAAATTTACAGCAAGTCAAACTTTCAGTCTTACCAGATTGGCTTACTTTGAGTATCCCATTTTACATGTAGAGCAAATGTGCTCATTTGATTCATAATTAAATTGAGTCTCACGTTCTCCTTTTGAAATGATAGAAGCATAGCTCGGAAGCTCGTTTATCGACTATATCTTCCCTTCACCATTTCCTGCTGGTGCTCGCTTGGATGACTGACCTGGCTGTGTGTGTTTATCCACTTGTCACTCAATTATTGATAACGAAAATATTAGTGTTTTTTTTCTCATAATTTATTTTTTATCTTTCGACATAAATTTTAGTAAAATCCACCAAGGCAGGGTTACCGTTGTACCCACTTTTGAAACCAATTGACACCCATATTATGGATTTATACCGATTTAGTTTATTTGAAAATTTTAATTTTGCTTTTTCTCTTTAAAAGAAAAACCAAAATTTCACTTTCATATTACAAAATGCCACAAATATATGACGATTTTCATCATTTAAGTGATTCCAGCAATTACGTTTTCGTTTAAACTTAACTGACTAATTCTGCTAACCAAAATCGACAAAGTAATTTTTCTCAAGTCCCAACCAAATTTTCTATTCCTCATATGGAATATGGAGGAATGCAAAAAAAATAATAAACTGAAAATGTAACGATAGTCTGATACGTGTCAGGTGCCGCCATTGTATTATTTATTTTATTTCGCACTAAAAGCTACAGGCGCTTAAAATATTTATTTTCTTAAGCATTTATCAAGCCTATGTTTTTTTTTGATGGTATTTTCATCCATCAAAAACCAATGATAAATTAACGCATGAAACTGCTGATTACTGAAATGCTGGTACTTTCTTTTTTTCTGTTTTTTTCATTGCCACGCAAAACAAGCAAAAATTCACGGCGAATATGTACACGTGCCAATAAATAAATTTTTTTTTTTTTGATGTCTGATTATTTTATTTTTATATGACAGGAATCAAAAGATTGAAGTCAGATTTTTGTTTTGTGGTAGCTTTTTTTTTGGTTTTGAAGTAGTCATTTTCACAAGAAAGATCTTTACGGCTCCCTTACTTCCTTTTTTTTCTGTTTTATGTCATCATTACTCAAAAAAATCAAAAATTCCCGGCAAATATTAACACAAAATTGCATACAAATAAGAAAAACCTAACACAACACTATTACTTGGCTATTTTATTCCCATATTTCAATTATATACTTTTGAAAACTGTCTACAGCCATCAGTTCATAGTGATACCTTGTAGCCGTCATACCTACCTTGCTTGCTTGCTAGTAATTTATATCATATACATAATTTTTTTTTTTTATTATCAGTCATAACGGATTGTAAAATATTTGGTTGGAAACAAAACGATTGCAGATTTTCAACAAAAAATAAAAATTTGAAACTTAAAATGTTTATTTTTCAAATCCTTTTTCTTACAATTAGAAGTCACAGTAGAAAGGTCTACCAACTGAGGAAATTCTACACAGGCAGCTATATTCCATACAATAATAGCTACTTATGTAGATTGGTTAAAAACAAGTTTTAGCTTTAATAAGACCCTCAAATGACTTATGAACGTTGTCTTTTTTAATTTCGCAAGTGAATTTTTCTAAAACTAAAATCTTTAGTGTTTTATTTAAAAGATGTTTTATGAAAAGACACTGCTTCTGCTACCTCTGGTTGTGAAGATAAAGACCATATTCCTCAAAGTGAAATTTTTAAATTGTCTGACTGTGAAAAAACTAGTGCATACCGTTATTCTTATTTCAATATTTAAACGTAATTGAAAATGTGATATCACAGTATGCTTAGGGGAAGATCGCGAGAATAAAACATCGTGTGCTGAAGATAGTGATAGACCAAATGAAAGTGGTGCGGCTGGTGTGGTAACATTGAAATCTACGATGCTTAAAGCCAGAGAAGAAATGTTTTGGTCTAGAACAACATCGGCTCAACTTCCAACTATTTCACGAATTATTCTTCTGGAAAAAATTTATAACCTAAGAAGCACAAAAATTTTACATTGCAAGCTACAAATAATCGCCGATTATTTTAAGGACAATTAAGTGAAGAGTTGTGTGGGGTGATTAAAGATCGTTTTCAAAATATTCAAATATAAAAAATTTCATTACTAAAATATCTATAGAAAGTATCTATGGAAAATCGGTATATCTCTCGAACATAGGTACCAAATAACCTGCCTTTCACAGATAACTTTTTTTTCCAGAAACTTTCCCACTTATAGAATTTCTTAAAAATAAGAGCAAATGTAAAAAAGTTAAAGTTATTAATAAGTTATTAAATAAAATTATTACAAAAATTTAAGTGAGTATTTGGTCATAAAATTAAATAGAGTTAATATTAATACACTTACAAAGAACTAATTATCTGCAAAACGAAACTCAGTTTAAAGAAAATATAACCTGATAAAAGAATTTTGCATCAAAGTTAAATATATGGAAAAACCCAAAAGAAATATGTCGAGTTTATAACTATTTCGAGCACTGCTTATATTTTTTACTATTCCATAATGAATAATAATGCTATCTAATATTTTAATTTAAAGGAAAATTTTTATTTTACGTATAGACATTTTTATGTATAATTAATTTGTAATATAGGTAATTAAATTTCCACTTCTTCCACTTATTTGTAACCTTAATATTATGTTTCGCTCTTAAAGATTACTTTAATATTTTGTTGCAAGTTATATAAGTAACGATATGCAAATTGGTACCCAGGTACCCTATTATTTGCATGAGGATTAAATGGATGATGTTTTGACATTTTTCAAGTGATGTTTTTATTCTGTGATCATGATACTTTTTTATAATTTCCAGTTTTGAACTCGATTAAATGAGATTTTACATTATCAGCCCCATCTAAAAATTCACCATTTAGGAAATCCTACAGGAAACGAAACAAACATTATATCTGAAAGCGTTAAGGGCACCCTTGACTATCAAAGTTCTTTGATCAAGGTTCCTTGATGAACTTTAAGCAAAATTAGCTCAAATAGTTGCTAGAAATTTTACCCTTAACTATCAAGTCTACTTGATCAAGGAATTTGAAGGAAGCCATCACTTTTATGCGTGCTATTTAATTTTTTTGATAAATTTTCTTGATAAGTGAACATTATTATAATATGAGATTGTTATTGTTATTCATTAATAGCTTTTTTAGTCATTTATGATTTTAGTTTGTGTTATAAGATGTCAAGTAAGAAAAAAAAAGGATGTGCTGCAATAGTTTTAGCTTTTTGTCTAAATAACGAAGTAATTAGAAGAAAACGTTTTAGCAAAAAGTGGTTTACGGAAAGGCACAAGTATTCCCATGAAGTTCTGCTAAAAGAGCTTGAAATCAATGAGGAGAAAGACTACAAAAACTTTTTAAGAATGAACAGACAAACCTTCAAGGAGCTGATGGATTTAGTAAGTCCACACATTAAAAAAAAAAACACAATTTTAAGAGAATCCATTCCGGTAACCCAAAGACTTTCTGCAACTCTTCGGTTCTTAGCGAGCGGAAACTCTTTTGAAGATTTAAAATATTTAACAGGGATAGCACCGCAGACATTAAGCACCATAGTAATGGAAACTTGCCGAGCTATTTGTAAAGTTTTGAAAAATCACATAGTGGTAAATTAAACACCTTAAAATTCTATTAATATTATTTATTAAAATTATTTTATATATCATATTCATTTAAAAAATAATTTGTGGAGGTGCTTTGTATTCCTTTCCTGGAAGCTCCTTTTGGGTTACTCTTAGGAGGAATTAAAACATTTGAAATTATATTCAAAGGTTTCCGAACTAAACTTGAACATGAGCAAGTTTCATTAATTTTTATGGAATTTTCTTTTAATTGCCCTCTTTGTGCAGCGTAAATTATGTTCCACATTCCCTGCTTTGCCAGCGACTGTTGTTCAAGAAGGAAAAAAATAAAACAAAAATCTAATTCTTGAAAAGGACTGTTTTACAACCAGTTCATAATGCAACTAGGAATATTCGACCTTTAAACTTACATTTATTTTTATGATACAATAAAAATTTCGGGTCCCTTTCAACTCAACGATTTCTTCTGCAAATGTGTAGATGTATATAGCCATCGTATGTATATAAAGACACTTTTGTGAATATATATATATATTACCATAATTAGTAATGCATTTATATATATTTTCAATAATTATACTAATATTTAATATTTAAAGTATGTTAATTTCTCCTACATTACCGATGAATAATCGAAATGCGTTTATGTTCACACTGTTGCTCAAAAATATTTTTAGCTGTCAAAAAATTTTATGAATCTTCATAAAATTTCCGTCAAGGATGACGTAATTACTTGATCAAACTCCCTTAACTATCAAGTTTCCTTGTTCAAGGCCGATTTTGTCAAGGATCCTTGATAGTCAAGGGTGCCCTTTAAGTTAGGAAAGAAGTTGAAAATAAAAGGAAAATATTTTAATAATTAATTGGTCTTTACGCAAAACAGCAGAATGACAAAAGAAAATCCTCACCACTGAAATTGAAGAAATTAAATAAGTCTTCAAATTCTTAAAAGGTCATTGATTTTTTTTATAATGTTAATAAAAATTTCTTCCTACCTTCTACTGTGTAAAGGGACATCAACAAAATTTGTTGGTTTTTTTACCAATTTTTAGCAATTCACTTCAATTTCCATTTAGAGATGATTTTATTAATAATGAAGGAACTATTTACCTCTTTTAAATGTCAAAAGGATTATAACCGTACTGATTGCAAGGCTTTTACCATAATTACCAACGGTTCACTGAAACCTCAAGTTAAATGAGAGCATAAAAGAGTTTTTTTTATCTTAAAGCTAATTAGAAATGCTCTGTTAGGCAATTTGAGAGAGGTCAATAAACTTTAACATATACATTTGAAAACAATAATAAATAGGGTTAATGTTTTTGAATAACAGACCAACTGCTTACAGTTTAAAAATTTTAACTTGAGAATTTAAGTGGTTAACAATTTTGAATTTCTCAATTATTCGAAAATGATTAGAAAACCGCTGGACAGCTAAAAAATAAAACAACACCAGAACGGTTAATTAACACTTTCGGTTAGATCTTAGCATGTGGACATGATTAGTTTTGAAAATAAAACGGTTAACCACAGAACTATTATAGTTAGATAATAATGAGAAAAGTTTTTTTTGTTTCTTTTTTGATAAATAGTTGAAAAAGCTGGAAAGAAAAAAGCACCCAAAGTGTTTTAAACGAATTTTTAAGTTTAGCTTTTCATAATTTATTTTGTTTTTTTTGCTTATATAAGGGGAAATACCGAAGTATAACAACATAGTAGACACCGAGAAATACAGTAACGCTTTCAGTGATGGCAAAGAAATTATTTTTTATACGTCATTTCCAAGTATTTCCTCTAAATAATAAAAATTTTACTACTTTGCATCTATCTCACACCTGTATTATAATTATTCTCTTTAATTATATATTTTATTTTTCCTCTTTACAAATATATATATATAATTTAGTAGTTAACATAAGGCTTCAATCAAGTTAAACACACTAGCTAATCTCTTTTAAAGCTTTTAAATTATTTCAAACTTGAGTGTAATCCTTTTGCCAGCTGTTCAAATGAAAAAAAAAAAAAAATTTCACGATTTTCTGGTGCTAAAGCTGTTAATAATACTAGGACATATATATCCTCTGAAACGATGAAAACATTTGCTGATTGTTGATTGACAGCAGTTTCTACCATTAATCTATCAGCATCGTATTCAGCTTGACATGAAAATATTTTATTTTCTGATAATTTGGTTTTCAACATATCAATTAGCCTTATTTTAGTATAACTATTAGCTAATAATTTTTCTTGACTAATATTCAGAGATATATTTTCATCAAATTCAATATTTCTTAACATGTTCTTTTGAGCACGACGATTTCTTCCTGATGATTTCATGCTTTTTTCTTTATAGCCATTAAATACGACATATACATTACTTTCATAATTATTTTTCAAATACCGAATATAATGGTCTAAAATAGTTCCAAATTTTTCTTCTAATTGCCACTTGCAACGGTGCAATAACATTCCGCCATCAGTGACATAATTAGGATTTGAAATATTTTTAATATTCATTGTAACTTCTGCAAACAAATCTTAGAAGGCAGATTTGGTAGTTTTTCGAATATTTCCATTTTCAAATATAGACAGAGGATAAGGTGCTTATTCAAATGTCATAAAAATTTTTAATTCTTCATCACTTCTTTAAATACTATATCATCGTGTATTTTTATTTTGCTGGTAGCTGCTAAAAAAGAAATAACTTTATCTTTTCTTTATCATTTAAGTTGTTTAAATTTTCACCATCGATTCTTTGTAAACATTTTTTTGCCTTCCTCAAAAGCATCAAAACAATTTATTTTATCATTGCCTGTGACTCCTGTTGCAATAGACATAATAGCGTCAGTATCCGGGAAAGGGTTATGTTGAATGAAAAATTCATCTAATTTTTTTATGTCATTATGATCACGTTCTATCCTTGCATCTGTTGAAGCAGCTTGTTGGTAACTTTTCTTTAACGATATGTTACAGAAATTTTCTATGCCTGCAATTATATCTTTCGTGTGAATCACGCCTTTTATCCATTTGTAAACTTTTCTTGCAGTGGATCCGCGCTTGAAAGGACCACCCTCGACACTCATAGCTTTCATTACTGGCTGTACAATAGTTTGATCTGTAGATATACCAGAAGAATAATAATTCGAACGTCTAGCAGTAAAATATAATAGTTATCAGCTTTAGTTTTTTTTGTCTGTTAAAATTATTTCTGAAAATAAATAACTTAATGATTCGGAAATTGAGTTATTAATATTTTCAAACATTTTGTCACTAGCTTCATAAAAATCATTATTATATACTTGAATTCGAATATGCCTGCAGCAGTATAAATACGTTCAAGCTCACTTCCTGACGGTTTTGACATAGGTTTTACATTGCAGAGGTTATCAAAGAAATTATTTATCAACAGACGTTCATCTTCATGATAGTTGATTTCAGCCTGCCAAGATTTCTCAAAATTTTCTTCAACAAGTTCTGTATCTGAGGAGTTGTTCAGCAACACCTGTGAGATGAGTCTTGAGATACCTGAGATACAGCAGTCAGCTCAGAGCATGAAATAACCACTGATTGAAAGAGACCTTTGAAAGTTAGCCATTTGGATATAGTATCATTAAATTTTGGCAAAGTTAATGTTGGAAGACGTGAATGATGATTATAAACGTGAGGTTTTGGAATTTCAATTATTGCTTGAGATGATGAAGAAATGTCATCTCGCAGATTAGCCATTTTTTCTTTATTTCGCAGGTAGGAATCAGAAGTTGCGTGATAAAGATCATCAACAAAATATTCACTTTCCTTTAATAGTTCTTGACTATCATTATCAAGACCGAGAATAGAAAGGCTGGCGATTTCATGCGTTGTGGTGAAATGTTTCCATTTCTTTTCAAGAAGAGCTAATCGAGTAGTAAGCCGATTAATTAAAATGTTCTCTCGATCAATAGCCATTAAATCAACGTAGATTTTGTTTATTTCATCAGCGTGTGAGTGTTGTAGGGTTATGCGATTAAGAATTTGAAGACGATCCATTGAAAGTAAGCTCTTCAAATTTGTGATTGATAACACAATAACCTCCTAGCAAATCTAGCTGGCACTCGATTTCAGTTAAGATCCTGCTCAAAGGACCAAAAAATGTTAGGAGGGTCTATGAAAACAAAACAGAAAACAAAAAACAGAAAACAGAAAACAAACAGAACAGAAATCTAAGTGGAGTGTAATTAATGAGATAAATTTGTCAATGATTACCTACGTAAATGACCAATCACAGCTGATGACTTACACGAGGCCACACCGACCACCGATTGTTGACCAAAATCAATTAGATAAAAATAAAAAGTGGTATATGAGAAAGATGCCAAACACGTCTACCACAAATGCAGACAGAAACAATAAGTGTTTGCTTTCACGTAGCTTGCACAATTATACATGTGTTAAATAATAATGGGAAAAGAACTAGCGCACTTAGCGCACATTCAAACCAGCTGACTGAACATACAACTGACAAGGACACATCATCAATTTAACCAAATAGCCTTGGTTGATGCACATATGGTGACTTCATTCAAAAGTCAGACAGACAGACAGACACACATACACACATACTAACCATCCAATGAGTGACCAGTATGCTACTAGATCAAGCACCCAAAAACTATTATGACAAATCAACCAAACAAGCAAGCAATAATTAATAAATGTATAACATGAAAAAACCACCTGATATCGTTGTCCAAACAGACGTTGGTCAATATTTTGTTAATGGTAAAATCTATCTCGACAGTTCGCTTATTATATTTGCACTTGGGTATTTTTCGGGAAATTGCTGTTTCAACAAACTTAAGTGGGTTCTTTCAATTCCATGCTTGATTACTCAGAGAATAGTCTGAATTATTTTTATATTTCGCCTTCAAAACATAATTTGTAGTGGTTGCAAACTCCCAATCACTAATACTAATCTATTTACTAATAAGGTATCATCTTTGTTGCTCAAAATTGCATTCCAACAATAAATTTTATGGGAAAATGCTGTGTAGAAAAAAGATGATGATTGTAAAACTTGTCGGTTTATCTTTCAAAAATTGGCGAATATCGCCTTTTTGCTTTATGGCGTAAACGCCTAGAAGCTGGTATCACTGATTGCTATTATGGCGTAAACGCCTATAAGCATGTATGTATATTCAAAGACAGCTTAACTGCAACTAACTTTTATTCAAAAACTTAATCCTATTTATACAAATTTTATTCTAACAAAAGTCTGAGAAAATTTATTTTCCCAGACAAAAATTAAAAGATAAGCTAAAAACAAAAATGTATCATACTATATTTTTATTGATAAATTCTTGAAACATAAGATTTCAAGAATTTAGTCTTTATGCGAATATAATATATTCTCATTCTTATCTTTTGCAAAAATTCTAAAGGTATCATATACTCCCTCTTTGATAAAGAAATTTTTTAACACGAGAAGTGTCAACCGAATGAAACGTTGTTGATGTGAAGATATCTTCACGATAATATAAATATTGATTGAATTTTTTATAATTTTGATTATCATTTCTAAATTTGTTTGGTTGTTTTTCATTTACTTTAAATCTCAATTATCGATCTTGTACCGATCGATTTTTAAACTCAAAATCAGGTTCACTTATTATTTTTCTTTACGATCGAATTAACTCATTTTCATCTGAAGATTCACAACTTTGGAATTCTTGTTCATTTTCGTCTTTCACAATAACCATATCTTTAATTTTTTTTTCAATTTTGTCCATTTCTGAATTCGTTAAAAATAAAAATATAATTTTTTAATTAATTTGATATAGTTTCAGCCTTTTCTAAAACGTATTTATGGCGCAAAAACAGAATTAGGTGTGTTTTGCAAAGAATACTAAATGATGAAGGGTATCAGTATGAAGGGTAAATTGTGAGCAATTCTTCTTTTGTTGAGAATCAGTTAAATAAATAGGTACTAAATGTTATAAAAGGATATTCTTTGAAAATTGTTAATTTAGGAATATCATTAGATGCGGCTTTAACAAGAATTGATAAATAAAGCAGAAAATGACGAACGAACTACAATTAAATTTATTTTTAAACTAAAAATTTTTTTTTACTTTAACTTTTAGTTTTTACACTTATATGTTTAGCTTTTAAACATACTTTTCAGAGTAGTCGATTTAAATTGCATACACAATATCAGTTCCTACATTAACACTCGAAAGATACATATTTATTTAAACATTTTCCTTGTTACCTTTAATATCTTTCTGTTTAAGAAAAAAAAGAAGAAAACGTTGAAATGAATACAATATTACAATATTATGAATACAAATGAAGAAGTAGTAATGGTAGCCGATCGTCTACGGCTTCAGTAGTTATAGATCCGATTTTTTAATTTTTCAAAGCAACTTTGAGAAAAATCAATCAAGTCAGAAGATTTGTTAAAATAAGAAAAGTATACGCACATGTTTTGATTAAATTCTTTCGTAAATATTGTTATACAATCGATATTTCAGTATTTAAAAGTAGCATCCGGCATCGCACAGTGGTTGTGCTCCTCGTAATCCTCAATTCTTTTTTAGGAAATCGTATCCTAGTATGCCATCTCCCGGTATTTTTACTCCCTCATTTAGGATATGGCATTCGCATGGTAAAGAGGCCTCCATTAATATTTTACCAGTGCATTTTTCTTGTGTAAATCCCATCCCAAAGGTGGTGGAAATTATCGTCATATCTTGGGTTATTGGGATTGAAGGTTTGGTTACATTTTTCTTAATAAAACTAACTTCTGCATCGGTGTCAATTATTAGTTCGGCTTTTGCTCCTTTCGTTCTATATCTATGGGTATTTGGACTATGCACAGTCTAGACGATATGGGATGTCATCCTTGGGTGTGACCATGGATGGTGGGGTGTGGAAGTTTCTGACATTATATGATTATTAAAACTTACCTTTATGACTATATCTTGGTGGAGAATTTCAACAGAAATTCCGGAGCCTGAAATACTCTGAAATTATAGAAATTATGTAATTAAGAAATAATTAAATATACAGTATTTTGAACGCATTGCCATTCTTTATCTCATCATTATTCTGAAACAATTTAAATAATATTATTAAATTAAATATAAAAGTTATTTATTTTATTTTGACTTATTGGAGGAAGGTTAATGACAATGATGGACTCATCCGCCCCATAACTCTAAAAGTAAAGAAGTTTTTATACTTACAATAGTAGCCAGATTTTTTGGAAATTGTGAAAATCGATGTCTGCCATCGACAGTTTCGCTTGCAGTGTCGCTGGAATTATCTCATTTGAAATTCTATTCTGAAATTATATAAATAATATTATTAAATTAAATATACCGTAGATCGTAGTTTGGTAGTTTTGTCAAAAAGCCAATACCGATACCATCGCATCCGTTCACTAACCATGTAATTATTGGTAGATAAAATTTAGGTTCGACTCATCGATCACCTTCATAATTATAAATTAATAACGGTTCATCTTGTTTTCGAAAAATATATTGTGTTATTTCTTACATTTTTAGATATATGTAACAAGGACTCCCGTAGTCGTTTCTATCACTTAACCGAGTGCCGAATTGGCTAACTCCCTCAAAAAGATTTATATTATTTGATCCGGGAAAGTTTTGTGTTAGCCTTATGATTGTTTCCTTTAAGAAGGCCTCGCCATGATCGTATACAGCGTTTATGGAAACCGAATTAGCTAGCTGAGACACCTTAATCATGATATTCAGCTAGCTGTTTATCATGATATTCAAAATATGTGTATAAAACTTTCCCCTGTGAAGGCTTCAAAATATCACCAACAATATTACCTTTTATTATTTTAATAATTGGTGTTCTAAAAATATTTTTTTTCACATAAATGACATTCATACTGGAAATAAATAAAACATATTATTAATGAAATAGTAATTTATCGATTAATAAAAGTAACAAAATTTTAAAAAAATTTTAATATTTAAAGCTTGCACTTACTTTAGGTTGCACACTTCTATTCAGTTCTGCCTGCAACATAGCCTGCAAATAAATGAAATATATTATAACCACGTATATTTATATTATTTAATTTAAATATATTTTTTTAATTTTAAACTTGTACTTACTTCAATGCTCTCATCTTCCACTTCTTCCGATTCTTCCGTCAAACCGCTCTGAAAATAAATAAAATATATTGTATCTACGCATATTTATATTATTTATTTTAAAACTATTTTTTAATTTAAAACTTGTACTTACATCAACTCCCACAAGTTCTGCATTTTCCGGCGTTCCATTCTGGAATTAAATGAAATATATATGTTTGTATATTCATATTATCTTTTTTAAAACTATTTTTTAATTTTAAACTTGTACTTACTTCAACTCCCACGACTTCTGCATTTTCCGGCGTTCCATTCTGAAATTAAATAAAATACTATATATTAATTAACAAAGTAATAAGTTGTTTTTTACTCACTTTTGCTTTGATTTTTTGTATCGTTTCTTCAAGCTGGAATTAAATAAAAAAATTTATAATAATTTATTTATAAATTAAAATATATTATTTAAAAATTAAAATAACTTATTATATTCTACTCACTTTTTTGATATATTCATGTGCCTTTTGTAAGTAAAATGAAATAAAATATAATGTATTAATGAAACTTTTTATTTTGTACTCACCTCCAACTTCAATTTTTCTACCTCCGATAAATTATGCTCGTCCATTCTCCTCTTTAATTTATTAATCATCGACGTGCTCGCATTGAATTTGGAACCAATTTCATGCTGCGACGTCTCATTCGCCCTTAACATCTTTATGATGTCTTTGATCTCCTTTGCGGTAAATTTACCACGCCTTGCTTTTCTGAAATATTTACATATATTCATAAGTAAATATATTTCAATTAACATAAATAACTAAACTTGAACTTACCTTGTTATGGGACGAAGTCCTCCCGATCTTGATGGACCAGGACTCGAACTTCCTAAAAAAACAAATACTTCAATAAAAGTTAATTTAATGTAAAGGAAAGTGATCGTCCATCCTCTTCTTCAATTTATTAACCATTGACGTACTCGCATTGAATTGGGATCCAATTACATGTTGCGACGTCTCATTGTCTCTTAACATCTTTATGATATCTTTCACCTCTTTTGTGGAAAATTTACCACGCCTTGGTTTTCTGAAATATTTACATATATGCATAAAAGTAAAACATTCCTCTGTGAGGGCTTCAAAATGTCACCAACAAATGGTATTGTTCGGACATTGCCGGCTATTAAAAACCGAAATAGCCTTTTATTGATAAACTTATCTATGGTTTCTTCTTTATTCTCCTCGTCATAGAAAAATTCTTGATCTTAATCGAGTTTTGGGTTTTTGTTCGCCTTTATATAGTTGCGAATCCATTCGCCTCTATTGGCGCTGGATTCTTTATTAAAAAACATTGATATATATTTATCGTCTTCCGGTCCATTATATTTTAAATCAATTGAATGCTTTACAATACTTCTAAAATATTCATGCTGTTATGTAGCAGAAATACCTAATAAAGGGGCTTCCATTGAATGGGGGGAGAAGGAAAAAACTTGAACTTTTCTCTTATGGTTTATGAAGTTTTTATTGACCAAGTGAAGTGACACCACGCTTACAACTATCTAAAACGTTTAGCATATTCGTTATATCTGCTCACACATAGGTCGGGGCGGGTTTCCTCTTCTCTGGAACCACTTTAGCTCCTCCAATTGCCTGATTAAATCCCTTTTAATGCGGATGTCCTGTGTGCCCACAGTTTTTTTGTGCAGACAAGCTATCTTGGTGCGCATTCGAACAGGTATTCCATCTCGCCGTTTGGTCTTTTTGCCCTGCCCGTTAGTCGACTGTGCCGGGGGTGGAGTTTCCTGTGGGGGTAGACAAGGGGGAGTCACTGGTATCGGCTGTATTAGTCGCCGAATACTTTCCTCTTCCTGTTGGCGAATTTGTTGGCGCCTGTATTCCTCCAGGGAAATAGGCCTGGGTCCTGCGGTTGGATTGGCAGCTAACTCTCGCCTTAACTCCTGGTTATGGAGAAAATCAAGGGGGCAAACCCCGAAGGTTTGCCAGACGTACCTGTATAGGCAGTGGGTTAATGGCACTGTGTCACGTGCCGGAGTTAGTCAGACTCTACGGAGAAAGGGTCGTCGTTCTGTGGAAGGGTAAGCGCTATAGACTTCATAAAATGTGGTAACAAATTTTAAATTAAGACGCCTTGTAATATATGGTGGCATATCCTCAACCTCCCTACGGTTACGTTCAGGTAGAAATATACATTTCATACCGCATCGTCGTGCCTGAAGAAGTGCCTTAATTAATATTTAAAAGGTGAGTTTAACATTGCATTACCACTATAATTTTTTCTTTTAAACCAGAAACTTCAAGTACTTCGCCATTGAGTGTAAGCTCTCCACTCATACTTACTTGTTCTGAAACAACTTTGTTCAGAGCTAAGGACATGAATGCCGTGGCGAACGCTATCCCGGCACTAGGCCCATCCTTCACGATACCTGTTGGTCCCACATGCATATGTATGTTGCTTGAAAAAAAAATTTAACATTTGTCTTTCACAGATTATTTAAAACTTACTTATACAAGTTTTTGTTGCCAATATTGGTGCTAGCCAATAATCTCGCTACATAATACGAGACTTCTATTGACTCCCTCATTGTGCCACCTAAAGTTCCTGTTAAATATAGGCTTTCATAATGCTGAACAAGTAAAACACTGTTAATGCTGAGATAAACCATCTCGATATGTATATGTATGTGAAGTCCCCCCTCGCTAAGCCATTTATTACACCGGCTTCCTTTGTTATATATAGTGACTCAACTATATCCTCGTTGTATCTATCATTGGTATCATTTAGTGGATTAAAAACATTTACTTGTTGCTGTGCTGCGCGTCGGCCTCTACGACGGAGTAAATATTCTTGGAAATTATTCCACTCATCTAGGAATTAAAAAATAAATATTAATCATAATAAATAAATATTAGTAAAAAAATATTTTACCAGGATTAACCTGTGCCTCATCCTGTGCTGAATTCAAGAATTACTGTTCCATGTCTGAAGGATTATGAAAACATATATTTAACTGAGCATTTGTGGTAAAAAAAATTCATGTTAATAGTTTGGTTATGTATTATGTGTTATGTATGTATTTAATTAATTAAAAAAACTAAATAAACAAAATAACTAAAATAACTAAAATAAAAATAAAAAATAACACTATTAACAATTCTTTCTAATGAAGTTGAAAAATTTCTAAATTGAACTTTATAACTTATTTATTTATCTATTCAGTTAAATAACTTTTCTTGAAAACAATTGAAAGGAAAATTCACTTTTTTTTCAACTATTTGGCAAAATTTTTTATTACAAATGAATTCAAACCAACAAAAAATGGGGAAAATAAAATTATTTTTCAACTTAACTCCAACAATATATTCCATTGGAACATTTTATTCAACAAAGAAATTATATATAAGACATTATATTAAAATGGTGCTTACCTGACCTCGTATTCCAAGCGAGATATTCAAAAAATTCTTTTTAGGGCAAGTTAAATTCTTTTTATTAATTATTTTATATTTTTTTTTTTTAAGTTTTTAATAAGTGAAGCAACTTATCTGCCTAGTTACGGCGTGGTAATTCGCTCAGAAAAATTTTACAGACTGCTCATTAAACTAAATTGTTCTTAATTTATAGAACAATTTCTCACATTTTTTTTTGGTAAGTTTGTTTTTTGTTTCTCGTTGATTTGCTAAGTTGACAATTTAATAATTTTAAATTAAATTGTCAATTACACATTTCTTTCAATGAAAGTTCATTGATTTACCTGAACTTTAAAGTAAACCAAAGAGACTTTCATTAAATTCTCTTTCTTTTATTATATTTTAATAGTTCCTAATAATTTAAAGCTTTTTCTCATAATAATTAGTTCGACCACGCCTTTTTACTTAAGTATTAGTGGTCATAATCGCACTTTTGTTCTTTAAAATTATTATTATTTTCTTTACTTAACTTATTCTAAAAGTGACCACGCCTTTTTACATAAATTATTATATGTGTATTGGTGGCCGTAGTGAATAAATTGTTTTACTTTTATTATTATATTTTTTTTCAAGATGGCCGATTTTCTAAATAAATTTAAAATTAATTAATTATTAATTTTTTATTAATTTATTAAAATTTTTTTTAAAAATAATTACTTACTCTATCTAGTGACCCTTAACACTTGTTCCACATAACTTAATCTACTGGTTTTAGAGCTACTTGTTCATCTTTCCATTTAAATATTATCCACTTAATGCACATTTTTTTAATCAATTTAGGTACAAAAAAAATCATTTATTTTTTTTTTCAAATAATTATTATTTATGCTTATTTTAAGTTATTTATGCAAAATAAATTTTTTTTTATTAATTATTATAATTGTGTATGGTAAATTTTAAAACAAGGTACTACGCAGAGTCCCACGCCACACTCACTGCACCAATATCTTGTTTCTTTTCTGATTTTTTTGCCCGTCTTTTCTTGAACAGCATACTGCACAACTTCTATAAGGTACAGCCTTTTTTTCAGTTGAAGGAATAAAGTCAGGAAAATGTCGTTCCGTTAGTCGTAATGGTCCCATATTTCTCTGTCTCTGTCTCTGTCTCTGACGTTTGTACTCAAGTGATATTTTTCTATCATTTCTTCTATCAGTTTTGTTCTGAATTCCAAATTATCCGTCGCTCCTCCATTCTTTTTGTACAAAATAAAAGAGTTGAAAATAGCAAAATCAAGTAAATGCATAAATATTTTTTTATAATATTTTTTCCCCCGTTTTTTAGTTGCTTGATAGTCATGTAAGTGTTGATCTAATCTATCGACGCCTCCCATGGTATTATTGTAGTCCACAACTAATTTAGGTTTCTTTATGAAGTTTCCTTCTTTATCTTTCTTCGCAGCTTCACATTTTCAGGATTGTGAATTGTAGACAAGAGACAAATTTCTCTCTTGTCATGCCACTTCATTACCATGACAAAAAAAGGAAAAAAAGTAATGGAATTTTCCACTAGCAAAACAGCATGGAGGCAGAAATAATTCTCAGAAACTACTAAAAAAAGAGAAGGGAACATATCAGAGAATTTAAGAATTTTCTCTTAAAAAATAAATAAATATACAAAAGTATATATGTATAAAGGATCACAACAAACAATTCTTCAGTATGAAAGCAGCAGTTGTATGAAGAACAACAAAATTATAGTGCCATATAATTAGAAGTTTATTTACAAGTTTAGTTTAGTTTAAAAGTATTATTGTTGTGTAGGAATTTTGGATTTCGGTAAACAATTTTACTTTAAATCTTTGAAAGTCTGTAAATATAAACCTTGCCACATCTGTCTGCCGCCTTGATGGTGACTCATATAGAAATTTTATTTGAAAGTCTGTGAATAGAGTCGTTTGTATTAAAACCTAAATGTCAAGTTCACCAGGGTATAGTTTTGCCCTGTACCGAACTTTTAAAATTACTTTGGAACACATTATGGGGTCCAAAGTCTAGCTTTAAAGCTAAAGTCCTGTCTTGTATGTCTTGAAGCAAGTATAGCTTGAATTTTTCAAAATGTTATAACCCATATGTAATTATTCACGTCACAACAAAGCGCAAATTATAAGAACTCAAAATAAAACTATACAAAATCAAATACTAATACCAAGGCAGAAAACATCGAAAGTTCTGGAAGGAATGCATTAATGACTCATTTATACAAGCGGTGATTAAATTATTCGCTGAAAAATATTGCAGTGAAAAATAAGAAATAAATTAAAAATAAAGAAGAAGACAAAAAGAAAACGTCATGGAATTTTCCATCACCAAAACAGCATGGGGTCACAAATATCCCCCAGAAAATATAAAAAATGAAGAAATGAACTGTAGAAAGAAATTAAAAAATAAATCGAAATTAAAGAAGAAGACAAAAGGAAAAAAAGTAATGGAATTTTCCACTAGCAAAACAGCATGGAGGCAGAAATAATTCTCAGAAACTACTAAAAAAAGAGAAGGGAACATATCAGAGAATTTAAGAATTTTCTCTTAAAAAATAAATAAATATACAAAAGTATATATGTATAAAGGATCACAACAAACAATTCTTCAGTATGAAAGCAGCAGTTGTATGAAGAACAACAAAATTATAGTGCCATATAATTAAAAGTTTATTTACAAGTTTAGTTTAGTTTAAAAGTATTATTGTTGTGTAGGAATTTTGGATTTCGGTAAACAATTTTACTTTAAATCTTTGAAAGTCTGTAAATATAAACCTTGCCACATCTGTCTGCCGCCTTGATGGTGACTCATATAGAAATTTTATTTGAAAGTCTGTGAATAGAGTCGTTTGTATTAAAACCTAAATGTCAAGTTCACCAGGGTATAGTTTTGCCCTGTACCGAACTTTTAAAATTACTTTGGAACACATTATGGGGTCCAAAGTCTAGCTTTAAAGCTAAAGTCCTGTCTTGTATGTCTTGAAGCAAGTATAGCTTGAATTTTTCAAAATGTTATAACCCATATGTAATTATTCACGTCACAACAAAGCGCGAATTATAAGAACTCAAAATAAAACTATACAAAATCAAATACTAATACCAAGGCAGAAAACATCGAAAGTTCTGGAAGGAATGCAGTAATGACTCATTTATACAAGCGGTGATTAAATTATTCGCTGAAAAATATTGCAGTGAAAAATAAGAAATAAATTAAAAATAAAGAAGAAGACAAAAAGAAAACGTCATGGAATTTTCCATCACCAAAACAGCATGGGGTCACAAATATCCCCCAGAAAATATAAAAAATGAAGAAATGAACTGTAGAAAGAAATTAAAAAATAAATTGAAATTAAAGAAGAAGACAAAAGGAAAAAAAGTAATGGAATTTTCCACTAGCAAAACAGCATGGATTCAGAAATAATTCTCAGAAACTACTAAAAAAAGAGAAGGGAACATATCAGAGAATTTAAGAATTATAAGATAAAATATATTATATTGTTATATTAGCGTAAAACTTATTTTAGCAAAATGGCTTGGATTTTCAAATATCACTGCATACACTACTCGTACGCACATGAAAAAGGTGACTTTTAGAATGATAATGTGAGTCATCAACATCCGGCTCGAGTGTTAGCATAAGCAAACGCAAATTCCAATTAACTGTGTCCCACACTGAGCTGTAATATTTTGAGACATATAAAATTACAGTGACCGTGACGTTAACGGAGGTGCGCAATTCTGCCGGTAAACGTTGCCCGTATATGTCACGGAGGTGTGCATTAAGCGGTTATACAGTCTATTATTCCCGACTTCAATATATTATCTACAAATTCATCCGATGGGGTCCATTTTGATCTAAAGTTTCTTTCTTTTGTTTTCAATAACTCTCGCATAGGGGAGTTAAATTCTGGATTTTTTGTTCTTGCATTAATAAAAAACCAAATATGTTCTGCACATTCATCGATCCCTTTTTCGTTTCTTTTAGCTAATTCTTCCGATATTTTCTTTATAATTTTATTCATAACATGTCCAACATGTTCATCACCTTTAACTGTTGCAATTGAATTAACAAATGATGTGTGCTTGAAGACACCATCACAGTGTGCAACTGCTACTTCCCATTCATTGTTTAATTTCTCATAAATTAAATAATAATAACAATTTGTCAAAAGCATCAGACGTTAAAAGATTTAATTGCATTAAGTGTGATAACATTTTACAATGATCATTTGTATTCTCTAGGCCAGTTAATGCATGGTTGTGCAATATTTGAATCCTTTTATTTTCTATATCATTGGTTGTAGTATCTGGATTGAATATCATGAGTAATCTAATAATATCATATTCATGATCAGTCAAATTCAAACTTTTTAAATTTTTTACAAATTTATTCAAATGACTAACATTTTCCGATAGTTCAAGAATTTCATTTGCTTCATATTTCTTGAATTCAATAAAATTTTTTATAATCTTAGCTGATGCCTTTATTGTTGACATTACAAGTCTCTCTGGACATTGTGCCAATTGGATGGCAAATAATTGAAACCAATATTTTCTTAAAAGTTTTATTTGCTGTGATTCTTTTAATTTTTGAAAATCCTTTAGTTTTTTAGTGCAATTTACTGATGCAGATATTAATTCAGTACTAATTGCAAAAACATATATATTTAAATCTGTCGGTAGTGGTTCTTAATTATTATTACTATTATTATTTATGTTAATTTTTATATTCTTTTTCAATTGTATTCATTAGATCTAGCGATTCGCTTAACATTTCATCATTAATATCAACATCATCAGCTAGAAAATATTTTTTTTTTTAAATAAATTTTTTTTATATGATATTACAATATTTCATTTTCCAAAATTACCTTGACTTTCCACGCCTGCTCTGAATTTTTCAAATCGCCAAAAAATATCACATCACTAAATAAAAATCTATGAGATAATTTTGGTGTGTTTATATCAAGGTGTAGTATTTAGCTTATCTTGAACTAAGGCAATAAGGGTTTTATTTAAAGGTATGCATACTAAGTACAGTTATTGTTCCAGTTAATGCAGAGGTACAAGAAGAACTTTCTTTTAGTGACATTTTACTAGATTTTGGTTACACTTTTCTTCCACCCTTTTTTATTTTTAAATAAATAAATAAATTATTATGTTATTATACTATTTAAATTGTAATTTCTTAAAAACAAATGACCTATAGTGTGATAATCGTAATTAAGGCCAAGATCTTATGTAATTTTTTATTTTTTTAACTCATAGCATATTCCCGTTGAGTGCCTACGAAATCAATTTTTTTTGAATTCAAGATTGTTTTTGAGTTACTGTTGAACACGATAAGAGCGATAAATAAAAATTAAAAATGTTTTTCGTTGTTGTGGGTACTTGACTTAAATTTTGGAATTGCTGTTAAGTATTCTCAGTTTTTCAGGAAAATATAGGATATAAGATTAATTTATTTTCAATTATTCTTTTTTCCTTTTTTTGGGTGGTTCATTATATATACAAATAAAAATTATAATAACAAGTAACCAAAGTTTGTTTTTCTTCATTAATTTTGAGATATCCTAATCCTTTTTTTTTCTTTGGGATTTATTTTTTTAAGGTCAGAAGTTATAAAATGAATAAAGTAGCCTCCTATTTGGATTTATTTATTAAATCTATGGTACATGGCTTTAAATAATCTGTGATTTAAGCCAATATTCCTTTTTTTCAATTTTATTAGTAAGAAAATCAAAAGTTATTGGTGGCAAGTAACTATGCATAACGGGCTCCCTTTTATGCCAAGAGAATTTTAAACAAATGTAACGCAGTAATTTTGAGATTAGTTACTTTTACGGGATATGCTAAATGGTATACATTTTTTAAACGTTTTAAACAGTTGGTCTACCATTGTCCTTCATTCATTTTGGTGTTAAGCTCCTAAAATACTGAACTTTAGGAAGAGCTATTCAGATTTGAATTAGTAAACTGCTTGGATGACTGTAAAAAGTGCTTAAAAAATTGTTATATGGTTCTTAAACCACAGTTCTTTAATTTTTGTTATTAAATATTGTAAATAAATTTTGTATAATGCAACAATAAATCAATTTAGTAGCATTAAAAAGGCTATATAACTACATATATTTATTGGAGATTTACATATTTTTTTTTTCTCGAAAGCGTAAAGTTCCCCTTGCATACTTCAAAAATATAAATATACAAAATAACTGCCCTTATCCATAAAAATCAGTAAGAAAATTAAGATCAACTGAAGCAAATTAAAGAACTTCTGAATCCATTTAACGCAAGCGGAGACGGAGCACTCGACATTGATTTAGGAGAGCTCGAATAGGTCTCTTTGAGCGCTCAATTGCCCGCTGTGTACTACGAAGCTTGACAAATATTCTAATAAAATTGTCTATACACTTCAATGCAATAAATTTCAGGAATTTTATAATTTCTTCATTTATTTCAGGTATGACAAAATATAATTTATAAAAATTAAGAATTAACTTTCCGTTTGCTCTTTTACTTATATAAATTTAACTTAATTTTTATATCAAGTTTTGGTATAATTAATTTTAGTATAATAAATATTGGTATACTATTATACGAATTGTCACACACAACAAATTTAGCCTTTCCCTTGGTCTAATCAACAAAGTCTCCATACATAAGTCTACTTTTGAATTGTATAGGGTTAATAGGGCAAACTTTGAAATCGAAAAAAACATTTAACGCACGATTTCAAAACCGCTTCGCATACTACGCATGGAGGTTTCATACTGTACTTCTATTATCTGTTTACCAATAACAGTATGTCCAAATAATAACAATTTGCCAAAAACATCAGACTTTAAAGGATTTAATTGCATTAAGTGTAATAAAATTTTACAATGATCATTTGTATTCTCTAGGCCAGTTAATGATGTCACTGACTATTTTAATAATTTCATCGTCCAGTACCCACAAAACATAATTAAATTTAGTTTTTTGCACAATAATTCCCGCAAGCTCAAATTGCGCTTCTAAAAGAACAAAATTATTCAACAATAATTTATATTTTACCTAATTAATAAAAGATAATTACTTTTTATAATTTAACAAAACTAAATTTTTAAAAGAGATCCATTGTTAAAGTAACTTGAGTTATTATTTTTTAATAAAAATAAAAAAAAAATTTTTATAAAAATATAAACTTTTGACAATTACGTGGCATGTTAAGCAAGTAAAATTTCACAGCTTGCTTACACTGAAAAAAATAAATTGGGATGGTAAAAAAATAATTACTTAGTTCAAGTAAATATGTTCTCAACATGGTGGCAAGTATGTATTTTTGATTGTTGAGTATGTGATTTACTTACCTTAAGACACTGCTGAATTCTTGTTTCAAGTTTTTTTTTCTCCATATCCAACAACCGAAAATATTAAACTCAAGCAAATAACGTCTTACACTAAATTATGCTTATGTTTTAATTCAAGAAAATATAGCTTTGATTCAAAGTAAGAAATGTATTATCATCGTGGGAATATTTAGTTTATGCAAGTACGTTTGAGATTTGAATCATGATTTTAAAGACATTGATTGAAGCTTTTTTTCTCAAGGGGGAATTAAATATTTTGTTAAAACAAGTATTTCTATTAATGCTGAAAGGAGTATAAAGTTTTGAAACTAAATTATTTCCATCGACATACAACCAAACAAACAGACAATAAACAACAAACAATAAGAAAACAAAAGAAATAATACTTGCTCCAACCATTCCTAAAATTCCTAAAATTCTTAAAATACATAAAATTTATATACTTACCTTCAACCTATGCCCGTGATATAGCTTAAAGTTTTTGGAAAAATTCAAAAGTATTTATATCCTTCTTTTATTGCAAAAGCGTGAATTATATGAAGTTTAATTTTCCCATATGAAAAAGACCGCACTTAACACCACTAAAACGTTATGTGTATATAAATGTACCCACACCTCAACTAAAAAAAATAACATAAATAAACTCTGAATTTCACAAAACTTCAATCAAATCTCACTAAAGAGGTAAACTTTAAAGCCATCATTTTATCAAACCATGATAATAATTACTTCATTGAAGTAAAAAATTATTTCGTAGTTTGGTAAAGATATTTAGAGTATTTATTTCCTAAAAACAAGTATCGAGCTATTAGACTACATACTCTTGTTGTATAAATATTGAAATCAAGTAAATATAATACTTAATTCAAGTTTTTTTGTCATTGGACTATAAAAAAAAAAACTTTCCCAAAGTAAATAAAGTCTTAAGGAACTTTTATTCGAACCAATACACAAATTTACTTGAATTGAGTATTTAAGTTATTGACTCAAGAATTATTTCCTTGATTTCCGTAACCATGATTTCCGTAAATGCATTTACTTGAAAACCCAACTTTTTTCTTTCAGTGTAACAAATCCGTAACTGTCAAACCCACTAGTTTAAATATAAATAAAAATTAAAATTATGACTTCCACCACACATTTTTGTGCAATATTTGAATCCTTTTATTTTCTATATCATTGATTATAGTATCTAGATTTATTATCATGAGTAATCTAATATAATCATATTCATGATCAATCAAATTCCAACTATGTAAACTTTTCACAAATTTATTCAAATGACTAACATGTTCCGGTAATTCAAGAATTTCATTTGCTTTTTATTTTTTCAATTCAATAATAGTTTTAGTTGATGCCACTATTATTGATATTGCTAGTCTCTCTGGACATTGTGCTAATTGGATGACAAATTGAAACCACCAAAATGTGGTGCTCTAGGGGGAATATGATGAAAGTGAATGGTTTGTTGCGCACACCATTCAGCAATTATACTTTGTGTCTGTTGCTTAAAGAAACTTTCTTGAAGTTTCCTTAGTTTTCGTCGTGCCCCGACAAAATTGGTAGAGTTGTCACAATATGTGATTTTAAAAAGGGTTATTTCTTCCTCGTAGTGAGGAATGGTAAATACAACAGGGATGTTCTTTTTACATTTGCCAAAACATAATAATATTTGCCTTGTTTTAATATTCTTTGTTTATTCTTTGACCTATAGCCTCTATTTACACTAACATTTTATTAACAAACAGAAATTTTTAAATGTTTTTTGAGTAAAATATAGCAATTTTTATGTAAAGTAATTAAATGTTCTTTTTTTTAACAAAAAACTAGCAAAGGAAGGCTTGACTTGTAGTTCTCCTTCTTATTTACATTTATCTTTTTCTCTGATAAAGGTAGAGAATCCTTTTATTATGCATTGCATTGTCGGCAGTGTAGGAATTGGATGTAAAGTACTATTCTGTTGTTGTGCTGTAATTTAAAAAAAAAAACTACTAACAAGTGTAATAACCACATATTTTGTAGTAAAAAATAAATACCAGCCAATTGATCTAAATTAATGCTAGAATGTACCCCTGGATCAGCATTAATAGGCATTTTTATTCTTTTTTATTTTATTTATTATGTTTGAATAGCACCAAAATGTAATGCAACAGGTTGTAGCTCACAACCAAACGTCAAGACTATAATCAGCGACACAAGTAAAATAGTTTTTCTTTTTTGAAGAATGGAAATAAAGTAAAAAAAACTTTCATTTAATTCTTTTACTTAATTTTTAGTTACTACTCGTGTATTTTTATCTTTTTGTCTTTCACTCAAATTTAAAGCACTAAATACCTGAAAATTTTCTCAGGGATGTTCGATACTGGGAATATTATTATTAAATTTTACCTTTATTTATTCATAATAAAAAGCGCAAAAGCTGTCCGGCGTGCATTTGGCAGAGCTCGTATTGTTGTCGTAGTCGTCGACCAGCATAACCACCACGACCTCTCCCTGCATATTAAAAAAATAGCAATCATAACAAATATTAATAAAAAATTATTTTACCAGGATTAACACCATTTACTTGTTCTTGTTGTGCTGGTCGTCAGCCTCCACCTCTCAATATTGTGGTCCATGTGGGAAGCGACTTTTCTATTTTTCATACATACATTTACAGAAATTAAATGTCAAATGAAATTTGAAGTGTTACCATATCAACTTAATTTTGTTTCTATCTGACTTAATCCATTATCCTGATATTCAGCCCTAAAAATGTTTACCTGTCAAGCCTTATCCCGTTAAATGCTCATTTGAAGACACTTTTATTAAATTAAATTTTGTACAAGGTAAATCTTATTTGTAATTTAATTTAATAAAAGACGTACCTGTTTATTATTATTTTCATATTACATAAAAATAAAAGTGTGGGCTTTTAAGCAAAGATTCCTTAATACATAAAGAGGATCTGAGGAGGCGCTGTTACATTGAGAAGTATATTAACTGCAATAATTAAGTATATGCATATGTGGTTTTTATATGCCGGTAAGTTAAATTTTATGCTTTTAGTTGAAATGACAGATGGAATGAAAAGTGCTTTGGAATTTTTGTGAGTTATAAGTCGATTAATAAGAAATTAATGTATAAAGAAAGGTTTAACTGTAAAACAATTTAGGGAATTAGCAAACACAGAGGTAATAAAAAAAATGCATTGAACGTTAAAAAGAATTAATTATTATTGAAATATCAGATATGCACCTCCGAAACATTTCGATTTTGAAGACTTAGAGAAAATAATATTAATCTTAGTAATAAAAGTTTAAGTCAGGCATATTTTCGACATGAAATGACATATATTAAAATAAATATATATATATAAATATATTAATTTTTAAATATTATATTGGCATTTTTACTAAATATGATTACTTAAATATTCAATAGGATTTACCTAAATATACATATATACTATAGCAGACTCACTCACACATACAAGTAATGTGTATGTGTTGAAAGGTAATATTTTTAGCGGCTGTCGCTATGTTAATTTCATCAAATTTTATATCTAGGCTGTCAACATAGACAGTTGACAGAAAGGCGATGATATATCAGATTTATCATCGTACGCGTTTCCTGCTGGGATGTTTCGACAAAACCTCTGTTGCTTCTAAAACCACAAACAGGTTTTGATTTATTTTTTCTGTGTCATTTTTGTGTTTTCTTCGGCTTGATGGAGACGGTGATGCAGGGCACTGTGGCTATTGTCATTTCGTTGTTTAAATAAATATAACTTAAGCTCTTTATGTATTTTTAACATAGAAATTGAAAAGGATACCTTAGCATTTTTATCCTTTAATCAGTTCACCATCTGACAACCACCGGACTGAATACTTGCAGTTACCATATTGCATTCATTATTTGTTATAAGTGACAATGTCATCTAAAAAACTGATAAGATTTGTTACGAGAAAACAGCTTCTAACAAATTTCCATAACTTTTTGTTTCTGTTTTTCATTTAGTTCATATGTAAGTAACTTATTAAAATTTTTTATTTTCTTGTTTTAATAGTTTTCCGGTAAAATTCTAAATCAATGCCAAATAATTAGCTGCTAAATTATTGCTGTTTGCAATATTATTGAATACAGATTTCATACTTGTCAATCTCATATTTTCTTTCTTTTTCTACTATTTTATTTTGCAGTTATTGTATTTTTTGCTTTTTCAAGCAACACATTTGGTGTAAATGTGTTCAATGGTTTAGTATTAAATATAATAAAAATAAAAAAAAATAAGTGCTTTGCTGGGTTTTCCAGTTGAGAGGAAAAAGTTAAAGCTCACTTTGAGAGGTTAGCACTAATGGAATAACCAAAAATATAGAATATTTTGTTGTTCCTTTTGTACTACTTTTGTTTTTAAGGATAGTTATTTTAATTAATTACTAGCAGATGTCAATATTTTCATTATATTTTAACTATCGAAACAATATTGAATTTGAATTGAAAATTTATTTTTAAAATTTGGTAATACACACATGAAAAATTTCACGATATAAGAGAAACTGAATTAATTTGCAAAATAGAATATAAAATAAAATATTTAAAATTAAAACAATGTTTAAAAAACCAACAATAATTTATATAATCTATGGTATAAGATTTGTGTAAAATCTACAAAAAAAAAAAATTATTTTTATAAAAATAAAATTATATCCAAAGTAGTAGAATTTTAGCTGTATGTATAACAAATACTTTTATTTCTAAATGTGGAACGTATAAACATAATATAACTGTGATAAACAATTAAATTTATGTATTTATTTATTTATTATTTTAAAAAAAATGATTAAAGTTTAAATATTAAATTATAAGACTTTTAAAAACAAAAAGAAAAATTAGTAAGTTTGGAATTGTCTTTAACAATACTCAATAAAATTAAATCCCAACAAAAACATAGAAAAATACTTAAAGTGTATGAATTTTTTGAAATGAAAAAGTAGAAGCTCTAGTTATCACATAAAAACTTGAAAAACTTCCCACAATTTTTTGTATAGAGAACAATCCAAAAATGTTTTTTTAATGAAAGAAAAAGTCGCTAGAAAAAATTGCTTCAAAGTCAACTCAAAGAAGAATTTGTTAAAAAGCATTTAAAAATTTATCATTTTCTTTAGAACAAATTTAGTAAGAAATATTGGAAAGCTTAGTTTAAAAAAAGGATAAGTAATTAAAGTTTTATTAATATTTAAATAATTTTTATTTTTCTCTTTCCCGATTTTATAGATTCATACAAGTTGAAGGTGATAAAAATGAAATATGTACCTAAATGGAGACAAAGTTAAACTTGTTAAGATTAAATATATTACTTCATCTTTATTCTAGGTAATAATGTCCTAATATCTACGTAAATTGCCGTAACTACAAGTTACGCTGTATTTTAGTTTTTCTCTAGTAAAATAGTGTCTTTCTTCACGACGTGAAAATCTTTTGTGATGCCAACCAATGCAATATTTATTTTGGCACAAAGTTCCTTACCTCAGATTTTACACGTGGGCTAGGCAAAAATTTTTTTAATGGCATCTAAGAAAAGCTAAAACAAAATTCCTAAACGAAATTCTATTACAAAAATGTAATAGTTTCTTATTATTCCTAATTGCTGCATTTTTTAGTTAATTTTTTTTATTTTACTTTTAGTTAATTGGTTTCTTTATTCATTATTGCTTTTAGTCGTTAATTCTTTTTTATTATTGTTTTTAGTAATAGTCTTTTTAGGTTGTTTTTTATTTCTAATTATTGTTAATTGTTGTTAATAAATTTTTTTTATTAATTTTTTGTTCTCTGGTTAATTGTTGTTTTTGGTTTTTATTATTGTTTTCAAATGTTAATTCAAAAAAGGTTGATATTGAGTAGGACTTAGGGAAGTTTAGTTTCCAGGTGTCTTTAGACATTTTTTTGTTGTTGATATTTTGTATGGTTTTTAAATTATGTTTTTAACTATTTTTTGCTATTTGTCCTTGCCTTTGAAATGTTAGTTACTTGCAAATTTATAACAGCTGATTAAATGTTATTTTCTAGCTGTTTGCAAGCGTTTACGATTAAGATCTTGAGCGATTACGTTTGAAAATAATTAAACATACCTAAATATGGCATCAGATAAGCAAAGTTTGATAAAAAATAATTTGAATCGAAAGTATGTCATTTTTGGCAATCTTATTTAGAAAAGTGAATTTTAATAAACGTCAATTATTTTCATTAGAATTTCGTTGTTGAATTAAAAGATGGTGTAACATTGTGTAGTGTTTTGTTGTTGGTAAGTACATACATGCATACTTTTAATTACTTTAACAAAAATTTTTAAAATTGAATTTAATTGTTGTTCTAAATAAATTTTTTTGTTTTGAAATTTAGTGCAATAATATTCAAACACTGTATCATTATTAAAACTGATTAAATAATTATTAAAATGATAAAAATCAAAATATTCTAAATTATTTGTTTTTATAAAATTTAATTTACCTTTTTTTTTTTGTTTTATAGAGGTTTGTGATCGTTTCTTAGAGTACTTGTCGATGAACTATCTGTTTTAAATTTTGCCAACAAAAGCAGCTTATATATATAAGAACGTAAACCTTTAAAAAAAATTTCGCCAAAAAGTTAACCTATTCCCAGTTTTACTTTGGGATGAGCTATTAGAGCTTTAATTAAGAAATCGTTAATTGTTTGGTTAAAATTGCAAAGCTGTCTCCACTCCCGCTTCTAGACATGAATACAGAGAAACGTGTTGAGGAAATTTCGAAACATTTTGCGATGAACTATTTAATTTTACTATGACATAAATAATGAAAATAAAGGTAAAATATGATTAAAACGGATAAAATAAAAATAAATTTTAAGTAATATACTTTTATGTAGGAGGACTTTTATGAACTTAAAGGAGAAAAATAATTTTTAACACCAACACCAACAGAAGGATAAATAATATTCTTTTCAAAATCCATTTAAAATTTTATATTACAATGAATAAAAGGAATAGAAATTGTTTTGAGCTTAAATTCAACTTCAAAACAGGTAACTAAATATTATTATTATTATATTATGGTATTATTATGCTTTATTTATGTGTTTGAAGAAAGAAATCGAAAAAAAAGACAAAAAATGATTCACAGCAACTTCTCAGTGGTACGTTATGTCGTTTGTCCTCATAAAAGCGACTTCAAGGTACTTTTTATTTTGTGACTTATCGAAGCTGTAACTGAAGGAAACCACTTTCATATTAACATCAAATAATAACAATTTTAATTGATTTCGAAAATATTTAATAACATAAACCAACATAAAAAACATTATTATTTTAGTTAACAAAAATAAAGTGTCCTTTAATATAAATTATTGATCCGAGCATCTTCAGCTCCTATTATTAATACAGAATTGTTAGAAAGTTTAAAATTATTCCGTGTAGGATAATTTCGCACAGTTTTTTCACTTAAGAAATTTTCATTAATATCAGGGCGTTGTGTAGAAGTTCCAATATTATTAGATAAAATTTTTCTAGGAGTTGGTATTTCTAGTTTGTATCCATCAATCATATCTCTAAATGGTTTTTTAGTTGGTAAAACTACAATTGGTCGTTGAAAATATGATAAATCATTATTACGAAATGATTGTTTTAATTGATCTTGTTTAATTAAATTGTTTATATTATTAGAATGATCATATCCTTTTAACATTGTATCATATTCTCTTCTTGTAGTTTTTCGATATTTTTTCTTCGGAAATAGATTTAAATGGACAGCAAGCTGACTTGGTTTAGTATCTAAATTTATTGTTTTACTCTCATCATAATTTTTATTTGGATAATTATTGTTATTAGATTCTGATTCCCAAACAGAATATTGTTTAAATTTTTGATTTTCATAATCATAATTCGATATAGGTAGAACATTATTTGTATTATAATTTGGTAATCTATTACCGTAATTTGAATAAGAAACTTGTTGTGTATATAATGGTAAATTATTATTAATAAAATTTGAATTTGGTGGCCTTATTAAAATTGGCATTCGATGTGGTAAATTTTTTGTAGAACTTTTAATATTATCTTCAGCTGGCATAGGATATAAGTCCAACATTAAACTTACTGGATTTTTTTGTCTGACATTAATAAAACTATTTGGTGTATTATGATAAGGAGTTTTAAAATAGTTATTAATTTGATTAATAGGTGGCATATCAAACATAACTCTACGATGTTCTTTTCCAGATCTATAATTAGTTAAAATATTATCATTTGATAATTTTGGTTTATAATAATAATAAGGATCATTATATATTTTTTGAATAGGTTTAATTCTTTGTTGTCTAATAACATTTTGTAAAATATCTTCAATTCCATGACCCATACGATGACGATATCTACCAGTAATATGTACAGCTTTTGATTTAGGAATATTATTATCAGAATCAATATTTTCTGATTCAAAATATAAATCTTGATTATTATGTGATTTTTCTATAGATTCATTATAATTAATTGTAGTATCATCGGATGGATTTATTAATTTTTCATAATCTCTTAATTGTGATTTATGTATATAATTATCAAAAGGCCTTGGTTCATTTTCTTTAATAAATTGACGACGAATAAATGCATTAGCTTTCCAATTTGGTGGTCGTGGTATTTGATCACGAAATCCTGGAAGAGTTATCATATTGAAATCATTGGTACCAAAGAATTGTTTATCTTTATTTAAATTATTTGTTTGACGATCATATAAATATTCTGTTTCATTTTTATTTAGGTTTTCTTTTGTTTTATTTAAATTTTTATTTATAGTATTAATATTATTTTCATAATTTCTTTTTATTATCAATTTTGGAATATCAGTTGTAGAAACACTTTTACTTTCACTATCTAACACATATAAATTCGATTTAATTGAATTATCATTATCCTTGAAGCTTAAAGGAATTTTAATATTTTCATACACATCTTTTGATTCATTTAAAGCTGAATTTGCAAATATTATACAAACCTGCAAAAAAAGCTTAGTTAAAAAATACAAGTATATAAAATATTTAAATTCTCACTAGTAAAATAATGCAGGAAAACATCATTACACTAATGAATATTGTTAAATATCCTCGATTTTCTATTTTATTTTCTTTAATAGTTTCGTATTTATATAAATTAAATTCAGGAATCCAACTTCTTCTAATTGATGTTTGTGGCACCACGGACATGCCTAAAATCTGTCAGTATTCATTAAAAACTTTAGTCTAACTGAATGGACCATTTCTTTTGTACTTAAGTGAAAAAAAAAATGCTTTTATTATTATTACTTTTTTCTTCTCTTTTCTGAAATAATTTTTAGGTAAAGATGCAATCGTAGTTATTTAGACTATGTTTAGCCAGCTGCATCAAAGTAGCAATTATATTTAAAGTATTCTTCGTAAGCTTTAAGTAAATCATACAGCGTACAAATTTAACTATTTTCCTTAATATAATCAAATATATATATATATGATGCCTTGAGGCTTTGTTTACTTTATTCCCTATATGCACTGTTGGCTTCAACTAAACTTACTTGATACGCTTTAAGATCATAATAGAAGAAATTCAGATCAGCAAATTTCTTTGTATCGTCTTGTAAAACATAACTTTCTTTTGGCCTTCAATACCTTTTATCAAATAAAAGTATAAAATTTAAACATTCGATTTCCTTTCAACCTTTTTTTTCCAGCTATTAACATAATTAAAGTGATCTTTATCCAATTGAAAATCATGAGGATTTACATGCTTGAAAGTATTTTTGTTTGTTTTTATATAACAAATGTTATTTTTTTAATCAAATTGAGGTGAGATATCAATAAGACTTCAAATTTTAGAGAATCTATGAAATATTTCTTCCTGATAAGTTATTGATCATGCCAATAGTAGTGGGCAAATTTCAATAATTAAAATTTGTCTAGTCAATCGAGATATCTATTGCAAAAAGAACCTTCTAATGATTTACAGGCATTTTTTTAAAGTTTAGTTTTGTATCCAAAAATAAAATAAGCTCCTCACAATAATTTTTTTTTTTTTTTTCATAATCATGAAAAACAAAATACATGGTTACAATTATCATAAATTTTCTGCAGTAGCTCTAAAAGGAACAAAACATTTGAAATTCCCAACGTCTTTGTTAATATCATATGCTTCACTGTTGCATTGGTAGAAAAAAATCTTTTCATTTTTAACCCTTATTTGGCACTGTGGAGTGGACTCCATCCCATCTCTTAATTTTCCGTCACTTTCAAGTATTTTAACAAAAGTTGAAATGGTCTGTAACTACGTGTCTCTTATGAAAAGGTTGCTTTAACCTTTGGTGATATTAGAATAACTTTTAGTTAGAATAACGTTATAGTCGCCCTACAGCAATATCCCAAAAGTTACACTGAGGTGTCATTTACCCCCGAGTGCCAAGTAAGTTTGAATTATATTTTTGGGAGTAAATTTTTTTTGGAGTATTTATTGACTTCATACTGAAGAAAAAACTCAATAAATAGTCTTATACGATATCTAGTTTTGCTGTTGTCAAGAAATATAATATTTAAATAAATAAGATTCATAGATTCCCAATGGGAAATTTAATCTTAAACGCGGATGAGTGGCAAAATGTCATACATTTGTTCCGTATACAATGCTCTCATGAAATTCCCTTTTGTGCTCAATGCTCTTTTGTGATAATTTTCATAGAAGAGCTTATTTCTAAAAAGTTATTTTAATTTGATCAATTTTAACCAAATTTATCTTTTGCATGGGATATTTTTTCTATGATTTCTGATCTAAAAGTGTAATTTTGTTTTTAGAAGCATCTTTTTTGTACTTCTGTTAATTATGCATAGCACAAAAAATTGTCAGAATTTAATTTTACATTTTTTTCACCCATTTCATTAATATTATTTGACAATTCCTTATATTTTTCAGCATGTCTTTTGTACATACAATATTTTCTCGTTTTAATATATGTTTCAATATGCTAAAACTATTTTTTAACAAATGTTTGTTTTATTTACCCTATTGGTATGCCTTTATATTATAAACTTTGGAAAAAATTTAAATTTCAGTTAACAATCTATTCTATTTAAGTTACTTTTCATTGGATCATAAAAGAACTTCCTAATATTTTGTTTTTAAGAATAGTGTGCTTGCAAAATTTAGATTTTATAGCTTATCTTAAAGTAGTTGGAAATTTATTTTCAAGGATCCACCAAAAAATTTACTAAAACGAGCACTTAAATACTTTTAAACTTTATTTTGTTGTCATTTAAGCAGTTGGCGTTTTAAAAAATTCAATAGAACTAATTTTTTTTATAAAAATTTTTGTTATTTGTAAATTTAATAAATTAATCAAATTCATTTTTATTAAACAATTTTTTATTCTAGTAAAAAAATGAGTATTATTCTTATTGACTTTAGTCCTACCTAGTGTCACATTAGTGACACAGATAATATAATCGGGCTAGCTTCACATTATTCTAACATTTTACTTTACAAAAACATAAAATTTTAATAGCTAACCTAGAAGATTTCTTTTGAAATAGCATTCAGTTTATTTAATGCTAAATTTAATTACTAAAATGAAGCAGGGAGGTAAGCAGGACCAGGTGTAGAGACTGAGTGCAATATTGGAGCTTTTGTTGTGATTGGTCTGAAAGATGTTGCCGGTAGATTAGGTCTTTTTGTTGATAGTGGGGGACGTGTGAATTCAGAACCTATTGCTACGATTCCGGTAGATTGAATAGGTCGGTATGTTGTTATAGCTGGTTGTAGGAATGTAGATCCAATAGTTTGGATAGGTCGATTTGTTGGACGTCTAGTAGCTTGTACAGTTGTTCCTCTTGTAATCGTTACAGGTGGTAAATATGTTGAAAATAATTTTTCTGTAGTTTGTGGCTGAGTTGTTCTTTGAGTAGTGTATCTTGAGGTAGTAGCAAAAGTTGGGCGCTGTGTCGGCTGCGTTGTAGATCTGATTGTTGGCCTAGTCGTCGGTTTAGTTGTACGAACTGTAGAGAGGAGAGTGGCTCTCGTTGTTTGTACAGGTGGTAAATATGTAGGAGGTATTGTTCTTTGAGTTGTGGAACGGATAGTAGACCTAGGAGTTTGAGTTGTAGTTGGTCTTGTTGTTGGCCGCGTTTTTGGTTTAGCTGTAGTTCTTGTCGGCCGTGTTGTTGGCTGTGTGGCTTGGCTAGTAATCCGTGGTGTAGTTCTTCTTGTTATCGCTACTGGTGGTAAATATGTAGGAGGTATTGTTCTTTGAGTTGTGGAACGGATAGTAGGCCTAGGAGTTTGAGAAGTAGTTGGTCTTGTTGTTGGCCTTGTTTTGGGCTTAGCTGTAGTTCTTGTTGGTCGTGTTGTTGGTTGTGTGGCTTGGCTAGTTATCCGTGGTGTAGTTCTTCTTGTTATTGCTACTGGTGGTAAATATGTTGGAGATACTGTTTTCCGAGTTGTAGGGCGTGTAGTCGGCCGAGCTGTTGAACTTGTTACAAGTCGTGTTGTGGGCCTTGTTGTAGCCTTAGATGTTGTTATTGTGGTGGGTCTGGTTGATGGTTTAGTAGAAGGTCTGGTAGGCCGTGTTGTTCTTTGTGTTATAAGAGAAGTAGGTTGTGGTGTAGTCCTTCTTGTTGTTGTTATAGGTGGTAAATATGTCGGAGCTATTGTCCTCCGACTTGTAGTCCGAGTTGTTTGGCTAGTAGTGGGTCTTGTTGTAGATCGAGTTGATGGCTTAGCTGTAGATCTTGTAGGTCTACTCGTCGGCTGTGTTACTTGTGTAGTTAGCCGCTGAGTAGTTCTTCTTGTTATTACTACTGGCGGTAAATATGTTGGAGATACTGTTTTTCGAGTTGTAGGACGTGTAGTTGGCTGTAATGTTGACTTTGTGGAAAGGCGTGTAGTAGGCCTGGTTGTAGCTTGAGGTGTTGATCTTCTGGTGGGTCTGGTTGGTGGCGTAGTTGTAGGCCTAGTGGGACGTGTTGTTCTCTGTGTTGCACGAGAAGTAGGTTGTTGTGTGGTCTTTCTCGTTGTTGTTACAGGTGGCAAATATGTTGGAGCTATTGTCCTTCGGGTTGTTGGTCGAGTTGTCTGTCTAGCAGTGGTTGTTGTTGTAGGTCGAGTAGATGGCTTAGATGTAAACCTTGTAGCTCGTGATGTTGGCTGAGTGACTGGAGTAGTAAGCCGTGGAGTAGTTCTTGATATATTTACTGGTGGCAAATATGTTGGAGATACTGTCCTGGTAGTTGTGGAACGAGTTGTTTGGCTAGTAGCTGGTGTAGTAATACTTGTTGTTTGTGGGGTTTGTCGTGTAGTGGGCTTAGAAGATAATCTTGTTGTTGTCACAGGTGGCAAATATGTGGGCGCTATTGTGTCTTGTGTAGTCTGCGGAGAAGTAAGAAGGGTTGTTAGTTTTGTTGTTGGCCTCCTTGTAGATGGCGTTGTCTGTTTTACTATTTCTATGGGTGGCAAATATGTTGACACTACTTGTCTTTGAGTAGTTCTTTGAATAGTTGGTTTAATAGTAGATTTTGTTGATGGTTTAGTAACTCGTGTTGTTAATATTGTTGCTTTTGTAGTTGGCTTTGGTGTTGTTCCTCTTGTTATTTTAACGGGTGGCAAATATGTTGGGGATACTGTTTTTTGTACTGTAGTGAACCGTGTTGTTTGCTGAGTTGATCGTGGAGTTAGTTTTTGGAGACTTATAAACTGTGTTGTTGCACGTGTAGTAGGAATAGTTGTTTTTCTTGTGGTTACAGGAGTCAAGTAAGTTTGGAACGCTACTTCTTTGGTTGTTCGAGAAGTTGTTGGCTGAGTTGTTCTTCTAGATGTAGTTCGGGAGATTGTTTTAGTTGTTTGTGGTGCACCTCGTGTTGTTGATGGTATTCTTCTTGTAGTAGTTTGTAACGTCGTTTCAGGTATAGGTGGTAAATAAGTCGGAGGGACTGTCCCTCGTGTAATTATGGGTAACTTTTGTTTCGTAGTTAAACTGATTGTTGGTTTTGTAGTGGGCCGTGTTGTTGGTTTTGTAGTGGCTTGTGTGGTTGGTTTTGTAGTAGCCCGTGTTGTTGGTTTTGTAGTGGCCCGTGTGGTTGTTGTTGACGCTTTTGTAGTCAAGCGTTGTGTTGTTGGTCTATTTGTTATGACTGGTGGCAAATACGTGGGAGAAACTGTTCTTTGAGTTGTAAGATAGGTAGTGGGTCGATTTGTTATACTTGTTGTAGTTGCTCGCGTAGTTCTTTGTGTAGCTCGCGTTGTAGGTCGTGCGGTTATTTTTCTTGTCGTTGTGATAGGTGGCAAATATGTTCCAGTTACCGTCGCTGGATTTACAAAATGAGTTGTTTCTTGAGTTGTGGTAGGACTGGCTGGTGTAGTCTGCTTTGTAACTTGCTTTGTAGGACGGGGAGTTGTTTTTCTTGTAGTAATTACTGGTGGTAGATATGTAGATGAAATCGGCCTTTTGGTTGTAAGAATGGTGGTAGAACGTGGTGTGGTTTTTCTTGTAGTTGTTACAGGTGGCAAGTAAGTTGCAATTATTCTTTCTGTAGTTGTGAATTGAGTTGTTGCTCGAGTCGTGGGAGTAGGAACTCTTGTTGTTTTTTGTGTAGCTCTTGTCGTTGGTTGTACGGTTGTTTTTCTTGTTGTAGTTTTGGGTGGTAAATATGTAGAAAATATGCTTGTTTTAGGGGTACTTGGCGTTGTAGCTCGAGTTATGAAAGTTGTCGAAACTGGCTTGGCTCTAGTTGGAATAGTAAAACTGATTGGAGGTTCTGGGTAAACATAGCCTGTAGTTGATTCTTCTCTTGTGACAAGAGTCAATGGAAGTGCAGAAGTTGGAGGTAATCGCGTTGTACCTTTTGATGTAGTTCTAGTTGTGGGCCTTAAAGTAGTCGTTTTAGTAGTTGTAGTCGGCTTTTTGCTCGGAAGCGTAAAAATAACGGCTGGCTCTTCATAAACATATGTAGTTTTAGGTACTTCAGTTGTTGTTGTTCTACTAGTTACACGACTTGTAGGCCTAGTCGTAGTAGTTGGCCTACTTTGTGATTTTGTTGGAAGTGTAAAAGAAACAGATGGCTTTTCATATACATATGTAGTTTTAGGTATTTCAGTTGTTGTTGGTCTACTAGTTACACGACTTGTAGGCTTAGTCGTAGTACTTGGCCTACTTTGTGATTTTGTTGGAAGTGTAAAAGAAACAGATGGCTTTTCATATACATATGTAGTTTTAGGTATTTCATTTGTTGTTGGTCTACCAGTTACACGACTTGTAGGCCTAGTCGTAGTAGTTGGCCTACTTTGTGATTTTGTTGGAAGTGTAAAAGAAACAGATGGCTTTTCATATACATATGTAGTTTTAGGTACTTCAGTTGTTGTTGGTCTACTAGTTACACGACTTGTAGGCTTAGTCGTAGTACTTGGCCTACTTTGTGATTTTGTTGGAAGTGTAAAAGAAACAGAGGGTTCTTCATATACATAGCCTGTAGTTTGAGTTGACTTAGTTGTTTTTGGTCCCTTAGTAGTTGTTGGTTGTGTAAATTTAGTTGTAGTTTTTGTAGTTTGCTTTGTTGGAATCGTAAAAGTAGTTGATGGTTCTTTATATACATAGCCTGGCGTTGGCTTTGGTGATATTGTTGATGAGGGCTTCCTTGTGATACTTGGAAGTGTAAAAGGAAGATTTGGTTCTTCATAAACATAACCCGTAGATGGTTTTTTGGTAGTTTTTCTAGCTTCCGAAAGTATATCATTAGACGATATTCTGCGTGTGGTTGTTGATCGTTTTGTTGTTGTTGGTGTAGGCTTAGTTGGAAGAGTAAGAGTTACGTTTGGCTCAGGATACTTATAGCCACTAGGCTTTTGCGTTGTAGATACTCGTTTTGTTGTTGTTGGCAATGTAAAAATTACCTCTGGTGGTGGATAAGAATAACCAGCTGATGATGGCTTATTAGTAGATGTTTTTGGACGATTTGTTGTAGGAATTGTAAATGGTTTCGATGGTTCTGGATATGAATAACCTTGAGTTGGCTTTTGAGTTGGTTTTGATGGTAATGTAAAAGGATTAGATGGTGATGGATAATCATAGCCTTTTGGTGTTGATTTTGATTGCCTTTGTATTAGATTTTTGTCCTAAAGTTTGTAAAATAAATAAAATTAATGAGGTTTTATAGAATATAAATTTATTTGATTTGATTTACCTCTGCAGTTACTTTTTTTGGCGTATCAAAAAATCCTTTAGGTGAAGGAAAACTATATTCTTGACCAGCTGAATTCAATCCAGATGCTGATATTATTGCAATATCAGCATTGATTTCCAGCACACACAGGGTAAATAGAACTAAGAAGTTCTTCTATAAAAAAATAATGGTTTTTTTAAAAGTAATTTCCATAAAATTTAGGTTACAAAGCTCTGAAGAGTTTAACTTATTTGCTAATTCGAGAATTTATTAGTATGAAATTTAAAGAGATCATCACCAAAACTAACTTAGTTTTCGTGTTTTTTTTTCACTTTCATAGCTGAATGAGTAACGCTACTCTCATATTCATCATAATTACCAGATCAGATCTTGAGTGACCGTTAAGGAAACATTTTGGCCTGAATGAAGCAATTTTTGGTGAAAATGAAATTAATTTCAAGTTAAAAATATATCATTCAAACTTTTACATATGGTAGGCTGGGTAGACTTTAATTAGTTTTAATGTATGCTTTGGTATATTTGGGGCTACTTTCCAATACACTCAAAGTAATAGACTGTGAAAAGTGGTTTTTTCTAAATGTAATATATTCACACTGATATAAAATTATTTTTCATGTAGTAAAATTAATAACATCCCGTTTATAACTCAGGATAAAAAATTTCGACTGGGGGAAGCATTTCCATTGAAATCTGTTGACTCTCAAACACTTCATAGACCTTTGGGTAATACAAGTTTTTATCAACTCCTCAAGGCATGCGATAAAAATATTTTTCTAAATAGTCCCCAAAGTATGCAATAATTGTTATGTACAAAATCGAAAAAAGTTTTTGTGCATTCACTTTTTTTTAATTATATGCATCTTAAATTTACAAAAGAGTTTAATAAAATGAGATCATGAGGACAATGAAGAACAAGTGATTTTGAGCCAATTTTCTTTACTAGTTAATAAAACTCACATTATGCTCACTATAGTACATCAAAATTTTAAACATCAGTTAAAAAATAGCCGCTTCTATATTTTTGCTAGTTCATTTTAAAGAACGGACACTAAACTATTCATTACATATCTATATAAAGAAAAATAAAAGCCCCTTTCATTTTTCTTCAAGGTTAATATCAAACATTAAATATAGCGCATCTGCATATCCGACTAATTTACAAAATAAATGCCAACACAGTAATTTGTTTTAGATTTAATATGATACATAGAAATGTTACTTTTTTATTACCAATGATTAAAATTAAAAGCTATTAAATTAATTATATGCTAATACTATGAATAAAATACACATGTAACACCAGAAGTGATCATAAAAAAAGCTTTGAATCTATAATTACATTTATCAGACGTTATAGTAACATAAACTAAAATTTTATTTTTATTTTTTTATGTTTTAAAAATTTGTAATGAAGCTTTTCAAATGTTCAACTAAATAATTACAAATGCTTAAAATACTTTTTAATCGATCAAAACAATATTTTTCAATATTTATTACTATTTTAACACTATCTTTGCATGCTTTTTAATTTAAAGGTATGACTAATTATGCTTTTTGTAGGAAAATTAATGCGTGGGAAGTCCTAAGTATTATTTTAAGCCTAAAATTAATTTAATTCTATAGTGAAAATTGGTAGTTTGGCTTTTTCTGATTATATTTTCTAAAATTCAAAGACCAGATGAAAATGCATTTACTAATGCTAGAAATTCATTAAGTTTTAATTTAAATAATTATATTTGTTATTGTAAAGCTTTTGGAGTTGTTAGAATATTAAAAGTAAGTAAAATATATTTTTTTCTCAATAAGGAGTAAAACTGCTTTAGGCATAAACAATTAATACTGCCTTGACTATATTTTTATTTACGAAACGAACTAATATACACCAACTTCTAGTTCTTCATCAGTATTATTGGTTAAGAGTAACTTTTTGCTTCAGTTACCCTCAGCTGGACACTTTTTTTTCTGTGCTAAAGCAAAATATATATGTCATAGTGCATTTAACACTAAAGCTACCGACATTTCATATATACCTATTCCTACCATTAGGGGTCAAATTACCTTTTTGAAAAAAATATGTTTATTAATGAGATTTTAATAAAAATAATTTTAAAATAATAATAACAATAAGTTGTAAAAAATGGTTTGTATGTACATTATAGGAAAAGTCAACTAAACGAAATTTCAAAAAAGTTCATTTGACCCCGCATGGTAGCTTTAGTGTTAAAGTGGCCCTATAGTAGCTAATACCTAGTACTAACATTTCTCCATACATAAAAATAAGTGTGTGGTGACAGCAAACGTTAAAAATAGTTGGCGTTGAAGAAAAGTAGGCATTGATATATGTATATATGCCTATAAATAAGGTGAAGTAAAATAAATTATTTCAGTTGAGTTTTGCATTTACAACACACTTTTTAAAATATTTTAATAGATAAAATAAATAAAATTGAATTAATTATATAAAACATCTATAAGTGTTTATACTGGAACCTAGTACCTTTTGATTAGTACATATATCAATTTGCTTATCTTTGTTATTGTAAAAATTGTTTTACGTCATATTCACAGTCAAACTTAACTGATTCACTTATTCACTGTCAAACTATTGCCCCTCGGTACTGCCATGAGTTGTCTAGTTTATTAGCACAGAACTAGAAAAATAAACTAGATTCAGATTAGTTTATTTGAGAAATAAACTAGAGGTTTCCCAGACAAATTCTAAAATAATTAATAGTACTAGGTACTAGCTTCACTGTTCACGCACTATCAGTGTCCATTTGATGAGAGTTATCTTAAAATCGATTAAATCCACTTAGATTACTAAAATCCACTTTTTTATTAATATAACAGATGTATCGACGCAATATTTTTAGATAAATTCATTATAGATACTTTGATATTTTTCTGATATTTCAATGGTCAAGTTTGATGTCCAATAATGCTATTGATAGTTATTAAAAGCTAAGGCATGGTACTATATCGTGAAAAATTTCTGGAGCCATATTTACCCGCCTTATCACTATCAGTTTATTAAAATTATATTGGTATTCTATATACGCGGCCAAATTAAAAAGATAATCTCAGCATAAGGAATCTCTACTGCTAATGACTTTTTACCAAAAAGTCGAAGAATACCATCTAAAGAGAGAAATTTGTATGCAATGTATTATACTATCAAAATATTTTGAGAAAAGGTATGAAATAATAAAGAATAAAATAAATTTTATTGTTATGGTTTTAAAATGTTGTCGCAAATTTTTCATTTCACTTATCAAGCAGCACACATTTACTAAATTACGTGGTTAAATAATTGTGGCAAAGGTTGATGTTAAAAGTCGAATACCCAATACAATGTTTATATAAGTATCGAAATGTAAATGTATGATCAACTTTTCTTAGTTTTTAGTTCAGCCAAATACTTTGAAGAGAAACTCTTTCAATTGCAAGATATCCCTATTAGGGATATATCCTTAATTTTCAGATAAAAACAAGCATTCAGGAGCATTCATGTTTCTTTATTTTGGTTATTCCAATTGTAAGAATTAATTATGTAATAAAAACTACAAAAAATTTGTTGATAATAGATTTCTTAAAAAATACCATAAATAAAATACTTTCAATTAATAAATTCCAAAACTATGAAAAGTTATATAAAATATTTTTGAATAATTAGAAAAAAAAAGTGTAACAAATTCTGCAAATAATAAAAAAAAAAAAAAATCCAGTTTAAAGTTATGCTAATTGCCGTCTAGCAAAATATTTTAATAATTTACTATTCATAAGTCAATATAAAAACCATTCCCACATTAAAAATTCTATAAAAAATTTTTTAGATGAGCACCTCAATGTCTCCAAACAGATCATCGTCTCTTTATGCAATAACATTTTAACGGTTGACTTTAACTATGATATAAATATTTCTTTTTATTCTTTTCATATACATCATATGACATCAATTATTATCATCAAGGAAATTATTTAAAGAATTTCGTTTTTTTGGAAAATATTTAATATTCCTTGAAAATTCAATTGAAACCCACACAAAATTAGGGGCCAAGGGCAAAAAATGCACCTTTAAAAAAAACCCCAAAAATGACATTATGCTTAACTGGTATCTTCCATTTGGTAACCATTTTATAATATAAGGTCACTATGACACTTGATCAGTAGATTACCTTCAAAATTTTGCAAAATTACAACTTGACATTTTTCTATCTTCATTTATGTTTAATTATCCAAGTTTTCATTCATCTTTAGTTTTCTGTAGCTCTGCTTTTAATGGCATGTGTCTGCATCTTGTCGGGGCCTCTTAAGATATCTTTTTAATGTAATCAAATATTCAAAGCTCATGATTAGTTTAATAGATTAAATGTACATATAAACATATCTATATAATATGTCTATTATATGAATAACTATATGTATGTTCATTTGTAAACTTTAAATGGAAAAAATTATTGGAACACGAGTAGCGCCAAGTTTTCACATTCAAATTGAAAATTTGATTAAAAATTATGAAATTGAAATAAGCTAAATTATTATCTTTATGTTGATTTCTACTAGGCATTTGACATTTGGTAATTCTATTTTGATCACATGTTTAAGTTATAAAGATGAAGCAGTTTAAGCCGTTGCCAACTTACTAGTATTGTTGAGCTTTATTTAAGATTTCATGTTTTATTAGACAAGTATTTTATATGTATATTTAAAAGAGGCTGCTATAACAATAATATAACCTCCTTCAGAAGGCTTTTGTTATAAGTAGAGAAAGGAAAAGTGGCCAAGTTGCCGGTGTATACTTGCATAACAAACGCAGCTGGAGATCAAATTTCGTTGAATTCTTTTAAAATAAGTACAGGGTTGTAATAAACAATTGGAAATTCTAACCCAAAAGTACCAAAATTTAAGTTACAGACCACAACGTGTTTGACTAGGAAATTATCGTATAAACAAGGGATACTATTCGTATTATATCTGACCTTGGAAGACTTTATTTTGATATTCTTTGCTAATATTTTCTTGTCATTAATTTATTTGATTTACTTCAATTTACATATATAAGCTTGTTTACTTTACTTTTTCTATTTACATTAACTAAACACAAGTTTAAACTCCACACTGTTTTAACACTTTTATGGTTTAGGGAGCTAAAAGGCAAAACACGGTAATTCTAGTTTATATAATGAATTCCTATATGATAATACAACAACTAAACAATATTTTTCCAAATTTTAATTTCAAAATAATAATAAGTTAGTGAGAGGCAGTGAATATCGGAAGGCGCCTTGAAAAGATGTTGTTTTACGCTTTGTTTGTTTAAGTTGTTTAACTTTAGTATCATAGCTCGCAGCGAAATTATGCAAAACCAAAAACTCAAAATTTATTTATTAAATGAGGTAATAACGAGGGGATTTTTCCTCGATTATTCAATTTTTGGTACCCTTTGGAAGCCAAAATACTGATTTTCACTTAAAAAATTGACATATCTGTTGATAATTATTTTTAAAAAAATCAATCTCCCGCCAAAACCTGCCGAAATAAGTCAAGAAATAGTATAGGCAAATTTTCAAAAAGGTCGGTCACGTAGATTTTGAATCATCATGCTCACCGACTTCGAAGGTAACAAGCTTCAAGAAAACCCTCAGTCACTCCTTGCTCTAAAGTCTGGAGAAAAGGAGGCACAAATGTGCATAACTTCGGTGAATATATTCCAATCTACTTGAAATTTTAACACAAAATTTTTAAAATTTTATACATTCATTTAAAATATTAAAAAAAAGTGGAGGAAGAAAAGTAAAAATCGAACCTCTCCTTTTATTACTTTATTGTTACACATTTTATTCACACACAGGACCGGCTTAACCATAAGGCTAAAAAGGCTATATTCTTAGGCCCTTGAAAATTTTCGGCCCTCGATTATGATAATGAATTTTAGTTTTTATTAGATTTTTTTAAAAAAATTTTCCTAAGTAAAACCTTTTATAGGACATTTAATTATGAATTTCCGGATAGAGCAAGAGATTCTAACATCAAACAAAAAGATGATGAAAGTAGATGCTTGTGGATGTATCGTGTCTTAACTCAATTGAACATTATTGAAAGTTTCCCAAACGTAGACGTGGCGTTAAGAATATATTTGAGCTTAATGGTAACTAATTGTTCGGGTGAAAAATTGTTTTCATTATTGAAAAGAGTGAAAAGTGTATTACAATCGAATTTATCTCACCGCTTTATCGGTACTTGCTATAAACAGTGAACTGGCTAGAAATTTAAATGTCGAAGAGAAAATTCACAATTTTGCTAGCATAAAAAGTAGAAAAAAAAACTTCTAAAAACTATTCAATTATTATTGTTAAATAAAATTTATAACCAAAATTTTTGTGTATTTATTCACCTGTGTTCAATGACTTAAAAAAAAGAGATTTTCGGCCTTTTCAGAAAGTTAGCCTACGTTAGCCTAAAAAATTCTTAAGACGTCCCTGGCTCAAAGCACTCTTTAGCTTATGTCCTGGTAGTAAATCTTTAACTAACTGAAAAATGTATGCTATTTAAATTTTCCCGTACAGAAGTGCTCACTGCTTTATTAGATGTCGATAAATTTATTATAAATTTTCTTTTCTTTATTTGATAAATATTTTAGTAAATTTAGTAGTAGTTACTTGTCCATTAAATCCTTCTAATTATTTTTTTATTTGAATGTAATTGCTTGAAGAAAATGTTTTCATTATGGTGTTTATTTTTTCTTAATGTCTTACTTTTAAGTTTTAAAAAATATTTTGTAGCATGGGAAATTTAATGTTGCCTAACTCCAAAAAACTTGCTATTTCTATAAAATTAGAATTAAATTTTATTTATTGTTATGTATACAATAAGAAATAATATGATGTATATATACATACACATATGTATATTCTATAGTAAAACTGTCTAAGCAGGTCTATTGAGAAGTTACAAACCATTTTATAATAATCTACGGTCATAGATCCTCTTTATGAAGTACTCGATAATCAGGTTTAGCTTAAGATGAAACTTAATAAACATTCTGATATCACAAGTAGGTTAATACTTTTTAATGTGTTTTTATATACGACACATTAGAAAAAAAAACTGATAAAATTATAGTTTAAATGATAATCTAATGTGTAAAACCTTAAAATTTATCATCACATTATTTAACCGGTTTAATTGTGTATAAAAATTGATTAAGTCTAATAACCGATGTAGCTTACCGGTAAATAGTAGTAATGAATATTCAGATATATATATATACACATATTTTCATTTTACCTTAAGATTTTGACATCAAGAACATTAACCAAGGTCGCAATTTTTAGAACACTAATTTTAGAAATTTTCGTAGGTTGATTTTGTTAAAAGAATATCTAAAAAGCAATCTTGGTACACCAAAATAGTTTATGGAAATTTTTTGGTTTTAAGATTTTATAAAAATTTTTAAGTGTTATAATAAATTTATTGCAAATGGTTAAATAATTTGCAAAACCTTGGACAGTTAATATGTTCTTATCCAGTCTTATTAAGAATTGAATACTTCAATTTTATATTGATTTGAAATCAAATATTAATGGAAATAAGCAGTTTATTTGTCAAATGTTATTTTAGGTGGTAATATAAGACATATACTAAACAAATAAATTTATTTATTTTGAAAAAGATTTGTAACTAATTAAAAGTTTATCAAAAAGGACTATATTTTGAATGCGGTATTAAAGAAAAAATAAGTTAATTATTTATTTGAAAAAAGCCTTTAAATTTTTTTATTGAAAATAAAAATTTTTTCCTTTAATTTGAATTCATATTCAAATAATTAAGTTTAAAATTAAACCGGACTTTAAATTTCATTTATCACTTAGGACTTTAATTTAATTTTGTTGGTTTTTCCAGTTTTAACTGCAATAAAATTTAACTGCATTAAATTTTTGTTTGTTTATTTCAAATAATCTCTGAAACTTATTTTAAAATAAAATTAATAAACTGATTAAATTATTTTATCTTTAAAATTCCTAAAGAATTCGATGAACTGCAAGGCTATTATATATGAATAGAGGTGAGAAAGCTTATAGTATTTTTTTGTTTTGCATTCTTATTTTTTATTTTTGCATAAATTAAATCTGATATTAAGCTTTGATTAAATTAAGTCAAGTCTAGCCACTATTAAAGAATTTTTGTGTCCTTCAGCATAGAAATTGTTAGCAAGCTCTGATAATCAAAAATAATATTGGAATTTGATTTCTTTTAAAAATTATTGTGAAAATAAAAATTTTAGAATAAAAGAAAAAATAAATTTTATTAATTTGATATGAAATTCATAACATACGAGTATATAAGAAAAAACGTTTAAAACTTGGTCTCTTTTGTTGTTGTATCAATTTAATTTTATTTTGTTTTTTAGTGTTTACCTCTCACGGCCGTACAGTGTTGTTGCATTTCTTAATAATTAATATTATTGTAATAAAAAAAAAAATAAATTACTTCTGTAGTGCCTAATCTAATGTTCCGATTTGTTTTTTTACAGTGGATCAATACAAGATTTTTAGGGCAAATGTTTAGCCAGATAAATAGTAAAGAGAGATGAGTTCAGGTTCATACTTAATTTTGTATTTTGAAAGGAATATTAACCTGGTCACTTTATTTAGCTAAAAAGCTAAATGGTAGATTGTAAACGATAACACTTCCAGATAACATGGATTTGCCATAGATTAAAATAAAATTAAAAATATAACTTTAAAAAAATTTAGTTTAAAAAGAGCAAAAAAAGAGTTACTATTTAATAAAATTCCTCTTTAAAATGAAATGCGGAGGTAAATATTATCTCTAATCTAACCAACACCATATCACAATTATTTAGGCTTACTTCTATCATTTTAAATTAGGACTAGTATTAAGGAGAGAGTTGTTCTTTAACTTTGACATTATTTTTCCCCAGTAGTATTTATTTTTAGAGAGGACTAATTTACTTCTCTTCTTAGATCTTTACAGTGATCTTTTATATTTAATAGTTAAACAATTCCTTGGATTGTACTAAGCTAACTTTAGGGCCTCTAAATTTAGCAGTATTTTAAATACCTTTTCAGCATACATTAAGAATAGGAAATACTGGGCTGTAGATCTATTTGATTTAATTTAAACCATTTAATCGGTTTTATCTCTTCTTTCTATACCGTTATGGCTGAATGCCCGTATTTAGATTGCTTTATTTCCTTTAAACAATCAATAATTTTTTTTTTTGTGACAACTTATTAGTCTTTCAAACGACGTAAAATTCAGTGGTGCTAATTAATCTAATGTCAATTAATCTAATGTAATGAAACGATGTAAATTAGCATCTTTATGAAACCTGCTTGAATGTATTAGATCATAATGGCTGCAATACGAATATTCCTTACTAGAAAATTTATATATGGCTGTTAGTTAAGAGCTAAAAAACCTCCATCATTGATTTTGGCCATTGCTTGCTTTCGTTTTTGTTCAATATATGTAGTAAACGGAGGCTTCGTATCATGTGATATCCACCAGTTACTTCAATATTTAAAACAATATTCAAAATTCTATTGCTATTATTAAATAGCGCTATACTTTATCTGTTTTGTTAAAAAATTTTGCTTAAAGCTTGCCTGTAAACTTACAAACTTACATAAGGTAATAGATCAATGTAAAATATGCATTTTGTCGAATTGATAACAAACCTTTTATGCTCCGACGGGACTTGTAAGTCCCAGTCAATATAAAGTCAAATAAAATTAAAAGTTTTCGATGCAGACTTGAATGAACTTTTAGGTTCTGTCATTTAAACCCTCTTCTAATGATCAGTAGCTGGCAGCACTATATAAACTGTTTGCTCGGTATGATAATGGGTGAAAAATTTCGTCATATACGCTCAGTTTGAATGGCTATTTTGCTAGAAAGCTATTAACATACTTCAAAGCTTCATAACAACTGAAGTTGTATGTACTTTATATTTTTTTTACTTATTCTTTACAAACTTTATTGTAATTTTAATTTAAAATATAAACAATTCAGTGAAAATTTTCTAACACAACCTGTTTTTGTTCTTTCGGGACTTTGAAGTCCCGTTGGGCAATCAAGGTTCTGGTGAAAATTGAATAAATTTTTTTTTAAAAGGATTTTTGTTGTTGCATTTTGTTATAATTCATTTTTAACACTTGAATATATTCAATTATCCTGAAGTAGTCCATTTCTTAATGGTTTTTTGTTTTGTCATTGAGTATTTACAAATTTTTAAAGTTTTTCTCTGTTTTGCAAAATACTATCGATTTCTGTGCACATTGGCCAGTATTTGTAAAACATAGAGGAAGGTGTGAGTTTTGTACTTAAAAAAAAATAGTGTCACGACCACATTCTCAGTGCACATTATGCAAAGAACTTCTTTGTCTTATTGATAAAAAAACTGCTTTTATCAATACCATAATTAATTGTATTAAAATATATGTATTACTTTTCATTTATATTTAATATTTCTTCTTCTTCATACTAATGGATGTACTGGAAATGTAATAAACATAAATCCCGACGGGACTTTAAAGTCCCGTGTAATATTCTGTGTTATTACAATAAAAATAATTATTGTAAATGAATCTCAATTTTTGTGTCTTTCTACAGTTAAATTGAGCATAAAAAAAAATATATTGCACAAGTTTTCTAAAAATATCATAATTTGGGACATAACGGGTTAAATTAAATTTTACTTACCTTAATACTTCACAAAAACCAAAAACAAAAAAAATTTACAATATTTCATATTGACTTTATTTTTTTTTTTTTGTACAAAACTTAAATATATTAAATAAAGTTATATTTGCTTCCTGAGCTAAACCAAAAAAAAGTATAATCAACTGTAAGCTTCCTCGGTTAAAAAAATATAAATATACCTGCCAGCTAAGAATATTATTTTTTTAAAAAGTAAAGTAGTAGAATTTCTATCAGTTAAAAGTTTATAATCATTCTAAATTGATTAATATGAACTCAAATAAATGACAGCTTTAAAAATAAATCGAAATAAATCAATCTATAATAAACAAATTAGTTACAATCGCTTATCTTGTTTGATTTATGAGATTAATAAGCAATTAATTAAAATAAACTTAATCTTTTCGATACAAAACGGTAAAAATGAATAGAAAAGTTATGTTAAATTCTTATATCTTAATTTGTGACTATAATGACCTATTTGATGGTCAGAAATTTTTTAATTATAAATAAAATTTTATTTTATTTCATTATTTTTAATTACATTTATAAATTATATTATTTTGTACCTTTAAAAGAAATAAATTAAAAATTTTGAATTAATTGAAATCAACTGACGAAATCTTAACATTTTATTTTTTTTGGATAGGTAACAAAAATACTTCATTTGTTCTTTGTTGTTTTCTTTTTCAAGGAAAAAAAAAACATTTACAGTCACTTTATGAATATAAATATAAATTTGGATTAAGCTTGTCTCACAGTTTAGATTGGAAAACTTGACAGTTTAATCTAGACGGATGGTAAAATGCATCAAGTAATAATAAATTCTTTCTATGGTCTCTCACCTCGACGTGGTGAAAGAACCGAGTACCTGGTTTACATTCAGCATTCTAGGGAAGCTAAGAGGAAACTTAGACCCAAATAAACGTTTAACACATTTGTACATATACATAAGCTATACTTTAATCTAGTTAATTGTAGTGAACTCTTGCTTTAGAGAGCATTTTTGGCTTACATGGTAGGCACACAGGCGCTAATGGCCATACTTTCAAACACCATATTTTGCCTCTAATGGCCATATTTTAGGCCATACAATTTCGGTGGCACACAGGCGAAACGTAATATTTTCAAAGCAGCTGATTAATGTCATTTGAGTTTACACAGTGTTTTATTTTGCGGAATTTGTTTACTTTTAAATACTTTATAGACTTAAAACGAGTTGTTTAATTTAATAATTGGTTTTTCAAAGTGTTTAAAAATATATTATAAAAATGTATAATATAAGGAAAGAAAATATTCGTAAAATTGTAGCCTCATATTGATCAAACTTAATATGTTTTTTTCAAATATTTTTACTAACTGAAATTCAAAAACTATAATTTGATCACTGAAAAATATAATCTAATCACTGAATTCAATAAATACAGTAAACAAAACTTACCGCTTAAGATGCATAATATTAATATATGTTTTTTCAAGTAATTATAAATCATATTGCTATGATTCAGTTGTCAAATGGCTACGGCAAAAAGAAAATTTTCGCCTTTAATGTTGCCAGATGATCATTTTGAAGCTGATGGCCATTATATTGCGTTCGTGAACACCATATTTTTTGTAATATTATTGACAATATATTGCGAAAATATGGCGTTCACACAGGGAAATATGGCCATTAAGGGCTAATGGTCATTAAAAGTATGGCCATTAGCGCCTGTGTGCCTACCGTGTTAGGCATCATTGAAGCAAACATGGCCGAATGGATTTATGAATGACATCACAGGAACGTTAAATTCTGTTTGACACAGGGATCTATGTGAAATATCTTGCTTGGCGACTAGTATATTATTTTGTTTCACCTTAAATACCTATTTAATATATTTTGTAATAATTTTTTTTTTTACCAAATTTATGACTGTAAAGCTAGTAACCACAATAAATTACTCTAGACTGCAAGGGTTATTTTTCTTTGTTATTTTTCACAGTTTATGTTTTAAATTTGCAATTTGTTAAAGGAAATTGTCTGCAGAAAATAGAAAAATAATTTGCAGAAAAAAGAACTCAAAGGTCTATTTATTGCTTAAAAACCAAGAAATGAAAGTAACACAAGAGCTATTCCTTAGCTTTGATACCACTAATTGTGTTTGGCAAAAGTTAGTCATTCTTATATCTGTTCTTCCGTTTTTGCTATAATAAGTATGTGCTCTTATCACTCTTACCCATCAATGGAACTTCATCGTTTCCATTGGAAGCTTAGTTAAAAAAATTAATGATTACTGAGAGAAGATTCTCTGCTACTTGTATGTAGCAGCCTAATATTTTGCATCTTTTAAAAGGTTCATCTGTAGTAAGAAATTTAAAAACATCTAAAGAAATAAGAGGACTCTTAATAAAGACAAGAAATTCCTCTAACTAAACATTTACCCAGGAGTAATAGATTTGCATTTTTAAGGAAAAAGGCAAAAATACTCACTCTTTAATTATGTTTACATGTTTATAAACTATAGAGAGTTTTGCACTAGGAAAACTCCAACAAAAGTTGAAAGTTTTTATCGTAATTTTAATCTATTTGTCTTAAATTTAATCTGCTCTAAAACAAAATATCTCGAATAAGGTAAACTTTACATATGTCAAATTATTCAAGATGAGTGCAGGTTAATTTTAGCTTTTTTAAGATTTTATTTGGGTTACTTTGAGAGAAGTAAAATATATAACATTCACTTATGTAAAATATCTCACGTTTCAACCAAAAACGTTTAAAAAATTTAGTTTTGTTGATTTCTTCAAAAGCGAAAAATTATTTTATCAGCAACTTTACCGCAAATAAAGTAATAGAAGTCTGTTTTCAAGAAAATTTAAATCGAAAAGTAAAAAAAAGACGTTTATATCGTAACCAATATACGGAAAAAATGGTTACAGGGTTTGTAACTAGCAAATATATATTTTTTTATGGCACTATTGTAAATACCAATGGTTTTCGTGTAATGTACAATTATTTATTTGTAACAATAATATTATTTTTTACTGTTTTTCAAGAAAAAAAATAGTCAATTTTGGAATTTTTCTGTAAAGTCTGCCATTTTGTAATTAATAAATGGCATTCTGGATTATACTTAGACGACAAATGTACAGAATAATAATATATTTAATTTTTTATTTTAGAAAATTAACACCCTTACTGGCAGTAAAATCTCAGTTACCTGCAAAAATAGACAAGCAATTTTTCAGTTGATCATATGTTAACCGTTAGTTGCTCATTATTTTGAAATATATATTAATTTAAAAAACTTAAGGTTTGACTTAATTAAATAAATAAAGATTTGTTTTAAAATTTGAATGTTATAGCATTCAAGTCCGCGAACGTGTTATATTGAAATTATGTAGGCGGCTACTAGCTCTTTTGTTTTTTGTTAAACTTAAACCAAAAAAAGAAATATATGAAGCATAATAGATTATAATAATAACCTTTTTTTTTGTTTTGTAATTTAAAATAAGATAAAAAAAAACTTTAAAAAATTAAATACAAAAAAAAAAAACCTTAAAATTCAAGCATCACATGGCAATTACCCTCTTAATTATTTATAGAAAAATAAAATAAACATTATCTTTTGCTAATTTTCATGAAATTAAATTCTACATTACTTCTAAGAAAAATTTATAAACTGTTTCTATTAATCAAAAGTTCTGATAAAAACTACAAAAAACAAAATCATCTAAAAAAAAGTATGCTTAGTACACATGCCAAATATTTTAACTGAAGGACAACATTCCGCTCAACAGGACATCAAAAAACCTGATCACATTTCAACACAAATCGGTTATTTAACTTGCAAAAACGTTTGATGACCGGTCTGATCCGGTATAAGAAAGGTCAAATATGGTTTATCATTGATGCAAAAAGACAACTCAATAAGATAAATGAGACTAAATCGCCTAAGAATGTTGAGTTGACTGAAACCTACTGACATTTTCACTTTCTAGGTATATACGGTAAGCTAAATATATGCAGGCACTAGCATCAATTTTTGTCTGTTCTTTTTTTTTTTTCATATATAAATTAATTTATTTGGTATATTTTTTGTTTTAAGTTTCCTTTTTATTTTGCGTTAAATGTAGTTTATTTTTATTAAAACATTGGATCCGGTATCGTAATCAGTAATTTTAGTTTGATCCCAAATATTTTTTAACATTGATAAATTTTTTTAGTTGTATAAAAGGTTGAATATAATTTCTTTGGTTTACAAGAAAAATGACTATTATACATATTTCTAAAGTTGTTGATAATCTCAAGGTCGAATCTATTTAAAAAGACATTAAAAACAACAATTTTTGGATTGATAAAAACCAGTGTTAGTTGGACTACTCATTTACTTTAGTGATTTATGTTGTACTTTATTAGTTAAATAAAAATTTCAGTAATGATTATTGGACAGGTATACTACATGAATACATTTTCTAATATTAAATCAAATTTGGAATGTCTATATTTTGCTAGTAATTACTTTTTATTTGTAAATTCTATTCGTATATAAAGTTAAACGTCTTTGATCTTTTGTGCTATAATCATGTAACAAATATACTTGTCTTTTGTCATTACGCAGTCTTTACACACTGACAGGAGAAGATTTTGCATATTTTTGCAGAAAAATCTATCTATGTCACAAAATTATAAAGTGGAAACATGATTTTCCAGTAATTAACCTTTAAAACAAAGTAGAAAAAATTAATTTAAATTATTTCAGTTTTTTAACCATACTTGACAATAGGAGAAACAGTTATCCTTATTTTGATAAAGCTTTTTCATAAAAGCAAAACGTGTAAATATCAAATTCCAGGCTTAGATTTTCCATAGTTATTTTATGAGTAAAAATTTTGTTTTTTATATTTCGAAAAATGGCAGAACCATTACAGCAGAAACACTTTAATATATGTGGATGAATAATTAAATACTAATTAAATGCTAATTAGATGCGGGAAAGTTTTTTTTTAAACAGAAATTGTTTTTGTTTTCCAGACTATGCAATTAACACTTAATGACTTAGTACTTTTTATTAGGTTTCATAGTGCATTTTACTTGAATAAAATGGCTCTTTTAGCTTTACCGTAAACAACATTTTGTGCAAGGCGCCGCCAAATAAAAAAAAGTATGATTTTTACGGCCACCAGATGAAGAGAAATAGAAAAAACTGTGCCGTCCCCTATTAAAATGTAAAATAATTTTTGGAATAAAATAATAACTTAAATATTTTTTAATATAATTGAAAGAGGAAGTTCCTGAACGAAGAGAAAAATGCAAAAACGGCAGCTGACTTTACATTTGACATAAATTTTATTAAGTTAAGGTGACCAACCGTCCTCCTTTTGGAAAGACAGTCCTCCTTTTCTAAGCTTTGTCCTCCCTTGAAAAGTGTCCTCCCAAATATCCTCCTTTTCGATATTATTGCATTTTTTTCATAATCAAGCTTCTATTTTTCACCAAACTACTCAAAAAATTGAAGGTGATGATCACATTTCAGCTACAGAAGTGTCTTATTTTGAATGGCGTTATCTTTTAATATAAATCTCGTTTTGAAGAAAAATTTTTATCTTTAATTGTAAAAAGAAAACTGAAAAATTTGGAGGAATCAAATCCAGGCATAACGAAAAAGTTTACCAAAGAAGCCCAAAATTTTTACCAAACATGCTTTCAATATATTGAAGAATGATTAGAAGCAAACTTTACTAGTAACAACAGTTTTGAATGGTGTTTTTTAACTTTATCGCCAGTTCATTGGGCAAATATTGAATCTTGTGATGAGTTTTTAACGAAATGCCAAACATTAAAATAGATGACAATTGCCTCTTTGAAGAAATTTGAAAACTAAATGTATATTTAAATTCCGAAAAAATATTACAATGGGAAAATAATCACGTTGAAATTTATCAAAGATGGGTCGAAATATTCAGCCATTACAAAAATGAACATATTCCATGCAAAAATTTATTTATTTTAATACAATTTAAGTTGTCACATATAAATATATTGTCTTATTGTTAGTATCACCTGCCAATAAAACTTTTGAAACAATTTTTTTCATTCAATTCATTTTTGTCCTCCTTTTCATTGGAAAAAAATTGGTCACCTTAATTAAGTTCATATACGAAATACTCTTACTCTAATATTTCTCGCCTAAATGAGCAGATTTTAGCAACTCTCAAATCTGTTAAGATTTGTAAAACACATTCAAAGTAAATAATAACAAAACAAAGTATAGTTTCTGCCTTAAATTATTATCAACTTTAAAAGAAGAATATCAATAAGAAACAAAGTGAGATTGTATGACATTAATTTTGCTATTCGCTATGTGTGGTTATTTATATTATTAAATTAATTTTAATAGTATTGAAATTTATTTATTAATACCGAAATAATTAATAAGTTATAAAAAGAATGAGAATATTCAAGCTTTTATATTTTGGAACGTTTAAATTTATATAAAAAAAATACTAGCAAGTGTATAATATTTTTTACGAATTCCTTCCAAGAGTTTAATGATCCATGCAAACCTCTATTTGAATTGAAAAATCAAGAAAAAAAATACAATGTAAAGTAAATTTTTTTAAATACCACAAAATTCATGTTTCATTTGAAATACGCTTTTATAGCTTTTAAAATCATAAAAAATACACAATAATAAGTTAGTCACCTTAAAAAAAAACTTGATAATAATATTAATTATAAATATGTGTTGATAAACAAACCAATCTTAAGTCGTGTATTTTAATTAATCCAACATCTTGAACCATTATCAATACAATAAACTATCAAAACAATCGTGAAGTTTATAAAAAACTAAAAATTCAATGCGTATTTTTTCTTAAAAATTTGATTTTTCCAAGAATTAATGTTTGTTGGGCATTATCTTAATTGGACAATTTTTTTTTTTTTTTTTTTGGATTCGGTACTTTCAAATTTTTGCGATAATAAGTTTAATAAGTTAAAGTGAGTAGTTTTTTTAACATAAGGTGAAATTTTTTGGCTTACCTGTTATAATTCTTTCAATAAAATCCGGAATAATATCAAGGGCTCTTAATGTGATTATAAAGTATATGACACTCGTTACAAAGTGTGCACATAAATTCTCCGCCAAAAGTTTAATCAGAACGAGTTATAAGAGTGCATTTGAATTGTTTTTTTTTTTTTTCAATAAATGGAAAATAATGCTTATGTTATAATAAATCGAAAATCTTTCCAATCACTATACGTGCAGTATTAAAGCAAAGAAATTTTGTTTGGTACAAAATATTTTATAATGATGACTGAGCACTTTATAATTATTGCCATATATGAGCCAAAAAAGAAGTGTAGGAATGTTATTTTTATTAATCATTATTGTCAGAAAACTTTTCAAATGTAACTTCCCAGTAGCGTCGATAGGGGTTGAGATCAAGGAGATCAATGCCCTCCCTTAGCTAATAGTATTATACGGCTAATTAAAGAAAACTAAGATTCCTACGAAAGTTGGTTGTCTACAAACCATATCCCCCTTTTTACGTACTTGTCAATATTAATTAAATTGATTTCAGCAGCTATTTAATTCCAGCTCTAATGTTAACTAAAATTTTCTCTAAGTGAATATAGGGCCACTGTAAACGCACTGATTCCGTTTTGAATTTACCATTAAACATGCAACTCTCGTGTAATATTTCTAAAATAATTGGCTTTGGAAGTTTTGGTAGCAACGATACACTTGATAAATGGTGTACGAAAATTGCTCGAAGCTATTGGTTTGATATTTGCGTAATTTTCATAACCAAATCACATAAATTGGAAAATCTCTCCTACAGGATATCATAGAGAAAAATTACCTGTCAGGCTTAAATTCATCGTCAATAAAATAATTTAGATCCATGATAAAGTTTACTACACAGTAAAAAAAAATGAGAAGAACCAGGATTATTTATTTAACAAAATGATTTCCTGTTTTTTCCTCAGTTAAATAAAAAAAACATGATTTATTGGAACAAAGCTTCTTATTTAATTATTCTTCACTTTATTTAAATGTTTTATTTTAGATCCTGCCAAAATTACAAGCTTGTGGAGCAGTTCTATATTTTGATTTTTTTTTGTCAGCTATCCACACGTACGTTTTGCAACAAAAGATGGCATTTAAATATTGTAAAATAAGCTCAAAGTAATGCGTTATATTTTTTCATGAAAAAAAAAAAAAAATTACAGAAAACCCTTCAAAAAAGGCCAAAACTTAAGATTAAACTTTAAACGAAAATTTCTACTTAATTTTTGAGTGCAATATTTTACCATGATGAATTTCGGATGCCTGAACAAAACCTATCCTGTTAAAATCTCAATTAAAGCTCCTTTTAAAATTTTAAAACTATTGAAAATTGAAAATTTTAATAAGCATTCTAGATATTAAATTTACATTTCTTGTAACAAAAATTTAATTGCCTTTCACACAAAGACAAAAAGTATTCTTTAAATACTAAACTTTAATAACACATTTACATTTTTATCAACTTAAATAAAAATCCTAATAAACCACAGAGGTACATACATATGTAAAATTATTGACTCGGGCTTACGATGGATTCTAACCTTTTGTCTAGAACTAAAATAGAATTTTTAATATCAAACACAAATTCTATTATTTAAATTAATTGAATTTCATTTCAAACCATGAACTGTACATGTAAACAAGCTTAAGTACAAATTTTAATATATTCAAAAAACTATTTCTAAAAAGAAATAATTTATTTGAAAGTCTTCCAGCTCAAAATCAATCATTTTCAATTTATTTCAACTAATTTCAAAGGTTTTTACTTTTCTGATTTTCATCTTTCTTTATGTAATTAATCTAAGTTTTATATTTAATATTTATATCTTTTGGAATTTAAACTTCCAGTTTTTTTTTTAATTATAATTTATATTTTCTAAAGAATTATATTTAAATACTTGGTTAGAGACTACAGTATTCAATTTTTTAAACATTTTTGATACTTACATTAAGGTGATATATTTAATTTGACATTGATTTTTTTTGTTGTATTCATCAATCAAATATTTTTGATAAATATTAAATGAAAAACTTTATAATTAATGAGAGTTTTTTAATTTTAATAATTTTAAAAAGCAGGTAGCACAAATTTTTGCTGTTTGACTACATTGAAAATGATGTTCAAATTTATTTTTGGTGTTATACTAATATTTTATGTTGATTTTTGGTATCATGTTAAAAACTAGATTTTAATTAATTAACCAAATTATCTTTATTGATGGGTGAGCTTGTCTATGGCAGTAATATAATTTCTAATCACATTTATCAAGTTAAATATTTAATGAAAATATTATTTATAAGTTAGCCTAGAGTATAGATATTAAAAAATTTATTGCAGTTAAACTATATAGCGAATTATTGTGTATAAATGACTTCCTTTTTATCACACTATTTTCTACCAAAACTAATTAATATATTTTTATGATTAACTTTTGTGAGAAAGGTAAAATTTCACTTAAGTTTTTTTTATTTTTTAGAGAAAACTTTAATGTGATAGATGTTATGGCATAAATCTTAACATATCTCCAAATAAATACTTGGTTTTTAAAAATTTTCAAATTGTAGTGAGCTTGTTTGGGAAGCTTATTAAAAAATCTGAATTCTTAAAATAAAGTCATTTTGATAATAATAGAAGAGTTATTTATGTCTTTTCGGAAATATTGATTTTGACTTCTTTTCTTTACTATATTGAAATTTGTTTAAAATTGAAAGCTTTTAAAAGTCCTTGAAGGCAAAATATTAAAATGTGGAGGTTACAGGGTTTATGTGATGACGTGGTGTAAATGGCTAGAATAATTCGTGAGCAAAAGTCTTTATATAAAGAGGAAAAATTCATAACGAAAATTGATTTTTAGGTTGTTTCTGTATACAGCTTATTTCCCAGATATGTATATATATCCCAACAATTCCTTAGGTGTGGTAAAGATAATTCAGAGAAAAAGTTTTGGCTTAAATATTGAAGTCATCATCGTTACAAAACAATAATAATCGTTCTATAAATCTATTACCAAACTGTTCAACTTATAATCTAAATTTATTCTTTTTTAAAGGAGTATTCTCATTTAGACACCGAATTTTGGGTGTTTTTTTACAAATGTCATAAAAAAACCAGTAAATATTTTCATAATCCATTTTTTTACTTCTTATTTATTGATATTTTAAGAATATAAAATATTAATAGTATTAAAAGAAAGCAAAATTTAAAAAACTCCTTCCAATACTCCGAGGAAAAATTTTTTTTAATTCTTTGCCAATAAAGTAAACAAATTTTTTCGTAAAATGGCAGCACTTTGAAAAATAAGTTATGTTTATTCTCGGTTTTTCGGTTCGGAATTTTTCAAAAATAAAAATCTACTAAAAAACTCTTTGTAGTGCCATGCTATAATATATTAAGAAGCTCTGTGTCAAATTTGAAGTGAGTCGGTTAAGTAGAAGTTGAGATATCATGCACACCGTTTTGAAAAAAGTCGTTTCGAGAAGAACTCGTTTAAAGTTTAAGGTCAAGTTTTGTGCAGTGTAAATTTAGCTGCCATCCGGTTTTGTCGACGCATCACAAAATTAGCTGTTACTCCGTAATTTATTTTAGTTTCGAAAAATCTTCTTAGAAACATTTTCTGAAAGGGTTAAACTATGAAAATATGCACAAAAAAATCGATTTTTCCGAATTTTTAAATGAAAATACCCCATCAAGAAATATAATAATAAGTTTTCAATCACAATTCGTAGAAATAATACCAAAATTTATCAAATACAAAAAATTGTCTAAAAAATTATTTTCGTGTCAATTTTTACGTAGGATTTTTTTTCCATATTGTTTTTGATAACTCGAGAGAAATACCTACACTATTTGACAGAACTGAAAGTAGTCAAAAAATAACGTTTAAAACTATCTTCTACTTTCCTACGGAATGTTGAGAGTTACAAAAATTATAATAAAAACTTCATAAGTTCATGAAAAATTTACCTTTTCAACAAAATTTAAAACTTTTATAGAAAAACAATTCAAATTCAATTTTTATAGAAAAATTTAAAAAAAAGATTCTCATCAAACAAACTTACCATCAAGTATGAAACTTTTGAGACCCAGATTATCTGTCAATATATTTTGGAAACATCAGATTATAATTAATTAATCGAAAAATTTATTTTGATCGGCGTCTGATTAGTCGCAAATTATATAACTAAATAAATACATAAATTTTTGGAGAGTTATTAAAAAAATAAAACAGAAAACTATTTTGAACAAAACTGTTATTTAATTCATCTTTAAAACTTTTCATATATTCATTACTTTAAAAAATCCTACCAAGTAAAATAATAAGAAATTTTATTCAATTTGCTTAAAACTTCAAGGTAAACTAACCGTTACTTCAGGTATTAATGACAAAAATTTTAATATTCTTAAATTTTTGCTAAAACTCTAAAGGTGTCACTATTAAAACCTATTTTTAATCATGAAATGTCACATTGTGATTTATATTCTATTATTTCTAAAAATAATTTTCCAATTGGTTATTGAATAAGCGGATAAGTGAAAATGGATTCTTCGTTATTAAAAATAATTAATATTTTTTAAATTCTTCTATTACTCAGATAATAGGACATTGAACCATTTTAATATTTAATTTCCCGAAAAATTATTTTTATTTTATATATAATTTAATAATTTTTAAGTAAAACAAAACTAAAAAAAAAAACGTCATACAATAGTCAATCAAATCCATTGGCCTGGTGCACACCAGACCAGAACCTGCTATTTTTATGATAAGAGCAATGAAATGTAGGACAGAGTTTCGAAAATATCAAAACCTCACATGAAAAAGAAATTTTACTGCTTCCCGTTTGTAATCTTACCCATACATATTTACGCATTCATGTATAGGATTAACGCTCATGGTTTCATAGTTGCTTTTGAGTTAAATATATATCAAGCCAAGTTTTTGCTATAACGGTATTTCTTTCCATTAAATAATAATAAACATATAAAATGATTTAAATCTATTATATTATGGAAATAATAACAGTAACGTCCCTAAACTCACTGCAATTTCTAAATTAAATGTCAGATTGTAATTAAGGCTGGTACTTTATAAAAATTATATGGGGCCATATTTCACGTAGACTTATGCCACTCCAAACAACTGTCAAAATATTTTTTCCATATGAGATTATTCTCTTGCATGGTACATGCCTAGACAAAAAATCGAAAGTTAATCTTAAAATTGAGTCTTTTTGAGATATCACTGAAGGGTCAATTAATTGTAAAGGCAATCTATGTATTAATCTTGGAACTAATCTACCGATATATTGTATTTCAATTAATCTACATAAAATGTTTTCATAAACACAATGAAAAATTATATAATCACCGGTTTGGCTAAATGCTCTAAAAATAAAAAGAGATGAATCAAGTAGAACTGAATAACTATCACACATATAAAAGGAAACGCATTGAATTTATGAAAACACCTCTAGTTTTACTTAGGGAAATATTTTTAAATAAAAAGACGGAACACATTTTCCTTTTTAATAATTTCCTTTTCTAATGAAAATGAATAAATTTTTTCTCAATGGTTTCCTTTTCTTCAACACAGAGATAATCAAGTATTATGGATAACAGTAAAATCTTGAATGATATATAACAAAATTTTCGGAATTTATACAAATCATTTTTGTGAAGAAAATGGGAACAAATTATTTCAATATTTCCAAAATTAATGCACTAATTCCTTCTTTTTTTGGTATTTTTCATATCTTCCTTAGATTTATTTATAAAGCTTACTAGGTTGTCAATACGTTTGCGCATATTTTAATATCCAATAAAATTTTCTTGAACTGTAATACATTGATTGCATTGATATTCAAATATGGAAGTGAGGATTCAGAAAACTTTAAAAATACGATTTTGCGGCTACCATAGCTTCTTTGTTCAATGGAAATCATTCCCCACTCTAACATTTTTTTAAAATCTGAAAACAGTAAAAATTCGAAAAATGTAAAATCTGGTGAATTTTGGAAAAATTCATACTTTGATACATACAGATTTTCACTGTGGTCTTGTAGGTAGTATGAAAAATACGTTGATTAAAAATGATTTTCCTATTTTATTTTTACTATGTGCAGAGCTTTCTGAAGCCGGAAGTTTGGACCAAAGTATTGCTTACACTGTCGAGAGCTAAATCTCTTCTGGGTAAACGATAATCTTTCAAAGCCACATCCTAAATTTTTTCTAAAATTTCTAGTGTTGCTATACTTTATGGAAAATCTGTACATGAATTGTTTTCCGGATTTGTGCGGCCACGTTAAAATTTAGAAACTAAAATTTTTCTACTACTCTACTAATTGAAAATGCAAAGTTCTTATAAACTTTTAACAATTGCTCATTGTTTTTTTTTTTGTACTAAGACTTCAATGCTTGATATTCAAATATTTTTATCGTAAATTAATACTATGACACTTGTAAATATGAAGTGATCCAATAAGAAATATGAAGTGATCCAATAAGATCTTTTTGAATAAGCACATAAAAATCAATTAAGTAATCAAAAATTGTCTTTGAAAGGTTAGTTCAGATTATGACATTTAAGTTTTTTTTTTTATGTCATCCACAACAAGCTCTCAGATGATTTCTTCTGGAGGTCCAAGTTTTAAACAATTTTTATCCAATAGTATCAGCAATCCAATAGCATCAGATAACAAGATCTTGGAGGCCTGTTTACGGCTCTATTTCTTGAAATGATTTTTTCATTAAAATTTTCGACAAATAAATCACCGATTTTGTTTGCTTTAGGGCACGTGGCATTATCGTGTTTAAATCACAAATCAATTACCTTAATAATTTTTGACAATAATAAACATTGCTACGTAGCGAGCTTTATTAACCGTGCACCATGCACTTCTTCTGCATTTTTTAAAGAAATATATTCCAATAATGCTGCCTGCCAATAAACTGGAACAAACAGAAAAATTTTTCTGAATATGAGAGTTAATTTGTTCTAAAACGCACCAGGCCCTATTCGGCAAGAGAGTATTTTTAATAAGAAATAAATTATATGCCCTAATTGGCATTTCTAAGTTTAAATAAAACTTTGTTCTATTAGAAAAATATTTGCTCTTTAGCCACTAACATCCTTGTGCCCTAGAAGGCAAATATTGTCAAAAGTGAAGATGATTTCGTATTACATTATTGGTTGAGCCCCTGTTCCTCTCAGCTATTTCACCCATAAAGGAAAATATTAAAGTGCTAGTTTTTAATGAATAACAAAACTTATTGAACAGCCTGATAGAGTTTAATTGGACTTATGGGAATCCTATATTTTTTTTACACCATTAACTTTTGTATAATATTTCAGGAAATACCTTTAGTATGCAAAAGCAAGTCGATAAATATAACACAGTTTTTAAATATTTAAATATTCAAGTGATCATTTTTAACCCAAAATTTTTACTCATTTAGAGTAAGCTTTTGTTTATTCTTAAAAACATACAAAAATATATAATTACTATTACTATATAGTAATTTTTAATTCAAAAGTTATTTTTAAATTATTTAAAATAATTTTCATAAAATTTAAATAATTATATATTTATTTTTTTTTTTTTTGTTTTGTAGCAATTATTGTCACCATTAAATTTAATTACAAAACATCTTAATTTAAGTTAAAAATCCTTGAGAATGGTCAAAGACTTAAAACAAAAATCGCAATAGTAGTTAATTTTTTTTAATTTTTGGTCTATTCATTTTGAAAATAGCCTAAAAAGCTTAAAAATTTCTCAATTTGCTTAAATTATGCATATTTAAAATATTAAATGAAACCAAAAACTACATCAAACATGGTAATAAAATGGTGATAGATATGATAATCAAATATTCAAAAAATTTTTACCAAAATTCAAATAACCGCACTATTCTTAAGAAATAGTAATATTATAAAAAAAGAATTGGTCGTTTTTATTATTATTATTATTATGTTTTTTGTTTGTTTTTGGTTTCAATAAAAAAAAAGTTCCACCTTGTTAAGTAAAATCATTCGAATTCCATATTCCATTATAAAAAGTATTAAAAAAATGTATTTTTAAAAATTGACTAACTTTTATTTTTATCATTTAGAAACTATTGAGTTCAAAGACACAACAGTACAACAACCTTAACCTGGTATCCATGGATATATTAATAAAATTTCTTTTGCAAAAAAAAAAATAAATAAAAAGAAAATGGTAATTGCAAAAAAATTTTTGTTGTTTTACAGATAAATTGAAAGAAAAGAAAACGAAAACAAAAAGAACTACTTGCTAACAATAACTTTAATGAAATAATCAACTCACCATTATTACTACCCTGATCACCTGGAAATGACTATCCTTTTTAAAAATGAGACACTCTAAATAAGAACACTAGTCACAGAATTAAGTTTAAATCTAGCACCAAACTATCACTTTAAAAAAATAAATAAATTAATTGTTGTTGTTGTTCTTATTTTATTATTTTTATATCAATTATAACTAAATGGCATTATTGTTGATTTTAAATATAACATTAGGAATTAACTGATATCAAAAATCCTTAATCGATTCTTCTCAACCAAATATATAGTCACCAACTAAGCATCAAAAATCTTGCTATTTTCTATATATACTCGATTAAGAGGTGTCATATTTAAGATGATATCCAAATGAAAAGGAAAGCAATATAGCTAATCGACTGTCTGATTATGGTCTGCAAACAAGAAAACAGAACAAAAAATAATATACATACTAAAGTAAAAAGAAAATATCTGAATCGGATGCTAATAGAGATGACCAATTACTTAATCAGAGAAAATATTTTTTACTATTGATACTACCACTACTAATAATAATATAATATAAGAACTATTTGATTTGAGAATATGGTATAAATATTACGATTCATAGTTCTTCTTTTTTATAAAATAAAAAAAAAACAAAGCTCAACAATTCAACACTTAAGTTAGACCTCTATTTTAATTAATTTATTTTATTTTAAAGACTTGTTTAAAATTGGCATGGGGAATCTCCCACCAAATTTATCTAATTTAAAAATATTACGATATCAGTTATAAAGACTTTTTTATTTTGCTTTAAGCAGTTTTTTTTTTGTTTTTATTCGGCATTTTTTAAATTTTGGATAAATTTTGATAAATATCATATATGATAAAAAAACTTAAAAATTTCAGATCACTTTTTAGGAAAATGCAATTAAATAGAATTCAAAATTATTGTTAACAACGTAATTTTTTTATGTACAGATAACTTTTTGATGATCAAATATCAAAAGAAAGAGGGAATTGCAGGAGATGCCAAAGTCATATATTTGGAATGGAAAAATATAACAATATTGAAACAGTTACGAGTATATTTCACTCCTAGTTCCGATTAACATACTTGAAATAGCTCCATATTATTTTCTTTTGTTCTCTTGATTCAAGTTGCCACTAAGAGCGTTTCGTTCCGATTATAAACATCAAACAAAACATAAAGGAAATATAAATGGACAAACCTTACGAAGCTTATCAGAAATCCTTGGAAAATTGGATTATAAGTTAGCATACATATATGTAAAGCTACTAATTGTGATACTGAAAAGGAGGATAGTAAAGAAACACAATACAATTTAAGAAAATGTAATTTATTTTTCAAATTATTAAAATGTTTTAATTGCTCGGTAAATGAAAAATGCGAATAATTCGAAACGAAAGGAATTTAATTATTTCTTAAAATGCTTTTGATCCACTTGACGTAATATGAAACCTTAACAAAACCATCTGGATTTACCGTTCCACAACCACCTATTCTAAAACTACCTATTCCCACAAGTCTTCCTTGATAAACAGCAGGAATACCAGCATCTCCATCACAGACACCATTATTCCTTGGATGTGTTAAGCAAAGTACACCATCGAAATCCGTAAATGTCAGACGTTTACATATTTCGTTTTCAACCGATTTCAATATATTATACTTTAATTTATTTGATATTGGTCCACCTTGGTAAACCTTTCCCCATCCAGATATTGTAATGTCAGAATTTGGTGATACTTCATTATCATATAAATCAATCGGTTGAATACTTTCATTCCATTCCAAGGGACGTGATAATTTAATTACTGCAATATCGTTCATTAAATTTTCATAGTCCTCATGAACGAAAACTTTGACAACATCTCGTAGCACACCTTCATTTCTTATGTCATTTGTACCAGCTTTAACTTGGAAACTATAAGCAGGTTGACTTTTTTATGAAGCAAAAAAAAAGTATATTCAAATATTAAAATACTTTTTAAATTTCATGAACAACTTACTGTCTTCCAACACAATGAGCGGCTGTAACAACATATTTTTCATGAATAATTGATCCTCCACAAATAAACCGTGAATTTTTATACAAAGCAATTTGATGTGGGAATTGATTCACTTCGGCATCCCACCCACCTACAATATAGGTGTTAGGTGCAGCATTAGATTTAGTCAATCCAAGCAGCACTAGAGAACACAAAAATAAAAATGCTTTCATGTTTTTCTTCAGAATTGCTAAGTGTTCTACTAATTTCTATAATAATGTGAAAATCCTTGATTGTACACACATTTTATACGTTAACAATTTGATGATAAAACCTCTAATCATATCTCTTTACAATCTAGTTTTTTCATTGAAAGTGTGAAGTGTTGCTCGAAAACTACAACTTAAGTTTGATGTTTGGAGAAAAAAGGCTTATACAAATATTTTGCTAAATAAAACTAAAAGCACTTATCATCAGATATACTTTATTTTTTTGATATTTGATACTCTAAACAACACTAGGTATTTTTTTATTAAACCTAGACGTAATGCCATAGAATTTGAGGAACATATATTCAACTTGAGACGAAATATAGCTTAAATGTTATTAAAGTAATACTTATCAAGGAAAAGATTTCCACGCTTTTCCCATTAATAAAAATAATCTTAAAAATTGATTATTAGTAAGGTCTACAAAATTAATATCTAAGACTCATGTTATGTCGTCTGTTTGGAATAAAATGTTTTTCAGCGGAATAGAGAAGGGGCTAACTTAAGAAAATAAAGTGGATGACTCAAGGAAAAGTTCCTGATTTTCGTGAATCTTGTGTTAAAAGAAATTTTCCATCAAGTCGCTCCAAAAATTTATAAAAATATTTCCTTACTTTTGTTTCGCTCTTTTTAAAATCTACAATGAGCACAATTTCTTCGCTTAAAAAATACTACTGTAATTTTAACACCAATAGTTTTACCCACTATTGTTATTGGTGTTTACCCTTGAACGTGTATTTTGCGATGGCGATGCAAGCTTTATTTTTAGTTATAGGGCCACGCACAAAATTATTTGAATCATTTTTAAAACCATTCAAAAATTTTTCTATTATTTACTTTCGCGTTTGATTTTTGCCTGTCAGTTAATAAATGTGGCTCTCTTATAATTCTTTTTCTTTAATACCCGGTTGTTTTTGAAAAGGGGGGGGGGGCTCTTGAAAAAAGGTTGTGTCCTGGTGTGCACAATTCCAGCCTCTCCAGTAATTCGAAGAAAAAAATCTTTCTTAATTATTCAAACAGAAGAATGTAGTTATGGCACTACGAAGAGTTTTTTAAAAAAAGTTTTTTTTCACAACCAATTGTTCACATTTAATTTGAAATACTAAAATCGATACAAGCGCATTCGCTCGACATGTCTAGGATTAGAAAAATTAACCTTCAGTCCGGTTCGGAATTTGTTAAAAAAGATATTTGTTTTGAGCTATTTAAAATGCCTTTTTTTGTGTAAAATGAACATAATTTTTATTTAAAAATAATAAATATTCAATTAATAAGTAAAGCATTTATGAATTATAAGTAAACTGATTATAATGTGATTTTTTTTTTTTTTTTTAAAAAAAAACATCCTCATTGGGATATGGCTAGTACAATCTTAATATATATTAATTTATTACTATTGATGAGTTGTGCTTATATAAGCAGGACTTGTGCAGGATGACTGTACCAATGTACAGCTCCTTAACTGTTATTTTATTAGGTTATTCTGTTGGATCTTATTAATTCGTGTGGTTTTGTCCTTTTGAGCCTTCTGGTCTCGTTTGTAGTGTCCAGAAGCTTAATTGCTTCCATATTAGTATGCTTAAGTAAACGTTTTTCATGTTTTCCAGCGTATTCTTTAACTACTTCGTTAACCCATTTGATTTTCAAGTCCTTGTGAATCTTATAGTTGGTAACATAACGATAAGCTTTCGTTATCAAACGCAGAAATTTATTTTGACATCTTTGTATTATGTTTCGATTGGACTGTTTCGTACAGCCCCATACCTGTATTCCATACATCCAAATGGGTTTGATGATTGATTCATAAACCAGTCTTTTGTTATACAAGTTAAGCGGGGAATGATGTCCTACAATCCAGTATATTTGACGACTCTTGAGTTTTATCTGTTCCGCTTTCTGTCTGACATGATGCTTCCAATTCAATTGAGTGAATATTACATGTAATGATTTTGACGTATTTAGCTTTATTTTCCAATCATTAGTCCATTGGTGGATCTTGTCTAATGCTTGTTGTAGGCATTTGGTGGCTGTTCCTAGCGTGTCAGCTGCTGCCATTATCACAGTGTCATCAGCATAAGCTCCTACAAATGTTTCCTTTGTTGTGGGCATGTCTGCGGTGTATATCAAATATAGGAGAGGACCCAATACACTTCCGTGTGGTACACCCGCTTTGATTGAATAGAATCCAGAGAATACCTCTTCATAGGACACTCTGAATCTTCTATTTGTTATATAAGATTCAAGCAGCTGACAGATGTTTTTTGGCAGTATTCTACTCATTTTGTGGATAAGGCCCTCGTGCCATACTCTATCAAATGCCTGGGATACATCAAGAAAAATTGCTGGGCAGTACTTCTTGTCCTCAAACGCTTTTTCGATCATATTTGTTACTCGGTGTATTTGGTCAATAGTGGAATGTGCGTTCCTGAAGCCGAATTGGAAGTCAGGAATATTGATAAGTGGTTTGAGCCTTTTCAACAGTAGTTTTTCAAATAATTTAGATATTGTAGGCAACAGTGATATAGGTCTATATGATGTTACTTGTTCTGGTGGCTTATCAGGCTTTTTCAACATAATTATCTGTGCTGCTTTAAAGCAATTCGGGACATATTTCAGCCTAAGACAGGCGTTAAATAAGTATGTGATCATCATAATCGCTTTTCTAGATAGTTCCTTATATAGTCCAGGAGACAATTCGTCGTTGCCTGGTGCTTTACTTGCTTTAAGATTTTTGTCAATCTCTTGAGCCACTTCAAATATAGTAATTCGTTTGATTCTAATGTCAGGTATATATGCTAGATTTGCTTCAATATTTGATTGAATATCATGTGGCTGGAACATATTAGCCAAGTATTGAGCAAATAGCTCGACTTTTTCTTCATCACTACGTACCCAATGCCCTTCTACATTCTTGATTGGTGGTACTTGTGTGAGATGTCTTCGCATTCTGCGAGTTACCTTCCATAACGAATACTCTTTGTCTGCTTCAGGACCCAGCTCACTCATAAATTCATCAAAGCATTTCTGCTTGTGTTCTTTGATTAATTTATTGACAAGATTGTTTATATTGTTAAATCTCCTTTTGTCTATAGGATTCCTGGTTCTATGCCATAAGCGTCTCGTTTTACGTCTTTCTTTAATTCGATCTCTAATTTCCTCAGGATAATTGATTTGTCTCTCCGGTTTGTCTTTTGGTGCAGGACTTGCTGCACGAGCTGCTAGGCGAATGTTATTAATAAACTGTTGTGTGTGTTGTCCCAGGTCACTCTTGTTGACAAGTCTTATATGCATATCAATTAGATTGTCGAGGTAATTTCTAAATGTGTTCCAATCTGTATATTTGTTGGTGAGATTTTGTTTTCTTTTTTTTAATATAACAGTTGCATTTAATTTTAGAAAAACTGGTGTATGGTCTGACGACAGGTCAATTACCCCTTTTGTTTCAATGCAGTTAGGGTTTATTCCCTTTGTAATAAAAAAGTCGATCAAATCAGGTATCTTATTTCTGTCAGTTGGCCAATAGGTTGGTGCACGTGACGAGTGAACTTCACACTTCGCCTCGTTGAGTGCCGATAATAGTTCTTTACCTTTTCCTGGAGTAATTATTCTAGATCCCCATGCTGTATGCTTCACGTTAAAATCTCCTCCAATTATGAATCTTGGTCTGAGATTGTGAAAAACGTTTAAATACTGTGTTTTTATAATTGTGTGTCATGGCGGACAATATATTGCTCCAATGCTCAATTCTGTTTCATTATGTTGTATTGTTACAATAGTAGATTGGAGATATGGCTCTTTTATTTCTTTTTGTTGAAAGTGTTTAATATTTTGTTTAATTAGCAAGGCTGTCCCACCGTGGGCACCTTCACTAGGGTGTGTAGTCCAATAGGCACTATATCCTTTTATTTTTAAGTAATTCTTATGTGTGAAGTGTGTTTCTGATATTAAAGCAATATCAGTGTTATTATCTCTTAAAAATACTGCCAGTTCTTGGACACGTTGATTTAGTCCGTTTGCACTCCATGTTAATATACGTAAGAAAGAGTTAGTCATTTTTCTTGTGTTTGACTTTTGTGCTAGATTGTTTTGGATTATTTTCCAATTCTGCAACTCTTTTTGCTAGCTGTCCAAGAGTTTGCTGAATTTGATGGAGCATCTTTATGATATCATTATTATTCGATTCATTATTTTCTTTGACGTATTCATTGGGGTATTTTACTTCAACATAAGGTGACTTTATCACCTGTGCATTAGATAAACTTGTACTTTACCTAATGTGATGAAAATAAAATAAATTTAAACATTTAACCAACACGGAGATTGTCCAACACCATATTGTTCACATTTTCGATGTTTTTATGATTACGAAATTTGCTTTAGTTTTTAAAGGAACGCATATAAACTCTTCACCCCATAAACTTCCAAACATTTACCTCAGCTCTCGACTGAAAACCTTGCTTGCTGGCTTAGATTTCATTTTTTTTGTTAATAATTTTCAAATTGTGAAAGGTTGTAATTAAATTAAGTGGAATCAATGCAATTTGTAAATTAAAAGGAGTTATTAAAGGTTGTGCTAAAAAGAAAGCTGTTTATATCATATAAGGAAAATTTTTTGTAAACAAATAAAATAAGTAAAGCCTTTTGTTTTCAAACTAGATGAGTTTCTTTAAATAAACCAAAACCAAAAATCGCTCTAAAAGAACAATATTTTTTCAATTTTTTTTACCTGTATGAATTTCTAACTAATTAATTTTGCCCAAAATTTCTCACCAAAGCGTTGTCCTCATTCTTATGTAGCCTCTACAGATTCGACAAGCTAAGCAAATTCAGCAAATACACGAATGTGTAGTGGGTGCATTGGTCTTAGTTTTCCAGACCTTGTGAATTTTATGCGAGTTCGTTTTGTTGGCGAACTTTATACAAATTTATACAACACAAACGTCAGAAGTGTCAAATGCACAAATGTGTGGATGGATGCACATGTGAAGGCGGCAAATAGAATGAATTTTATATTTGGCGAATGTTATAAATGTTTAGATGCGGCATTAGATGAGAATAGCAAATTTAAAATTTTTTCAAATATTCAATTTACGTCTCTACGATGAAGGTTGTTCTCTAACTGCAATAGGGTTGTTAAAGTAAATTTTCCTCAAACCAAATTTTGGTTTTCAAATATATAAATTGAAAATACCATTTATTTTAAAACATAAAACTTAATCTTTTCTAAAAATATTTTCAATACAATTAATATAATATGAAACCTTAACAAAACCATCCGGGTATTCCACAGCTATCTAGCTACTCCTACAACTTTTCACTTGTAAACAGATGAACCACCTTCATCTCCAGGTGTGCTAAGATAGGTATATCATCGTAATCAATAGGTGACAAACTTTTACAGATTTTAACTTTAACAGACTTAAATACATTATACTTTAATTTACTTGGAATTTGTCCACTTCTGTAGACTATTCCCCTTCTAGATATTGTGATAAAAGAATTTAGTGGGACTTCATCATCACATAAATCAATCGGTTGAATACTTTGATTCTATTTCAATATCATTCAGAAAATTTCCATAGTCTTCATGAACGAAAACTTTGGTAACATTTCTTAGCACACCTTTATTTTTTATGTCATTTGTACCAACTTTGACTAGGAATATATGTGCAGGTTCCTTTTTTGGATAAAAAAACTAGGTTGTAACATAGGTCGTAATACAATGAGCCGCTGTAAGAACATATTTTTCGTGATCCTCCACAATTAAATCGTAAATTTTTAGTTAGTGAAATTTTATGTGGGAATTGATTCACTTCGGCATCCCAGCAACCAACAATATAGGTGCTAGGTACAACATTAGATTATGTGAATTCAAACAGCACTGAATACCAAAAATGTAAAAATCATGTTAATAAATTATAAAATTTGTATTATTTTACAATGCAAGTATTCCAATTAATGTGAAAATCCTAAACTGTGTGCACAGTTCAAAATTAAACATTTTGTTCATAAAATCTCTAATTATATCTTTCTAGGGTGTTTTACTATTTTTTCTTAGAAATTTACTCCGCAGAATACTTCCGGAAGTATTTAAATAAAAAACTGGTACGGATGTGTGAACAAAGAAGACACATGTTCAAATCTTATTCCTACTTTAGTTCATAATGTCCAATATCTTTTACAAATTTTAAATAGTTAATAAAATCTTTTCTATTCATCCATCGTGTGTCATACTACTATCGCTTTTTAATCACCATTTTATACGTATTAATCTTGTATGTTAACTAAAAATAACAAATTTGTACAATTATTACTAAACTAAAATTTATGTTTTCAATAAACAAGGCTTATACGGGTATTTACCTACATAAAACTTAAGCTATCTTCAGTTTAATTTCAAGATTTAAGTTTTACTTATAGTAAAAGAAGCATGCGCAAAATCTTTTTCAATCCAGGGATAACAAGAACAAAAGTTCAAGTCAGATTATCTTGAATAAATTGTCGTAGGTGTACTCTGTTCTAAGTATCCATAAATAAAATCTCACTAAATATTTAACTTATCTTAGGAGAAATAAATTTTGATATATTAAAAAAAAATCATTTGATATTTCGAGATTACAATATTGAACGCACTCATCACAAGTCAACACTTCCTCTTATATGGCACTACGAAATATTAATCGTCTGTCAATCGCATCGAAAAATGGAGGCATCGTGTGTCATACTACTATCGCTTTTTTATCACCATTTTATACGTATTAATCTTGTATGTTAACTAAAAATAACACATTTGTACAATTATTACTAAACTAAAATTTATGTTTTCAATAAACAGCTAGATTTGTTCAAAAGGTAGATAATTAAAGTCAGGTATAAAAATCAAAAAGTCAAAAAATTTCAAAACAAAAACTTTAATTTTTTTGAATAATATTTTCAATCCAGTCAACAAAATGTGAAACTTTAGCATACCCATCTGGGTATTGCTGACCACATCCGCCGATTACGAAGTTAGCAACCCCAACAAGCTTTCCCTTGTAAACAGCAGGACCGCCCGAATCTCCATTGCAAGCACCATTATCTCTTGGATGTGCTAAACAAATCAACCCATCAAAATACATATGTGTTTGACGTTTACAAGATTCATTTTCGACAGATTTCAGTACATTGTATTTTAGTTTATTTGGTGTTGGTCCACCTTGGTAGATTCTTCCCCATCCAGATATTGTAATGTCAGAATTTGGTGGTACTTCATCTTCATATAAATCAATCGGCTGAATACTTTCATTCCATTTCAAAGGACGCGATAATTTAATTATGGCAATATCATTCATAAAATTTCCATAGTCTTCATGAACAAAAACTTTGGTAACATTTCTTAGCTCACCCTTATTTCTTACGTCATTTGTACCAACTTTGACTTGGAATATATGTGCAGATTCCCTTTTTTTTGAGAAAAAAAGCTATAAATTTTTTGATACAAAATATTTTATTGATTACTTACGGTCTTCCATCATAGGTCGTAACACAATGAGCGGCTGTAAGAACATATTTTTCGTGAATAATTGATCCTCCACAATTAAATCGTGAATTTTTATTTAATAAAATTTGATGCGGGAATTGATTTTCTTCGGCATCCCAGCCACCTACAATATAAGTGCTAGGTGCAGCATTAGATTTGCTTAATCCAAGTAGGACTAACGTACAAAAAAATAAGAATCCTTTCATGGTCTTCCTCTGAAATGTTAGGTGTTCTATTACTTTTTAATTAATGTGAAACTGTACGAGGTAACACACATTTTATATACACTCAATTTGCTGATAAAGGCTTAATCATATCTATTTAGGATCTTTAACGGGTTTTATCTTTGAAATTTTCACGAGAAGTATGAAGTACTAATCTACAGTAATGATCAGAAACTACGATCTAAATTTTATTTCAATTTAAAAAAAAAATTTGGTTGTACGAATGACAAGTGAAATTTTAAATTATCATAAAAATCAATTTTTTAAGTTTAAATTTTATATTCGATACTTAAAAATGCACTTGAACAGATTTTTTGATAGGTTCAAGCCAAAGGTTATAGACATTTGGAGGACATCTAATTTTTTTTATCGCTTAAGTTTTTTTTAAGCCTGCAAAACGGTTTTTTTTAAATGAATAGAAATTATAGTCTTATATAATCCATCAGTCATAATAAAAAAATAAAATATTTGTCGATAATATTTTGTTTTCTTAGTATAAATACGTATTTTTAATTTTTGTTATCTATTAGTTTGAAAAATAATTTAATAAAATTAATGGTTGATAAATAGACAAAAACTGACTGAAGGAATATAGTTTTGGATTATTCAAAATATACAAAGAAATTATGTGTGCTTGAAAATACATTAAATTTTCACTTTTTATTTGACTTGAACGACCTCAAAAATGCATTAATTCCAGAATAATATTTGCAAGCTCTTAACCAAATAAATATTTTATAGGAACAGTTATTTTAGTGAAATCAAAAGTGATATTGTTTAGTTTAACTACATGAAACTTTTAATTAATACAACTTTAAATTTTTAGGAGATATTAGCAAATATTTCTCAACAAATCTCTAACTAACGATTCTTAGTTCCGGAGTTTTATTACATTTAATTCCATTTGAAAGTCTTAATAAAAATATATTTTATATAATTTTTAAATTGGGAAATAAAACAAAATTTTTAGCAATGTTAGCTTAAATAAGATTTTGTCCATCAAAATTCCATTAAAATAAATTGTCAAGGATATAAGAATACATTTAAAATATTATCACATGTCTATAGAGTTTACTTTCCAATCAAATCATTGAATTGTCTTTTTTTTTTGTAATTTTGTTTAATATTTAAAACATTAAAAAACAAAGAAGCTAACTAAGAATCACCCCACTAGCCTGAAGCTTCCTAGACAAACAAAAATACATCACTAAATAAAATTTGATTTTATCACTAACCAGTTTTTAAATAATATTAAACATAAATTTGTATAAAACTTGATCTCTGTAAAGGTCATCAATGCCCAAAAAAAGACTTTATCACTAATATCACTGTCCGGGGCAACTACAAGCATCTTATAAAAGTGCATAAGATATAAAAATATTCTTTTTGCATTTTCCTTTTAGTATACAAGTAACCTCATGTGCATCGTAAAAAGATTATCAGATATGCATAAAACTTTTTTTTTATTATTCTTTGCTTTTTTAAGTATCTGAAAATATAAGGCAGAAGTCAAAATCCAATAATGGATGGGATTAGATTAAAAGCTGTGAAACAAAGTTAGCAAAAACTTTTTTGTTTTTGTTAATAATTTTTACAGAAATGATACAAAAAGTCTGTTCCAATATGAATTTAAATAAAAAAAGCAAAAATTACAAGAATGTTTGTTCAAATAAAATCGAATTTAAAGATATTTGACACTTTATATTTTATACTAACATAAATTTTCAAGTTGAAGATTACAAAAATATAAATGCTCAATCTAAATTATTCTTGTTAACTTTTATCCGAAAAATTTCTTTACCAAACTTACTTCTTAAATTCTTCTTCCTGTAGCAATATTTTAATTACTTAAAATCAGAAAACAAAAAAAAATTTTTTAAAGCTTTTTTACTAAAGATAAGTATTTATTTCCGACTATATCCCTTATAACAATAAAACAATTATTTTCTATTACAATCTTATATATCGAAATAAAATTTTTTTTAAAAAAACTTTCCAAAATATTTACTAAAGAAAAGGTTATTACCACATTTAACAGTAAATTTCTAATCAATTAAAGAATGTGCCAAAAAAAAGTTAAATGCTCTTGAAACGATAGCGCGACGTGTGCGACTTTTTAATGATAAGGTCTCTATTTAAAATGCCTTAAATGTAAAAAAAATACAAAAAAAAAGTCATATAAAAAATATCGCTATATTTAACACCTAAGCTGAAATACATACACAAAATATTCTCCCACTTACAGCTTCTTTATACTTGTCTAATACATTGTTCATAATAAAATTTCACATAATTTATTTTAAGATATCAGGCAAAAAAAATTATAAATAATTTTTGATTTTTACTTTTATATCATTCACATCACGTAAATTCTACTATCAAAAATTTTAAATTATCTTCCTCACATAATTTTGTCAAGTGCTTCCATAAAGTGAGTGCTTTTTGAATGAAATTATTTTCTTTTAAATTTGAAAAATAAATACTTACTTTTTGTCGTTTTTATAGGGAAAAATAGTCATAAAATAATCAAATAATTTTTAAGCAAATAACTTTTATATTTTTTAAATTTTTATGAAAATACAAAGCAAAATAAAAATCGTTGAAATAAATAATAATAACAGCTAGCCCTCTACATCACTGTTTCTGAAGCGAAGCCTGGCAATCCAAGATTAATTGCAAGTGTTTTCCATTGTGCTCATATTGCTGGTCATCATGTTAGTGAAAAACGAAAAAACATCCTACCATATAGAAACCTATTTAGATTTAACAAAAAAAAAAACAACAATTAACAATAGTAGCAAGCAATTAACAACTGAGAGCAATAAAAACTAGAATTAGCCAAAAACCGCCGCAAAATAAAATTTAACGTTTGTTTAATCCAGTGGAGATCATAGTCAACCCTACTTAATATTCTATAAATAAACAGTTAAAATTATAAGATTAAACATTTGTGCAAATTAAAAATACATGTTAACCAAATGTTTTTAAAAAATGTAATTGAAGTTTATAAACAAAATATAACTTACGCCTCAATAACGCTAATCTAGACAAATCTAGATTAAATGTTTTTTAATGAAAATGTGAAAAATTAATCACATTTAGGCACATTGAATATTAGAAATGAATGATAAATGAATAATTTAAGATTATATATTTAACAATAAGTCATATAAATTTGTAAATCATAAACAAGAAAGAGAAAAATAAGTAAAGGACATTTTTAAATTCAGGAGTTAAATGCTTTTGGTAAAAATGTGAAAAATTAAGCCCAATTAAAACTGTGTCCATCAATTATTATTTTATGTATAAAATACTAAAATTTTCCTTTAGAGGTGGAGGATATAGAAAATATTTAGCTTTTTTATAGGATTTATAAATTTTAACAAAGAATTACTTTTTATAGCAAATTTTAGCAACAAACTTAATTTATAAAGAATTAAAAATTTCTTAATCAACATTTTTAACATCGCCTGCGAGAAAATACCTTTCTCATTTTGCAAAAATTTTCCTATGCAAAATAAGTCCAAACTATTCTTCGCTTGAATATTGTTTCGGTCTGTTTGTATGAGTGAAATATGTTGTATTAGCGAAGAATACCGAGTTTATATTTATATGTCTCTGCTTGCAATACTAATATATGACAAGCAGAAACGTAAATATATTCGGCTTATCCACGCGTTAAACGAGTAGAGCCGAAGAGAGAAAAAAAACAATAACAATACAAAGCAAAGCAGAGCCGTTGAACGTATATTATATTGTAATATTGTTGTTGTTGACGATGTCGCCTTTCGAATGAAACCGGTTTGAGTGAAATCGATTGAGTGTAAATACCAAAAGGACAAAAAAAGGCCTTGCGTATTGCGTATTGCCTTATAGAGTGTTTTTCGGTCCAGACGAACTAAAATAGTTGATTTTTTCGCCATTTTTTTCATTTTTCCGAATTTTTAAAAGTAACAAAGATTGAAAATTTTTTATAATCTTGGTTTGTGCCATAAAGAAATGTGTAAACAATAATTTCGGCGAAAAGTTTTGTTACAAATAATCGTTTTTTCCAAATTTCTAAACTAGAATACCCCCTTAAGGTGTCTAAGTGCAGACTATTTTTTCTTAATCATGAGGCATATGTTGCCCGCAATAATTTGAGCTCGTTGAAATTGAATGTCCAGTCCGTACTCCATTTCCCTACACTATCGAGGACATGTTATAGTTCTTCTACTAATAGATTTGTTTGTTGCTATTATAGCTGAGGTCACAGCAAATTTACACAAAAAACAGAGGTCTTGATCTTATTTTATACATGCTGTATATATCAAGCTTAGAAAAATTCCCAGAACACCTACATGTTGTATGTTTCCTTTTATTTTATAGAAAAAATATGTTATTGTAATAGTATAGTAATAATTCCAGGGGTTTGCAGTATTTTCATTATAGAAGACCACTCAATTTATGGATGACTCTTTCACGTCAAACTCAGTTAAATGCCTGTAGTGCTTCAACAAGAATTGTAGCACCATATTTGATAAATAAGTTAACTGAACAGTCTTAACAAAGATGCATGTTAGAATTCCTGTTTCTTTAACCGTTTTCTATAGAATTTTACATGAAAAACAAATAAAGTACATCACTGGAATAATATACGATATATTACTCAAAATAGATGGCATTGGAAATATTTAACGGTATTATTTAATCGACTAATAGAAAAAATAACAGAAACATGGTCATGGGGAGAATCTAAATATTTTTCAGGATGTGCAGTGAAGGGAAATGGTGCAAAAGAGCAATGGTTCCTAAGCACTGCATATAGTATTTCAAGGACGTATGTTCTACCCGTACCCGATATTTTTTACGCTTGATGCATTTATAAGTTCCGCTCGGTTAACAGATTAATAACCAAATTACTTTCACGTAGGAGTTTTAATTAAGCTTTATAATATTTAATATTGTTCAATTGTAAATTATAATGTTAGAAAAATCTTAGTCTAAATCACACTTGTATTTACTTGTTAACAACTAGAAATAAAAACAAACCCAAACTGTCAAAGAGTTAGCCTAATAGAGGGAAAAGTATCCCAATGGCGATACTGTTACTGATAATAATAAAAAATCAAAATTTATAAAATTAAAATTAATCAAAAATACAAATTACAATTCAATTATGTCGTAAACATTTTATTGCATACTAAGGGGCGTTTATTAGACAGCTGCAGCCAAATTTAAAAGTTTTCAATTCAGGTGCATTATTTGAATGAAATGCACTTGCAATTGCACCAAATGGATTTTTTTCAAACAAACAGACTGATATTGTTATTTTGAAAAAATATTTCATTAAAAAGTTAAGTACTGTAAGGTCTCTTTTTATGCGGATTATTTTTATGCGATTTTGAAGTTGTGCGGTTTGTATTTCATCAAAAAATTATGCGATTTTGAAGTTGTGCGATTTGTATTTCATCCAAAAATTTCTTGAATAAACATACATATAGGCTTGTTTAGAAAGCCCGCGTATAAAAAGTCTCTAAAAATCGTGAAATCATTTTCTAATTAATGACCCAAATACTGAACGAGCCTTCAAATTACAGCGTGATCTGCAGAACTGCATGTCAGGATATCGAGAGCTACATAAAAAATTAGTAGAATCATCATCGCAAAGTTTAATTACTGATTTTATTGTCAGAAAAGAAAAAGCTACAACAACGAGAATTGAAATTTCATCGTCTCTACCGCAAGTATCTATTGCAGAGACAGTCTCTTCTGATGATGAAGGTGATTTGGAACCACTTCGTAAACGGTGCAAACCATTATCAGATAGCGACATTGATTAAAAAATATAAAACTATATTACTTTTCAATAAAATAAAATGCATTAAGTTTGAATACACGTTTATTTTGAGCTTTTATATGAATTTCTTTTACTTCTTTTAATTTTAGCAAACTTTTTTATGCGGTTTTAAGTTAATTTTAACTCGTTGTTTTGGATTTATGCGATTTTGGAAAATTACGGAACGTATCCCTAGGTTTTCAAGGCAAGTAAAGTCTTTTTTAATGCGAATTTTTTATATGCGCTTTTCTGTGGAACGTATCTACCGCATAAAAAGAGACCTTACAGTATTACAGTTGGTTGTTTGGTGTGGAATGTTCATTTTATGCATAAGTTCACTTAAAAAGTCCGCTCAGGTACATTATTTGAATGAAATGCACTTGCAATTGCACCAAATGGGTTTTTATTAAAAAAAATATTTCACTCACAAATTATTCAGAAAATTGATTGGTTCTGAAATTCTGAAAAATTTCATTAAAACGATTTTTTACTCTGAAACTGTTATACTATAACTGTTATAAACAATTTTAATAGATATTTTATAATTTATATTATTTATTTTTTGAAGAAATATTTATATTTTCCTATTAAAGGAGAAAATTAAAAGTTACAGTTCATGCAATATTAATATGGTTTCACCAAAAAATGTGGAAATCAAAATATAATCAAACAAAATAGTTTTAACTTTAATCAATAGTTTATTTAAAATATTACTGTAGATTTTTTTTTATTGTATCTTTTTCAAAAATTTGCTCTAAATGTATATATACGTGTGGTAAATATTTTATGTTTGCATATAACATCAATGAAACACTAAAAAAATAAATTAATAGTTTGGGAAATCTTTAAGACAGTAACAATTCAATATATTAACAGAAAAACAAGAGATTAAAACAACTACACAATGTGTAGTTATATTTTTCTACTCTTTTTCTAAAATTTCTAATTAAAGATAACATTTAAATTTCTATACACAAAATATGATTTAGCGATTACTTTCCTTTAATTTATTAAAAGTAATTTTTATTCAGTCTCATTGTCATGGGTGCTTTTTTTATACTATGGTTTTATTTTCAAAAGCTTTTTTTGTTTTGTTTAAGTTTTGAACATTTGTCTACATGCATTAGTATAACTAAATATATATTTATACATTTTAAACTTACATAAGTTACAAAAAAAAAAAAAATTTTTCTTTCAAAATTTTTTAAGATGATTTCAAGTTTTTTCTGAAAAGCATTATTTAGCATTAATAAAACACGAAATCAGCAAATTTAATTATAAAATTGTTCTAATATTATTTAATTTTTTTGTTTTAAATTTAAAATGAGGACTAACAAAAAAATATTTATGGAATTAAATGAAACTTTAAACTCTATATTCTAATTTGTTACTTTTTTTTATAATCAATAAAACTATATTGTTTTATTATTAATATATAAGGAAGTAATTTGTCAAATTTTAAAATTGAAATTCTTTATTAATAGATGAAAGTACCTTCTTTATCTTTAATGAATATTTCAAATGAAAAGTCTATTTCAATAAAAACTCATAAACAACAAATTTTAAAGTAAGAATTAGACATTAGAATTAGGGTGAAACAGCTTCTAATAAAGAATTTAAAGTTTCAGTCATGAAATGAAAAACGAAAAATCATTTTAAGTTTTAACCTTTGATTCTTTTTTCGATAAGAAAAAGTTAATTTAACTACATATATTAAATATGCTGATATCTTTAACAACATTTCGTATTTAATTAGAAAATATTAAACAAAAAAAAAAGAAAACAGTCAAACAAATTATTTGCAAAAATTAAAACAACATTAGAAATCATTTGCTTTACTTAATATTTCCTAATAAGCTAGTAGCTCAATATTAAATCTTCTTTTTAATTTTAAAACATAAATTCTCAGAAATCTATCAATATAATTTTTGAAATTTTTCTGTCGTCTTATTAACTTAAAAATAAATAAAAAAAAAATCAATTAATTAATAGCTTGTTCAGTCATTTGCAGACATAAAAATTCTAAACTGCTATTTATGTCACCTATATTATTATTTTTGGTGTTTTTATCGTTGTTAGTGAAAATTAATATATTATTTTCATTAGATACTATATTTTCATCCATACTGGATATTGTCATTGATGATAATTTTGATGTAGTTGTATCTACTGATGTTACATCAGATATATCACATGATAATATTTTATTTGTTTTAAAATTTGTTTTTAATAATGATTTTGACGGGTAACTTGTACGATGATTTATAGATTCAGATGATTTATCACAATCGCTATTTTTTCGATTTAATTGTATATTACTATTTTGTGTTTTAACATTTTTATAAATAATAGAATTTTGTAGTGGCTGTTGTTGATTATTAGCTGAAAAGACTATTAAATTGTTTAAAGAATGACGATGATTTCGATAATGTTGAGGATTACTACATGTTTTAATTAAATTTGCATTAAAATTTGGATAAGATGAACTTTTATATTGTGTTGTTGTTGTTGTTGTTGTTGTTGCTGTTGTATTTGTTGTTGTTGTATTATTTGGTATTTTTCCATTATAAAGTTGAGCTTGCATAGACGATTGATATGAAAATTTATCAATATCTTGTAAATAATGTGAATTATTACAATTTTTATTTAATAATGTTTGACTGATTGTAGTAAAATTTGTATTTATCAGATCATTTGTATTTTTTCTATTTAATTTTATTTCATTATTGCCTGATTTTGAACTTCCATCATTTTTTCTATTTTTGATATGATTACCCCATCTTAAATAGTTATATATAAAAAAAAGAAGAAACTGTATTTAGTTTGAAATATAAAATCAACAAATTTCCTTTTAAAATAGCTATTTAATTTTTCAATAAAACAACTTTAATTTTGAAGGTGAGAGATAAATTTAACTTGAAAGCAAAAATAGTAAAAACTTTTAAAAAATAGAGTTTTATTTATGATCATTTTACTAAACGGAGAATAACAATTTTTTATATTGTTGAATTGGAACAGAACGATAAATAGGGCTTTTTACAAGTTTGTTTTGCATGCTTGATAAAATGCTTACGAAATTAAGCAACCACCTTAAACTCCCTAAAGCATCATCTATTTTTGTTATTGCTGTCTGGCACTGTCATTTGTGGTCATTTAATTTCGATTTGTTTTTTATGCAACTATTAATTATTGTAAAAATATTGAAAAATGAGTAAATATTATTTAATAAATGAAATAAATCGGAGTGAAATGAATTTAATTTATACTGGACGCATTGTTTGCCAAACCAACAAAATTCTTTACTATATATACATGACATTTACATATGTTAATATTCCAAACCTTATTTTAAAAATTAGATGAGCATAAAGGTTTTTATAAGCTCAATTACAATTTTAGTTTTAGTTTTTATGATTACCCTGGATGTCATATTTTAAAAGCTATCATTATCTCTGTTGTTGAATTTGATCAAATTAGAGGATTACTTGAAACAGCTATTAACTAATTTTTGATTTGAGTTTTATGAAAGTAATTAATATTTGTCTATATAAGTATTCCTAAATAACTATCAAAACTTTAACGTTAATACTTATTCATTATATGCCTTTAACTTTATTAAAAACAAAATTTCACGTCTAATACAAGCGAAATATCATAAATTAAATATTCGCAAATGACACGTCATGTCATCAATAAAAACCAAAAACAGCTGATGTTTAAGAAGTTATAAACGTAATGAATTTAATGAATAATTCGCATTTCATATAGATTGAATATACTTAAACAACCATAATATCTTGACACCCCATACTTTAATTTTTAGTGATATGAAATTGTAAATAAATTTTGCAAAAAGCATTATTTTATATTTCTATTCTTTCCGTTTACATAATCATTTATCACCTTTTAGTTCAATAATTTTGTGAATTGATTATAAATAAGTCTATTTCTTAAAAATTTTCTTTTTATATTATTTTCTAAAATATTTAATTAAATAAAACTTTAAATTTAAAATTTTACCTGTGTTTACTGATCGATCCATTTGAATTAGAACATTTTGTATGATAAGATTTAGGTGTAAAAAGTATTTTAAATTTGGACAGATTAAATTTGTGCTCTTTAATTTTATTTGTGTGTTCAGTAAATGCATCACAGTGTAAAGCTTTCTCAAGGACCCATAATAATGCATTTGCTGATTCTTCATCTGGTATTGTAATTTCTCTATTAGCAATTGTTTTCGCAACTAAAAATATTGAATTGACATTAGAAACAATAAAAAGAAAAAAATATTTCAAAAAATTTTTTTTTACCTAAATCTAAAACTTCTAGAAATTTTTTAGCAACATTTTGACTACATGAATTATCAACTGGTTGCATTGGTGTTAAAACAATACTAGATAGTTCCTCAATTACATCAGATATTAAAAAATTTCTTTGAATAATATCTGTTTCTATTTTTGTTAAACGATTATAACGATCTTTTAATTTTTCTATGCATAATGCCAATTTATGACTAGCTCCTTTTGTAACACCTAAACTTTGTAAATATTCTTCGGTTATTTCTAACATTTTTTCATATGTCATACTTGTAAAAATACTCATATATTTATGTAATCTTAAACTTTTTAACCATTGACCAATATTAGACATTCCAATATTATGTGTTACAAATTTCATATAATTTGGTTTCATATCATCTAATCGTGTATCAGAACCACTATTTGTCAATGAAAGTCGTGGATTTTCAATTGATAATGAATAACTTCTTGGCTTTTGATAATATTTTGTTAAATTTTCAGATGATGTTGAAATTGTATTGTTAACTGATGAAGATACTGAATTACATGACGATATTATTGGTGATGTTAAACTATTTGAACGTCTTGTTTTTAATGTTATTTCACTATCAGAACTATTTGATGGTACAGAAAGATAATCATTACATTTTTTAATTGTTGTACCAAATGTTAATTGTTCTTGATATTTACATAAATCATTATCATCATCAAAATCTAAAATTTCAATACCATTTTTAGAAAATGAAACATGATGGTCATCATTATTATTATCTGTTGATGTTTTTATATCAACTGGATTATCATAAATAAAACCTAAATTATTTTGACTAGTGTCATTTGTATTTAATTTTGTTATTTTTACATCACATAATTCTTTTGGTATTTGTAATATATTAACATTCCATTCCATAGAACTTTCTGATGAACTAGACATTGTATTACTCAATTTACAATTTTTTATAGTATTATGTTTTTTATAAATTGAATTTGATGAGGGTGGAGCTATCGCTTGCCAATGTCCTTTATCATTATTTGATTGTTCTAAACTATTAATTTCAAGGTTTTCATTTGAATTACCCAAAATATAAAAGCTTTGTTGTGCTGAAGCAGTAAAAGAACTTTGTATATGTTCCTCTAAATGTCGTAGCCAATAACTTAAAGATCTGAAATCAATTCAAAAGTAAAAACAAAAATTAGTTTACTAATACAAATTTACTAAAGTATTCTTTAAAAAACTTTTATTGGTTAATAATGAAAAACTAGTGCAAGGTTTTAATGTTAAACAATCCGTGCAAAAGAATCTTGTCAGCCCTATTAGAAAAAAAAAACCATTTGAGAGCTTGCAGTTTAGAGTTAGTAAAAGTGGAGCGTGTTTTTATTGTTGAAAAAAATTTTAAAAATAATTAAAATCTGGCAGCCCTAGTTGAAAAATTTCATACAAAATATGGTTAAAATAGGGATTTATCTTTGTCAACTATAGTCAACTATAGTATTTTAAAAATACAGGCAAACTGATAACAAAAATATACTTTGAAAATTTGAAACTGAAATTTTAATAATATACGAAGTTATAGCAGTTAAACAAGAGCGCTTACAAAAAATCTAAACACGTTATTTTCAGAACTCTTTTTTTGTTTTCGGCTTACAGTTAAATCTGACAATCTGTTTAAACTCAGCTTTCAGCTGATCGGTGAGAATCATGGTCAAACTAGCGATCTGGGCAGTAGTATAGTTAAAAGTACTGAGCTTAAAGGCGCTAATTTATTATATCAAACACGGCCGAATAGAACTAGGAATGCCGAACACAATGAGTGGTCCAAATCTAACAAACAAATTAAGTGTTTTTATTTGCATTTTCTTTAATTTCTTGTTGTGTCAGCAATTAAGAGAGTTTTAATAAACGAATTGTTACTCAGTTCATATTCATACATTTTTTATTGAATATTTTTGAATAAAAATAATAAGCAAACACATTAACCAAGCAGAACTAAAGAGTAAGCATGGAAAAAAGTTTATGCTGTTCGCGATAGCACTTCATTTTATATGATGAATTACTATGGCAAGCATTCTAAATAAAAATAATCCTCTTAAAAAAACTTACCCTCGATCATCATTCGAAATAGCTGGATGAATTAATAAATAAGAAAATATTTGCTGAACCAATTCGGTTTGAACTATTTGTCGTCTTGTATCTTCTACAGCTAATGGTATTAAAGATAAATATATATTTTTGGCTTCTTCATTTCCAGGTCTTAATAGTGGCAGCATACTTAAAATATCATTTAAAATATCTTCTTTTTTTTCATAATATTTTCCAGAATCAATTTTAAACAGATCTGATTCATAATATGAAGTATCTTTATCTCTTAATGTTGATATTTCAATAACTGGAAAACTTTTATATGTATTTATTAATTTTTGTAAATATTTTATGCAATTAGCATTTGTTTCAATTAAATTAAAATTTTTCTGCGAACCAAAGTTCTGTGTTAAATTACATTCAATAGAAAACTGCAGAAATTTAAGACTAGAGTATGTAAGTCGTTTTAATAGGGCATACATAACTACAGTACGTTCGCATTCGTTCCATTTTTCAAATAGCGATGTAACTGTACTAACTTGTTCACAAAATAATGTTGATGGATTATTGCTAGAATATTTCATAATCTTTTTAGTTAATAATATTTAGATTATTATATCCGTTAATAAATTTTTTTTCCTTGCAAATTCTCTGAAATTAAAAATAAAATTTAACGATTAGTAAGGAATATTTACAAATTTTGACAGGCTTAATGTATATCATTTTTTTAATGATTAATAAAATCAAATATTTATTGAGTGATGTGTGTTGCATGTTTTGTATGGGAGAAAATAAAAGGAAAAGCAGAGCCTTTATATTGTTGCTGTTGTTTTCTTTCTCTTCGGATGTATTCGGTAAACGCGTGGATAAGCCGAGTGTATATTTATGTTTCTGTTTGCCATAAATTTGTATTGCAAGCAGAGACATGAATATATAAACTCGGTATATTTCGCTAATACAACACATTTCCCTCATACAAACAGAGTGAAACAATATTCAAGCGAAGAATATTTTCTTTTTTTAATGTATGTATTGTTGAAGTTTTCAACAACTGGGCGATCCTAGTACTCCATTAATGTACAGTTAATTGTATTTCGTGTAAAAAGGGGTAAAGTAAGTATTTGTACAGCACTTTGAAAATGGTATGTCAAAATTTCAAGGCTATCGGGTCGAAACTCTCATAGTTTATATGACAGGTAGGAAGCTACCTCTGGTATATTTTTCAGAGTTTAAAACTTTTAGCGCTTTTTCCTCGAAACGATGATTAAAAGTCCGTGATCATTGTGATGCACTTTTTACATAAAAAATACTGTTTTTTATTTTTTATGTTATTTAGAGGGAATTTTTTCTTTAAAAATTGCTGTTTTGACTTCAAACTCCCACAAACAAAATAAATTAAAGAAAAGATTGTTTGGGGAGAGGAAAAACTTATGTTTTAACTAAAAAAAATTTAGTTTTATGATTTCTGATATTTGTAGATTGAGATATATGGTGATCCCCTTAAATTGATTTTTCTAAAAGACGACCTGGGAAAAGTTTTGCCACTGGCTTTTTTCTAAATATTTTTATACAAAAATTTTACACAATGTTGTTAAAAAGTTAATCAATTACTTCTTGTCTTCCCTGTCTTTTTGATGTGGCAACCTTAACCTTCGTGATTGATGTGCTTCAATAATTTGAGAATTACCTAAATTATTTGGTTATCAATGTATCAAATTATGATGTTTGCTAATTTTTTTTATCATTTTTAGAAATGTGATGCTATAAAAAATATTATAGTTATAAAATCAAACGAAAAAGCAAAAAGAATAAGTTTTTTGGATAAAAATACTTTAGCTGCTTTTATCATATCATGGTATATATGTATATACATATACAAATTATTAAACATGGGTCAAAGATCACTTTTGTTGAAGTTTTTTCTAATAATAAGAATTACAACTTTTATAAATTTGAGTTTTCAATCAATTAACATTATTAGATAATATTTAATATTCCAAAATCTATATATTTGATAAAAGTAATCTTTTGATCAAAAAAAAAACAACAATAAAAATTTTTCCTTACCTAAAGAACCAATTATCAATAGGAACTAATGTTATTAATTACTAATTTATTAATATTAATTGAGCTAATGGCAGAACTAATGTTTGTTAAACCCAAAATTGGAAAAATTGAATCAATGTAAACTTTATTTTTCGTCGAGTTTTAAATTTTCAACTAAATATTATAAGAATTTTGTATTTTCGCTGTTCTCTTTTATTTAATAAATTGTCTGAAATATCAATAAAAATTTAAATTAGCTTGACAATATAGATAAATTAAATCCAGTATAATTAAAAGAAATTGTATTTTTTTTACTTTCTTTTAACACTTACTTTTATCGTTAATTTATTTAAGAACAGCCATTTAAAACAATTTATGACAATTTCACTATTATTATATTAATTTGTGCCTTTTCATTATTCAATTGAAATTTTTTTAAATTTCTTGGTCCCTTGTGCTCTTTTTTCAGGCGATTGTTTAATATCCCGTTTAATTTTTTGTTGTATTTTCATCTGCCAAGAAAACACATTGAAATTTTGAATGCAACTTGGGCGCAATATTCGTAATATATATATATATATATATAATGTATGGAATGAAATTTATTTACGTAGTGGTGCTGTCAAGAAAATTTTTTAATTATTCAGTAGTACCAACCTCATGATATAAATTTAATGTTGTAATCATAGAGATGTTTGACTTATAAAAATTGAAGTAAACAGAAATTAAACAGAGTTTCAAAAATTTATAAATAAACAATGCGCTATTGTGTTATTTTTAATCATACTAAATTATTAGCTGCAGTGTTACAGCCTAGTCAAAAAGACAAAAGAACTCGAGTTCTTTGAAATTTAATCTTTTCAAAGACCTGGAGTTCTTTTAAGCTAGGATACACGTCAATTAAGTTTTTGAACTGAGCTATCAAAAACTAATAATTATATTGATTGTGTAAGAATTATAAAATCTAATACGCTATCAAATACTGTAATGGATGATTGCAAATTGAATGCCAGAAAGTAAAATTAATTGAAAAAAAACAAAAATATATTTAAAGTTAAAATCATTTTTCAGCAAATGGAGACGTAGTGAAGAAAATAAGCGATACAAGGTTTCAAGGGGAAAAAAATCAGTTCCTTTATTGAATAATGATGAAGGTATTCAAGCAATTATAGAACCCCAAGTTTTAAGTGACCAATCAAGTTGGTGTAGTGAAAATGAAGAAAATATTGAAAGAGCATCTTCTCCACTTAATCTATCTGCTGTAGATTTTGAACTTCTACTTGAAATATCTTCATCAACTTCAGAATACCTAAAATTAAATTTAGAAAAAGATTGGACACTAGATGAAACTAAACAATTGTATAGCGGTAAAGAATATTTGAGTATTAATACAAATCTTTTGAATAGCGGATTATTAACAATTCCATTATATAAAAGACTTGATTACGATATAAGTTTATTTTCAAATACTGAATTGGATTCAATGAATATTTCTGCTGAAAAATATGACAAATTATATCATGATATGATCATTAATGATGATAATAATGAAAAAAGTAATGAAAATTTTAAAAGCAGTGAAGTTCCTAATGAATTATCAATAACAAATAACATTGATAATGCCTGTGCACCAAATATTAGCAATAATATAGAAGCAACAAATGATAAGAAAAATATGGAAGATTGGTTAGATGAAATCCTTGAATAATAAAGAGTAACATTATATTAATATTACTTAGAGCTATCTTAAATGTTAACGTATAGCAAATTTTACCATTCCTTAAAATTTTACAAAAGCACTAATTTTGCTTTTTGTTTATTGCTGAGAACAATTTCTCCAATTAAAAGGAATTCAAGAATAGATTTATGCTTTAACGTATTTATAATATCTGTAAATTCATTTAAAAAGAAAATCAATGAACCCTTGGGCTTATAAGGCTTATATTTAAATTGACATTGATTTGTACTTATTTCAATAACTTTTGGCATTTTTTGGTCTAAAATTTTTTTATTGAAGCTTTTGAATGAAAATGAACTTCATGTACATTAAGAAGAGGGAAGAATCAAATATATTTAAAGAGGCTTAATGCTATATTTGCTTTCTTTAACTATTATAAGATATTTTTAACAAAATCTTTAAACATTTTGAAAATATTTAAATTAGATTAAATTTGATTAGAAATTTGATTGGCTGGAACAAAAGATTAGATTCAAAGAACTAAGTTTGTTACTGAAAAAAATGTTCAATATGAAAATACAATCGGAGTATATCTAAATGATGTGTTAATTTTGATTATGTTAATTCTATGTTACTATTATTGTTTTTTGTATTAGTACCAATAGTACCTAATTTAAACAAAATATCAAACTTCATATTTCCTTTATACTAAACTGGGTAAAATATTTTTTCCCATCGTATAACTGATTTTGGAATTAGTAAGTAGAAATGCAGTATACTTCATATAACATTTAAAAAACACAATCCTTTATCTATAATATCGCAACGTTTTTGATTATTTCGTTAACAGATTGAAACTTGTTAAAAATAAAGCTGGTTTTCTTAAGGTACCCATATTAAGTCAATAAAATATTTACTTGCTTAGATATAATTGTGACCCAAATTTTTAATGACTCCTCCTTTTTCTTGTTAGATTTTATGAAAGATTATTATCAATTTTTATTTAATTATTTTTGTGCACACTGCTATTTAGTCTATTATTAAAAGAAAGTCAATAAAAAGAAGCTTAAAAGTAATAAAAAAGCCAGTTACTAATTCAATTCTGTGTATTCCTTTTATTTAAATAATGTTGCTTCAATTTACAAAAAATAGAAAGTTTTTTAAAAAAAATTTGCTTCAAATAAAAAATAAATTAAAAAGAAGCCCAGGATATATAACAGGATCATTTATAGAAACATGCAAAGATTTTTTTCGTCGTACTCAACTTCATGGGTTTACATATATATTTGATAAAATTGATGATACAGGAAATCTATATTTAAAGTATAATAGTCTATTAAACAAAACAAAACAAGAAATTTTAAATTTATTATTTGATTTTATTTAGTGGCTTATTACGTTTTATTGGTTTCTTAATATGGATAATGTCAGTAACTACAGGAATGCTCTTTGGGATATATTTAATGTTACGTGTATGGAATAAATATCAAAATACACCAACAATTACAACAATTGAAACTAATAGCTATCCTGTATGGAATGTAGATTTTCCTGCAGTGACTATCTGTAATGTTAATTCAGTGTACAAGCCTAGTGCAAAAAGTCTGTCAGAAAAATTGTTAGTTATATTATTTAAATACGTTGTTTTTTAAAAAAAAAAATATTTTTTTTTTAAATTTTATTTAATAGACTTGAAAATGATTTTAGCCCTAAAGAGATTGCTTCATTTTATCAAAGCTTATCAGCACTTATTAGTTTTGATGAGGTGGACTCAAGCCATTTAAAAATTTTAAATTCTTTAAGGAGTATGAATTATAAAATTTCATCAATTATGTTTTTATTAACACATCCTTGTGAAAAAATGCTAAGACAATGTTTTTGGCGTGGAAGTCATATATCATGTGGAACTTTATTTCGTACTACAAAAAGTGCTGAAGGATTTTGTTGTTCATTTAATTATGTTGCATATCGTTCATATCTAGAATTGTAAGTTTAATTAATTATTTATTAGTTTAAAAAATATTTTTAATGTTTGCAAAATTTCTCGTGATTTTTGGTAAATTTTTCAAGAATATTGTTATTTGTATTTATTTTATTTATTTCACATTTAAGTTTTAGGAGAAAAAGTTTTACTTTTGAGGAAAATTATTAGGATATAAACTTATATAACTGAGAGCAATTGAAATAGTTTTATGGCATTGATATATAAAAAATATTTGTCATTATTTATGAAAATTTTCAAGTGAAGTTTCACTTTTAATATTTTCTGTAACCATTCATATTTCACTAAAAAAACGCATTTATTTTGGCATAATTATTCCTAAACTTAACAGAAAAAAATTTTTCAAAATCGTTTTACTCTATCAGAATTTGTCGAATTTTAAAACAAAAGTGAACCGGGATACAATTCACAAAACTCTAGGTTTATAAATATAGCAAAAATAATAGCAAAAATAATAGCAAAAAAAATTCATAACTTCTTCATAATAATTTACAAAAACTTTGTTTTAATATACCCGTCAATAAAACGGATTCCAGTAAATACGAGGTATAAAACACTCAATGCCTGTAAATCTAGTGTTCAACAAAGAAATAATCTCAAAGGTTGAGTTGAAATTGAATGTTAATTATTTTGATTTTGTGTATTCCTGAGTCTTTTAACTTTATTTTACTATAAACATTGACCCTAGTCTAATTATAATCACATATTTTCAACCCTTTTTTCTTTAACTATACTTAAACCAACATTAAAATTGAGATTATTATACGGAAATGTATCTCTATTTAGCCTAATTAGAGAATATTATATGTATTTAAATGTTAGTTTGTTCACCGGAAACTTTAAGTCAAAAACTACTTTGACTTATTCTTATTAAAGCAATCCCCCCTGAGTACCAATAAAATTTTCTCCAATTATTAAACAATTAGTATGAGAACAATATATTTAGTATATAATCAAATCAAGTATATAAAAGCAAACGATGAAAAAGAAAGTTAGTATATTTTTAGACAATTTTCATAGAATGATGCTAAATCACTTCTTCAAACAAAGAAAATCTATTAGAAAAAATTTTCTATTAATTAAACAAAAATGTAGAGTTGAAGTAGCATATATACCAAGTTCTATCCTAGAAACATGTAAAGATTTTTGTAAACATACTCAACTTCATGGTTTTCGATTGATATTTGAAGATATTGATGATCCGGGAAATTCATATCTGAGGTACGATAAAATGTTTCCTTTTCCTGTAATTTATTTTGAAAATTTTATTGAATTTTCTTTAAGAGGACTACTTCGTTTTATTAGCCTTGCAATATGGTTAATATCAATTACAATAGGTATGCTTTTTGGAATATATTTAATAATGCTTATCTGGAATAGATATCAAAATACTCCAACTATTACAACAATCGAAACTAATAATTATCCAACATGGAATGTTCAGTTTCCAGGAATAACTATTTGTAATATAAATACAGTTTATAAACCGAATACATTTAATATTTCGAAACAATTGTAAATTACTTTTTTATCAAAATTCGTATATAAAATTGTTTAAATTTTCTTTTTTTTTTCTAGACTTAGAGAAGGATTTAGCTTAAGTGAGATAAACTCATTTTTTCAAAGTTTATCAAAACTTGTTAGTTTTGATGAAGTAGATTATAATCATTTACGAATTGTTGATACTTTAAAGGATATGAATTATAGTGTTGGAAAATTGATGTTTTCACTTTCACAACCTTGTGAGAAAATGTTAAAACAATGTTCTTGGGTTGGGACAGATACTCCATGTGGTTCTTTATTTCGTTTAGCAAAAAGTGCTCAGGGATATTGTTGTTCTTTTAATTACAAAGCTTTACGTTCATCGTTAGAAATGTAAGTAATTCAAAGAAAACAAAAAATTCTGAAAATTACAATAAATCTCTTAAATAATTTTTTTATATGCGAATAATAATTTTTTTTTTTTGTTTCGGAAATAAAATTTCTAGTTAAGAGAATAAGTAGACGGATTTTTATGAATTAGTTATTTTCTGTTCAATCACACTTTTTTATTTGATTGGACTAGGATTCAATAAAGGTGCTATTGCACTTTCATATGAATATGAGAGGTAGTGACATTTGAAATATGATACATATATCATTCTGAAAAAAATTTTTCAGAAGAGCTATTACACTATACAGATTTTAACATATAGATATGGCTATCACACTTGTATGATACATCGAATGTGACATTTCTTCCATATTTATATGAAGGTGTAATAGCACCTTAACTCTTAATACAAAAAGGGCTATCTTTACATAATTTAAGAAACTAGTAACTAAAAACTTACGGCATCACAAATGAGCAATATACGTTTGACAGAGAACTGTATAAGTAGGTTTTTAAACTTGTCATAATTTCAATAAAAAAAACTACCAATGCAAATTTTAAATCAACTTCAACTTCAACTGTAAACCAACTTTTAAATCAAATAAGCCCCAGTTTATTTTTTCCTATGAAAAAATTCCATTCATTATCTAAAACTATCCTTTTCATATCCACTCTTATACTCTTTGGATTTGCTGAACCAAGTCACAGAATTAGGCTATTTTCTTAATTAAAGATACTGCTAGGGACTTTATAAATTTTCGTTACTTAGAGCGACAAGCAACCATTTCTAATTTGTTTAGGAATTGGTTAAAACTTATTGCGTAACTGTACGGCATCGATAAGTGATACAATAAAAAAATGGTTTAATTAATGAAGTCGAAAAGTCAGACTATTAAAAGTCGTGAAGACTCAAGAAATATAGTCTCACGTAAACTAACACTAATGCCAGAGATACATTTTAATAATGTGTATAAGTCATTTATAGAGTGTCTTATTCTATACAAAATTAACTAAAAGTGCTTAAAGGCTATGTCTGTCTTCGGTATAAGGGGCTTCAAAGACTTTTAACGAACTTTGATCGTGCTGAAAGTCGTTGAAGTCACTTCCATAAATACCATAAACTTCAACTGATAGCGACAGCTAAGAAAAATATATGCTCACATAAATTTAAGGGTTTATTTGGCCAAAAAAAAAAAAGAAATAGAAATATAAAACCAAAAAAGAAAGTTGTAATTTCTTGTAAAGCATTTTCTATTCTCAAACTTTTACAAAAGTTTTTAGTTATGATTTTTTTGAAATAATTTGTGTTGAGTTTAAGAGATATATCTAAAACTTATCAAAACCTTCGTAATTATTGATTAATTTTTTGGTGCTTTATTTAATTTACATTTTGTTTGAACTTTATAAAAACTTTTTACGTTTAATTAACGGTTAGCTTCTGCCAAAACTTTGAATGATTAAAACTTTTCTTTTAAGAATAATTGACTTTGATGGGTAATAAGAAAAAAAAAATCTACTATTTAATACAAACATTTTTCTTAACAATATTTTCATCGTTTCCTAGAAAAAATTTTAGTTTCAGTCAACTTTTTCTATCATAACTTTATTAAAATTGTTTCAAAAATGTTTAAAGATTCCTCAAAATGTGTTAATTTGGAACATCGGCTGAGTAGAACTAGTACTAAAATTAAATATTTTTCAAAATTTGAGAAATATTGCTTTAAAAAAGCATTTTTACATGTGTTTAAAGATTATTGCAAGCATACAAGTATTCATGGTTTACATTTTTTTCAAGAAGATATTGAACCAATCAACAATATTCCAATACGGTGGGTGATCCTTGTTTAGAAACTATAAATCATAGAGTAATCAAATTCACATAAATTTTATACTTTTGTAATTTAAGTTTTGAAGCCTTTACTTTTCTTATGCTTTCTTATTAAATTATAAAATTTCTGCTTAATTCGCTTGCACTAAAATCCCAAGCTAAAAAAATTCTACTTGGCAAAAATATTTGCAGTGAAATATTATTTCAATTTCAGACGATTTTTAAAATATATTAACCTAATTTTATGGTTGACTGCAGTTTTAATGGGAACTATTTTTGGTATTTATTTAATGAGCCTTGTATGGCAACGTTACAAAAGGAAAGCTACAATAACAACAATTGAAACGTATAATTATCCTATCTGGAATTTAGCATTTCCTGCTGTTACAATTTGTAATGTAAATGCTGTATACAAGCCAAATATTGTGAATTTACGAAAAAAACTGTAAGATTAATAATATTCAATACATATTTTCTTTTTACATAACTTTTGATAGAATTCTTATTCGTAGAAATAATAATGGATTTTCTGATGATGTGATTACACAATTTTTTAAATCTCTAGCAGTATTAATAAATTTTCGTATGATAGATGATCGATTTTTAAATTTATCTAAAGCTTTAGATAATATGAATTATACTTTGGCCAAACTTATGATTGAAGTTGCACATCCATGTAATCAAATGCTACGATATTGTTCATTGTTGGGAAAAAATATTCCATGTAAGGATATTTTTATGCTATCAAAAAGTGGTTCTGGATTTTGTTGTTCATTTAATCATAAAGAACTTGTTAACAACTTTTTTTCGTAAGTATTTTAACAAGTTACATAGACAGTTTTACATATAATAAAATATTGGAACGGGGTGTGATAACTTTGAAGGTAAAACAATATTGGAATTGAATTGAGTTTTTAAAAAACTAATCCAGATTTATTAGCAATCAGGATAGTTAGATTTAAAATTGAAGTTCTACTGTACTTATAAATATAAAACTAATATTTTCATCTTTTAATTGAGTGAAATAACAATACGAGTAAAGCTTTTTATACTGAAATGAAAGAAACACAACTACACAATCAACTTTACCACTTTATTATTATGTAAAATTCAAATTCAGTTATATTTTTCATAAATTTACATTTACTCTACATATTTGGGCATTTTGAAGGTTGTTAAATAATAATTGAAAGAGATTAGTGCTACAACTTTATCTGAACAACTGAATTTTGCATCCAGCGAATTATTTGAAAACCAACTTCTGACAATTTTATTTCTAGACTGAGTCGGCTGAGATGCAAAAACTTTTTCTAATACATACTTAAAAGGAATATATAAGCCCCAAAAATAGTGTCCTTTCTGAATAATAGTAAACGCATCATATGAAATAGAAAACTTTTTATGTAGACGTGTTAGAACACAACATTTTCATCCCTTGGCCTTTGCATCTACGAGTAAAAATACTATGTCGTATGAGCATATGAACAAATCAGGCAGTTTAATGTACTTAACTTAATTTTTTAACGTGAAAGTAATTAATAATTTTCATTAAATCTTTCAATAAATTTAATGATTTATAATAATACAAAACTATTTAATAATTTTATATATAATATTAATTATTACTAGTGAAAGTAAAATTAATGATTCCAACCAAATAAATACCCCAGTCGTTCGGGTTAGTGGTGCCGGTGAAGATGTTGGACTAAGAGTATTTCTAGATGTTGAAGAAGAAAACTATGTTTCAGCTAAAAGAATGTTATATGGTGCTGAAATAATAATACATGATCCTGAAGATTTTCCAGAACGATCATTAATAGCTGCATTTGGTCAACCAGGAAGTGAAGTATCTATTGCAGTGACACCATCTGTGGTAGTCACTGAGCCTAGTGTACAAAATTTACCAGTTAATTTGCGTTTTTGTCGTTTTAGTAATGAGGTAATTGAATAAATTGTACTTAAATTTTAAAAAAAAAACAGGCAAACTACAAGTTAAATATTTTAAATAGAAAGCGTTACGTATTACGAAAAAATATAGCTTCCAGTCATGTCTAACAGAATGCAGAGCTGAAACTGTAGTAGAAAAATGTGGATGTTTACCATTTTTCTATCCAGATTTATGTAATGAAAAAAATAATCAAACTTTAAAGTTATTAAATTTTAATTTCTTTTAAATTTAAGATAATGGAAGTGTTACTGCACGATATCCTCAATGCGGGCTGGTTGATGTAAAATGCTTGACAGAAAATAAACGTATAAGTTTTTTTTTTCTTGTTTCTTTTTGAAAAAAATTAATAAAACTACTTAAAATTTTTTGTGCTTAATTGATAGATGTTTTAGCTAGCTTGGAACCACCACCAGAAATGCATGATTATTTTAATTCTTCAAATATTGGAATGAAATGTGATTGCTTACCAAGTTGTACTGAACAAGTTTATTCTGTAGAAACTTTTACTTCAAAAAGATTTCAGCTTCTTAATCAAAGTGTTGGATATAGGTGAATATATATATACGAGTATATATTTTGTCTTTTTGAACAGTTATATATAAAGTTATAAAACAATCATAATGATGAACTTATTAGGGTATAAGAAGCTTAGGTTAAAGCAAGAATTAAATTAATTTCAGAATTAAAATAGTTTAAGCCTTCGACATGAAAATTGAAAGCGAATTAAACAGATAATATTATTTAATTTCTACTTTTCATCTTTTTTAGCAGTTTAAATTACAATCGATATGACACAAAATTTCCTTGTGGACAAAATTAGAGCTTTGTCCATATGAAAACAACTTCAAGTGATTTTTTATCCTGCCATTTAGCGATACCATTTATTTGTAGGAAATGTGACAAACAATCCCATACAATAAAGATAAGTCGCTAAAGTCACACGAATGTATTAAATCCTTAAAAATACCACTAAGCCGTTACTTATTAGGACCACAGTTTTAATGTATTTCTGATTGACCATATTCAGATAAATAGTTTTGAGAGCAAATTAACTGCTGAGTAGATTACCCTGTTATAAAAGTTTTTTTTGAATGCATGATGTACGATGGTACATATCAATCGATTAAACTTATATAGAAGCATACCTGATTTTATATGTGACATGAATCAGATTTCATGCAGAGGTGTGACTGATTGTGAGAGCTGGGATAAAATTTTAAGTTTTCAAAAAGCTATCCCAGGACTCATACTCAAAATTATAACTTTTATTTTGATTTTAATAATCAAATTAGTATAATTAGGAGACTAAAAGCTTAGGTCTTTATGGATAAACCTTATTGTAAACTTATTTGTAAATTTTTAAAAAGAAATATTTTTCCGGTCGACTTCACAGTTACACTCTAAACAAAATAAATAATTATTACATATTTCATTTCAGGGAAATTTTAAATACTTCAACAGATATAAGTAATTTTACCCTTGTTAAGGTTTATTTCAAAGATTTATCTTGCATTAAATATCGCCGGGAAATATTTATGAGTTGGGATGATATGTTAGGTAATCCTTTTACACTTATATTAATAATAATTAAAACTAAATGTTAACATTTTTAATTTAGCATCTTTTGGTGGTATATTTGGACTTTGTTTAGGTGGATCAGTGTTAAGTTTAGTTGAAATTGTTTATTATTTAACATTTAAATTATATGCAAAAATGTTAAATAATAAACATAAAACACAAAAAAAGAAAAAACAAATTAAAACTGTTTCAAAACAAATAGTTTTTAATTTTGGTAAAAAAAAATTCAGTCCAAGCTTGAAAAAAAGAAAAATTACACCAAAAGATTTTGTTTGGTAAAATTGTTTTAAGAATTTCACCTAAATTTCTTTAAAGTCAAAAATTAATCAAATGTAAGCTTTATCTAAAATCGATTAGTATTTATTTATTTATTTACTAATAAATTTAAAAGAATTGTGTAGAAAATTAATTTTAACAAAAATTTCTATAAATAGAAAATTAGCTAAAAGACTTTATTCCAAACAATTGATTTTAACTGATCCATATTATATTTAAAATCTATCAAATTTAATTTGCCTTTGTAAAGCAAATACAGCGCCAATAAAACTAGGGTGTCCGTTAAACGTACTACTGCAATACGTGCAGTCTACTGAGTGCTTTGTCTCACTCTGCCGGTATTTTCACTTTGACCGATTTTTAGAAGTTATTAAATTGTTAAACAATAAATTATATTTTAAAGATATTTTTTAAACTAATAAAAATGTGCAAAATTTAATCGAAGTGCTTAAACGCTCTTTATTGTAAAAAACTGTAATAAAATTATGCAGACTAATGTCAGTTAAGCAAATCATGATGTGATATTTATAGAATTATAAAATTTATAATTGAATCATTTAGCTTTGAAGTAGCACAAATGGTTTTCTTTCCTTACGAGATATTCAAAGATGATCATTTTATTACATTTACGAGTAAAAATTTAAGGTAATTGTAGTCAAAAACGTAAATTGCTTAAGTAAATGACGTTTATATAAATTTAAATAATTTAATATTTCCTGTGGGTCTTGAACATCACTTTTTAATTTTATTTAATTAAAAAAAACTGTTAAATTTCTACATTCACAAATTTATTTCAAGCTAAAAATTAATTTTATTTTATCATAATTTTATCAGTATTTGGTCTTTCTGGCTAATTTTAAGAGTATAAATAAGAATTTTTTTTGTCAAAATATTTCATGTTATGACAAATATAATGCTTGTGCTCCAGAATGTTTGCAAAGTTAAGGAATTTTAATCAAAAATTCCGAAATTGCTTGGTCCCTTTTTTAAACCAGCAAAGGTAGTTCATTTGGAACACCAACTATGGCACTAATATCATGGACCATAGAAAATGTACTGTTTTTTCCCTAGCTTTCTTCTTATCCAAAAGTTTTTTAAAAACACACTTTTATACACAAACACCGCAACATTTGAACAAGACTTATTTCTGTCTTAAATACCACTTTTAACACAATAACCTAATACTTTTTTTTACTAATACTGATTTTTATTTCGTATAAGTTTCAAAATAATATTTTTTTTTTATTTAAAACATGGAAACTGATTTCAAGTTGACAAAAATGTCTAATGTCGTTAATAATATATATATATATGTATGTATGTATTGTTTTGATGTTCTACAAAATGTAACTTTAGTAGTTTTAAGCAAAGAATATAAAGTATTATTCTTATATGTAATAATTGTGTGAAATAAAAATAACAAAAAAATATAAAATATTATAACATCGCTCCCTGAAATCCCATAATACCCAATTTGCATTAAAAATGGTACTTAACTTTAAGCTGGCCTTAAAATTCTGGCTCAGGCTCTTAAGGATTCTAACCTTTGAGGTTATATAATTAGTTTAGATGAGTGTGGGAAATGTTTAGAGTCCTTAACGTCCAATACGTAAAAAGTTCCCATTTTTGTGATTGAAGAGGATGAAAGAACGTTCAAAATTTCGATTAGGGTACTTTAAGTCTACGCCAGAATGGATTTGTATTTTGATGTGGATTGGGGAATTGCTGCATTCACTTTTAATGATATCCAAACAAAATTCTGAAAAATAGAAAGCAAAAAAAAAACAAAAAATTTTATTTACAAAGAGTTTACTTAAATAATTTTCCATATTTTAGATTCAATTCATTTACCTATTATCCCACAAACATTTTTTTTTTAATTGATTTTAATCTCAACATTAAAAAACTATTCTTACCTAATTAACCTAATAATAAATGCAACTAACAGAATTTTAATTATAATCTACTTTAATAAAATTTTATTTTAATATATACAAATATGAATATTTTAAAATTTTGTTTTAGTCAAGCTGACCCTTGTGAGTGACATAAGTATCATAAATAACAGTGTTTTTATTTCTATAACGTAGTTTATTGCATGTAACTAAAAGCGCAGCTGAAAGAAGAAATAGTATTAGTGAAAATGTTGCAGAAACTGCTGAAATAGTTGTTGTTCGGACACATAAGTCATTTGTAATTCTTTGCCCTTAAAGAAAACACAAATAAAAAAAGTCAATATTTAGTTAGTTTATAACTATAAACTTCAATTGAATAATTTACTATAAATATTTTCTGTAAGCTGATCATCATTTTCTTCTTCCTGTAGAACACGTAAGGATTGAAATAAACTAATATTTTCCGAAAGTGTTGAACCTTCTGAGGTATTATTATTATTATTATTATTAATATTCTTGACATCACGCTTTGTAATGGCTTTTAAATTTCTCCAATGACATGGCTGACCCTAAAAATATTTACATATTAAATTCTTATTCAGAAGAATACTGTTTTTTGTTTTTTTTTTTTAATTATTTTCTTACTGGACATCGGCCATGACACATTCTTACATCACATTCAATATATAGTGCTGGAGAGCCAGTAAATCTAAAAGTTTTCATATAAGCATAGACTTGAGTCTCATAGACACCACTATCAGACCAGCTACCATGAAAACGTGAAATTAATTTATCATCAATAGGACAACCATATTCATCAATTAATTGAATTCGTTTTGTAGCACCATTATGAGCAAAGCAATCATTAATAACAATATCAAAGCCATCTAATAAAAGTTTATATGAAATTTTGGTGTGATTTTCAAAAGAAAAAAACACATATTTCAAGTTGATTTACCATATTTACTTCTCATGTATATAATAAGGGTAAGGGGATCACCAACTCTAACAGGTCCAGTTACACGATTACCAGCAGTCCCATAACCATTTCTTATTTCCATGTAACATTCTGGAGGGCTTAGTGTGAAAACTACTGGATTTCCTGTTGCAACTCTGAAATTAATTGTTTTTAAATAATGAAAAAAAAACACAAACATTTCTATTAACTTACTCAACATCTAAAAATGGAAATGTTACTGTCTTCCAAAAATCGTAACCATATTCACAAGTAACTTTAAAATGTTCATCAAATTCTTCCTCTATAAGTGGATTGTACTGAACTGTTATTGTGTTCCACATAAAATTTTTCTAATAGATTTTAAAATAAAAAAATTTAATTATTTTCTTTTTTGAGATAATATAGGCTAAATTTTTACTGTAGGACTTTTTCTGCTGTCATCATGTAAAGCATTTTTCCCCAAAGTACCACATCGATTGAGCTGTATATAAAATTCATAATAATCACGTCCAGTACCATTTATATACAAACAATCTGGATCATAAGCATAGCCTGAAATAAAATTTATTTTTATTTTAAGGAGTCTTTTCGGCTATAAAATTTGCTTGGTGAAAAATTCCAATTCAAGTCTTCAATTGAAGTCTATATAACTTTCATTTTTAGGCTTTTATTGAAGCTTAATTGCTTTGCATACTTAGTAAAATTTGTTGCTTGACTTTTTCTTTGATAAAAATGATTTATTTTTTTCGTGAGACAAATATTCATTGAATAAAATTTTTTTTTAAGTGAAAAATCAATTTTATGCCTTGCTTTATACCTTTTATAAAGGCTAATAAATAACCAGGAAATTATTACAAGCAAACAGACTGAAGCCAAAAATCTAAGTTTAGGTAGTTAGTAATAACTTGAAAATCATTTTGTCCTGGACTACTTACTGAAAAGCAAATTGTACTTCTTAAAGTGGACTATAATTCTTTATCCTAATGTAATTATTGTTAGTTATTATATTTTATACGGAGAACGGAGTACGGAGAACTTTCTATATAGACTGTTGGAATCGTGTATATGTCAACAGCCTCTAAAAGCCTGTATGTATTTCACATATACTGTGAAATTTTAGATAAAGCAACAATATCAAATTAAAGTCCCATATTGTGATTTGATTGTGAATTTTAAATATAATTTAAGTATTTTAACGAATTTTAATCATATAAATTATATTTTTTGTCTGAAAAACTCTTAAAACTCATAATTCATTATATTTGAAATTATAATCTTTAATTATCCAATCAAAACATTTTAAGAGCCTGTTTAACTAAAATCATTTTTCCTGAAACTTGAAGTAATTTGCTTATAAAAATGAATTATCATTTTTATATTTATCTATTTTTAATATTAAAAATAATATTTTTATTAAAAAAATTACCTGCAGAATAGAGTAATCCTCCAAATGAACCATTAAATCCGACACGTATTTTCATATAATCATCCTGGCATTCAGCCTCAATATCTAATTAAAATATAATAAAGTAAAAGAAGTGAAAATAAAAAATCTATTGCTAAATTTATGCTTAAAATTTGTTTTTACGTTGCACTTTTGTATTGTTAAAGCGTAAATTTTTATTATAATCTCTGTCCCATAAATCTGGTCGCCAGGCATCCAATTCAATGAGATCATTATTATATCCATTAGGAGTATTGATTTCACTTGATGTAGGTGATATAGAACCAGATAAAGATGAAGCGGCTGGCCTTCCTCCGTGAAAAGATGCAATTGGTACATACCCTGATTTGTCAGGCACATAAACTATCTGAAATTTGAATTGAAAAGAGATTTTTAAATCACAATATAAATAATTTCTTTTCTAGGTTGTCCCCTATAATTTCATATTTTCAGGCGCAAGAATAATATTCATTTCCTGAAAGAAATTTCTGACAGTTTCAAAGTCTGCCCCGGGAATATATATTTCTCGTATAAGGTTCTAGCTTTTGGACATTTTTCTCTTTCAGTTTTGCTTCCAATTTAAAAAGAAAATTTCTGCATCTTATAAAAATATTACTAATATCGAAAATTTGGACTGGTATTAACTCAACTTGCTTAAATTATTTATATTGTCAGGTAGAAAAGCATTTCTTTCTTCTAAATTCTTTATACTCAATTTCAATTTTCACTTACTTAATAGCTTATTGCTATGAAACCAATGGATGCAATGATACCAATCTTTCAATATTTTTATTAAATTGAAAGGTAAATATTGTAAAATCCTCCACTACAAATACAAGTCAAGTGTAATTATACCATTGAAAATTAAAATCAAAAGGATTTTTAACAATATTTTTTAATTCCTTTCTTATTATTTATAGCATACATATTTTGCTTGAAGTTTAGAACTAGTTAAATGCTTTTTTCTTGAAGAGTATAGTTAAAAGCTTATCACTTTTTGTGACAACTTTTCTAGGAAAAACTTATTAAAATCGCAGCAGTTTTAATTTTCCTTTGCTTTCAAGTATTAAAATTCAAATGAACTTCTTCCTTTCAACTGACTGAAGTCAATCCCTATTTATCAGTTTAAAACTAAAAAAATTTCATATTACACACAAAAAACTTGAAAAAAAAACGTTAAAGAAAGCAAAAAAATAAAAAAAATTAACATTGACAAGAATTTCGCAAAGTATCAAAGTCAAACTTGAATGCCGTCATACAACAACAAACAGAATCTAAAACGTTTGCGCTGATTTGCAAATAATTACTTGACTTATTTCTAAAATTTCATAATCCTGATATCAAAAGATCAGAAAGTCTTTATTAAGATCTGAGCAGTCATCCAAAAAGATATTAACAAAATCTATCTTTTAGCGCTTATTATATATCAGCTATGGTTATTTTTTTTTTATCTTCAAACAGGACTATGATGGTCAAATTTCTATAAGTGACCGTTAATGATAAAAAAAAATCTAATTCTTGAAGGACATTTCTCTATTATAATTGCTAAATATTACTAAAATAACTTACGGCTTCACGCTCGCTTCCTTCATGGGAGAGTGCTTCATGTGATCTATTATGCTGCTGTGCAGCTAATTTAGCTGCCATTGTTTTCTATATATAAAAAAAAATTTATAACAAAAAAATATGATATTTTAATAATTTTATCAAAATTTTAAATAGTCATTTTTATACTCTACCTTAAGCTTGTTATCGCCAATATTTCCAGCTCTTTTAATAAGTTTTATGGGTGGTGTTGAAATTGTTTGTGGTTTTGTTGGAAATGAAGACATTTTTACAGTACTACGTTCCGTTGAGCTTATATGTCGATCACCCTTACATCGTATAAATGAAATCTAGAAATCAAAAAAAAAAAAAAAAAACAACTATAAATAGACCAATGCATTCCTTAAGCTTACGGTTAACTGAAGCTTTTAGTAATAGTAAATTATAAAAAGAAAATCTTCTTTTTACAATGTAAAAAGTTAGTAATTTGCTGATCAAGTAAGATCAACAACTGATCTTATCATTCCTTGTAAATTGTTAAATAGAATTTTCATATTGAATTCAGTTGAAATTTTGATAGATCAGAAATCTTTGTTGTTGATCGGAAACAGTTGCATTTTATTAACCAATGTATCGAAAGAAATGAACGCTTTAAGAAGTACTTATATTGCATCAGTTATGTCGATATGATACACAAATAAAATAAAAATTAAAATATCGTACGGAAGGAAGAAGTGAAGAAAACTTATCTTACCTGAGTTAATAGAATGCAAGTGATGAAAATTATGCAAGGCATTGGATATTGCACAGGAAGTCTATGTTTTGGCGGCAATTGCTGTGATGATATTATGAATGGCAATGACGTCATTTTGTATCTAGAGAAAAAAATTTACGTTATGCACAATTGAATTGTAAATTTGAAATAAGTTTTTAATGAATTTATATTGAAACAGTTAATTTCTATTTTTTAATTATAACTATCATTTTTTATTATTTTATAATTTTGTATAAATATAACAAAACTTACAACTGTACTGAGCTGACTTCTTATGAATATTTATTGAATGAATTGTAATATTAGTGGAGTGTCGTAAGACAGAAAAATGCCAAAACCTCGGAATCCAGTTCCACCGAATGGATTTTCATGAAATCTTTTTTATTGCATTGCTAATAGCCTAAATAAAAAAGTCTACCCTTCAAAACTTGCCGCTTTCGATTTTTTAATTGTTTAAAGGGGGAGGGGGTATGGTTTAGCACTTTTGAAAAGTCAAATTTTTTTTTTATCTTTTCTTATAGTTTAATATTTCAATATAAAATATATAAATTTGAAGTCGATCCAAGCAAAACTGTTAAAGTTATCTGGTAAATAAGGCCATTCAAAAGGCCATTTCAAAGCCGGTGATCACTGCCATTCCAAAAGCACTTTACCAATTCTCTTCAAACTTGGCAGTTTTCATTTTAAATGAGTACCAAAATTTTTTAAATAAAAAAAAAGTAACCAGAAAACGTTGAGGAAGGATTTAATAGTACTTTAACTAAATTTTAAGTGTTTTCGATTTCAGGTAATTTCCAGCTGAGATGAGATGAGCTGAGATACTGCTATTTTTCACTAAAAATTCCGCCATTTTGTAAGTGGAAAACCCCCTTAATGTAAAAAGAAATTATAAAGCTCAACGTTAGGGGAAGGTATTTTTTATGTAGAAAGTGTGTGTTTGAAGAGAATTGGTAAAGTGCTTTTGGAATGGCAGTGATCACCGGCTTTGAAATGGCCTTTTGAATTTCCTTATTTACCAGATAACTTTAACAGTTTTGCTTGGATCGACTTCAGATTTTGGGATTATATTTCTGAAATATTAAACTAAGAAAAGACAACAAAAAAATTCGGCTTAAAAATTTTATTTAATATTGACCAAATCAGCTACTACAAAAATTCCAATTAGGATCTTAATTTTTACTCTGATCATAATAAAAATATTTAGACTCTGAATAGAAGTGCATTTAAACTAAACAGGTTTTCTTAGGATTCATCATGGTTGATTTTTTGACAAAATTTAAATGGAATACTTTCTATATTTGAATATGAAACATTTGAGAAGGCAGATTGATTGGTAAGAATAAGCTCAAAGAAGCCGAATATTGGACCAAATTAAAGACTTACCCATTTGATCTGTATACTCACTCATTTGAACAAGAACTGAGTTAAGCCAATCATCATCCTATTGTAAACAAAATCATTTTTTAACTACAGAGCTAGCAATCTTGACAGAGCATGCAAATCAATTTGTAAATTCCTTAATATTCTCAATTGGTCTACAGACATTTCAAAGAATATCTTCGCAGAGATAATGAAGTCAGCAACTGAGTAGTATAGATTTTGTCGAATGATTTCAGAGACACATACTTAACTACTATTTACATAATGCTCTACCAACTGCCACCAAAAAGAAAGGGAAATTAGTACCTCAAGATGTGACAAAAGAACTAAAGACTATAATCTTACCTAAACATGTCTGTCAGAGAGCACAATTAGATTGTTGTGCACATTCTATTCATAAATTAATCAAACAAAACAAAACCTAGATACACGGATTGTCTAAGCCAAATAATTCTATCTAAAAACAATGTAAGAAGCCTTGGATGCTTCCATATAGGCTGGAACGCGAAGATTAATATATTAATATTTGACATTATATAGGATAACGTAAAGTAGTATCCAATCTAATTTTTATTAAAAAATTAAAGTTTATTCCTTAATTTTGCATCGCTAGAAAAGAGTCTCAATATATTGCAACAAAGCAGCTCATTTTCGTTCCGGTTGATGTATTTAGCGTTACGCTTTTCATTTTCGTTTAACAACTACATTTGATATAATATGAGCCTTCTTTAGGTAAAAACCTAAAGTTTTCTGCCAATCTTCTGCTTGAATTTAATCAATGAAATATTGCTTCATTTTCTAATTTCTGGAAATATTTTGAATTATTAAAAACTTAGATCATACGTTATACCTCTCATTCTTCTAGTTCTAACAAGTTGAATGAAAAACCAATCCTCTGGTAGTATAGTTAATAAAATATTGCCTGACTCTTTAAAACATAACAACACAAAATTTAACAATATTTGTAAATTATGAAATATTGTGCACTGAACCGATAAATAAAATTGAATGAAATAGATTCCAAACAACAGTAGCCTTAGATATTAACGGCTATAATATTTTGCTCAGTATCAGTTATCTTTCGATCCAATTTAGTTCTTCCATTTTTTTTCTTTTTCACAATTTAAAAGAATTTTCTTCCCATCATTACTCCCAACAATAAACCTTAAAATGAACATTTTTCATATATCTTCCTATTGTCCATTTCCGACCAAGTCAAGATTAGATTCACGATTCTTTATTTGAAAGTGATATTGCCTGGAAGTTAGTTAACCGATATCAGTTGCCTTGATCTACAGCTAAACTGTAAAGTTATACACGAGCTTAGAAGGTTATTCCACTTGGCTAGGGGATTATGTAATTAAATTTTCAAATGATGCTCACTACATAAATATTTTTAATAATTTTACTGAAATTCGTTTTATGATTGCAATAATTGTTTACATTAAGTAAGGTTAATATAGCAATAAGATATTTCGGACGTGCGTTTAATTGCACTTAAAATTAGAAAAATGGACAATTTTTGAGCCTTCTTTTAATAGTTTCCGTGGTGTTGTCCTCTAATAAACTATTATGAGACTATTATTATTTAAAATAAAAGAAGAATAATCAAATAATAGAAACTGTAGAAGAAATATTCTTATTTTATAATTATTGAAGGACATTAGTTTATTCAGGGAGTATATAAAAACATAATTCTATAACATCACGTGATCTTAAATTCAATTATTGATTCGAGGACTTTTTAGTGCATCTGAATAGAATCTATTTATTTGACTAAAGTACATGAAATGGTTAATTAGAAAGATTTGAAATTGTGATAAGTTCTTCTTAATTGGAAAAATAATAAAGATAAAGCAATTAATTAAGAAGAAAAATATTTTTATAATATGTTCTGGAAAAAGAAAATACATTCTCAAAATTTTTTGTTCAGTTCAAGATTTGGCAAAGATAGCACTATAAGAAAAATTTAATAGAAAAGTGATGTATCCAAGCGTTCAAAAATTTTATAACAATAATTACCAAAATTGTGTATACAAGCATACTACGTGCATTATAAGTGCATCACAACTCAACACTAATAATAAATTAATATCATTAAGATTGTACTAGCCATAACCTAATGAGGATGTTTTTAAAAAAAAAAAAAAAAATTATAAATGCATGTAAGTGTCTTCGGATTCCATTTGAAAATTCAATACTAAAGTGGTTTCAATATATCCCTCAATTTTGAATTTTATGAAATTAATTTATCGTATTGCAAAATAGAGGTACTCATCAGACCTCTACGAATTTCTTTAGTTTTGCTCTGACTAAACTTCAAGCTTGTAAACTAACTAAAATATTTGTTGTAAAATTTTTACCACAAACACAAAATTTTTTACCTAAACTAAAAAATCAATTATGCACTTCAGTACATTAGATGTATGTCAAATAATCCTGATTATCATAAATAAAAATAAATAGATGACTATATTTTTAAATATTTTCAGCTTCTGTTTTTCATGTGTAATCAATTTAGCATATTTTGGGAGTTAATTATCAAAACAAAGGTCTTCAAAGATCAAGTATTAGCTACCTCAATTAAATTTCATTTTTAATTAAAATATTTAAACTTCTATTCTATGAACGAAAAAAGGAAACTATAGTAAAAAAATACTAATGAATTCACAGAATGGGCTAAATATATATTTCTTTTTATATACAAGAGATTATGAAAATGTTTTTGTAATTTAGTGAAAATATTAATATGAGCCTTAGGTAGTCTGCTTAAATTTAACACTAGTTATAGTTTCAATATTGTAATAAATATCCTTTATTTCATACTCCTCTGGCTTTGTGCTAGACTTTTAATATGTAGAAAGTTAGAATTAGAATGAAAAAGTTGAATTTTTAAATATATATGCCAAAAGTTGACATTTTCATTCTCATTCTTATCTTTCACGTAATTAGAATCTAGCTACCATATTTTTTACCATATTTTTATCGAGCTGTCAGCGAACGAACCGTTTTTTTAGCTATGAAACAAATTATGCATTCATTTCAGATCAGTACGAGAAAAAAAGAGAGATTAGAAGGAATTAAATTAAATTTGACTTATAAAATATAACTTTTTCTATTTCATGTGTTCTCAAAAGTATAACTCAACCCTAAATGTGAACATGGCTTTTTGACTGTTTCTTTCAATTTTTCAAGAAGTGATTCATTTTTATTATTTGATTTACAGTCACAGCACAATAAATTCATAAAATAATTGCTTTGATCATTTTTATTTACTTTAGAACATAGTTTTTCATTCTTTCATATTATACAAATTAACCAAATTTTCCTTCTAAAACTTTTTTACAACTTACGAGTATTTAAAGTAGAAATATTAAGTAATATTTTACCACTATTGGGCGTCGTGAGATTATAATTCATAAATCAGTATGTATTTAATTTATTATTTTTAATGAAGTTTTCCAGGGAGGATATAAATGAATTGTAACATATTATATTTCATGCAGTAATAAAGGACACCCCACATTTTTATTTTTTGTGATACTAAATTGAAAATGAAAAGCATTATTTTAATATTAATCTTGTCCGTTTAGTTCATTGAATAGATAAAAATCTATTTTGTTAAAAATTTTACCAATATTACATTGAATTTATCTTTCTTGGTCATATTTATATCCTTTTTTCAATATTTATGTTACAGTAAAATTATAGAGTTCATCTAAAATTTCGCTATTTCCTTCTTTAACTCCACTGCATTCGTGAAGTGGGAGTTAGTTGAATAACCTACACCAATTTTTAAACATATATCCAAGCAGTTTATTTCTTCAATCAGATCTCAAAGCTCATTCCAAAATAAGTGAAAATCCGGTTACAAAATTCTAGAACTTGGAACGGGTTAACTTTTTGCTAAAAATCAATATAAAACTTTTTTTCAACAAATTGCATTGCCATCAGAGTAGTTTATGGTTCACCAATTCACTTCATAATAGTTTATCTTAAAGTAAGTGAGAGTTTAATGGCAAGATTTGTCTACATTCGTGCCCAGAACTAGGAAATTTGACAAAAATTTTTCTAATAGATTATACTCTTACACAAGTAGTTTGTGTAGGGAAATACTTCTAACATCTATCACAAGTCTCTACATAACAAAAAGCAAGCAAAATAAAAATCTATAATAAAACATTGTGACTTAATGATTTGATTTTGTAGAATACAGCAAGGAGACATTGACAAGAGAATTACTTTATTTAAAACCAAAAATATTCACGCTATTAAATATTAAAACAAATCAATTTTGATTTAGTTTTGGAAAAAAGGACTTTTTGAAGTTATTACTTATTATTTTCTTACGTCATTAAAAAGAGTTCTAGTGCTTTCATAATTGTTAGTAATCTTCTTACCTTTTTTTGAAATTAATATTTTAAAATAAAAATAAAATTGAAATTGTGAATATTTTTTACAACATCAAATAAGAAAAATAACAAAATAAAAAATATCATACAGCCAAGAAGAAGCTACTACTAACTAATACCACCGGCAGAAAAACAATTTTTTCTTTCTTTTTTAGTTACAAGGAAGTTAAGTTAATTCGAATTATTAAATTGCAGTTATAAATAACCGTTAAAATCACTTCATTTCTTACTATATACACACATTATTAAAGCCATTAAATTAAGTCACTTGTCACCTTGTCTATAATGTTGGAATCAAAAGAGCATAACACTGTGCAATGAATGTCATCACGAGACCATCGAACCGTTTACTTCAATGCGATAAAATTCTTCACGCACCAATCGTGTATACACGTCGTGTTGTACTGTCCATCCGCAATTCCGTGGTCAGTTTCACTTTTAACACTTCCTTTTGTTTTTCTTATTAGTATATATTATTTTTTTTTTTTAGTTATTGTTGTTTTTATTTTAATTATTCAACAATTGTTTTACTTAACCTTGAGTTGTCGGTAACATAATTTTCACTTTCAATTATTTAAATTGCATAATCAGCACAAAAAATTTTTTTGTTAGAATAAAAAAACTATAAATTAATTTATATAGATCATAAAAAATATTACAATTTTATTTAATATTATTCTATAAAAGAAAAACGATTTGTTGTTAAATTCAAATGCGGTTTTTTTTCGTAAATGAAAAATTTTTAAAGATAGAATCAATGAATTTTGTTTGCACTCCTTGGACGATGAAGTTACTGTGAAGCGAAGCGCAGAGCAGAACAATTTATATAAAGATGGATCTTTCAAACCATGTCTAAGAATTGAGCGTCTTTTTTTACTATCGATGCTATTACTATACTTTGTGTTTCACTACAGTCATAATTGCGTATAAGAAGGAAATGTTACGTATTTACAAAAGATAACTTTTTGCTACTTCTTTTTTATTACTACCATAGTTCTTATTTAAAAATTTTGCAGTTTTAATTATAAAATTTATTAAAAATTATAAATAGAAAATGATGAAAACTTTAATTCATAGAAAATCTAACAAAATTACATTAAGAACAATAAAAACAGCAATTAGAGGTGTTATACAGATAAAACATTTTAACATTATTTTTGGCTTTTTTTCTAGTTAAACGTGCTGTGAAATCGATTTAAATTTGATGAGTTAATAATCTTAAGAACAACAATTTTGTAACCAATTTAAATTTTTTTTTTTGTTTACGGCATTTTTTTGTTGTTGTTGATTTTTTATAATAATTGTAACAGACCAATATGTAGATATATACCGACATTTTATTGACACGATGAACTTTAAACTAACCATATGATTGGATAACAGGAAATTTTTTGTTGTTTGTTTTTAAGTTTCGCTATGCCCTAAAAACATTGATTAATAAAGACAAAAAGAATCTTTTAGTCAATAACTTAGCATAGGTAAATTCTCTGTCTAATAATTTAGCTAACCATAAAACTGTGTTAAACTGGAGTAAATATAAAAAAGAATTGTTCTATTCTTAAATTTTAAGGTCAGGGATGCACTTTAAAGAGAGAAATTACTATACAATGATATAGTTTTTTTTTTAATTTTAAATTTTGGTCTTTTCATAGAATAGAAGCTTAAATATTTTAATTGAAAATGAAATTTAGTTCATTTGGCTAATATGACGTCACATATTTATTTTTATTTAAATTTTATTTATATTATTTTTATTTTTTACGTCAAATCTTGTGAGCATTTTTTGACTTACATCTATAGCACTGAAATGCATAAAAGATTTTTCATATTTATGATTACTGTAATTCCAATTTATGTTCCTTGATTTTAGGTAAAAGCTTTGCAAATACTTTTATAAATTATTTTGCAAACTTAAGCTTTAGCTTTCATCATAGCAAAACTATGGAAATTCTAAGAGCTCTCTCTATTTTGCAATAGGATAAATTAATTTAACAAAATTAATAATAAAAGGGCAATGATTAATTTTAATTATATTTTACAGTTGAAAACAACGTTAAAGCCATTATCTAAAATGAAAGAAAAAAATTTGCTTCTACTCAAGGGTGTAAAAGGGAAATTTATCCTAAATTTTTACCTCAAGAGGTTTCAAAATAAGTTTCTCGATATAACATGACTGTTGGAAAGTAAAATAGGTCTATAGTACATTGTAATGGGTCCTGGAATCCAAATGGATCTGGAAAATATTGTTACCAAAATATTTTGCAGAACGTTTCCCTGCTGTCAAATCTATACCAAAATTATTCATTTAATATTTGAACACAGTTTAAAATTTGCAAAATTAGTTTTATATTATCTGATTAAGTGTGTAGTGCCTGCTAGCTAATTGCTAATCAAACTGTAAAATATTTTCATTCAATATGGCTTAAAATTCTTTTGGATAATATTTATTACTGTCAAATTCATACAAAGTCTTCCATAATTCGAATACAGGTTTTACATAATATAATCATGTCGTCCAATCCAATATTGTATGAAAATATTGGAAGATTAAGGAAATTTTTCAAAACTACATGCATTATTGCCAATCAAGTTGTAAACTTAAAAATATTTAAAGCGTTTGTGATCTGTGAATTGCAATTTCGCAATTTTTTGACCTTATTGGCATTAGTACCATTTTATGGCAAAAGTCTGTATACAATTTTTAAAAACATGTATACAGGGAAATTTGCTTAATTATTGTAAATTTACAGGTTGTCCAACAAAATAAAATTTAGTTCCTACATTATTTTACCTTTAATTATGTTATTTATCAATTATTCAAACTATCATTTGTTTTTATTTTGTCTTTTTGTTATTTAATTAAATTATAAAAACACTTTTAAAACTCTTTTGGCACAATTAAATTATTTAATGTTATTATTTAAGTCACTAATTTTGACATTTCCATCATATGTTCTAATGCAGATTATCATAGTTTGTGGAGAAGCTTATTTTTGAACGGGAGGCTAATACAGTGTATTAAACATCTGTGGAGAAAGGCTACTAAAAGCTCGTTATTTTTTTTATCCATAATAAGTTTTGTCAAACCATAAAAAGTTTTGCTATAAGCTATAGGGTTTTCTTTTTCTAAAGATGATAATATTGAAAAAATGTTCAATAACACAGCACCATTAAATAAGAATGAAAAGAACAAAGCAAAAACATAGCAACAATCAATTTTTTGATGAAATTATCCACTTTGAATTAAGAACATCAAGTAAAAGCTTAGTCAAATCATATATGATACCAATTCTTTTTGTAGGATCACTTATGAAGGTTTGATATATCTAATAACATTATCATTATTGTTGATTTTTGCTATTTTTTTTTCGATAGTATTTTGAAGGATACTTATTTCTATCCACTTAAATTTTAAAGAAATTTTTAAATTTATAAAAGCTTAAATTTAATTATTTGTAACTGATATTAAACTGGTATACTCTTTTTCCGTAAAAAATTAATCCTGTTTAGAACTATAGTTTTTTATTTGTTTGAAACAGTTTCTTCTTCAAATTTATTAAATATAGTTAAAAAAATAAAAGAAATATAACCAAGCTGGAAGCAATTCATGAATTCGAAAAACTGAAATATAAAATTTAAATAAATATTTTTTTTAATACATCGTCATCTCCTAATAAAATTGCCATCCGTTTTGTTTTCAAAATAAATATTATTATATTATTAAAGGAACAAAATATTAAAGTAACGTTGAAAAACGGTGTTTGATAAATAAAGTTGATTTTCCAAAAATAGAAAATATTTTTAAGTGATGTGTAATATTTTTGAGCTTTGATTTCACTTTCACTTGTGATATAGCAAACAAACTGTTAAGCAAATAAAACAAAAAATACAAACTTATATGTTAACTTTTTTATTAACTATATTTACTTATAATAAATGGTTTCATGAATACTCTAATTGGTGGCTTATGACAACAATTTGGTAACTTAACTTTGGTCATAGTTTCATAAACTACTTTCCCTTTAGGGTTCATAATTTTAACAGTAAAAGTATTCATTTTCATCCCTTGTGTTTCTAAGCCTAATGGTTCGATGACAAGAGGAAACTTTTCATATGATTGGGTATCTAGATTATTCTTTGAACAATTTACATAGATTGTACCAATTATCATGAAAGCTACAACCGTATATAATAATTTATATTTTCTGTAAAATATTAATTTTAAATAATTTTTCAATTTATAAAATAATTAAATTTAGTGTTCAACCTATTTGCCTTTGTAAATTTCAATATTGTTACAGATAATGCTTTTATAACCAAACAAGAAACAGTTGTAATCCATAAACTATTATTATAAGTTTTTAATTTGATAATTGAAAATTTAATTTGATATATTCGAATTTTACCTCAATATTTCAAAAAATATTCTGACAGTCGAAATGTAGTCAGACTTAAATGATGTATTTTCATTTTCTGTTGAATGGCAACCACAAATGGAGCTATAACTACCACCACAACAGTACTTGGAATTTTTGTTCATAATGGCCGAAAATTTTTTCATACACAGCTAGGCCTTCATAACGTGATTTTTATTTTTAACTAAAGGAAAAGTCAAAGCTTACCTAGTTAAAGAAATTTGAAAGATTTGACTCAAATTTTTGATTAATTTGAAAATTTTATGTAATTTTTATTTAATTTAATGAAAAAATTTCACATAATTTTATAAACTTAAAGAAAAAGAATATTTCAGATAGGTAAATTCCTTGTTGACATAATGTAATAAAAAATATTTATTATAAATATTGTTAGTAAAATTAGGAAAGAAAAAATTTTTGGTTTTGCCGACAATGGTATCAGTGCTCTTCTTAAACTCCAAATGGTGGATATTGCTTCTCAACATTCAGATAAAGCCAATTTAAAAATAATTTTTTATATACAATAATGTTGGCTTTTCTAAGCTAATTTTTTGTTCTTTTTTCCTTGTATTTAAAAAATAAAAATCAAACTCTTCTTAGAATTGTAAGATATAACAATTCATAAGTCATAAATAATAATAAAAATAAACACTTAAAATATGCAAAAGAAATTCAATCATTCTTTTCATACTGTTAGCTTTTAGTTTATCCTTTTAACGATTTTATTCTGCTCATACATTTAATAATATGATAACTATCATATTTCTTCCCACTTACTTAGTGAGCACACAAAATTTGGGACTGCCAACATGCTGGGTTTGAAATAACCTTTTCCTGTACAAAATATTGTGATTTGGGCTTATGATTAAAGTTCATGGCTTTCCTTGGTGTAGCTTCGGTGGGCCATTATGCCCGTGCTATAAAAATCAAGACAAACATCATTTTAATTATAAGTTGTTGTAGGCCTCTTGAGTAGACCTTCCCCCTTTTAATAATACATAAAAATTATAGACTATTAATTAAAAAAAAAACAAGTCCTTTATTTTTATGTCTCAAAATGGTATAAACCTTTGATAGAACATTTACAAAGCGTCAAATAATTGAATATTATTGAAACTGAGTTAATAAAGATCAGAAAAAATGTTTAGTGCATTTTTTTTTGTCTATTTTTGTCAGTTTTTGTATCATTAAACCACAAAAGCTTAGAAATAATTAAAAGTAAACAATTTTTTTGTGAATAAACGAAGCATCCATTGATTTTAAACTTCATAAATATGTAAAAAAAATTAATTTTAGACAATTTTTGTGATTTATTTAAAATTTTTTGTTTATGTTTTTCGTCAAAATTTTAATAAACACTAAATGAAATACTATCCGTACTAATTGATATTATTTAAATTTAAAAAAACAAATGGAAAGTGATTGTTTTGAGTCTAATTTATTCAAAAAATTAACCGACAACCATATATGTACCTGTGAAAATATAACGAAATGTAATTACACAGATACAGAAAAAGATCCTGTTGAAGTCTTTGGAGGTTTTACAACCACTTTTATTGGATTATTAGCGTAAGCTTAATTTTATATTTGAAAAGTATAAAAAAAACCAATACGTAATTATTTAAAACTACACCACAGCTCTTGGTTACTTTTTTTAATAGTATTTTGGTACCAAGTTATGGAATTTACAAGTTTTCTTATTTTCTCGGTACTAACTGCTGACAGGTAAATTAGAGAAAGAAAAAAACAAATAAAATAAAAATAAAATAGTATTTTTGTTTAGATACGTTCAAAAATTTGTTGTCACCATAGTAATTATTATTTTGAGTGTAATTATATGTCATTCAAATATGAATAATATGAAAAGAGGCAAAAGTTGCAAGAGTACAATAGGTAAAATTTTATTTCAAAATAAATAAAATTTATTTAGCTTAAATCTTATTTTTGAAGGAACTGTTAACAAAAATTGTTTCCAACCTTTAAAAGCTAAACTTGCAAAAAAAATTGACACAGCAAATCTATCAACCGAAAATGAGACATTTACTGCTTTCATTTTGAATTCAAAAGGAAAAAAAGTATACGAAACTGTGGCAAATATTCAAATACAGTCGTCTGATGTGAAACCTGTAGTTCTTTTGTCAATGGATGAATTTCCCTTAGATAGTTATTAATATTTATTGAATTATTATTATTTAATTAATTTATATTTTATTTAAAAAAAGCTATTATGAAAAGAAGAAAAATATTATCTGAATTATGTTTATTCATATAGAAAATTTTAGCCAACTTCTGCATTTACATAAAAAATTTTGACCACTTATTAACTTGACTACTTAAATCTACACATTTGATGTCAATACATATTAAAACCTCATTTATTTCTAAGTAGAATATTATAAATTGACATTAATAATTCAGATAAAGCAACTAAAATGGCGGAAAAAAGAAAATTTACAAAATTTAGTAAAGTGAATAAATCTGAGCTATGTTTATCTTCGAAAATTTATTGCAGTACAGTATTATTCTTTTAAGCCCTGTCCAGACCAATGCGTTTTTAATGCGCACGACGGACAAGGTTGTAAAACGGGTGATGGATTTGCTCTAGCCATGGCTATATAGAACAAAAATTTTTGTTTCATAATGGTAAAAGGACACTATGGCCCTCAAAATTTTTATTGTGCTTGAAGTTTTTGTTGTATCTTAAACCAAAAAGGTACACCAAAAGTTTTGAAGGCTACAGAATACTTCTCTAAAAGTAATAAAATCATTACTTCCTATCCCTTTTAATATAAATACAACAAAAATTTCAAATACAACAAAAATTTCCAGAACTAAAATTTCAAGCACACCAAAAATTTTGAGGGCCATAAAGTGTCCTTTTACCACTACATCAAGTCATCAAACATTTCCACTACAATTTGTCTGATAAATATTCCTTGTCAACTTTGTAACAAGACGAAAATTTTCATGTAAGCAAAGTAAAGAGAATTTAATAAACAAAAAATAATAAACTTTTCCAAGTATGTACAACAAAATCAACAAAGAATGAAATGTCAACTTTATATAAATGCGAAATATAAACGTAAAGCTAACTAACGGTAAGATCATCTGATGATCTATTTTCCTTGCATTGTGCCATTTTTTATTTAGAAATTTATGAATTTGAGATTTTTAAATAAAAGCAAGCAAAAAACCTAAACTTTAAATACAATGAAAACTCTATAACACATAAAAACATTTCTTTGCATTCTCTTCCATTTTTTCATTTTGGTATAAGCTGACCTCATTTTACTCTGAAAATTAAGCTTTGTTTTGTTTAAATACTCTAATTTAATTCTTTCAATTAAATAAAAACAAACTACCCCAAATAAAACAATAATTTTTATACTATCTAAAAGTTTTGCTATTGACAAATCCAACTTCACAACATTGTTACCAAAACTATCCACTTTGGTTTTTAATCTTACTTAACTAACTTGAATTTTGAGAAATGTTTTCTTCTAATTTACAAGCAATTTAGTTTAAATTAATTATTGTTTTGCATTTAGATTTTATGACAAGTTTAACCATTTATGCTTTGACTAACTAATTTTAAAACAGTCTTTAAGGAATTAATTTAAGGTTACAAGTTTTATTTAAAAGGTTTAATCAACCAGGCTGAAAGACATGTACATCAAAAATATTTTAAAAACAAGGAGTATATAAATAAGAACAATCCATTTTGTATAAACCTAAAAATTTATGGTTTAAACATTTCTGAAAATGAGAGTAATTGATCGTTTTGAGTTTTTTAATGATTTAACTAAACGTGTTTAGATCATAAATAAATTTTTTTCATCAGTTTAACGTTTAGTAGTGTATATCTGATATTAGTAACCTAAAATGGATACAACGGCTATTTTTGCCAATTTGATTTTCTATAAGTAGGGGTTAGTTTCACACCTGATAATAATCACTGTTAAAATATTACCTCTAAAGTCACGCTTATACCATAATTCAACTTTTAATTATACTTTTCAGTCGGACTTTACTGATTTTACTATTAGATTTCGTAGTGTATTATTATTTTTACAATTGCTAACTGCTCTCTAAATTTTTTGATAAATTTTGTATTCTTCAAATGTTTGTGCTTAAGCTTTTTTTGTTTGTCGTTTCTATTCTGATCATTGTATAAATTGTTTAAATCTTTAGCTAAGAAATTATGAAAAATTTAAGAAATTTAAATATTTAACCAGATTAATATTAGTATAAAAAGCACTAGTGGATAGCTTGCAAAAAGGGTATTTATGTGCTACAAACCCACTTGTTAAGTCAGAAAAGTATCTCTACTTTCAGAAAAAATACAACATCAATTAGAGATATGAGCGAAATAAACTCCAGTATCACTAGATTTCACTTTTTTCCAGAGAAATTTCTATAGAATATATAGAAACAAATTTTTTAAAGATTGCATCAGCAATAAATAAATAATATTTGTAATATGCTAGCGATATTTTGAAGAATTTCATCATTTTTATCCTCAAAAGTTACACATTGTATTGTTATATTCATAAAACACAGCTGACGAGTCTAAAAAAAATAAAATAACGTAAAAGCTTGTCCCGGTAATATTATCCGTTTCAAAAATTTAAGTAAATTGTCAGATATCTACTTAAATTCATGCTTTTAATCACCGGCCATGTTTGCACTTTTCCAAAGATTGTATATCTATTTTAAATTTTTGTATAATTGGTGGATAAGATACGCACTTTTATTTATTGTAAAGCTGCTCCGTATAATCAGAGAAAGGTAAACAGTTATTTCTGCGTCATTCTCATAGAATCAACGCCTATTTTTCAAGAAATATTTATTAACGTGAGTGGCTTATTACGTACGAGTATATATGTATATAAAAAATGCTCAAGAAGGAACTCTCCAATTAAATTAACCAGTAAACTCTAACCGAATTTGTTGTTTTCCAATTTTAAACTTTTAATGAGAATTCAAATTTGAATAATTCAGTTTTGAATAACGCAGAATAAGTGAAAAATATTATGTTTTTAAATAAATATTTTAAAAATACGTCCGGCAGCAGGTACCGCACAAGCAACTTCTCTTGAGAAAAAATTTTTTTTTTAATGTTCCGATACCTCGAAAATCATTCGACACTACAATATATATAGCACTATATCTATTCAGACTAGACAAATACATAAGCATTTCGATAAATATCTATTTTAACTCTACGAATCCATACTTTTAACTTTGATGAAGCTCAAAATTAGAAAATAAAAACAACTTTTCAACATTGCACAATATAAATTTATAATCATCTATATGAAACCCCGCTCAAAACTAAATTTCCTCCAATTTGAAGAATTTAAAAAAAAAAAAAAATGACGCATGTGAGGTCCGCCATCTTGAATTTTTAAAAACTCATAAAAGATTCAAAATCAACACCTTCGAAAACACCCATGACCCATGTACCCCTCGATACTTATTGTTAGAATATGAAGGTTACATAACAATTTTTGTTGCATTCTTGAGAAGGTTAGTTTTTTATTCATAAAAAACGAACCGCTGGGCCGATTTTGCTCAGACTCTTTTTAGATCTAACAAGTCATGATATGCTGTATTGATTGATATGGTCGAAAACCTAATTTGGTCCAGAGTAGTTCTTTAGTAATCGAATCTCACTTTTGCGGGCTTAAAAAAGTCAGTTTTTTATCAATAAAAAACATACTGCTGGAACTACTTAGCTCAAACTCCTTTCAGATCTAAGTCATGATGCGGCGTATCGATTGATATATATAAGACATAATTTGCTCTAGTAGTTTTTGAGAAAACGAATCTCATAAAAAAGCTCACAGCATACATACGCACACACACACAGACAGACATCACTCTAAAAATGATTGCAAATGATTCTCCAGGTCTTGAAACGTAAAGAAAACACAAAATTTTTTATTTCGATTTTCGGACCTATTATAATAACTTCTCAAGAGAAGTTAATTAAATAAAAACAAAATTTAGTTTTAATGTTTTCAGATTTTAACACATACACTGCCGATAAACTGGATAGGTGCACTTTATATTTTTCGGAATAATGTAAATAAAGACAGATATGGAACAGTTGGGACACATAGTAATTACCCATTACTAAAACACACTCATACCATATATTTTTTTTGCCATCAAATTTATAATTTCTAAGAAAAATTATATTTTGTGGAGAAGAGGTATAAAATGCTAGTGCAACAGGATAGGTGTACTGGTTAAAAATTGGTTTTTGGCAAGTAAATTTTATAAGAAAAGTGTTGTAATTTGTGTAGGTTGCGGAAAAATAAAAATTGTGAATCAAATGGGTAGAAATAAATACTTGTCTCAAGAAGAAATTGGAAAAATAAAAGCCTACCACGAACAAGGCTTAAAAGGTAGAGAAATAGACGAAAAAACCGGACGTAGTCCGAACGTAGTGTGGAATTTTCTACGTGATCCTGAAGAATATGGGAAAAAATTCAAGGGCGGAGTAAAAACAGCGACCACGGAAAGACAAAGGAGGATAATTTTGAGACTAGCTTCCAATTCTACCATGTCTGCCGTCCAAATAAAGGTCATTGCGGGAACATCTGCTAGTGTTTCGACTATTAGGAGAGTAATAAGTAAAAGCTCCAACCTGCAGCGAAGACATTTAACACGAAAACCACTTCTAACCATACGACACATAGAACAACGGCTTGAATTCGCATGTCAGCATATGACCTGGGAGGCCGAATGGAGGAAGGTAATCTTTTCAGATGAGGAAAGGTTCATTTTAGATGGCCCCGATGGATATTCATATTACTTTCAGGATTTACGGAAAGAGCAACTATATTTGTCACGCCGTCACAGCAGAGAAGGTTCTGTAATCGCGTTTTGAAAGTTATTTAGCGAATTTATGTCTACATAGAGGTCTAGAGAGAAAGTTAAATACTATAAATTCATACAAAAGAAGGAGGTCAATTGAAATCAAAAATATTATTTTATATAAGTTTTGTATAAAATATTTTTATGATATGTCATGGAGCTTGTCAAAGTTATAGTCCGTGGTTCATGATTTGCAAGCTTTAAATAATTTTCTAAATTCCTATTCTGAAACACTTAATCCTGGAACCGGATTGAAAACTCAAGGAAAATTATTTTTCTTAATATGAATCAGCGGCTATGAAACTATGCAATTATTTTTTTTTGTAAATAATGTTAAATTTGGTTCAAAATGGGATATACAAGTGCCTCTTTGCTTGCATATTCCAAAAACTTATGTTTCAAGAAAAATCTAAATTTAAAAAAAATAATAAACCATACTTATACATTAATTACATTTCGACAATTTAAAAACTATGGACAGCAAAAATAAATTATAAAAAGTTTTAACCAGAGATAAAAAATTTTCATATTCGAAATGTAAGTTTTTAGAACAATCAGAAAGGTGAGCATGAAGGTGAGTTGAAATACAGTTAAAAATTTTTGAGGTTGACCAAAGTCTTATATATCAACTTTAAAAGTATTTAACTGCTGGGATCTGTTTTGCTTTCCTTTGAAATTTATGATTATGCTTTTTAATTTAGGAAATTCTCAGTTACAGGATCATTTTTACAGTTTTTATTTTATTTGTTCTTTTATTAAAATCTTGAAATTTGTGTAAATATAAAAAACGAGGGTTAATTTTATTAAAATGGAGTAATATTAATTGAAATTGGCAATAATAATTTTGTTTATAGTTGAGTAAAATCAAATACTGCGAAAGCTGTTATGAAAATATTTAAAACTGTAACAACAAATATTCCAATAATACTATAATTATTAACCCTATTTGCTTTACGTATTTCTTTTTTGTCCATTATATTGTATTTTGAATTTAAGATTAGTAACATACCAACAGCTAACTATAAGAAAAAAATCTTATTAAATTGAAATATATATTATTAAAACCTTCTTACCTGAAAAGTGATACTAACTCCGACTAATGATAAAGAAAAATAATAGTAGGGATGACGCTTTTCTGTTTCAAGAATATATCGTAGTTGGCTGGCATTAGCAGATAATAAAGCAATATCCATCATACCTTGTGCTATAGTCTTCCTTTGTTGATATAAATTAGCATCTGGCAATCCTACTGGATTTATATCAAATATACCATGATTTAAACTTGGAAAATGCGATGGTCTGTTATTTGTTATACGTGGACCCAAAGCATTTTGGAATATTTATGGGTATTTCAGAATCCCTTCGAGGAACTTCTGTGAAAAATCCATCATCAACTCCTGATGTAGGTGGGACTGTGGTTTCGGGCTCATTATTTGAATCTATGAGAAAATTACAAATTAAAATTAAATAAATTAATTAAAATTTACACTTTAATTATTTTACCTGGAGATTCTCTTTCATTAATGACTTCAGTTTCAAGAAAAGGATTAGCATCTTCTTCGCCTGTGACTATTTTAATTTCACTATGATGTTTCTGCTAAAAAATTTAATTTTATCAAATATTTTTAAAAAAAGTTTTAGTAATTTGTTTGTTTTAGGGTGTCCAAAAAATTTCAGTAGATTCATATAAAGTCTAGACAAGTGTTGCCTTATAATAAAGAAATCTTAAGTTTTATTGCTAGCAAATATTTTTTTTTAACAGTGAATTTAAAAGTGATACTCAAAATTACAGTTGTTAAATAGAGATGTCCTTTTAAATTACACATGTGATTTTCATAATGTCCCAAACAACAACTACTGAATTCCCCTGATTTGGTCCCCTGTGATTTCCCTTCCTTTTCGAATCAAAAAACCACTGAGAGGAAGGCTTTTCAGCAACCGATAGGAAATAATGAAAAAATCGAAGATGGCGCTAATGGAGATACCGAAAATCAAGTTTAAAATATGTTTCGAGGACTGCATAAAGTGTTGCTATATGGTGGAAATATCAGTGACAGTTGAGCAACAGAACAACAATAACAATTGACAGCCGAGTGCTAAGAGCGCCACATAGCGATCATTCCGCGAACTTTTTGACCAAGGTAGTATATAATACTAAATACATTAGTTGCACTAATGAGACAGTCCCTGAACACAAAAAATAGTACATTAGTTATTAAGGACATAGCCTTTTACCACTGGACCTCGGCTACCCAAGAAGCCCACCTTCAAACAATGAATGAAAAAATTTGAACACAATCTGATATTTTCTCAATAAGTTACACTGAAGGTACTGACACTACTTTTGCTATTTTCTAAACAATCGATTCAAAGAAATTTCATGTGTTTTCTTACAATTGCTTTTCAATAAAAAATATTTCATTACTTGGCTTGATATGTGCCATCTAGGCTTTGTTTGAATGAAAAAAAACCAAACAACATAATGCAAGCCTTATTTGAATGTAAAGTCGTAGAAGTATAAAACTCCTAATTTTTCTGTTAAATTTCTTTGCTGTCTAGCCAAGTGAGTAGGGTGACCCAATAATAAAAGCCCATTAAAAAAGCCAAAACTTCAACATTCGTCCGGTTAAAAAAGAAAAAACAACATCACCAATAAGTTTTATTGTCGATTTTATTGGATCATTTACTAAGATTCTAGTAGTCATATTCTGTATAGCCAGCCATACAAAAAATTAGGAAGACAAAATCCAAAAAACAAGAAGAAAGTTAAATAAAATATCTCTATCAGCTTGTGCACAAAAAATATCATTTTTATCAAATGAATCTAAAAATAGAATAAAAAACATTCATGAAAATTACTTTTTGGAGGGACAGATGTTGAATTGTATGTGCGAATATTTTTTGATGGATGATCAAACAGATATGTATTTTAATGTATAATGACCTCATTATTGCCAATATCAGCGCAATTTTTTCTCTAAAAATGACCTTTTTTCTTGCAAGCAATAATATTATGTACTTACTTCATTATTTAGCAAACTCGTTGAACATTGTTGTAATGATAACTCTCCGGTTGAATTATTTTGTCTTTTAAACATCCTGAAATCTATTAAGAGCTTCTTACACAAGCAATAATTAAGCAAAATTAAATTATTTAATACACAAAAACCAAAAATAAATATTTCAATTTAATAATGATATTAAATATTGTCAAATTGTTTTAGCTTTTGTTAATTTCAACTCAAATTACGTTAAGATGCGTACTAATCAAGCCCACATAAAAACAAACTGTGACATCACACTAACTTTTCAACACTGCAGAGAAATGCTGAAGAATAATTTTAAGAAATGAATTCTCAGAAGTGCTTCTGATTATCAGATTCTTTTTGTTTTTTTTTAAATTATGTTAATATTTTTTTGGGTTAACTCAACTTCAAGTATGTTTATGCCTTTGTTACTCAAGAGTTAATAAAAATTTTGTTTATTGAAAAATTTTTATTTCATAGAAAAACTACTATGATATCAAAGCTATTGTAAATAAATGAATTTCACGCATGATAAACAACTAACTGCTAAATATCGATTACTTGATTTAGACCTTAAGTTGAATTCCAAACTTGGTAATAGGAACAACAAAATACAAACATAAATGAATAAATAAAAATTGGCTACCATATACCGGTTTAATGAAAAAAACCACATTATAACTCCAAGATCTTTTTTAACTCCAACTTAAGGAACACAATTATAAATCGTGTCTTCGTTTTTATTTGCTTTCTTTTCAAGCTAGAATTTTCGTTTTGCTGAATGGATAATTTAAATCGTAGTCAAAGAATATAAAATAATTACAGGTAGCCTGAATATTTTTGATTTTTATAGAGAAACTATATAGAACTTTGATGTTATGTTCACTCAAACTTTAAATTAAAGAGTAATAACAAAGAAAAGCTTTACATTTGATGTAATTCGTCTGTAGCAAAGTTAAATAAATAATCACAAATGCAAATTCTGTAAATTCTCATCATTTCTTTAATTTTAAAAATATCCATAACCGTTTTATTGATAATATATACATGGATCCGTCCATACAACTTTTTCTTGACAAAAGTGTGCTTTGAATGTATACTGCACACACGGTTTATGTATTTATATAGAATTTGTTTTATTTTTTACAAAAAAATTTTGCTACCATAAGCTTTTATACTTTTTATTTATTTTTTTTAAGACATTTACAGTCCATACCTTTCTATTAGTTGAAAAGTAACAGAACATAAAAACCAATCTTTTTAAAGTTACAACACCAAACTATGCTACGAACGATATCCAGTGCGTTTTTATCCAAATTAATGAGCTATAACTTTGTTAAAACTTTATACATATTTTGGCCACATTATATTCTTAACTTCTGATATATATTCTCATATGAGAATATCTTTCGAACTTAATACCAGACGTGCTGTTTGGAGTAGTTATTAATTTTTAATAGTAGTATTTAAATTAATATACATTTGTATTATACAAAATGATTTCTTTTTGTAATTTAGTTATGGATATATTACAGAAATAGTGCCATAAAAATCAGAAAAAAAAACAAAGAAATTAAAGGATATTATTTTATTTTACGTTCAACAAATTAAGTTGTCCGATGCACAAAACTACTAGTTGTTTGCCATAGATTAGTAGTTCTAAAGTAATAACCCTGTAAACTATATTTATGAAAAGCATCAAGTGGGTCATAAAATCGATGATCAATTATGTTTAAAACTTCCTCACTTGATAAATACATATGTACCATATTACTATTCAATTTATCCTATATCAAAAGATAATCAGATTTGATCTGAGGCATTAATTATAGATACTTCTTTAGACATTTCTGTTTATTTAAGGTATTAATATGTTAATATAGTTGTGTGATATAATCAGGGTTTATACTAAACTTTTTATAATTATATTAGTGTATTATAATCAGCAGTCAACTAAATTGTTTTTATTATTTTCGCATTTATCTAAACACAAAAAAAAAAAACAAATGAGTATCTAAAAATTCGATTAAAAAACTGTGTGTTTAAATGATAATTTTGAAATATTTCGGAATAATTTAAAAAAACCGCTTACATCACAGGATTCAGGGTATTCAAAACAGTAAAAGCTAGCTCACTTACACAGTTCTCATTTACTTGCACTAATAAGAAGTTCCTGAGCGAAATTACTAAATATCGTATCAAAGCGGGATCAGAGAGAACATTTTGGAATACTTTACGCTACTGAAATACACGATTTTAGAAAATTCTTTTAAGTAAAAGGACCTAATAATCCTAGGAACTTTAAATTTTTACAAATTTATTTTATTATTTTCTTAAATCAACATTTTACATGTGATTCTTGTATAATAAGGCACTAATTAACGACTAATTAGTTCCGTGTTATTCGATACTAATATATCATACAATTTTTGAGATAACGTTTCGTGCTACAGACAGTTTTCATTGTAAGCCGACGATATGTATATGTACATATTTACTGTATAGTCAAATTAATTTTTAGCAGTAATTTTCGCGACTTCGTCTAATTCGAATCCCTTTATTATTGGGGGGTTGTCGCAATTTTCAACCGTGCTATTCGAGACTTTGTGCAATTCAAATACCGTGCTATTCGAGGGATACCTTATTATTTTAGTAGTAGAAGAAGGTAGTAGTGAAAGCAAAAGTGCCTTGCGATCAAGATTGGTCAATTTTTCTCCAACGGTTACTGTAAGAAACTCAACAATGACTAGAGATGTTCAACATTTCCTAACAATTTCGATTTGCAAGAGAAATCTATATTCATGCATTTTATTATCTTGAAAAGTATTATCCCACAAACACCATAGTGATTCTTAATTTTTGTATTATAAATAAAAAGAATTAAAATATATAAAATTATCTTAAAATATTTAAAACTTCAAATAATTGAGTGAAATTTACTTATCTCTCTGATTCAGCTAAAAATCATCCTGATAATAATACAAATTATCTAAAATTTCCGGAAATAGTTCCCTTTTGTGATAACCTTATCTTTTGTTTTAAGCATAAAGTCTGTATTCATACTATGTTAAGATTGTACTAAAAAAATTTTAAAAATTATATGTATATCGTATGTTAAATTAATTTTTTGTTGGGTTTTTTTATACCAAAAATTTAATGAAAACAATTTTAATTGGCTTTTATTATACTTAAATTTGCGATTGAAGTTTATTGGATGTATTGACAATTTATTTTATTAGTAGTGATATTAGTATTTTTCAATGCTAAAATTATATTTTTAACAAAAAATCCTAAATTTCTCAACATAATAATAATTTGAATAAATTTTGAATAATGGAAAATCTTTTATTTTTATTTCTTTAAAAAAACTCATCATGTTTAAAAGTGTAGAAAACAAAATATTTAACACGCAATAATAAATATTTTATTTTTCACTTAATTTTATTAATTTAATAAAAATAAATAACAATATTATTTAATAACTTATATAATACATTCTGTACAGTGACTTTTTTCAACAAATTCAGTACCAAAGATATATTTATTGAAAATGTTTAACCAAAGATCTACTTTTGTCTTATCTTCTACAAAAATGATCCATATGACATTTATTTACACAACAATATGGAACTTGGATTGATATTCTACTTTTAGCACGTTTACTTCGACTTCCCATTTTTGAACTATGCATTCCCATAGCATACTTTTTAAGATGAGATTTAATAGGTAAAATCATATATTCTGGATCATGTTCCATTTTGTGTAAAATTTTTGCATGATGATGATCAAGTAATAGAAAACCTTCTTTAGGATAATCTTTACGGCGTATTCTTACTGCATGTAAATGACTTTTCCATTTTTTTGTGTGATGTTCTTGAAAAAAAGAAAAAAATAATTCATTAATTTTACTAGAATTTGTTTTATTTTACTGCATTTTTTAAGCTGATTTAATAAATTTATCATATTAACATCTCAAAAAATTTCTTTTTTTTAATAATTAATAAAATAATCATAAGAATTTATTTATTTTTTTTATTAAAAGTGCAATAGATCTTTTTAACCAATTTCTTTTACGAAAAATTATAGGTTATTCTTTAACTAGATTTAAATTAGTTTATTTGAGAAATAAATTAGAGATTTCCCATACAAATTCTAAAAAAATAATACTAGGTACTAGGTACTAGGTTCAGTGAAAACGCACTAATAACTTCAACATAAGGATATTTCATTACTTCATTGACTTTATAAAATATATTAAGTTTTTCTTTGAAATAAAAGATAGTAAAAATATTCTTAAAATGTAAAATAATTTTTGAACCAACCGAAAAATGCAAAATGCTCACTTGACATTTGACATAATTTTTGTTTAGTTTATGAACGTATTTTTCTTTCTGTCATCTTTCCCACCCATAAGCATACCGCAATTTTAGCAAGATATGTCAAACTTGAACTAAAGCGTTCGCTTTCATTTGTATCGCCATCTTTCTAAATTTACTTTTTGTAATTTAAATTAATTATGAAAATATAATTTTGTTCAATCTAAAAAGTTAAAACTTCAAGCGATATTCCATTCACTTGCTTTTTTTTATTAATAGTAAGTTAATGTTTTTATATTTCAAATAAAATTAATATTTTCAATTGTGTACATAAAGTATTTTTTTAAACTAAGTTTTTCAATTTGTTTTATTTAAAAACTAGGTCAGACTTTAGAGTTTACAGAATTATTGAAAATATTAAGATCTAGGTCTAGGAAATATACCTTCATTTGATGATTATTAAGTATTTATTGTGTAGCGTGAATAAGAATTACAATTTGGCGGTAGTTTTCTTTGTGTTAATTTTGCATTTATTTCAATTATTTAAGGCCAATTACTTTTGTGATGAAAAATTATTTAATTTCAAATTAATTTGCTGGCTTACCAATGGCAACTTTATTATTTAAATTTCAGTTGCTATAATGTGGAACGGTAAAGATAACGGTGATGTTTCATCGGAAGATGATGGACATATTGAAAAGATTTATGAAAAAAAAACTATGATACAGCATATTTTATTACGGCCGGAAAGATATATTGGAACTGTAAAACATAATAAAAAGTTAATGTGGGTGTATAATGCTGAAACTAATGAAATGGTACAAAGAAAAATTCGCTTTGTTAAAGCTTTATACAAAATTTTTGACGAAATCCTGGTTAATGCTGCTGATAATAAGCAAAGAGACAAAAATATGAGTTGTATTAAAATTGATATTGATCCTAAAAGTAATTTAATATCTGTGTGGAATAATGGCAAAGGAATACCAGTTGTTATGAATGAAAAAACTAATATGTTTGTTCCAACATTAATATTTGGTCATTTGTTTACATCATCACACTTTAATGATGAAAAACATAAAGTTACTGGAGGGCGTAATGGATTCGGAGCGAAATTGTGTAATATCTTTAGTACTTCATTTAAAGTTGAAACTGCTTCAAACGAATCCAAACAATATTTCTGTCAAACTTGGGAATCTAATATGTCAAAAGCTACAGAACCCATAATTAAACCGTTTTCAGGACAAGATTATACAAAAATAACATTTTCTCCGGATTTGGCTAAATTTAAAATGACTACCTTAGATGATGATATTGTTCAATTAATGTCACGTAGAGCTTATGATATAGCAGTATTAATACCCGGAGTCTCAGTGTTTCTTAACGGCAATGAATTACCAGTTAAAACATTTAAAGACTATATTGATTTATATTTAAAAGATTGCAAAGATGATGCTGGTAATCAAATAAAATCAATTTATGAAAAAGTAAATGAACGATGGGAAATAGCTGTTGCACCCTCTTATAATGGTTTTCGACAGATTTCCTTTGTAAATTCTATTGAAACAACTAGAGGTGGTAAACATGTAGACCACGTTGTGGATACTATCGTGAAACAGATAATTAAAGTTGTAAAGAACAAAACAGGAATCAATATCAAACCATATTATGTTAAAAATTACTTATGGATTTGTATTAATTGTTTAATAGTTAACCCAGCATTCGATTCCCAAGTCAAAGAATACATGACATTGCCAGTAGAACACTTTGGATCAAAATGTACCCCATCTGAAAAATTTATAACAAGTGTATCTAATGAGTGGTGTAACTCTTTTGCTGATAATTTGGGCAATTAATAGCTTTACTTTCATTTTTATACCAATTAATTATAATTAATAATAAAATAATAATTATTATTTGAGCCAATTTGAAACTTTAAAATTTTATAGAAAATAGCCTAAATTCCATGTTGTGAATCCTTCGAAAGCTAAATCAGACAAAATTAACCAGAATAGAAGCTATTTGTTATTCATATATTCATAACACATTTCTAACTTCTTTTTAATAAAAAGAAAATTAAATTAGTCATATCTTTAAAAGATATATGTTAAACTTGTACATTGATAGGGAAAAAGTAGAATACCTATTCTAGATATTTGAAGAAAATTCACTTGATATTTGATATTCAAATTTGATAATTTTAAGTTATACTTAAAGCCTTGTTAAAAACAATGTTTAAAAAAAGAATTAAAAAATTAGAAACAAGTATTAAGTTTTATTCTTATATAATAACTTTCTGCCTAGATGTTTCAATGATTAGCTCAGTAAGTGCATCAGAAAACAGTACTACTTTCTTAATTATGATGTTTTGACATTAATCTAGATTATTTAAATTTGACTAGCGAACATCATTAGAGATTTATGCAAGGCATAAATCATAGTTTTCTGCAGCGGTCGTATGGCACGTGTGAAATGACAAGGGGGATCGTCTCAATAGTTTTTTTTTTTTTGATAAAGGAAATTTTATAAATTTCAATAGTGACAGTTCTAACAGTGAATTTAGTTTTTTCGAGGATCGTTTGTCGATGAAATGGGACCAGCAACAGGAGAAAAAGACCTAAGAAGAGTGTAATGTTTTGTTACATGGTCCAGGGATAGCAGATTAATTGATTGTAAGTGATAAAACTTGATTATTTAAAAAATATTTTATTAATATAATGACAAAAAACTTTAAACGCGTTTTCTAAAAACTCGTTTTTTTTTCAAATGGCCGAAATATGCAAATTATTTGATTCAGTGGAAGTAAAATAATTGGAGTACCTAATGGTTCTTAAAAACTATCAATTTAGGAAATGGTTAATAAATTTAATAATTTGGTATCAAAACAAAATGTTACATAAATATGCCCTTTATAAATAATAGGGCATGTTTCAATATATATCAACTAAAAAATCTCCGCCCGGGGAATATTTGGAGATCAGAGAACTTAAAAAAAAAATACTGCAGTTTTATAAAGATTTGTTATGATTGACGTGAGTTAATTACCTAATTTTACAGTTTTTCAATGCCTTTAATTATCAAAACCTTCTTAAATACAAAGGGTTGGCTTTTTTATAGTTAACACAAAAATTCGAATTGTACATAATTTTTATAAATACTTATACTACTTTTTTTACTTTCTTAAATTGGTCATAAAGTCATCGCTTTCAGTCAAAATAAACTGCTTGGTCTTATAAACTTCTTTAAAAAAATTATTATTTTCTTATTTTCTCCAGCAGAATAATTTTCTTACATAACCTTCAATGGTAATAGGTTGAAGGCAAGTTTCAGCAAACAAAAATACACTAAATATTATAAAAACAGTTTTATATTAAAAATAAAAATTAAATAATAGTCTACACCTCCGCACTTAATTATTAAATGCAAATCATGTTCACCTTGTTAGTCACTATGTTTCTGGGTTAATCGAAATAATTATTGCGCATAGTCTTGAGATGTAAATTAAATTTTTAGTAAACAGGCTGCATATAATGTGTGTAAATAAAACACGTTTCCACCAAGAAGACGGAAGAAGTTCAATAGCATTTTTCGCGTCTTTTTTTTTTTCAAGGAATGACCATGACAAAGAAGGTAATCGTATTATGTAGTTTTTAGTTTATTTTAATTATAATTTTATTTCAATTTAATTCAGTAAATATAAATTTATGTACATATAGTATATATGTATGTATATACATGAACAATTTTAAGTGTCACAATACATTTTAAGAAGTCCTTCATTAATAAAAAATAATTTTTTAAAAAAAATCTAAGAACTAAAAGGGAAATATCATCAAATTTTAATGAAGCAAAAGCCCTGGGTATATTAATAATTTCTAACTTTCTTTGAAAAGTTATGTTTAGAAATTGAAAATGAGCATTGTTGACGTAAAATGCATTATAATTAAATACACTGGAGCAGTTAGAATCATTTTATGTTGTTTTTTTTATTCTTATTTAATCCCAGTGGAAAATTTAGGAAGTTTCCTGTTCCCCTTAGGGCAAAGCACAAGCTTTGTCATGAATTCGTTGAAGGTAAAAGGCTTCATATTCCATACCAATTATATATTATACGTACTTGAATACACGCATCTGCTTACATATGAAGAACTATTTTTAGGGACACTTCTCAAGCTAAAATAAGACACAAAGTAATAAAAAGATAAAGTACTACTTAGATTATTTTAAAGAACCAAAAAAAATGCATTTTCATAGGCTTCAATTTCCTATTAGGATGCTATTTCTCTCTTCTAAACAAATATTTAGATTTTGATTTTTAAAAACTCCTTAAGGACCTTATGCACTTAATATCAAAATAATTTTTATTTTATGATTAAATATGTCAATGTACTAAAAAAAGGAAATATAGTAAATTTGATCATACAAAATATTCCTTTGGTTTTGGTCTGGGAAACTAGCAATTTAAAAAAAATAACCTAATATTTAATGCCAAATTGGAACCTACTCAAATTCTTTAAAAATATTTAAGAAATAATAGGCAATGAATTTAACATTTAAAAATAAAAAATCAACAAACCAAAAATCAATAAAAATAACCAATTACTTAGAATTGCTATTAACTTGCTTCTACTGTTATAAATAATTAATCATCAGCAAACTTTACGAATTAGCAGATAAAGATTTTGATTATTAACCTAATAGAATGACAATAAATTTTGTGTTTAAAGAAATGTTGAGTTTGCATATAACACGTCACATATATTAACATAGTTTACTAACCTGGAAACCATTGTTTGCTTTTGTCAATTTCATTAGTAAGCTCACGCTTTCTCTGAAGATGATAATCAAAATTACTTTGAAACATGTGTTCGCATGCTTCCGCTGCTAGACGTTTCATACCGTCAAGAGTGCAAGTTCCAGTACCCTCTACTAATTTCTGCCAACAGAATGTCACTAATATCACAGCTATTGTAGTATATATCTGAAAATTTTGTGTTGGTTTTTTTGTTTATTCATTAATAAATTATTTGTTTCTTTCACAAATTATTATGCTATATTCTTAATTCATTATCTTGTATAAAGGATCCTTGGTTCTTTAAACAAGGTTAATATAATATAAAATATCAATTGTTTGTGATAGTAGTTTTTTTTTGTCTAACATTTAATAGGAAGGAAATTTCAAAAATAAAATTGACATTAGTATTTATAGTATTATTAATTTGGTATTTAATGACCATGGAGTTCAAATTTAATTAATGAAAAACATCATGTTGCAAGAATACTACTTGTTTTTTGCTTTAAGTATTAGAATTAAACCCATGAATTTTATTTTCAATAACAAGAATTCTATGTTTTTTCCTTTTTTTTGGAAGTTTTATACCTAGTAACCTAATTACTTGCATTTATTCTATAAAACTTAAGGTTTGAATTCATGTACAATAAGTTTTTGGAAGCTTATAGATCTCAATTGTAACATTTTTTTTTACTATTTCTTTTAAGAAATGCACTTTGTCTAAGAAACATTTATCGTAGCTCTAATCTTTTGTGGAATACTCTCATTTATTTAAATTATTCTACATTTCGGAAATACCAAAGAATTGTTTTACCTTTCTATTACGACATTATTTTGCTTTCTAAGCATATATTTCAAGTAAAGAATTAAACATTGTTTTTGCTATTTATGCAGTTTTTATGATATGTAAATTTCCCATTTTTTATATGGAAAGAATATCTTTTAGATCAATTATGAGAAGTATTGTAAAACTTGTACCAAGTAATAATAATTAAAAATCGTGAAAAATGGAAATTAGGAGTTATTCATCCAAATAAAAAGAGGAAGTATAAAAATAAATATTGTAACTAGTTTTCATTAATTTTTTAAATTATTTTATAATCGCTTTAAATGTTCCATAATACTGTATTCCTTACACTGGATACAATTAGTTTCAAATTTTTTTTTTAATAGCCATTGCAATTGTCACTGGATAAAATTATGGTCTTCTTGTTTTAGTTTGAACATAATATACTTTAATCGAATTTATTAAAAAGAGACAAACATCAACCTTAAATTTTGTTGTTGATTTTTTAATCATTTAAGAGTCAGAATCAAGAAAAAATGACCACATTTGCAAAATGGAAAACAGTATTCCAAACAAGACTGTTTAACATATGTTAAACAATTGCAATGAATCCTTGAAACTCTAATTACATCCTCATCTATTAGAAAATAAAGGAAAAACATGATCTATTGATTGATTTGATTTGTTCTTGAGTTAGATTATAATAAAAAAAAAACTTCAATTTTAAAATAAAAATGTTCTTTAACACGTTGAGAACTGTGGTACTTTATGTGGTTAAAAATAGATTTTTTTTTTGTTAAAATCAATTTTTATTTTCATGCTTAACAATATTTTGTGCAAGGCGGCGCCAAATAAAGCAAAGTACAAGTTTTACTATCGCCGGATGTGGCGTAATAGAAAAAACTGCGTGGTAAACCCTTACAATTTTCAAGCCATGTCCTTAAATAAGAAATAATATTACCACCAATGTAATTAATTTCACTCCATAAAATGATACAATCATAAATAATGGTAATTCTTTATTTTTTAACATACAAAAAAATATATTGTTACATTCTTATTATTTTACATAATTATAATCTTATACATATGTATCAAATTCACTATCCATGCAAGCTAAACACATATTGGAAATATTTTTAATTCTCTCTATTGAAGATTTAAATAGATTTTTTATACATAAATTTTCCTCTGTAAAAAATAATTCAACTTCACATTGTTTAGATTCATTTATCCATGAACAAATGCTATTAGAACAATTTTTTATGCCAAAGGATAGAGACTGAAGTATATCTGCTATAGATGACTTGGCATTTATATAACATGACTTTATAACTTCCATACTAAAATCAACATGAAATTGTAAAGTTGAAAAATCGTAACCAATTGATTCATTCAATGAGTGAATAATAGTTCTTTTTCCTTCAATGATTTTCATATATGCCTTATTGTAAAAAATATTGATTTGAGTAAGAATCTCATCGTTATTCTTATTAACATTTTGAATCATCAATAAGGTACTTGCTAAAGAAATATAAGGATAATTTGAGCATTTTATTAAAGCACTTCTTAAATTTGTTAAACATAATAAATACGTCTCGTTTTCCCTAAGGGAATAATTTGAATATAAATCAAAACTTCCAAGAAATGTTATGCTATAATCATTGACATAGTTTAATAAATTTGGTAATTGATCTTCTGGAGAACAAGAATTGTAAGAGAATTGTAATTGTAATGCAATCATTATATAAACCAATTTCATTTTTTTAAGCTTTGAGTTTAATGTTACTTTACTTTTTAAACAAAATGTACGAAATAGCTTCTCAAAATTACTGATCTAACTTAGATTATAAAAAATTTTTGAAGACCTTCATTATTAATTAAATGTTTAAATTAACCTTTTCATCAGTATTAAAATAAAATATGTTAAAGGTTAAGAGGATTTATTTTTAAAAAAAATTATAAAAAATAAAAGAAATAGGAATATTTTTTATTTTATCAGAATTTAAAATAAAGTTCAACGACATTTTTTCACCTTTCTTTGCATTAACATTTTGCAAATTTTAATTTTAGCGATTATATTAGGTAAAATAACTTTTGTAATGCTAATATTCCAAACAAATATAAAAAATTATATATTGTTATCGCACATGTGGATTTTTTGAGTTATATAAAAATTTTTATTTAACGTTCTCTATTAAAGCGAAAAATTCCTTTATAATAACGTATATAAGAGATGATTAAAATTCATATAAAAATTTTTTGTATAATATTTCGCAAAATTTTGCCCCTTAAGTATAAATATTAATAATATTAAAAACTGAACTAATTACTATATCAAAAAGGTCAATTTGAAATTGAATTTTCTTAAAATTACGTCCAAAATAACTTAATAAAATATAATAAATTATTTAAATAAGAAAAACTTTTTTATAAATAAAATATTAGGCCCAAAATAACTTCAAAATTTAGCTGACTATATTATTTATTAATATTTTCAATACATAATCAATAAGTTCGCTTACGAAAAAAAAAACCATATTGCTAAAAATTTGAAAAACAAAATTTTCTAGCAAAAGACGAATTTAAGCCTATATATCGTTTATGCTACAAGGCGACATAACATATGCAAAAAAAGCTTAATTAACGTCATAAAGCACAATTAAAAATCCTCTAATGTTTTTACAAGTGTAATTAGATAAAAAAAATTTCAAAGTTTTTGCTCACCAACCTAATTTCTATTTAAGATTAGAGGATTTTAAGCTAAAGGTTTTAGATTTTCTGTTTTTTATTTTCACGGCGTTTAAACCAAAAAAACTATGTTTTCTTTTCAATCTTTAGAGACTTAGTTGTTTTAATTTTCATTAATAAATGATTGAAACATGCCGAAATCTAAATAGAATTTGTAAAAAATTAATTTTATAAAATAAAACTATTTTTGTAATTTCTACGCAGCTTTTTAAAAAGTTTTTTTTTAATAACTAAAAATTCATTAATTCATTGAAGGAGGTAAAACTATTACCTATTTGTGTTCTCATTAATAAATTTAAATTTTAGGCAATTAGGATTACTCTAACTACTAAAAGCTAAGAACTTGGCACATGTCGCAAATATGAACCTCAACAGAGAGAATAGTAATTCATTCTAAAAATAAATATATAATAAGTTAACTAAAAAATTTTTCATATAAATTTTTGCCAAATTGGCCTGGAATCGGGAAATTTCTCAACAAAATATTCCCAAATAATTACGGCTTGAGACAATCTTGACTCCAGGCATCTAATATGGCAAATACCCGAAATATCGTGTTCTTTTTTTATAGGAACAATGTGCCTCAGATTTTGCTCGTAAAAGCCTATAAAATGTAACTTTCGATGTAAAAACACGTGCTGTGTTTTTTATAAATCGATATTCTATAAATACACATTTTTATTGTAGCTTGAAATATGTAAGTATATAAAAGTGGCACGTTTAAAGTTAATTTATGAAAATTATATTTAAGTTTTAAGTAAAAAACTTGTAAAGATTTAAACTTTCAAGTTTATTCCGTTGTGTTTTATTTTTACAAGTAAACATGTATAAAGTCACAAGTGAAATTTTCTTAAAAATACAACTAAAGCCATTTATGGACCATGTTTATAATCATCATTCTATGTGTCATACTATTATTCAACATTTGTCATGGGATTTTTAGTAAATATCTTTACAAGATAGAAAAGGCTACTGATATGTGTAGAATCTGCCTTACTTACATTCTCTATGGTTACATGGGGCACCTGTTGAAAAGAGTTCGCAATGCATGTTGGGTGCCAAAAATATCATAAATTAAAAACTCATTTTTTGGCTTTACAGTTTTTTTGTAACTCTCTTCTATTGTGCCACTAGTAATTGTATAAATTAAAAAAATCTGGAACGTATTACAAAAGTACACTGAAAACCCTGGATTAAGTAGATTTAAGTAATTTTCAAAAAAACAGCTCCTATCTTAAAAACCTATTCATTTTCCCAAGACCTGCTATTAATTACGTGGCTTTGTGACCAGTTTCACGAAGTATACATTTAGAATGAAAATTCAACCCTGAAATCCCATTTCATTGCTAAAGCACATTCTTCCCTTGTGAAGGCAGTTGAGAGGGCTGCATAAAACTTTTCAAAGCAGCTTCAATCTCCTTTATGAATCTATTCCTATTCTTATGAATACACACGTATTAGCAATATACAATCCTTTTTATCTAATCAATATATGTATTTGGCCAATGAATGCCTTAGAGTTCAACTACCTAACCAGTTGTAATGTAATAGAAAATTAACTGGATAGAATGGATTGAAATGCTATAAATGATATTCCTGATCTGGCTTTGACCATTAGATTTCTTCTTTATTTTTCTTCATTGCCATGGACTAATAAAAACTGAAAATTTGTACATCAGGTTTATACTACTTTTATTGAAAATAAAATACTCAAAGTTCCAGGATTAGCGTGTTATGTTTATAAACTTAGTTAAAAAAAAAAAAAACAAATTGTTAGTTAAAATACATTCCTAAAGAAAATTTCATCTTCTAAAAAATCAAAATTAAATTTATGCTTTTAAAATAGTGCTTCAAGGATATTTTTGAATTCGTTTTTAGGACAAACAATGATGAAAACACAATGGAAAAAATATATTGCACTCAAAAAGGCACTTTTACTGGGTAGGAAACAAAAATTATTTAATAATAAATTGTTCTACAATAAACTTTTAATGCTTTTTAAATAAAAGCTTAAATTGAAATATTTATGTTAAATTTTAGTTGATAAACTAAAAAAGTTTATGACGCATATAATAAATCTTTTAATTGAATTTAAAAAATTTAACCACATAAATCAATATCTGCATTCTAAAAACAGGTTTATATTTAATAATTGCAACAGTATTAAAAAGAAAATCAAGTTTAGGGGTGTTAAGGAGGTCATGGTGGTTACTGGAATTCAGAATTCGACCTTGGTTAAAATAAAATAAAACTTGTATTCAAAATTAAAATATTTCAAATAGCGGGAAAAACCTACACAGAGGATAATAAAATTATAATTCATTTTAAATTTTTAGTATAATAAAATCCTTAATATCTTTTAGACAAAAACTTATAGCTTCCAGTTTTTTTATTTGTTTGTTTTAATTTATACCCAATTTATTGTGGAATATATTTTGATTATATAAAATTTAAACTTATTTTCAAAGGAAAGATTTCAATAAAATCAATTAAAAAAATTAAATTTAAAAATTTTTTAGTAATGTTTCGATAATTATACCTTAAATGTTCTTTTCTATTATTAAAACATAATCTGAACGAACCCCCTGCATTCTTGGAGCGTTTTATTTGGTACATTCCCTTACTTCAACTCTTATTAAAAGAGTTAACTTAAAAACTTATCTTTAATGCAACCTAACTCATAATCTGGGTCAATGTTCCTCAACAGATTCTGGGTGAATCTCTTCATTTAAAAAAATTACATAAAAATGGCATATGGTAAAATTATTTGCTGAAAAAATTTACCTAAAGGTAGGTGTCCTTTATACATCACTGGCCTTTAGTATATACTTCGAGAATTAATACTAAGTGAGGGTACCGGGATAACACTTTTACAAATACACTATTTGCATTTTCTTTAAAAATTTCATGGCTAATCGAAACAAAACTATAATAGTTATTGGCATTTAAGTTTCCCCATCTCTTGTACATTTCTTAGAATTTAAAGCTTTAAACACGTTTTTCTCGAAACGACGTTTTAAAAGTCCGTGATCATTGGACTATTAAAACTGTATCAATTCATTGGAAATTTTCTACTTATTTTCTACATATAAAATACCTTCCCCTCAACTTTGTTTTGTTCCTTTAAAAGGACATTAGAGAAGGGAAAAACTAAAGGATTCTAACTATATAAATTTGATTTTTTTAACCGCTTCTCTTGAGTTCAATGTAAAATTATTAGGTTTAGCTTATTCTGTTTTTAATAAAATTGAAATTTGCCATAACTGATTCTCTAATTGAAAACAAATTAAATTAAAACAAGTGTGCCTTAAAATTTTAGGGAAAAACTTTCACTGTTCTTCAAAATCGAAGCATGTTAGCCTGACATTTGTGTTTTAGTCTTTTCATAATATAAAGGAAAGATTTTTATACATTAGATTTATCTAATATCTAGATTTTTTATATTATTTTTTGACTTGAAGATACTAGAAAAAGGCATTACGTAAATTAAGCTTTAAAATAAGGCAAAAAGGAACTATTCATATAAAAAATAAAAACTATGATAATAGCTTGGGATCATTACACTACATATGCAGCTACTACTTAGAAAATTATCAAACTAAAGTATGTACCTAAAAATTAAACATAAATCTTAAGGCTGACACATAAACGCTTATCAACATAATCTTTTTTAAGAGTGATTTCTTAAAAAAGGTTTTTTAAGATTCCAGCCTTTCACTAACTTTTCTAAATCGGCTGTTTTGAGTGAATTTGAGTGAGGTCATTTACCTTTCCTTGAAGTATTTTACTAAGTTCTATGAACATTTGCAATATATTCGATTAATACAATACAGTGAACATTCGAAAATAAAAGACCTCACGGGCTTGTTAAATGATAATTTATGCATTTTACATTGTTTTCCATCATATTCACGTGAAAGATATTTTTATAGTTGGACTGAGCAAATATAATATTGAAAATGAGGCTTTTTTGCAATAAATTTTTACAAAATTCTAATTTTTTTCAAATAAATTTAGAAGTATTATGAAAGATTAAAGACTATTTAATAACGATATCGCCAAAGTATTACAATTAGTCTGAAGTTGAAAAAGTTAATTAAATATAAGACGAAATTGTGTTTATAAAATTTTTAAGTAGATCAATGAAGTAAAAATTGGTTGAATCTTTTTATATTTGAGTCGCTCAGAAGCCAATGTGGATAAGTCCATTTTTTCATATTTTCTGATTTTTACAAATTTTAATAGAATGAATAATATATTTCCTGGTCTTAAAAGGATTTACTCATACTTTCATTTTTTGTAGGTCAAAAAACCCTTTTTTTAATAGCCTCCGGATGTGCTTAGTACTATGAATGCATTAAGAAACATTAATTTTCTCAATTTCCATTTTTTCATATTTTCTGATTTTTGCAAATTTTAATAGAATAAATAATATATTTATTAGTCTTAAAAGGATTTGCTCATATTTTCATTTTTTGTTAGTCAAAAAACCCTTTTTTTAATAGCCTCCGCATGTGCTATGTATTATGAATGCATTAAGAAACATTAAATTTCTCAGCTTCGAGTTTTTGGACTTATCCACATTGGCTTCTGAACGACTCATTTATTGGTTCTTTCAAAATAGATTATAATAATTTTAATAATCCCCAACAGTTATAATATTTGTTCTTAATATTTATCATTCTGTAATCTATACGAAATTATGGTGAGCTATGAATTCCACTTTAATAATTTGTATTTATAGAGTATAACAAACACATTAACTTTTAATTGCAATGAAAAATTCTATTTCTGAGTCCGTTCACACAAAGCATTTACTACAAATTTTACTAGCATATTTTTAAGCCAAAAGTTTTATCAGAGAGCTTACAAAAACAATATTTACTTTTGAATTTATTAATATCACATGGCAAATTTGATATTTTTTTTTTCGGGAAATTTCTAAGTAAGTCATAAACTTTTTCAATAATTTTAAAAGTAGAGTTAAAACTCTTTTATGAATTTTTATATCAATACTTTTGCTTTCATTCATTTAATAAAAATTATCTTGAAAAATTAAATAATTATAATTTTTTAAATTGGAGCAATTTAATCAACTTCAAATATTTTGTTTGAATCTGTTTTACGTTTCTTAACACAATTTTTCAAAATATTTCAACAAAAAGTTTATTATCACTATTTTAAAATTATAACAAAAATGAAAACATCTCACAATATTATTATCATATAAATATTTTTAATTAAATGTTAACATTTAACTCACCATTCGAAACATATTTTTTTATTAAAAAAAAACACTTTAAAAAATAAAAAATTTATTTTAAAACAACTTCTTTCTTCAAATCAAGTTTAATATAATATATTTTTTAAATATGTATAAAATAGTTCCAAAAATTTAAAGATAACAAAAACTATTTCAACTTATCAACTTTTTAAAATGATCTTAAATTTATATTCGCTTCACCTTTTATATACAAAAATTTTCGTTGTTAAATTTTTGTCCTTCCCACAATACATTTATATTATAATATCAATATAAAAACTACTACCCTGCATGTATTCGTTAAGGAAAAACACACACGACATGATCTGATCAGATTCCATTGATGAATGCTGGACACTAAATAACTTTCATTAATGACGCGTCTACATAACTTGCAATAACACCTTATGACTTCAGTAAGTTATAAAGCACGGAATGGTAGGATCAAGTTGAATGCTTCAATTGAGGATGTTGGGTAGTTTTTTTTTTTTTAAAAGAATCTTGATTGTAATGAATATCTAATATTTATGTATTCATTTACAATGTGTTTAGTAAAAATTTCAAGTTTCGGTCACGGGACTAATGACCAAACTAATAGCCTAATTTTGTGTAATTAGAATGCGAAGAATAGCGGACCTATAAAGAAGAATCTAAAGCAGACCATATGATCGATAAACTTATGCTTATATGACCTTGAATATCGATTACAATGTCATTTCAAATATGATTGAGTTTTTTCTTCTTTTTTTGTTTGTTTAATTTTTATTGAAAAAAAGTCAAGTTATGTATTTCGGTTTGTTTTAAAATTGTTTGCTTATTATTCACGTAAAGGAACTATTAATATATATATATATATATATACATATATAGTACATATATATCAATATCAATCATAAATAAACATTAAAACTTTTTTATTTATTTTTAAATGCAATAAATAATTCCTAGATTTGACATTGTTATAGACACTCTTGAACCCTGTTTTTGACTTATAATTATAAATTCTTATAATATATATTTAGATGTCCATCCAATATTTGAACACAGATTTCACACGATACAATCACGTCATCCGTTTTTATCACATTTTGTGATTGTTAAAAAGGACAGTAGTTATTATATAATTAACTATTTCAAACACATTGCAATCATTTTGTAACCATTACAGCTAAGATTTAGACAATGTGAAACGTTTTTGTTACTCCGAGTTCAGTGAGTACCAATTTTATAGTACTCAATCATTATTCTCGCTTGTTTCCTATTTGTATGCAACAAAAAGGACAGTAGTTATTATAATTAATTATTTCAAACACAATGAGTACCAATATTTATTGGCTGAGAAAAAAAAATTTTTGTTTTTATTTTTTTATTCTCTTATTTACCAGCAAAATTTTCTATAATCCATAAAAATTATGTTCAAATGGCACAGATATTCAGATAAAAGAAATTAAAAAATAGCATACACCAATAGTACTCAAAATGTTTTTCCTAATACAAGAAAAACTTAAAATCATAATTAATGGATTTTAATTTGATCCTCCAAAATTTTTTTTATAAAATTTACTTAGAAAGTAGTGAGGGGTAAACTCAATTAAAGGCTTGGATGACTTCAAGCGATATGTGACTTTTTCTATTATTCATAAATTTGACAATACTTGTCGCTTGAATGTATTAAACAGAAGGACATTTCAGAAGGAAAAATGAACTTCAGTGAATTTTTGACATATGAATTCCTACATGATTATGATGAATAGTGTAGAGCATTCAGAATATAGCTAATTTTATATGCAGAAAGTGGCCACAACGATTATTTTTGTTCCGGTTTTTAATAATAATCATTAATATCTTCCCTAAGAAATTAGTTGTTATGATTAAAATATAACTTTCTTTTATTGATGATATCCCTAATTTCCCTACATAGATTTGTCATTCAAAGGTCGTGATCTATGTAGATAAGATTTTAGATGACTTTTGTTTGACAAATAAATTCTAAAAAAAATAAGAAAAATAATCAAATGCTCAAATTTACCTTTGCTACTTCCACTAGGACAAAAAGGCTAAATGAATGACAAAAGATCAAATTCCCTTTCAAAAGGACCACAACCTAAAACCTCATAAGATTAATGACACAGTACAAAAGATTCATAAAAAAATTTTTTTGAATCTGCAAAATGTTTATAAAATAAATTTAAATGGTACAAAGGACTATTTTTGAAGTTAAGAAAAACCATCATAATTTTTTATCGATATAAAACGTTAATCAGTACATTTTTTATTGATTTATGGATAAATTAAAGAAGAGTAGACTTAAGGTATTTTACATTAAAATTATTCTAATTTCATTTTTATGTTTCATGTCTTCATAGCTTAATAATCTTATTAACATTTTAAATGAGCTAACTCGAACTTATAGCTTAATAAAATTTAATAAAACAATTTCCATCAGAAAGCAATCAAAAATCTAATTCAAACGTGTTAAAATGCATTATTTTAACCCTAATACGTTTTTTCAATTATTAAAAGATAAGACACGGAAATAAAATTTTAGATAAGAATTTTTTTCAATACAGCATCGATAGATATATAGTTCCGAAATTCAGTATTCTTTCTAAACAAAAGTAAATGAGAAACAAAAAACTAATATTGCTAAAATTTTTATGATATTTAATAAAATGGTAAAGTTAAAGTGAATATAAATTTCTCATTTCATCACGTAACTTTGTTCACTCAAATCTTAGAAATTTTTAAGCAATGATAAAAATATTTTTATTAGTCTTTCTGATTAATTTTCTTTTTTATTTTCAAAATAAATACGCTTTAGAGAAATAATAAACTGCAAGCTACTTATATCTATATTAATTAAAAATACAAGTGTTCATTTGTCCCACTAACGATTGCTTTGAAGGTTTTGCAGAAAATTTCGTTGCAATCATTTCAAAATCTTATTGAATAAGTATAATAAAGTGGACATAATAGCCAACAATCAATTTAGTTTGTGTCGAGAGTTTTTAGCAGCGGGAAAGTTGTCCCTTCTTTGTCCTTGCTAAAAAACCTCTAGATATTTTTAATTTACATTTTAGTTGACTCTCAGATATAGCTTCAGATCACGATTTAGATGGAAAAACTAATCTCGAGCACTCTAAACTTAAAGTAAAATAATAATAATAATATTAATATTCATTCTGTTGCATAATAAACCTAGGGTAGGGCTTAAACCTAACTAAATGCAACATATAACTGGATTCAAAATTATATTTAATTTTAAAAGTTTTTGAAAAACATTTTTATTTATAGGTTTGATAGGCCTTACTCAATCAACCTTTACAATATTCTTTTCAAGAATTCATTCTCTTTGTCTATTTAATGAGAAAAACTAATATAAAGTTTGTAGAAAATCAAAATTATTGGATGAAATAATCATTTAATTTACTCATTTCATATCAAATGTCGAGTTAAGTCTTTTTCAATTTTATTCATAACATATTAAAGCATATATTAAAATATTTAATCGTTTTTTTTAAGTTAGGCATGTTTTGTATCAAATTGATATTACTGAGTTAAAAATCTTTTAATTCATAATGTTATGATTATGAAATAATTGGGGTTAGATTAAATTAAAATTTAATTAAAACACAGGAATAGATGAATATAACATTACTTTAAACACTAACAGCGAAAATGATATTTCTCTATCCAAATTCGTCACGACCATAAATGACACCATAAATTTCCCAAAATTCATAAAAAATATTTTGGAAAATTCAAAAACCTCAAAATGCAAATAACAGTTCAAATTCAAATTAATTTGTGGAAAAGACATCAAAGAGCCTGTTAATTAAATTTATTAAAATTAAAAATACCAAAAATATTTTTCAACGAAGTGTTTTGATGTGCTTCCGTCTAAATGTAAACATACTCAAAAACTAATTTCGCCATATCACATATATTCAGCTGTCAAAAACGTGTTGGGCTTACACTAATTCAATTAATCTCTGAATTATGAACTTTGGCTATGACCTAAATATTGCTCAATATAAATAACATTTTTGTTAGGTTAGAGTAAAATTGACAGGTCCATATTTTAAATCTATCAGGGACTAAATGTTTTAAAGAAAATTTCTATATGTAAACCAAATACAAGTACAAAAAGAATTTAAATTTATGGCATCTAACTCATTGATTGGGAAAGCCGTACTTATATTGTCGTTAGCATTGGTTTTATATTATTTCTTTTGGGTATCTGTTTTACCTTTTATGTTGATTGAAGAAGGTATTTAATTTATCAATTTATAAAGATTTCAATTTAATAATTTCAATCATAGACAATTGGATTTATTCATTCTTTCTACCACTACAATACGCATTTTTGATTCCTTCAATATTTGGTGTATTATTTATTGGCAGCCTATCAATATTTACAGTGTATAAAATTTATGACCACATTGAAATATTCTAGTAAAATATTTTGACCTCTATTAGATTATTTGAAAATTTAAGTGATGATTATATTATCTGTTATCTCTTATTAACAAAAATGCTTTGCAAAGTCAAAGATTACTAGTAATAATCATTTGAAAAATTTCCAGTTTTGAATTTTTAAGAATTAAATGAAAAAGGTGCAAGGACAGCAGGACAGGATATGTTGATAGGTTTAGTGATTTTAAAATTTTAAAGATGATGTAGAACTAATAAATGCAGAAGATTTTGACTGTCAAAAGTTTATAGAAAATTTTCAAAAGCATTATAAGCCCGTTGGTTTTGGTTTGACTACTTATCAATAGCCATTAATTATTACCATTATTAATAGAAAATGTCTCAGTGGTTATTAATTGGTATTTCTGGTGTTACTTGTGGTGGAAAAACAACATTGGCAAATTCAATTTGTAATTATTTTTTACAAAATAAAGATGATATTTGGTGTAAAAGTAATATTAGAATTGAAAATATACATATTATTCATCAGGATGAATATTTTTTATCAATAAATGATCCAAGACAAAAATGGATACCAGAATTAAATCATATTAATTGGGAAATACCAGGATCATTAGATATGGACAAAATGATTGGAGATATAAGAGCATTGCTAGGAAGAAATTTCTTGTTATATAAAAAACAAGATAAATCTCAACAACCATTAGGAGTGAATATTTTAATTGTTGAAGGTTTTTTAATTTTTAACTATCAACAATTACTTGAATATTGTCAGCTTAAATTTCATATACATTTACCATATGAAAAATGTTTTCAAAGACGAAAAACTCGTATATATGATCCACCAGATGTTCCTGGATACTTTGAGGCATATGTATGGCCAATGTATGAGAAACATTTTAAAGCATACAAAGATCGAAAAGATATAATTATACTTAATGGTGAGATAAATAGTGAAAAAATATTAAATTATTGTATTTTAAGCACAATGAAAATATTTGAGTAAGATAAAATTAGATATTATGTCAGATAAATAAATTATTATAACGTCTTTTAAGAATTTTTTATTAATGTCTGTTTAAAAAATTAAACCAGTTTATATAAATTAATGAGATGTCTAGGGATACCCGGTCGAAACAAAACTCCTTAAGTCCTGTCCTATACCAATCTGCTTTCAAATTAACAACGTAAAAACTAATTAAGACTAAAAACAAGAATTAATCAAATAATTAAGAAAAATTATTGCTAAGCAAAAAAAAAGAATTTGACACTAAAACAGACATTTGTTATCAATAATAATTATAATTATAAGCGCAAGAATTCCAATATGGAATCAGTCTTACTACTCTATCGTTAAATATAGTTTATATTACTATTTGATAATTTCATTGTTAACAAAAGAATTTTCTTTTTATAAATATAGTAAAAATTATGGCAATATTTTATAAAATATGACAAGTAACACTTTTTATTTTAAATAATATAATTTTAACAATAGTTCAATTCATGTCTCCTTAAAATTCAACTAAACAAAATCATATGTAAGCAAGAAAAGTTTTACAGCCTGACTGAGCCTATCACGCTAAATAGTAATAAAATAAAATTCAAATCTTTGCCATACCAACATGTGATCCAGCTTTTATACGCAATTTTCGGTATAACCAGTAAAACCTTTTTCGATTTTTACTTTATTTGTTCACTTCGGATTTTAAAAACCTCTAATAAGCCTGAATAAATTTTATTGTTAACTGTTTGCACTTTAGGATATAGATCACTATTTCAATAAATAAAAGTAATTAAAAGGGCCTTTTTTGAATTTATTGGATTTGATTTCTTTGGACCCTGCCATTAGCCGATTGATGTTTAATTTTTGTGCTCTCATGGGTTTATTATATATATAAATTCATTAAAAGAAGTATTTTTTGAGTTTTAAATTAATTTGATTGGGTATTTTTGGATAATAGTTGTATATTCTTTTTATTCATTAATATTCAAAGCATTTTTTCCATCTCAACTAACAAATGCTTTCAGAGGTTCTTTTTGTATTATTTTTACTAATTAAATCCTAAAATTTTCAAAATATTTTCAATTTATAACTGTGGGTTTTGGTTATTCAAGTATGAAAACTTAAGGACTAATTCAGGCGTAATTCTCCTTTCATGTGAAAATGGTTCAATTATTGAATTGTAAATACAATAGCCTTTAAGAGATCGGAGTCTTTAAAGTAATTCTATCCTATAAATTGAACTGCTCAAATAATACTTTAGCGGTTAATTAAGTTTTTTTTCTATTTTACTTACAATTAGAAATCGTTATATATTCGAAAGAAAAAATTTTTCATTAAAATTTCAAACAATATAACTCTTATTTACTACAAAATATCAAAACACCTAAAGGATTTGGTTACAGTTTTCTGGTATATGATAAATGATAAATACAAAGTTCTATTTACAGTCATTCTTTATACAGCTGTGACTAATTTTTGTTAACTTTTTTTTGGCAAAATTTTCTTAATAAGGCACATTTCTTACAACAATGTTGTATTATAGAATAAGTTTAACCAAAATTAAAACATCTAAATCTTTTTTTCGTTAATTTATTATTAATTTTGTAACACTATTGATTCAAATAATCATAAACGCACGTAAATTATGTATATGAACGTAGCACATTATAATAGTATTAAAATTAACCTATTAAATATTTTTGCAGAATTTTAATTATTTTGGAACTTTTACTCATCGATTACTTAAATCACGAGCATATATATGTAAATGAACTCTTTGTCATGTATGAATCGTTACTCTTTCTTTCGTTAAAAGGAGAAAGTTATTTGCAATTTAAAAGCATTTATTAAATACATTTGTCTATGTAAAAATGAACTTACAAGCTGATTATTTAAAAAAAGAACTATAGTAAAAAAAAATTCAAAAATATTTTTTTAAATAATTTTGCAATTTAATTAAACCATTTATAATGCTTTCTAACTTTTGAGCAAAACCTTTTTTGGTAATGCAATTAGTAAGATGACTTTGGATGCATGAAGGCAAACCGTCGTTGATATTTTTTAAAAGGATTACAAAGTACGATATACTACCTTTTAACCCTTTTAACACCTTGGAGCCGATATATCGGCTTCGTGATTTTTGCGAGAAATACCTCGAGCCGATATATCGGCATTTAATTTTTAAAACAATTATAAACTTTCGTTATAAAGTTAATGAAAAACTTATTGGAAAATTTTTTTTATTGTTTTTGTTGTATAAAATTACATATATTATAAAATAAAATACAAAAAAAAAAACTGAAGATATCTTTTATTTTAAGGAAAATATGTTAATTTGAAAAAATTTCGTTCAAATTGCATATTTTCCAAGTACTTTTGGTTGATACATGAAAAATTGTAAGGTACTAAAAGGGTTAATACTTAAAAAGTTTAAATAAAAACTTAAAAAACAAGTAGACTAATTATGTGCCAGCTAAAAAATAAAACTCATTTATAATAATTTATTTGTTTAATTATTTTATGATTTTGTAAGTTTTTTTTCTCAAATTTAAAAAATTTTAACTGATTTATCATTAACATAATGACACTATTTAAAGATACCTTCAATTTTTTTCGTGTACAATTCCAATGATGACTTAATATTTTTATTGAAACGAATTCGAAGTTCAAACATATTATCTAAAACGTCCATATGCCATTCCATAAAAGAATTAAATGTACTATTTAATCTTTCTAAATCACACATATCATTGTTTATACACCTTGTAGGAAAATTTTTTGGTATAACTCGGAATATATCTTCTAAATATTCCCGTAATGAAATCAATTCATTGGCTAACATAGTGTAATTAATTATTGTTTCATTTATATATTCTGTAATATTTTGTATGAATTCAATTCCTATTTGATAGGTAACATTTTTCATTGTGTCATTCAATTTTTCTATCTGAGCAAAATGTTTGTTAATAATATTTTCTTGTTTTACAGAAGTATCATTTATACTTTCTATTACATTAAATATTAATTCTGATGAATTTAATTCTGTCCAATAATGAATTGATTCAAATGTTGTAATTAAATTATTAAATATAGTTTGTATACTTGTGTCTAATTCACTTACATTGTGATTTTCTAATTCATAATGCATTAGCAGTTTAGTACAGTATAGTGATTTCAACATTAAATCCTTTTGCAAAATGGATTGATTTTTGTATATTATTGAAAGTTTTAATAACTCATCAGCTAACAAATATTTATAGGATTCCATAGCTGTTCCAATCGCTTGTAAAAGTAAAGACACCATTATCCCGTACATAATTTTCAAGTTTATGAAATTAAAATTAATTTAACTATTAAGATAAATACTTAATTTTAAATGCTAGATTTAAAAAAATTTTTTAAAGTTCTATTTCAATATAAATTTCAATTAAACTCGAAGCTCCCCTATCGTTTTCTAACTCTGAAGCAATTTCTTAATTTTGTTGAAAAGTTTTGAATTTGTAAATAACAAATAATAATTCATATAAATATTAAAAATAATAAATTTTTTCAGCTTCTTGTTAAAAAATTTTATTAAAAATATCTTTTAAAGCAAAAATTTCCATATTGCCACATTTAGAAATTAAGAAAATAAATTTTAGCTTTTTGTTCATATGAAAATAATTCAAAATAACTGAATGCGAAAGGTAAAAATAGAAAAATTCAAAAAAGAAAACAAATTAAAAACAGAAAAACTTTGTCTTGCAGCATTTAAAATAATTTTTTTATTTATTTATAAATTTATATTAAAAATAAAATCGAACTCTTTTATTTGCTATGACTTTTCTAAAACTAAGTTTTATTATAATTATCAAGAATAAAGCTTTATTTTTTTCTTAATCAAAATACTATTCAAACTAAAGTTTTTATAACATTGCTTATAACATTCATTAAATATATTCGTCAATGTACAAATGAACTTTTAAGAAAAGAACTATAGTAAATTTTTTCTTAATAAATTAAGGCAAACTACATTAAGGTACATATGTATGCGCACAAAGTGAACAGTGGATCGAGAAGAAAAACTGATGTCAAAAGATTCTATTTAATTTTTCGTCAGTCTCCCATCAAAGCGAGAAAACTCGTGTTCTTTTTAATTTCACTTTACGGCTTTCATTCTTTCAGTAATTGGTTATTATTTGGGGGAAATATGCTTCTATTTTTCATAGTGTATGAGTTGAACCTTTTTTATTGTGTATAATTAAAAATCATGTAAAAAATTTTTGTTATCTTCATTTAGCATAAATAAGAAAATTGTAACTAATAATCAAAAAGCAAAACAACAGTAGGCTCTTTAGAATCTCTTCATTTGTATTACTCAACAATATCAAAGTTTTGCTAGTTTTATTTGTTACTTGCTCCCCTTGTATCACTGTGAGGCTGCAGAAGTAAAAAATATTGAACAACCAGAATTTTCACATACTGAATTTAAGAGTATTTTCAAATACTTATTCTATATTTCATCAATTTAAAAGCTTTCCTGAATATGAAATGAGGTTTCATAATAAATTATCCCCCATTAAAAAATTATCTTGTATTTCATCCTCTCTATTTTGCTTTTCCCACGCTTTAATGGGATCCGAATCATATCCTCTTAACTTTAAATATTCAATGAATTCCCCTTTGCTTTTTATAATTTTAAAACATAATTCCTCTTTCCATACAGCTTCTATGTACTTTACTTGGTTGAATAGTTTTGAATCCATGGCTGCTAGTTGACCTTCCCAATATGATTTTCGTTTAGCGTAATATTCTAACGGAATTTATAATAGTACTCCAAAATCTTTATTTCATCAGTAAACTTCTCCAAACAATAATTTTCATCTAAAGCATTCATTTTGGCGTGCTTTAGGGTGCTAGAAAGCTGTGAAATAGCTTGTGAAAGTTACCACTACTTGAAATTTCGTCGAACTCACCCGAAGAAAAATAACATACATTCATGGTATTCTGCCCATACAAATATTCCTCCGGTAAACGTTCACGTTTTCTCCTCCTACACTCTTCCTGGTATTCTTCGATCATCTTTTTCCGCTCTTCAACCTCTTTTTCGTGGAATGCCTTTGAGATAAAAAAAAAGTTCGTGAGAGAAAACTTACGCGTATCTACAATTTGACAAGTCAATGTTGCTAAGTTCTTATAGTATTTGTGTGTTTTTTTCTAAATTTTACATTTGCATTCAACCAAATATCTCACAATTTACTATTTGAATGAAAGTATAATCGCCTCGTCAGTATAAAAGATTAAATTATCGTGTCTAACGAAATATAATTAAGGTTTTACTTTGAAAATTATTTTATTATATTTAAAAGTGTTATTTTTTGCAGGCCGCATAGTGCTATAACATACCTGAGTTTAAGGGAAATTGGTAAGTTATACCCTTTCTTAACACATTTAAAACTTGCCCTGTACGCGGATCTAAACAGTTTCTATAAAACATCTTGAACTTTTTAAAACTCACTTTATACGTATCCTAGGAAAAGTGGATATTCGCTAAAATTTTTTCAGTTTTAACATTCAGTGAGCTCCTACTGTTAGGCTGCCTGCAGAGTGCCGGCTTACAGCCGAGCTGATGCCGATTCCGATACCGAAGACTATAAAGTCATTATGGGTAAATCAGTAGGAATATGCTCAAAGTGTTCAGAGTGCAAGCCTACCAAAGATTAGACTATCACAATGGGAATCGGTGTCAGCTCGGCTGTAAGCCGGCACTCTGCAGGCAGCCTTAAGTGAATGTCCATCTTAAGAAAGATAATAATTGAAAAATGTTAGTATTCAAATAATATTTGACTGTCACTATTTTCCCAATTGAAATAATTAAATTAGAGGAAAAACCATAATTTTTATTTAAGAGTTAAGTCAAAAGCGAACAATAGACTAACCTCACTTATTGATCACATATAAATTTTGCCAGTTTTGTTTTGTTTTGGAAAAATACAAAATTTTAAACGTACAAAATAATACAAATACACATAGCAAAAAATGGTTTTTGAAAATTAAAACAAATAATTTTAAGCAATACAAAGAGTTTTTATTTTTAAAGAAAAATAATTTTTATTGTTGTCTTAATTAATTAATAAATAAATAAATAAATAGTTATTTAATTAAATATTAAAATAATAAATATTTTATGTTGTTTTTTTCAATATTTCAGTCTTTTTAATCTTTTTTTCTTCACCTATTTCAAGATATAATGGTGAATTATTTTCATCGTCATTTTGTGGATCAACATGATCAACATCATCTTCATTATGAACTTCTTCAGCAACATTTGGATCTATTTCATTTTTATCAATAACTGTTGATGTTGACACTAAATTTGTTGGTGTAGTTGTTGAACTAATTTGATTAATACCCAATAGAGCTTGTAGAGGCCGTGTTGTATTTGTTATTAAATTTTGAAGTAAATTTGTTCTATTATTATTCCAAAGTGTACTAGCAAAATTTTGTACTCTATCTTGAATTTGCTGAAAAATATTTGAACTTGATGTTGTTGTATTTTGTTGTGATGGTCCACGAATAAATGATGTAATATTTTGAACAAAACCAAATAATGGTGGACGTGATGATGTCGATTGTTTTAATAATGTTATAGCTGGTAAAGATGGCTCATCTTTAGGTGGATTTGATTCAGTTATTTGTTCATTAGTTATATTTGTTTCCTTTATTGTTTGGCTTGTTGTAATTTTTTCAGTTATTATTTCATTAGCTGCTTGTATTTTTTGTAATTCATTAAATGGTACAATAATTTCTTCATTAAGCAAAATAACTGGTTTACTGGTTGGTTCTTTTTCAGTTTTATCTTTATTAATATCAATTTTCTGATCAACTTTTGGAAGAGTTACATCTTTACCGGAACGATAAACAAAACGTGAATTGATTTCATTTATTGTTAAAATAATTCCAAACAACAAAATTAATTTATTCATTTTATTTTTATATGAAAATTTTGTACGCACTTTCCAGAAAGTATAATAATACCGTCAACAGCTTATGTTAGACTGTTCAATTTCAATCGTTGAACTCCCTTTATACGTATCTTACGAAAGCGTGTTGGACACGCCAATGACCCGTTATTGTCTCTCCACCCAGATTAAAGATTCCTGTAGTATCGTCTTGTTTTTTTACCACTAAAGTGTTTGTCTTTGATTTTTTCTTATTGATATTCTTCTTTCTTTTTTTATTAGCATTAGTTACAGCACTCTTTCTTTTTATTCAAGTTATAAAATTATTACCTTGAATTCTTGTTTATCGTAAACAAATTAATAAAAAATGCATAGATGCATAGTCAGAGTCTGATGCCCTTTAAGCTATTCTATTAAAATTGTTCATATAGATAAGAACGTACATATATTAAACTGGATTAATTTAGTTTATGATACCTGATGGCATAAGTTTTTACTTTATTTATTTTTACGCACTTTTTCAAGAAGTTGTCACTTTAAAAACACGTCTCACCAGCTTTTTATTGTATTGAGGTGATATTTTCAAAAAATAATAATTTCGTTGAATTGTAAGCGAAAGTTACTTTCTATATAGACATCGCAAATTGTGCTAAATAAATCGCATTAACTTACAAAAAACTTATTTATAGATTTTATGTTAAATTAAGATGCCAAATGACTAAATTATTACAAAACTGTATATTGAGTGAAATTTTAAAACTATTTTTTCTTTTTATAGTATCTATGATTTTGGAACGCCTATTCAATCAGATGTAGGTAACTTTTATTTTTGGCTAGGGTAAGGACTTTTTAACTGAAGAAAATATTTATCACTTTTTCTTTAAAGCATCTTGAAAATATCTCTTTCGGTCAATTTCATATAAATAAATTATTATTGAACAAATAACATTATCCAGGTAATCTTATCTTTTATAATTGCTCTTGAATTAGAGACAAACAAGAAATTTTCTTTCTAGTTATGACCTTGATTAGTTATATTTATGACTTTAAGATATTCCTTTTCATTTAAAATTGGTGCATTTGTAAAAAAAAAAAATCAATGCACAATTGTAGTTAACATACTTTTCTAATTATAATATTAACTAACCTTGGTTTGAATTTTAACCTTGAATTTACTCTTTTCAAGTTCTATAAGGGTAAAAGGGACTATTTATGACTGTGAAAAGTATTGATGATGTTTTGAACAGCATAAAATCAATATTATTATTAAAATGTAGGCTATAAGCCCTTAAAATTTATGGAAACAAAGTTTTAAAAAGCTCTAGGAAAAATAAAAGAAGCATTTGTGAACCATGAGTCATAGATGATGTCTATCACAAAACTGGTATAAAAATCTTTACAGAAGACATTTCCCAATTAAATAGTATCGACTGTAAAGAACAAAAAAACCACATTAAAACCGTTGAAAAAAATGCAAATAAATGTAATATAGGCACACGAAGCAAGTTTTTTTTTGTAAACACATTTATTTTGGTTTTTCAACAAATAAACTCAGGAGTTATTTTTGTTTATGTAAAATGAATTTTGCAGATAAATTTTGTTATAACACGAACTCTTTCATTTTTATGAATAGTCAATACAAGAGAAAGGAGTTATTTGCATGAGAATAAGAACTATTCTGGCTACCCTGAAATGAATAATTCGAAATATTTTGGTGGATATTATGAAGATTGAATGATTTTTAAATCGTTTTCTAAGCTCATACCAATTCAATTTCTAAAAGTAACACCTCTATTATCGTCTTTCAAATATTAAAATAATAATAATTCATTAACTATTAATAACACCATCTACCAACAGAACACTTATTAGTTAACAAGGTTTAAAAATAAAACTGGAACAAATGTTCTTTCTGAAAAACTTTTATTATGAGCTTACATAATTACAATATCCTTAGTAAAAATTTAAATTTAACAAATAAATTTGCTTAAATTATAAAATAAACTCGGACTAAGAATATTTAGCTAAAGTATTTTTAAAATATAAATAAAATATTACATCCTTTTAAAAATATTTTTAATATCAAAATGTAATGTTATTAAAAATATAAAATAAAATTATATATTTATAATAAATATTGCTTTTAAAGCTTGTATAAATAGAAAATGATTTCATTAAAAATGTTACAGTCTATTGACATCTTTGGAAATATTTTATACTTTCATTACACATAAGACACAATTATACTTTTTAAGAAAAATTTTAAAATGCTTTTAAATGAAAAATTCCTTTTCAAATCATTTCTAAAAGTGATATATTTATATTTATTTAAAATATGATTTATGTTTGAACAAAATGGAATTTTATTTTTAAAGATTTCATGAAACACCGGAGATATATTTCAATGTTACTCTTATTCATTAATCTAAATATTTAAAAAAAAGCAAAATAGCAATATCTATGAAAATAGATAATTATTTAATATAATTACCTTAAAATAAATTAGATATTATGATGAAGTGAGATTTACGAAAACTAGACACAAAAATCCTATTAGAAACAAAAAATATCAAGAGCAATAAATTTTTTTGTTTATCTTTTTGAGTTAATAATATTTAAAAGAAACATCAGATATGCAATGAATTATGTATAGTAAAATAATCAACTGATTCTATTATAAGGAGATAAATTACTGTAGAGCAATAAAGTGAATTTAATATAAAATAGTTATTCAAATTATAGTTTTTTAAATGACAGATTTCTTATTTTAGTATAATGCTAGAAAATATTATTTATACTACGTTTAGGTCAATGGCATAATTGAGTTAAATGTTTTTATGCATTTAACAAAAATATTTTCATTAATAGAATATTTATGAAAGTTTTATGCTTTTTCTGAAAAGAAAATTTTCATTATTTTTAACATTTATAAAATGAAAAAAGCTCTTAATTTCTATGAATAGTTTTTATTTCATTTGTGCTAATTTTTAAGATTATTCTATAGAAAATTATCATCATTTTTCCAATTGATTAATAAAATATATTTCTTTTATAAATATATATATGTATATATATGTACTTAAATGTCATATTAAATATTTTATAAACTAATGAAGCCTGCTTTTTGATAAAATATTATTTATTTTATTATTCTGCTATTATTGAAGCAATTTTTCTAGATAAGAATATTTTTATTACATATTAAAACTTAATTTCTTTTTTAAATAATGAATTAAAAAATAATAACAATTTTACTAAAAATATTGAAAATTTATTGCTAAGGCTCTTAAAAATCCTTATAAGTGTATTCTAGTTTAAAGAAATTTAAACTTACATGCCCTTGGCCACATATATTATAATTAAATTTAATATTAATAATAAATAGAACAGAAATAGCAAAAAAATTTGATAAAATTTATTTACTACAGAATCGTTCAATAAAAGTAGTAAAAAGTTCTTTGATTAGGCTGAACTAGTAATCGTAGACGAATAAACAGGAATTAATTAGTTTTTTTATTGCCAATAAAAAAAAATCGTCCTTGAATAGGTTAAAATAGTTTACTTTTTATAAATGTTTAAAGCAAATGATTGATTTATCGAATTTATTATAATTTTTATAACTGTCATTACTTATCAATTTTTCTTCAAGGCCTCTAAATAGGATTGATTATTTTGTTTTTCAAAAATTAAAGTTTCATTTTTGTTATCGAAATAAAAGGCTTTGAAATTAACATTTTTATCATTTAATGAAGTTAGAATATAAATTTCAAAATCTAATTGAGTTTCTGTTTAATAATATCCCTAAACTAATATAAATATATTATAGGACATTATACTTTCGATAATTTCATATAGAAACCGAAATATTGGTCTTAGATATACTCTGGTTATAAAAAAATAAATTGGAATTATTTAAATTTGATAATACTGAATTAAAAATAATTTTAATTATAAAATTTAAATTTTACTTTAAAATTATGATGTTACCATAAAATTAAAAGAAAAGTTTCATATACATTCTATATTTCAAATATTTAATTAAAATAAATAGAATAACTTCCTTTTTTACGAATAAAAATTAAAGCTTGTTTTCTTTTAGTCTAAAAAAATTAGCTCCAATAGGCAATATCAAATATATCTAAGAATCTAATAAATAGTGTATTTTGTTTTAATAATATAAATAAATCTCTATTTCTATGGTCTTTTAAAGCTTATACTAAAAAGAAGCAGTTAACTTGAATAAGGAATAGCAAAGCGTATTTAATTTATTTTACGGTACCAATATTTTTTGATATCGGAATGAATAGGAAATATTTTAATTTTATTTGTGTTTTTTTTAAATAAAAGAGGTAATACCATATATTTTTTGTTTCTCCTACAAAAAAAAAACACTAAATAAATAAATTTTAAAGATTAGTTTCAGTCCTATATGGATGGGTAGGAATTAATTTTTTACCATCGTTAGAGTTACAATTAGTTAATAAATTAGTTGCTTGCTCAAAATTATTTACTGTGGCTACTGATAATTTACAATTAGCATTTCGAATTGACCATTCATTTTGTTTTAATAAAAATTGTTTAACATTATATTCCATTTGTGCTAGATCTTGATGTTTTAAATCAGAATTCAATTTTTCAATATTATCGTTAAAATTTTTATTTTTAATATTATTATTTAATTTTTCAATACAATCATTTTTATAATTTTGAGCATTTAAAGTATTTGATAAATAATTATAAGATGATTTTTTGTTGAAAATATTTTCATTGGATTTTTCTTGGATACTTATAATATTATCTGGTATAATATTATTTTGATTATAATTAGTATTAATTAATAAATTACAAGATATTGGAACAGATTTATTTTTAATTGTAGAATATTGATTTTCATAGTTTTGTTTAGATATTGGTATTAATAAATTTTTTGAATTATTTAATTCAATTGAATTTATGCTATTATTGTTGACATTTTGCAAATTTATATTATTTAAAGATTTTCTTTTGCTTTGTTTTTTTTCTTTGTCAATCATTGAATTATGTTGTACCCACTCAGCAACACGTGTTAATTGTTGACAACGTAATAATACATTTCCATCTACATTATTACCACTACTATTGCTTGTACTACTTTTATTATAACTTTCAACATCTGAATTAAGATTAATACTTTTACAATCACTTATTAATCCTTGATCTGTTTTATTTTCTTCAATAATTCCTTTAGTTTTCACATTTATATTTGATGGAAGTTTTTCTTCTAATTCTACTATATTTTTATCACATAAATTATTTATTGTTGATTGATTATTTTCTACAGTTATTAAATTATCAACAATGTTTAAATTTTGCTTATTAAAACTATCTACGTTTATGGATGATATTTTTTCTTTTTTTCTAAAACTTTTATCAATTGAATGATTTATTTTATTATTATGATTCGGTGGATTTATTATTGTATTATTTTCCAAATTTTTAGTATCATTTGTGCTTTTTTTAGACGGATTAGTACTTGAACATAAAATACTTGCTTTATCAGACATTAACATTGATATTTTTGAAGTAATTATATCTTTGGTATCATCTAATTCTTCATCAAGAAATTTTTGTCGACGTGTATAAATAATTGATTCGATTTCAGTATCAATGTTATCTAGCAAAATATTACTAGTACCACTTTGAATTCTAACTGAACAAAGTCTTGGTCCTTGATGTTGTGGATTTTCAGCCTATTTAAAAAATAAAATAAAATAAATCTTATTTAATTATTCAAAGTTAAATTATAAATAACTATGAAATATGCATTTTTTCGTTTTATAACTAAAATTTTTTTATAACTTACTCTATAAATATGAAAATAAATTTAATTGAGAAATTTCCTAAAATTAAAAATCAAATTTCAAAGAAATATTAATTGGTTTTTTTCTATAAATTAAGATAAATTAATATGAAGGAAAAGAGTTAAATTTTAATAGCAAAATCCCTTGAGGCAACTAAAAACAAGTTTTCATTAAGCAGTTAAGCAAGTTTGTGCCAAAAAACACGAAAATTTAAATTACCAATACAAAAAATTATAACTATTTTATTCGTTTCACGTATTTGCAAATAAAACTAAATTGTTGGCCGATAAAGAAATGATTTTCTTTTTTGGTCAAGCATTTAAACAAAAAAAGGAAAAAATAAATAAATAAAACTTACCTTAATAGTTTTAATAAGATTTCTGTTAAAATTCTCAAAAACTTTAGCACCTTCACTACTACTAGTTCGACTCCATAAACTATTCGTACTACCTGTTATATCCTTATCAGAATTAATACAAAAGCTATCATTTCGACTAGATATCTCACCATTATTTTTTATTTCAATTAATTTATCATCGACAATATCATTTTTCGTATTGAATTTATGATTTTGTTTTTCTTGTAAACAATTACCATTATATGATGAATTTAAATCCGTGGATACTGTAAAATAAAAATTAAAAATTAAATAATTTTTAAAATTATCTAATTTATTTTCAAACTTACGATTTTTAATAACATATTTGGCAGTATCATTTAATTGATATTGTTTATTAATAGTACGATCACATAATCTATGATGTCCAAGTATTGGATTAACCATCAAATCATCTTTTTTAACTGGTGTAAATAATTTATCATTTTCATTAATATCTGACATACTACTTTTTGTTTCTGATATGACTGAATCGCTGGATTTGACTAATTTCATTATAAATGGACTGTTTGTACGTGATGGTGAATTAAGATTACTATTACATCTTAAACATAATGAATTTCCTTCTCCTTGGATAACTGTTTGTGTAGCTATACTAAATGTTTTTGGTTCATCGACTAGAACTGTTAAATCTCTATTTGCGCATTTACAAGTATCACAATGTTTAACTTCACTTAATTTTAGTTCATCTTCTAGATATTTTGCCATTACTGAGGCAGATATCATTTGTCCAGTATTTTCATTTAAATCAGAATTTTGTGCATCTAGGATATTAAAAAAAGAAAATATTGAAAATGAAGAATTTTTTATTATTGATCAAATAATTGAAACTTAAATAAAAGCATGTTAAGCACTTAAATTAAATTAAAATAAAGACAATTGTTCAAAAACCATTTTTGATAGTTCAATTACACTACAAAGCCAGTTAATTACTGAATTTTTGCACTTTTTATTAATGTATAGATTATTTTTGGTTTTAAATCTTTGATCTTTGTACAAAAAATTCAGTTTTTCAATTTTAATGGGAATATACTCAAATTTTGAAAAAAATTCTTTTTACTTTATTATTTTTATTGTTATTTTAAATATAATTAATTTTATTAAAATATGAAACTAACTTTTGGAATTTTATTGAAATTATTTTTAAGCTATTCAATGATTATTTTTGTTTCTAAATCTGAGTATAATATTCTCATTAATGAAAATATTTTTTCTAGTTCAAGTAACTTTCATTTTTAGTTATATATAATATTCAGTGCTTTTACGTGCTTTTTTTCAAGATTTTTTGCTATTAAAGCTTTAAAAAAATGCAATTTATATATAAAGAAATAAAGCTTCTACTTACAGTTGTGCATAAAAACTTATAAAAAGTATATTAAGAATTAGAAATTTTAAAAACAATTAAAAGCAAACTATTAATACTCAGTTAATTTGCATTAATATTTGAAAAACTCGTAAAATATTAATATGAAAAAGAAACGGTTAGAAAATTAGAAAGCAAAATAAGAGTGCAAAAGCTACTAACACTTACCAAGACCCCTCATAGAAAAAACCATAGCTGTAGGAGGAAAAGGACAAATTGTAGGGGGGGAATCAGAGGCTGGAATAACTTTATAGGAACCGGATGTTATTACACCAACACCACTAGTGCTACCTTCAGAATCTGAATGTGAATTTGTGTCCAATCGCATATAAGATGAAATTTTCGATTGAATATCCATAGGTAGCTATGTATTTTATAAATTTTAAAATACAAAAATAGAATTTAATTTTACTTATATTACAAAAAATATATATCAATATTAAGTTACCGATGAAACTTTTTGCGGTATAAAATTGTCAGGTTTACATTGAAGAAGTTGAATAGCAAGATTTATATCTGTTTTGTATCGTTCCTAAAATAACAAGAAATATTTAAATAAATTGTTTAATAATATGTAATGAAATTATTTATTATTTAATAGGGAATAAATAAAAAATATTACAAAAAAATAATAAAAAAAAAATTCACTGTGATGTGGGAGATCATTTTCTTTTGAATTTTCTTGTACTCAAGAAAAAAATAATTTAGATTTGTTTAAGTGTGTGTAACTGTGTGTGTGTGTGTTTGTGAGAGGGAAGGGAGCAATAACACTTTTCTTTTTTAAGAATGTTGTGTCCAAATTTTTAGTCAATCAGGACAAAATTCTCATAGTCATTAAGATTTGAATTTTCCCCAACTCTTGTACCTTTTTCAGAGTTTAAAATATTAAACGCGTTCTTCTCGAAACGACATTTTAAATATTTTCCGGGAAGCAAATATTTAATTAAGACCATAAAACTTATTAAAAGTACTGCAAAACACTGCGAACAAATCATTTGAGAGCAAAGTCTATAATAGCAAATTTAAGATTATTAATGAAAACGTTAAATTAAGGTCGTAGTTCAAGTAATTGAAACATAATTGTTGCAAACACTCAAAAAGATTGAAATTAAAAAAGGTTTTTCAGCATTAAAATATCAACTCACGAAAATATTCATTCTTTTGCCTCAAGTTCTAAATTCAAACCTATTGAAGATCATTAGCAATTAAAATATATCAAACTCTGATTTGAGGAATTAGCAAAGAATTTTCAGAATCAGTAAGAAATTTATTAAAATATTTATTGAAAACTTATTAAATCTAGAAATAAATTGAATTTTCGGAAAAATACTCAAAGATAATACCGAAATTTATTTTAACTGGTATTTATTTATTTAATTTTATCTGATTCCATTGTGTAAACAATATTATCTAACATTGTACTATCAGTATTAGTGAAATAAATTTATTTAAGAATAAAACAAAATGATAAGATATTAATTTAACTTGGAATTTAGTGATGACAAATGGTATTTGATTAAAATAAAAACTAATAACAATCAAACAATTTGGATAGTTATTTATTTGGTTCAAAGACTATCAATAATTCTTCAAATAATTTTCCATACTTTAAAATGTTATAGGTTGAGACTAAGGAAATTAATGTTTGTAATTCACTAACTTTTCCGTGTTCATTGGAGAACAATTCCATTGAGTTATTTTATCATAATCTATTGTTAAATAGAACTTTTTAATAAAAAGATTAACTGAAATCTCTATTAGACTCAGTTTACTTTAAGAAAAAATATTTGCAGGGGTATTAATAGATTTGTTATTTGTTTAATCGTTTTATTTGTTGGTTGAATAGATATAATAAATTTCAGCAAAAAAATTAATGCAATTTGGTCTTTGGGATCCAAGTGTAAGAAGGTTACGAGCATTCTATACATATAGGGATTTTTTAAAGAACATTATTAAGGTATTATATTTTTATAAATAATAATTTGCATAGAAATGTTCGCCCTTCTACTATCAGGGAAAAAATTAAATAAAGGGTACAGCAGCATAACAATGCTGACAATATAAGAATTTAAAATGGATATTTGGCTTAAAACCAAAAATGATTACCCATCAAATTAAACATATAAATAATAAGCCTGTGGGCATAGTGAAAGCGATTTTTGATTGTGTGGCAAGTCAATCAATCCCATAATAATGGGAAATTTCGTTAGTGGCTTGAATTTTCTTTAACTTAAAATTCTTTTTTTTCAGTATTAAATATAAAATTTTGGATTTCTTTAGGATATTCTATTTTTAAATTCACCATAAAACAGTGAAATGGTATTTTTAATGGATATTTTTGTCCCAATTGTTTATTTAAAAAAAAATTCATGTTAACTCTTAAATATCTTTTTAACTTCAGGAACTGAAAAAAATGCTTCAGCTTTACATAGATTTCATTCGAAATATTCAAGAAAAAATCATATCATAGCTCCATCGGTTTAATGTGTGTAAATTATATGAAAGCTATATATGTTAAGAAAATTTGACTATTTTTGAAAATGAAATGTTAAAAATGATAGAAAAAACCATTCAATGGCTATGGCGATACACTTGCAGCCTTTTTAAATAAATAAAAAATAAGGTAGAAAATAAAATAACAATACAAAATACTTTGCTTTTTTAGACGAGTTTTTAAATAAATTGTCTTGTAAAACCGATACGTATTTAGCAGAAATGATCAACAAATGAACAGAAATTATTTAATTTTAATAATCTTTAAACTCTTGTTTTGCTTACGCAAGAACTTTTAACTCCTTTTATTTTATAAAAATTTGTGATACTATTTACGAATTGAATTCAGAATTATTTCAGCGCATTTTTATTTTTCTAAATTATCTTTTGCAAACAGTTATAAGCATTGTAGCTAGGGTTATCTTTTAATTCTGCAGGTCACAGCAGTATTTCATATTCAGATTTTCAAAAAAAAAAAAGAAGGGGTTTTTCAACTAAAATTTATTTCTAAGTTTTTAAATATATTAATATATTTGATTTCTGCAAATATTTTATTCACTTAATCCATTGACTGGAGGTTAAAGGTTCAAATCAAATATATTTAATATAATATTTATCTGCCAAATATTTTGAGATTTAACGAAATTGACACAGGAACATTAGACAGCAGTTAAGGATAAATTATTTTTCTACATTGTATTAATTGAGTTTTTTTATTTAATATCAAAGCTGAGAAAGATAATTTACTGAAAAACTTGTTTATATTAAATAAGTTTGTGATACTCACAATTTCTCTCTGAAGTTTTGCAATATTATAATTTGCTTGGGCCAATCGAACACTTAATGTTGCCACATCACTAGTTAATTGTGCACGTTCACCAGAGTTTCTATCTACCAATTTTAATAGCTTATCCTCTAGACTTTGGTTAACTTTTTGCACTCGTTTATGTGATTCATATAATCTATCATATTTATCCTGCCAAGCTATTATACTATCTTCCAGTTCACATTGACGGTCTGATTCTTGCAAACATGCAGTTTCCATGGCAATTAATTGATTTTGTTTTTCAATAAGTGCTTGTTTTAAAACTTCGACTTCTGCATACAAATGCACATCACAATTATTCTATGCAAGAAAAAAATAAGTTTTAAAAATTATTTAAATTACGATATAGCAAATATAGCCAAATATAGACCACGTATGTATCCTATTTAATTCGCGGTAGTTAAACAACTGAAACAAAATGCTTTGTACTAGTGAATTAATTATGTTATCGCTTGATAAGATTATACTTAATCCTAAACAAAAACTCCCACTTTGAAATAAACATAACATTCAGATAGGTATTTAGCAAATTTTGTTTTGATTTTGGATTGCATGAAATATAAATATTCATTTTCTAGTAATTATAACTCTTTACATTTCTATATGTGCTTAAATTTTTTTTTTGCTAAATTCAATGTAAATTTTTAGCAAATTTGATTTATGTATGTGTGTAAATTATATTTTTATATAATTAAAAGAAAACCACATTGATATTTACCTGTTCACTGGATAATGACATTTTCTAATTTATTAATTTACTTTATTTAGAAACTACTGCAAGGCAAAAATCATTAAGGAACAAAAACCTTAAGGTGTTTCAAATTTCTTTGTTTTTGACATTTTCAGGTACACAATCAAACTGAAGTTAGATGCAGTTGGGTGAAAGGTTTTTAAAAAATTTCCCCTTTGGGCCATTCCACACGAGGAAACAAGCTTCCGGAAACATTTCGATCCAAACTGGTTTTTTTTTCGAACAAATTTTAATCGTCCACATGAGGAAACAAGTTGCCTGGCAACATTTCATGTTCAGATAGGGTAATACAAATGTGTGTGTGAATTTTGAACTTTAAAAGCTAGAAATTAAACATTTTTATTTTACTTTTAAAGATGGAAAAAAATATTATATCTAAAACTCCCCACTGCCACAGTGAAAAATTCTAAATACATAATTTGCAAAAACCCCAATGCAAAGCTTACTAACCATCTAATAAAATTTGTTTTAAAAATATTCAGAAGTCATAAATCATCACAAAATTTCCCCTAAAAAAAGAAATATCTTTCATGTTTGCCGAAAAAAAATTAAAACAGCAAAAAGAACACTGCAATAAATGAAGAAATTTTAAAATCCCAAATTAAATATAACAGTTATTACTATAAACAATTTTTCATATATATATATATCTACCTCTCCTATTTGTTAGAAGCGTGTCATTGAAATTAACTTTCAAATGCACAAAAAAAATTTCTTACCCTGTAAACTATTATTTCTTGTATGTGTTAGAGTGTTTCTCATGTTACCAAAAATTTTTTGGAAACAAATTCAACTTTGAATTTTCCCATTTTACCCCTTACTTCTTGCCGCTCTATCCTAAAAACAAAAATGTTTCCAGGAAACTTGTTTGCTCGTGTGGAAACACCCATTTAGTGCTTTCACACGAGGAAATATATTTCCAGTAACAAACTGCTTATTTTCGAACAAATTTTGATCGTCCATGGTAACAATTTTAAACCATTTATAATTCCTTGTGAAATTCTAAAAAAAAATAAGCCCGAAAGTAATATTTTATGCAGTTTTTATTCCTTTATTGCAAAAAATAATTACATTTACAATAATATTTAAAAAATATAAGTCAATTAAAATGACTTTTAGGGGTGTTGTTTCCGAAAATAACCAAAAATTAAAAAATTCATGGAAAATTGTTAACTTTCGGGCTTCCTAAGCTTTTTGCTTGAAACTGGAGCAAGAAAAACTGCAGTACAAAAATATTAGAGTAGTTGTTATGGCAGAACTATATATTAAATCAGATTTGACAGCTAAAATGACAGGCTCAAATATTTTATTGGGAATTGCTTGTATTTACTTTTTATTTGAATTAATTTGATTAAAGTATTGTTTCTCTCTGAAATTTACGGGCTACTCTCTTGGACGATATAGTTGATACGCAGATACTGGGATTCTCTGTATGTTTTAAAAAAAGTTTCGGTTAGAAATGAGGGGTGATTTTCGGTCAAGAATGGCCATTTTATGCATAAATTTTTCAGATGTAGTTAATGCCTTATTCTTCATACCCTAGATCAGGCCTGCACAACATACGGCCCGCGGGCCGCATGCGGCCCGTCTGGTGCTGGCTAATGGCCCGCGTACATTTTTATATACATGAATCAAAAGACTTCATAAAATTTCTAAAAATCCAAGTTAAACAATATTCTTGTGTTTGCCATTTTGCTATTTGATCGCAAAGTCTTTTTGCTTGTTTTTCAACATGTATAAAGCGAACTATTGTTTTAGGGAAAATATGTACAGGTAAATTCTTGTAAATTTCCGTGGCGTGCATATGATTTCTCAATTTTTTAAGGCCTAGGCATAACTAAGACAAATAATTTTTTCTGAATATTCTTCTGGAGAATTTTTTTTATTTATTGCATATACATCTATATTTTTGTTTTTTCGTCAAGTCTTCTTGGGTACTTTAAACTTGTAGTCATTTTAAAAGTTAAGCAGTTGTAAGACAACTCAGTAACAGTGAATATTATTATTTAGAAATCTATCTCAAAATAGTTAGAAAACTAAAATTAATAAATCTACATAATCCACATTTTTGGTTTTAATAGTTGTGAAAAATATTTTTTTTTGAGAAAATGAAGCAAAAAATTGAAAGGGAACGCAGAGTTTTCAATGCCGAATGGACAAACAAATACTTTTTTACAATATTTCAAGAAAAAATAATTTGTCTTGTGTGTGGTGAGACATCAAATCCTCACTAAATTAGATGAAACTGAGTGAGAAAAAAATTAAAGCGGCTAATTTGATGGCATCTATATGAAAGGAACAGCAATTTTTTAAGAAAACAACAACTGAAAACAAAACAGCTCGCAAGGTAGGCTTCCAGATTTCAAGAGAAATTGCTGCTGCTGTATGTTGATGTCTGTTGCTGAATTATGTCCGGAAAAAATTCGGCTGTTTGAGAATATCAGTTTGTCAAGAATGACTATAAAGCGAAGAATAGCTGAAATTTCAACAAACCTTAGTAATCAGCTGAAGCAAAAATCTCGAAATTTTCTGTTTTATAGTTTATGTATGGATGAAAGCACAGATTTACAGGATACAGCACAGCTTCTCATTTTTATTAGAGGAGTTGATAAAAATTTTGAAATTACAGAAGAGCTTGCTGGTTTGTGCTCCTTACCAAGCCGCACAACAGAAAAGGAGCTCTTTAGTGTAGTAAAAAAATTCATAACTGAAAAATTGGGTTTCGAAAATGTAATGAACGTAGTAGTTTCCATTGTAAGCTACATCCGATCTAGAGGACTCAAGCATAGGACTTTTAAAGCCTTTCTCGAAGAAGTAGATGCTGAGTACACCGACGTACTTTACCATACCGCAGTGAAATGGTTGAGCCGTGAACGTGCTATCCAGCGTTTTGTTTCATTGAAAAAGGAAACATTTAACTTCCTCGAAAATGAACCAAAACAATTTCTAGAGCTTCAAGAAGAAGTATGGAATAATGACCTGTTTTTCTTTTGCGACATTTCAAAACATCTAAATGATTTGAATATTCAGCTTTAAGGGAAAAACCAGCTTATATTTGAAATGTTTGCAGCAGTGAAGGGTTTCAAAATAAAATTGAACCTTTTCAAAACTCAGCTGCTGAAAGGCGAAATAAGTCACTTTCCCACTTGTGCATTGCATATAGCATAGGGTCGGCAATTTTGGGCAAAAATATGTAAAACATATTGATTTATTAATTGAAGAATTTAGCAGAAGATTAACTTTGTCCAACGAAGAAAATATCAAATTAAAATTAATTGAAGACCCTTTTTCTGTAGATCCAGAGCAAGTACCGCTTAATTTGCAGATGGAATTAATTGAACTTCAATGTTCTGTAGTGTAGCGAATTTATCATAGAGAAAACACTTTCCACGATTTCTACAAAAGCTTAGATTGCAAAAAGTACAAAAGTCTCATAGAACTTGCTATGAAAACGTTTTGCATATTTGGAAGTACAGCAAGCTCAAATATGACACCTGAATATGAAAAACTTGTTGACGATAAAAAATGTAATATTTCTCATTAATATTTTCCATCATAAATTTTAATAAAAATAAAAAACACATGTATCTTTACTAGGAAATTTTTTTTAAAAATTTTATTTAGCAAATACTTCCAAGACATTTTTCCCTCTTCTAAGCAACAAAAATGGAAAAGCTCCGCTCCAGAATGTGTCAAATTTATTTATTAATAAATATGAACTTTATTTAACATAATAATGGTTAATTACATATCAGCAAACTTAGGAACTTTTTTGATTTGTTAATTAAAATGTGTAAAAAATATTTAGCCTCCCTGCGGCCCTGAAGCATTTCGCTTGAAGCTTATATGGCCCTCAACACCTTCGAAGTTGTGCAGCCCTGCCCTAGATATTAAATGTTAGTTATATTTTTTATTTAGTTTCAGAAAAATGGTTAATCGTCAAATACCCAGGTGGAAAAAAAATAATAAAACTGCTGCTGGCAGGAAAACTGGGTAAAAAAAAATAGCGAAAACATGTGAGGTTTCGATCTGGACAGTGAGGCAGTAAAAGCAATTATTGCAGAAGAACATAAGACCAGAAGAGCAAAACCTTGTGGCGAATGATCTGCCACAAACAGCATCTTCTTCCTCTACCAAAGTCAGATAATAATGTCAATGTATATGTGCATGCAAATTGTTTGAGTCTATTGAAAGAGTATTTCTTTTACACTTAGATTATTATAGGGTTGAAGTTATTAAATAAATTTATGATTGGTCTGCAAATAATAAAAATATAATTGTTTCAATGAATATTACATCGAAGTAAAACAATGAAGTAGACAATATATTGAAAAAATGAGAGAAAGTTAAAATATAAACATTTACTGTAAGTATTGTGAAAATATTTACTCTGGGTAAAATTCCACATCAAAATAAAATGATTAAAATTAGTAACAACTTTTTAATTCAAATTAAACTTTATTTGACATTTTCTCATTTAAATATCTGACTTAAAACTTGAAGCAAATATATGGACGTATAATTATTTTCATTGCGGATCATTTGCTAATTTTGCTAAATTTAACAAAGTTAAGTTTCTAGTTATATTAAGTCAAAAACTTATTAAAGAATAAAAATTTCAATTTATTTTGAGATTCTCTGAAATACTAAAAGTTTTGTGCACGTACAGGTAAGAAAATGTAAAGAATTGATCCTTTTTTATTCACCTCTAGACATGCATTAATCTTAAATTGGTTTTCGTTTTATTTGGTTTATTACATTAAAAAATGTTCAGTTATCTAAAAGAGGAACATCTGTAATATGCTTTTATTGGACAAGGAACCAAGTAAAAATTCTTTTGTTCACATCTTGATAAGGGACATGACAATAAATTTTGTTTTTTATAAAAATTTTTTATTGTGATACATAAAAAACTCACTCAAGTATATTTATTGATTCTTAGCTTATGAACATATTTGTCTTATTATATGAAACAGCTAAAAGGTTAAAGTGAAAACATGTTATTTTCCGAAACACCTAGCTCAAAATATGCAATTATATAAACGTATATGTATATGCAGGAAAAATATCCTAGTATCCAAGACTAAATTTAAAAATTAAATTTAATAATTTGAGTTTAAGTGTTTTTAACTTTTGATTACTTTCTTCACTGTTTTATTTTTTAATTATAAGACTATTGTTTTTATTAATTTCTCATTGTTTCTTTAGCCAGCATAACTTTAAATAACAAACTAGAAATTACGTAATTTCAAATGATATTAGTTCCATGTTTTTACTTATAAAAATATTCTGCTTGAGAGTCATCATTGTTATTCTCGGAACACGAATCACATTCTTCATTGCTTATTTGGTCAGAAAATGAGTTGTGATTAGTTGTCAGCCATTCTTTTGAGCCAGAAGAAGGTATCCAACGTAAAGGATTTTGTTGATAATATTCGATTTGGGGTACATTTAAATTTTTGAAGAACTTTTCTTCATTTAATTCATAACTATTATTCGGCTTTATCAACTTATAAGGAATATAACCACTTTTATTTGAACTTAAAACATTATAGAACTCACTGCTTAAATTTAAATTCGTATTTAATGGTATAAATTTCTTTTTAAAAAGCTTACTATCATGAACTAAGCTCGTTCTACGTTTACTTATAGGACTATTTAATTTGGTTTTTTCTGGAGAATAAAAGTAATTATCATAAGAATGTAGTTCTTTTATTGGTTGTGGATCCATTATACTATCGCTGGTATCAATTTCTAGTTTTCTATTTGTTAAATATTTTTCAAAACTATAATATTCATCTCTGGCTATTGTACGATGAGAGTTTTTGTTATTTGATACTGGAGAGCGTAATTTTTCTTGAATTTTGTTTAATTTATGCAATTTTTGTAAAGTTTTAATTGATAATCTAGGTGAATTACTTCCTAAAACAAGAAAAATATATGAATTAAAAATATATGTTTAAAAGAATTTTTTTAAAAGAAAAAATAAAATCTAATCAAACACTTTAACAATTAAAACCCAATCGAAATATATTTACCTTTCAGCCATTTTTTCGTTGTTATTTTTTTATTTGGAATCAATCCAACATTTTGTCCTAATTTGAATCGTAATACTATGGGTTGTCCTGGTGGCTTACGTATACGAATAACTTCTCCACAAACGTTTATTGCACAAAATGCTACATTCACTTAAAAATAATAAATAGAAATCAATTTCTTAGGATATAATCAACACTACTGAATTTTTTACCTATACATAAAAATATAAATTTGTTGAAATGCATTTTCTAAGACTTTTGAGAGCTAAACATCAATTCAATTCTGCCTTACGTGTAGGAGGACTAGGTTCAAATTAGCGGCAAAGTCGCCATGTACTATAATGGATTAAATTTAATTAAATTTTACCATGTTTTGAATCAAAAGAAAGCTTTTTTGCTTTTTTTTTGATAATAGAAGAAATTTATTTCGATTTTTGGTAAAAAAAAATCTGAAAGCATTAAATTTTGCCCATCATCTTCGGATGGATGATTAATAATAATAATCAATCATGTTTAACAGATGTTAAATTTGCCAAGCGATTTAGTGTTAAGCATTTTAGAAAACTTTTAAATTACTTACACTTATATTTACAGTTAGTCAAATCAATTTTCTTATATTAATGACCTTAATTTTGTTTATGGTACTACACAATGTATTATAATTTTTTTAGGGAAAGTTTTTTTCTTTTTAATAAATGGTTTTGAATAAGTCAAGTGTGTTGTATTGTGTTGGTATTGTTTATTAAAATTGAAAGCTCATTTAGGTTGAAAAGGTTATATCTTACTTAGAATTGAAATGGTGGGAAAATTAAAATTTTGGTTTTTCTAATGTAATAATGAAATTAAATTTATAATAAATCAATGCAGATTTTAGGCAGTGCTCTTTCAAAAACCCAGTAAAAAATGAAAAAAATTAGTAAGTTTTTGCAACAGTCATTTTGAGTAGATAACAGCAATTACATTTTAAATTATAGATTTTTCATCATTCTAAATATTAATCTTTAATCAATAGATAAATTTTAATCCTATTTCTCAGAACTGATCAAGCATTTTTAGCACTCCATGTGTTTAATTAATAACGGAATCAGTGAGCGAACAAGTATGTGACTATTTTTTATTGACTGATTAAAAATGAAACAGAAAGATTTTTGTATATAGAGGTCAATTGTTTTTCGCTGCTTTTAAGTTAATAAAAGTGACTTTTTAATGAATATAAAAAAAAACACAACTTCAATAATGCCACCAAATTTTTGACATGTTACTAAAGAAAGGTAAAATTCACCATTGAAATTAGCTGAATATAGAAAAGTTACTAAAATAAAATTAAACATTTAACACATTCATCAAAATTAGAAAAAATCGCTGATTTTTTTTCGCGAGAAATTTTAAAAAATTCAGATTTTAATGTAATTTCTGCCAATGATTCTATAGATATTATGTAAAACTCAGCTTCACAAAACATTTAGAAGAGGTTTTTCATTCAAAAACTTCCTTTGGAAATTTAATGAACTATTAAAAAGCTTAATTTGTGATTCAACCGCTGTCAGTCAGTCGAAATAATCATTTATGAGCATAATTATGCAAAACATAGTTGAATAAATAATTGAAAATAAGTTTCTGTATTTGAAAAATTTAAAAAAATATTCTTGCTTTTTTTGGCGAAATTTTTTTAAAAATTCAGATTTTAAATCTATCAGCATAGGCGTAACAGGATAAGAAATTAAAAATTTTTTAGCCAAAAACTTCATATTTAATTGATTAAACTTAAAATTCACAAAATTAAAGTAATTTCTATAAATACTCATTTAAAGAGATTTTCACAAACTATAAAAAAATATTTTTCTTCTTGTAATGTGCGATCTTATTTGCAATCTATGATAAGATAATCGCTTTAAATAAAACTCTCATTTTATTACATCGATATGCAAAATATTGTCATATGACAGTTAACTATGGCAAAAAAGAACCGGTTAAAAATTTATGTGAGGCTAGTATTGACGTAAAAAGAACTGATATTCCGCTTCCAGTTCTTTAACATTCATTGTCTAGAATTGTTGTGCAAACTAGTTGTTAAATTATTCTTCGAAAATATTGATAATTAGTGACTAAATAATATGAAATCTTTAGCTGTTTTAGTTTTAATTGGTATGTTTAATTTATAAATATTTAAGCAATTAAAGTTAAACATAAAAAATTAAGAAATATAATTTTTGTGAAATTGTAATTTTATTTTTCTAACTAAAAACAAGTTGTCCGGAATTAAAACCGCTAAAAAATAGAAAAAGAAAATCAACTGCAACAAAAGTGATCGAAAATGTTTCAACTGAACCCTTTTTAAATTAAAGTTGAAATATACGTTTATCCTTAAAATGGAAACATAACTCAGCTAAAATTCAAGTGTAAAATGGTTTTTTTGATTGCAATTGTTTAATTTCGTCATTGATTTAATTTTTTGTATTAGCTTCCATCTTAAAATTAATTACTGCATTAAATGATTCTGTATGCAAAAAAACAAAAATTTTGAATGCTAGTAAATTTGTCAGTAAACGTTCTGGCCGAACGTAATACAAGCTGCAAACAGTTTGTTTTTTTTTATATTGGTTTTAAATAACTAAACACAATTTTATTTTGGTCTTTATATTAAGATAAACCTCAGTAAATAATTCTTGTATAGTTTAAAAAATTGTTTACTTAATTTGATATGCGAAAATATTGTGATAGACACAAAAATCCAAACTATTTTAATGTAAGATTAGTAAAAGGGTAAATTCTTTGTTTCAATATATAAAACCTCATTTAAAAATTATTTAAATTTTTTAAAAATAAATTCAAAATTTTTTTCTATACATTCTTTTAAATTATTTCTTAAAGCTATGCTTTCAGAATATTCATTTGGATCAGTATTAACTGAACATCGACGTATAGCTCGCCAATTTTTTTCATCACAGAAGCCATTCAATTTTCATTTTCCAGATGAAAATTTGACTAGAACTCGTTCTACACGACCTACACGTCCTTTAAGAACTACTTCTACAACTGTCAGAACTCAAAATACAACAACTCAATCTGTGTCGAGAATAACAACAAGGACAACACCACCCCAATCATTTTATGCATGCTTAAATATGTGTCCAACAACCTCTGAATATAATCCAGTATGTGGAAGTGATCAGCAAAACTATCATAATCGTCAAAAATTAGAATGTGCAAAGTTATGTGGCTTAAGTAAGTAAGAATATTTACATATGAACATTTTTTCTAAATTTAGTTGAAATTGTGATATAACAATGAACTAAAATTTGTAATTCTTGACTCTTCTTTATTTTACTTTAGAAGTAAAGAAATGTGGGACAATTTTGAATGATCTCTTAGCAATGAAATAATTTGAGGGTATTATTTACAAAAAATTTATTGATACATAAAAATATCTTTATTTATCTAATATTCATCTTTAAAATAAGTCAACAAAAAGTCAACAAAATTTTTGTTGTGAAGCCCTCTGAGATGCTTCTTTTTCTTTGCTGACTTGGGAACCAAACAGTAATTTTAAAATAGTAAAATTTATATTTTTCCTTTTAACACCTTATGTGTATCTAACTTATTTTTATTTTTTGGTTCTTTGGAATATTCTTATACATCAAGGTGTGATTTCTTTATAGTTGAGCCTCTAGTGAAGATTAATACTTCATGCAATTTTTCCATGGCAAATCTGACATGAAAAGGAAAGCAAATATAATTTTCAGACATACTTACAAACTTTTTACTAGAAGTAATCTGTACAAAAATTTTACAGTGATTATCAAGTAGAAGTTTCTTTAGTTTGGTGTTTTGTGAGGAGTTTTATAGGTGGCCTTATGCTGTATGATCAATTGACTTCGAAATACCAAAAAAGTTTTCAGAAAAATATTATTTTTTCCACATAATTCATTTTTTGTTTGTTTATATAGAGAATGATTATTTATGCTAAATTAATTTGCGATGCTAAAATACATTACCATAGATATTTCATCAAATATATACATATTATATGTATGTATATTTCTGTTTGAAAATAATTTAATTAGAAGATATTTTCCTTTGAAGTCCTTTGTTTCTATATTCCAGTAGACAAATATAGATAAAAGAAGCTAAATCTTACAAAATGTATTTGGAATATTACGTTTTTCAGCAAGCTCTCTGCAATATAAAATTATCAAAGTGGTATTTTTGCCTGTATCATTGAATCTCTTAAGCAGTGTGCTTATCATGTTTGTATAAAAATTGAATTCGTACAAAGCTGAACAAATTTAATAAATTAATGTGATTTATTTCCAACGTTTTGATTTTTAAGTCAAGTCTTCCATGATCTCAAATTACGATTCGAAAGATATAGAAAAATTACGTGCATAAATTTTTCTTAGTTTCCTAAATACTCAAAATGTGGTGCTACATTATTTGACAGAACAAATTCTTTCTTTGATATCATGTTGGCATGTCCTTTCAATATAGTCAAAAACATCTCTTAAATCAGACTTTTTCGTGGGACTTACCAGTTGTCAACGGACAAAGTAAAGTAAAATTTTAATGAACACAAGTAATATGAATAAATTTTTTAAAAATCAAGTAACTTAATCTAAGGTGTTAAACTAAAAACCTTATTAATATAAAAATTTTATATTTTCTTATTTAGATGTACAGCTTGTGCGAGTTGGCCAATGCCCAACACTTTTGAAGAAATGAAAGAATGGAGCGGCTACTAATGATTTTCGTTTTGACATAATAAGTTTTAGTTTAAATATTTTTTTATAAAGACAAGAATAAATAAAAATTAAATTTTATACATTTTTGACTTAAAAACACGATTTTTAGCCATAAGCGAATATCTTTAACGAAATCCGCTTCGGCATAGCCTTTTTTTTTGACATCTTCTGAAATTAAAATTTAGAATAATTTTCAATTGAATTATTAAGTTGCAACAGTTTTTCAATGACTTTTTGTTTTTCAGTCCATCAAAATTAAAATTTAGTACTATGTCTAGGTCAAATAAACGGTGTATATATTATATAATGCCTTTCGGCTGAATAATAGTGCTTATTATATGTAAGTCTCAACTGCAAACTTAATACCTTTATTAATGACTTATAATTTTTTAGAACTAATTTTCACAGTTTGCACACTTACTGTACAGTTTGGCTGCCTGCAGAGTGTCGGCTTACAGCCGAGCTGACACCGATTCCCATTGCGATAGTCTAATCTTTGGTAGGCTTGCACTCTGAACACTTTGAGCATATTCCTATTGATTTACCCATAACGACTTTATAGTTTTCAGTATCGGAATCGGCGTCAGCTTGGCTGTAAGCCGGCACTCTGCAGGCAACCTTAGTTAGATATAAAGATTTATACAGATAGAAACAGCATAAAAACTTTTTTTTTATCCTTAACTCCTTTTCTAGTTTGCTGTGTTTTCTATTTTGCTGATGTAAACATTCTATGGATCCTTTTCAGCTATTATTCATATATTATTTTATATATAAAAAATTCACCAATGAGTATTTTTCCTACTGGGAAAGTTCTTAGATTTTGTACGAATAGAGAATACCCTTGTGAGCAGAGTAAAATAGATTTTAATTGTTAGGTGATTCAGATACAAAAAACCAAAGCTTTGTTACAAATGGATCACTCATTGTATGCATTGTTAGTGTATTTATAGCAAAATAAGCCATTTGATAAGATTTTATAAAAAGTATTTTTTACAAAAGTCCTTATTTGCGTCCTTATTTGCGTAGATACAGGCATGTTGTGAATCAATGCAATCCTTTTTAATGACATCAAATGCCATATCTTATTTCTATATCTATATACATATTACTACAATCCTCTGATAAATACATAAAATCTTATGGATTATAGCATTTGTTGTTTTATTGTATAAGCGTATAAAATTCATGAACTGACTGATACAATTTTACTTTAATTGAGCTGTAATCGTATATTATTTTATTGCTTTAAGTAAGCAAGAAATAGAAAACTATATACAGAATGAATAGTTCTTGTAGGTTTAATTGGGGGAATAATATCAAAAACCAGTATTATAAGAAACTTTTCATCAATCATCACCTTTAGAATTCGCAGCATTGAATAACTCTTAGCTCAATGTTAGCTGGAAATTCAGATTATTTATTCTTAAGTTAATTTTAAAAATTCAGTACGTTCCGAGTCAGTCTTAAAAATTTGACCCCGCAAACTTTTGATACTTGAATTTTTAAGTAATTTTTGCTGACTTTAATATTCCATAAAATATTATATTATTAAAAATAACTTAGATTTAACTCTTATTTTGATTAAAAATTACTTTCAATCCATATTAAATATAAATTACAATAAAATCTTCTTTTCTGGCCTGATGTACATTAAACAAATAAAAAATTACACATCAAAATGATTTAAAAATGAAAACGATTTAAATAAATCTACTATGCATGAAGGTTGCATTTAAAGGAAGCTTAACTTTTATTCTAAGCAGTTAACTATTATTAATATATTTTGAAAATTTTTTAGTAGAAAAAATAAAAGGAATCAAAAATATTGTAAAAATATCTACATAGTCAAATAATATACATATATTTAACAAATGTATATCAAATTTTTGTTTAATTCTATAACAATTAATTCATCCTCTACGAAATTTGATTCAAAATGAAATACTTCTTTGATATCAAAAATTTTCTTTCATGCTTCAAAAATGATTTTCCTTAAAAGTAAAACTCTCATAAGTATTTGTAATATTAATAATTGCATTATTCTAGTCTCATCAAAATTTATAACAAATTTAAAAGAAATAAAAAATATTAAAAACTGTGGTTAAGTAATTCAACGATAAATCATTTTGTCCTTTCAAAGGTACAATATCTTCTCATCCTTATTTGGGAAACCCCTTAAAATACGTCAATCATACAGAAATGCAGACACACTCAAGACAAAATGAAGTAGACTCCTAGCAACAGGTGAATTGTCTGAAACTGAAAACACAATCGAATCACAGGCATCCATCTACTGAAACAGAAAAAGGAAATATATATATATATATATATATATATAAAGATAAACATATAATTTAGCTGCTGTATAGAACTTACTGTTCACATTCAGTCATATCTGGTTTATATTACTTAAAAGAAGCGCTCCCAAAGGCAACTTTTCCCCATTCCATCTTGTAATGCATACACGTTTCAATACTAAGGGTTAGATGTGATGCCCGACATAATATGGCCAACGTCTTGGTAATCATCATCGTTTGTCCCTGTCGTCTAGCCGTCTACCATCGATCCAATGAGCTTTAGTCCCCTACAAAAGCTATACTCATACCGTTAAGATTACCTTGGATGAAAAATTTTCGAGTATATATAGTTATTTTGAAACCTGGCACTTAGCACAAATACAGATCTACTTCACTTGTCTAGCTGTGAGTACACTTGAGCCAAAGGTCGCGGTTCTGACTCTTCTCTAATAATATTTCTAAAACAAAAAAAAAACATTTTTGTATTTTTTCAATTACTTTTTGTTGTTTTTTTAATTATAATATTGGTCAGTTGACATTTTTATTTAATTAAATATATAAGATTTAAATTATATTCTTATTGCCGACGGCTGATTCCCTAAAGCTGTGTTACATTATAAAATTTTCTTTCAAGCTTTTATTTCGGTTTTCTTTTTATTGTTGTTGCTAGATATTTAAATGCCGTAAGCTTTATTTCGAGTATGCGTGAATTTGGAATATAGAATTTCAGGCTAAAAGGGTTCTTTTTTTTTTTTCTTTTGTTCCTATAAAAAGTATATTTAACTTGGAGTACTTTAGAACTCTATTCAAACAAAAATTCCTTTTCTGTTGGTAGCATCCTTATCATGGGCGTTTTACTATATTAGTTTTTGGCACGTGTTTGTTTTGTGACAGAGGCGAAAATTTAATTCGTTTAAATTACTTTCAACTTCCCAAACTTTACTTCCTTTGGCTGTTTTGTCTGCTTTGAAGCTCTGATTAAATTGTTGTTTTGCTCAGTTTATTTTTGGTTGAAGCTATTTCGAAATTCCGGTATGTAACGGATATAACCTTTTCCGTAGACAGAAAATTTTAATTTAAAATGTCCTGTTGTGTTTTTTGTTTTAAATTAAATACACTTTAAAATAGTTACTTATGGTGAGACTTTTAGTAAATAACTAATGAAGAATATTGAAAAAAGCTTTAAGCTGAATTTTATTGCAGTTTTTTAAAAGTATTGTTATTACTTATCAACCAAGAACCAAGAACCAAGAAAACTGTCAAACTCTTATTTTACAATCAAAACTTATTTCCGTTTAAGTTTTATTAATATTAGTAATTTTTAATTAAATAATTACAGAAAAATAATAATTAAATTCTTTTAAAGCCATGGAATTTTATGAAACTTGAAAAATCTACGTCATTAATTACTAATGCTTAATTGTATTCTTTAGATCTTCCACTCAATAGAAGCTATTAGCTATTGAAGAATATTCTAATTTAAAAGTCATTTCTTTTCAAATATTATCATAATTTTGAATATAATTATGATTATTGTCAGAAGTGCTAGAGCTGCAAATATTTAAATTTTTTGCATATAAAATTAAAGTAAAAAAATATCAATAAAATTAAAAAATAAAAATTATACTTCTTGGCTACTTAAAACAAATAATTTATGCGATTATCTTTATAGCTTACAATTAGTTCATCTAATGCGTTCATCTTTTGTCAAAATAAAAGTTTGGTGTGTATTAGGTATCATTGTCTATAACCGAATTTAACTAACAATAAGCATAGTGTAATAATTGGATCATTTAGAAGATATTTAGAAGATTAAAAAGAAAGCAAACAATATTTCACTGAATTTGCATATCCTAAGATATTAAAAGATTTGAATAATTTTTGTTTTTGAGTCTTGCAGCAAAATATTTGAAATTTCAAAAAATAATATTCATTTGGGCGTAATGAAAATCGATATCAAATCAAACACTTGCAAAAATTTTACTTTTACTTTTAAATTAAACTAGCAGAGACCAAGCTGTGCAGAGCCTTAAACTGTGATTTTCCATATACTCATAAATTTTTTCTCATTAAAAACTTTAATTAGTTGAATAAAAAAAACTAGCAATGATTTAAAATTTGTTCACGATAGTAGTAAAATGATTTTCATCTTAGTTAAAATAATTTATAATTTATAAAATAAACCATAACAGAAATATATTTTAATTTTGTTGTAAAATAAATTATAAAAGTGATATTTAATCATTTTGAACGTAATTTTATAAATTTACGTTCTGATGCGTCTGATGAAACTAAAGGCCTTTCACTTTTTCATTTTTCGCTAAAAACTTATAGTTTATTGTTATGACAATGATGTTTGACATTCGATATTGTGTATTCAGAAGTGCTCGTAAAGTTGAAATTTTCTAAAACAAAAATCACATATGTTTCTAGTATAATTAAACCAGATTATAAGTTAAATACTAGGAACATCTCAACTTTTGATTGGTTACAATAAAAGCTTTCATTTTAAGTACTAGATTCTGTGTCTGTTTAAATAAGCGGTACATAAGCTGTCCTAATAAATAATACAGGTCGGCATGGGTAAAATTGGCTGAGATTGGACAATGATTTCTCAAAAATTTCAAAGTGCATATTAAGGGAAAAATAATTAAAAAAATCCATCACGTAAGGATTTTTAGAAATTTTGGTAAAAGCTTCCCAAATATCAATATCGTGCTATATTACTGAAAAGTGCCAAAAGTGCAACAAGGAGGCCACACTGAATTTCCATTTATTTTGTGTGAATGGAATAGCCGAAACAAAGATTTACACTGGATAAGAAAAGACAGGCTTTTAATATAATCCATAAAACCCAGAACGAAAATTATATTAAGAGAAAGTTTGGTTGATCCAGCAAAAGTGCTCTTTCTCCCACTTCATATTCAACTTGGGCTCAGGATGTGATTCTTGAAAGCATTATCAAAGCAAGGAGAGTGTTTTAAATATCTCTGTAAAAAATTTCCATTGCTTTAAGAGGCTAAGCTTAAAGAAGGAATGTTCCTAGGCCCAGATGTTTGGAAATTAATGAAGGATAAATACTTCGAAACTAAAATGAGCTTTGAATAAAAGGAAGCATGGATTTCTTTGAAAGAAGTAATTAACAATTTCCTAGGTAATAAGAGAAGCTCAAATTATGTCCAATTAGTCGCAAACATGTTAGAAAATTTTAGGAAGTTGGGGTGCAACATGAGCTTAAAAGTCCATTCTTTGAAATCTCATTTATACAATTTTAGAGAAAATCTTGGAGATTCAGTGAAGAACAATGTGAGAGATTCCATCCAGACATAAAGGCAATGGAACGACATTACCAAGGAGGGTGGAATGTTAACATGATTGCAGACTATTGCTGGATGTTAAAGAGGGACAGTGATACAGTTGAACACAGGTGAAAATCTTAAAAAGGAGCTTCAGTTATAGATGGAAGAGGTCCTAAAAGGATTTCTAGCAGTATATTTCTTTAATTATTTTGGTTTTGATATTTAAAGAATCTATAAGTGTAAATTAGCTTTTTCAATTTTAATAAAAAAGACCTCATAAAGGTAAAAAAAGTAGTTTTTCTTATCTTTCGTATATCCAAAAAAATTTAGGATATGAAATTCGAGTTCAGGACCCCAGAATTACCTAATATAGGTGCCTTTCAGACAAACAATTTTTAAAAAGTTCAATTTTGCGTACCTGTGTAATTAAAAGTAGAAGTATTTCGAAATTTCTTGAAAATATTTTATTAGAACAATACATATTTGCTTTACAGCCTTCCTCAAATTATTAAATCTTTCAGATGTTCAATATTTATACACATGTAATAACAACAGATGCAAATGATACAAAAAAATACAATGTTTTGTAACTGATTAATCTGTTTCAACTGGATTGGATACTTTTACTTTGATATTGAAGCAATCAAATGCATTGAAACCCTCTTAATACATTTCTAAAACTTTTTTTCGTAATGGGAAATAAAATTCTTCGAGGGAGTAAATGAACACTTTTGAAATGGCTTAATAGAAGTTTAGCTGAATTCATTCAACTGTGGTTCTCTTAAAACAAAGCAAATTCACAACATTTTTACACCCCAATCTCAGAATTCAGGGCATATAAAACTTTGTCTACTTTCTTTTCAGAGTTTATCTACCTCAATAAACTTCTGCATTTTAATTCCTCTTGATTGACTAGCTAAGTGAAAGTATCGTAAGTTTTTCTCACGTTATTTTTAAATTTTTGGAAAAAAACTTGAAGCCTTGAAATGAAACCTAATAAGTTTTTAGTTTTATGATTATTCTGCTACAAAATTGTGTATTTTTGCCTTTATTTTTATCAATATTATTTTTATATTTTTGTAATTAAGAATGTTTTTTTACTATCACTTTTAGGGAATCACTCTACATTAAATAAAATTTATTAACTCTTCTTCTTTTTTCTTTCATACTATTATGTAATTTCTGAATATGTGCCTACTAATTGTAATTAGCATAAAAGATTTTAGCACAAATTTTTTGGAATAAATTTTCCATTCAATGTGTATGTAAAATAGCCATATAGGCCTGGCTTGACATATAATAACATGAAGCTTAAGAATATAGTATAGAAAATTTTAGTTAAAGTTTTAAATAAAATTTTTAGATTTAATTGAAGGTGTTTATATATCTATTCTCTGTAGATAAATAATAAAATCAATGAGTATAACCATTCTTAATCTTTAAAAATTATAGAATCAATAATTTCAATTTCAATTATGGTGTCACCGGCATATGTGCTACGAATAGAGAAAATTTTTGGAAGTTGAAAGTTTTAAGTAAATTTTTTGTAATATTACAATTAAATTAAAACAAGTAATATAAAAAGAAATTTTTTAAAGTATATTCCTACTTGAGATTGTTTTTTCTTTTTTCTGAATTCAGAATTCGTAATTCGGTGCATTCAGTTTTCTGAAGTTTTTCTCTCATATAAAATTTTAATTAGTTTATTAAATATAATTAACGAATTAATATTTGAACTAACTGTATTAGCATCAATTGTCATGCACTCCCAACATAACAAAATTTATTTGAACTTGATTGGATGAATAGAAAAGATTTTATTAACAATTGATGGTTTTTGAGCAAGCTAATAGTAGGAATATAATAAAACAACTAATTGTCAAAAAGACCCTTTTAACATGAGTTTTAATCTATGGCTTTTGAACTGCACACTTATCACTTTATTAAAAGGGTCGTCAAGGAAAATTTTTTTACTAATTTTTAGTTATAATCCATGCTGTATGTCATTTTTTTGCCTTTATTCTTAGAGTATTAAGCTTTAAGCCAAACAAAAGTTTGAAACTGTATAGGGAGGTAATTTTTTTTTTAAATAAATTTAGTTAACCAAATTTTTCATCTGATATTCATTCATATTTAGCCTGAAATTATGGTATTTACTGAAAATTGAAATGTTTTTGTTAAGATATCAAAAACAAAAATTAATTTGAGTTTATAGAATTTTAAAAAAGGGTTCTTGTCCTTTTAATCTAATCAAAAATTAAAAAATAATATAAAATTTTAATTGTCTAAAGCTTGAAATTTGATATAATGAAAATTCTCTTCTTATTGTTAGTAATCATCTAAGGAATGTCTGTTAGCAACTTTAAAAGTTGCTAAAAGAAATATATTTTATTCAATAAAGTTACATAACGATAAATTAGGTACAATGTCAAGAACAGTTCAATATTGATTCTCTTAAATATCCAACCTCATAATTATTTAATTTCTATGACATTTAACTTGATTTATAATTTGGTTAAAATGCAATCAGTCTTTCAGTTCGACTAATTTAGCAAAATGATATAAATCTGTTTAAGGCAACAAAATTTCCAGCCCCAATAGAAAAGAGTAATCTCAAAAGTTTTATCTTATGTATTTCCATTTTACATTTATAGTGAAAAGCACAGAACAAAATTTATTATCCAACGATAAATTGTATATCTTAAGCCCAGTGCAAATTTACGTTCACAGTGTGGCCAGAAAATTCAGAATGCAGATATAAAACCTCAGTGGGACTACCTTAAAAGTTGAATATTTCACCGCTAGAAAGGATCTTAAGTGTTGATTCTAAGACTTTTACAATTTATAAAGGGCAGCATTGGGCCACTTCAATTTTCATTTCATTCATTTATCTATTGCCCACAAAATAGTTACTAGGGTGTTTTTCTTTTTCTTTTTCTTTTATTGTTGATTTATTATCTTTTCTTATTTCAAACTCCTTTGAGGTTAATAAATTTTCGTTTAGAAAAAGAGAAATGCAATTTTATTTATGGTATGGAAGCACATGTTAAACTAAAAAATTTGACAAATTTTTTGGGCTTTAATTGAAATTAAAACTTGTTGGTTTATTTTTAAATTATTCATGATAAAAAATCGATGAATTTTTAAAATGCTTAATTTTTATTAAAATCTCAATTATTAATTATACTAACAGGAATTAATTTTATGAAAAATTCCTTTTCTTGTATTTTAAACGGGGTAAAATATACGATTCTTTGATTATCTTATAATTTTAAGCAATACCTTCCTTCCTTACTATGAATAATGAATAATCTTGAGTCAAAATTGATAAAGCCAAAAATAATCTCTTATTATGAAATTATAAATTTCGACAAAAAGGTAGTTTGAAATTTATTTTTATAAAAAGCCAATTGTCTGACAATTGAATCCAATTTTCTTTGATTTGCTGAATATTCGTTTTATACTAGCTCAATGCAATAATTGAAAATTTCACAAAAACCGCATGAATAAATGTGAATTGCATTTGGCTGTCAAATTCTATAGAAGACATTGAGAGATTATGCAAATAAAATCCTTAAACTAATGCCCATTTGAGAATATATTGTTGCAAAGCATTAAATATCCAGCACAATAGATAATTTTGTATGTAATGCTCTTTGCGGTTGTTTAATCGATAAACCTAAAACTATTCAATTAGTTTAATATTTAGTTCTGTGGATAGAACTTTTTCAATGTTGCTTAGATTTTAACTTATTGTATGACTGCATAAAATACAAGTGGAATTTGAAAAATTTCTGAATTAAAAGAGTCTTTGGATTTTGGAGTATTTTCGATATAAGTAAATGGATCCAGTTTCTATAGAAAATAAACTGTAAGTGGATTTTAATGTTTATTAAATAAATATAAAAAAATATTCTTACAAATTTGAAAAAATATTAAAATTATATCTTTGTTGTATTATGCACTAAACTTTTTTATTTATTTAAAGATTTTATTAACTTTATATAAGTCCACTTTCAATGTGACATTGAATTGTTTAATTCATAGCTGATTCAGATAAACTTGTTCATTTGTTGAAATATACTAGTTTTTTGTCTTGGGATGTCTTTAAAATTCAAAAGGTCTAATATAACAGTGGAAATGTATGATAAATAAAGGTATAATGATTAGATTAATCCAAGACTTAACCAGAAAATGAGTTTTAAAAGTTAAGATTGAGTGACGTTTTTAACATTTAATTTCTTAAAATATTCAAATATTATTATAGTTAAAGATTGTAATTTTTTTAAGAACATAAAAGATCCATTTATGTTATTTTTAAATACTTTATAAGTTTTGAGTAAAATTAATAAAAATAGAAAAACAAATAAAAGTGCCCATTGACTGTAGCAAACACGTCCGAACAGAATGATGTCATGTTTGCCAAAAGCAATGAATTCTATTTTCTATCAAAACTAACGAGCAATTCTAGTGTTTTTTTAATTTTGTTGCTACCATTCTTTTGATTTCTTGGTGATTTCTTTCTATAGTCTAGACTTAATTTATTGCTGGTCTTCAGTGATGACTATAAATTTTGCTATCGCAAGTTTTTAATTGTTTAAAATAAAACCACAACAAAAAGGAAGTTTTTTCTTAAAAACTTTTATATCTGGCTGGTTGAAAAGATTACTTTTTAACAATTGTTAGCAATTGTTGTTGTTATTTGGTATATGATAAACATTTCTTTATAAAACCCAAAGTTTCAGCCTGAGTATTACTTTATTAGTTTATCCTATGTTATAATTTTTAATATTTATGTACTTATTAAGTGTTTTATATGCAAACTAACTTCAAGGCTTTGAAATCAAATTAAAATTCAGCAACCTATCCTTTTTCTGCTTTAATTGAGACTGAAATGTTCTTATACACCTTGAGCAATTATTTCTGAAATTTTTTTGTGAATAGAAAGTTCAATTTTTTTTTCCATTGAAAAAAATATTTTTCTGAAACTTAAATTTCAAACAAACAATTGGACTGGCATGAAATTTCACACATGCTCATCATACAGCAAGTCAATTTTCTAAAAATAAAATGACAAATATAATAGCCCCATTTTCCACTGAAAATTTTTGAAAATTTAAGTAATTTATATATTTAAAGTTTTAATACAAGTTATTTCTTTAGATTAAATTGTCTATAAAAAAATCAAATTTAAGTTTTCCTAATTTTAATGTTCATAAATAAATTAAATTGTGTTTATTAAATAAATTATAAAAATTCATTCATTAAAAAACTTATCCATATCACAAGTGTGAAATTCTTTGTAATTTTATTGAGCATTTTCGATCCTCTAGGTAAATATATTCCAATATTTACTTAACGAGCAAACAAGAAAACCTTTTACTGAAATTAATCGCTTTTTGTGATTTCTACTTTCAACAAAGTTTTCATAGTTTCATTTACCACTCAATATTCATGATATAGACTATTAAAACTTTGTTCTTTAATCAATTTTCTAATATCCTTTACAAGTATATAGTCTTATTTCTAAAAAGGGAACATTAGAAATGTGTCTTTTTTGGAGACAATTGAAGTTAGCTTAATCGATTTTATTTACTTTGTTTTTGTTGTTTTTTGCACTATCCAAAATTAAGAATTAATGATAAAGTTTGTTTTTAACGAAAGTTTTTCATTTTCTGTAGAAGCCGTCATTTTCCAGCAATTGTTCTCATAAAAAATGACTCAAAAAGTTTTTTCTTTTTTGCTAAACTCGTCACAATACAATGACTTGAACTTGATGCTAACTTTTGTCCGTAAAATGGACTTTTCAACTAATGCTGCCACTCCAGACCAATCTTGTTTCAATTGTTTTTCTTCAGTAAAGGAAGAAGTTTGCTTCAAGGAACTTTCATCAGACTTGATGAAAACTTTTACTTAGAGCTCTTTTTCCGATAGTTAAATTTATTTTAGTACTTTGTAAGACAACACAAAAGAAGTAGTCGAACAAAAAGTAAGATTATAATTTGTTAATTTTCAAAAAAATTTTAAATGTAAGCTTCTCGTTTTAGCTTTACTAATATTGGTTTTAGCATTTTTAGCTAATAGAAAAAAATTAATGTTCACTGAAAAAGGCTAATTAACAATTAAAAGTCAGTAGATTTGTAAGATGCAAGGCTAATTTATATTTGAAAACCAGGAAAAGTTTTAGTAAGAAAATTATCTTCGATTCCTATGGCCACAAGTAATATTTGAAAAGTTTTAATTTGAATAGAAGCTTGTTCAGAATTTTATTAATAAAGTAATATGCATAATAAGAGATAAGTTTTCAGGTTTTGATTTGATGATTTATAAAATAAAGTCTTATAAAACAAATTAAATCAACAATCATTATTTACATCAGCTAAAAGAATTTTGAATTCAATTGACATTACATGCTCAAGAATTCAAGTTTTAGCCTTTATGTGATTTTTCTCTTAGCGAATTTAATTAAATATTAATGCAATATTGCTGAACTGAATTTTATTGATAATTTGATCTAAAATAAGTTTAGATCTGTCTTTTAGGGTGCCACTTATTAGTTATGATTTCACAGGGCTAGTGCTTAAAAATACATATTTTGTGAGCTCTTGTTTAATTTTAAAATTTTTTTGGAAAATCTAAATAATTTTAATTTAATTTTTTATCTACTATGTCATTTTATTGATTTATTTTTCTCGAATGTATTGTTCAATTTAGGTTTTAAATTACTTCAGTCGAATTTGAGACTTCTTCAATAGATTTTAATTTTCTTTTAAAATAATTTTTAAAAAATAACACAAATTAAGAGGTTATAGTTACTGCACCATATAAAATGCACCATATTTAAAAATTGAACATCAGTGCTCATTTTATTTAAACATGGATTCAAAAAGGCAATTACTAACATCTGTTAGAAACTCCATAAGATTTTCTAACAATTGTTATAAGTTATTTCAATAAATATTTTTTTCATTAAGTTAAAGTTTTAATAGAATAAATTAAAGTTGTTTTATTTTATGGAAAATAAATAGAAAGTATTCTTTTCAATTTATAACAAAGCCTGATCCTTAAAGTACGCATTTTCTTATTTTTGATTGCTTGAAAACTATGTACAAGAAGTAAATTTTTACTTTGATATCTACCTTATATTTATTTTTTATTTAATAAATATATCAAAACATCTTCTTTTCCTTCTTCTTTTTCTAATATTAACTAGCATAAAAATTTTCAATTGTTAATAAAATCTTTTCTATTCATCCAATCAAGTTCAAATAAATATTTTTGAGCTGGCAGTGGATGACAATTGATGTTAATATAGTTAGTTCAAATATGAATTCATTAATTATATTTAATAAAATAATTTTTAGTTTTATATGAGAGAAAAACTTCAGAAAACTGGATGAAAGGAATTCGGAATTCTGAATTCAAAAAAGAAAAAAAAGTCTCACTAGATAGGCATGAATGAAAAATATAAGTAGGTATATACTTCAAAAAAAATTTTTGTTATATTACTTATTTCTTTGAAAAACATTTAAAGTGTCTTAAAAAATTTTAAAAATAACCACTCAATAAACTAGAACTATACACATACATAAACTATACACATTTACTTAGTCTTTTGTTTTTAAATATTTATTCAAAAAGTTCCATTACAAAAGTTTATAAAATCCATAAAGTTTCATATATTGCTAGAAATATGGACTGAAATACATAAAGTGCTTTCATATGATTTAATTGGTTGGCTCAGTTCAAAGCATCGTACTAGCATCATTTACTATATCACACTTTTTCCTTTGACAGATTTTAAATACAAGTATATACATATGTATATATATATATGTATATGTAGATATGGAGAACTTTCGATCAATTATTCGAAATTCAATCAAAATTTTCATTGATAACCCTGTAGAGTCTGTCATATGCAGAAGAAATTCACTGAGAACAAAGCATCATAAAAGTAATTTCCCAAACTAATTATTGTTATAAAAGCAAAAAATTTTCTGTATAAACTAGTAGTGGCTTTTTGAAAATAATCAACTAAAATTGAAAAAGTTTTTAAGATATCTCACATTAATTACTTCGTGTTCAAAGCTATAACTTTTTGGTAGAATATGTATGTATTGATAAAATTATATTATATTTTCATGTTTTTATTGACAAGTTTAAAATATTATATTCTACTTACAAATACAGATCTAGATAGAAAATATTTTTTTTTAAAACTAAATACCACTATACTTATAATTATCTTTTCCATGAATTATGGAAGCTAAAATCATGCATCATGAAAATGAAAAATTCTTTATTTTATAAAGAAAAAAAATCCTAGGTTTGCTCTTGTCTATTTAATTTAAAGCCCTCTTTACAAATATTTTTCAAAGACTTATTTTACTTGATACTCTAAAAAAAACACCCATGATATGGAAGCACATTGGATTCATAAAACATTTGCACAGCAAGAGTTCCAGTTTTCATAAAACAAACGGCATTTTTAGGACAAAGTAAAATTTTCCTGAATTCAGATTTATTGTGTCTGTTTAAGCACATTCTCATATAAATATGTATAAAATTCTACTAAAACTCAAGGACTATGCTAGTTAAAAGTTTCATAGTACACGACTGAATGTAGAGAAATGACAACCTTACGAAATTCATAGCCAAAAATTATAGTTCAACGCTATATATCGCCAGTTGGGAAAAATTCTACGCTATAATCTACAATAAAATAATACCAAGCATATATTAGACTCTGAGGTATAACCATTTGAAATCTTTTCTTTTATCCTCCAAGTTGTGTTTTTGTCACAGCTTGAAATTATGCCTGATATTAACACTACAGGAATTATTTTGTTTTAATCAAAGCTTTTCGGGTTTCCTCCCAAATTTTAGTTTTTTTTTATTGTGGTTAATATATTATATGCTTTTAATAGATGACTAGATTTTTAAAATTGAATTATGCAAAATAAATAGTAAGGGCTTGGAAGAAATAACTTCCGCTATTCCAGAGGTTTGATCAAAATTATTTTATTGCTATTTGGTATCAGACAAGAGTCTTCTGAATTTCCCGTAAAAGCAAGTATATCTGCCATTTTATAATATTATTTAATTGATTAAGTATCTATAGTAAAAGTAGATTTGAATTTTTAAAATCCAAAATAAAATAAATAAAAAATTTGCCTGGAAGTATGCAATAATGTTACTTTTAACTCTATTTTTAGTGTTATTCATAATTAAACAGATTTATTATTATTGAAACAGAATAATAAATAGGATATCAGTATAATATTGTCAACATGCATTCCTGCGTGTATTTTTTCTATCAACCCAGCAGTCTATATCTTAAAGAACGTTGGCTCAGGAAAAAATAACAATATAGGTTTTTCAGATTAGTTTCATCCATTTACAAATGGACTTCATCTTTTGCAAATGAAATTCATCCACAATAACAAGTTTTCAAATTTTCATATACATATATTAAAAAAATCTTTACATAGACCTATTTATAAAAAAAATTTTGGAATGCCTAACCAAATTTAAGGGAGCCCAATTAATGAAAGTGTCCTAATACTGCGCTTTCAATTATTCATCCTATTTAAGAAAGACATTGATAACTATTAAGATTTAAAGTTTCATTTTCAGTACTTTTTAATTTTAAATGTGTTCATAAAAAATAGTGTTATTATTTAAGCGAAAAATTGAAAGGCATTATAATGTGTTTTAAGGCTTATTTTAAAGGCTCCTGCTTTTTTTTTTATTTTTTATTTTATTTATTATTTATTAAGGTAAAAATGGCAATAAAAATTGAAAATTGGTGAATTTAAGAAGAAAAAAAATATTTAGAAAAATTCTCGTGATGGGAATCGAACACACATTTATTACAGTATTAAATGTGTTAAACCACTTTGTCAAAAATCAACTTCTTTCGTTGCTGTTTTATGTTTCCATTGATGCCTTTAATGCCTAAATTAAATTTAATGTTAATGTTAAATTAATTAATCACCTTCGCACCTCCGCACCACGAACAACACTACAATGATTCCCATTATTCCTAACTTATTACTAAAGTAATTATTAAAATATTGTTAAATAAAAGGGAAATTAATTGTAAGTTTAAAAAAATTGAGAGGGAGAGTCGCTGTAAGTTTATTAAATTTTGCAAAGCATTTTGATAGTTAATGTTTCAAAATCTATCAGTTCAGTAAAAATCATCAAGATTAAATTAAGAGTATAAACAGGTTTTTCAGATTAGTTTCATCAATTGGCAAATTGAATTCATTCACAATAACAAATTTTGAAATTTTCATATATATATTAAAAAAAATTTTTACATAGACCTATTTATAAAAAATAAATGGAATGCTTAACCAAATAGTTGAGGAGGTGACTGTTTCAACTACATCGTTGATGACCTCCATCAAATTGGCATGATTTGATGGATCCGTTAATATATTCCGTGCGGCAAACTTGATTTTAGAAAAAACTAATTCAACACACCGGCTAGAGTTAACGTTCTAACAATAAGAGGTCGAAATGTTTCGCTGATTGCAGCAGTTAATGTAGGTGGAATAATACATCACAAGGTAAGTCAGCACTCAACAGTAAATACTAATACTTACTGCGACTTTCTGCAGGAGTTATTTTAGAAATTACAAAAAAAAATTTGGACGAAGTTTGGCTGCCGATCCATCAAAACATATCAATTTGATGGAGTTCATTAACATTCCAACTAGTACAATCGCAAGGCGTTTTTCTCTATATATTAATACGCAAGGAATTTTTTTGTACTCCCTTTTCAAGGTATTTAAACTCAACGAATTTTACTCAAGCCAGTCTCATACGAAAGGTGACGTCACCAAGATGTGCGGAATAAAAAAAATTATTTCAAAATTTTACCCGTCACTCGCAAATGAGTGATGGGTGTTGCATGTTTTATCCATATAAAATGTATGGGAGAAAAAACAACAACAATATAAAAACAAAGCAAAAATCTTTTCGATGTATTATTGAAATTTTCAACAACTGGGCGATCCTAGTCTAAATTAAAGGCTAATCAAAAAGGCCAAAAATTAATCACATAAATATAGCTTATTACCGAAAATGACAAAAAATAATTGTTAACCTTTCAAGGTTAATAATATAACAAAAAAATATTTAGGAAATTTATTATTAGAAGTGTGGGATAGTACTCAAAAATACGAAATTCTAATTATCTTTAGTTTTTGTTGAGCTCTGATTAAAAAAATAATTTATATAATTCATAAATTAAATAATAAGGTATATTAAATACTAGCAACTGACCCAGCAAACGTTGTTTTGCCAAATCCTAGGATTATTTTAGTAAAAAAAAAATGACTAACTTATTGTCAGTGTGTGAGGATGTGGCATATATGAGTGAAAGAGTCATGGAGCGCTGTGAACGATGAACAAAAATAAATATCATTGGTGTGAGCTCGTGTTACATGTCGAGTACTTTTGAGGTTATATTAAATCACTGAATTAACTGAACGTGAGAACTACACTCAAAATTAATGACATTATATATAGGAATAAATAATTTAAGCCCTGCAAATTAATGAAAAATTTATTTCAAAATAACACTGAAATAGTAAAATGATAATTGTAAACGTCACTATTACTATTGATGCACAAACAATCCCAATAATGGCTGAAAACTGTAGGGATTGAGAAAAGGCTGATTGTGTGAGAGAGATCTCATCCCTACTCCGTGCTGTTTACTGGGCAGAAGTGAAACCTGGCGGAGATAACTGATCAAGTGATAATTGATCAGTTATCGCCCGGGGTTGAACATTATTGAATTACTGATATCGCTATTAAAAAATAGGGGTTAATGGTAGAAGGCTGAAAATTTAGGGTTGTATGTATTTTTTAATGCCACATCATAAAGAAATAAAAAAATTAAATTTTGTCCAAAAAATAAAAAATCCTTATCACTTAGGGGTGTACAAAAAGGATAAAAACCTATTCTCAGACCTACTGAATATACATATAAAATTTCACCAAAATCGGTCAGGCCGTTTTGGAGAAGTATGGTAACAAAAACTGTGACACAAAATCCAATATATATTTCGCTATTAAGAACTAGGGGTTGATGGTAGAAGGATGAAAATTTAGGGTTGTATGTATTTTTTAATGCTACATCAAATAAAAATAAAAATAAAAAATTTTGTCCAAAAAATAAAAGGGTGGGAGTAAAAATTTGGGGTGGACCACCCTTATCACTTAGGGGTGTAAAAACCTTCCCGGGGACATTCCCAAAAATTTCCCAAATTTTCACGGCGATTGGATGTATTGTTTTTGAATCTATCGAGTACAGACAGACAGACAGACAGACACACATTCAATTTTATATATATAGATATATATAAATATTAAAAACTGATATTTGGTCATTTTTATTTACTTAAGTTCTTACTTTTTGAGAATCAACACAAAGAGAGGGTTCAGAAGGAAACATACGCTCCTTACTGAGCAAATCATATGTTCTAATAAATTTTTATTTTTATTTTACAGTTTAGTTTACTACAATCTTAATATTATTTACTATTAATTTATTAGTACTGTTAAATTGCACCTACTGTTAGGTGATGACATGTGAGGGTTGCCAGTCCATTGATCTGTTCCCAATAGTTAAATTGTTAATTCATATGGCTTTGTTCTTTGTAGTCTCCTAATCTGGTTCGTTGTGTCCAGCAGTTGTATGATTTCCGTATTGGTAAGGATGAAGCAATCGTCGTTCATGTTTCTTGGCGTAATCACGTATAACATTGTCCACCCACCCAATTTTTAGATCTTTATGTAGTTCATGTAGGCATTGATTAACAAGCGTAGGACTTTATTTTGACTAGTTTGTATGATAGCTCGATTGGTTTTATGAGTACATCCCCATAGCTGTATAACCATACGTCCATATGAGCTTTATAATTGATAAGTAGATCAATCTATTCTAATAAATGAATTCCTCCATGCTAAGGAATCAAAATTGCACAAGAAAAAAATGCATTAATAGAGCATGCAAAAAGTAGTCACAAGCGATGATTTTTGTATTGTATTTTGATTTTCTCAAAAATAATGACTTTTATGTTATTGAAATTTATTAAAAGTGAAAGACCATAAATATTAAAACTACACGGCTTAAATCCTAATATTGAGGGCTTTTATTCTTATAAAAATATTTTTTCATATCTATATTTAGCATGGTAGTATAAGAGCAGGTTATACTAGCATCAATTTAAAATAATTTTTTTGATCCATATCATTTTTTAGATAGTCTTTGTAAGTGAATACACCTCTATAGTAAAATCTCTAAAATTTATTTTTGAAAAGTGCTCTCTTCGAAATTATTTTAATTTTTAAGTTTATTTTAACAATTTATTTAAAGCTATAATTGGAAATAAATCTTTTTGATGTTTTTGTTTAAATAAAAGGATGTACTTTTCAATTTTTTCTGAAATGGCATATTTAAAAATGAAAAATTTATTTTTCAAATACTTTTTATTTATTCAAAGAAAATTTCTTAAAAAATTGAGTCAATTTATCTAACCATATTTTATTGACAAACATTTAATTTATGTAATAATTCTCTGAAGAAAAATTTTTAAAAAAATATCCAATCGAAGAACAAGTAATCACACCTAAAACAAAATTTATCTTATCTAATCCACTTAGGCAAATACCATTAAGAACATCAGCCATAATATCAATCATTTTTTTATAGCATTAATTTTTTACAGAAAAGAACAAATTGAGCGGGAAAATTTAACCAGGCGAAAATATTCATCTAAATGGGGTGAGATTACTAACAAAGACCTTTATAAATTTTACAATCAGAACTTTATAAATTTTCAACTGAAAAATGATTCAAACTTAAAAGGTAAGCACAAACTTATTTGATACGTTTTATACTTATAACTTATACCTGAAATTTTTTTGTTTTTAATTTTAATATAAATTTTTTATTGTTAGATAAAATCATTTACAACAAAATAAAACTTGATAATTCAAATTGTATCTCAAAAGAGATTTATAAACAATTATATGATATATGCCGTTGCGGAAGGCTCAAATATGAAGGACATATAATTAAATGTTTACAAAAGACTCAAAATAAATATTTAAAAGGTGTTGAACTCAATGGTGAGAATTCAGAATGTACAGGAATTAAAAATATTGTTGACCAAAAGTCTGACAAAGAAATACATAAAATTCCCGAAACGTCAGGAGGTAATTGAGCTAATATTTGAACATACTCTCTAACAAGGTGTTTTCTGCTTCTATGATATTTGTACATAGTAAACTGAAAAGGTCCTTGATGTTGTTGTTATAGACTCAAATATAGCATCCCATTTTTCACTTTTAGTCACGAAGTACAAGTAGTATCTGCACAATATATTTTCTTGCTTCGATGCCAAAAGCATGTTATATTGTTTGCTTAAGCAAATACAAACTCTTCAGTTTTATATAGGTTCTTTTTTTTATTATTGTTTAATATTATTGAAGGACTTGTAATTTCTTTTGCTATGACAAATAATATTGCAGACATATAACTTCCTTTTATTTTATTTATTTTGTTTTTAAAGGAATGATTGGTTGGCCAGTAAATAAGTACAGGCAATGGGAGCAATCGACTCATTATATTTCACCGAAGACTACTATGCCTGGTTATAAGATTAATGACCATCCTTATAGTAATATTTTCCTGGGTTAGATGAATTACAGATCCTTTTAGTTAAATTTTTGAATTATGGATTGTATGAATTATTAAATTAAAAAGAAAATAAATTTTTATATTTACTGAAATATAATAAATTGATAAATTTGTGTCTAGTATTTATTACTGTTATATTTAAGGTTATTGGTATTAGAATAGAATACCTTCTTGGATTATATGTATGAAGCAATTTTGAAGAACATATTTTAAGAGTTGAATTTAAGTATTTAATTAAGCTTTGAAATTGCTTAAAAAAGTAATTATTTTATACGTCATAATCTGTTTTCTCTTACATATATATGTATGTGTAATTTTATTTTAAGGATATTATACAAAAAAACCTGTTGTCTTTTAAACATATTTAACTAAATTAAGTTTATAATGAGATCTTTTACACTTTTCTTTGGAACAGTGCACTTTTTTAAAAAGTTATTTTGCTATCGAATAATTGAAAGATTTATAGCAGAAAGTGTTGGAGCATCTTTTTTGTTTCCTGGATTAAGTAATCCTTGACTTCCATCTGCTACTAAAGTTGAAAAAAATGTTCATTAGGCTGTCATAAATAGGTATTTTGCAGAGTTTCTAATAAATAATTTCAAAGATGACATCCTGAAGAAACGTTAGAAAAAGTGAATGGGGATTTTGTCAACCAAAAAAATAAAATAAATTAATAAATGTAAATGTTATATAATGTGGTAAAAAAAAGAAAAGGAAAGAAAAGAATTAATAATGAAGTTAAAGTTTGATTTAATTATGATTACATTTTTTTTAAAACTAAACTAATAATCAATAACTAGGATCGCCAAGTTGTTGAAAATTTCAACAATACTCCGAAAAAACCAAAATGGTATATATTCTTTGCTTGAATATTTTTTCGTTTTGTTTATATAATTGAAATGTGTTGTATTAGTGAAGTATACCGAGTTTTTATTCATGACTCTGCTTGCAATAATATGGCAAATATGTGTAATACACACAAAGCACGCCTGGTCAACGGCTCTGCTTTGCCTTTATATTGATGTTGTTTTTTTCTTCCGTACATTTTATGCGGGGAAGAGCGTCACTTATTTGCGAGTGACATTTGTGGAATTTTGAAATAATTTTTTCATTCTGCACATTTGGGTGACGTCACCTTCCGAATGAAACCATTTTAAGTAAAATCGGTTAAGTATAAATACCTTAAAAAGGGAGGTCAAATAAACACCTTGCGTATTGATATATAGATTTCACATACAAGTAAGTAATTTATATCTTGCTTGACATATTTTATTGAATCTGTTGCTTTAATCGCTTTAATATTACATAAAATAAAACTACTTTTTTGCTAAGCACTATTTTAACCACGATAAGTAATAGATTTCAAACATTTCATTATTTTTACTTATACTTAAGTAAAGTATTACTACTAAAACTACTACTTAAGAGTATGCTCTTAAAAATCAATTTATACTCATATCCTAGACATATTAAAATCAATTATGGGATATTATATGGGGAATTATATGATTATACTGAAGCTCACATATGTTGTAGTGAATAGAAAATCAAGGGGGTAAAATCTACCCTCAAAGTTTGCTCTTTCAATCAAATATTCCTCAAGAAATGGGCTCGTAATGAATAATTTAATATCAAACAAAATTGAATGTAAGAAATGAATTTTTGTTAGAAAAGATAGGCCAGTGAAAAAACAAGATTGATATTTTTCAAGATAACACATATATCTGGTAATCCACCACATCAATCAGTTGAATTTTTTGATTTATTCACCAAGGAAACAACAATGAGTTTTTTTCAATTTAAAATTAACTTTTCTTGTTTAGAAGTAGACTTCAAAAATTACATAGAACTATTCCCAATTATCAAGGAATATTGAAAACTAAAGTATAGAAAAAATATTAATTTAAACAAAGTAAATAAAAAACCTGTGAAAGAAGTTCTTCATCCACAGAAAAGTTGTAGTAATTTTATACAAAAAAATATTTACATAAAAGGATACTTAGTCAGGATATATAGTCAGGTCAAAAAGTTATTAAAGATTATCAAAACAACTTTATAACAATATCAAAATTAAAAGAGAAGACCTAAGAAACTTTTTCAAATAAAAAACCAACAAAAAAAAAGTTTTATTTATTCAAAAGAAAAATTTTCATTTTAAACACTGCTGTTTCTTGTCTACACGCAATCCTCTTAATATTCGAAAACTTTATTGCTCTGCCAAGTTTGAGCTTTTATTTAACATTAGGCTCCCTTTTGATGACTCTGCAAAATTACCAACTTGATGGTACCTTACCAGGAGGTTATCCGGCTCAAACTGTTTAGCAATCAGCGTGAATAATGAAAAAATGCAAAGTTGAATAATTTTGTTGTTTTTGTTGTTGTTGCCATACACTTATTCTTTGATGACTTTCTTGTCCTGTTGACTGCCTTCTTAATGTAACCGTCCTATGTTTGCATAATAAAAAATAGAGGAACAAACCAACTAGTAGAATAAGAAATGCCTTATACGATGTCTGAACTTAAAAGAAACCAACAACAGTAAACATTTGAAAAATAAAAAAATGAATAAAGAATACTTTCTAGTTTTTCTTTTTTTTGTCTTTCACATGTATACAAAATTCTTCTAAAGTCTAGAGATATACATTTTTTTTACAGCTGCTTCATATTTCGCTTGACGAACCACGATTGTGAATATAAAGAATAGAAGCTGAAAAGAGTGAAGTAGGAGATAGCTTCCTTTCAATAGGATTTCCCATAGAAAGCACAAAAGTCACGAAAATTCAAACATTATAGTATGGGCATCTTAAGTTTTTACTGTTTTTTTTTATGTTAAAATCAGGATGCTATACAAACGATAAGTATACCTCTTGGAAAGAAGAAAAACTTGCAGATTTTTACTTAGATTATCTCCAAATCTCTAGGGCAGCAATTTTTTATTTTTTTGTATATTTTATTTAAAATGCAAGTACTCATTGAATTATGCTCAGGCTGTCACTTTAAAAATTTTAAATATTATCCTTCTTGATTTTTTGTAACTTTGAACGGTTATTGAAAATTAGCATAACACTACGGTAAAAGTTTGGATATTGTTTTTGTCAGCATTGCACCATTTGTTATTTTATAAAAATTATTTTTCTACGAAAATTTTTACTGCACTGTAAATAAAAAATAATACTTTCATTTTTTTATTGTTGGTAGAATACCATCACATGTCTGCATTTTAGTTTAATATTAAACTGAAGATGATTACAAGCTAAGATATGATTGTTGTGTTGTTAGTCTGTAATTTAATTTGGGTTTTTATTTCATTCATAAACAGATGGTGTAATTTTAATTAAAATATACATCATATAAAAACAAAGTTTTTGCATGTAATGACCTAAGTTTTTTTTTACCTTATTGAGATCTGTACTTTGTGTAAATATTGCTTCTGTTTTCTTAACGTTTTGAACAAGAGAAAATATCTTTTTAGAAAAATATTTCATGTTTCGAGATCATTAAGAACAAAAAAATCAAAATTTTCTATTAATTCAGTGAATTCCTGAGTATATTTCAATGTTAATAACAAAACCAGATTTTCTTTTGCACATTGCACGTACCAGTAATCCATGTTTTATAAATTTTGGTGGATTATAATTCCTGAATCGTTACCGTCCTCTCCATAGAATTATGCATTCGTTTAAAAAAATTTCATGGTTTTGGTTTGTAAAACTCCTGAAACTTAAGAATAAAATGATCTGAAAGTGGTTGTATTTTTATTAGTCTCTCTGCATCTAAAGCAATCATTTAATGCAACCAAGAAAAAAGTAGTTGCATTAGTTGCAACATTGATGGAATACTCATCGGTACATTCGCTAATGACACTGTAGCATTGATTAGTGATGAGCGAGACCAAAATTGGGAAGTACTCCCAATTAGATTCGAGAAGTGAAAAGCTAATATATACGTCAATAATCAAACCTTCATGGACATATGGTATTCATCTATGGGGTTGTACCCGTAAAACAAACCTGGAAATAATTCAAAAATGCCAAAACAGACTCCTACGTATAATAACCAATGCATATTGGTATGTAACGAACAGGGAGTTACATGAGGATTTGAAAGTCAAGCTAGTGGAAGAGGTAATACGGGAACATGCTATCCAGCACGAGAAAAGGTTGCTACACTACATAAATACAGAAATAAATCAGCTACTGGACATAACAAACCAAATAAGGCGACTCAAAAGAACCTAGCCGTATGAGCTTAACCCATTAATATCAATCACAGGGAATTAATTAATGGATCATCTTCCCGCACTAGTCTATATCAATAATGCTAATAAATTAATCATAGGTTAAGATTGCAGCATACGAAGCAACCATAAAAAAACAAAAACAAAAATAAAAATTAGTTGCAAGATATACACAAAATTTTTACTTTAACTTAAGAAGCGATTCAAATACCTTTTTTTCGCTTGAATAGCTCAGGATGTGTTATACTTAAGGTGACCATACGTCCCGCTTTCAGGTGGTCTGTCCCGCTGTCCCCTGTGAAAGCCAAAATGTCCCGCTTTTGTAAATAGACTAACAAAACAATTAGGAATACTCAATATATCATTATTTATAGATCTCTTTTATTTTTAAATTATTTAACTGACACGCGCACTAGAAATGATTGCAAAGAATGACAGTGTCATACCTACTGCCCAAATAAAATGTAATAAAAAGTTCGCACAAAAATTTTTATTTATGTTTCTTCAGAATTTTTTGCAATCGTTTTAAGACAGCACGTGTCTGAAATGATATGTGCATGTCTCTTAAGCCTTGTACAAACCAATGCGTTTTTCATTCGCAGGACGGACAAGCTTGTAAAACGGGTGATGTATTTGCTCTAGCCATAGCTAGAACAAAATTGTTTTGTTTTTGTTTTTTGTCAGTAAAAGGACACTTTATGGCCTTCAAAATTTTTGTTGTATTTTAAATTTTAGTTCTAATGGAAATTTTTGTTGTATTTGAAATTTTTGTTGTATTTATATTAAAAGGGATAGGAAATAATGATTTTATTACTTTTAGAGGTACACCAAAAGTTTTGAAGGCCACAAAATGCTTCTCTAAAAGTAATAAAATCATTTCTTATCCCTTTTAGAATAAGCACAACAAAAATTTAAAGTAAAAGAAAAATTTTGAAGGCCATAAAGTGATCTTTATGGAACAAAAATGAAATGATATGTGCATGTCTCTTAAGCCTTGTACAAACCAATGCGTTTTTCATTCGCACGACGGACAAGCTTGTAAAACGGGTGATGTATTTGCTCTAGCCATAGCTAGAACAAAATTTTTTTGTTTTTGTTTTTTTGTCAGTAAAAGGACACTTTATGGCCTTCAAAATTTTTGTTGTATTTTAAATTTTAGTTCTAATGGAAATTTTTGTTTTATTTGAAATTTTTGTTGTATTTATATTAAAAGGGATAGTAAATAATGATTTTATTACTTTTAGAGGTACACCAAAAGTTTTGAAGGCCACAAAATGCTTCTCTAAAAGTAATAAAATCATTTCTTATCCCTTTTAGAATAAGCACAACAAAAATTTAAAGTAAAAGAAAAATTTTGAAGGCCATAAAGTGATCTTTATGGAACAAAAATTTTTGTTTTAGCTATAGTTATAGCTAGAGCAAATGCATCACCCGTTTGACAACCTTGTCCGTCGTGCGAATGAAAAACGCATTGGTCTGTACAAGGCTTTAGACTTTGACTAGGAATAATGTCGCCGTCGAATAGAAATAAGCCGCGGTACTATTTAGTTTTGCAGTTTTGAAAGCAATTTTAACGGTCAAGACTAACATCAACACATCATGCAATGAGTTCCATTCTTATTTGAAAACTAGACCCCATATTTTGAAACTGATTTGCTCCGCCGACAAATATAAAACAAATACGTCTAAAACTGCAATCTAACGTGTAGGATTATATCAACTAACGTATTAATGAAATTCAGTTAACTTCTCTTTGTGATTGAATAAATAGCATTATAATTTTTTTGAAAAATAGCCTTGAATTTTGAAATTTCCTACAGCGTCCCGCTTTGACAAAAGAAATAAAATGGTCACTTTAGTTATACTGCATCCAAGAGCTTCAAGATTCTATCTTATTACTATATTACCTAAATACTATTTAACCTATAATATTCTTTACTATTTTCAAGTAAATTAAACGTTACAAAATGGCTGCAATATTACAAGAAATCAAAGATGTTCTAGAAAATAATCAAATTTATTTCTTGTGTAATTGCAAAAGTAATAAATTCATTACCAAAGTCTCCTTCTTTATGTAATTTAATGATTTTACAAAGTTTCATTTTCTGGTTTTCGACGGTACCAACGTTTTAAATAATCACAAATAATTTAGTTAAAAAAAAAATCATTCTTTCTTTTATTTTCATTATTTCTCTTTTCTTTCAATATAGATTGCAGGCCAATAATTCCATTAATATTTTATAAATCATACTACAATTTTCAGTATCTAACATACATTTCCAAAACAAACCAACAATAAAAATTTTCATTCTAAAAACTATATTCATGTGTACACTCACACGCATTCAAACTTTGTACCCAATAAAACACATGAAAAGGTAATAATTTACCCATTTTTTTTATGTTAGCTGCACTAAGAACACATTTCATAAATCCTGCAAGTAACGCTGCTGAAAATAATATTGTGCAGTCAGCTGAAAAAAAAGCTTCCTTATCGATTTGCAAGTTAACCGTACTGAAAACAATAGTCCTTAAATAAATAAATAAATCATTTAATGGCGAAAAGATCATGATTTAGTAGTGTAATTTATAGTGACAAATGTTAGGAATCTCCTAGCATGTTGGGTATCTTATTTTTATATAAACATTTATTATAACACCCTTGATATTTTTTTCATGTGGGCATAAATTCCAGCAATTTTACATTCTGCATGGTTTTCTTAGTCCTCTTATACTCATTTAAGATTTAGATGCATATCTGGTGGTAATATGTAGACTTTTGTAATTTTGTAGTCCACTAAGTGGATACACATTGTTTATAATTCTCTAATGCGTAGGTATATATCATAAAATTGTAGGGATCTTATAGTAAAATAAAAGCAAAAAGTGAAAAGAATATTTTAATAAACATATTTTAAGTAGCTTAGAAAGCATAATCATTACTTGAGGATGCTTCATGCATTTAAATTTAATTAGTATTAGAGTAATTAACCTGGCCTGATTTTTATTGTTTCATAGAAAAATTGCATGTAATTTAAAAACTTGTCGGAAAAATTAAGAAATGATTATTGTGAAGAAAAAATTATTAAAAACAAAATGTTGTTGAAGTTAAGTAACTTATTTATGCTCACACTCACAGACAAATAAAGGAAAAAATTTAAGGGCATCATGAACTAGAAAATGGTTGTTGAACAGGTTCACTATTCAATAAGAAAAGCAGAGATGATTAATTAACGGAAATGAGATATTTTTTTTGTCTTACTGGTGATTTCATAGGTAGAATATGCATAAAATAAACCAGCGCTTTTGTGTTTGGCTACTTTCTGCTTTATAAAGTAGATCTGTTATCTATTTGCTTGTTTTTCTAGTTAAAAGTTTGTTATTAATGATGTTTTTAGTCATGAATCCAAAATAGAAAACTTTTTATGTGAGTTTTCTGTACTGCTACAACACATAAAAACAAGCTTTGTACTCTACCTTATTGTTATGCCTGGGACTCACTAGCGCTAAGCGGCACAAAATTTAGTGCTAAATGCTAATGAGTCCATTAGTAAAACCTACTGGCTAATTGGGAAGTACTCCCAATTAATTAATTAATTAATTTATTTATTAATTGGGAAGTATTCCTCATACTTTCATAATGTGTACTATTTATAGTACTAGCACTACCATCATTTATCGCGTTTTCACTATTTATACATCATTTTCATTCAATCAATGGGAAATATTTGTACTATTAAACATTTTAAATTAATTAAAATCTTTTTCTAACTATTTCAGATTGTATTTAATAAAAAAATTTCAAGTATTCCTCATACTCTCATAGTGTGTTCTGATTTCAACAGTTTTCTAGCTGTCCTGTAAATAGGCATTATTTTCCAAACATGTTTAGACCAGATTCGAAGATCGAGTGAAAAACGTGGGCATAAATGTATAAAAGGCGGTCTAATGAAAATAAATATTATAATTTCCGTAAGGTATGCATCAGTTGAGCTCAACTAAAAGATTTTTTTCCCAATATGGCGAAATTCAAAGCTTTCCCAAATAACAGCTATTATTATAATTTTTCTTAGTATTTTGTAGTAATATCATTAATTTTTTAAATAAAACATTTAAGTTTTTACTTATAATTTATAATTTTTTACTTATTAGTTTGACGACTTTCTGCTAAAAGAAGAATACAAAAACTAAAAACCAAGGAAGCGGATGCCTTGTTGCAAAAGGTTTTTTGTTAATTAATTTAATTTGTTAACTTCTTTATTTGATTTAATTGTTTATTTTTTACTTTGACGAATTAAAATCGGCTATTCTGGAAATAAAAACAAGTATACAGACTATATGTGTTCAATAAGAATAATAATTAAATTAATTTTTGTAAAATAATTTTCGGACATAATTTTGTGTTTTTAAATACTTTACTTTAATTTTTTATAAAGACTGCACTTGAATTTATATTTATATATTTCCAAATAAATAAATAAAAAAATCAATTAATTAAATTATCATTTTTTCTTTTTTTTGATCATGTTTTTTACAATCAACAACTATGGAATATGGATATATTTTATGGAATTAAAAATTTATTTACGTGATTGAAAATTTGTGACAACAAAATCCGTTATAATTAAATTTTCCGCAGGAGGAAGTTAGAAACTTGGATGCAAGCGAAGTCTGGTGATGGAAAAGTACACCCATTATTAATTTCTAGAAAATACTCTTGTTACTAAAAACACATTTAATTTAAGTTTAGTGGTGTAATAACACCAAACGATGGTCATTGTTATCTCGATAATAGTGGACTTTATACGCATTCAACTATTCAAGCCTATCCGAGTGTATCACAAGTAAATTTAAAAGTGAAAGAAAATGTTATAAATTTGCGGTAACATCACAACAAATAGGAGTCTATGAAAAATTAACAGAGCATATTGAGGGATCTTCAAATGATTCATCGAATGTAGTTGGACTATAGTAAAAGAAGAATACAGTGTTAGTATAGGATTATTTGTTGAATCAGTAAATTTTTGTACCTTATATAGTATTTTTTTGTTTAATTAGAAAATATCATCATTTGTTGAAATGAAGGATAATGCTTCAAGTGCTGTCAAAGTGACTTATTACTGTTCTTGCCTAAGCTGTGGAAATTCTTTACAAACTAATAAAAAAAGTTGGCCTAAAAGTTGGAGATATTATCAGTTTTACAGCAAGAATAGTTATTACTTCATGTCCTCAAAATCCAAATGAATGGATTTCAAATATATCCTGTCGGAAGTAATGAGAGCCTATTTGTAGACTTAGAAATGTTATGCAATTGCTCTTGTGAAAAAGAAGGTCATTCAACTTATGAAAAGTATTCACCAAATCCTTGAAATGGTGCATACAAATGTGGAATATATGAATGTGATGACACTCAGTGGAAAATTTTCATGATTTTTGGCTATATTAAAAATCCATTCTTAACAACACATTTACACAAATTTGAAAATAAAATAAAATCTTATTATGATAGTTTTTAAATCAAGCCAGCTTTGCTCAATTGAAAATTTTTATAAAATTAATCAATAGTTAAAAAATAAATTCTAATAATAATAATTGATAAAATTGAAATAAACAATAATAAAATTATAAATATATGTTTTTAAATCTTTGAATCAGAGTTAATTAATTTTGAATTTCGAAATATTGTATAAAACTTTAGTCTCTATTTAGATAAATATGATTCATTATTTGGCTTCAATGCATCCTAAACTATGGGAATAACAATAACTAAATAACTCTTTCACTATGCTAGGTTTTTCGGAAGTCATCTTCCTGCTCTTGTTAGTAACCCGTCGTAATAAAGAATTTTGTTTCAAATACAATACAAAAAAAAAAAGGAAAAAAATTACTCGATTAATGTTTTTGCTTGATTCACTTTTTTTTAATTAAAAAATTACATAAAAAATACATTTACTAACACAAATTACATGCTGATATACATGAAAATGATACATATTATCACAATTCTATAAATTATTCATGTGTAAATAATGTCCAAATACATATATATGAAATAAGAATCTTTCCCATCTTTTCGTAACAAGCTCGGCTTTATGCTGCTTATTTATTCTGAATATTTTTTTCTCAGATTGCCACCAGTTCCACTTTTAGCCGACAATCTGAATGAAGATTTATACAACATTAAGAGGGTATTCTGGTCTATAAACATGAATTTTAGGTACTTTTTGAGGAGCGATAAAAAAAAACAAACAATATTTTTAGTATCCGTTTTATTGTATAATATTTAATGGTTCCTAAAGAAAAAACAATGAGAAAAAATCGAAAATCCAAAAAGTTATAGGCTGATGAAGTGGGGGGTGTAAAAAAAATGGTGCTCCACGATTTGAACCTTCTGAGTAATCTGAAGTAAAAAAAAAGCGAATAATTAATCTAGAGGAGTGCCGCTATGGCAGGAATTAGGATAATTGAAAAAAAAATTGTTCGCAAAGCTATGCCTGCTTGAAGTTAAGAGACGTGTTTTTTACCACTTTTTTTACGTTTCCGAATTTTTTTAAAATATTAAAAATTAAAATTTTTTTATAATCCTAGTTCCTGCGATAGGGAAATGATTCACGCCAATTTTCAAGTGAATCGGTTCAGTGGAACTTTAGAAATCACGGCAACCAGCTCGAAAAAAGTAGTTTCGAGAAAAACGCATTTAAAGTTTCAGATAAATTTAGGTCATACATCACTAAAACAGCTATATCTTGAAAAATAATTTAAATTTTGAAAAATCCTTTTAGGAGTGTTTTCTTAAAGGCTTAAATATGAAAAAACAAAGAAAATCGATTTTTTTAAATTTCTAAACCAGAATACACTCTTAATACCCATTCTCCACCGAAGCTTTTACTCATTATTACAATACAACGACGGAAATGGGTCAAACACGCATATTAAGCATGCCGCAATCTTGTATATAATACAGCCTTTGAAGGGCTGCATAAAGGAAATTTTACCATCTATTGTGAATTAGCAGGTTGTCCAACATTAAAAATTCCCCTATTTATGTGTCAAAAAGGAATTAAATGGTGGCATTTTGATAAGTATTTTTAAGTTATTTTATGTATTTCAAAATAATTAATTTTTTTTCAGGTTATTTTTAATATAATATTTAAAATTTAGTTTAATACTAGTTTTGCGAGTAAGAAAATTGAAATTACTTTGTGTATTTTCACAGAATCAATAGTTCAATGTTTACTTTTATGACACTTTTTTTTGAAATTTCCATCAAATTTCCCTAATACAAGCAATTTTCGGTGGAGAATCGATTTTTTTGTACGGGAGGCTAGTAATGAGTATAATCTTTGATGGAGAAGGGTGTGTTCTGGTCTAGAAATTTTAAAATTCAATTTAAATTCATAAAAAGTCTACTATATTCATTTAGGATCATTTGAAAATTAAAAAATTATGTCAGTTTTTATTTTGCATAGAGTTTCATATATAAATCAACTCTATGCATGTTTATAAAACTGCTATCTTCGACGATGAAATGTTTCATTATTTGAAAATTCACTAATAAAAGAAACCGCTTAACAAACACAAAATTGCAATTTTGATATATTTTGCATTCGAAATAGTAAAATATATACCTGCCATTTTATTTAAAAATTTAAAAAACAGCAAATAATTCTTTCATTTCCCACATAAACAAAAAAGAAGGCAAGTTAACATGTTGAAAAATAAAAATTTTGGCATTTGTAATAAACTTATCAAAAGTCAACATAGCTGTATGTTAATCGTAACCAGAATATTTAAATTTTTTCATTATACTCATTTAAAAAATTTTCATACATAAACAAAACTCTGGTCTTTAAGTTTATCGTCTGACTGTATACTATTTAGCAGCAATTAAAATTCTTTTATTCATAGGTGGTAGCAAGAACTTGGTAGTTAATTTATACATAAAACGGGCATCCAACTGAAAGTGCTTGACTATGTTGAAAATAAAAAATTAAAAAAATTTTTGAAATAATAAACAAAGAAAATTTTCTCATAAAATTACAGGAAATAAGAATAAAAGGAAAAGAAATTTCTCCTTCATTCTGCCTCAAAAACGATAAAAGAGTAAACATTGAAAATTAAATCACAGAAATCATCACTAGCTGTTATAAAGTTGAAAATGATTCTTTAAATGACTATACACAATATTAGAAATGTCATAGCATTTATGTGTAATAAAGTTCGTCTAGACATAGAGTCCTTGCTGGCATTAATTGCTTGAAAATGCATAATAAAACCAGTAAACAACAGCAACAGAAATCATCGTAAAGAAAACTTTTCAACATATATATATGAAATTAAACTTACCTACTTAGTCTATATATAAATAGAATACTTAAAATAAGGATTATACATTCATTTTACACTTTTAATTTAAAAAACTTTTAAATTACTTAGAAAACTATAAAGCCATTACATTTCGTTATAATGTTTCCTTATAATAAGTGTATACCAGAATCAGACTATCAAAGCAACAAACTAAATTAATTCATTCATATTTACTGTTTTCATATCCTCAAATAATTACATATAAACTAAAATATAAAAATATCATGTTTATTATGTAAATTCAACAAACAGTCTAGAAAAATATACAAAAAGTAAAATAAATAAAATGAAAATATCTTTCATTTTAAATAATGTTTCCAAGTTTTTTTAATGAAGATTAAACAGATCATAACATATTATGAATTTTCATGTTGCTGACTGTTTAAGGACATTAAAATAAAAAAAAAAAGTTAACAAGTAAACTGAAAAGATAGTAAATAACAAAGTTTTAGTCTTATTTGATAAATTTTATTCCAGTCATTTATTCTTAGCTAAAAATTTTTTTTAGAAAAATATATGCATAAAAGGAAATCCTTTTTATACAAAATCATATATATGTATATAAGAAAATACAAAAGAATTGGGTCGGTGTCTGATACTTTGTATTATTGAAAAGATGTAAAATTCAAACTGTGACAAGAATTTCAAAAGATTTCCATAGGTATAAAGAAAACTAACGCAATTCAAAAGGATCACTGAAGTGTTTAATATGTGTATACTTCATTGTAGATAATACTGTCACTATTTTTTTAAGGTATTTTTTATTGGAAGTTTTTTATTTTATAACAATATTTTAACAAAATGTTTTCGAATCTGTTTTAACTTATTTAGGAGTATAATAATCCAATCCAAAACTTAATGTTTGTATTTTAATTTGAAAAATTGGTATCATTTATAAACATATTTAACTACACTTATATTATTCATCTTCAAATTTAAGAAAGTACATAAAACTACTATTACTATAATTAAAAAGTCATATCCAGGCTTTTAATATGAGCCGTTTTACAATTACATTATCTTAATTAGTCTGAGTTCTATTCCAAAGAAGAAGTAAATTAAAAAGATTTTTGAAAAGGGATTCTGTTCTATTGAAAATCAAACTATTCAAAGTAAACAGCGGCTATATGTAATAAAAAAAAACAACATAAGAAACTCCAATCCTGAATCTTTTAGAGCGAAATATCTATGATTTAGGATGCCGTTTTTGAAAGTTTAGCATTGAGAAAATTAACTTCGTACATTTTACTTCAGTTAAACTAATCGATAAGTAATTTTAACTTAACTGCCAGAAAAGATGACATGCATTTTACTTAGTTACCAAAATGAATTCTTGTTATTAAAATTTCAATCAATATTCCTTTCTTCAGTGTCTAGAATAATGTTTTAAGAGGAGTTTTTGTAGGCAGCTTAAGTACATTTAGACGATTTATCGTCTTCATTGATTATTTTAACAATTTGTTAGTTTCAATGTCGGTGTTCAAGATAAATGAAAATCTACTACACTGATCGCTTTGAAACTTTGCACATTATTTTTTCATATATTCCACAATGTAAAAATGAGAGCTTTTTTTTGATTAATAATTGAGTCGCTCAGAAGCCAATGTGGATAAGTCCAAAAAATCTAAACTGAGAAATTTAATGTTTCTTAATGCATTCATAATACATAACACATGCAGAGGCAAACAAATACCAAAAATGAAAGTATGAGTAAATCCTTTTAAGACTAAGAAATATATTATTTATTCTATTAAGATCAGATTTTTTATCAGAAAATATAAAAAAATGGACTTATCCACATTGGCTTCTGAGCGACTCAATTATTAATTTTATAATAAGAAATAAGTCCATTTTGTAAGCGTAAATCTTTTTTGAAAGATAAATATTAAATTTTTGGTTTTAGAAATAAGATGAACACCTCAAAAGAATTTTTTATTAAGGTGCCCCCAGACGTTTATTGCCACTCGCTGACTTATTTGATTTAGACGAGTATTGTTCAAATGTTGTGTTATAGAAATTAATTAAATAACCACCCCCCCCCCCCCCCCCCTTTCAATTTTAACACCAAATTCTGAAACAAAAATTTAATATTGCAAATTTTTAATGGCATTAAAGAAGAGAAAATATTAAGCTGAATAATTTAGTGGCTGTCTAAATTTGGATAGCAGTTTTGAAAGCGTTTTTAAATGCGTTTACACTAATTGTAAGTAGTATATTAACTGCGATAATTAGAAGAAAATATAAAATAATTATGGCAGTGATCGCTTTGATCACTATTTTTGTATAAACGGCAGACTCAAAAACTTGTATTTTTTAATATCCAAAATTTTTACTATACAAACGTTAATCTAAATAATTATATCATAAAAATTTCAAAAATCTAATATATTTCATAATTTATTACTCGTACAAAAAAGATAAAGGGCAACAAGATAAGTCTTACATATACAATTTTTTTTAATTATTACAAAATCACTTTTTATGTCTGAAATTAGATCCTAATTATTTCTTTTTTTTATATCGTTTCTCTTATATTGTAGTGGTGACTTTGTAAGACCTCTTACTTAAGCCGTTACTTAAAAATTTTTATATAAAATTCCATTTGAAGAAACCAACCTGAAGTCCTTTTATATATACCTCATCATTGCTAGATTAAAAATTAATTGAAATCAAATTCTTGTTAAATTTTCAGCTATGCTGGTTACATTTACTATAGTTTAGCTATAGCTATAAAAGAGAAAATTGTACTCTATATTAACTAAAAACATTCAACCGCAACCTTTACTATATACCATATAAATGCAGACAAAATTTGTCCATGTCTATGGACAAATTTTCCGCATTCTATTCTAAAATGAAATTCGGTCAAGCTTATCTGTAATATACCATTTAGAGGAGTACACAGCGTGAGTTAATATCCTGTTGTGAACCAAAAGTAAAATTTTCAAATAACATAGTTCCGTTGTAATGGAATGCAGTTAATTCGAATTCCAGACAGTAAAAAAAAATAAGGCCATAAAATATTATTAGAAGTGGTTTCTAGTTTTGATTTAAAATAATTCTAAAATATTTTAGAAATTTTTTATTAAAACAATTAAAAGGTATAAATTTATTTCTACATTACGTAAATAAAATAATTTTCTGATTCTGATGTTGAAATATTTTACTATCAAAGCAGAAGTGATTCGTTTTGATTTTTCTAGCACTTTAATAATGCAATAAAATCTATTGATGGGATCTTTAAATTTTTACTACTGATTACGTAATAATTGATAGTTTTAAATATATTTTATTTTTGTAAACTTTTCCTTCAAACCAGTGCTTTTACATTTAAATTAACAGTAAGTAAGACAAAATATGAAATAAAATTTTTCTTTTAAGTTAAAAAAGTATAAAATTAAAGTCAATTTTTAGCAAACTGAATTTTATTTTTGATGATAAAAACATAGCATAATGCAGTACGGAGAAATGAAATTTTATGAAAAAATACTCCACATGCGATTTCCTGAAAATCCGATTTAAAAGGCAAATTCTTTCCATAGAACGTAACTGAAGGTACTTGCAGCAGCTGCAGTTAATTTTTTTTCAATCATTTCACTCGATTTAAACATTTTTTGGCTTCCAATAAATTAAGCTGTAGTAAAGTTGTATTTGTTTTGCATTTTATCAAAACAAAGTTGTAAAAGTAAAGCAAAGTAAAGTTGAATTTGTTTTGCATTTTAGCAAAATTACCATAGAGAAGAATTTTATTATGTAAAGCGCACTGCATGACAGAAGAGATAGAGTAAAATTCAAATATAAAAAAAGTATTTCCTTTAGTTTATTAGCATTAGGAATTCTTTGTATAATATAAAACCCATTTTGTTCATGAAGACTTTGATTGAAAATCGCTTTATCCATAAAAAAAAAATCCATTTATCAAAATTATCCTCAGGCCTTAAAAAGGTGCTGATACAATAAATAATAAAAATTGTAGTGCAATTTTTATTCATAAAATCTAAAACAATTTTTTTTAAATAGAATTCTTATAAAATATAAATTAACTCTTTTTTAAGATTATTTTTATTTGAAAGTATTTGATTTGGTGTAAAATATTATAAATAAAACAAAAATGCAACTAATATGAATTTACTTGAACTGCGGTTTAGTTTTTTGTGTCATATTTAATTCTATGTGATAAATTTTTCGAGCATATGAAACTCTTCTCTATGTTTACCTCAAAATTATTGAAATCTTAAGTCTTTAATTTTTTTTTGAAAATTTGAGCCCATTTGAATCCATTTAAAGATGCCCTACTTGAATTCGTCACAGATGATCTGCATGTGCAAAAATTATTTTTGTCAGCTAAAAAGCAAAAATCAAATGACAAATGATTAATCCAATAAAGAGGAATTAAAGATGAAAAATTGTTAGAGTTCCATAAAGTTCCCTAAAAAAAGATTTTGCAAAGGCAAGTTTGTTAGAGTTCCATAAAGTAACATTTTATCCTATATCAAAACTTTCAATTTAGCAGTAAAAAGTAATAAAAATATTTTTATGAGTAATCATAAAATTGTTGAAAATTGAAAGCAAATATGGTCAAATTATCAAATTTGTCAACTATATACATACTTATTGCACCTGGCCTATCTATATCGGTAAAGTTTAAAATAAGTTTTTCAAAAATTTCCCATATAAGATTTAAATAATGAAAACCAAAATTTTATGATAGTATTTCAATTTATTTACTTAGTGTTTTATCGTTTTCTTTTTATATTTTGATAGTGTTTTATCAACTCATCAATCTAGTGAAATACTTTAATTTAGCATTGTTTACAATTTTTTAAATTAATATTATTTAAAAAAAGAAAAACGAACATTCGATTTTACATCTTTTGATTTCTTCTTTTTTTTTAAATATATATACGTATATATATTTGTTTTTGTAATTGATTTATTAATAATATACATATATTCGACTGTTTATTTGATTGATTTAAATTAACAACAATTTATTTTAAAAAATTTCACTAAGTTATTTCAAAGATGTGTTTTATTTTCACAAATTTTTTCTTTTAAATTTCAATAAATTTTTTATTTTTTTTATTAATAATAATAATTAAAAAACAATAATTCAATTAAATATTTTTACATATTAACTTTAGCATTTTTAATTTCCCTTTCAAAATTAAATTAATCAAAAAAAAAAAACAAAAGAAAAAAAAAAACAAAAGAAAAGAAAACTAATATTAATAGTAATGAAGAAAAACAATTTATTTTAATACTTTTTTATGGAGTCTTAAGGACAACCCTGTATACTTTTCAAATTTATATTATAAATTAGTTTTATTTTATCCTGTTTTTCTTTTTTTTTTTTTAATTTAATTCTTATTAATTTTATTATTTAAATTACATTTATATTCCTCATTGGTATTTTGGAATTTTTCAAGTATTCAGTCGACAGGTATTTTCAACTAAAATATTTTTTATAATTAAAAGGTAAACTTGAAACTGTACATTAAAAATAATTAAATACGTTTGTAGGCTAAATGTTCTGAACTAAAAACAATATTAAAATATTTTATATATCTGGAAATATTATGAAAGGATAATTTGAAATATTAAAATAAATTTATAAAAACTTTGAATGGTTAAAATTAAATTTTCAAAGAAGAAAAAAGTATACAAGATATATATATATATATATATATTAAAAACTGAAAAATATATAGTACTAAATCTCACATACAAACGTTTTATTAAATTAAATATAATATTACCAAAAACATTCCATCTTTTGCTTAACTATTCTCACATTCAATCAAAATTATTCTAATTAATTGCAAATTATACATGTTTAATAGATTAAATGTAAATTTAATTTAATCATATAATAAACTAGATGTAAAAAATAAAATCTTTTAAATAATTTACTTAAAATTGCTTAGTTGAATTTAAATAAAAGTTCTCTATATATATATATATATTTATATATATATATATATATATTTTAAAGATATTTTACTTTTTGTTACAATATTAATTGCGTCTTTACATTTTATTAACTAGTCAAACAAAAGGAATCGGATTTTTTTTTTCCTATTTTTATCGGAATATCTTATTTGATTACATAATATTTAGAGAGCCTCTGATATGCATATACATATGTATATAGTATATATACATAAAAATGATAAAAATTTAACTATAAATTTTGTAGTAAATTATAATTACATAAAACAAAAATTAAGACTTTAGTACGATATGTATATATATTAATATAATTGAGAGTATATTAGTGTTTGTTAATTAAACATAATTGAAAAAAAATAGTTCTTTTTTCAATAGTTTTAAAGTACTTATTATGCCTATCCAAATTTGACTAAAGTATAATTTAATAGGACTTCATTAAGTCTTAATTTTTGTTAAATGCAATTGAAGTCTGCAATACAGTTTACTACTATAAAATAAACAACAAACAAACAAAAAATTTTTACTATCAAATAAAAATATAATACTGTTTTGATATATTATCCAAAAAAAAAAACAAGTGTAAAGTTTTAAATGTTTTTTATCACAGGAATTTCAAGAAGTTGTTCGGTTACTAGCTGCTATAAATTGCATACCTTACTGTGTCTTTGATATTTTGTTTATGATATTTTTTAATAGTCAATTAATCTAATCAAAATAATCATCAAATGGAAAAATAAGAGAATCATATTTTAGCTAACGTAGCTCAAAGATCAAAAAATTATAAAAGCTATTTTAGCAATTTCTAAAAATCCTAAAAAAATTATTTGAGATTCTTTAATGTCATAACATCGGATAATAAGAAAATGTTATGACTAACGAAAATCGATCAATCAAATTGTGTGTATATATATTAACTGGGTGTTTATTTAAAATATTTCACAGTTTCAATATGATGAATCCCTGACCTTCTTACATGATATAAAGTTGTTTGGTAATTTGACTGGTATCATAAATCATCATTTTTTGATGTTATGTTAAGAAACTAACATTAAACACAAATATGTAAGTGTAACTGAAACAAAAATCATCTGCTCTTAGCTTTAGCATATAATGATTAGATATTAATAATGATACAATAGAAATAAATATATAAATCCATGCAAATATATTGCCAAAAAATTTATAATAATGATAAATGTTTAAATATTCAATGATATTGTTAAAAATTAATAAGGTCCGACCGAGAACTCGGTTTCGGCCATCTCTCGGCCGAGATCTCGGTTTTCGTTCTCGGCTTAAATTTGCCGAGATTCTCGGCCATAGCGGAGACTGCACACGTGCCAGTCTATCAGTAAGCTATCATAAGCCAACAAAGTGTTATCAGCTCCACTGACTAGCGTTGCGAGTGACCAACTTTTTAGTAGAGCTGGGCAGCTATATGATGAGAGACGGGACGGCACAACTTGAAGGGCGAAAATACAGAAAAATTACTGTTTTAGTGTCATGATATTAGCTCATATAATTTTGAGTATTAAAAATGTCCATATACTCATACAAAGAAAATATAACATTTTTTTTCATTTTTAACTTTTAACTATTTTACCCATTTAAACTGCTATGTTTTTAGTTTCGTTCTCGGTCTCGGTCTCGGCCGAGAATAAAAAATCACTCTCGGTCGGACCTTAAAAATTAACCATGGTTTTAAATGCGAGACTACGGGATTTTGTGAAAAACGACATCAACGTTATAAACACAAAGCTAAATACTTGAGACTTCTAACGCCCAACAAATTTAGTTAGCTTTGAAATAAATCAAGTCATATTACTATTAATTATCCAGTCATAAATTTTTGAACACATTTAATTTACCTAACAATAGTGACTGTAATCATACTGTTTGGAAACAATGAACCTTTTCCACTATTCATTGATATCAGACTTAAAATAAGAAACTAGAATAAATTAAATAACATTTAGTTTTTTTTTACCGAAATTAATTCAACAAAAAATTAAAATTTTCAACAATTAATAAAATTATTTAAAAATCAAATGTGAGATAATATTCACTACAATATTTTAGCCGATATGAATACAACATTTTAACAAATATTTTTTCATGCCTTTGAAATCAGATTCAGTTTAAATTTTGAATTTTACCCAAACATTTTTGTTTTTTAAAGATTTTCTTTTTCTTTTGTAGAGGTTTAGTGATCAATTTAAAAATTAGCATTTAATTAATTAATTGTTAAATAAAAATAGGTACAAAAAAAAAACAAATCTATTTTTAAATAAATATATTTTTAATTAATAGAAATAAATTCAGCAAATTTGAAAATTTTTAATTGTAACGAGGAAGATATTAATTTATCCAGGAAAAATTTATGATGCTTAACAACATTGTTTGAATTTTTAATTAAATTAAAACAAAATCAAATAACAGGAGATATTATATATGACTAAGTTTTAAAAGAAATAAAAATACGAGTAATTATAAAATACTAAATCACACTAAGAAAATAGCTATAGAAAGCTTCAAATTGATTTAAATTCGTTTAATTAAGGTTTTTTTAAATTAAATTGAAAGCAACATACATAATTATTATTTAAAAAATAAATAGTAAGAAATTGAGAAAGAAAAATATATTAGTTTAGGAAAATTTTCTTTTGAATTTTAATTTTCAAATAAATTTTATAGAATTAATTGCATACCTTACGGCATATGTTTTATTTATTTTAGTAGAATTTTTCTAAACATGACACTTTCACTAATTCTGATAAGGAAACCAGAGGACTCTATAGAGTAACTAAATTTTAAACGTTTTAATGGTAATATTATTTAAAAGAAAACAATTTACATAGCACTAAAACTATGAACGTAGTGAACCCAAACTAAAAGTACGTTGAGTTCTTATGTGAGTGGCAACGATATTTTTAATTAAAGAATCAACCAGAGTGACAGAGTGATTACTGATTGTAGTTAAATGTCCTATGAACTTTTCACTATTTTTCTATATCTTTTCTCGGTGTGTTCTACCAATAAACCGCTAAATTGCTTCTTTTTTTTTTGTTTTTATTGATTTTTTGACAAAAACTTCCTAAACTTGTGAACGTAATCTAAATTTTATATGCGAAATTTAAAAAATATAAAAAAATATTTAAAACTAATTAAATTAAAGTTTTTATATTAAAAATATTGACCTTCGTTTGTTTTTCTCTTATATTCCTTGTATATAAAAATCCAAGCAAATCGATTTGCTTTAAGTTTTATTCTAAATATTGTTTCTTTGATCCCGTTTTGTTTTTTTTTTTTTGGATAATAAATCTAAAATTGTCTAAAAATATTGCTAAAAAGCATTATATTTTTTCTTATATTACTAAAATTATAAAAATTAAACTAAATTAAATTAGTTTTGACAAAATTTGACTACGAAAAAAAATTTTACGAAATTTGCATATCGGTAAAATAATTCAAAAGGTATCTCTCTAAATATTTCATTTGTGTCAAATAAGAAAAACTTTTACATATATATAAGAACAAAAAACGAATTCTTTCAGTTTAGTTGGAGTAAAGGACAATCCAAAATGATTTTTTATAAGTATATTTGGATTAATTAAAATGAGCCTAAATTATTGATGATATTTTTTATGTTTTTTTTTAAATGTCTTTTTGTTACCATTTGGTTTTTTTTTTTTGACTTTGAATTGACAACATAAAAAGCTATTAAATGTGGTGTGTGTATGTGTGTTTGTGTATTTGTGGTAATTTTGTGTGTATAATCGTTTCTTGTTTCTTTTTTTTTTGGCTATATATATATATATATATAATTCGTTTTTTTATCTATCAATTTTTTATAGTTTTTTTGTTTAGCTTTTGTGTTCTTTTCTATTTTCTTGATTTATATTTTAATTAACATCAGTTGTAATATGCATAAAAAAATTGATTTAGATCATTTTAACTATTATATGTAACTAATTTTAGTATCTTGTCAAACATAGTCGCGTTGAATTAATTGATGATTATTATTATTATTACCTATATCGGTTATTGGTGAACGTGGTCTTACCGATGTAGCTTGTTTATAACAACAATCACTTGATGGTTGCGATAAAATTGATGATTGTGTTGTCAAAGCTAATGTTAATTCTGTCGATGAAATAGCAGATATTGATGGCATACTATTACTAATATTTCCTTCATATTGATTTTGATGGAATGAATTATTGCTTGAATTTAATGCTGCTGTTGGCATCGATGAAACCGAATTTGCCGATGATGTTAACGATGTTGATAATATACCTAGATTTGATCCTAAATTACAATTAGTTGTGGTTAAAGCTGATACCGTCCCTACAGGTAAACTTAATGTAGAAGAATTTGATGAAGATATTATGGACGATGATAATAATGATGTTGTAGTTCCTGTTGATGATGAAACACCTGTTGCTGCTGCTGTTGACTTTGGATTACTAATCCTAAGAAGGAATTTTGTTATTACATTCGGTTTTGATTTTTCCTGATGCTGATGATGATGTTTTGACATTAACCCTTGTGAAGACGAAAATGATGATGATGGAAATAAATTATATGATTGCTCTGGAACATCTAAAACTGTTTTGTTTGGAGGTGGTTTAATATAAGATCGTGTAATTTCTGCTTGCTGGAATTTAAAAAAAAAAAAAACAAAAAAACAGATATAATTAGTAAAAGCTATTTAAAAAATAAAATATATATACTATACAAAACTACATTAATATGAAATATGGCTTAACAATTTTTATAACGGGTAAGAAATAATACTTAAAAAATTTGACCCTATTTACTTCATATTCCGACATTCGTTTCGTATTAACAAATTTCTTTCACTTATATTTTAAAAGAATATTATTTCTTGTTTTTAGGTTTTAGAAATTCGTATCGAAAATATACACACATACCCCTATTCATATATGTTACACATATAGAAAAAAAAATTTTTTCAAATCTCATAAGACTGCATTCAATAAGGGCATAATACTATTGTAAATTAGTCTTAAAAACTTTTTATTACATTCCCAAATTAGAACTATTCCAAATATATGAAACTATTCGAAATAGTTTTTTATTCTATATCTAAAAGATAAAATTTAGATTTTGTCTATTAAATTCAATTTTTGTAAAATTTGTCACTCGCGAAAGTAAAATATTTAACTATGAAATAATTATTAATATTATCATTTAGACATCGAGAGCTATTATGATCTCTCAAAATATGAGCTTTCAATTTAAAAAGAAATCCCTTAATTTATATCGTTTATATCACCTTTTTTTCTGTATAGTCTTGTAATCGATTTTAAAAGGCGTTTCCGTTTCCGAAGCTATTTGCTTTGTAATATAATACTGCTTAATAAATAGTTGAACACGTTTGAAAAAATAACAACAAAGTAAATACACATATCCAAGTTTCAGTCATTGATACTTTGAAATGTTGAGAGAGAATTTCAAACTACTTAAGTATGAGATATTAAGATTTTAGTATTGAAAACATAATCAACTCGGTTACTTGGTTGATAATGAAATTTAGCTGCAAAATTTGCACAAAAATATCAATCCGCTTCTAGTTCTAGTTCTAGTTCTATAACTCTAGGAACTGCGAACTAATAAATAAAAAGAGATGTGCGTCGTTGAGAGATTTCGAGATTAAATAAATTACCAACTATCACATTTAATGCAATTTATGAATTTTTACATAGTTTTTCAAGGGATCATAATACACGCAACACAAATTTATTTTATGTGTTGTATGTTGTAAATGTTGTGTTGCTATAAAATAAAATTATTAACGCCCGGTTTCACAGTTCATACTTAAGTCCTTCTTAAGTCCGCATCAGTCAACTTCAGAATGTACTTAAACAAATTTTGCGTTTCACAGTTCATACTTAACATTTAATTAGACTTAACTTCGTACTTAAATTAAGTCTCCACGACTTTCCACGACTTTAATTCGACTTAACTGTCAGCAAAGCAGAATTTGTGTCAATTTTACTAAATTTTATGTCAAATACCTTCGAAAAAAATTACTTTATTTGAATAATAATTTCCAAGCATAAAAATTAAATTGATTTTGAAGTTGTTGTTAATAAATAAAAGTGCAAAACATCATCAACATTATAAAAGTTTTATACAAGTTTAAAAGTGATTTTTTGTATTAATTGAAAAATGGATTTTGATTATGAACTCCTTGATGAACTTAATTCAATTAAAATCGTCAAAAGTTTGACAGATAATATAGTGCGTCGGCCTAGAGTGATCCGATTTCAGTCTAATCACTTTAATTTTTAGACCGATCGAGAAATCTATGCAAGATTCAAAATAACCAAACAAACAGCACAAATTATTTTAGAACAAATTGCTGAAAAGACTTCTAACAAAACAGACAACACAATAACAAATTTTGTTGAAAAATGATAGTTCAATGAAACTCGTGTTTTAGGAATAGATCTCTATTAGCAGAATCCAAATTTTTATTAACATTGCGTTGACTACAACTCTTGAGTTTGTCAATTATTTTGTTAAATTTAATCATAAATAAAGGATTTAATCAATAATATGATGATTATTTAGTAGTTTGTCTTATAGTAAACACAAGGAATATTTATATTTTAAGAAAATTACTGATTAATTATTGTTTTTAATAATGATGTTTATATTTTATCGCTATTTCACTTATTATAACATATCTCTATGCAAAAAATGTGACAGATTATGATCATTTGATGTAAAAATGGCTTACAAAATTCAGCAATGATAGCTGAGTTAAAAAGATCATAAAAATGAACTGTGAAACACTTCTAGTTCTTAACAAAGACTTAAGTTTTTAAAGAAACTGAGCTGAGCAAAAACTGAGGTATGAACTGTGAAACCGGACATAAGACTTCTGTAATATTTAAAGCTTGCTTTTGTTGTGAAGAACTTCTTTACGATACACAAAACATATAATAATTTAAAAGCGATCATATTAGATTACTGATATTCATAGTTAAGTAACTTAATGTTATATGACTCGACTAACTTCTCGCCTGCAACTGTTTTTATAGGCATTAAATAAGATGCTTACTATCATATCAGACGCCTCCTTATTCAAAATAATTTCAATTCATCATAAACCAATAATAAATAAATATATATTTTTAAAAAGTTCTTTTTTGTGAAATTTACAAATTAAAAGTTTAGAAAAATTATAGATAAATCTACAAATTTCTCTTTCGTATACAATGAGAAATTATTCTGTTGACCAGAAAGCAACTTTTGGCTAATTCTGATATACTTTTTTCATTGGGATATGAAAATCGAACATTTAGAATTTGAAAAAATATAATTAGTCAATCAATCAGCAATAATTATTGCTAGAAATAGTATTTTTTTTAAATTTTAGAAAATATTTTGCCATAAAGGATCTTTTTTAATTATTTCTATGTGTCATATTTTTTTAAATTTATTTCTTGTTATGCTATCTTGCTTTCAGGTTTGTTTAATAATCTAGTATTTATTTATCATATTTAATTTGAATATCAAACTTTAAATAAAATAAAAATTTACCTGATATCTAGTTCTAATTTGAAGATCTTTATCCTGACCCCATTCACTATCTGGTAATGGTACATGATGAGGACATCTTATCACATTTTGATCATCTGTTCGACAGCCTCTACAGCATCTATTTTCAGCTTTTATTTTATCAGAATTAACAATTGTATGATTTGGATGTAAATGATGCTGATAATGGTAATTAGAATGAAAATGATGATTATGATTATTTCTAACTTGTCTATCACTTATTATATTTGCATCCCGTACTAAAATATCACGAGCCTGTATTGCTTCTACACGCATCCTTCGACTAATCGAACTTCTAAAAATATAAAATAAAACTATTTTAATATTAAAATTAATTTAATATAAATTAAATTTTTTTATATACCTATCATCAGGAGGGGAACCAATTACATTGCGGGTTGGAACGCCAAGCCGTTCCATTCCCGCGCAGCCGGGCGACTGTACCGAAAGCATCTACAATAAAAGAAAATAATATATATAGAATATAATTTTATTATAAAAGAAAAATATTATAATTTTTATTTAGTAATTTAAATTTATGTTTTCCGTACAATAATAAAAGAAATTTTTTATTTTTTGTAAAAAAATCTTAAGGGTAGACAGTAGAAGCTTTGTATTTAGAGCTTCATATGAACAGGGTGGCCTTATATTGCCCTGAATGGATACAAATTAAATTTAAATTGAACTTTTTGCCAACATCTATAGACGACTCTGTCTGAAAGCTCAATGAATGCAATTTTTGTTACTGTATATATACAACTACCTATTCTACATATATGGCTGATGCTATAAAACTTAATAAACTCATAAACTCGTCCAAAATGATTGTAGCTATAGTTGTTAGGCATGAGCCAATTATTTGGACAGAATACAACCAATCTGGAGCCATGTATTTAATAACAAGCCTAAAAGGAGTATATTAACCAATGCAGAAGATTCATTGAAATCCAAAAAATAACAAAAAAAAATGAGCTATAATATTAATATTATTATTTTTATTGTTATTAAGAAGACAACATGTTCCAAATGAAAAGATAGCCCTCTCAAGAGTTCTGTTTGTATTCAAGAACAATTGAAATGAAACCAGAGGCAGTAGAAAAATGAACAAAACAAAATTATATTGACGGGAGACAAGTGGTTGTTTAAAAGGAGACAAAATTTTATGTTCTTGCAATTTTATAGGGGGATACAATTAAGCTTGAAAATGAAATTATTAAATATTTTTTTTGTTTATTTGTATGCGCGACTTCATTGCAATGAATTTTTTAAATATAATAACCCCCTAAATAGCATTAATTTTTCTCTGAGTTTTAAGCAATAAGCACGTTTTTATACTGTCTTTTATTGTTGTTTTTGGCTTTTTGAAAATTAATTTTAATAGAAAGACTACTGCCGAATGTGCTGGAATATTTTTTGAGAATTTATTTTTCTAAGTTTTAAAAATATATAATGATGATATCCTTGAATTTTTATAAAAATTAAATTTAACTCAATTTTTTAAGCAGTTTTAAATTAGTTTTGAAGGAAATTAAAAAACACATCTGATGAGATTGTTGACAATGTTTTTTAAATAAAACCAAAAAGTTGATAAAAAATGATAAGATAAAAATTTCAGAACAATATTAGACAATTAGGAAGATTATAAATAAAAATTATCACGCCACTAGAAATTAGTCAAATGCCCACAATTTACGAACAGACAATGAAAAAATTTGTTCCTCCTCTAACGGATGTAGATTAATTGTAAAAATTTCAAAAATTTGTTTACTAATTTTTATAAAAATTTCTATTAATTATAACAAAAAAAGTCTATTATTATAAATTGCATATTTATAGCATAAATAATAGTCGAAAGAAATAAGATGTAAATGTTTGAAGACAAAGCTAAATAACTTTTTTGGTTTAAGTTTTGATCTTTAGAAATCAAGCGAACCCTATTCATAACTTTATGAAGAAATTTTGATACTGACTACATAATTAAATAGGACACCTGACATGTATAACATTGTATAATATAACCAACATTATCTTGAATTTCTAATAAATAAAATCATTACAGACTTTTTGGTCTATGTCTCAACATTTACACAAGATTTCAGTCTCGTTCAAAGCTTAATTTTGCAAAATTCTTAGCCATAACTGAGACTGTAACTAAGACCTAACTGATATTGTAATTATATCAGATAGACTCAATATTATCGAAGGTTAAAATGAAATAATTTAATAGTAATTTTGTAGCGTTGAAATGAACTATATTCTACAATATATCCTGAGTAAAAAATTTACAATAATATTGTAAATATTTATAATGCTTTTTGTCAAAATCATATGATTTGAGTACAATCGATACTTCTTTTTAGAAAATAATTTAAAATAATCAAAAATGCTGTGAGCTGTAGCTTGCCTAATTTTGGTATACGTGTAATACACCAAGAAGATGGTTAGCACAAACCTCGTAGTTCTTGTTGTAGTTTGTAGTTACAATTAAAATTTAAAATAATTGTTGAAGCAAATTTATTGTTCAGTATAACCGTGCCTCAAAAAAACCTGAAAACACAACTGGAATGTTGATCCAAAGTGCAATTCTTTCTTCTATAGAGGTTCTACTGACCAACTGTCAGCCATATAAATATTTTTAAAACCCGTTATATCATTATTTGACGATAAATATTTTTAAATACACGAAGCTATTTCCTTGCCGAATTATTGGAGCGAGTTTTTCTAAAAAGTTATTCTCGTACCTTTTTCATTACCTTTTCTTCTACGGTATAGATTTCCTCAACGGACACAAATAATGCATTTAAACTCTTATTCTTATTATAATTTTACCCGATCGTAAAGGAATATAATTCAAAAGACTAGCGATAAAAATAACAAAAACGCTTGGCTAGAAATAGCATTTGATAGATTCTTAGAAAGTCACAACTACTCTGTAAAAAAATATTGAGAACAGCCACTAAAAATTTTAATAATCACCCACTGACTAGCGTAGCTAGCTAGAGAGCCATTTTTTAATAGAAGTGAAATTTAAATATTTTCCCTATTTTAGTTTTAGTATTTTTATTTTCTTACTTTCGGTCGCAGACGAGACTAAGAAATTATTCTTGTTTAAGTCCTTAATTCTATTTCACCAAAGCGAAAAATTTTTAAAATACAAATTTCGACCACCAATACTTACAATATCAATAATAGTATATATATAAAATTTCATAATAAATTTGTTGTTAACTAAAAAAGGATAATAGATAGTTTACATATAAAAATTTACCTGAATCCTATATAAATGTAATACAGACAATTTTTCAAAAACAAACAAAATAAAATAAAATAAAATGAAAAATATGATAATTTAAATTAAGTGGAATGACCTCAAAATTCTATTTTGCTATAAAAAATTTGTAATCACAACACAAATCAATTATTTTAATGAGTTTTAGAAATTTAATTAATTTTATGAGAATATCCCTCAGAAGTCAGGTCAATCATCTTAGCCCAAAATACTCAAATATTTATAAGTGAATTTATCTTTTTCTATTTAAAAACAAAAAACAAAAAACGAAAATCAATTTAAGCTAATTAATAGCAGTTAATCAATTTTACGTTCAATAAAATTTAACCTTAAAAGTGTGATTCAAATCTGAAATTCAATTAAATTCAGTGTAAATTTATTTCAATTATCGTTTTTAGACCTGAATTGAAAATTAAACATTTTTTAACTTTTGTTTATATAAAATCTAATATTAGTCACCAAATATGTACGACCTTATGACTACTAGAAAAACTTTACCAGAAGAGAAAAAAATAAACCCTTTTTAGCTAAAATTACATGTATTTCAAATTCCAAAATGATTTTTTTCTTCTATCATAAAATTTTACATACACACAAAAAAAAGAATCAAAGAAAGTCTTCATAGCTTAACCAAAGACGTTCAATCAAAAATATTTTTAAATATTTAAAAAGTAATAAAGATTTATTTAATGATTATTAAATTTAATGCACGAAAATATATTTTCTTTTTAAAGATTTATTTAGCCAATTTATAGCCAAAAATTATCCCTAAATACATTTTGAAATTTAAGAAATTATGAGAAAAAACAAAACAAAATAAAATTTGAGTTTAATCGTCCTTAAAATTTTTCCATTAATTAAAATAATTGATGCTTAATTCAACAAAGAAAATCCATACAGCTTAAATTTTTGATTCCAATAAAATTTATTCATTTTGTTTGCTTTTTGCATTGTCAGAGAACGAGATGATGTAGAGAATTATTGTGCCAACTAACAAAATGGTAAAAGTTTCATTTTAAATTATTTTTGTTTAATTTTTTTATTTTTATTTTTCTCTATTTCTACATGAAATTTATTCAAATTAAGTACAAAAAAGAATATAAAAAAAAATTGTTAAATTATTAAAATGACTTACTTTTTATTTATCAGTAGAAATGCAAGCATTTCCATATGTCAACATACGTCAATAGCATACTTTCAGAAAATGACTTAAAAACGTCAATTGAATTTTGAATTAGTTATAATATCAGCGACCTCTAGTAGAACTATTATATATCTAACATTATTTTTTCATTGTATTAGTTAGTATTCAAGAGCAAAATGTACATCAGACTTTATTATCTTCAATAGCACTTTATTTGTTAGGAATACTAAAAAGTTATTTAAATCAAAGAAACACCTGTTAAACCGTTAAAGGAAAAGAAAATAGAATTATATTGTATAAAAGTTTATATATAACTTCTGTTTTTTTCCTTTTTTGTTAAATTATAAAATTGATTCCAGTGAAGTGTAATTTATATACAAGTCACAACTAATTTCTGTTGTTTTTATTTAAAAAAAAAAGGCAAATAATTTAAGTCAAAAATCATTAAGAGAGCAATTATGTTTATTTTTATTATGAAAAAAAAAAAAAAAACTAAAACTATAAATTTAGTAAAAGATTTCATAACCAGAAGAGAATTTTTGCTATCTCACAAGAGAGCCCCCAGCGATTAATTTTTTCTCTTACTTCACAAATTTCATATACGTCCATTTAAGTTTTTAAGATTTAGAATTTTTGTTTTTACGAATTAGTTTTTATTATTGCTGTGATATATTCATTTAAATTATATATTTTATTCTTAAATTTTTATAAATTTTTGTGTCCTTTTCATTATGTTATGTATACAAGAGATGTGTTAAAAAATAACAGCAATTTTCATTTTTTGATTAAAAAAAATATTTATTGGTTCATCTAAATTATAGTTTTGTCGCCTTTAAAATAATCCCCATATGCATTTGTTCTAGCGGTTCTTTTCAATCTCCGAAACACCTCTCAAACTTGAGCTTTGGCCCTTAGTTCTTTTAGTGATGCACTTTGAGAATATCATGTAGGCTTTTAAAACGACAGTCATTTAATTTTCTCTTTATTTTTGGAAATAGAAAAATCACACAGAGCCATGTCTAACGAATATGGAAGCTGAGGATCATCAAACTTTTGTTTTTAGCATAAAATTCACGAACAAACAATGAAGTGTAACAATATTATGGTGTAAAAGCCATGAATTGTTTTGGCACAAATCTGGGCATTTTTTTGTCTCGGATTGCTTAACGCAAACGACATTAAACCTGTACTTGTACTACTACTCCTTTTCGATCATTTGACTTTGTGGCAAGAATTTATGATGTACTATTCCATTGAAATTGAAGAAAACTGCGAGCATAACATTCATTCGGGGCGTTCGTCATTTTCAACATTTTTACGAAGATGTTGGAAGCGTTTACACCATCCGTAATCCCTTGTTTAGCTCATAGAAGACTCATAATAGACCTTTATTAATATTTCACATAACTTTGTTACACTTAATTCCATTTTTGACACAAAATTTTATACAAATTTTTGATCTCTTGTTTTTTTTTTTTTTTTGAACAATAACAAACAAAACTCGCCGAATTCATAAAAACTTGAACGGCTGCTATTTAAAAAGTATACTTTGAATACTTCAGATACCAGCATAATAAATGAAAACATTTTTTTAACAATCAGATTCTCCAAACCCGCGAAATTTAAGAGTCCCATATATTGGCTGATGTTTATTATGTTTTTGGCAATTCTGTCCATAATTCGGTTGAATAGAATTCTCAGAAAATTTGGATTATTCATTTAACAAATTCTCGCCACCATTAAGTGGTACAATGTAAAAAATCAATTTAATGTGTTTTATTTTGCTAATGAAAAGAAAAAAAGTTTGCAAATGAAACGAATTAATAATAATAATTGAAAAATTAATTTTAGGTAAAACCTAAACACAATATAAAATTATTAAAATTTAAATATTCAAGAATCATTCATTAATTACGAGGGAAAATAATTTTTACTTTTTCTTGCGATGACTAAATATTTAAAAAATTCTTAACCTTCAATTTAATAATTTTTTTCGTCGTTTAATATTAACGGTAGCCACAACAAAAAAGTGAAAATTATTTAAGAGACCATGATATGGAAATTTTGCCAATTGTTGCACTTTTTTTTCGCTAAATCAAATTTAATTCCTAGAATAAACTGAAAATCAAACAACAACCAAAAAAATACCTAAAGGCGGATCATGACATTGGGACATCGTAGTAAAGACACAAACCCAAATTGTTTCTCATGTGGTCCTCAGTCTAAAAAAAAAAAACATAAAACAAAAAAAAAATTCTTTGCCGTTATTTTATCGTAAACATATCAAAATTCTTTATTTCTAGAAGTGATTAAAAAAAAATTTTTAGCCAAAACATCAACAAATTAAAAAAACCGCAGCAATTTATATATATATACATAAGAAACTCTTGCATCCTTTCATAATTAAAAAAAAAAAAACAAATTCCAAACAGGAAATTAATGTTTTTATGAACATGACCACGTCATCTTCTATTGAACCTACTTGGACTCTTGTTCATATTACTCCCCCTTAATGAAATTCACCTTCGAAAGCATTCGAAAGGAAGAAAAACAACTGAAAAAGTATCAAATTACAATAAAAAGCAAACATTTCTGAGAAGACCGGAATTTTCCCATCTAACTAACAAACCTAATGGCAGGTGACTCTCTATATTGGGTACCGTTTACACACAACGGCCAGACCAACAAAAATATTTTTGTACCTTAGAAGTGCACACGTGTATGATCAAAAAACAAAGAGCAGACAGCTAATACGGCGACAGCCGCCACAATTATTTGGGGGGTAAGTGGACGACTATAGCAGCTATGGATTTTTGGTGTTGTCAGCGAAAAGTTAAAAACAAATATTTTGTTTGTTTTTTTAAAGTCTCTAAACAGTATTTCAATCTGTTGTAATTTTCCATCTTGCAACAAATTCTCAAAGCAGGCATAACAAAGTTGAATGGAGGAAGAAAACCGTATAATGATTTTATTTGTAATATGATACATTACCAAACCCGTGTGACTTTGCCTTGGAATCTTGGATCACATTAAATTGTTTACATATAAGATTCATCTGAATGTGCAAACTTTTCATGTTTTTAGATTATCAAATGCGTAATTGATTAAGAATTAAATTAAGTTTTCTATATTAGATAAAAAATTGGGAATAGATTTAGATATTTCAAAATGAGTACTTGTACTTGAGTTTTTCTTTGTAACTACGTTGCTTAGTATAACTTTGAGATTTACCTAAAATTCAAAATTTCATCGGATCTATTAGGTAAATAGCCTTAGGTTATGGTTCTTCTGGAAAGAAGTTTCAGCGACAAAAACACTTACCATTTGTATGGGTATGATACAATCTTACAAATGTATGTTATGGATAAATTTACACAATAAAAAGTCGCTTCCATACGGTAGATAGCGTTAAGGGGAGTGCGAGGTACACTTATAATGTCAAAAAGACTCCATTTTTAGTGCTGTTTTTGATAAAACCATGTTTGTATTTAACAATTAATCTATTTTTATAGTAATAGCACAAATTCCAACAAGTTTAAATAGTTGGATTTAACAATGATCGTTAACAACTTTTGTTGTGTATACGTGTAATATAATATTATAATTTACTTTTAAATAAAACTGTTTTCGACATTTGATACTGCTTAATTTTTAGCTATTATTTTAAACACACCGTAGAATTAATTGGCAACTAATTAATCTTTTAATTAACTAAGCACTATGAAGCCGGTCGTTAGAGAAGAAGATAAAAGAAAAGCTGTATAAAATATTTTTATTACAAAAGTTGATAAAAATGTGATTTTCAAAAATTTTCATTAGGTTCTAGCATTCTCACCAGTAAACTGAGAAATGTAAAATCATTTAAAAATGTGTTCAGTTAGAGCACATTTTAATCACTTTTACACACATAATCTGACTGAGCTGGAAAATTATCATAAGCAGTCGATCAAACAATATTACCTCCTGACCATATCAGTTTTTTCTTTTATGCCAATAAATAATACCAATCTTCCGAGTCTAAACTGTCTTAAGAGTTAATTTTCTCTCAATATTTGCTGTCAATTATCTTAAATTTTAAGCTTTTGTGGATTCTATATTGAAATTCCAAAGTTTAAACTTCCAAAACTTTGCAACTTTTAGTCTGACTTTAAAATTCAAAGATTACTACTATAAAACTTTATATACAAAATTTAACTGCTAATCTTTGACTTTACGACAAACTTTATGAATTTTGGATTTTTATTATTGAAAATTTAATCCTTAGATTTTGTAATTCTATTTTCTAATCTCCAACTTTCAAAATTAAGGTATTACATGTGTTTCAAAAGCTTAAAAAAAATTTATTAAAGGAAATATTTAACATAACCACTAACAATTTTCACTAACAAAATTTTCAATATTCAAACACGGAATAAAATAAATAATTTTTTTCTATATTTTTCTGTCCCTTTTAAATAAAAAACACATACTTTGAACCCACATTAGCTTCCTTTTATAAAAATTGAGGATAACTGAAGAATACCGCCTAACATTATTCTTATTGATTTCTATATATATATATATAAATATATAACAAGCGAATCCTTTACAAATACAGAATACTACAAAATCGCATCTTAAAAAAGGGAAGACATCAAATGTTTTGCATTCATTTCTACCACAATACCACTACTAGCACAATTTTATTTAGAACATGGATTCTTACTTCCTTATTAGAGCAGGCGATGATGAATAAAAAAATCTTTTTTTTTTTTTACTAAACAGGAAATTTTATAGTGCATTTTGCTACCCTCTTAGAATAAATGCAGTTTTACATTATATCCAAGGGTAGCAAGGGTATAAGCTATACAGGGAAAATTTATTAAACAAAATGCAATAACAACAACAGAAAATAATGAAAAAGAAAATAATAATAATAATAAAAAAAAATAAAAAAGAAGAGTAATATATGTAGACAATGCTGGTATACAGATTGCACCCGTCCTTTCCCTTTTTCCTATGCAGTTTACTTCGATCTCAAGCAAACAATGACTATTTAAGTGTTCCTAAGGACTGCAATGAAGCTTATATACATAATATACATATATATATATATGTATATATATATTTTGAATAATAAAAAAATCTCATTTCTTTATTAGAAATTTTCTTTGATCAATATTCTATAGAATTATTCTAGAATTAACTCGAAATTAATATTAATTAAATATTTCTAAGAAATCTTATAACGGCTAACCAATACTGTTAATATCACATTTCGGTTAAAATCAAACAACTCTTGAAATTAGGAACAAATCTTATTTCCATAAAGTTGTTCGTTATGAAGTAATCTTTTCCAAAATTTTAGCATTCTTCACACCGATCTCAACTTTATCTTTAAAGGAAAAAAAGGTACTATTAAGCCAATTCATAAAAACCTTGGCACTTGAATTAAATATACAATATTTACGACCGCTGACATAAATTCACTTAATTTAAAATTGCATTTTTGTCCACTAGAGAAATTTCATTTTATTCCTAGAATTGTACAAGGTCCTATTTAAGAGTTCAAATCTTTATTTGAAAATTTTAATAATTGAAATTAGTTTTTGAAAAATTCTTGCTTCTTATCACTCGTGAGAAAAGTAAAAATCACAATTTTTTCTTTTTCTATTTAGAAAAAGGAGAAAGATACAAATGCTGTCTTATTTAGTAGGCTCTGTAGTTCAACTTATTTAATTCCATTCACTTCTAAACAAATTAAAACATTTTACCCTTAATTTATTTTTGATTTTCAGTATTAATCAGATATTCAATACCTTTTTATCCTTTGAATTTGGTTTCAAAGATAAAATCAGTCAATCAAAGTGAACACTGTAAAAAAAAAACATCGAAAATATCATTTTTAAGCTCCTTAATTTTTTTTTATTTTTCAGTCGAAATTTATTTGAAGTTTCAAAAAACAACAAAAAAACAGCAAAAAAAAAAGAAAAACAATTAAATTTAAATATATTTAAATTTAAAGAAGAATTATTTAAATATTGTGTTTAGAAAATGTTTTTGAAGTTTTTACAAATTATTTTGAGGATATCAGTTTTAATACTTTTTATCAACATTTCTGAATACAATTGTCTCACAAGAGATGCTCATAAATCCTTAATTCTTAATGGAGAATATAGAAGTTATTGTGATATCAAGTGTGGTGGTGATATTAACCATACATTATGTAATCCTGTAAACATTTTATTCATTTTAAGGATTAATATTAATAATTAAAAACCTTTTTAATTAAGCTAATAAATTATTCAAATAATTGTGGTAATGGCTTCAACTTGTACCATTTTGATGATGAAATGATTAATGAAATCCTTGATGCTCATAATGGTATCAGGAATCGGGCTGCATTAATTATGGGTGCTTCAAATATGCGCAAATTAGTAAGATTTTTTTTGGTTTTTTTTTAAATTTTTACTCTCTAAAACTTTTGTAGTTTTTATAGATTTGGAATAAGGAACTTCAAAAAATGGCAACTGCATGGATAAAAAAATGTGATTATAATAATGCTGATCCTTGTACGACTTTAAACCATAATTATGGTAATTTATTTTAAAATTTATCTAAATAAATTATAAATGAATTTTTTGTTTAAAATTTTGTAGAAACAAAAAATTCATACACTTTGATTAATCAAAATTTTGGAACAATTTGGAGTCCATATACTCCAAGAAGACCTCTATGGTCACTTGTCAGAAATTGGTATTTTGAAAAAGAAAAAATGGAACCTCCAGTTCATGATGAAAAACATGGATATTTTAATGTTAGTAATAATTTTACACAATTAGTGTGGGCAAGTTCAGCCAAAATTGGTTGTGCTTATGCAAGGTAAATATTTATTTTTTACGGTAGATATTTTTCTAGTTTTTTAAACATATTTACAAGTTAGGTAGATAAAAATAGAAGATAGATTAATTTCAAAACAAGAGTAAAGAATAATTATAGAACAAAACAAAAAATTGCATTAAAATCACAGATTAAGTAAAGATGTTTTTATAAATAGAACATTTAAGATACAAATAAATTCATAACTAAAATATTTATTTCAAAATATATTTCATTAAGGATAAATGCAATAAATCATTGAGCACATTATGCCGGTTTTACTGACCTTGAAAACACCTGATTGAAAATACGAAATCTAAGAAACAAAGAAGGATTCTGATGTACCCTGTTGAGATAGACTGTAGTTTAAAGTGTTATTATAGGCAATGAGTAATGCAAAATCAGAAAGGAATCAGTTATGTTAGTAGGAAGTCACTCGAGTATAAATTCCACGTTATCTTCAGGTCTAAAGATGTTTTAAAGATTCCAATTTTCTTTCTTGAATTTTTGGTGAGGCATCACCATCGCCAAGTTACAGTATCAACACAGATATGTACCTGGTTCATTTTCAAATTATTTCATCGAATTTAAACACCAAATGCGAAGGTTTCTTTTATTACCTGATCTAAATCTACGAAATCTACAGCAAGTTATAGACCGATAAAAAAAAAAAAAAAAAATGAAAATAATTACTCGTCCACACTCTGAATTATCATAACTTTTGATTTCGAACAGTTTTATCCAGTCTGCCATTGTACAACTACAAGAATTCTTTTGATGTTTCAACACATCGCTGTTTACGAAGTTTTTCCAGCATTTCTGGCACTCAATTTTTCTCATGTGTAGATAATTGTATAGGATTCCAATCACACGCTTTTGAAGTATTAGCACATTGCTTTCCATCTTTCAATATTATTTTTTTTCTTTTCAATATTTTATTGGTAAGGGCTACTGTGAACGTTTCTGCTTTAAAAACAGAATTCCAATTTTTAACCATTGAAAAAGAACGCTGTGAAATTCTATATACAGCTCTTTATTCTTTAACAGATACAGCATTTTTTTGTCAATAGTTATATCGCTTTGATTGCTTCACTTGATGCTTATTATACTATACTAGGTCTTTAATAAGAAATACTTGAGGGAACAAATATTTTAGACGTTCTTTGCAACGTTTTCCAATTTGACCTGGTTTAAAAATTATCAAAAGCGAGAGTATATTATTTGCGAGCAGCGACTTAGTCATATTCTTTATAGGCCTAGCTACCACTAAACATTCATTTGAAATATGTATTTTTATTTGATAATTTCATCGAAGCAAATTCAAATAAAAATTCATGAAAAACACGATATTAGCGATACAATCAACGAAATTTTTAAATCATCGATCGCCGATTACAGGCAATTTTCAACAATTCTTATAATAATATATGATTAAAAAATAAATTTTTATTATTTTTGTAATTAAGTTTGGTTAAATACAAGTTGGGTTCGATATTGCAATTAAACTAAACATGAAAAATAAACTAAAAACTTTCATTTGGCTACAAAAATGTGTAATGCCCAATGCCTTAAATCCAGCTGTACAATATTTCATAAAATTTTATTATAGATGAAACGTAGTTTCCTTGAATCTATAAACCCCAACAATTTAACCTAAATGCCAAACATATATTAGGAAAATAAAACAAAAAACTTTTATTTTTATCTAGGCATGGTGAAGGATATCATCTTGTTTGCAATTATTTTCCTTACACTTATCCAGAAATATTTGCTTTTAGACCAGGTTGGCCATGTGATTATTGTCCACCCGATATGCCAATATGTAGCATAATTTTTGAAAATTTATGTACAAATGGTTAATATAAAATTATTTATTTAGTCTCAATTTAAAAAAATAAAAAAAATTTATGGTTTTTTATTTTACAGATGCTAAAGGAAAACATATGGAATGGAATCAACTTTTAGCAACTATTTTATTTGTCATTGTAGCTTTCTTGTTGTAATAAATTTATTTATATTTTGCATTGTTTTTCTTTTAAAATTATACTTACGGGTACAGAATGTTCCGGCTTTGCGTTGGGGTTTGGTGTACAATCTTCTGGCAGGAGTGATATTGGTAATGCCAGAGCCCCTGAGGCACGCCGTGCTGCTAAACAAATAACTTTCTAGTCTAAACCAAATGACTATAAACTATTTTTGTTTGTTTCTATGCCTCATGGGATTGCTCTAGGTTTGTTTTTTTTTTTTTTGTTTTGTTATTTATAATTCTGAAAAGAAAGAAAAATAAAAACATATTTCATTAACATAATTCAAAAATTTTAAAAATTATTCAAAGAAAAAAATTCATATTTTTATATAAATCGCGAGACGGCGACTTTTCCGAACACGTTCTCTAGGTAATTTTTTTCCTTATATTGTTCATTTTTAATAAAGAAACTTCTTTATTATGGAAAATACTCAACTCCTAAGTGAATTCGCATAAAGGTAGGAACTCACTTAGTGCGTATATCTCAGCGGGTAACTTTTATGACGTGATGATTGCACACCGTGTGTACACTTCACTTAAATTCTGAGAATATTTTTATTTCGAGGATTAAATTAAACACCATGTAAGGTAAAATAAACATACATTATTAAAATTGATTTATTTCAAAAACAGTTAGATAATAGAAAATCGTTATTTTGGGGATTTTGATCATTTTAAGTTACAGAATTTTTTACTGATTGAGTGTAGGTAACGTTAGATATTAGATTTTGTTGCCAAAAAAATTTCCATTATATTTTGACTAAATTATAACCCATTTGCATGCAAGCAAGAAATAATCTGCGAGTCACGACTGTCTGCTATCACCAAAACGAAATATTCCTTAATTGCAATAGATCATGAATAATTTGGGTGACCATTACTACACATACAATCGACCGCCCGCAGTAATACCAGTCAGTCTTTAGTTAAACATCATCGAGATTTCAACGCGGCAGCTTAAGTAAATGGGTGACACAAAGTGCAATTTCAAATAATAAAATAAAATTTTTAAACAAAAATAAACATAAAACTAAAACACAAAAATAATTATATGAATTATATATAAATTTTAGTTTTAAATTTTTTTATAGGTTTATTTTTTCTACTGAATTACGAAATGTGTAAAAAGAATTCACAACTGACTTACTTTTTGGCACAAAACAACAACAATAAACTTAAAAGTTACTGAATTTGTATTTAATAAAAAAGAAATACCTAAAAAATGTCTAAATGCAAGAGTCTTAATATGATCGTTGCCAAAGAAGACAGACATCTTTAAATTATTATCTCCTTATACTTTTTTTTTTAGATTTTTTGCTTTAGGCTAAACCATATTCATTAGAGCTGATTTAATATTGAAATTAACACACAACAATGGCTAAATAGTAAATTAAGACCTTGGCACTGACCTATACACCCCCGTAAATTTTACTAATTAATGAAATCAAGTCCCGACAGAGCCAGGGAATATAATATCACTAATATCATTTAATTGATGACAGCTAACAATGAGAAGAATTGTATCAAAATTTATTATGTATATATATATATTCTTATGCGCTTCCTCTGTTTATCCTTGGTTTAGTTTAGTACTAAGCCAATAATTTGGGTATCGTTTATTCACTTTACAAGACAATTTTATTGTTTTGAGTAGGCTGCAAATGATACAAATTGCTCTTCCAATTTGGTTTAGAGATCATCTAAATTATATCTGTTAATACCAATAATTTTTGGAGTTTTCAAGCAATATAACAAAAAAAATTATACTTAATTTTGATTATAATCAAAAATAATTTAAAAGTAACAATTGTTTTTTTATTATTCCTCAAAAATTTATTTTATGGATAGCCATTAAATAATTCCAAAAACAGGAATTCCTTTAGCTTAAAAAGTGTAACTTAATGTCAATGTTCTTTTTCACATATGCAAATTAGGATACTAAAATAAAATCCAGACATTTTTGATGACATGTTGAAGTTGTATAGTTGCCTATATTTGGACTTTACTAGAGCTAGCTATAAAGATTGAAATAACTAAAAGAATCAAAAGAGAAGCAGAAAAAAAACTCACAAAAAAAGGCAATTCATATTGTCCAGAAAAAAACCGTCAAAAAAATATGGAAAAGATTTATTAAGAAAACGTTTTTCTGATTCATTTCAAGAATTTCCATGGCACCGTAATTAATTCAAAAGATTTATATACATAGAGACCAGGGATCTATATTTTTATTTCCATTACTTTTATGTATGCATGTATTCTTCTTTTTTTTTCATAATGTCCAAATGCCATTATAAGTTTTCATTTTTTGTTTCAAATCAGACTAATGCAAAACAAAAAAAAAAACAGAGGGTGTCTGGCAATAGAATTATTTCACAAATTCTAAGGGGCTTAGGCATTTATGATTTTTTAAAAGTAGGGCACTTAAAATTGATTAATTGTTGACGTCACGTAAATTTTATGACGCAATTGATGCGATAAATTAGGCAGTGAACAGTAGCAATCCTAGTCAGTATAGAAATTTTAATGCAATGAATATATTTTTCTTATAAATATAATTTTTGGCATGAATATCCCTTACAATTATAGGGACACCTTTAATTAATCATTTAATACTAACAATAGTTGTTGTTGTTTTTTTGGCTTTAAGGGGGAAAAATTGTATTTAATTGTGAAAAAAAAAACTTCAAAAACAATAAAAACATCCAAAGAATTATGTTTTGTTTAAATTGGGATTTTATATCTGAAACAGTGCGCCCTTCCTATATTTATAGTTCATTTTTCCTCATAAATGAACAGTTTCTCTTTAAATTTAAAATAGCCTAAGCCATTGGGTACAGTTGAAGCGAATCCAATGACATCGGAAGCTGTAAATAGTTAGAAATCTGTAATTTTAATTTAAATCTAAGAACTGATTTGTATTATAAAAAATATACACCGCAGCTGATGTAAACAGCAACCAAACTTACACCACCAATAAAATGTTAGCAAGCTTTAATATTTTACGAAATGACAGTTCCAATCTATTGTCTGTTTGTATTTAAAAGTATTTATTCCCATATTAAGTAGAAAAACGTTTCTAAATATGAATGTTAAACGTGAAAGTCTTTATGGGTTATTTTTTTGTGAAAAACCACAAGTGTGGTTATTGTTAAAGCAATCCCGTTGCACCTATACTGAATAAATCAATTATGTCTCGAATTATGGCTCATTTTAACAATACTGCAAGCATTAGAAAACGTTATAATGACATCCCGAAAAAAATACTATTTCATTAGAAATGATTCAATAAGTGAAGGCCAGAAATTAACTAAGTCTACATCAAAGTAGCAGAAAAATGGCGCGTGAGCTAAACATATCGAAAGAACCCATATAACATATACTGAAGAATAAGTTTGGACTTAAACTCTTAAATATCCAAAAAGTGTACTATGGTTGGAAAATAACGTTCGACATATTCTCCTTATAATAATCCATTGGATTTTTATATCTGAGAGATATTTAAATTTATCTCGATCGGAGTAAGATTACTGAAGTTATAAGCATTCGAGTGTCCTTTGCTTTAGAGCAAAGAGTGAGTCAACAAAAACTTAAAAGCAGTTTCATGAAGCTCATTCTTTTCGAACTCGGTGTTCTCTATAAATCAAAACCTACTAAACCGATCGTTTAGAAATTTTGCACTCTTCTTCTTCATATATTTAACCAGATAATGGCGTGAGCTTTTTTTACAATAAATTATTAATAAATATGTCGATTTTTTAGGTAAAAATCGGTATTTTGACTTCCAAAAATTGAATAATCGAGAAAAATATCCTTGAGCCATTTACCTTGAAAAACATTTTCTTTAGTAAATAAATTTTGATTTTATTGTTTTGAATATTCCCTTTACGCACCGTAAAACAACCTTTTTTCAAAGCACTTCTATATATTCACTGCCATTGACTCACTCAACGAATAAACCCTCTCTTAACTACTATTCAACTTATTTAGTTGTGTTCATCACTGGTAGCAGATAAGAGAAATTATAGCAACACCACTTTTATATCATTGTTGGTTATGTCAAAACTAATTTGGATCAATACCACATCCCTCTCTTCATATATGTATGTGTTAAATAAAACAATTAAAATAAACATAATAAAGAAATTTATAAATAAATCTTCTATTATAAATTTTGGGGAGGAAAAAAATATCAATACATATGAAAATTATTAAAATGCTGATCAAAACAGAAAAACAATACTTTGGCTTATAGAAAATATTAATAAAATTTCATAATTTTTATTTGAAGACTGAAATATATGATTAGCAACCAAAATTTCGGTTTTATAAAAACAAACTTTTTTCAGGCTTATTTAATCGAAATGTGACAATGTAATCGAATTTATTTTCATTATCAATTTTGTCATTTTTGTCTAGACTTATCTAAACTTACTTTTTCCACATATGGTAAACATATGTATTCCATTTGAGTAGAAAAAAACTTGATATTACGTCATATCTGGAATAGCTTATTACCATTTTTGAACAGAATAATTAAAATGCTGCCAGATAGAAAATTTAAAAAATTTATATACATATATATATATTTAGAGTGCTCCTGTTACTATTAAAAGCATTTCTATACTTTTGCAATGAGATTATGTTAGATACACTTTTGGCATCGAACTAATGTCCCATAGAGACTCTAATTACACATCTGAAGCCACCCAAATTGGATTAAAAAACTTTTTCAAATGATTTTTTGATTTTAAAATAATTCTTTTATTTGGGAAAAGTGTCACACCAAGGTAGAATTTTGAAAAATTTCGTAGGGCTATTTGAGATGATCAAATCTTTAGGATATTTAGATGAATAATCTGCAACTAAAAAAATTGAGAAAGAAAGGGAAACAAATTTCAGTGACTTGGAAAGAAAATACTTTCATGTAAAGAAAAGAATTCATTGCTTAAGATACACCGGCATGCTAGGTGACTTAACGCGTTAAAAGTGAACATTTTTGCATAAAACCAACCAAAGTGGACTTACTAGCATTCCGGTGTTCATCGAAGAAATTAAATGAAAAAAATTCCGATTGCAAATTCTATTTTATTTAATTATATTTACCAATGTCATTGTCTTTGGTGCTAGGTAGTGGAAGGGGATAATTTCCAGGTTTTTGGAATATTGACGTGGAGATTTTTTAGCCGTAAGGAGAAGCATAGAAAAAAATTTAATTTGAAAAATTATACATTAAAAACCCGTCAAAATAAATATTTTCCTTAAGCAATGAATAAATTCATTGATGGACTTTCATTACCTTCAGTGAATTCTTTTTTATCTTTTTCTATCTTCTTCTTTTCACTGAAAACTTCTTCCTCGAAGCGACAGTTTAAATTATGAAAACAGCAAAAAGTCAGACGAAATCTTATCGAATGAATACGGTGCTTGGTTGAGATATTGATAGAATGTTTGACTAAATTTCTGTCCACAGTGATCGCTTTAGGTGATGGTGTATTATCGTGGTGTCAAAATTCGTGTTATTTTTTTTTTGGACAAAAAATTTAGCCGTTTTTTATTCAAGTCTATTCTGTCATAAAAAGTATGATTCCCAAAAAATATTCCTAGTTTATTCTTTGTCTTTATGGAAGGAATTTTAAAATTTAAAAATTTTACGTTTGAAACTCGAAACTACAACAAAATAAATTAAACCTTATAACATAACCATAACCACAATTATTTTCTAACAAATTAGCAAAAGGACATAAAATCAATTTAGAAATAATTTCTAGTATTTATTCATTTTCTTCGGTTTTCAAGTATATCAAACCCAGACTTAAAGTATTGTGACAGGATATTTCTATTTGTATCCTTCGAAATTAAAGCATGATACTCCTATTGACAAAAAAGAAGCAAAACAAAAAATATACATAAAAAAAAAATTCCCAGCAATTTAAGCACAATGAACTCATTTTCTCCACACACAAAAAAGAAAAAAAAACAACTAAAATTCAGTCTGCAGACAGATGGCAACTTCTTTCAAAGTAGTGTCATAAAAACTCCATAAATCGGCGGCCTGTCTGGGTAACCCAAAAAAAAAAGGGGGGAAAAAAATAGCACGAAAGCTGAATCCTATTTTTATTTTTTATTTCATTTCTGCACATAGGAGTAGGGGATCTAATGGTATATAACTGAAAAACTCTACACAAAAACCTAATGACGTAAATATGAAAAGACAAAACATAAATAGAAAATGAGAAATACTTTTCAAGACCCCTTAAAGAAATAATACTCGCACTGTCTCTCACTCTTTTTTTTCCCATCGTACTGAAAATAAAGAATGCATTAAATTAAATCATTGTCAGAAGTCCTTTTACTAAATCCTAAGAAGCTTTAACAAATACAAATAAATTGACTGCAAGCTCTCTAGGAGCAATCAGCGCATGATATTCACTTAAACATTTACACAGAAGCGGGTCATCTTCCCATTTGAGTTTTGTCTCATTCTCTCACTCTCTGTCTCTCTCTTTAATTCTTGTGACATGTGAAATGATTTTCCACAATTGGAAATCGATAAATGGAACGTGAGAACTGCTCCATTGTGTTTCGGCTTTTTTTATCTTGTTCTTTTTTTGATTATTATTCTAGTCCTCCATATGCAAGTTTTCTTTTGTATCATTGAATTCAGCTCATTCAGTGGTTGCCAACAGTAAATCGATAAAAGGACATGTTTTTTCATTTAAAAAATAATATATCTAACCATTTCTCATTTATTTGTCTGAACGCTGAAGCTTTTTGAATTTTTACTTTTTTCTAGTCGCTTTAGTTATGTTTTATTTTTTTTTTTTTACTAAATACACTTTTATAAAGGATATTTAAAGCAGGTGGTTACGTGTTAAATATTTTTTTTCTAGATTTAATGTCAACCTTTAGTTAGGAATTTTAAAATTTTATTATGCTTTCCATTTGATAAATTTGGTTTAGATATCAAATTTAAAAACCATTATAAAAGGATAAATTGATTCTTACTTAAAATTTTCAATTTATTTCCAATTTTTTGGCTTAATTTCATATTTTTTATATATCAAAATTTTTAATTTCCCATGGGAAGTAATTCAAATAAAATTTAAAATTGTTCTGTAACAGGATTAAATTAATTTAAAATGTTTTTAATGTTATCCTTGACTTCTGATATGATAGCTATAATTGGGGAGATAAACAAAATTTGTACACCACTGTATAGAAACATTTGTAATTTAAATTCTCTGAAGAATTCTCATAATTTATCCATTCTATGTCCATGTAAAACTCATACCGTTACTTTCTTTTTCATTCCAGAAGATTTTTCTTTTTTACTTTAATCAAAGTATTTTGGCAAAATTTCTTGTCTAAATAAATTTTATATAAAAAATGTGTAGCTTTAAAATTCCTTTTTCTGCATACAAAAAGTAAAAATTTTTAGACTGAGTTTTAATCCTAAATAAGATTTTGTTTTTGACAAATTGGGGTACACACTTGGGTCATTGTATTTTTATTCAAATTATGACCTGAGTCTGTACAACATTTTTAATTTCTTCTGTTGGTTACAAATTTCTCAAAGAGAAGCAGACACGTTTAAGTCTTTAGTAACGAGGTCACTTTAGGTTAACTAATAAAAAAAAAACAAAGAACAGTAAATAATTCAAAAAACGCAGAAGTTAAAAAGATAGAATTATAATTCTTTTCAGGAGTTTTATTTTTAAGCACATATTTTAGTTCTATGAAATTTTTGATTGGGTTTTGATGAAACTAATCTAAAGACTCAATAGGAATTTTTTTTCATTTTACTGTTAAGGACCCTTCAAGATTGTAAAATATAAATGTTCTGAAAATTTCCTCGATATATGCTAACAAATACATATGTTAAGCCGACGTATAAGAACATGACTTTAAAAATAATGCAGGTGTTACTTGAAATTATGAAATGTCCAATCGCAGACCTTCAAAAGAATTTCCGCAAGACGTGGAATAATTTCTTCCGGTAAATTGCATGAAATATGCATATGTTAAGCATGTGTAATGGAATTTTTAGATTATTTTTTTTTTATTCTGATTTCATAAGGTGCTTATGAAATATTTTTTATTGGATCCAAATTTTAGAGGTTAGAGACTGTAGAGAATTTTATTTAATTTCTGCTTTCCTAGCTTTTAAGTAACTTATCTTATTTCCATTCAAAGAAAGACAAAGTCTTTGCTTCTTATGATGACTAACATAAACTTAATAAATCAAATTCAATTCTCAAAAATCAAAATTATTACTAGAGACCCCACAAAAAGAAAAGCATAAATACAAGTTATTTTTTGTTAGAATTGATGTCAGGTTATTTTATTTCAAAAATTACTCGATACTGTTTGCTACAATGAATAGTCATCCTTGTACTCCTTAAATAACGATTGAACAATATAATTATATTCCAGGAGTAAATCTCTCTTAAAATATGAATACTACATACTTTTGAGGAGGTGAAAGTTGTAGTGAATGAACACTTCAAGTTTTCGAAGGACAAGGAAATATTTTCTATGTCCATTTGACATTTTAAGTTTTGTTTTTGTTTTTGAAGTGTGTGCTAGTTTGTGTTTTATAAAATCTAAAGTGTTGGGTTATCCTTATCATCACAGTCTTACTTAAATTAAATTATTAAAATGAGTTATGTTGAAAAAAATTAAATTTTATTTTATTTTAATAGCTTTAAAATTCATTACAGGGAAAATTCTTTAACATTTTCGAGTGTATAAGTATATATATATATATGTATGCACCTATTATGAATAAGTGATACAAAATTCATTTAGAGAAGAAAACAAAATATTTCCCTACATAAACGCGCTCCACTTATGTACCCCAAGAGCTCTTAATATTCAATCTATGCACGTTATTTCTAATCTGATCGCAATGTTAAAATATCAGGCCTATTGGGACGGTGAGATTTAACATTTCTGCATGCAAGCTTGATTTACAAAATCATAAAAGAAATAAATTTTAACAGCAGGGAATTAATTTGATTTGATACTTTAAATCCAAATATAAAATTTTATAATACTAATTCCTTGTAAAAAGGTTATGAAAAAAAAAGCTTTTAACTATACAAAATCTTGGTTCCAGTTTTTCTGAACAAAAATAAAATAAAATAAAAAAACGAAAAAGATTAAACATAAAAACAAAAACTTAAGAAATATAAAATTTGTAAATTAAGGAAGTATTCAGGCACAATTACTGATTGCTATTTGATTATTATTATTATTTTTTGTAGTTTTTTTAAACATGAATCACAAACAGACTCTGACCGTCTGTGACTTTGGACACAAATCGCAACAAAATATTCGCTATCTACACCAACAACGTCCGGAGATAATTTTACGTCAATCATAAATTTATCAGTAATTTGTGCATATACAAAGGATTTTGTTTTTTTTTTTTCGCGGGATTAGAAACAAACGTTTTATAAAATCATAATTTTATTTTTATTTTCATTCGTTTTTGTTGTGTTTATAATCTTTTTTTGCCTACTTAAAAGAAAGATTAAAGTGGCAGAGTATATCGTATCGAAGAGATATATGTCATTGTTCTCGAAATTAGCGACAAAGGTCAGACATATATATATATGCGGCTAAGTTGTTTTGTGATTGACAGAAAAATATTTCTAATCAAAAGTTTGGGTCAACATTTTTGGTGCATTTTATTATAAAGTGAGGTACATGTGAACCATATGTGGGCAGTCATATTTGATAGATAATTAAGTGATCTGTTCCGAGGGAGTAAATATATTTAGGTTTCGGGTTTTTTTTCCTTTTTTTTTTTGTGGAAAAATTAAGACTAGATAGAAACAGTAATGAAATTAAATTATTTTATAAATTTGATATTTTATTTTTATTTAATTTAGAAAAATAATATGAAAGAAGTTTTTCTTTTGAGATAAATATTGTTGTCGGACTTGTTAAAGTTTTTTGGTTTTTATTTCCCTACAAGTTGAAGTCTTATTAATCTTGGGAATACTTTGTGTATAAAAAGTACCCGGAATTGGTAAAAAAAAAAAAAAAAAAACACACACACATATAAATTTTAGTTCAATTATTCGAATTTACTTTTTCTCTTTGGAAGTAGTTGCCAGAGAGAGGAAACGATGGCCTGGAGTTAAACACAAATTATCGATTTTTCAGGTATGCATTTAAAAACACATCTTTCGAGGTAGCTTGTTTACATGTAATATTTTAATTAAAAACCATAAATTTACTAAAGACAAACTGACCAAGTCACTTGTATTTCAATTAAATAATTTTGTTGACAGGTCTAGTTCTCATTAGGTTTTAAGTCATTTTAAAGGTGTGGCGGTTAGTAATTCTCAATTTTTAGAAAATGAACATTATTTAGGAAGCAAAGAACAAAAACTGTTTATTCGCTTGCTACTAATGTTTTACATCTCTCTAGCAATTTATCGATGCTCTTCCAGAAAAAAGTGTTCATCTTTTGAAGTTGCCAAGGCATTTTTCGACATCTTTGTAGTTCTCGAAGTATTTCGTAAAGAGCGCATTAGACATTTATGATGACAGATGGTAAACAGATAGGGCCAGGTCTAGTGAATATGGCGAATGGGGAAAGAGTTTCCAGTCAAATGTAGAAATAGTGTCTTTTTCTCTGCATATCTTCAAGCCCATTTTAGTCACTTTTCGTTCAATACATGTTCCAAATAGACTATTTGTTCACGGTAGCGAACGACGGTAGCTTTGTTATCTAGTTTTAAGAGCTCATGGTTTCTGGAGTTGATTCTACCAGGTGCACAACGTCTTTTTTCAAGCGATTTGAAATTAAGTCAATAACTCAAATAAGTCGAATAACTTAAACGCATGAAGACGGTTTGTTGCTTTGACAAATCTTCTTTTAGAAGAATAACCACTCATACATATAGCGAGGGTTATGTTTTACTAAGGCAAGCAAAATTATAGGATTAAAATGCATCTTGGATATTGATGTTCCCAGGACAGGAAAAATTTAAATAAATTTTTGTATATACATACAAGCTTTAAAAATGTTTTTCATTGAAACTTTCTCCTCAAACCAAAACGTTTTTTTTTTTATAAAAAATATTTTAAAATTTGTCAAACCGTTATGGCCTTTTAGTCATAGTATAAAACCCGACCCGTTACCTTATAATATTTTGCAAATTTTATTAATAACTTTATTTTAAGTTTCCTTAATTTTCGAGACATATACTTAAAATTGATTTATTTATAATTTTATAACAAAAAAATTATGAAATAATTAAAAAGAACATTGGTTTATAGTTTGGCATTAAAATTTATTTAAATTTCATTCTAAATATTGAAAAAAAAAAATCCAAAATTCCAAAATTTCTCTCTATGGTTCAATCAATGAATTTTATTTTCCATTCTCAGACGATTCCTGGTGTAAATGAACTTTAAATTTTGAAGCGTGTTCAGTTTATTGTCTCTTCAAGACTATGAAACCAAATAAATTTTGGAATTTTATAACAATCTGAAAATGAAAAAAATAATAAAAAACCAGAAAAAAAAAAATAATAAAATATAAAACAAAAAACATAAACAGTAAAACAAAAATACATATATAAATATATTTATATATATATTGCTTTTGTTTTTATGTATTTTCATTCCCGAAAAAAATTTTTTAAAAGAAAGTTCAAAAAGTATGTATTTTTCAATAGTCAATTTTCTCATCTGTAGATACTCTTGCCAAGGCATATAATAAAATGGAGACACCGTTGGATGAATATATCTTTAGCATATTTAAATTTAAAACAATTTCTATTTTGGGATACAAAACACAAAAATATTTTTAGATACAAAAATACCAACAGATTATAGATAAATCCCGAATCCCGTGGGAATCACTATCTGTCCATTCTGTAGAGATATTTACATAAATTAAATTTAAATTGTAAATTGTATAGAATAATGTTTAGTAAAAACAAAAAACTCAAAAAAAAAACACAAATACAAATACAAAACAAATAAAATAAAAAACAGTATCTTTTTTAAGATGTAAACATATCCCAAACTATTCATATACCATCTGGGAGGTAAAGGGACAAATTGTTGTACTTAAAAAAAAAAAAACAACGAAAATTTATAATTTAGCCCCAGACGAATAAGATAGATACGACGACGACTAAAAAGATCTGAAAGTATCTTAGCTATGTGGCCTCTACCATGTCTTTCTTAACAAATATGCAATAAACGCCGATGGGGATTTTTATACTTGAAAACGTCATGGGCTGTTTGTTTTTCAATGTAAATTCAAATCAACAAAAATAAAGAAAAGAACGCAACAAATCTATATAGTTTTTTCTTTTTTCTATTTCTCAAAATTTTATTTTTCTAACGATCTTAAAATTCTTTTAGAAAACAGAAAAATTTTGTTGTAATAAAATAATTTAATGCCTGATCGTAAATGTTTAAAAAGTTAACTATAAATTACATCAAAATTTTAAATCGGTATCAAATTGCATGAAATTTTTACAGAATTTATTAAGTTTATTAATAAAATTTTAAAGTTTAGTCCTGTATAATGATGGGAGAGCTACAAAAAAAAACAGAAAACAAACAAATTTTTATTGAAATATTTAGGGAATGTGAAGTGAAATATAAAATAAAATCAAGAAATATCTAAAATTTGGTTTTCTATAAGTAGAAATTATTATTAAAACTGTTTCAAAAGTTATGTTTTATGAAACTAAAACATAAAATATTAGCCCTAAAAATAAAATTTTATAATTTTTAGTTTTTCTAGAGAAAATTTTTATTTGAATTGAGGATGAGTTCATATCGAAACTGATAATTTGCCAAGTACTGAACTAAATATACTTAAGTTGATTTGAAACTGATGCTTTTCAGGTATATTTTTTGTACTTACTTTGTTGGTTTTTTTTCTATTAGTTTCTCGTATAGATTTCATCTGAACTATGGATAATTGTTGCTTCGAGTGAGGCTCAATTTGAGTGAATAGATTGAACCAACGTGAAATATTCTTTTATCCCAGATATAACAATTATTAAAAAAAAAAAATTATTAATTTAACATGTTCACGCCGGCGCCGAATTTTCATGTTTTTCACTGTAAGGCGTATTGAAATTTATGCTGTGCAGAGCTGTATACGCCTTGTATCTGTTTCTTAGCAATGAAGTGCGTTCTTATTTCGCAAGTTGTGTAATTCGTATAAGTAGTGCATAAAAATCAATACTGAAAATATACTTTTCATCGTTTTCAGATGAAGACAATGAGTATTCAAACTTTAATTGGAAAGAGCATAATGAATGAAAGGAAAAGGAAGCCCAATTAAAAACAAATATTCTAAATATGACAAATTTTTAATTGAAGGCATCGACTGTAATAACCTTTATCCTTATAACTTATTCTTCCCGGATTATATATTAGATAAGATAGTTGAAGAAACTATAAAAATATGCTACACAATGCGCAAATTTATATAAAAGCAAACCACATAAACTGGGCTAGAAACCTGTAACCAGAGAAGAAATGAACTCGTTAATCAGAATTTTGCTTATAATGGATGTATGCCAAATCCAAGAAATAAAATTATATTGGTCAGAAAAAGACAAGTATCAAATCTAAGAAATGTGACCATTTTTTGTTTATTTTTAAATATTTACATTTTCCTGGCAATACCACAGTTAGAACTCTGTATCGGTTAAACGAAATTCCAAATATTGTAAAAACAATTGTAGATACGTTCAAAAATGCTATAAAATCTTGCAAAAAAATCGTTATCGATGAGAGTATGGTCCTATGGAGAAGACGTCTGGGTTTTTTATATAGTGGTACCCGCCGGCTTGAATGTTTTAAAAAAAATTGTCATTTCTATTTTTCTCGTTTTTTTGATATTGCACGCGACAAAATTTTTTAAATTTATTGTTACTAAACAAAAGCAAATTTAATAATATTTTAAATTCTAGGGAGCAATACAGGAAAATTGTGCATTAATTAATTTTTCATATACGAATTCCTGTGTGCTTATGATTAAGAAATCAACAAGTGAAAAATGTATCAATTACAGCATGCAGAAGCTAATACATAATAGCTAATTTTTAAGGAAAAAGGTATAAAAAGGACATTGACTTTTGCGGCTAATGAAATAAATCTAAAAACAATAATAGTTTAAACACTTGAAAACACAAACTCACGACATTAAGAAATTTTTCAAGTCAAGTGTCAAAATTTTTAAGATTTTTAATTTTGTCATCTTAGAATTTGTACAAATTAGTACAAATTTCGCTTCGAATGATCTTTTCCTTATATTCATGACTTTTGTATTCAAGACAGATTAATGGCAGTTGTCTAACTACTCAAAAAAACTGTGCAAAAAAAAAACTTTAATCGATTTAATATCAATACAAGTTGTTTAACATTGCACACAAAAATGCAATTAAATAATTAAAAAGATTATTTAGTTTTTGGTCATAAACTATATCCCGCATTTTATCCTTCTTTCGGTAAAAAAATTTTGCTTTTATTGGTTATTTCTTATTTCTGGGACTCACAAGCGCTTAGCGTGTGGAGACGACTTAGCACAGTAAAAAATGGAGAGTTTTTTTAAATAACAATCGGAGTGGACTCACTAGCATATTACTGAACTAGTCGTTAACTCAGGCTATATATCAATTCAGTGGAGACTAATGGACTCATTAGCATTTAGCGCTAAATTTTGTGCCGCTAAGCGCTAGTGAGTCCCAGACATGAAAGTACTTTCATAGAGTTTCTATTCATAGAGAGATCTATTCAGCTATTATAAAAAAAGGGGAAAAGCCTTATAATTACATAAATTAGAATTTTTAAACTATTTTTTCGAAGCTGAATAGATCGGTCTACATAATAAACTAGGAAAAATTATCATAACCCAAAAAAATAGATAATCTTGTCAAATAATTTTACAAAACTAACTCTCTTAAAACTAGAAATCTAACAACAAAAATTTCAAGTAGAATTTGGTTGAATTATATATTCCAAAAAATAGAAAACAATTTTAAAACAAAAAAAATTATATAACAAGCATAACCAAGACACGTTTTTACTTTTTTTGTTTGTCCCATTAAAAATTCTGGTGATGCCGTTAAGTTCAAGCGATTGAAGCTTCTTTTTAGGAAAAGAATCAAAAAACGAAACAAAAAATAAAGACCCAATAAGCAACAGAACTAAAACACGTTATATATATATTAGTAGGGTCACTAAACTCAAAACTGCTGTCATTACCTCTTTGAAAACAAAATGCAAAAGGCTTAAAAACAAAAAGGAACAAAGCTTAAAAAATGAAGAAAAATTGTTTAAATGGAGAGATGATCGCCAAGAAGCAGTCATATATACTGAAGAAACTTAAGTTTTTTGAGATCGTAAATCAATTTGAAACTTTTTCCTAACTTGTATTTTTGTTGTTATATAATTTAGTTTTGTTTTATTTTTTTTTGTATTTAGTTCATATATTCCTATGCCTTCGTTAACCTTTTAGTTTGTTTTTTTTTTGTTTACCCATCAAAAAATTAGATCTGAATGGATTACACTAACACCTTGCAGTCTTCCTACAATCTAGTTTTTTGTAAGTTTTTTATTATTATTATTATTATTTTACATTCTTTTTAATCTTTTTGTTTTTATATTGTTTTCTAATTCAAAATAATTTTTTGTTTGTTTTTAATATTCATGCATAATAAGAGATTGCAAGTGTCTCTCTATAACACCCAAAATACAGGTTAATAATGATCACATTTCAGTATGCTTTTAAGAAAATGAAAAAATAAACAAAAAAAGGATTAAGGGGGCAAGTAAAATAGGAAATTAAAATTGATGTGGTATGCAGAAAAAACAATTCTGGGATTTTTGTTGTTGTATTCTCCTTTTTAAGATTTTCTATTTCTATTTTTAGGAGAACATTATTTGGCGATTTAACATTCTATACATTTTTTTTTGTTGGATTCTGTTTGCTGTTGTGATTTTTAATTTTTCTTCTCATGATTTTGTTTTTTTCTTTTTTTTTTTGTAGTCCCTCTTCCTTTAATCCAAATTAGAAATGTGATTCTGTGATTTGAAAGCTGAATATTAGCTAATACAACAAAGCTGATATAGCCGGCTGGATAGGGGAGAGGGGGCTAGTATAAAGAATGACTTTTTGACTAGAAAGAATACCCAAAATTTTGGGAAGGAAACGACATATGAGAAAATAAAACATACACATACCAATTCATCAAAAACAGAAGAAAAAAAGTAATAAAGAAATTAAACACGAGCAGAACATAGAATTGCTGACATTTGCTTAGCATAGACTCCTTTTATAAATGTTTTTTGTTCATTTTTGGATATCATCTTTCGAATTAAATTTTGTTTGTTTGTTTTTATTTTAAAATAAGAATATGATTTTTTAATTTTTGTTATCTTTTAATGTCTGTTTCAAAGAACAGAAGGCATTGTTTAGTGGAAAAGAATAAACAAAAATAAACAACAGCCTTAATTAAATGTATGAAAATACTTAAATAACAAAACATAATAATAATAATAATAATAATAATAATAAAAGAAAAGAAAAACAAAACAAAATAAGAAAAAAAATCAACTTCTCTAGAACAGAGTAGCAGTGGCTCCAGACGGTTTTTACACGCGCACGTTTTAGAGTAGCGCGCATATGTTGAACAATTTTTTTTTTGCAACAATGCTCCGCCTGTTGAAAAATATAACCTTGACAATATGTAGTCAGACTTTATAGCCCCACATAAATCTATATTTATTTATATGCATATGTATTTTATGTACATTATATATGAATATTGGAGACAAAAAATTTTTAGGACAAGTTTAGGAATTTAATGCAAAAAGTCAAAGTCAAGCTTTGAGGGAGAATGGCTTTAATGTTTATATTTAATTGATGTTAAGTTGTATTTAAAGAACCCAAAAACAAAAAAATAGAGATTTCAGGAAAAAAGACCAAATATTAAGTGCGTTTCAAGATATTTTGAACATATTTTCTATTAGAGAGGACAAATTGTCACGCCTGGTGGACGTATTTTCATATTATTATTTCTTTTTATTTATGCTTAAAATCAATGAAAAGACTATGGAATCGTTTATTTATGTATATATAAACGACAAAGGAAAATACAAAATTACAAACAAATAGAAAAGAATATCAACAAAAAAATAGAATTAAAAAATTATAAATTTTACAAAAAATTATAAAGGTTACAAATGAATTCTAAAATAAAAGGTTGGAAATATAATAGGTAGATAAATGTAAGTACGTAACGGTAACTGCAGGTTAACTTGTTAACCTGTTAACCAGGGAACTCCCTTTTTAAGTAGGCAGCATATCTAGAATGTCTGAAGATAAAACAAAGAAACTTTTTTAGGGGTAACATCTGAAGTTTTTCCAGGATCTGCAGTTGTTACGTGACCATATGTTTTTATGCAGGGGTCCATACCCCTGAGGACCAAACATAAGCACGATTTTCCCGGTGTCTTATTGTTGGCAGTCGTAGCGAGCTCGCTAACCGGCTATTGCGGTAGAATTAGAGGGGTGGTTCTTGCCAACGACACGCTGGACCAAATCTCGCTACTTGAAATTGAATTTTTAAAGAAATGAGCGCTTGGCTCGAAAATAACAGGGGATTGGCCGCAGAAATGGAATAAAAAAGGTGAAAAGCAAAAGAAAATCGAGACAAAGGAGTTAAGCCCCTTTGCTCGTCCATCTTATGGCTGAGCCGGCTGATCTGAAAATAAACAAAAATGTGTGGGAAGGTGGATTAGGACATCTTAATAAAATAATCTAATTGGTAATGGAAATGGTGCAGAAGAGCAATGGTTCATAAGCACTACATACATATATTTCAAGGATATATTTTCATATAAAAATATTCTAGCGGTTTTTTTTAACTTTCTTATATTTGTAGGACAATTTTTTGTTCATCTAGGATATGAGCGAGAAATTCTTTAATTGATCTAAATCTTATTCAGATTTTTGAACATTTAGTAGACGATATGTGTCAGATCTGGCGAACTAGATGATTGAGAAAGCAACTTGAAGCTCAATTTATGTATTTTTGCAATCATTTTCAATGACTAGTAACAATGTATTGTTTGAGTAAATCTTCAAATTTTCGTCAAAGTTTAGAAGTCTTCTTTATTACAAAAACTCACAAATAGTGTAATGTAATGTAGTCACCGTTGTAAATTTCTCTTTTTTTTTTTTTTGAACTAGTCTATGAATAGAATAATCAACTGATTATGTCAATATACCAACAATCCAGGTTTCAACTAAAAATCTTATTAACTGATTTAGTATTTTATATTGATCATAATTAACGTTTAGGAAACAATCCATTTTTTGGGGAACAATTCATAAAGAATTCGAAAAATTGATAAACTTTTATAAACATTTAGAAAAGATGGCCAAAGTGTTTGCCTTAAAAGCAAAAGATAGGCGGCTAGCCATACGTGTAAATATCTAATTATCAGATTTTAATTTTAACAGTAAAGGGATAAAAAAATATAAGAAAATGACTGATTTGTAAGAAAAATCACAGCTGTTTTTCTTTAATTAAAAAAAAAAGTAGGAAACTGTTGTGTAGTTTTTGATGTTAGAATTGTTGTCATTCATTTATAAAAAAAACAGAATTCTGAGAAAGACCTACATTTAAAATTTTTGCAACGTATATTTTAGTATACTTCCCCTTAAAAACTATGAAGATTTCTGTCCGAAATTTTTACAGTAATAAATGAGCCGCTCAGAAGCCAATGTGGATAAGTCCAAAAAATCCAAACTGAGAAATTTAATGTTAAAAAAAGTGTTTTTTGACCTACAAAAAATGAAAGTATGAGTAAATCCTTTTAAGACTAAGAAATATATTATTTATTCTATTAAAATTTGCAAAAATCAGAAAATATTAAAATATGGACTTATCCACATTGGCTTCTGAGCGACTCAAATTATACTTTTGAAATAAATAAAAAAAAAAAAAAATATATCGATTTTTCAAAAAATCTGCCAATCATTTATATTTTTTACCCGTAAAATTAAATTCACCTCATTTTTTCTATTCAATTCAATTTAAAAATTTATATTTTATATCCTTTTTAAAACTATCGACGAAATTTTTTTTAATTTTAACAAAATATTCCAGTTTAATTAAAATTAATGAAAAAAACGAAACTCCAATTAAATACTTAAAAAAGAATTTATATACAAAAAATATATATACTTATAGTAAGTTAAATTGATAAAGCAACAATAACAATGAAAACGAAAAAATTTCATTTAGTAACTGTAATAAAAACCTGTAATCACTTCCGGTCTCAAAATTTCCATTTGATTATCTTTTCTGCAAGCATTTTTTTTTTATTTTTTAATTTTGATAGCTTTAACCAAAAATAAAATGTAAAAAACGAAAACAAAAATATATCTTTTAATATTTATAACTGTAAATTTGTTAAATGTAAAAGTTCGATTTTCTTTTGAGAAACAAAAAAAATAAAAGAAAAGCAAACAAACAGAAATTACATTTTTAACACCTGCAATCTGAAAATTTTATTTTAAGGTTAATGATAATCAGCCAAAATTTTACACATTTTAATGAAATTTCATACAATTTTTTTAAAACTTAATTACACCATTTAAAAAGCAATTAAATATTACACAATATTTCAAAACAATATTTTGAGCCTTTGACATTTAAAAGAGAACTGCAAAAGTTTTTTTCTATATAATATATATAATTTTCCTCCCTTTCCTTTTGGAATCAAATTTCGCTCTTAAGCATGTAAATATATATATAACATTAAAAATTCCAACATTAGTGAAAATGAAATATATAAAAATAAATAAGAAAAAATTGTCAAAATAATATGATTGCAGCTCTCTAAAAATCGGGAAAGTTTTTGTTTTTGTTTTGAGCTTTTTTTGGCTTTATACCTTCCCTGACATAAAATATATATCTCCTGGTTTTAGTAGATAAATTTTAAGAATAATCTTTGGTTGACTGTATTACACCAATAACAATGAAAAAAAAAAAAAAAATATATATATATATATAGATAATAAAATAAAATTGTGTCACCTTATGTCTTTTTCTGTCTTATTAAAAATTATGCAATTTTGTTTTTTATTTAGATTTATACTTAGCGCTATATAGAAAATTCCAAAGAGAAAAAATTTCTCTTAAATAGAATATCTTATATTTTTAAATTTCATTTGTTTTTTTTTTAAATTATCATATTAATAATAATTGAATAATTAAGAAATTATATTTTGTTTGATTTTTTATAAGTTTTTATTGCCTACACCGACAATAATATTACTAGAAAATCCCAAGGGATTATATATATACAAATAGTAAAATATATGCGTTTTAAATTTAAAATATATAACCACGTGCGCTTAATACAAAAATAGAATACTTCTCTAGTTTTAAGAATTTAAATCATGTTCAAATAAGAGCAATAAAAATAAATGATTTATCTGTTTGTTAGCTGTACACCAGCAGAAATAGTAGCAACAATGTTGCAAATCTGATATTTTGGTTTATATTTAAAAATAAATATAGGAAATATTTAGTTTTCTTAATATTTGTATAGTTTGAAAATATTTAAAATACTTACTTCTAAAAGTATTTGATTTCCTAATTTTTTTATGTTTTATATTGATAATAAATTGATAAATTTGATTCACTTTAATTTTTTGTATTAAAAAAAAAAAATATTTTTAATTAAATATTATATGAATTATTTTCGTATTAGATATTCTATTATTATATTACACATTAGGGCACAAATTTATTGAGCTAGGAAACATTTCCTAATCGAATGAAACTTATTTAAAAAAAAAAAAAAACCAAATCATAAGAAATAGCATAAATTATATTGATATTTTTAATGATATATTATGTATATATAACTATTATTATTATTATTTTTGTTGTATTCTTTAATTTTCACATATATTAATATAATTATTTCTATTAAATTATAAATTAATATTTATTCCCGAATTTTTTTACCATATAAAAAAGTTTTTCTTTTTGCTCTCATATCGAATAAAATTTCAATCGCCACAAACTTCATACCAATTCGTTTACATATATATATGTATGTAATATGAATGACATAAAAATATTTCTTTCTCTTTTTTCTTATTTAATGTTTTTTATGTTATTATATTTTGTGATTTTAGGTGAAAACACTTGTAAATAAAACACATTTAAATTGAATAATTAAATCACGTTCTTAAAAAATTTTAGAGAAAAAAAAAAAAAAAACAAACTAATAATTACAATTACACTATAAGTAAACGGTTTTCATATAAATTAAATATATGTTTGAATTTTTTAATCAAGTACTAAAATATGATAGAAGTAAATGAAAATCAAATAAAAATTAAAAAAAAAGTAAAACAGGACAATTACTATGTGCACAATAAATCAGAGACATTACTTTTTTTAATTCGTGTTAATTTTTAACTTTAACTTATTTATATAATTTATGTCCGCTCGGTTCGCTATCAACCGAGTAACTGAAATTCATTACTGAAATGAAAATGGAAATGAAATGGCAAGCGAGCGAGAAAAATAATCAAATCTACTCTCTGTCTCTGTCTGTCATACAAATACAAAAGTATATGCCCTCTATATATAACCAAATGCATAACTTTAATATGCATACTTTATATAGGTACATGGAAATTATATGAAATTAAAGAAATGCATTTAAAAAAATAGTTCAAATCCATTATTACCTCAGCTGCAGAAACATTTATACTCTCATTTATGATGTCATGAGAGAAATAAAAAGCAAAAGCATCCAATAAATAACTCTACTGCATATGTGTGAAAAATGAATAGCCACGCGCAGTTAATACATTAAAAAATTTTATATATACATACATATAAAAAAATTGCATTATTTTAATACAATTATACCTTGATAAAATTATCCTATGAATTTATTTTATGTATATATAAAATCCAACAAATACATATGCAATGTACATTGTCGTATATATATTAAATTTTGTAAAAAATAAAAAGTTGAATCCGCACGTGCCTTACTAATACATAGATTTCAAGAAAAGGTTTTTTTATGACTGGCGGGATTTCTTCGCGGATTTTTATGTTTATTCCTTGCAATTGTTGGCATAACAGAAGACACTCTGCTTTAAAGCGAGCTAATTTCAATCACAAATTAATCCAGAAATAAAAACTTGAAAAAATTATTTACTTTCATTATTTTGTAGACATTTGGAAACTCTAGCAGAAAATATTTTTTTTATTAAAATTTACACCTGTAAATAAATAAAACACTCCGAATACAATCGGCAATGAGTAGCAATCGGAAAACTTATGAAAGTATTTAGAAGCAATCTAATTTTATATTTTGTAGTTTTTCATTCATATTTTATGACATTGTTGTTAAAATTAATTCTAATTAAAGTCATTTTTATTTTTTTTTTTGGTTGCTGATGTTTTGGTTATAATCACAAGGGTGCGGGAAAAAATTATTTTAACCCTTTAAAGGGCTGCCAGGTTAATAAACTTAAAATTTTTACAAGGAAATTTAAATTCTGTTGTCGATTTGGGTATTATTACTTTTTCCCAAATGTCATATTTATAAAGCATCCAACTTATATTTGTATTGTGTATGTTACAACTTTTAATTACCGCCGCTGTGTGCTTATGTTTTTGAATTAAAATAACTTAATCTACATAAGTTTTCCAGATTTTGTTCCTGAGAGGGTAAGTTATTTCAGGATATTCTTAATTCATTTATTCTATATCCTTATTTACGTAGTCTATTTAATTTGAAATGGGTTACCAAAAAAATAGGACTAGATAGATTAGATCTGAATGATATTTAAGTTAGATTTAATCCTATTTGAATTGAATAAAGAAACACGATCATAATAATTCTGTATATACATAAAAAAATTATTAAGAACCTTTAAAAATAAATATTTCTTGATCAATCCTAACAATATCTTTTCACAGAGAAGAAGTTGAGAGATGTCCACCAAAGTTGAGTGTCCGTAAAATATATAAAATAAATGGGAGTAATATTTGTTAATTAATATTGATCAACCAAATTTTACCAAATTAGTTTAAAAATGTTCGTAGGTATTTATTTTTTCTTTTCATTCTTGATATACGAAAATTTTTGCTTTAAAAAATTCTGTCCAAAAGCATATCATATTACACGTTATTCAATTATTTTTCTAATACTCTTAATTTTCTATTTCAATGAATATTAATCTTATTTTTCTTACTTGGAAATCTGGTTCGATTAAGGTAAGATATAGATCACTATCAACATGTCTACAGATCAATTTATTCATAATAAAATTTACTTTTGGAAAATATTTTAATGTTAAAAATAGTTCCTAGGACTATTGGTAAAATTTTTAAAAAAATTCCAGCTTCATTGAAGCCTGGAATATCATTCTTCATATATTAATTTAAAAGAAAAAAGTGATGCATATTATCAAAATACATAAAAATATTTATATGTATGTGACAGTTATAGATTTTTCAATAGACTATAATTTTGGAAAACATATAAAGACAGCATATACATATATTTATGTGTATATGGTGATCTAACAACTCGTGCAATTAGAATGGTGTTTAAGACAATTAACAAAAATCAACACTTCCAAGGGGATTACCAAAATTTGTTTACGTGTCTCTTTATGGCTTCCAGTTTTTAATTAAAATAATTCATTAAAATTTATAAACATGTTGAATATATAACATGCATTTTCTCTCTGACTATACTTGCTACCTTTGTATTTGAATAACACTAAATTTTTATTTGAATATTTTCCATACACTATGTGACAAGTTATGCAACTTAATTTTGGTTGCATCTTATGTTACTATATCACAGAACTATTTATAACAAATCAATGTAAAATATATATGAAAATGACGATTTGTGAGTAAAACCTACCTAAAAGCGGCCATGTTCATATACTTTAAATGGGACGAGAGAGCCATTTGACGATTTAGAAATTTGTACTGAATAGTCGCTATGGTTGGTGACACACGAGTTGTCATGACATGCATAACTTTTCCCTGCAAACTCACTGCATGTCATGACGACTCGTGTGTGACCATCCTATAAGATTCATAGCTTGGTTGCAAGTTTCTGATAATGTTAGAGGGAGAAGTTACAAAACATCAAAACTGGTTGTCAGTCTTAACTCACAGTCGTGTTGTTTTGATATTATTATTTCTAAAAAAATTTTTTACATAATCAAGTTTGAGTTACAATATTCTTAGTAGTTTTTTAATAATTGTTGTTTATAAATTATTAACATTACTTTTAAATGGCTTTAATTAAAAATAATGTATTTTGGCGGGAATTTATACGTATTTATAAAGAACATTCTGAATTATGGAAATTAAATGACAAAAAATATAAAAATAAAAAATTAAAAATAAATTCATGGGAAATACTTGTCAAAAAATTGAAAGAAATTGAACCTGATGCAAATGTGGAATGTGTTAAAAAACGAATACATGCTATGCGAAGTTCATTTTGGCGTGAATTAAGAAAAGTTAAAAAAAGTGAAATTTCTGATAGTAATAAGGGAGATATTTATATTCCATCACTTTGGTATTATAATGAGTTGATTTTTTTAAAAGAACAAGAGGAACAAACGTATACTGTATATAAAGATAATTTTTCAGATGTAGATGTGGTAAATAAATTAATTCATCATATATGATTTTTTTTTTGGTTTATTTTATCTATAGAAAAATATTTACGAAAAACAGAACTTTTATATGTATTGGTTTCTATTCAGGGAAAATAATCCTTATCTAATATCACTTGTGGCCGATAACCACATTTTGCGATTGGATTTTCTAGTTTTGGCAATTTAATTATTTTTTGATTATTGGACTTTCACCGGCTTTTGTAATTTTATGTGTTTTAGTGACGTTAGCATTTACAGTTGCCTATTCTTAATTATTATTCTTAAAATTTTAATTTTTTGAAGGGAGATCTCTGGTATTGCTCTCAAGAAAACTAATTGAAATTTAGCCTTTTGCAAAAAAATACTAAATAATTCATTGGAGGAGAAATTTTGCGTAATTTTTCAAACTTTCCCTTTCGAGAATTATTTGGTAATGATTAACTGTAATAATTAAGTTAAATCTGACTCTGACAATTATGTAAAACACTTTTTGCGACAACAAAATATGACAAATATGTGTTAAATGAAAATTGTACGAATCTAAGAATACTAGAGTCTTGTATAAATGTTTCTCTTTATATATGCAGCAAAAGGTAGTATTCTTGCATAGTATTTTAGCCATTGTAAACGTATTGTAAACTATGGTCACTGTTGTGCAAAGAAGAATATATTAATTAAAAATATATTTACTGGAAATAGTAATAAAATTGTTAATTTCATTGTTTATTTTTAAAGATTGTTAAATTTTGATAAATAGTTAATTATTAACTTATATTTAGTTTTTTCCTTTATTCAATAATATTACCATTGATTATTATTCTTTTAGGCACAGACACAACGAAAAAAAAGGATTTTAGTAGAAAAATATGATGAATTGGCTAATGAAGAACAAAATATGGCAAGCACAAGTAAACAAATATATCTAAAGGAAGAAGATGAAGTTGATATTTATGGAAAATATTGGATAACAAATTTTAGAAAACTTTCTTCACAGCAACAAATATATGCTAAAAGGGCAATTGAAGAAATTATTTATTTAGGACAATTAGGTAAATTAAATCAAGACTCTTATCGAAATAATTCAAATTATTCCTCAACATCATCGGAGCTTACAAAACATCAGAGTTCTCCTAAAGCAACAATACTTTCTCCAGCATTAACACAACCAAAAATCAATCACCAGGCGTTAAACTCAACTACGGAACCTAATAATATGACTGAAAGATGTGTAATGGATATAAAGCCTGAATCATATACAGAGTTTTGTTAAAAATATTTAAAAAATTAATAAATATAATAATATATAATAAATGTTATTTTTTAAAACAACTTTAAATCTTTAAAATTTTTCTATCGAGAAGAGCAATCTTTTCATTTCAAAAACTAAAAAATAAAATAAAATCATTCCCTTCGGGTGGAAAGTGTGAACAATTTGGCGTTCAGATAAGATAAAATTTTTCGCAGAAAATAATTCAAATAATTTTTAATTTCAAGTTTAAAACGGACGAACAAATTTGCTGAGAAAAATTTAATCCTTAATGTATGCTGTATTGGCTGTTAGCCAATGTTCTAAAACCCAAATGTTAAAATTAGTAATAGTTATTAATGAAAAACTGTAAAATATATTTTGTAGCAGTTCTATTTGTAATTTTATGAGATTATTATCGGCTTAAATTTTTTAAATTATACTTTACTTTGGTTAAAGTTAAGATTTGGTCTGTTTTGGGCTATTGGCTTTCTCTGGCCAATCGCCAGTGGGTGAAATTCATTTTATATTTATATATATATATGTATGCTATATTAGTCCAAGATCTAGTGTATTTTTCCGAGCACATTGTTTTTAAGGGCTGAAAATTTGCAAAAAAAAATTTTTATATCAGTTGACATGAGGCATTACACGCGAAATACTTGCTAACTTAGTTTTGGTACGGTTAAAATAATGTGCTCCGAAAATTCAATTAGATCTAGGGCTATATGTAGCCTTGGACTGTTGAAAGTATGTTCAAAATACTCCCTTGATATTCTTTTTCCATTTATATCGGAAGTAGAGAGCTGCTCATATCACCCATTGTAATATACATTTTCACGAAATATACAGTTGAAAAGTGCACCTAACCTTTGTAGTAACTAGATTTTTGATTGTTCCAATCCTCATCCGTAATTTCGGTTTAAAAATATTTGGTTTTGCAAAAAGTAAAGCTTATGACGATCTGCAAAATTCATATTTTATTTTTAAATTGCTATTGTCTAAATATTTTACCTTTTTTCCTGATTCATATATTCCTAACATCATTTTTTGTTTTTTTACTTTTCTATTTCTATAACAGTCTTAGGCTCAATTTTTTCTTCGTGTAAATTTCCTACTGTATATTTCTTCAATTTTTTCTCTTGCTAAATTTTAACTGAAAGAAAATTTTTTCAAATGTCAAATTAGCTGCCAACAAGTAAAATCTGTTGACACAACATAATTTTCGTTAATCTTTTGAGCCAAATACTTTTACTATTATGAGCAGATTTTAGCAACTAATTATATTTGTGAAACAAGCACTTGGTGTCCAAGTTAGCGTGCTGAAGAGTATTTTTTAAATGCGATAACAAATATTCTAGAAAAATATAGTGTGTGCTCTTTAACTCATATAATTTTTATTTATAATGCCTTTATAACCTTGGCGTATTAACATATACAATAAACCTTAATCAGATCGTTCTTTTTATATTTCACACACTATACGAAAATTTGATGCCTGATTTGAAGCTTAGGCTTTGATATTATACTCAACCCTTTTTTTTTAAAGTTTGCAGACCTGGATTTAGGCTACAACTCTTTCAAACCTAGACTGGTGCTATTATTTTAGGAAGTTATGGGCATTAACAGTGTAAGTTCAAGTTTGTACCCAATTTTAATTTAATTTAGAATTCTTGATATAATTTGATTTCAGCTTATACCGAGATTATGTGTTTATTTCACACTATGTATATAACACATAAAAATCCCATATTTTTGGACATTCTGCATGCTGCAATTTAGCTTCCAACTCTAGGAATTTCAATAAATAACTACAAGTTCTATACTGTGAATATTATTTACATTCTTTAATAGTATTGACGGCACACTACACAGCATAGCAGATGTAATCCTCTTTTTTCTGGTAAAATTTGGCAGAATGAAAAACTTCGAGTATAAATTTTCTCTATATCTGCTTAAAAAGTTTTTTTTTCTACATTTTTTTTATTATCTTCCTTCTACTCCATTTCTTATTGAAAAAAACACCATGCAAACGTTTTTTATATCAGGTAAAACTAATGATATGGTGTTAAGGTGATGACTAGAATAACAACAAAAGAAAGATTATAAATGGAAGCAGTAGTAAAGATAACAAAAAGTCAGGCGAAATTTACTTTGAATCATGTTTGAAATCCTTCTTAAAGAGCAAAAGTTATAATATAAAATTAAAAGAAATTTACGCTAGACACTATACAATTTTATATCAGGAAGTAATTAATTATTCAAAGTTTCATTTGTTCCTTTTATTTTAGTTGTCTAATTTTAACTAACATTTTTCAGTAAATTTCATAACTTGTATGACAGCATTGTATTTCTAAATTTGACTATTTTATTCCAGGTCAGGGATTAGCAAATATATATATATATATATATACCCTTAATAAATAACTAAATTAACATAAGGATACTCATAATAGATGTATGGTGACATACATGAGAATTTTACGAACAAATATTAGCTTTACGTCATTAGAATAAATTGCATACAAATTTTAATAGATATCAGGATAGAATAGTCCCAACTGGGTGATTTCTTAGTTACGTAAATATAGACGATAAATTGCAATAACTTAAGTCTGGTATCCCACTGTGGAGTGCAGATGAGTCCAGCTGATTTTTAAATTTTTTTTACTGAATTAATTAAACTTGAGGCAGTAAAATTTTGCATTACAATTCAATATAAATTTCCTGATATATGTTTTCTTGACGCCTTTGGGACATTTTGAGTAGATTGCGTGATGATATATAATATTTCTGTGTTTTTTAAAATATGAATTAGAATGAAAATTATTTCCACGACATGTTAAATGGACGAAGTATTTGGGTATTCGTGATGGTATTTTGTCAAGATTTTAAAGTTTTTAATGTCGACAATAATAAAGATGCTGCCTTAAATTTGCCATAAAAAAATGATGAAAGCTACTTTTCTATAAGTAGAGTTGTTGTTAATTAAAAACATTTATTATTAGAGCATCTTAAACAATTTAAAGGAACAAATGCGATTAAGGGTTTCAATACTACTAAAAATTGTATTATGGGATCAGGACAGTTTTTTCTTTAAATAAACCATTTCTTTGATACAAAAATAAAATAAAAAGAGTCAGTAGAGCATTTCTTCCATGTTTATAAAAGCATTGTCCTCTACTTAAAAATTAATATTCTATGACATCAAATACTAAAAAGCCAAACAATTTTGATGTAGTTGAATTTGTAGCCTCTGGTTTAATTTATACAAATCAATTTTAAAAATTTGAGGTAAATATTGGTCCATTTCAAATTATGTAAAGTTCAATGACTTGACTGATAAAATTAGTTAAAGCAAGGCTGAAGGTAATTTGAATCTGATCAGGCTGTATTACAGCGTTCTTTATCAAATATTTTGGATCAGTCCTCGTTAAGTGACTTACTATGGCATTCTTAATCAGGAATAGACTTTGATAATTTTCTTTCTTTGATCCGGATCTGAATTGTATGAACTCCTTTGTAATATTTTCCCATGATTGTGATCAGGGGTCTTTAGTGCTCCACTTAATAATTATTTATTTAAGGTGATCGTCATTGATTGCGCTTGTTTACTTCCACTCAGAAAGTTTACAGAAAATTTAATCTATGTTTAATCGAAAGACCTGATTCATAAAAAACCAAAATATTTTCATCCGTGTTGGATCAGAAAATCGTTTATATGTTTATTTTATATTCTAAATTTTTGTTTTGTATTGTAGACACTCATATCCATAATTTTTGGGTTGAAGTTTAGAACTAAACTAAAATGGCATATAATAATTCTCATTCAACAACTCACCACTGCCGTTTTTATTCAGCGAGATAAAGTCCCATTTGTCACGAAAAGTAAGAATGAGAAGGAAAAAAACAAATGAAAATAAAAATGTATTTTCCAGTCTTATTTCTCACTTCTCATAAGGAAATAATATCCGTCCAGATCTCCAGATTTTCTTTAGAATTTTGAAAGGAATACTAAACAACTCATGAAAGAACAGGGGGAATTTTTGAGTAAGTTTTAGCTTATATTATATTTTAGCTTTTATATTAGCTTTTGAAAGTGAGGTTAACTTAGACTCACAAAACATTTTGAAAACAATAAAAATAATAAATTTTACATAGATGAAGATTACTAATCTTATAAATACTAAAGTTCAATATAAATCCTTTTCTTTATTGCTAATAACCGTACTATAAAGAAAGATATCAAATAAAATTATTATTCAAAATCTAAAACGGTATCTTTCTAGACGGTGTCTGATTTTAATCATCATATCTTTTAATAAATACTAAACTTATAGAATAAAATAAGATAATCCTAAATTTATTTTAAATAGACTTCAATATTCATCCATTTAATTTTTCACAAAATAAAAATACAATCAAAATTTTAATTTTGACATTATTTGACAAATGACGATGCATTAATGGAATTTTTGTCGTTTGTTAAAACTAACAAGAAATTTTAAAAGCACAGAACTAAGTCGCCGCATAACAGTATCATAAGTGATCCGTTAAAAAATACTCTTTTCGGCTATTAATATGTTAAAATCTTTTTATTCATATATATATATATATATATACATGTATTTGTATATTCGTTCGTTAGCCTCTAATTTATATGCATCAGTCCATTGAATTTGTGTCTGGGACGATAGTCCAATCGTGGACTGCAATTTCTCAGTGCATCCATTGTCGATACAGTCGCAGTCGTGTTATTATCATCAACATAAAGTAAGGTTATGTTTTATTTATTAAATTTTACCCAGTTATCCTAAAGACTATGTCTGAGATGGTTCATTGGTATTTTTTTGTTGTTTGTTTGGTTTTTTATTTTATTTTGACAATCTTTAATCGGTTTTAGACCTTTTGTAAATTTCCATCTGCAAGTCTGTCGTCGTTTTTTTTTTGTATTGTTACTTAGCTATCAGTAAGTTAAAGACTTTAAATTTTTACTTTATTGCTGAAAAATTGAGCTCTTTTCTGATTATTAAAAAAGGCAAGGTAGTCATTAATTTTATTTTCAAATTAGATACATTAAATCATAAAGTACAGACATTTGTCTAAAAATCACTTATATTGATTATATATACAAAAACAAAAACAATAAAGATTCAACCCCTTAACATTCAGTTATTTAACAAAATGTTTAATTTTTGAGTTTTGTTTTCATTATAAAATGGATTTCAGCCTACGTAAATCCCGATTATTTTAAAGAAAATAAAAAATCATTACCGACAGTCTACATAAATTTTGTTGTCTTAAATTTTTCTATGGCTAATTTTTGTATCAAAAAATTCTAAAAAGAATATCCAATAAGAATGATTAAAGTAAAATAGAAGTACAGAAGAAGTGGCAGTGGCAATAACTTTTATTAAGTCTTTCACGACCAGGGGAACTATTTTTCCCAATTTTAAAATTGTTGATTGTTGCTTTTTATTACAACCTTATCTACATTTCTTATGCAAAAAGACTATTAGGATAAATATTTCCCATGAAATTCTAAAAAAAGTTAAATATTGTTATGTTTTTGGGGAAAACCATTGAGAAAAAAAAGTTGAATATTTTTTTTTTTATTTGTTTTACATCTAATTGTAAGTAAACTAATCCTGAAAGAGTTAAAGTACTAATAATGTGTGGTATCCGTGTGATGCTTGGCTGTATATTTTGCTTGTTTGTTATAATGCTTAACAGTCACTGATATTCTACCCAAATCTTGGCATCATTTCATCATCAGTTGTGAAAGTTTCGTCAAGTTGAGTAAATGTACCCCTTAGCGTGCTCACGATTTTTGTGAATTTATTCGCGTGGTTTTGGCTAAAAACACCATGAAAACCATCCAATAATCATCGAATTCACCTGATTTGGTTCCCTGTTTTTGTTCAATCGAATCAAAAAGTGACTGAGAGGCAAGAGAAGATAATGGAAAAGTTGAACATGGCCCTAATGGAGATCGAGCGCAAAAAATTTTCAATAATAACTCAAAATCTACTGGACTGATCGTTTTGATCTTCTTCTTTACATATTTTTCCAGATAATAACGAGAGCTTTATTTTTTAAGAGTTTTAAAATAACAAATAAGATGATTTATTAAGTGGAAATAGGTACGTACCTTGGCTTCCAAAATCTACCAAAAAGTAAGAAATCAAAAAAAAATCCCTTCGCTGTTACCTTCGAGAAATATCTCTTTTAATAAATAAACTTTGATTTTTTGGTTTTAGATGATTCTATTGCGATTCCACTCGCTCGCTTCATTTTGAAATGAAAATTTAGAAGAATATTGTCCAAATGTTATCAGCTGATTGGCTAGACTCTAGCCGCTAGAGGAAAAAGTTGAGTTAGATAGAATTAATTAACTATGAACAAATTTGTAACTTCAATTTTAAAGTATGTTCCATTAGACTTAATACAAGCCCGATATTCAGGACAACTCTAGAAATTCAAATTTATATTATGTACAAATTTTATGTACCTGAGACACCTATTGTTATAATATTCTTGCTATATGAACAAAAACAAAACAAAAATAAATGGAACGAAATTATGCTACGTTTGAATATTTTTTTAACCGCAAATGTTACGATAAGCCAAGGAAAACGTTCTATTGAAAGCGCTTACTCATAGTACGCGCAACGCACGGTATATACCATCGAATCAGCCTCATTATCTAAGAATACATTTGATCCGGGTAGCCTGTCTTATTGAATTATTGTTGTAGTATTAAAGGGGTAGATAATAAAAGAGGACAATGCCTATAAAGGAAATTGAAATACTCTACGGGTCAACCGACTATAATTTAATTAGTGTCCAATGCGGGGACCATTTTTAATTTCTTTCTCTTTTGGTTGCATAAAAGCTGAAGTTTCAGATGCTTCAATTTTTTTTTATATACTTTTTTATTCATTATACTTTATATGTATAAATACATATCTTAGCCCTTTTTAAATGCATTTTATGACATTGATGTCCTGCTACCATATTCACATTACGTACTCATCTATGTACATACACTATATATATATATATATATATATATATGCATATATTTTATATAGATAAACATTTATAGTTGTTAGTTACCGCTTTTCTTTAGTCATTTAAAATGTGAACTTTACTTTATCGGATAACCATATGACTATGGATGCACTTATTAGAACCTACACACTAACTTTTTCCTTAATTTTACTTTAAGTTGGATGACTACAAGACTGCCAGCACTAATGAATATTCATAAATATGTGAGCCTTACATATAATTACAACATAATGTTAGGTTGAGCTATAGAACAAAATTAAATGAAAGCAAAAAACTTGAAAAAAAAAAAACAAAAAGAAAAACAAGATAAAGTAAAGAAATTATTTATAAAAAGAAAAAAATTGAAAATAAAATTGACAAAAAGAAAGGTTTCCAACGCATGAGTGATAGGAAGTGGAGACGTCGCCAGCCAGAACGGCCATGGGAAGAATCTTTAATGGCTGATTGAACTCCAAACAAGTAAATGATCTCCTGATGCAATTGAGTCTGGCCATATCGGCGTCGACCTGATTAAGGTGCACATCATTGCTGCTATTAATTTTTACCATTGATTTTATTTATTTATATTTATTTGTTTTTTCTTTTTTTTTTTTTATAGAGGACTAAACTCTTAAGATGATCAAAAGTGAGTCAGCAGATGTTTCAATAAATTTAAATTCAAAAGTGATTACTGGACGAATAGTATTGGGTCATAGTTTTTTGTACTCGTTTTGTGATTTATAAAAGAAAATAGCATATTTATTAATCATTTCCTGAATTGAACATTCATTATTTATTATTATTGGATATTTCATTTATCAAGTTTAACTATTATAGTAAAATTTTTACCTATTTAAAGTTCGCTTAAAATCTGTTTATCTTTACTTCGTTTTTTAAAAGTTTGTCTTAAGATTTTTTATGGCTCAGGCTTCACTAGTGTCTATCGTGGTATCTTAATTACCAAATTTACAATTACATCTTATATTAATTGACATGATTGAAAGATTAAAGTCTTAACACAGATTTTAATCAAGTCAAGAGCTGATTCCTTTCCAGTTGAATCAATGTAAATATTATAATTGAAAAATGTCACTATATAACTTTTATGCTGAATTTTCTTTAAGGTCAAATTCAATATAAAAAAAAAAATATATGTTGTGAATAATTTTCAATTATTTTCGAAAACAGCAGGATACATCAAACTAAACCCGGAAATATTAAATAGAGAACTGCATACATGTCATTTCATTGAATCTACTATAACCAATTAAAAGTATAAAAACATATTTTAATATTCTTCATATATGCTTTTTATTTTTCATTTTTTACATCCATATGTAATTGAAGAAACTTTCCAAGTGAATATAATTAAAATAAATAAAATACCAAAAGCAGGCAATAACATACACATTAATAAAGAAAAAACAAGAAAAACTAAAGAAAAAACACTAAAAGCACATCATGAAAAAACATTTTATCGTTCTACTTGAATTAAATTTTGTTTGCATCTTTTCATTGGAAAATTTTCATTTTAAATCTACTAAAATCAGATTTCTGCGAAATAAAATGATTCGAACTTGAAAAATAGTTAAAAATAAAAAAAGGTCTTCACACTGACTATAAATTTTTCCTCGGTTAAACGATAAAATGAGAAACTCAAAGTGTCTGGTCATAGAGGTTAATCGTTTTGTTATCGCAACAAACATGACTGCACCTAACTGCATCTTGCATAACTTGCAATCGTCTATTGCAAGTTGTACGGCCAACAAACTGAATAATATTACAACGTTGCAGACTAAATTTATTACATATTAATATTATTATTATTATTATTATTATTATTTGTTCGTTTTTAACTTATTGAAAATAAAATTAAATATTCAATTTTGCAACAAAGTTAATTGTAATTAGGGTCAAGAACTGGTTATAATAAACATGGATCAAAATGTATAAAATTCCCAATACAGTAGAATTAAACTAATCAATTAAAAAATTAAAATCAGTTTTAAATACTAGGACTAGTTTTGTGACATTTTGTTTAAATTGTATGATCATTTCCTTGTTTTTTTAATATTTGTCAAATATTTTACTATAAATATAGAGAAAATTGTGCAAATGACTCTTCAAAATGGTGAAAAAGTAATGCCAAAGCTAATGTAAGTAGTAAATTCATGGCAGCACTTGGTAGCTACATTTTAGAAAACTTAAAAATCAGTTAAGGTTCTTGTGCAAGACAAAACCTATGCAAGAATTAGAGACTAGTTAGCCGTTAATATCTTTTAAAATATGAATACATACATACTTTCAAGGAGGTGAAAATAGAAGTGAAGGAACACTTATGTTGGCTAAAGGCTCTTTTTTACTTCGTTAGTTGAAAAAAAAGTTACTGCTGGCATGTTATCTAAATTAAATACTTATTTTGATAAAAAGCAAAAGAACGAAAGAGGATATTTGCCCTGAAGTCAATTGCATACAGATCTTGGTAAATGGAGGCTAGACTCAAGCCATTCAGGAGTTAAGATATACACTGAAAAAAAAAAAAAAGTTTGCGATGAAATTGAATGAAGAAAATAATTCTCGAGTCAGTAATTTTAATAATCAATTTTAGTAAATTGTAGCAAATTGAAGTAAATTATATACTCAACAATCAAATATATTTACTTGCCATCCGTATTTTTCAGTGCACAGTAGCTTTTTAGAGAGTAAGATCAAGGGAATCAGTTTATCCCTTTGTATAGTAGTATTTTAATGGTAAGATGCTTAAGAAAGCTAACAAAAATGAACTGTATCCATCTCCCATAGCTGTTTACACCACTGTAGAGAAACAAAGTATGTACAAAAAAAGATTCCACAGTTTAATGTGTGATAAGTTTTGTGATACTTAATCTCATCAGAATGAAATCTTTAAAAGAATGCAGCAGAGACTGGTCAAGAAAAGAAAATCATTAAGAATTTTTACACATATAATTGTGCAGTTTTCCAATTATTATCATAAGTATTAATATTTTGAAAGTAATAACGATTAGTTTTTATATAATTGATAATGATTATAAAAACAAAATACAGCAATAAATTAGTAAACAAAAAATTCTTCGTTCCTTTAAGTTGTTCCTAGACATCTCGTTTACTTTTTTTTTTTAAATTATTTTCTTAATTTACATTTTTCTTTTATATTTTTAATTCTATTTTTTGCGCTTTTATCCAATTTTTATGTCAGTTTTTCAGTTCAGATCTTGAAATATGATGGATCTTAACTTCAATTTGGATAATTTCAATGGTTTCGATACCTAAATTCAAGAAGAAAACTTTATCATGTATTTTTCTTTCTATTTCATCTTTGAAACGATCCAATACTGTTCAAATCAACTCATTGTTATTGGTTTTACTTTTCAAGTTAGCCGATGCTAATATGTTTAGCGTATCAGAAAAACTAGTGGGCATGATCTTAATAATCTTTTCCTCAATTTTAATCTTTACTAGCTCTCTTGAGTTTCACAAACTTCCCATTCACGTGTCTATTAATATTTCTATATTTCATTTCTTACCACATAACAAAGTAAATTGTAGTTTGTGTTCTTGTTACACTGCTCCAAACAATATTCCAAATCTACAGTGGATTCAGTAACAAATTTAACCAAGTCCAAAAAATAAAAGTTATCAATTCATATTTGATACAAATTCATTTATTGGTTTTCAATTAAAATTTTACCACCACACCAATTATAAATTATTTTCAGCTATCAAATCCAGACTAGAAAATTCATTTAACACAAATTTTATCCAAATAAAATATTGTTTTCTATCACCAAAACTAAATTATCTACATCAGATGGTTTTATTGCAGTCAAGAAGAAAACAAAAAACCAAATATAAAAATAGTTGTGAAAATGTATGCAAATGTTGCCATCAAAAGGAATTATTAGATGTGTCAGAATTGTACGCTGCATGTTGTGTAACAAAAAAAAATGAGTAAAAATTCTTTGTAAATATCAACTACAACGGTTGTCTGGTTTGTCCTTGTCAGATCAACCTATAAGCTAAGACTAATGCATGCATTTCCATAAGTGCACTTTGAATAGTCAGTGCTTTGGGCAAATTGCTAAATGTATCCCACAGGAGAGATATAATTTGAATTTAGCCCCTGAGCAGTACACAATATCGTCCTGTATACTATAAGCTTCTTTTTTTCTTTTTTTTTGTTATTGCAAAGAAATATTTCCTAAGGGTGATAGCATATGCACTTTGTACAATGTTTTTAACTCCATCCTAGTAATAATAGTACAAGTTAAGTGACTTAAAGGAATTTACTTAAAGCAATAATAATAATGAGAACTTTGAAGTAATGGTCTAGCTAGGCCATTGAAAAGATGTCATTGACATCTAATTACATTCAATCTGGTTTTATTGCTAAAGTTAATATAATTTGATTGCTTCAAATATTTTTTTAAAAAAAAGCTATGTCCGAAGGTATTTTTATTCAGATAAAAAATTGAATTCGTCAATTGAAATTGAAAGGCTTAGATTTTAAATATGTTTATGGAAATCTTATGATCCTACGTGGCTAAAAACTAGTTTGGTCGATACTTATGATCAAACCAAAGATATTATAATTCAAAATATTGTTTCTCTTATGAACTAAATAAGCTAAAAAAGAATTTTGAACCAGATTTAAATTCACCCTTTTTCTAGGAGAAAAAATAGTTAAATTGGCAAATGTAGCGGCAGCTGTTGCTTTGATCTGCATTTTAGTTTTTTTTCTTTGATTACCAGTAAAATATTACTATCCAAAATAAAAATATAAATAAAATATGCCACTGGGGAGCATAATTTTAACAATGTATATAAAGGCTTTATTAATATACACGATTCCAACATTCCATCGAGACGGCTCACCATACAAAATAAACTTCGTGCATTTTAGTACAACTATATATATATATATATAAATTTTTTATTATTTTCCTTAAAAGTGAATATTTGACGCTTTAATTAATCTGTCTAAATTTATAATAAACTAAATACAGTTCAAGGTAATACTCTCAATTAAATATCTTTGCAACATTAATTATCCTTGCAAAGTTTCAAATAACGAAAATCCTTCACAGTATAGACATAATGTCTGCCAAGTTATTCTATATAAAAGAGAACACATTGAACACAATAGGTCACGTCATTAATTCAATTCTTTTGGTATACTTAAATCAGAGCAAAAGAATTTAATATCGTTGTATAAAGTATACAGATTTAAGCGCAGACATAACAAGCCTTTAAGCTGTTCAGCTCAGTTCAGAGGTAACAATTTCTATAAATGTAAAATGCCTACAGTGCAATCATTATGAATGCATCAAAATAACACAAAAAAACAGAAAATGAAAATAAAAAAGAAAGAAAAACCAATTTCAAACAAGCAGACCCTACTATAATTGTTCACATATAATAGAGGATAAGTGAAAAATTAAGGCCTATGGCCTCTAAGGCTGCGTTCACAGTGAAAGCTGGCGCTGGCGCTGGTGCTGGTTGCGAGATTGTTGCAGAAAAACCTATTCATAGTGGCAGCTGGTAGCTGAGCTTGTTTATAAGCGATAAATTTGTGTACAACAACATTAGAATGAAAGAAAGAAGGAGAAGGATTATCATATTGTTTCGGCTGGTAAACTTCATGTATACATATATTTTGTTGCTGAAATTAAAATGCATTGGTTAAATTTTATTTGAAATTATCCCAAAATTGTTTTATATTTCCAAGAAAAAAATTCCTTCAAATTTTCACCTTGAAAGATTTACATTTTACATATAGGTTGCATGTATAATGTTCTTAGAAAACATTTATAATAGGTTTGGTAATCTTTATAGAAGGAATTTTTAGAACATGTATTTTATGATTGTAGTATATATTAGTACCTGGAATCAAATTATATGGAGTTTATATGGGTATAAGTCTAGACATTTGAAGGAGTAAAAGTTTTTATAAGATTTCTGCAGTGTACTTCACAATATATTACCTGAAATAAGAATTTTTTAGATATATCCGAATTAGGTGACTAAATAAATCTAAAAAGTTCAATAGAGTTTAGTCAGCTTGGAATTCACATGTTTACACGTGAAGTATTTACAACTGAACTGAACAAGACATTAACTTTATATAAGTTTTTAAGTTCTTTACTAGTTATTTATTTTTTAGAAGTGTTGTATTAGCAACATAAATAACGCTTTAGTGTGTTTTCCCCGCGAAAGGAGATAAATTGGTAAGAAATTTATTTTGAATGTTAAAAAGTTCTTTATTGACACCTTTGCTATATTTTAGTGAATTTTGATGGATTCCTCTGATGAAGGAGATTGGGCCTTACTTGAAGGAAGCAAATGGCCTTTGTTGTGTAAAAGCAAGGCATTTTCAATTCATCCACTTAACCGCCAAAGAGGTGAACATTGTGAATTCAATTGTTTATATGAAGATCTTCGAAAATTTCCACTCGAATTCTTCAAATATACGAGGATGTCAATTTCAACTTTCGATTACATCCTTTTAAAAATTGAAAACAGGATTTCAAAAATAACAACTCATTTTAATAAAAGTCCAATATTGCCCTGTGAAAGATTAATAATTACAATCAGGTAAGAACAACGGTAATGTTTAAAAATATTATTATTGATTTGGAAGGATGTAAACTTCCCGAAGAGATTATTAAGACTAATGAACCAAATATGAATAAATGTACGAATCAGCCATCAGTAAGCAGCGTTTCAACAAAAGTAGGGCAAGCTGTGAGAGATACTTTTAAGTAGTTTTTATGGAACAATAAAATTAATTAAAATAACATTTTGATTTTGATTTTAAAATTTTCTTATCGCATTTAAACTTTCTCTAGAAGAAAAGGAAAAGGATGACTATTTGGAAAGATCTGAAGATGAAGATCTTATAATCAACGGTAATAAAAGGAAAAGCAGCAGAAAAACTGATTTCCACTCCGAATTTTTAGAGTTGGAACGAAAAAAACTAATTATGATGGAGAAAAGTAGAAAAAAAAAATGAAAGAGACGACATAGACGCTTTTCTGGAGAGCATAGCACCACATTTAAGAAAATTGGAGACAAAAAAATATTGGTTATGCCGGTTGAAAATTGAAAAAACTATATATGATGCTTTGTACGGTTCACAAGAAAGCCCATCAGAGCTCTGTAATGAATTAAGAAGGTGAAATTATGTAAATTAATTAATAATAAAAAATTTGAGTTTAAATTTAAATCTTCTTGTAATTATAACCCTTCCCATTTTTATTCATTTACTCTACACGATATTTTATATAGTTAGAAATTTTTATAACGTATTATCATTAACGGATCCCCGGATCATAATTTAAATATAATAATTATTCTAATAACTAAAATTTTATCAGCTTAAATAGTAATTATTTTAATTTAAATATAATTAAAAATCATTATCTATTATAAACACTTAATCAAAAATAAATATTAATTAATTTCATTAAAACAAAAAATTAATAAAATGGCTTCCATCTTTCCTCTTGTTGCTATATACAAATTTTGAACTAGCTCTGCTATATGATGTCACATGAAAATGTTTCGTATACAAGCTATACGAACCATCTTCAAAGCATGGCATCAGTTCAAACCAGCTTGTCAGCCAGCTTTTACTCTGAACACATTAAGCTGGTTGCCTTGATTTGCCTTTAACCACTTTTATCGCAACCAGCACCAGCGCCAGCGCCAGCTTTCACTGTGAACGCAGCCTAAGCCCACACAATAGGCAGCGGCGCGACTGACAAGAAAATGCACTTCACAACAAAAGTTTGGAGTGACAGTCAGAGGGGGCCTGTTTGTGTTTAAATTGTGGTCGATTTCCGTATTTATTCACAATTTTTTAAATCGTTAAGGCATGCGCATCCATTGAGGCGTTTCATATATCATGACTGAATTATGGATGACCTATACGACCGTATCGGAATCTAAAGCTATATATGTATATATATATAACATATATATATATATATATAATGAAAAAATGTTATGTCAATGGCCAGAAGAACGGTTTATCTCATCAACTTTAGCTGCCCATTCAGAATTCTACCGTAAAGCTACCATATTTCTGCGTCCGTCATAAGCTTAAACCATAACCTGATAACTATCTAAAGTAATTTTTATACAGTTTTCTTTTTGTTTTTTATATCGATGACAATCAATGCATTTCTTTGACTTTTTATGCTAGACAACATCGATGAATAAATAAATAAATAAACATAAATGTTGATAGTTATAATAAATTCCATAGAATGTGATTATGATTATGTTTAGTTTGCATAAATTTTTATATTTTGTACCTAGTGTGTAATGTCTGAAGTTTCATCATACAAAGCCCACCGGCTATGCAGCACAAGCTGCACATTTTGCATAAAATGAGACTATAGAAAAAAAGGATTTGATGTATGATCTTTTGCATAGATTCTAAGCTAATTAGTAAATTGAATAAAAGAAAAAATCTAAAAAGATACCGACAATACACATCTATAAAATACAGACAAGCCTATAGAATAATTAAATAGACAGTGCGGCTGGTTAAACTTATAAATTGTAAATAGTACATAAATCGAATATAAAATGGACGGCCTGCTTTTGATTGCAAACATCATTTGAAAGACATGCCAAGCAATAATAGGCTTGACGGCAGTTTGTCTCTAAATTTAATCAGTGATTGCATCTGGTGAAATTTCATTGCACGTAATATATGCGAGCTACTTATTTTACTATAGACTCTGGTCACGTATCATTTATTCAAGGTTAGTAAACTTTTACATTGAAAAATCCTATACAGGCTTATAAAATGAAATAAAATAAAGTTTTCCAAACAGATGAATTTTTATCTTTTGACCCGAAAAAAACTATAATTACGTAATTTTATAGCAAAAATAACGGAAAGTTAAGAAATTAGGTTACAGGTGAGGGAAAATAATGGTAACATCCCTATTAGAAATTTTTTAAGGCAAGCATAAAGATGATTCAGATCAGATCAGATTGTGCTCCAGATTTCCTTATAAGGCATTTTGGATCTGTCCTCATTCAGAAACTGATCTAGAAATATTGATTATGCAAAACTTATTATGTTTTCCTGAACAAGGACACTTCCGTAATGGAGTTTTATTTAATATACAGGGACGGATTTATGTATAGGCTAAGTAGGCTGCAGCCTAGGGCGCCAAATTTTGGGCGACTTCTGAGGGCGGAAAATTTTTGAAAAAAAAAAAATATTTTATAATAAAGCAAAACAAATTCTAACTGCACTGCGTGCACAAGCAGCAGCAGAAACCAAGTGTTAAATGTGAAGCTAAAGGTATTCAATTAAAACTCTTAAGATTATTGGAAGCGGCTTTCATGACTGTTTTTTAGGGGTTTTTGGGGGAACTTTTTATTGTATTTATTTTCGTTCACACTGCTCTTCAAGTGAAAATAAATGGAAGACGACTAATTTGGAATTATTAAAATGGATTAAAATGGAAGATCTTAAAACTATCTATCCGAAACTCGAAATCGCACTTCGGATGTGTGCATGTACTCCGATCTCCAACTGTTCAGGTGAACGTAATTTTTCATGTTTGCGTTATTTGCGCTCAAAAATGAAAGAGGAGAGACTAAATGCTCTAACCTTAATAAATATTGAATCAGATTTGTTGAGATCATTAGATTATGATGATGTGATAAACAATTTTGCGTCGCGCATCATCGTATAATGTAAGTTTTCCCAAATGATACACGCAATATTTATGGGTATCATTATATACGTATGTTTTAATATATAATTAAAATAACTTTAAAAATTGTATTTGAATAAATAAAAATAATCAATAACATTTATTGTGTTCCATAATAAATATTACATGCTATTATAATAAATCAAAAATCGTTTCTATAATTTCCTAAGTATTCTTGATTCTTACGCCACTTTTATTTTATGATAAAGGCGATATGAACTCTAAAGCCTAGGGCGCAAAAATCCTAAATCCGCCCCTGTTAATATGGATACATTTTTTGTATAATCTGGAATACCTTTAGAACTTTTTACACCTCTAATTTATATTAATTAGTTTATCTGAACATTTCTTTAAGATCAATAATTTCATCATGAATGATTTTATTATGATTCAAATCAGTTAGCCATGATGTGAATGTTAATATTAAAAAACCAAGGCGACCATGTTTATTATCGCTCAGAATACTAAATCCAAACTGAATCAGAAATTTCAATCCATAAAATAGATTATTGAATTTGACTCAGGTTAGATCCGAAAATCAGATCCACGCAGTATCTATAGCTTCATACTTCTAATGCGCCCTGGATCAATAAAACTGATTCAGAACGGAAGTCAGATAAGGGAAACTGGATCCATTCATTCTACATTTAACAGCTTTTCAGCCGGGATAAGACAAAATAAGAATTTGATTTTTTTCTGATTTAATTATACATAAAAATATTTTAAAGTTAAATTTGTTAAAAAATTTTATGAGGTGAAATAAGGTAGTGAGCCTTTTCAAAAAAAGATTTTACATGGATCTAAACAAACAGAATTTAAATGTTTGATTCAAGAAATCTACTAAATTTTTTGTTTTTTTCTTTATTTGAAAAAACAAAAATGAAAATTTTTCTCTTTCTTTTATAAAAATATTTTATTTTATTTTAGTCAGATCAATTATCACAAATATTTCCTTTTACTACTTATTTAAATTTTGATTTGAAAAGTTTATTTTAGAATTAAATGAAAATTTATTTGCTCAAATACGCAAAGGTCAAAAATCATGATTAAATAAAGGCTAAAAAATAGTTTTATTTAAAAGGAAATATTCATAGAGCTTATTATTTTAATAGGTAAAATATTATTCATATGTTCTATTTTTTATAGTTGTTTTATATAGTCTTTTGCTCTAAAGAGCGTTACAATCGGCTTTTGAAGTATTTTCCCACATTTGCCATAAATTGCTCATATATAGACGTACTCTAATGAAAAATTTTTTTGAAAAAAATCAACTAGTTCTACGTTCTTGGCACAAATATAATGATATCTTTTGACCTAATTCTCGCGTCCTTTCGGAAAACTACTAAAGTTTGAATTAGGATAGTTGTAAGAATAAATACAGTAAAATCTCAACTACTTCGGGATGAGCTATTGAAATTTGGATTAAGAAATCATAAACGATTTTTTGAGTGATACAAATGCAATAACATTAAAATAATTTTTATGAAACATTCAGGCCATTCCAGCTCTATTCAAAAATCCAATAAAATTTGGTAAAAAAAATTAAATTAACTTCTTGTGATAAGCTTTACTAAAAATTACTAAAAAGAATAAAATCAAAATAAAACAAAAGAACTCTTTAAAAACTATAAAAAATAAGTTCTGATCATTTCATACAATTAATCAACTAAAAAAAGAAAAATAATTGTATATACCGGCGAATTAGATATTATTGATAACAATAACATTGATGCAGGAATTGGTTATTATTATGAAGGATGTATTAATTTTAGCTTGCAATATGTCTTATTTGACTTTTTTGCAGTTTCTTGACATAGAACCTATGTTATCAGGTAGCAAAATCTGAGCGCCAAATTAATTTTATTTTCTTTCAAAATTAGACCACCAGGCAGGTTGATACTTGAAAAGCCAATGATTTCGTTTATTTTAAGGCATCTGGTACCATTATGCAACTTTCTCCATAAAATATTCGATATCATCTTGCGATATCGTATAGTTCAATCAGGGTTTAAGTATGGGCCGTCTGATTTTCAAAAAAAGACGATCCAATTACACCTTCATTCTTTTAAGTGATGTGGATAAATCGATTTTTACAAACAATAACTTGAACTTTAGTAATTTAATAAGTTGATTTATGGTAAAAGTTTGGCCATTTCAAATTTTTTCTTAAATTTAATTATACTGAAATCACTTGAAAGTATTTCCTAGCTATGTAATTCAATAATATGAACTTAATTTATATGAATATAACTACTTTGATGGTTTTTCCGTTTCAGAACAAATTCACTGTCTAAAATGTTTATGAGGTTGATTTATGAAAGTAAATAAATTGAGTAAGACTTGCTACCGATAAGTTTTAATAGCACTATTTTAAGTAAATTTCAGATTTGAAAGAAAAATAATCAAATATATAATCTCAAAATGGTTTAAAGAATCCTGTTTAAACTTTTATTGACTTTCTGGAAGCTTATCATATCATAAATTAAAGATAGAAAAGAAGATAAAAATTAAAAGAAGGCTATTGTCTCAACTATTGCTTAGGCGGCATTTGTAACTATTCTAAACGTAGTAAATAAATATTTCATCTAAAGTTAAAAATAGACTTTTTGCGGCTATTCTGAAAGCTATGAAAAAATATTTGTAGGAAATCTATTCACAGGCAAATAAATGATATAAAGTCTCTTTTAAAATCAAGCTTTGATAAATATCGATATTAGTTTTCACGTTTGGTGGTAAGAAAATGAGTGGTGAACGGCCATTTTCAGTGACAGCTGCCCAAATTATCAACCGTGCAGCACCTTGTTTCCGTATAACCCTTAAATGTTTGGAATTTACATCAGAACTTTTCTTTAGCCGAACACGACCGTTTTGGTTGTTGAGAAATTGTTCTATGCGGAATGTTTTCTCATCCGAAAATACCAAGTTTGGTAAATCACCACGAGCGAGCATATGAAGTAAATCCTTTGATCTTTTTAACCTAACTTCTTTTTGAGCATCTGTCAGTTCCTGAAACTTTTGTTTTTCCAAAGGCTTTACTTTCAACTTATTTTTCATGATAAGCCGAACACTCCTACCACTTATGCTCAATTCCTTTGCTAGTTTTGCTAACAAAACTGTGAATCGTTTCACAGTACAATACACAAACTTTTCACAAAAATTCATATGATTTAACTCTCGTCTAATTTCGATGTTTGATTTACCCATCAAATGAAGAGCAATAATTGAATTCCTTTTTAGGTCCATTGTAAAAAAAAATGAGAACGTGTCTTTTAACTACCGTATAATTTTTGCCACTAAAAGACCATATGTCAAGCTATGTTGATCTTAAATTTTAGTAATGCTCGATAAGCGGTTTACTTTTGACAGTGATTTAAATTAACCGGACACTTCAATTGCCGGACGCGATATATTAAGAATTTAGATGCTAAATTTTTGTCAGTATCTCTTGGTTTATGCCGAGGAGCCACTAGCACTGGACGGTGTCAAATTTAGCACCTAATGTTAGTTAAATCCCAGGTCTTCACTAAATTGGTATATAGCCTTAATCAGTGTTTACATATTGTCGGTGTTTCAGATAAGATTCAAACAGGATCAAAGGATTTTTCTTTCATAAAATCTGACGTAAGTTTTAATTAATTAAAATACAATTTGGTAGCAAATAACAGCTGGAAATATTTTTGTTTACCTTGTGTCAAAAAGGCCAATAGGTTTTTAAGAATTCTTCATTTCTAATGCTCTATGTCATTAAACCCCCAAGTGCTTGTCAGTTTTAGGTATTAGTGTAAGTAAAGACTTTCTTCAAATGAAAGACAAACAATAAATATGTATTAAGCTTTTGAATAGTTTCATAACGTTGATTATAATTCAAAGAATTTTAAGAAAATCTCTCCACTAAATAGTTGCTAAGATTGAGATTAAATTGGTACCCCCTATTTCTTTTTCGATTGCATAGAAATTTTTATGAGAGATCAAAAAACTTTCCATCTATATTTAAGTTGTAGCCCTCAAAGAGATTGTGTTGATGACATCAGATTTTGAAACTACACATGAGCTTGATTTAAAATGTTATCTTCTTTAAGAAAAAATTAACCATTTTGATAGTTAAAAATTAAAATTTTGTAATGTAGAAAATGTAAGAAAATATTCTGTTAATGCTATCCAATGAATTATAATTTCCATAACGCCAGTACAATTTTTTATTTACAATATAGGTCAGGAAAAAATTAATAAAAAACCTTCGAGCACGAAATGCTTAAGGCCAACACACTGAAAATATCTTTGGCTATATTCACACACACTCATAAAAAGATACGTAACTTTACAATATGTTAAATGTCAATATTGCCGAGAATCTATATGGATTAATTTTTCATGCTGACATATTCGATACTTACTTTTCACTTTGAAAAACATTTAGACTGTGGGGATGGTGGATAGCTTGCTAAACAGCAAGTATTTTTATTTCTAAAAATTACTTTGTATTTTTCATTCATCCAAAAAATATATCTACCAAATTTTAAAACATTCGGCGCAATACTTTTTCTTTAAAAAATTCACAAAAATCACCCTTTTTTAGACGGTTAATTTAGCTGTATCCATTATAGATCTACTTCAAAAAACATCTTAATTTAGCTTTATGCAAGTAGCAACAGATATTTCCTTAAGTAAAAACTATTTCTTTGATAACTATTTAAACAAATAGTTGCAATAAATAATTAAAATTTCACTTCGTGTAAAAAAAAAAACGCTTTATTTGATTCATTCATACAAAATCTGTGCTAAATATTAAATTAGTCTCAGCTTAGGGTAGTTATCAGAGTCTCATAATTGATATTTACTAAGGACTATATTCAAAGTTTTTTATATACCGCTGGGTAGGTTGATTTATCTACAGACCAGTGGCTTAATTAATTTTCTCATATCCATGCTTAAGGTTAGTTTTTCATGTCGATTTTACGTCAATTTTATAACTGATATAAAAATCTTTTTTTTTCGTTTTGGGATTTTAGTATTTTTTAACCTTATGCTGAATAAATTCAACTTGACTGGTTTTAAGCAATGTTACATATATAAAATTTGTCTTCCTGGAAATGATTTTTCAATTGAATTTTTTATAGTTTTTATGATTTTAGTTTGATGATATGCCATATAAGATGAAAGCATGTCCTTATTAGCTCAAATAATAGCACCCAATTTTCTTATGCATTTAAAAAGTCCTTGAAAGTTTTTTTTTACAACATAATAAAACGTAATTATAAATATTTGATGCAAAGTGAAAGTATTATAACTAATTAATTTATGTTAAGGAATGAATTTCCTCTTTTAAGAAAACTTTAAAAAAGATAAAAAAATTAATAGAATTCTTTAATAACGAAGCCTTTAAGTATAAAATTAAATTATCAGTTGCATACCAAGTGCAATGACCTAATTTGAAATTTGCTAGCAAATTCTAGGAGAAAGAAAATAAAATGTCTACAGAGCAATAAATGAGAGTTTCTTTATCAGGTGGCTAACACTTTGTATTTAACTGTTGTCAAGCTACAAAATAAAATTTACGACATAAATTCACATTGTGGATGATAATCATTGATAACAAATTTTATTTCTTTTTATTTTCTTTTGTTAAAACAGTGTCTGGTTACGATAGTACAATTGACAAACATGGAGTAATGCAGTGCATTGAACGTGTATCACATGGCCCCAATGTCTATACCAGGTTTCACCGCTAATTTGATATTTGACTGTGAACAGCGGCAAAGTACAAAGCATACTGTGCCTAACTATCAGGTGACCACATATTTTAGTGACGGCTACCCACTTCATTGCACATAGTGTCGGTGACTATAACAACCCTGAATTATTGATAAAAATTTTTCATCCAGACTTTGTCATTGTAGCTTAAAGACAATAATGATGGTGCCAGATTCTGGTAGTATATAAATATATATATATATATGTATATATGTATGTATCCTTTCTCCCCACACCAGACATCCAATCACTTTGTACTGGTTTGAAATAAAAAAAAAAAACGAAGCTTAACCGACAAAAGTGAAATATAATAAAAAAAAATAAAACCAAAACAAACAAATTTCATATTTATGGTCGAAGAAAAAATTCCAATTGGTCTGCCGAAGTAGTCAGGACAAGAAATTGAAATATAAAAGAAAATTTTTTACTTAAAAAAACTTTTAGTGCTTCAATGATGATTACAGGATTTCCGTTTAAGAAGCCGAATTCAGCACTAAAAGAAATTTACCTAATGTGTCAGATTTTTTTGATTTTTTTCATCAAATTGAAATGGTAAAATAGAATTTAGCTGGATTTCAAATTTCAGGAATTGAATTGAAATTCAATTGAATACTTTAAATCGAATTTAAAATTTGTGCTCGCTGAATTTAAATTTTCTTTGATGACTAAAAGGATTTTTTTCTTTAGTAAATCGAAAAATTGATTTATCAAACATTCAAAATGTCATATAATTGTGGTAAAAAAAAATGTTAAATTTTCTAAGAGTATAAAACTGTTTTTTGTGAAATAAATTAAATATTTTATTTATAAAAAAGTTAAACTTTTTTGCCCAAATTTATTTGAAGGGTTAAAATAAATGAAATAGAAGAAGACTTGATGACAGCATAAGAAAATTTATATGAAAAGAAAATAGGGATTTTTAATGAAATATTAAGAAAATTGAAACTAATTTAATATTTTCTATAAGCACTTAACGTTTGGGCTAGGTAAAAATACCTGCAGTAGAAATTTACATTAACGTTATGAGCTGTCCATATAGTATCGAAATATATGCGGGAATATTAACAAATAGTTTTATATACTAGGTAGCCCAGGTGTTGCCAAACTTTCGCATGCCATCCGTCAATTTAATTGATAGACGAATTCAGAGGCGCTATATAACTCGTAAGGCTTAGGTAAGCTTATAGTTTAGGGATGGCGGACCAATGGCATGCGACAGAATATTTTGGGCATCACAAAATTTATAATTACTTGATAACTACATGGCACGACTCCTTTGGTAATCTGTCACCCACTGACTCAATTCAATTTTCTATTTCTCATCCATAAGTTCAAAGAATTATCGGAAATACTCAAGTTTATTATGAACCCTGATGTGACGTCATTTGATAAACTGAATTTGTCCCAATTCGACGGGTTGGAAATTGAAGAATTTGAAAGCAGCTGATTGATTTCCAGTCTAGTTAAATATGGATTCAAAAATTTATTGAAACAAGGAAACAGAATTAATTGAAACAGAAAGATTGACAAGTAATATAAGTGAAAATGCTAATAACAACATTTTGGAAACACGGAATGCATTACCAGACACATTTAATTGTTTGAAGAAGCTGGCTCATGCTATTTTGAAAATATTTTCATTAACCTATGCCTGCAAGTCATTATATTCAGAGATGAATAACATTAAAGATTCGGTTAGAAACCGTTTTACAGATGACTTCAGTTCAGCATGCATTCTGCTAAAAGTAACATCTTACAATCCTAACATATATTATTTGTCATCTAATCTACAACAACAGAAGTCACGCTAATTTTACTTTAGTTTAATTAAGCGTATAATTGAAACATTGCAAAATGCTTCTATTCTTTTGTAGTAAACAACGAGTTTTGAGTTGATAGTTTTTATTATTATTATTTTCCCAATTATCACAAAGTCAAAATTATTTGATGGCACGTCATTGACCTCATTAAACATTTCTTTAGAAAAATGGCACGTAAAGGTTCGCCATCCCTGTAATAGTTAAAGTATGTATGTGAGATATAGGTATACGTGTCTTCCTTCTTGCAGATCTAACTTCATGAACTTTGATCGTTTACATAAGTAGCTATGAACAGCTAATTTAAGCCTAAAGTTGAAGGTAAACCAAGTTTAAGCATTTCACGTGTTCCTTCGCGTTGCGCTTTTGCAAATTAAATATATTCAGAGTTTAATGGAAAATCTTAACCAAAGTGCCACTGATAATCATTCACCCCTGAAATGGTGTTTACACCGACTTGGTAGTATCAAATGAGTGTTTACACCAAAAGTAGTATCAGCTATACTACTCAGAGGAACAAAGTGAAGTGAAATATTGAACACTGTGAAATATCAAACTTGCTAAAAAGGTTAAACCAACCCTAATAAATTTTCTAATAATTACAGTAATAATTGCCTGTGTTAAAATATATAAAATAAATAAATACCATTTGGATACCTGATTTCGATCTGTCAACAATTACAAAATGGCTTAATCTATCACTTCAACAGCTGATTTCGAAAAGATTTTTGGCTACGTTTATAAAATAAATGTGCTGAAATTGAAACAAATATGATAATTACCACCTCCGCTAGATAGTATGAGGACCATATTGTGAAGGTAGTATCGTCTGAAATTCCCATACAAAACATGCAATGGTAGTATGGAGACCACGTTTGAAGTGCCTGTGTAAACAGCCTTGAGGTAGCCAAATGTAAGGGTGCTTCGGACTGTGAATTTCTTTTTTTCCGGAAAACTATCTTAGGAAATAAATTTGTAATTTTAGTCTTTGAGGCTTTCAATGATGCTTTATAAAAGCAACTCACTGAAGTCCTATCATCTTGTATGTATCTGATAATATTATTGAGTAGCATGAATTGTTTAGTTAATAAAAAACAAAACAAACATAAAAAAAAGATTATTTTAGTCTTTAACTTAATATTTACAAATATTTTAATATGGCATTGACATGTTTTAAAATTGACAAGAATCTAAAAAACTAATTATCATAACTAAAAAAATTTTTCTTAGTTCTTAAATATTTCACAAGGACAAAAACCTGAGAAAAACTATTCAAAGTGTATTATTTTACTCATTTATTATATTGTGGTATCAATACACTAAAATGTTACTTTTTGTTTTCAAGTGATCGTTAAGTTATGCAATTAAATGTCACTTATGCAATCACGATATGCACAATGGCAGTAAAAATTGCATTTTATTACTTTTGTGGATACTCATGAAGGTTGTACAGCTGTGAATGTTAAAATAAATAATGGTTGTTTAATTTTATTTTTCTTCTTACAAAATAATTGTATTTTGTAGTACAAGTAAAGGTGAACGGTATATCTGAAAAAAATAAACGGTGACCAATTCACACAGTTTATTTCCCTAGTGACCTTTAAGAGGTCGTATAATAATACAAATAAACTATTTAATTAAATTATTAATATAAAATGTCTTATATATAATTTCAATACATGAATATTTGAAAAGTCGGTAATTTTTTTTAGTATTTACTAAACTTTCAATATAGAAAGATTTAGTCCGTTAGGATGAGTCAAATTTTAAATCTTTTGAGTAGTTTTTTTTTTAAAACTAAAACAAAGTAAGCTTAATTATAATTTTGACAAAGATCCAAATTAATTTTTAATATTGGATATTGTTACCTTGATTAAACTTCTAATGAAGGATAAAAAAATAAATTAATATAATGATCAAAACTCAATTCAAATTAAAACTTTATAAAGTTGATATTATGCATATTTAGGTTGATATTGATCCGAAGCAACCATTAAGAAAGCATTAGAGTATGTATTCAGTAATTCTAGGGAGTTGAATGTACTAACGAAAAAAATTGCATAAGTTTAGCGTAATGCTAGACTTTTCAATTTTTAAGGCATAATTTATTTTTACATTAAGTTTATAGAACGTGTCGGATGAGATACTGACAAAATTTTTACTTATTTAGAAAATGTCAGTGTTGATATGCTGTCTGTTGAAATTTTATACAGTTTCAAATGCTCGTAATTTACTGACAGTCCTTTAAATGTCGCTGTTATATAATATGCATTAAGATTATCATTATGAAAAATTTGATCAACCATCAAACCAAGATGCTGTTATTTATCTTAATTAAACAATTTGACCAGACATGAAAAACTTAAGTTGTCTTTCTTGGTTATATAAACAAAAATTCTTTTTAATAATAAAAAAAATAATTATATGCAACATTTTTTACTACACCGTTTTAATTTTAAGTATAAATAACATTATATAATTTTAGTTATAGACAGTAGAAAATAAACGTGTTTAAAACCTATAACACGTGAAATAGTCAATTGTTTAAATTGAAACTTCTTTAATTAAAGACTGGCTTATACGAGCCAATTAGGAATAGTTTTGCCTCTAATTGAAATATATTTGGCAGATTCATCTGAGCTTATATAGTGACCAAAGATCAACTTATTCTAGCTAAAACTTTTGGTCATTTTTAAGATTTAGGGAGTTGCGACGAAGAAAATAGGGTACTATTTGATCAAAGACCCAGCCTCTTCTAAGTTAAGACTTTTGATCATATAGAACTTTATTTTATAATTAAGATACTCTTTGTGACCAAAGAAGAGCATACTCTGCCTAGAATTTTAGTGTTTACAAATACTTTGATTATTCCGACTTAGAGATAAACTTTTAATCTGCCCATTAGGACTGGCTTGAGCCAACCAAAGTCTTTTAAGCAGATACCTATTTCGCTAATATTCCAAGATCTTAGATGTCTTAGATCTTGAAATGATTAATGATTGTGGAATCACAAGGTAAAGATATTATAACACTGGAACGTGTTACATAACTGGAGTAGAAAACATTTAGGTTGAAAATATTATTTTTAATTTTTAAAAATTTATATATATACATATATATACATATATACACATGTTTAGTTTTGTTTGATGTTAGACAGTAGATGTTAAACTTATTTTTATTTTATTTATTAACTAGCAGCTGACCCAGCAAACGTTGTTTTGCTAAACTTACTGTCAGTGTGTGAGGATGAGGATGTGTTTTTTCGCACTTTTTTCACACTTTAAGGTGTCTGGCTGAGCTTTTGGCCTCCGGGAAATCAAATAATTTATATTTAAACTAACTTAAGAATAAGTTCTAAGATTGGTTATAAAAAATAAATATAATTATTAAAATTTACTTGAAATTAATCTTGTTATGAGCTTCTTTTTTTTAGTAGTTCCTTTTTCTTCTTAGTCTGAAAATTCTTTCATTTTTTATTTCTTCATAATTAATTCAAATTTTAAATTATATTGCAAGCAAAGTCATTCAAGTATAATATCAATGCTTTAGTGAAATTCTTGTCAATATTTTAAAGATAATCTGAAAAGCGGTAAATGTAATTTATATAATATTTTTATTCAATTAATTTTGACATTAAACTTACTAAAACACAAAAATATTATGCAAAAAAAAAACAAAATAATCGAAGTAACACTCACCTGTCAAATTGAGACAAAAATAAGTTAGGTTATGTGTTAAACACTATATTTTAATTAAATTAAGGAAAAGTAATTAAAGTTTTTAATATTTATTTCGTGGTAAACCTTCTTCAGATCAAAAAAAATTTTGTGGTAAATTTTCATTTAAATCTGTGCAGTAGTTTTGATGTCCATTGGCTACAAACACAAAACATTCGAGTTTTATATATATATAGATAAAATAATACTACTTTTATGTAAGTACTCAAAGTAGAACAATAAAATAATTTGTTCTAGATTTTTTTTTTTAAATTAATTTTAATTAATATTTAATAAATATTTTATTTATTTATGTTTTAACTGTATATTAATTTTTTTTTTGTAATATTCTGTTATTAATTTAATTTTTGAATTTTTCCACCTTACAATTTCACTGTCAAAAATCAGATCTATTATACACACTATTTTTTTATGTCTGATAAATTAAAGCTTAACAAAATCGTATATGCCCACAGTTTAAGCTGATATGAATTTTAATTATTTTTACACTTTTCTATAATTTTATCTTCATTCAAATTAGTTAAGTTTGAATTGAAAAACAAATATTTTTATTTTTATTAAAAAAAAAACTAAGGAAATCTAATTAACAATCAAAACTACAAAGGAATAAAGTTAATATTATTACAAAAAAAGCAAAAATTATTTGAATTGCATACAATACAAGGTGACCTGCAGTAAAAAACATTTTGAGATATTTAATAAAAATTAAAAATTTCGAGTACGTCAAATACAAAAGTCTATTTTAATTAAGTAAAAAATCAAATACAGCGAATACCATTCCAATTAAAATATAGAGGCGCTGTCACATGAACAGAATCTAACAATACCCGACTATAGGTAATACCTAACAAATCGGATCTGAAAGTTCATAACCATTAAACCAAAAGGGTCTAACTATTCAATTGTCTGGTACATTACTTGTAATGTCCGATATATCCTTTATAGAATCTTGAATATCAATAAGGGATGAGTCATAAATATTCAAATTTTCAAAGGATACTTATCTACTTATTATGCATACACCCCTTTCCGGGTGATGATAGGTTCTTTATTCATTTTTAAATATATTGCTATTGTCATTTAATGCCATTCTAAATGACAAAACCTCTCCTTATAAAATTTTAGTATTCAAAAATTTGCATCAGACAAACATAAAACAATCAATTGCATAAAAACTCAAAAAATCTTTAGCCATTAATAGCCCTCTAGCCATTAGACTTGCTCCATAGAATGCACTTAACGGACAAATTCAGACAACCCACACAAAATTGAATTTAAATATAGTAATGGAAATATGAGTAAAGGAGAAAAATAGAGTCAAAATAATGCATCAGCTGGTGTTTGTGTGTCTGATATGTGTGACCTTGAAATATTTTAAAAGTTGCATGGAGTGTCCTCATTCCATCAAATTGAAAATTGTTGGCAGACAGACAGATACATATGCCAATATATACATATATTTAAATATACTATACTATATATATATATAAATATAGAGTGTAAAAAAAAAACAGTCAGACAGACAGGTCAAATCCAGCCGGGGTAGAAGAAACTAACATGTTAGCAACAAGGGAGGAAATACAAAATGCACTCATTGAGGCAATATCAGCTAAACAAAATACAAAATTGCAGCAAATATATGCTCTAAATATATATATATATATATATATATATATAGAAGCTCTATTCTGGGTATTATCATGTTGATAATACCCAGAACTGGTACTGGAACTGAATGGTAGGTGTTAGAATTCAATATGGATAACTTGATGGCCAGACAACCAGAATATACCACAGCTGCAACTAAAGTGCATAATTTTGCATCAGTCATTCATGCACAAACCTAAAACGCAGACTCTTAAAATGAAGGAAATACTTGTCGTGTCCGACTAGACATTGTGTTCTTCCCCATTAAGGAGTCTGCCCTTATCCAATAAGATGATAAAGCCAAAAATATAGCGTTTTTTAATATTTTTTATCTTTTTTATACTTAATTTTTTTGTTCGCTCTCTTTCTCTCTCTTTCACATTTTTGCATATATATTAAATATTCAAAGAATTGTTGGGTAGTAAATTCGTATGCATTTGTGTCCCATTGTATGTTTTTTTTTTAGCAAGCCAGCCTTTTAAAAATTTTTAAACGAAATAACATGGATACAAATCAGTAGCCACCAGCTGGCAAAATTTAGTTTTAGAAATCTTTTTTAGTAATAAAACTAATAAGATAACAATAAAAATGAATGAACTAAACAAAAGATAAGATAGAAAGCTTCTGATTTTGGTGGCAAGTGTTTGTGGTTGGATGTTTTTCTGCATAAGTTCTTAGCCTGTGATTGGATTTCAATGTCAAATTTCTCATATGACAGACGCATTTTTTATTTTAAAAGATTGGTTTCCTTGTAATTTTTGTTTTGTATTTGTAACCGGTGCCCACCAGACGATGTCAAGGTTAATGACGATTAAATTTCCTACATTTGGATCTCATGCTTTCATCAAATTGACACGTGTAAGGTATCCCCCTCCAAAAAAAGGGTTCGTTGATTTATGTTATTTAGTTTTGGTAATTTGAAATAGTTTTATATGTAGTTATATGTATATATATATATATGTATCTAATTTGCTATAATTTAAGGAAATTGTGGAAAATTTCAAATTTCTAACAATTAGTAACAAGAAAATGCTCTAGTGTATCACATAAAAAAATAATAATTACGAAAAAAATGAGCTTTATTAGGCGAGCTTGTTTCATAACGTCTCTTTAGGCTATGGACACAGTTATAACAATTTTGAGTAAAGTTTTATCAAGCTATTTCATTCCAATCACTGACCTTTTATACTATTCAATGTATTCATATGAAAGTAGACACAATATAAAAAAAATAAGTAGCACAAAATTGAACATATTTAAAAGATAAAAGCGATTGATCCCATTTTGATGTAACTTATTGATATTCATCATTCAATCTGACTGCCCTCATTTTGATGGGGTTTTTGAAAATTTATTTTTTATGAGAAAAAAAACGGCAATAAGTTTGATTTTGAAAAATGCTATTTTTTATACACTTTTTTTTAACCTCATTTAAGTTATGACATTTTTGTGACCAAAACCTGGAAGGAAAAGTAGGTGTCTGACCGTACATATGGACTCACGTCTGGATATGTAAAACAAAAAATTAAAATTGATAATTAATCTGCAGGCTAGTCAATTTGGTAGGAACTAGGTTGAATCGTTTTTATAAAAAAAAAATAACAAAATAGTGGATTTGTTAAAAATAAATTTAAAAAATCGTCATCTTTTTTTTCGTAATGATTAAAAAAGTGTGAACTTACTCATTTCGTTTGCCAGCAAACAGAAAAACTACTATCAAAAGTTGTGAATGTGGTGGCAGCTCGTGCTCAATTCGCCAATTAGATTAAGTATCCTGTATTCCGGAAGCTTCCGATCACATCTTGAAATATAGTACCAGCTGGTTTTACCAAGGATCATGTTACCAGTATATCTAGTATTCAAAACAGGGAAGATAATAAATTAATTTTATATGGCTATAGGAGTATGGCCGACTTTTCATATGAATTCTTTAACAAAATAGCAGAAACTTTAATTCAAAATTGATAAAATTAATACTGTAATATTTACTTCATATAAAAATTAAATTTTGCTATCATGTATAGTTTCATATGTTTCGAATTAATATCAAATTTTTAAAAGAAGCGCAAAAATTAAATGCTATGGAATACTTTGAAAAACACCTTCCACACTCATTATACAAAACTAATTCCGTCAGGTTTATTGACTTACTGACCTAAGCTTTTAGATAAAATTTATGATAGCTAAAAACAGATCTTCTTAAGTGAAACTTTTAATCATTAATGAAGTAATTCACTTTGATATTCAACTCAATAATAGATAAATATTTAAGATCATTTTTTGTTTTTTTTTTTCTTTCCAAATAAAAAATTAATATTAAATGTCAATACTATAGTCAGGTCTATAGATATTTAATAGCTGAATTCAAGCTTGGTACATTAATGATGAATAAGTCTGCTCAGTAATCTCTGTTTATTAATAAAAAAGTTTTCCATGACAGCTTCTAATATTCTTTAGTCATTTTATGATAGGAAAAATTATAAATTGAGGTTAAGGCTATCTGGCGAAATCTTTGGGTTAAGTCTGGACGTAATTTCGACGTTGGACACACATTCAATATGTAAATTCTTTTTGTTGATTTTGGCGCCATAAAATGGCTTTTTTTTATTCATTTTGAATCTGAAGGGGTTTAAAAATTTTTAATGTTATTTTTTTTTGATTTTTTTTTTGTTTGTAGTAAATTTTTAAATTAATACAGTTTAAATGTTAGCTTAGCTCCAGTTCCACACTTCTACGTTTAAAGTCTTAGAAACTTATATTAATTTTAATCCTTTATAATTGTTCTTTGATTTTTCTATGTCTTGCTTTGCCATTTATAAAATATATACTAAAGTTCTTAATTAACGTCGTTTAAAACTAAGTTAGGATTTGAACCTGGTTTACATATTTACAGACCTAAAAAATTAACCAACAGCTTAACAAATAATTTTGCAAACGATAAAATATGTAAAAATGCAGAATAGATGATAGTGTTTAAAACGAAAATACTGAAATTTTGGACTGACAATTATAAATCGTTAAATTTTGCAAATTTTAACTAAATAAAGTGCTTATATCCAGCGTTTAGTAATACAAAGGAGTTATTGATAGACGTTCCATTTAATATCTGATGGAGCTATAAAATCTTAATTTATGTACCTACTGTCCGAGTGCTGTGCTGAAACAAGGAAACCCCTAAAAATGAATTACAAGTAATAATGAATATTAAGGACTTATGCTAGTCTTATTAATTGATTTTTAATTACATTTTGTATTTATTACAGGGAGAAATAGTCATACAGGAAACACATTGCATTAAGCCTACTAATACTTATGTAAAACTTCATATTTTTGTACTAAATGAAATTTACTCTCCTTTCCCAAGTCTTATGAATTTTATGAAATATTCAGATAATTTTAACCATACGAAAACTAAATACTAGGATTAAATCAGTGAGCTGCGTGTGACATCTTTGAAGTTTGTATTCAGTGGTCAAATTATAGATTTGAATCTTTAGGAGCTCTTTTAAGAGCTATTTGAGCTCCTGACTCCTTTCCTCTATTACTTTATCATTTCTTCTTAATCAGGTGGCAAGAAATCGCTTTACTCTGGTTTAGCAAATTCAGTAGTGGTGGTAACCACGAAGGGCAACCATCAGATATTTTTTAAATTCCGGAAGAAATCTTGAATTAAGGTTTTCAGCCAATACTTTCAAATCATTTTTACAGCTTTTCTATGGTCAAAAAGTTAAATAAAATCATATTAAGTGGAAACAAGGTAAATATTTAAATTTGTTGCTAAATTTCGACAAAAGAAAAGTCACAATTTTGATGAAATTTGGATATCAATTTTACAGCTGAAATTCAATTCCGAGTTCTTGCGGATGAGGCTCAGATTATGCTCCTCCTAAAGTTTTGGTAAATTAAAGATTTCCATTATTTTTGAATTTTATGACCTTTTATAAATCAAATTAAAATTTATAAAACTTTTTATATCCCTTATTTTATATTTTACCCTTTACTAATATTTTATAAAATATTTATAAAAATTCATTCGTAAAAATTTGGAGTATATTTTGTCAACAAAATAAAATTAAAACAAAAAAAAAACATAACAAGAACAAAAATTATAATTGAAGCAGACCACGCCACTTTTGATAAGAGATTATTTGTCAACAAAATTCCGTTTAACTGTCTGCGGTTTTGTTTGAGATATGATGGGCTGGCAAGGCCATCTTCGGGTTATCTAAGGCAGACGTCAGAAAATTGGTACCGTAGCCTACACGTTTTTTTATTTTTTCATGGGAAATAAAAAGTTTAAGTAATAAATGATAAGAATAAGGACTGTCTGGCTCTTATCAATAGTCATTCTGATGAGGTTGCGCATTACAAGAATTCTAATAATACACGTGGTTTATATTTTATCGAATTGGTCAAATATAATTATCTATTATAATAATAATAATATTATAAATAATCATAAAATAATTTCTAAACTGAATGCTATGAAAAATTTAAAAAAAATTATATCAGCTGATTAAGTCTAAAAAAAGAAAAACTTCAAGAGCTTGAACTAATGTTATATTAAAGATTTTTTTTTGAGTTTATAATTTGGACCACTGACCTTAGTTCCGCAGAATATCATGTAGTTGAGAGATTACAGTAAAAGAGGTCACTGGTTTATTATCGTTAATTTAATTTGTTTATGCGATCCTTTTGAGACTTAATGTGGTATAATTTAATTCGTTTAGTAACAATATCTGAGACATTTACTAATGTTTAAGTGGTTTGTTTTGCTTGAAAAATTGAAAAATGAATTTTATAAATGTAATCAACCCCGAGAATTAATACGAGAGAAAAAACAAATTAATCTAAGGCTGAATTAATCTAAAAATATACAGATTGATATATGAATGATTTGACTAAAGATTAAGTGCTACAAAAATTATTTCTCTTTAGGATAATTGTATGTAAATGTATAACTATAATTTGTCAAACTATAAAAAAGGTAGTATTGTGAATATGTTTGAAATTCAAAGTGTAGACGCAGCACACTTGAATTAAGGCGAAAACAAATGAAAGGAAAATTATCTCATAGTATTTAATATGTAACTAAAAATCAATCTGTCAAATTAGTTAAATTTTTCTTTTAGACTTTAATTGAACCAACAAAATTAAATCTTGAAGATAATTCATTGCTTGGATTATATATTATTAAATCAAATTTTATAAAATTTTTACAGTTATTAAATCAAAAATAAAGTGAGTTAGATCAAAGATCAATTTAAAGATCCCTTTATAAGCAGGTGTTCAAGATTTAGTTTAAATACCACCAGAATCTAATTTAAAAAGTAAAATCTAATTTATAAAAGCAAAAATAGCAGGAAGTATGTAGCCATTTTTCGAAATTGCAAAAAATCCATAACAAGCTGGATCCTTGAACAGCTTTATTTATACCACACGTATTTTGACAATCACTTCAGAAATTTCGTTTTCGCTGAAGGGTATCAGTCTTTCTCTTATTAAAAGTGATGGATCAGCCTTCCAATCCTACTTCTTTTCTACTCACTATTTAACATAAGAACTTGAATTGAGGGAAGGCCGCAATAGATAGACATTTTAAAATTAGTGAGCCTTGAATGTATTTAGCATTCGACTGCTTACGCAATTATATGCATATTCATATTATGCCTAGGAATCACAAGCGCTTAGCGTATTGGACGACTTATCATAGTAAAAATGGAAAGTTTTCCTAAATACCAATTGGAGTGGACTCACTAGCATATTACTGTTTTCATTGATAGAAAACAAAATGCCAATTCCTTTGATCTTCTTCGAAAAACCGACAAGCTATATACTAATTCAGTGGAGACCAATGGACTCATTAGCATTTAGTGCTAAATTTTGTTCCACTAAGGGCTAGTAAGTCTTAGGCTGCCCATAGAGTGCCGGCTTACAGCCGAGCTGACGCCGATTCCGATACCGAAGATTATAAAGTCGTTATGGGTAAATCAATACGAATATGCTCAAAGTATTCAGAGTGCAAGCCTACCAATCACAATTAGAATCAGTGTCAGCTCGGTTGTAAGCTCGGCTGTAAGCCGGCACTCTGTGGGCAGCCTTAGGCATTAGGGGCCTATGCACTATTAAAATAGTTAACAAAAGTGTACCATCAATTCTTATGAAATGCTTGTATCGTTTGTATCCAGGTGTTCCAAGTAAAAAATATTAGAATAAATAAATATCTAGCTCTTTTTAAACTATATATGTCCTTTTTACTTATCTCCTATGACGTTGTTTATTTTGAAAATACTTCGTACTTTTATTGTGTTCGAACTGTCAAAAAATGCTTCTTCGATAACTCGCAGTGACCAATTTGATATTTAAGTCCTTATTGCTCACGTATCTGTAGGCGTTAGTTACCATGTGGAGAAGTTTATTTTGACTTCGGGGGGTAATATTTTGATTCGATTGCTTTATACATCCCCATAACTGGATTTTGTAAATCCAAATTGGTTTGATGCTGGACAAATAAATCAATCTTTTACAATGCAGAATAAGTTGGGAATAGTGTTCTATTAACCAATGCATGTGATTTGGTTTAAGTTTTATTAGTTTTGCTTTTTGTTTGGGAATACAATTTTGATGCTTCTTTAGTATTAATGCCACACCATTTTGACAACCATTTTTTCAAGCCCATGCTCAACTTCTGAAAATAGGAAGCTCTATTATCATGATATATATATATATATATATATATATATAACGAGCCATGCACTACAAAAATTGTTGACAAAATAGTGTAGCTTCGGTAATAAAATCGCTTAAAAATGGTGCTCGAAAACTATAAGCGTTTAAAGTGTTAATTTTATAATTTTTTTTCTATGTAGTTTTTCTTTTAGTTCTGCTATGAAATACAGAATGTTTTTTCATTTTAAGCCGTCCACGCTCTAGACTAAACGTTTCATTCTTATTAGTCTCCTTTATGATAAATAAAATTAATTTTGGTATAATACTGTATTTTTAAGGGTCAGTTATCGAAACTATTGCTAGGTTCGTGAGCTTTGGCAATCTAAAAAGCATATGGTCTGCTAATATTCAAACTTGTTTTTTTTTTTTTAATATTTTCAAAGTTAAGTAAAATGTAGGATATTATTAATTGATGAAAAACAATTGTTGAATATTTTATTCTAATTTTCAATTTTCGCACCTGGAATGAAAATTTTGATGAAAAAGGAGAACATACTCGTTTGTTTTTTATACATCTCTTAGAATGTTACGGTATCAGCATTTCCAATCTTTACTTGTAGTTGTATGTATTTATTCCATTCTAGCTTTAATTTTGTCCTCGAAATAATTTAATTTTGTGAATATAGTGAATACATATGTAGCTCGTCGCTCTATTAAAATAGTTACAAAACGATGCATTGTCTTCAAAAAGCCACACATTTCTTTAGTCCTATAAAACTTCTTTTAGAAGCAACAATAATACCATACGATAAATTTTTCTTTCTTACTTAACAAAGCCAATGAACAGAATATCATAAGCATTACGAAAATACAGAAGTCTCACGATTTATTGAGTAATATGTTAAAATAGAATAATCAGACACTGAGGTAAGCATAAATAAAAAAATATTTAAGTATAACATCGATCAGTTAACATTCCCTTTCCACATCGCAATTTCTTATTTAACAAGTTTTCTACATCTTTGAAGCTGTCCTCTTTAATAAAATTCCATTTTTGGTCATAAGCCCATGTTGTAATCTAAAATGAATAATTGAATTGAACATCACAAAACTCAATTTTGCATAAAATAATAAACTCACGTACACAATTTTCAAATGGTTATTCCTATAACCAAAAATATAATTTATCATGAATTTTCGGGACATTTCACAACTGATACCCACCATGAAATATCATCCAAAAGATAGGACCACGTATTATGCTACCAGCATATGCTGTTAAAAGTTTGAATCATGATGACTATGTTTAGCTATATATACATATATATATATATATATATATATATATATATATATATATGTTTAAATATATGGAATAGCATACACCCAACATGGAGGGGTAATTAGATTCCAGTAAAGTCATCAAAGTGATGTGTAAAAAGGTTTTCCGTCTGGATTGTTCTGATATGGGGTTTATTGAACGGTCATAATAGAGAAAGGGTTGTCATCACTAGTAATGATGCCCGAAGCTCAAGTACTGTTGATCATTATCTAATCCCATTACAGTTCAATGTAATGCGAATATCTTTTTGATAGACACTTTCTATATTCTCTTATAGCTAAATAAAATGCCTTAGGGAAGGATATTGGGGTAATTGATTTAGATATTCAAGGATATATTGCAATCCAATAATGTTGGTAGAATCTTTTTGTCTGTAACTAAACTTTAGAAGATGAACAACTATATATTCGCTTATAAGTGCATCCTTTATACCATTGAAATATAAAAGGATTCAATAATGCACAATATTATTTCGATAAAGACTGGTAATAAAATACAGGTTCTATTCATTTCCCTGGGTAATAATCTGGAAAATTTATTTGTGAAGCTTACTGTATCCCTTTCAATTGATATCAGAATTTTTATTTGTAACTTACTTAATTATTTTGAGCACGGTTCACTTCTTTCAAACATTTTTTAATTGTTTTTGTAACAAATGGAATTGTTGGCTTCACATGAAGTTTTTTAGATGAGGAGTACTAAAACTGTTGGCTGTTAATCCTTTAGGGAATAAAACATTCAAGTATTTCTTAAAACAAACATATTTATTGATAAATTAAAAAATATAAAATTTTTCTTTAAGAAGTATCAGGATTTAGGAAAATAGTAGAATGAAATAGTATTATTTATAAAAGGCAAGCTAATAATTTTTATGAAAGCAATTATTTATACACAAATCTAAAAGTTTATGCCAGCAACTGGCATAGTGATAATTTTATGGTATTAGAAAAACGCTTTTACAGTGCACAAGTTTAGTTACAGATACATATAAAAAAACAAAATATTAGCCGTCAATATCTATAAAACTATAGTAAAATGGTGATTTCTCGAAATTAGAGCTAACTTTTTTACATATTTTAGTCTCTATATAGTTGTTATGTTGCTTTTCCGTACCTTCCATCTAGTAATATCTCTCATTTTCCAGTTGCCACTTTCATATTTAAGCAAGGAAGGCAACAGATAAGTGGATAATTTTGAATATTTAGACCATACAGCAGCGTCGATAGCTTTTTGCGATGATGGGGGGAGATATGATGGCGACCACTTAAGTTGAAAAATAACTTTCGAATTTTCAAATTGTCTTCGAGAAACAAAAATAATTTGGAAAATATATAATATATCTTTTAAAACTTTTCGAATTTCAGCTATTAAAAAAGCTATATTAGCTTTTTTACTTTGATTATTACTAAGCCATTATAAGCCATGGGGGGGATTGGGACCATAACACTGAAAAAAAAAAACAAAAGTAAATCATCGTGAGATATTTCATTGATTTAGCTCATTTGATGATTTTGGCCACATTTACAACCTTAAACTTTTCGAAAATGGTCTACTTCTTTATTACATTTTGAAGAATTTTGGATTTTCATTTCGATTTCAATGTTATGGTAAAATTGAACAATTTTTAAAATAAATATAATCAACCTCCAACTTCTTAAATTCTTAACTTCTTCCCTCTTTCAAGTGTTTTTCTTTACAAAAATATCTACTTTATTTAACTATGAAGTTATTTCTCAAAATTTGACTGCCAGTTCCTTTTCATTATAAAATTAAATTTGTAAAAATTTTCTAACCGTCAAATTCAGTATTCTCTGAATAAATAATATTATTAAAGAAAAATGAAAAAATAAAAAACTTTATTATAAAATTAAATTCAGCTTTCATTTTGCAATCAACTCAACTGAAAGGATAATTTGAGCAAATGCATTGCATAAACATTAAACAGAAAATTATTTACAGGATACTAAAGAAAGAACCAGTCGGACCAGTTAAGGTTCTGTCAGAAGACAGACAGTATCGAATCTTGATTGTCCAGAGTAATGACTTGGCTTACCCGCTTTCTTTTTTTGTTTTTTGTTTGCGGCTAAGCGTGCATGAGTTTTTTCTGCCACAAAGTATAGTTACAATTGCACCTTGCATCCAGTTTGAGTACATTTTATTTTGTATTTTATCTTTTCATTTTTATTTATTTTAGAAATGTTTTCCTTTATATTTTTTTGGTTGTTGTTGTTATTGTTACTATCATTTTTGTTTTTTTCTAATTTGCCATAACAGGCTTTTTGGTTTATTTTATAGAAAATTTCATTTAATATTTGTTATTTTTGTTGTTTTAATTTAAAATCAATTCCCTGTAGAACTAGATTTGAGCACAGACTCAAAAACATGTTTTGTATTTTTCCTGTCTGGATTTACGATATTTTTATTAAAAATAAAAAAAAAACAAACAGAAGAAAAACAAAGCAAAAATCTCTAAGAAAGGCAGCAGGTGCAAAAAAATACTTTAGCTATAGCTTTTGCTATACCGCAAATATTATGTTAATGAATACATTAAAAAGAAAATGGAAAATTTTTAAACTGGGAAGAAATGAATCATTGAAATTATTTTTGTTATTTTATTAGTGCCAATCGATTGGTCAGTATTAATGGTCTCCTCAGTTAAATTATTTAAACTTCCGCGTTGATTTCTTTGGATGGTAGAACAAGAGATTAATAGCGTTTTCTTATTTAATAGTTTTTGTCTGTTCCATTATTCTAAGAATTTCTTCTTTTTAGTTTTCATCTCTCTTAGGGGTTTTTTCTTTTTTTTTTTTGTGATACAACATAAGCAAAATTCTAGATTTATGTCGTGATAAAGCTAAGACGAGCCTTTTTTTGTATGTTTTTAGAAAAAAACAAAGACATTTCTCCGTCTAACTTGACTTTGAAAGATGGTGTGATGATTCTCATTATAAGTTCACCCAACACGATATATCATTAATATTTATATTTTCTTTATTTTATTTCTAATTTTTTGTTTTGTAGGAGCATTTTAATTGTGTCTTAAGAAATAATATTTACAAAGATATCGTAATATCGTAGTATTTAATTTACTTATGCTTAAATTATCCTTCACTACTAGAATAGTAAATTAGTTTATGTGGGATAAAAAAAAAGATTCATTACAACCGTAGACATTTTAAAATCCCGTATATTCTAATACAGTGTATTAGACGCCTGTCTGGAAAGGCTTCAAAAAGAGTTTAAATTCAAGTGAAAATTTATTTTTGATCATTTCTGTGTATATATAATATAGACAAAGTGATTTTATATCTCTTTTCTATTTTAAAAACTATTCCAAAAGTTAAAAAAGTTCAGATTTATTTGAAAGATCGTTTTTGAGTACATTTACAAATTGAATATCGTAACAAGGAGAGAAATTGATATCATATGACTTGCAAAGTTTGAGCTACCTAATGAATAGTTTAGTTTCAGACATTTTTAATGTTTAGTCTTGTTTGTGTTGTTAGTGGAATTAGATGTAAGTGTTGAATTAAAAGTGAAATAAATTTTCCCGTAAAAATTTCACTTAAAAAGTAGTAATAAATTAACTAACAGTTCAGTTGAAAAATTTGTATCGTTTCTATGAGAGTGCACAATTAGAATTAAATACATATCAGTTTTAGTTAGAGTCAACCCTGTGTATAAATTTGACAGGTATCAGACTATTAGTTTGTGAGATAAAGCATTTTGAGTGAAGCAACTTTTGTTATTTTGAAAAAAATAGATAAATAGGAATTTAGTATGTTAATGAAACACTATTTTTTGATGAAAAAAATTTCTGTTGATACTAAAAAAGTGCCTTGATGAGTGTTATTCGGACTCTACGCCAAGCGAAGCAACAATTCGTAAGTAGTTTGCTGAATTCTGTACAGGCCATATGAGCACCGAAGACGATGAACGCAGTGGACGTCCAAAAGAGTCTGATACCGACGAAAAAATTAAAAAAAAGTAATTATAAACGACCGAAAAGTTAAGTTGATCGAAATAGCCGACATTATAAAGGTATCATCTGATCGTGTACATCATATAAAATTCACGAATATTTGGGCATGCGAAAACTTTGTACAAAGTGAGTGCCACGTGTGCTCACAGACGACCAGAAAGATCACTGCGTTGATGATGCAGAGCAGTGTTTGAAGCTGCTTAAGTGTAATAAATCCTATTTTTGTGGCGATATGTGACAATGGGTTAAACACGGCTCCATAATTTTACTCTGGAGTCAAATCGACAGTCAGCTAAGTGGACTGCATACGATAAACCAAATCCAAAGCGAGGAAAAACGTAATGCATGGGAGCGCATGGAATAATCTAAATCGACTATTTCGAAAAAGGAAAAAACATCAACAGCAACTATTGTGTAGCGCTATTGGAGCGTTTGAATTACGAAATTGCGGAGAAACGGCCACATTTGAAGCAGAAGAAAGACCTGTTTCATGAAAACAATTCACCATGTCACAAATCAATGAAAACGATAGCAAAATTACATGAATTAGGCTTCGAATTGCTTCCGCAATTACCATATTCTCCAGATTTGGTCCCCAGCAACTATTTTCTGTTCAAAAACTTTAAAAGAATGCTGAAGGGAAAGAAATTTAACGCCGATAAAGAAGTCATCGCCGAGGCTGAGGACTATTTTGCAGCTAAAGACAAATTGTACTACAAAAATCGTGTCGAAAAGTAGGAAGATCGCTATAATCGGTGTATCGCCCTCGAAGGCAACTATATTGAATATTAAAAACGAATTTTGACAAAAAAATTTGTTTTTCTCAAAAACGATGTTTTGTTATGTTAAGATTGTACTAAGTATGTCTCAAAAAAAAACATTAATATAAAAAATCAAAGAATCAAAATTAAATACAATAATTTATCCTCAATGAAGTGAATTCGGAATAAATGGCTTTCTTCTATTAATTTCAACTAATTCAAAGAAACTAATTAACTATTTTGACTTTTTTTCTTTGATTTTCATAAATTCACAAAGTCACAGGGCTCTAAGCGATTAACTTACAGTGTCCTGAATTTTAGAAGACTAAAATTTTAATTTTTGTCAAAAAAAACGTTTGCTTGGAAATTTTTTCATAATAGCAATCTTTTATGGAATTATCTTTTGAATTAAGGATAGCAAAAAAAGAAAACGTTTATAAAAAAATGATATAAAATTTCTGATATTTCATGCATGTAACTAATATAAATTATTATATTTTATCATTGGCCAATACTGCTACATTTTTAAGGTTAAAGTAATTTTTTGCTTAACTTTAGATTACTATATTGAAAAGCGTTTGCCCCATCAATCAGATAATGTTATGGCTAATATTTCTAGCACCAAACTAAGCAGTCGTCTAACTTTAAATATTGAAATTCTATTTTGTTACTTTGTAGCAGTTATTTGCCTTTATCAGACCGCTAGCTGCCAATTAGTTTTAGAGGTTCGACACGAAAGTAGTTTCTAAATGGACAGCTTTAGTGTGACCTAACTCTATATATATATGATATTAGTATGTATATAAGTTTCAATAAAGTATAATGCCCTTTTGGAGGCACGTGTCACTTAAAAATATTCACATCTTCTCCAAGAAATCTAATTTCATATTTTAAACTTTTAAGCGAAATAAACTTGTCTTAAGATTCCTAGAAATTATTGTTATTTATTACTTTAAAAATGTTTCTAGATTGTGTTATTTTTTTATTATTATTGCAATATTTTAAAACTATTACACAAAATATAAGCCCCACCAATTTAACCAAAAAAGAAGAAATTGTAGTAAATAAATGAGAACAATGAGACTTAAAGAAACTTAAATAAAAACAAGAGATTGCCTACTTTTAAAAATATAAAAACAATTTCACAAAACAAAAGAAAAAATAAGCTTGTTAACTACAAAAAGGATATGCTACTAAAAAAAATTTGTTAATACTTTTTTCCTGCATAATTTTCCAAATTTACTATTGCGGATCCTATAACTCATTCATGTCCCAGACATAAAATCATCATCTCTTTTGGAAGAGTTTTTGTAGTCAGTTAGCATCCCTTTTACCAGAGCACAAAAACAAAACGAATTAAACTAAAATAACAAAAAACACGAAAATAAAGCCCACAGAAGGTGTTCGTGCATTTTGAATAAATGTAGGACTCTCTGATATAAAATTTCGTACTCAAGAAAGTTCATTTAACACGAATTTTATAGAATAAATCATTTTTGTTTGTGCAAAAGATGAAGGAACTCATAAAAAGTTTATCATGAAACTTAGTGCAAGTTTTGGCCAAGAAAAAAAAAATATATATGAAAATAGAAGAAAATCGCTTAGCGACGTTTTAAGATCTGTGCCAAGATACAAAAAAAACTTTCTTGCTAGCGTGTCTTCTATTCCAAAGGATATTCGTTTCACTCTTAACTTATTTTTATTCTTTAGAATTTTTATTTTTTCAATAGTTTTTCAACTTTTATACTTTTTCTTCTTCCGGTATTATTATTCTTAACTATAGCACCCTCTGGTAGCAGTCAACCGAATAACAAAGCCCCAGCTATGAGCCAAGAACTGAATTATTTGGTTGAAAGTTAGAATTGTTGGCTGAGACTGCTCCAAGCTATATAAAGTCTTGATGAAAAAGGATGGTAAAAAATCACGCAAAAATACATCATTGAGTTGCTGAATCCTTTTATTCATTTAAATATATATATAGATATATATAGATATTGTAGTGTATAGATATGGTATATGCTTAGCCAGAGTAGGGAAAGCACGTGAAATATTTCAGGAAAAGCCGGCCATAAATAATTTTTCTTCGACCTAACAATAATTTATCATAAAATTTCAGGAAGAGAAAACCTTTGCCCCAACATTTTGGATTAAGAACAAGAAATAGATGCTATAACAGCTGATTGCTTAGTAATGGATTATTATACTTAAGCAGCATTCCTTGAATAAAGTATAATTTTGTTTTTATTGTAGACGAAAGACTTTTTTGTTATGCTTATAAGGTTAAGTATAATTTTCTTTTGATTCTGAAAACGGACAACACAAATATTCTTACCTAGTACTTTGCAAATGTTTCGCAAATACAAAATATACCAATCAAGAAACAAAGAAAAAAACTTACAGAAGTGTAGGGACAAAATATGTGCCTTTCCAGTAGTATGCTAAGTTTTCTTTGTTTGTTTTACTTACTGGGAAAATTTTCGAGCCAACAGATAACAAAAATGAATTATTTTCTTAATTTCGCAGATTTAACAAAATATTTTTGTTTCCTTTGTTAAAATAATTGAATATCTTTTTTGCAAGTCTCAGTTATAATTTTTTGATGTTTTGAATACTTCTTTCCAATTCTTTAATTTGCTAGTAATAAGATTATATAAGAAAAAAAGTGAAAAAAATTGATTACACTAAATTTTGAAAATATCGTGTTGTCATTTTCAGTTTTTTGAATTAATATGAAATTCATAAAAAGACTGTCTCAAAAGTAACTAAGTCAGCCGGAAAGGTAATAGAGCTTATTCAGTTGTTTTGTAATAAAATTATTTTGTGTTAAAAGTTAAATTAAAAATTGAATTACGTAAAAAAAAAACGAGCATAAAACCTGAGGGTTTTTAAATATTTATATTATTATATTTTTGTTATGAAAGAGAATTCAACTTATTCAAACATAAAATTTGATTTTAAAATGTTAAACTCATTTTGTTTCTTGAGATTTCTGAATTTCGAATGTCGTAAAGATAATAATTATTGTCTTCAATGTAAGTTAGCTAAGAAGCGTTCGCATTAGCAATTCACTGACTTATTCCTTCGATCCGTTTTGTGCAGTTTATATGAATACTGTATATTTAGGAGAAAAGTTGTTGCTGCTCGTTTTCTAGCAATTTATTTTAAATAAAAAGCATCTAATTAAGTTTTAAGTCCTCAATATAAATTTTTAGCATAATAATTTAGTATTTAAAATTAATTAAAGTGCTATATTAACCTTTAGGTCAGTCTTTTGGTAATCCTTAAAAAATGAGTCCAGTCGTAATTTAAAAAATCAGGATTAATAGTATTTGCTATTTTTGTTAAATTCCTAAAGCAAATTAAATACAACATTTACTGTTAGAGAAGCAAATATTTTATTATTCAAAGAATAAATTTATTAATATTAAAATAAAAAATTCAGTTTTCTGAATTTCGAAATTTTTTTAGATACTTAATTTAAGGGTGGCATACGAGTGTTCTTCATATTTAAAACTTTTTGTTAGCAGTTTTGCTGTTTTCTGGTGTATGAGGATCCATGAGTCCTAACTTTAGCTACATATGTGCAAAACGAGGCATTGAGGTTTGTGTAAAGTTTTAGTAGTGAAGCTGTCAAAAAAATTGGATTGTATAAGTAAATCTACCCGAAAATCCAATTCAACATAGGATTCTTTTTAACTTTGAAAAGTGGTTACAGAACAAAGCAGAAGGACTTTTTAAAGCCCCTACTTGTACTTTTAAATAGTTGTAAATATAAAGAGTATTTGTAAGTCTATTAAGACGGAACTAGGATCGCCCAGTTGTTGAAAATTTCAACAATACATCGAAAAAAGCTTTGCTTTGTTTTTATATAGTCGTTGCTTTTTCTCCCATACATTTTATATGGGAAAAAGCATTCAATACACATCACTTATTTGCGAGCGACATGTGTTGAATTTTGAAATAATTTCCGCACATCTTGGCAACGTCGGCTTTCGAATGAAACTGGCTTGAGTAAAATTGGTTCAGTAGAATACCTTTAAAAGTGAGTACAAAAAAACGCCTTGCGTATCATATAATATAAAAATGAATCGCTGAATATGTTGCTAAGCGTAAAACTCGAGAGCAGCTGAACCAATTTTAATGAAACGAAGCCATCATTTTAAACGGCAAATTTCGAGGTGGAAATATATTACTACCACGGATCCCTACTATACCCACAGATGTGCCAATTCAGTTTAAACGTTTTCAATTGCCAATAAGATTGACATTTGCGATGACTATCAATAAGTCTCAAGGCCAAACGATGTCTGTTTGTGGCTTAGATTTGATCACGCCATGTTTTTCACATGGAAAATTATAAGTGGCATGCTTTCGAGTGGGCAAACCATCCAGTTTGTTTGTGCTAGCTTAATATGCGATAACATTAAATATTGTACACTCTATTGCGATAAGGGATATTGTTTTTTATTTAAATTATTATAATTAGTAATATATATAATTTAAAAAATAAATTACAAGTATTGTGTTATTTTTATATTCCATCATCGTTCACAGCGCCCCATGCCTCTTTCACTCATATATACCACACCCTCACACACTAACAATAAGTTAGTCATTTTTTCTACTAAAATAATCCTAGGAATAATTTAAATTTGGCAAAACAACGTTTTCTGGGTCAGCTAGTTAATATATAAATAATTAACTTACCGGCTTTATGTTCACATTAAGAAAGGATAAAACTGTAGGTAAATTGAACTTTCTTGTAAGATGCTGCCTTGTTTGCATTGGGCATTCAGTCAATTATTAGAAATTTCTTATATTACAAACTTATTTAAAAAAAAATCCTGTTCGAAGAGAGATTCGAAAATTTCGAAATTAAAAAATTTATTCTTTTTGCTCTTAATCTCGATTATTAATGTGTTTTTTTATTCTATTTGTTTTTAAATTTCTAGGTAGTTTATATAAATTAGTGTTATTTAATATTTTTAAGTTTTTTTTAATTAAATATAGTTTTACCCTTTTTTTACACACAAAAATGTTCACAAAATTATTAGATTTAATTGATTTAGTTGAGAAAATCAATTCAAATATTCTCCAATCATTTGGTATTAATACAATGTTAAATTATGTTAAATTGGACTCAATGTTAAACGTGTTGATTGTTGTTGATGCTTTCATACACTTATGGCTAGAAAATGATAACAATGTTGAGTTAGTTTACTAAAACAGCAATATAACAAACAAAACTTTAATTATAAACAAAAGTTTGAATTTTTGAATTTCATTGAATATTTTAAACAAATTAAATAAAAAAAGAGAAGTATTCCATTCTAATTTTATCCTTAAAAAAATAAAAAAATAGTATATAATTTACTATAAATGATAATAGGCTATAAACAGGACGAAAATTTCATACAAAAGAAGATTTTTGCATAAGTGAACTAGTAAAAAATAGTTACAACGAAGTCCAACTTCAAAGTTAAAGGAGTAAATAGAATTTTATTCATTGTAAACAGGAGCTTGCTATACTTTTTGTTTTATTTATAATAAATGCTTTCTGTACCTTATCTATTAGGCTTTTAATGATGTTCTATTTTTATAGGTTCTTTCTAATATTTTCCATGATTTCAAAGAAAACATTCTGCTAATTTAGCTGCATTTAGCTGATTTTAGTTGCAATCAAAGAAGATAAAAACAAAGTTGAGTACCCATAATAATATTTGTTTCTCCACCTCATCACAGACAGCTCTCTATACTACTTAATGGCACAAACTAATCAATAAAAAAACTTGACAAATCCAGAATTTTGATTGAGAAATTCCAACTTGACAGACTGTTAAACAATATTTTTAAGATTGAAAAATTACTTTTAACTAGTCCTTAGATAAAATTAAAGTTAAAAGCATTGAGTTCTGATCAGATGTCAAGATTTGAGCTCTAATTGTATAAATTGTGAATCATAAAAATACTCTGGGTATTGAACTTAGAACCATTATTAGCTAGAGATTATATAACTCAATTAAACACCTACTAAAAATTAAGTGTGAATCAATTGAAAATACTGAAATAAATTTAAAAAAAAAAAAAACAAAACGTACTTAAGTAGATTGACTAATGTCAACAAAAGCAATGTTATTTCTTTTTCTTTTTTAAATGACCTCTAGAAATTTAGTTACTTTGCCAAATCTAATTTATTTTTGATGTCAGTATTTTTACGGCTCATCAATGCTGGCTTCTTTTGGTATCAACTATGTCTTCCCTGTAGCTAATTATCACAGCAGGTATAGAGAGTTTTAAACATCTAGACAAAAAGTAGACCAATATTTTCCCTATGTGTTGTTGCTATTGTTGTTTTTATTAGTAACATTAAGTATACAAAAATCATTTTCTTAAGCCAAAAATAATCCTATTTTTAGGATTGTCGGTGTGTCTTGCTAGAAGGCGACAAGTTGGCTGTTTAACTATAGATGCCGGCATATCTACTAAATTTAGAATATTCTTTCTGGGGATCTGTATTTTGTTATGTTTTCGATAAGATTTTTGTTTTTTGAGGACATGTTGTTAAATTAAGTAGAAAGTAATTACATTGGAATTTTTCCGGCCACTGTTTTTGGCACAATTTTCAAAGGTAAAATTTTAATTTTATTTGAAATATATTGGGAATATATACAGGTGGTCTTTATTTTAAAATTAAATTAAACTTTTGAAAATTAAAATTATTGACTCACAGATTGAATATATTTTTTATATAATTTTGAAGGGATGTTAAATCTAAAAATTATTTTTGTTAACTCTTAAAATAATTTAATATTTTACTTGACAGCAAATTATTTTCACCTCAAAATAAATGCAAATTTAAACAAATATATTTTTTGTAAAATACTTAAAAATAAGGTAGCAGTCTTGGGCTAAATACTTAAAGTCTTGAAGAGAAAGATAAGAGTCTTAACGTGTATCAGAATTTAAGCATGTTTCCTAAACGTAAAATTGCTTTAAAGTAAAAGATTAACAATTGTATATTCCATTTTTATTTCAGGAATTAATTATTGATCTGGTAAAGCATTTTGAAGAGTCTTCTCTTTTTGAGCCCTCATGGGTCTCAGGAGGCAGTAAGGGGCTAAGAGGAAATTAGGGAGTTGTGAGGCAATCTTGAACAGCAAAAAAGAGCATTTACATCCTTAAAATCAACTTGAAATCAGCGTGCAACTGAAGTCCTAAATTTCTCACAATGTAAAGACAGAAAAGTCTTGTTACCAATTAAAAACCTTATTTTAAAAAATATCTTTCACTAGCTAGGAGCTTTTTTTTATAACAAGATTTCAAATAATTTCTTTTGCGTAAAGCCTTATTGTTAGAAATCCATTTTAGTAGAATTATTATTTTGTCTCTTGAATTAAAATTAAATTACTCATCGACAAATATTTCGTAGCTATTTCGCCAAATACTCAACTAGCAGTGGAAGGGGTTGAGTTTTTTACTAAAATTTCTGACCGATTTTGCACTGTCATCCAAACAATTTACGATTTCTTAATTTAAATTTCAACAGCTTCCATGATATGTTCTAATACCGTCTATTGCCAATGTAAAAGCGTTTTTTTCTTGTACTAAAGGCTATTACATTATAAAAGCTTCAATGGAGATAGGCTATTAGCAAAATTTGAAGCAAATAGCTTGTTTTTCAATCATCCGAGTCTACAGAACAAAGAGTAAAGTTAGTAAAAGTCTATAAAAAATGACAAAATGAGCATCTTTCATTTTTTATGGTTTACTTTTTATTTAAATGTTCTTGATATAATTCAATTAAGGCCCAACTTCTCTTTTCATTCTTTGCGATAAGTTCTATAACTAACTTGTTATATCTTTGTATCTTTTTTCTCTGGATATAAATGAAAGCATTTGTTCCCAATATCCATTCATACTTTAACTCTTTCAATTATGAACCGTAGTTCAAAGTAGTTTTTTCTATTTCTTCTATATAATTATTTCGTGTAACGTTTAATGTGAATTTTATTAACCATAATGAAATTTAGAAAAATTTAGCTGATGAATTTTTACATTATTTCTAATATTTGTCTCGTTTTAACTAATTTGCCATTCATAAATTTTTCACTTTAAACTTATTCCTTAGTGCCCTCATAAAAGTTTTAATTTTTTCAAACTGTAGACAAAAAAGGGTTTGAGTTTTCCATAATAAACTCTTAAGACATGTACTTTACATAATGTTTCAAGAAATAAGTAATTAATATTTTTAAAATCTTCTGCAGCATGCACCTGAATATGAATTTCTTGAAACCACATGCTATCAAATGGTTCATCCTACTGTTTGTAGAAAGTTCCACAGTTGGATATCATAACAGTGTTTTAATAAAACAGAACTTACGTTACCCGAAGCATATATTTCCAGACAAAAGTAAACTTTGTGTAGGATGGTTTCAAGTAAATAAATTTTGGAATTCATTATTAATCATCATCCACTCCTACAGAACAGAACAGTAGCAAATTATCTGAGCTGTATCAATATTTTCTCATCTTGTAACGAAAAGGCACCCAACAGTGATACTATAAGAACTGTGCAATAGCAATTTAAGCATATAGCTATACAACAAAATGAGGGCAAAAACACTAATGGGTCTGTAAATCTTTCCAGATCCCTGTCCATTAATCATCGCAACTGATTTAACAAACCCAAACACGGAAACAGTAGCATCCACGAGCCAGAAGACACATTTGCATTTTCCAACTCACTGAACAATTTCTTTTAGTTAAAAGTGCCAATCAGAAAGTCAGACTCGCCAAAGTCTGCAAGATTTAAGCCCAAATATTCCAAAAATTTAGTGCCAACAGGAATGGTAAGCTTACTAGGGTGCTGGAGCCTTGTAATCTCTGGTGCGCGTTAGTCGACCAGACACAATCAAGTCTTTAATGCATTTTAATGATTTGTTTACCGAAAAAGGCTGATAAAAACTATCAAATGGATTCCTTTGGCATGTTGTTTACCATAGAAAATCAGCATGTGATTCATATAGAAATCCTTTAGACTCATCGAGTTAACAATATTTATCATGTGAAAAGAGAAAACTGTTTAATGCAATTCCACTGGGCAATGCAAGTTTTAATATTATTTCTTTGATTTGTTTTTCTAGGGGGGGATCCTTTAGGGTGCTATCATTGTCTTTGAGAGAAATTATTTTGACTTAAGTATTGAATAGGTTTTCCTATTAGAAAACAAATATGAAATAAAGTTACAATTGAAATTCTATTTAAATAGCTTAAACTCAAATAATCGTTATACAAACATATAGCTTAATGTTGTTTGTCGGTTTGATAAACAAAGCTATGTTTTCCGATAGTTTGAGTTTTCAAATAAAATTTTGTCTGTCTTATATTTTTATTGTATAGCATGACTATATCTATCAGTTGCCAAATCAAAATGAGTTTCCAATATTATTATAGTTATCTGCTTTCTTTGGTTTTGTAAGGGTTGTTGTTTCCGTTTAAATATCAACAGTTAAATTGAAGTCATCCATTTTTATGATTGAATTTTCAATCGAAAGAATGAATGTCATTTAAACTATTTAAGGATTGTATCTAACTTTTAAATAATTGTATTGAAAATATAAACATCAGTAAAAAGTTATACATAAAATTGTCTCAAATTTAACTAACAATAAGTAAGATAAGAAGAAGAAGAAACTTTTTCGTGAGTTTTCTTAATAAGGTTGTCTTGTGCTCAAAATTAGATTTATAATTAAATACTACTATTACAATGAACGATTAAAAATCAAAGAAAAATCAAAGAAACATTTATTGCTTTTTTGATTGAAAACTTTTACTATTGAAAAATACAGTTAAAATAAGTTTTAACATTTAAGAAAAACATTTAATATATTTCATTTGATTAATTTACAAAATAAATATTAGTTTCAGAATTCTGAAATTCGAAATTGGGTTTAATGTGATTTATATTAACCCTTTGAGGCACGGAATTTTAGAAAATAAAAATACCGATGTTGCACAGCAATTTTAAACTGTTTAAACTGTTAAACAAAATTGGTGTATTTTTATTAATTAGGATATACATAGTTAAAAAAAGAAAAAAAATAAATAAATAATTTAATTCTCTGATTGGTTATAAGGTGGGACTTAAATAGTACTACCATGCAATATGAGATACCTGGATTAAAATTTTTCTTGAAATTTTCTTGTATATTGTCTAAAAATGCACGAATTTTATGCAGTTTGTCATAGTTAATACTATCTCTTTTTGGAGTTAACATATCATTTATATGAATATGACTTAGAAACCAACCGAAAAGATTTACAGTCATTATCTGACTTACGTATTCATTGCGTAAATGAGGTATAGTGCTCCAAGCGTCTCTATAACTGGGGAGTGGATTTATTCCCATTATTATTGTAAATTTATACCAATAAATGCGCGAATTTCTTGTTCATTAGTTGGAGTGTATCTATTATTTTTTTGTTCGGCATATAAATTAATATAAATCAGAAGGGTCAAAAATTACATATATGAAAATTAAAATTATAGTTTTCATTATAAAAAGTAAATAATAAATAAAAACGCGTTTTCATTTATTATTCCCTAAGTTAAATGGTGGGATAAATAAAGTCCCACCATACTTTCATCATTTACAAAAAAAATTAAACCGATAAAGTTTTTTATTTTTCTTACAAATAGCTCTAGTTGCTTATATAGAAGTTATTCAAAATAAAAATAAAAACTTATTTTAAATATTTTTCGTGTAAAATCACAAAAAAAGTTGCAATATTCAAAATTTTCGGTTTCAATAATTGATGGACCTGCTATATGATAATAAACCTTGCCAACGCAATCTAATAAATTTCTGACAGTTGCTAAAAGCTTGGTCAGCTACTTTAAATAAGAAGATTCAGAAAAAAATGTATGAGGGTGCAGCTATTCCAATATTTCGAGGTGGGGTCAAAAATGTCCCACCATGCATTATTATGCATCAAAAAGGTGGGACATTTTTAATACCACCATGCCCCAAAGGGAACAGTTGAGAAGAAACTTATATAAATTTGTATAATTTAAATTAAAAAAAAAACTGTAAATAGAAATAGTATTTTGTAAGCTTGAAGCCGCCAGAAAATTATTTTTCAACTTTAACCCTATAGACTTTTTTAAAACAAACACCTAAATATATTAAGAATATATATATTGGAAAATAAAATTAATTATTACAGTAAAATTTAGTTTAAATTTCAAAAATTAAGTTTTCTTTGAATTTTCAGACTTCAATTTAAGCATTCAGTTAAAAAAAGTAACATATTTTTCAAATTGCCCCTTATAGGCGGTTTACACCAGCAACGAAACCACGTTGCAACTACCAAACCTGATGGTTTCTGGAGAGTGCTTACACCTGCGCGCATAGTATGGAACTATGTTAGTCAAATGAAACTCAAATGTCAATATATTGTAGAATGTGAGGTTAAGTGTGCAAGTTTTACTTAAAGTAAGTGATTTTTCATGTTTTATATTATCTATTATTATTATATATTAATATATTATAAATTTAATGTTCATAGACAGATAGAGAACAGATAGAAAAAAATATGTTTCGTGTGGATCGAGCAACTTTCAACATGCTTCTTGCTAATTTAGCAGCATTAAGAAAGGGAAACACCAACTGCCGGAAAAAATAGCAATTCCTTTGTATACTCTAGGCTCTTTATCGGAGTACCGAACGACTGCAAGTCTTTTTGGCATTGGGAAGAGCACTGTCTGCAAAATTTTTTTTCTACTAAAACATTTTAAAGATATTAATATCACAATAATTTACTTAAATTATTTCTTATATTTATTTCATAAAGAATCCTAAAAGTTGTAAATTATCTGGATATAATTTACTTATAAAACAGAGTAAAGGTGCTCCAGTATTGATCTAAAAATAATTAAATTATTTTTTATTTTTTAAATGATAAATATTATTAGCATAATTTACTTCATAATTTTTGATATTTTCTACATTGGCACATAAAGAATTATCATAATGGTTATTATTTTATTGCAATTAACCCAGATAGCTTTATATCTTCTTTATATTTTGTTGTGAAACATTTTACTCCAATTTGATTAACATTGTTTTGACAGATTTCAATAGCAAAAACCAATTGCGAAAGCTGATTTGGAAAATATTTTGGGCTGCGTTTGTTATACAAAACTACGGAAAATACCTTTCAATAAGTCTGGAAACCACATTGCAAAAGTAGTTTCGTATAAAATTTTCATACAAAACATGCAATGGTGGTTTCCACAACGTGGTTTCGTTGCAGGTGTAAACCGCCTATTAATATAGAGTCGCTCAGAAGCCAATGTGGATAAGTCCATTTTTTCATATTTTCTGATTTTTGCAAATTTTAATAGGTCTTAAAAGGATTTACTCATACTTTCATTTTTTGTAGGTCAAAAAACTCTTTTTTTAATAGCCTCTGTATGTTTTATGTATTATGAATGCATTAAGAAACATTAAACTTCTCAATTTGGATTTTTTGGACTTATCCACATTGGCTTCTGAACGACTCATGTCAGAAAATAAGATCCAAAACCTATCTTTTTTTATTGTCCAAAAAAATTTTTCTTTTGAGCTTAAGACTCTTTTTCACTTAGTTTAAAGGTTTACCGATATTTCTCTGCTATAGAATTTAAAATTTTCTCAGTCAATTACTTCCATAATCTTTTTCTGGATTTATTAAGTATAAAACTTGATGAAAGATCTATTTTCTTCAATTTATTTTATTTTCTTTGAACTGCACAAGCTACCAAATTTATATGAATATAAGAACTATTTAAGTTGATTTTCAAAAATTTAGAAAACTTAATTTTTGGAAAAACTTTTCTATCTGGTTTTAAAAGAATATAATTATAGCTTCTGATTTATTAAATTATGATTTCAGTTCACTTTTCATATATTTTACTTATCTATAATATCGTGAATTTACTCTGGCCTGGATTTCTAAGGCTTTAATGAAAATATTCTATTGATATTGATTATTATATTTTATAGGTGAAAAAAAGGCAAAACAAAACAAATTTTTATATTATAAACTCCATTGAATAACATAATAGCTTAAGTACAATCCTGGCAAACTACGAATTTTCAAAATTCGCACACCAGCATATTAGTAAAATGAGTTTATTGCAATTATATTGATCTTCAAGTAATAATTGTATCAGATAATAGAAAAACAGAATACACTAATTTATTATTAAATAAATGCACAAACTTCAAATCACAATATTTGTTTGTATTATGTACAAAAAGAAAAAAACATGAAAAAAAACAACTTGAATGCAGATAAATAGCATTTCTCATAGTCCCATCAAATAGCATAAATAAAATTTAGACAGTTTTAGTGTAAATTTAAGCATAAATATCTAAATAAATTTCATTTTGATGCATTATTTAATCATGCAAAAGGGATAATAAATAAATTTAAACAAATGGTAGCACAAGTTGGATATCAATTTGTCGATAAAATATAATCGTCTGGTGATTAAAATGGTGATCATTTCTATATATATATATATTTAGTTTTTTGATTTTAATAATAATTTTGGCATTTATTTCCCTAGAATTTCACTTAAATTTTCAACTGAATATAAATAAAATGATTTGATGAGAATTGAATCGTCGGGATGCATTCATTTTGGTGCACCATATAACTAATTTTCATTCCTGCATATGATAGCTAATTGTAAGAGGGTATGTGATATTGTTGTTGTTTTTATTGTAACTACTACTACTAACTGTAGTATAAAGCTGTTATCCATTTTATTATGCATCATCAAAAATTAATTTTGTCTATTTGTTTTACCACTTGGTATCCATTGTATTGAATCCTCATCCTTTTAAGTGTTTTTAATGTTTTCATCAATGTGAATTGTGGTTATGTTATTTCTATTTTACTTAACCAAATCAATGGGGATAGTAATAATAATAATTTGTTTTATTTAAAATAGAAACAAGTAATATAAAAAAAATTTTTTTAAAGTATATTCCCACTTGAGATTGTTTCTTCTTTTTCCTGAATTCAGAATTCGTAATTCATTGCATTCAGTTTTCTGAATTTTTTTCTCATATAAAACTAAAAATTAGTTTATCAAATATAATTAATGAATTAATATTTGAAATAACTGTATTAACATCAATTGTCATACACTCCCAACACAACAAAATTTATTTGAACTTGATTGGATAAATAGAAAAGATTTTATTAACAATTGAAAGCTTTTGAGTAACCTAATAGTAGGAATATAAAAATAATAAATAAATAAATCAATTATCTTTTTAGCAAAACAAAAGAAAAAAAGTAATTTTCTAATGTATCCATTGATTAAAATATAATATGTAGCTTTTGTGTGGCTTAACACTTCTTTATAGCAACAATGTCAATAACAAAAACCAAAAAAAAAACCAAATCCTAGGTTATGTCAATAATTTTCTTTATATATTCAATTATTAAATTTCATAGACACAAATTGCATCATTGAATGACATTTTTTATATGTACATACCAGAAGTTTCTTAAACTTTTAGTAGTATCACGTTATTACAAAGTAGCCTGGCACGTGAGCAATTGAACTCATATGTTACCCATTCGCTTCATGGAATTGATGATGTAATATGAACGTGATAAGCAAACAAACATAATCCAACAACTCCTACCCATTCTACCATTATAAGAAGAAGCCACACTAAAAACCATCTACAAAAAACTAGACAAAAAGAATATAAGCTTTGACTTTTATGGAGTCTACTACACGTCTAGACTGACTTTCTTCTTCGATTATATAAATTTGATTACGAGTTTGCTGCTATAGAGAAAGCTTTTTTTATTTTTTTTATGCCTGATGTCTTTTATAGTATTTTTTATATTATATATATATAGATTTTTTTTGGTTGTTTTTCTTCACCTAATGTCTATTAGTGCTTTTTTATTGTACATAGCTTCAAGCGGTAGATTAGTGCTTCTGTCAAGTGCTTGGATGAGGTGCTATCTCTATATGGAGCTGGACAACGTTATTCCATAAAAAAAAAATAAAAAAAATATATAACTACCTATATATATATATATATATATATAATGTGGTTGAGGAAAGAATGTCAACAATGCTTAAAATCCCTTTTCGCCTTGAAGGATAATAGCTTGTGCGTGTGCAGATAGACAGGTAATATAGGGATTAATAAAAATTAATGGGATAAACGATTGGGAGTTGTCAATTTTTTTCCAATGAGGAGCAATAAAATTTTATTTTATCTTTTGATAAATATGCTTAGCTCTAAAAACAAAAAGAAAAATAATTCTAAAAGTACACAGATAATCCTTAAAAGCTGTTAAGAAGGATATCTATTGGTTTTTTTTTATAATTTCCGTATTCAATCAAACTGTCAAAATATGAATATTGAAATATTCTTGAATACACGTAACCAAAAATTTTATTTTGAAATTATTTTAGCGAATATAAACTGAATCATATCCTTTAGCCTCATTCAATATACATAAGAAAATAGGTAAGCCCATATCCAGTTAAATGAGGTATCGGTTGTAGCAACCAAAACTAAGTGTCCTGATAGAGCTTTATACATATAATCACATTATAGAAAATATTTTTTATTAGGACACTAAATACAACGACATATCCTTCTGAGCAACCGCGTTTTTTAAGCATTTTTGTAGAAACTTTTTCTCTAATTCTTCTTCAAAAATTTATCGATTTTGTTAAGGGTTTGGTTAATCAAAATTTTTTTTTTATTCTTGAAGCCGGGTTCAATGCTTTTAAGATCATTCAAGTATTGTTAGTAGAAAAATATGTAGAAAATCTACTTAAGTTTTAAGTGGAAGAGTAGAAGAAGTGGCAATCATAATTGTAGCTAATTTAATTGGATTCAGTAAAAAAAACTCCTAGTTATTAGCAATTTTAAAAATCCAAGTAGCATACTACCTGTCACGTATGAAAACAATGCAAAGTCATGGATGTCATTAGAAATTTTCGAATATTTGTATATTTACTACCAAACTACATCTGTACATATGACAAATTGATAAAAATTTGGAAGACAATAACTATTTTAACTGTTCTGAATGTTTCTATGATTGTAAAAATTTTACACAAAAACAAATAGCCACCTATTCCAGGGCTGGGATTCTCTCTCGGTGAGAAGTGAGAATGAGGATGTCAAATTTTGACATCGGGGCAGAATCCCAGCCCAGGCATTCAAAATTGAGAAACTTTTCAGCAGTATTTCAGTAATGATTGAGATATTCCATTGAACCAACTATATCCAATAGATAATAATAGTTTTAAAGAAAAATATGGTATTTCATTGGGTGAATTAAGAAAATAATCAAATATACAGACAAAAGCAATACTGTTAGTTGAGTAGCTGAAATTTACCAACTAGTTGACGAACAAGAAAAGGCTGCGGATGAGTCCAAATTGCCGTCTCGGGATAAAGGCCTAAATGCGACAGATGTGTTGCCAAAAGTTATTATGACAGAATTAGATATAGACTTTGGTAAAAATCCAACATGAGCTATACTTTTAGTGTTCACAACAAACTAAAATAAAAGATTATCTGAGCTAATATTTATCTAGATTTGCAGTCCAAAAAACAAACAACAAAACAACTGAAATTGGTTTTTACGACTATTGTTTTTTCTGACCAAATATTACTGGTTTTCTTTATGTGGTTTTAGAGGATTTGCCCTGTATAATATGCATAAGGAATTATGACAAAGCTTGTGTACTTTGTCATTAGTTTTGTAGACTTAATATATTATTTTAACCTCTATGGATTGATGTGAGGCTATTTATAGTAACATATTTATCTATTGAAACTTTTTTGGCAGCAACTTAATTTATACTTCCGTATACTTCCGTATAATTTAATTAAAACTTCCGTGGTATGGATGAGAAAGTTAGCCTCAGAAATATGTTTATTTATTGTCTTAATTTTTTTATATAGCTTTTTAAGATATTTTGATATATTTTTGAAGAAAAAAATTTGATACTGGGAGTTGATAATAAAAAGTGAATATTAAATAGAGATAATAAGATATCGCCGCGTGACAAATTAGCCTAAGCCTTCAATGCACATGAAGCCATATATAAATTAAATATAAATTGTTTTTTTAAATCATTTCCGGGAAGTTTTCAAAATATATATTCATGATTTACAAAACCACTTGTTGGCTTCATTGGATTCTTACTGCTGCTTTGGTTAGGTCAGGCTGGGACTTAAAGTTTTTACATAAAATATAACAATTGTACATTAATTTAAAAAGTTTGCATCCTTTTTTATACAAATTGCCACATAGTATAAAGTTCAGGTACTGGGGATTAAAAAAATTAAAGCACTATATGAGAAAAACGTAAAAAAATGAGAAAAAAATAAAAATAAAAATTTTAGGCTTTTAAACGAAAAGTTAACACAAATCTTCTTATTTAAATTCAATATTTAAGCTTAAGAAAACGCCACTTGAATGAATTTCAAAAATGAAATGAAAAATTTCTTTTTTTTAAAGGGATTCTAAATTAATTTTTGGGAAATATAACTTTGCAGCATAATTCTTACCATTTTTCTTTGAGCATTTAGTAGAAAAAGAAACAACAAAAACAAGGAAAAGTCAAGTCACTTGATCTCAGGATAACTTTCTTAGAAAGCATTTTCCTGGGAGAACTTTGCTTAAAAAGAGTGCATAAATTAGGACATGTCACCTACACCTATGTCCAAGTAAACAAGAGTGTTTTAAGTATCAGCTAAAACCAGGTTTTGTGTTTGAAAATATCAGCCATGTTGTTAATTATAAAACAAGTAAATAAGTACCCTTTTATTTCTGGTCTACTTGATGCACAATTAAGGAATTTATAAGGATATTTATAGGGATAATCAAAGCTAAGAATTAGTTTCAAAATATTTTCGTAATAAGCTTGATTTTTTTAGTGGTAGTTGGGGGCCATTAATTACTTTTACCAAGATAGAGTTAAGATCTCTTGATAGCGCTTGAATATTATTCAATCAAGTCTAGAGCACGTAATAATTCAAGAGATCTTTTTCTTTTTTTTTATTATTGTCCTCCCTTAGTCAAGAGGAAGAGATCATGAATATCTCTCATACCTCATAATAGAACCCACAGCCCATTTGATTTTGGACACTAATTTATTTATTTCTCATTTTGTGCAAGTACTTATTTAAAAAATTTTACCCGTAATGAACATCTTAGCAATCTCAGGAACATTCTGTTCAGTTTAATAACCTCTTTAAGATTATTTTTCTATTATTGAAAAATGCATTGGATTTCACAAGACTACTAGATTAAGTCCCCTTAGTACTGTCAGAATATCCATTTGGAGTAGAAGATTTTGAGCTAGAGGCTTTTGAGAAGATTTTGAGCTTACCTAAGCAAGTCTCTCAGTCTTTTTAGTGTTTTTAATACCTTCACTATACTAGTGGCTGACATTAGTGTTACTTTGTTACTTTTTTATTTAAAAAGACTGTATGCTGTTGTAGCATTTTCAAATGACTTAATTTTGGTGTTTTTGAGGTATTGAATCTGGTTTTACTGTCAGAAAAACTGTAGTTATTAGCTTGTTTTCGATACATTGAGGTAGTCTTAATAGCAACAAGTTTTACTTTGAAATGATATAACTGTATCCAAGAACTTGGATTCCTCTATTCCAAAGTATATTTTCAATTTGAACCAAACAGTGGAATATAGTTAATCAATATTACTCTTATAGTATCGTTTGAATCTACGTGAAGGAAATACCTTTTATTACAGTTCATTATGCTTTTCATGTCGTGATTACTTACCCACTATAGAAAAAACTAATAACTTCTTGTCTATTGCAATAAATGATATCAAAGAAAGCAAATAACATGGATGGAAATAATTTCTGTTAGCTTTTATCGCTATGATTCTTCAATTTATATAAATTGAGCTGCTCGATTATTCAGTCCATGAGAGTTATATATTAACGATAAAACAATAAATTTGTGAATCTTTTATTGGTAATTAAACTATTACATATGGCATCCCTGTCCATCATAATATTAAAAATGGACATATTGTAGTTTCAAAGAAAAACCACAATAAATTCATACTTTTGGAATAACATATGCTAAAATTAAATTGAAAAATCGAATTATATTTTGAATATGCTATGAACTTCTATTTGATTGAAAAAGCTTGAATATCTTTAACTAAATTTAAGCTGAGACATAAATTCAATTAGTTACCATATTTCTAAGAACTGTGAAAGAATTAAGAACCTTTATCTGAGTAACAAAATAAAATCATATAAAAATTAAAAACATTTTAATGTCAATTTTATATAAAATTTTCATTTATCAAAGATTTAATGATGAATATTTCGAAGAAGCTATAAAAAAAGATTGTCCTAAGAAAAACAAAACTATCATGGAATGTCAACAATCAAATAACTAATTTCTATTGATGATAGGCTATAGTTTGTTAGAACATTAACTTGAAAATTTTCATCAATCATAACCAAAACTAACCCTTGTTAGATTTTATCATTTGTCATTTTTTATTTTTTATGTTTATCTGGCATTTAAAAAAAAACTAAGTTGGCTGAGTAAGCTAATTTACCGAATCAAAAATATCCAAGTTGAGATTTTGCCAGAATTTCTATGGAATATTCAATTTATAATTTATTTTCTAAGTTTCATCATGGCACGTAGGAGTATTTTTCTCAAAAAATATGTATATATATATAGACATATAAATATATATGTATCATGGTTTAGTATAATTCTCTGAGAAAAAAACAATAATTGAAAGCATAAAATGAAAATCTTTTTGTCGATATTTCTTATAGCGGCAAAGACTCAAAAATAGGATTAATTTTTAAGAAAAGGTAAAAGTGAAAGGCTTAGTCCTTTAAAAATAAAAATATAATTAAAGTTTGACAAGTTTTCTTGAGTTGAAATAAATGAAACCATATGAACTTAATGCATATTTTTATTGAAAAAGAAAAAATAAAACAATTTAAAATATACAATCGGTAAAAGACAAATACCCTTAGGGTAATTGAAAAAGTTTTGTTTGCTAACAGAGTTCTATATTTTTAAAGAAATAACCTTTAAGAAGATTAATTTTCAATTCAAACTGTTATTGCCGCAGAGAAAAACTCCCTGAAATCACATGGTTATAAAAGTTTGTCAGTATTCCAATTTATTTCTAAATTACAAGTTTTCCGTTTTATAATATTTTTTAAATAAAAATAAAACACCATTTTTTGTTGCTTTTATTTTATTACCTTTAATTTACTACAAGTATTTAATGATTAGTTTTATAATTTTTTCATACCTTTACTTTAACAAATATAATTAGAATTCATAAATGATTGGAGCACACACAAAGATAAAAAAAAAGTGCTTAGAATTTTTTGTTTTCTTTGTCATTCACATCACAAAAGAATTTATCTTCTGAAGTAGAAAGTTATTTACAAGAAAACAATTCCAGAATCCTGTTGGTTATAAAATAATTCAATTTATTGTCAAATACAAACTTAAAACTGGTAAATGTACCTAATGAGTCTTTACGAATGACAACAGCTTCGTTAATTAAACCTCAAAATTAGGCAATAATTTCAAAGTTTCAAAGTTTACAATATTAGATACGTTTTTGGATAATTGAAAAAAAGTTTTAGGTTTAATAGGAATTTAATATGAAAAGCTTCAAAAGTCGTGCTAAATTAAATTTGATTTCATACTGAATATGTCAAACTGAATTAGATAAATTTAGATTCATTACAATTTTATTTTAGTCTTCATTTAGGCTACATTGTAAAAAATTTTTGTCTATCAAATAAAAAAATATCCCTCGTTTAAAGTGCAAATTGACGTTTTGCTTAGTTGTTCAATTTTTAGTCAAAAATGAATTTTTGTAAAAAAAATTTAAATATTATAGCTGTCCATTCATTCTATCTATCTTAACAAGATAGAAAATGATACAACAGATAGGTGTAAATTCTTTAAAGAGGTAGTAGAAAAATCTACTGTTATATTGCATGGGATTCCTGACAATAAAATCCAGGAATTTTACCATTTATCAACTGCCATCGAAGATGGAGAAAATTGTTGACCTATGATAGATTGTGAAACGAGCACGACTTTCTATTCTAAGCCTATCCATTAGCTGTACATATTCGATCCTGAGATTATTATAGCAAAAAAATTATTCAATATTTCTTAGTTTCTTTTTTGCTGTAGCTAATATAATTCTGTTTTTTTTTCGGCTTACTTTGGCATAATAAATTATGCCACAATGATAAATCCTTTTATATATTGACCTTCTTTAATTGATATTTCTTTAAAGAAAAGGTAATTTATTTAAATTTAATCCATAGCTTTTTAAATAAAAAAATTAATCGGTTGCGAAAGTACATTAGAAAAAAATAACATATTTAGAGAGCGTTCGATATCATACGTTTCTTCTCAATAAAATCTAATAACTTAACTTATGTCCTGTTTTAATTTATTTTATTATGCTTACAGATCGAAATCATTAAATTAAGCTCCAAAATTCTTCTAGTAATAAAAAAATTTAATAAAACAACTATTTATCTTCATAAATCTTTATTAAAACATGTCACATATATTTGAGGATGAATTTTACATAATAGGATTTTGTTTTCCTCTAACAGGAATCTATATTAATAAAAAAGCTTTTCTCCCCCTCATACAAAAAAAAAATTAATATTAACTACATCAATCCAATAATATTTTATCCTGTATTGATTTCATAATAAATTTCAGTAACGACATCGTATGTAAAATATATTTCTCACCCAATTGTCACCACCAAAACATTGTTAAATTAACAATAAATAAAAAACAGGCAAATTGTTTTTTTTTCAGTCTGATATATCCTGCCAGTTTGGTTTTAAAATTCACTCTACACTAAAAACTTTAAGCAGAGTGAGTAAAAAATTATTGTGAATTTTAATTACTTATACATGCATATAAAATCCCAAATCATATTAGATATCAAATCAACACAAATAAATGGAAATATTGTACTTAAAGTCTAGACAAATGCTAAAATAACAACAATTGAAACATTATAATACAAAATTTGTTAAGAGAAAAAGAGAAATTAAAATAGAAAAGGATATATATAAAAGGTAGACAAGAGAAAAACAAAAATAAATCAAAACATGTAGCAGTGTTATATCGTTTAAAAGGACAAACAGTATTCAAGTATTAAAACAGACCATTGGGTGGAGTCATGGAATTGGATGACACAAAAATTGAATTCTAAGCTGATTAAAATGATTGCAATGCAGCCGTTGTCTAAATGTACTTTATTACACAATCTAAAGCCAGGATGGACATGTTATACCGCCCCAACAATGTCCGTCCATCAATTTGGTTCTTCAGTTTGTTAGCAGCCTTTTTCCTGATTGTCTTCGCTCAACATGGGCACCAAATTAACTTTTAATGTCGTCGCTTATATTACACTAGAACTTCGTGAGTAATTCAGAAAAATCATTGTTTTTTTATCGTTTTAATCGTTTTTTTTATTTTTTATTTGTGTTTTTTTCTTTTTTATTACTATACCGTACACGGTTTATATACATATATAACCATTTATGTAGCAAGAGTTCTTGCTGAGTAACGATGAAGAGCTTAATGCTGTTGCATTTCATATTGCATATGTATATACATGTATAGGTATAGTGCAACTGACCAATATACAATACTTTTATATATATATATATATATATTATTCTCCTTTTCCGTTTTAATATGAAATCCAATGCAACCAACATTGGCGACCATGTTATTGCATTTAGTTAATTCGGCGGCCGCGAGTTCAATTCAGTTCAAATCGTGACTATAAAAGATTGACAGGGATTTTGTAATAAGTACTTTGAAAGTATTTTCTGTCTGCAAAACGAGTGAAAATTATGCCAGTCAAATGTCCGCCAAAGTATCAAGATTTCCAATTAGACTGTGTCAGTCTGTGGGATTTCCTATACATGACATGCAATGAATGGATTATGCTAATGCTACGAAGTAGCCATTTTCTATACTATATGAATTTTATGTCCTATTTTAATTGCTAATCAGTGATTTTTTGTTGTCTATATTGTAGGAAATCTTTTAAAAAATATCGAGATATTCGATATAACAACAATTTATTTATTTTATTAAACTTTTAATCTGACTCTATATATCTAATAATTTGCTAGCAGCAATATTGGGCGGTTTCTTTAAGGGGATTTTTGATTTTCTTTATTTTTAGTCAACTTTTTGAATGCTTTAAATTATCTTTTTTTTACCTAAATTGTTCCACAGCTCAATTTAATGACACATATTATTATAACGGTGCCTAGTAAGGAATAATATCGTACACGGCAAAACTAGTTTTTTTTTAGCAAGGGTCTTCGGTAATTCGCTGCCAACTATTTTTTTATGGAAATTTGACAGTAGAAATTTAATGCAATATAATTTTAATGTTGTATTATTGTGTAATAATTAAATAAATAAATTAAATCTTCAAAATATGCTTTTCGTTCACAAAATTTTTATATTTAACTGTTGACGGAACCGTAATTTAATTATATTTGCAATTAAAATTTTATAATTTATAAAACACAAAATATTGTACTTGAAATCTTATTCAACAGGTTATTATGGTATGAGCAAGCAAAGTTTTCTTTATCATAAAATATTTTTTTAACGAAATTAAAACTTTACAAATTGAAAAATGTTTCAATGTCACTTGATTTCAATTTTTCCATATTTACAACTTTGGGTTGATATTTTCTTTTAGAAAATTCAAAATCATATTTTCTAATTATAATCTTATAGAAACATTGTTAAATTCTTGAAATTCATCAGTTAATAAAAAAAAAACGAAAAAAAAGGCAAAAAAAAAACCATTTTACAAAATATTTGAAAAAGTTCTTTTGAATACTGCAAATGATGGATACAATTTTCAACACACTTGAATAACCAATAAATGAGTTAAAAACGAACCTTAAAAATGATGATGACAACAACAAAAAAAAACAACCATGGTAAAATGCAAGTCATAAAAACGAACTCAATGTCTGTCAAGGGATGAAACTTGAGATAAAAATTGATAGGGAGATGAATAACAAAAAAGAAAAATAAAAAAGGAAGAAATTATATAAACCGAAAAAAATTGCAAAAATACATCAAGTAACCAAAAGCAACGAATATAAAAATTCAAATAAATAAAAAAAAAAAATAAAACTTCACCGAAGGACATATATATCGACAGTGGAAAAAAAATTGACGATGCATTTAAAAAAATGACTATATATACATATACACATAGATATATCTTGTTTATAGCCCTGGATGCAGTTTTTAAGCCTTACTTGGGTATTTTATAAAACTTTAAGATGCATCTGACAATATAATGCAAGACTGCAAATAGTGCATCATATATTTACAAACTTAGTACCATATAGTATATATATATATGGGGCATTCTTTTACAAACCGAACACCTTTTTGACCGACACATCTCCGATTTGGCTGAATTTTTTTTTACGGGCTTAGCAATGAAAAAAAAGATATGGGTGTTCGAGGATTTTTTTTTAAAAAATTTTTTTTAGAAAATGGAGGGAGTCAAAGTTTTGAGAATTTCGTGATTTTGGCTTGAAGAGTAGTTTTTAAAAATTCATAACTTCGGTTTTATTGAGGCTAGGAGCTTTTTGTTTTTTTTGTTTTGCAGTTAAAAGGTTGAATTTAAGAAAAAAAATATTTCAAAAAAAATTATTAACAAATTTTAATTGTTATTAACAAATGAATTGTTTATATCGATTTTTAACTGTGATAACCACCTGGTAGCGAGTTCTTTTTTTTACCATTGTGTTCACCGTCTAATTTTAAATAAAAAACAATTTTTTAATTGATGGAGAAACTATTCCTTATACTAAAAAAAAAATAATTTTCGAAGCGCCCCACCTCATTTTGCACTCCACTGTATGCGCATTTTCTTATTAAATATTGTTTTTCTTCGTAATGCATGTGTTTATCTTAATTTTTTATTTTTTATTCATATAAAGAAATTGAAAACAATTATTAATAACATTAGTTATTAACAAAAAAGCCCTAATAGAAAATGAAAGGAAATAAAAAAGAGCTTTATTTACGGGAGTCTACTGGTTTAGGCGTTCGAATTTTGGGTGTTCTTTCGGACGCCATAAAAAAGAACCAATAAATATTTTTAGCTAAATGTTTTCTATTTTTGGTTTATTAATGCCTTGAAAATATAGAAAATTAATAATATTGAACAAAAATTTACAATTGAAAATACTACAGGCTTGCAAAGTGGTGGCTCTTAAAAAGAAGGTTGTGTCCTGGTGTGCACGATTCCAGCCCTCCTAGCAATTTGAAGAACAAAATATCTCTTAATTATTCAACAAAAGGAATGTAACTGTGGCACTATGAAGAGTTTTTATTAAAAAAAAGTCTTTTTGCACGAAATGGCGGCAGTTTGAGAAAAAAGTTACGTTTTTTCCGGTTTTTTTTACCTTTCGGAATAAAAAAAAAGAAAAACAAAAAACAAAATTGGAAAAAACTCTTCGTTGTGCTATAGCCTAATTAATGAAAAATCTTTGTGCCAAATTTCAAGTAAATCGGTTAAATAAAACTTGAGATATCGGGCCCATCGTTTCTAAAAAAGTAGTTCAGTCCAGTCTTTGAAACTTCAAACGCGTTTTTCTCGAAACCTCATTTTTTAGAAACGGTGTGCACGATATCTCAAGTTTTACTTAACTGATTTACTTGAAATTTGGCCCAGAGATTTCTTATTAATTAAGCTATGGCGAAATGGAGAGTTTTTCCCAATTTTGTTTTTGTTTTTTTATTTTAGCTTCCGAAAGGTGAAAAAAACAGGAAAAAAACGTACCTTTTTTTTCAAACTGCCGACATTTTGTGCAAAAGAACTTTTTTTTGGAAAAATCTCTTCGTAATATCATAGTTACATTCCTTTTGTTGAAGAATTAAGAAAGATTTTGTTCTTCATATTACTGGGAGGGCTGAAATCGTGCACAAAAGGACACAACCTTTTGTTTAAGAGCCCCCACTTAGCAAGCCTGTAGTATTTTCAATTGTAAATTTTTGTTCAATATTATTAATTTTCTATATTTTCAAGGCATTAATAAACCAAAAATAAAAAACATTTAGCTAAAAATATTTATTGGTTCTTTTTTATGCCGTCCGAAAGAACACCCAAAATTCGAACGCCTAAACCAGTAGACTCCCGTAAATAAAGCTCTTTTTTATTTCCTTTCATTTTCTATTAGGGCTTTTTTGTTAATAACTAATGTTATTAATAATTGTTTTCAATTTCTTTATATGAATAAAAAATAAAAAATTAAGATAAACACATGCATTACGAAGAAAAACAATATTTAATAAGAAAATGCGCATACAGTGGAGTGCAAAATGAGGTGGGGCGCTTCGAAAATTATTTTTTTTTTAATATAAGGAATAGTTTCTCCATCAATTAAAAAATTGTTTTTTATTTAAAATTAGACGGTGAACACAATGGTAAAAAAAAGAACTCGCTACCAGGTGGTTATCACAGCTAAAAATCGATATAAACAATTCATTTGTTAATAACAATTAAAATTTGTTAATAATTTTTTTTGAAATATTTTTTTTCTTAAATTCAACCCTTTAACTGCAAAACAAAAAAAACAAAAAGCTCCTAGCCTCAATAAAACCGAAGTTATGAATTTTTAAAAACTACTCTTCAAGCCAAAATCACGAAATTCTCAAAACTTTGACCCCCTCCATTTTCTAAAAAAAATTTTTTAAAAAAAAATCCTCGAACACCCATATCTTTTTTTTCATTGCTTAGCCCGTAAAAAAAAATTCAGCCAAATCAAAAATGTGTCGGCCAATTTTTGTCGATTTTTGTTCGGTTTGTAAAAGAATGCCCCATATGTGTGTGCATATTTTTTTTTTGTGTATAATATATGGAGACATTAGTGCATTCACCACATATCAGTAGTAGTATCTTAAGAGTGCACTGAATTTTCATCGTCTAGACTGAAGACAAATAACGTGGAAAGTGCATTGGCCACTAGCAAATGGGGCCACAACCAATAGAAAGAGCATCATTAAAAGACGCGACAACTCTAACACTATTCTTAAACTAAAACAAAATAATAATAACAAAAATAAAAGTTGTCTCTTTATATAATAGTTATATGTATCTATGGTATAAAGTCTAATGAGCTTCTGCGAAGTTCCACGTTATTAACATTTTTACTACTGCCAAATGAATGGTTATAACATAGGTTACAATTGTTTCTAAGGGATCACAGGTGGCTAATTAACCTTATTGTTTTTACTCTATAAAAAATATTATAAGGATACCATGCTTATACCATTTTCTTTATATATACGGGTATGTATGCAGTTTATAATTAGTGATTTTAATACTCAGAATGTATAGAATCTTATGTAATAATTGGACTCAATAACTAATAGTGATTATGAATTATTTGAATTTTGGAAGGATTTCTACAAAAACAATATATATATATATATATATTAAAAAAAACTAATAAGAGTTTCTTGGTCATTTTGAAATTAGCTTAGGAAAAGAAAAATGTCATCATTGTTGTTTGGCAAAATCTGGAATAATACCGTTTTCTTTTTAAAATTTTATTTGAAATTTTCAAAAGGATTATTGAATGAATGTCCTTCACTAGAAAATACTACAGTAGCTCCAACTAGAAGTTTATATCAGAAGCTTCTTTATGTAAAAAAAACTACAAAATTAATATCCAAAAGCAAATTTCTAGTTAAACTCTCTAATATTTTTTAGATAGTTTTAATTTTAAAAATCTTACATTCTCACCAACTTCACTTTTAGCTTAACATTTCAACGAGGCCCTAGATATTGAAGCATAAAAAATGTTAATATTTTTAACGACTATTTTTCAATATAAAATCATATGTTTCACTGAAAATAACTATTATTAAGTGGGCTTGTCTTTACGTAAGTAAAATATTTGAAATCAAAATCTTTTTCTATAGTTGCCTAGTTCCTTATTCATTAGGAAAATTATACTAAAAAACTTATTCAACTTTCTCGTTAGAAAATCTATAGATATTAATTTATTGTGAAGGAAAACACATTTTACAGTCAAAAATAGTAACAAATTTTTAACAGATGAAGATCACTAACCTAAAGGGGTCAATTTAATTTAACAAATCCAGCCAAACAGATTTAGGAATGACGTCACAATTGCCAAACGCTATTAATGGTGTCAGAACATTCATATATCTTTATTTTACTTTTGCTGATGCCAATATTTCTATTTTTTAATATTATGTTTTTTTTTTTTTGGAAAACAGTTTTTATTTTTCTTCTTTGCATCATCAGTTTAGCTTAAACTAAACAAAACTAAATCAAATGTAAAAGAATTAAACCATTTGTTTGCAATTCTAATGAACATGAAATTCTATTGTTCAGTGTTTGCTACTATGAATAGACACCTAATATCCTTTCTCCGTTGATTCTTATACACATTATTATAATACACGGAAGGAAATTTTGTGTGGAGAAATGTTCAACGGGTATTAAGCATGTTGCAATTGTGCAAATTTGATCATCTATTGTGAGTTGACAGGTTGTCCGACACAAAAATTTCTCTTTTAATTGCGTCAAAAAGTGAATTTTTTGTAATTAGATATATTAAAATTCTTTTGTATATTTAAAAATAATTGACCCTTTTTTAGGCTATTTTTAAAATAATATTTAGAAGTTGGCTTAATACTGTTTTTGCAAGTAAGCAAATTGAAAATATTTTCACAGATTCAATGGTTCAATGTTTACTCCATTCTAGTACATTTTATTTCTCCGACAGTAAAATATCACATTTATTCATTTAAATAATAAAAAGATAATAAGATATAATAATTCTTTACTTATGTATGCGTCTTATGTGAAATTCGAATGATTCATTTTTATAAAAAAGAACTTGCCTGTTTTATAAACAATATTAATTTTGTTCTAAAAATTTTGGCATTGATAAAAATTTCTTATAAAATAATAAAAATAATAAAATAATAAATTCTATAAAATATTATTTAAATTAGCTAAAAATTAAACTCATTTATTTTTGCTAGAAACAAAGTATAGCTTGTTACTTATAATAAATTCTTATTAATTAATACATAAAATAAATAAAAACAGAACAAAAAAATAAAATAAAAAAAAAATTTGACCTTTTTTGTACTTATCATTATACATACAACAATGTCGCAATATTTTGAATTATATGAGTAGAATTATATAAGTCGACCTCGTTAGAGCTTTGTTTACCTCAAAAAAAAAAAAAAAAAACAGCTACAAATCAAATAAAACCTGTAAATTGTCTAGACATAGCTAAATTAAAGAAAATTCCTTAGCTTTTATATGTTTTCTGTTTGTATATGATGTGTCACCTTGTATCGCGTACAATTCAAGTTACCTAATAAAATAAATTCTCTAATTAAGTAAACTAGTAAACAAGTAAAACAGGATTCAATGTTTAATTAACACAAGTCATTTGATAAATTATATCGACCCCATTGCCCTCTATTGGGGCTGATTTTATATCATTTATGGTACTTTCAGATATTTATAACATGCAGTGACAGTGCATTTATGAAATACTCTAGACTCAAGGTGAATTTAACGGCTAGACAAAACTCATCTTGGCTATAATGTCTGCCTAACTGTCTAGTTACGTCATTATATAATACTATAATGAGTATATATATCTATATAATATATATAAAGTTAGATATTTTTGAACTATATATACATATATGTATGTATAGATAAATTTAGTAAAAAAAAAATAAATTTAACTTATAATTCTACTTTGGGCATGCTCTCAGTTATCACATATGCGCTCTCGGTAACAACCTGTCACGCAAAAGCTTAATCGTGCCAAACGAAATATGCTAATTTAGCCCATGAAATTGGCATGTATGAGAGACAATGGAATTTATGAAGTGGAAACATCTGCTATACCGAACTTAAGAATTATGTATATCTTTGCTTTTGATCATAATATATAACTATTGAAATTAACAGCCTCTGGGTCCAGTTGTTCGTTTTAAAATATATCATGCTGTGTGAATAAGACTGGAAATTCTATCATTCTAATAAGAAATTTTATTAAATAATAACAAAAAAATTTTAATATACCTACATATTATTATTAAAATATCTTCTTGTTATTTTTCATGCTTAACAACCTAATATGCACCTTTCCTAAAATTATTTAGTAGTTTAGTCAGTAGCCATTATTTAGTTACGTAAGGAATAATTGATGCAAAACACTTTTAAGTGGACTTTATTGTTTATTATTTTAATGTCTTAAGTTACACTGGCCTTCATTTTATATATGGACCGCTTTTTTTTCATTTTTAACTTAAACGCTAGTAAATCTTTTAATATTTAATAAAATTTAAAAAAATTTTTAGTCTTTATTCTATGATAAGTCTTTTTTTTTAAAAAGAAACTAAATGCTTAACTCCAGGAAAGTTTATACAGTTATATAGTTGCAGTTACAACGGTCCATTTTTAACACGTTTCTTAAAAACTGTTTAATATAATTTTAGTACTTAGTCAAAAGGCCTTTATTTTTTCTTACTTCTCTGATGTTTTTTGGCATGCTTTCTATTAATTCTTTGATATGTAGCTTTTTTATATTATTCCACAAAGTCTATATTCGTAGCCAAAGATCTTGAACTTTCTTAGAGAATCTTTTGTACATACTTAACATTTTTTTAATAAATAGCCCGTAAATTTTCATGTATTTCAAGACTGGGCAGGCCACTTTAAACCCTTTTGTACTGCTGAATTGACAGCCAGTTCTGCACATATTATTCTATATTTTCTATGTTTTCTGGTAAGGGGCTCAATCACATTATATTGCAATTGAAAGGAATTAACCTACACATCATTTTTCATTTTTGGCCACATTGATATTTAATGTGACGTCAGCGAAGCCTTTGCATTAAAAAAGCCAAACTTTGTTGTTTATGAAAGTTTTGTTACTAATATCTCATTTGTTTAGATCCTTTCATTTTTCCAATGTCATTGATAAATATAAAGAGTTTATATTGAGGAGTACTTTTTGCCATAATTTACCAATTAACAAATAAGATATGTTTTTATATCATTTGGTAAATATTAATTAGAGTCATTTAATCTCTAGCCTGAACCCTATAAATAATATTTTAGCAAAATTACAAAACTATTGTATATTGCGAGTTCAAAATTGATGAATTTATTACAAAGCTTTTCTAGTTTTTATATCCCAGCTGTATAAAATGATTTGTTTTTGGCATTAAACTTGACCTCAGTCTTAGCGTTCATTTTTTCATTTACACCAATTCTATTTTCTGGATCTTTTTTTAAGATCTTTAAAGAACTGGTAACTGGCTAAAATCCAATCCAGCAAAAAACTGTGGGTATGAAAGCAGTTAAAAACTTTTCGTATTTTGACCAAATGAAATTGAATATGTCAATGAAAATTTTAAGAATGTTTTATTTTAAATTATGAGATTAGTATGTTAGCTGTGTCAAACTCACTTTAAACAGGCTATAAAATACAGGCTTTTACACACTTTAAACCTTTTTTAACTATTTTTGTATAAAAAAGATTTGGGGGATTTTCTTAATTTAAAATTAGGAATCTAAACGATTTTTACATTTATCTTTTTGCTTTGAATGAATTTATTTATTTTCAATTATTGCACCATATTGACTTTATACAAAGTAGAAAATATCTCGTCAATAAGAGATTCTGGTGGAGTAACAGAGTCGTAGATAGGTGTTTGTAATGGAAGAGGGGCTAATATGATTGCTTAAACTTCTTAGAAATTTTCGGCATTTTCTTTGAAAGGGAGAGGAGATTAATCCTTTCTATTCTATTTCTATCTAATGCACTAGCACTTTAAGTAAAAACATTCATATAATCATAAGGTTTCGTTCTCTTTAAACTTTCTCCATAATTAAAATATTCCTAGCATTTGTAAAATTTAAAATTTTAGCTTTTACAGAATTCTCTTGACTTCTAAGTTTTTTTTAAAGTTTGACTAGCAATAAATTCAGAATAATTGATTGATATTTAGCTAAAAATTAAAAAATTTTAATTTAAAATCATAAACAACAACAAAATTTTGCGTGTAAAAGATTTTAGAAACTTAATATGTTATTCATTACAATACCAAAAGTTTGATTTTTATTAATTAATTATTAATTATTAATTTTATGCAAAATTAATCGACTTTTTATAGTGTGATTTATCGATGCGATACATTTGCGCAATAAGTGTCAGTCAATCCCATAAAAATGAAGAAAGTCATTTGTAGTCATGCTTATATATCAAGTCACTTCAATAAGGATCACGGAATAATTTTAAAAATTAATTTTTGATAATCAATTTTTTTTTATTTTGTCAAAAATATTTAATGTTTACTTATAGTTTTTATAGCTGTGATTGAATTTATATTATACTTCAAACGCATTTTTCTCGATATCAAATGTACACTACAGCTTCATATAACGGCTTAATGGATCACAAGCAAATTTTGACCACCTATTTATGATGTAAATTTGTTGCAATTATCCATATTTGAATTTAATATTTTATTTTCAACTTTTATCAGTACAAAATAAAAACGAGTTCTGTTTTGAAAACAACAAATTTTTGTCCAATATTCTGCATTTCACTCTAACTCCTGTTAAAAAGAAAAAATTTCATATATTTCGGTAAATATTATATAATCTTTTATTTGATTCCCTAAATTTTCTAAGCTTTAGAAAATCTTTTAATTTTAACTAAAATCATGGTCTTATTTTAGAGAAAAGTCATTCTAACACGTATTCAAGTTCTAAACTTTAAGGTCATCAAATTTCAGATGAATGTTAAACAACTAAGAAGTTTAGAATGCAAGGGTAGTTAGAGGATAATTACCATTCTCATACTATGTCAAGGAATGTAATTAGGACAACCTTGGTAGCTTAGAATTAAGGTAAAAAGTCATTAAAATTCCAACTAGTAAAACAAAACACTGAAAAAAAACAGAGTTATTATATAACACAGACGAAGTATATATTCTAATTTAATACAATTCAAAAAAAAATATACAAAAAAGAACTTTAAATACTTTAAAAGTTATGATTGAAAACAAAAACGAGCTTATAACTTACTAATAACAGGGAAGAAACACTTTAAAGTAGTGTCCAACAAAAGAAAATTACAGAAGAGTCTAGTCTCCAGAGTGACGTAAAAAAAACGAACAAATTAAAAAAAATGTTAATGTATTTAAAAAACTTATTGTTAATGGTTTAAGCTCAGATGCCCATGGTATGATGACATTGAAGCCTTAACAAAAGATTTTGATGGTTATCTCAAGGGATTTGTACAATTTCTGCTTCAACACTTGATAAAAGATATGGCGTTGAATTACTTTTAGGGAATATATTTAAGCACAAAGGACTATAGGCACTGAAGCAGTGATCTTTAGATAAGTACACAAAACGAGAAGCTATTAAATTATTTAACAAAAAAAAAAAAAACAAACAAAAATAAAACATTTAACATTGAAATTTTGATATTTATATAAAAATCAAAGTTTTTTATTTTACTTAAAAATATTCAAAATAAAATTTTACTAAAAAAAATTGCACTGTCCTTTCTTGTTTTGTTTGGTTTTCATCATATTTATAAATCTTTCAAAAATTATTTTTGAATCTATGTCATGTTATAGGATTACATTAATTTTTAGACTTTTTATATATTTTTATAATCAAGGTGATAGACAACCTTTGAAGTTGGATTTGCTTACATAATATCAATTTTTCTTATTTTTTTTTTTAGCACTTGTTGACTTTTAGTTCTATTTGATCATACAAATTTTTTATGTTACATGTTGATATGTTATATTTGACAATTTAGTTATAAGTCCTTTGATATGTAAATTATTAATAAATAAAAAATCTTCAAAGCTAGCACTTAAATTTTTCAACCTTCAGTATTATTTTACTAAAAAGTTTATGTGTAATGTTGAACTACATAATTTTTAAATATGCTTTTCTACTTTTAGAGAAAACAAATATTTATCACTGAGGCTTTATAGCAACTAGAACTATACAGGGCTAAATATATTCAAATTCATTACACAATTTTAATTTACTTAACAAACTATATCAGCAAAACCGTAATCATTTTATAATCTCAAAACATTTGCTTGATACATATATTTTTAATCCTGTAAACATTCTCTTCATATGTGAATAACAATATACATAAATTAGTAAAACTTTGCTCAATTTATTCCATCTATTTAATAACGTGAGACACTTAAATACGTGTAGTAAGGAGACAACTTGACACTTTCTTTAGAATTGTGGTTAAATTGACTTTATATTGTTTTTGTTTTAAGGTGTCAGAATGGCTATGTCTGGAAAAATTTTTAAATATTATAAAAAAATTAGTAGTTTAAAATTATGTTGGATGGAAAGAAAAAAAATTAATTTACTTTACTTGCTGATTGTTTTTGAAAGTTCTTGTGGTAAATTTTTCAAAAGTTGGAAAAAATTTAATAACCTAAAATCCATTTTGAAGTTGAGTAAAAACATAAAAGAAAAAACTTAAAAACTACACTAAAAAATAATAAAAGCATTTATACAAAATTGTAGAACTTCAGTTACCTGAAAGTTAACCAACTTTAAAGTTTTAACCTGATTTCTAAAAGAAAAATGCAAAAAAATGTTATCAAAGGCTAAAAAAACAATAATAACACAGGTCTGCGAGGAAAAATTTGTTTGCTTAATTTTTCTAACAGATTTTTTCATGCTTATGACGAAAATATCAATTAAAAAGTTCTAACACTTTAAGTATTCTTAGGAATCGCATTTTGCTCTTTTGAGTTTTATATATACTAAACCAAGGGAATCTGGGCCTGGGAATGAAAATAAATTTCTTAAATTTAAAAATCCATTTTTTTTTCTAAAAAAAGGTAGATATTAGAATACTACGTACTTTAAAAATTTCAATTTCCCCATAGCTGAAACACTTTTGCATTTTCTCAGCGAACAATGATATTTTTTTGCAAAACAGTCTTCTTTTTACCAATTTTCACGATTCTCTTCTTATTATTTTGCTCTTTTAAAGATAACCAATTAACAAAATTCCTTGGTCTATTTGGTCTATTGTTAAAGCTTTGCAGTAATAAGCTCCACATGAAAAAAACAGTCAGAATTAAATCTGGATTCGGGAATTTTAATGGTGAATTAGGGTTAGCTTCGACGTTTAATTCCACCTTTTGATCAAAAAGTTTTTATATTTTGTAAGTTAAGCTACCTGCATTAGGATTTTTTTACCCTGCCCAAGAGTTTAACTCGATTAAAACCACAAAACAAAATTTTAAGAATGATTTGATGAATATTGATTGCTGTTTCTCAAAGGTGCATGGAAGATTAGCTTAAACGCTGGCATATTTCTTTGGCTTTTAATATATTGATTATTTTGAAAGGGATGATAAAAATATACAGCAATATTTCAGAAATTGTGTCTCCTTTTCCTACAAAAACTTCTTGATCAATAAAAATTACTAAAAAAAGATAAGACAAAATCACAGTAAATATAAAAATTAATAGCCGGCACGAACTTTACGAAAAAAACATAATTTCTAAAAAATCAAAAAAGGAAAAATATGCTTTAATTTAATCAAAAATAAAAGTTTTAAAATTAAGAAAATCATTCAAACCTTGCAATAGTCTAAAATCATAACGAATAAATCTAAGAAATACAACAAATATACATCAGAAGCTAAAAAAGCACTTAAATTACTAATTATTATTATAACCACACTGCAGGAATATTCAAAGTTCACAACTTAAAAAAACAAAAACAAAAAAGACATGATGCGCTTGTGTTTTTAATATCAAAAATTTGTAAACACAGTAGAAAAATTAATTTTCTGAAAAATTTTGTATTCAAAACATAAAGTTGCTTGTAAAAAATAGTGAAACATGAGAAATAAAAAAACAAGGATCTAAGATATTCACAACAAATGCTTCCTAGATAATATACGTGAGGCTTTTTTAAAATATTCTTCGACATTTTATCCTACAGACACAAAGAGTATGGTTGCTTCAAGAAAATGGATTGAGATCAGATATGAAAAAAGTAATAAAATTAAAAAATTCAAATATTAAAATTATTTTAGAGAAGAAAAATTTAACAATCTTTAAGCGGTTAATATAAAGAAATTTGTTCCATGATGGGATTTTTGCCTAATATACATATGTATATGTCAGGATTTTTTCACTTTACTTTATTAGATAATTGGAGTTATTTTATTTATTTATTTTTTACATAACGAAAAACAATTTACTACAGAAAAATTCAAAATCTCATTAAATACTAATGTAAAAGTTTCCCAAGCATAAAAGTTAGTTTCAAAAAAGCATATTTACAAAAAAGTGATCTGATTGTAAAAATAAAAACAAATAAAAAAAAATTTCAATCTTAGCATTTATTTACCAAAGAAAAAACTGATTCATCTTTAAATACTTGAGTCAGTTGATTATCATTTATTTCTATAAATGCAATTTATTTTGAGTTAACGAATAAATTCAGACAAAAAGAAAATAAACCTAAAAAATATTTAGTTAATTTCAAAAATTCCTTAAGATCAAAAAGTCTGCAAATTCTAAATAAGTGATTAAAAGCTATTCAAATTTCGACATAAATAATCAATCATTATGTCAGAGGTATAATCAATAATCATACAAAAAACAAAAATCAAGAACAACAAAAATGAATATAATAATATATAAAAATTAAGCCTTTTGTAATGCAAATTTTCATATTGAATTCGTAATTATAATAATATTCATTGGATTTAGAATCTTTGGTCTGAAGCTTTTTTAAAAATTCTTAATAGAAAGAAACTCAACTGAAAAGGAAGACCATTTGTTGTTTGCTAATACCAAATGTCAAATTTAGACAGACAGGCCTTGTGGATTCCTCTAAGATGAATATGTTTTCCGTGTAAATGATTTATATTCGAATATCTTATTTTAAGTCAAATTTTAACAGGTCATTAAAATATTTTTGTCTGAACGTTATAGAATGTTGATTTTGACATTTCTATGATAAATTGACTCAAAACGATGAATTCTTTAGCTAATATTGTTGTATTACATGTCATCACTCATTAGAAATATTTTGTTGTTGTTTGTTTTCTTGTTTTATTTAAAAAAAAAAAAAATAAAAAAATTACGGCTCATCAAATTCTAATGAAAAACAATAAATATATATTTTTAGGGTAGTAAAAAAACAGTTGTAACTATGTCAAAAAAAAAAAACGAAGACTTTTATAAAACTTTTTAAATTTAAATATTAATTTCATACAATATTTCTGAATTCCTAAGACAAAAAATAAAAGGAATATCTAATGACGATAATTCATGGAATCTTAAATCATTGGAACCTTAAATATTTATCTTTTTTTGTAAATACGACCTTATAAGGTAATAAATGCGTAAATCTTTATCGTTTTCTATGGTTTGAAGATCTGGAAAGTTAACTACAATTTCGCGCTTACACATTTACACAAATTTTACAATTTGAATATAATTTCAAAGTATTAATAGTAATTAATTAATTTCATTGTAGTAGTTGGAAGCATTTTATTAGCGTCCGTAGCCGATAAATTTGCATTTCTGCTCAATGCTCTACAATTTTTTATTTTTCAGCCGATCTTAATCGCCTCAAAAATAAGGTAGAAATTTAAAAAAATTTTTCAAAAAATTTAATTGAAAAAAAAAAATTATCCGTAACTTCACTAAATTTAAATTAATTTGCACGTTTGCTAGAATGACTTACAAAGAAAAAAAATAATATCCTTGTAACAATGACCAGTTCATTATAATCAATCAAAGTTTTTTGAGATAAAGAACAATAAAGAAAAAAACGCCTAAGATGACGTTTTTCGGGAATATCTCAAAAATGCTTGTTTGAAAAAATAACGGCTATCTTTTTCGTATTTAGTGATCAAAAACTAGAAATATTTTTGATTTTAGCTCACGAAAAAAACTCAAAATTTGTAGACTAGTGTTATTTACCGTTATCCTTACCGGGAGATCATTTGCTCAGCAATGATCAATCAAAAGGTAATAAAATTGTGAGCAAAGAAAATGGATAACTGGAAAGCAGCTCTAAGGCAGCTAAAAATAAACTTTGAAAAAGTTTAAATTTAAATAAAATACGACATTTACCTTACAAATTACAAATTTAAAACAGGCATGTGGAATATTAATGAACCATATGAAAAAAAAAATGACTGATTGAACTAATAGGTCAAGACCTAGAAATTAAATAAAAACTTTTTGTAGTTAACTAAGGGAATTTGTACATAAACTTAGGCTAAACTTTATCAAGAATAGAAACTATACCTATAAATTGCTGACAAATAGAATAATCTGATTTGAAACTATGAAAATTTGAAAAATATAAAAAAAAACTAAAGAGCTATCAAAGGGGATGGGAGTAAAATATCTAACAGAAGATCCTTATAAATTTCTAATTAAAATCTCTAAGATTTGATAAGAAAATTAAACTGATTTCTCAACTATTTACTTTTATTTTATTTCTCCTACTATAGTTGGATAGTTTTATTTATTTTGGAAACCTAAAATAGTATCCGGTTAGGTAATATTACCGATTACCGATATGCTTCGTGCATGCTTTCGTAAATGCAAATTAATAATATAATCGGTCAGTTGATGATATCTGCCTACGTGAGATTTCTCAATTCACTAGGAGCTATTTACGCACGTTTTCAGACTTTTTTTAATTTAATCTGGCATGGAATATGCAATAAATATCAAATATCATTTCCAAATTCCTTAGCATGTTCACCACTTGGCTTAGAACCTTTTCAGAGCAGTTGATAAATTTTTTTCTTTGTCGATACAGCATCCGTAAGTAATTACCATAATGGTGGGTAATTTTCGTTTCAAACTGCTGGTAGGATTTGCAATACGGATTGGCACAGAGATTTAATAAAGTTTCGAATCCAATGATAAGCTATGAAAGGACGTATGGAGGGATTTACAGTCCTTTTTACATGCACATTTTAATACAAATACGAATTGGAGTTTTTAATTTAATTATACTGAAAAACTAAAACTGCATCACATTTTTCAAATTTCGTTTTCATTTAACACTGGCACAGAATCTAAATCTAGATTCGAATATATTATTTCAGGGCAATGGGTAATTAGATTAAAAGTAAAGTCTTAAAGATTATTAAGGTAGGTTAACAATTTTATTGTTTTTTCTAAAGATGAGCTCATAAAATGAGCACTCGGTCTACAAGAAATGTGATTTATGCAAGAAAGTTAATTATATTACGAAATTTTTATTGAAAAGGAATTATAATATAAATTACGCACGTAATTAAAATGATATATTAAATTTCAATTTTTCACAATATAAAAAGGCCTACATGTTCTCATATAAGCTGAATAGTTTTGTTTAGGACATCGCAAAGTCAAACATCGTTGTAATGTAGTTCTATTTTTGTTATTCAGAAATTTTTAACTATTGTTTTCTTAATTATTAATTTTAAATAGTATTTTATGACACGGTATATTAATTTTAGTATTTTTATTTAGGTTTTGTTGTTGTTTTTTTTTTAACTGAACAAGTCAAAAATAATACACAGCAAAAAAATACAATTACTGCTTAAAATACATTTCAATAATAAAAAATAAAGAAAATAAATAAAAAATTCAAATATATTCTAAAGTGATAACGACTGCACTTTCAATCAAATAAAAATATGGAAAAAGTTTACCTTTTGCATTATATAAATATATATATATATATATATATATATATATATATATATGTATATATATTTATTGCTTTAAATTAAAAATTAAAATACAAAAAATTAAATAAGTTAACAACCACGAACACAAATTTTATTAGTGCTAATTGTGTCAAGCTAATGACAAATCGACGCAAAGCGTCCGCACGTTGTCTCAAGGCCAAACAGCTTAGTCAAGCGTCTAGACTGAAAAAAAGTACTGAAAGCTGCGAGAATTTTTATTTAAAAAAAAGCGTTCGTTTAACCAAGGCAACAATTTTCAGCAAACCAATCAAAAAAGCGTTTTATATAGGACACCTGCCGTGACTTAATATTCTCTCTTTCAATTTATTGTTTGTTTTTTTTTTTTTATTGTTTTTTTTTAAAGGAAATGTATAAGTGCTAAAAGTCTTTTATAAATTTAGGGGATGATAATTAGAAACAAAATTCAAAATAAAAAAAAAAAAATGAAATTTTGAGTAAACAAAAAATTCACCTTCATGAAAATCAATAGCAGTAAAAATAGATTTAGATTGAATGTCAGGTGTATTGAATTATTCAATTAGCTTTAAAGTGGAATTTTAAGCATAAATTTTGTAATGGTATTTTTCATTTGTTTATTTTCTTGTTGTTTTCTATTTTTTAGTTTTTTTTTTGGAAATGAATTAATTACACAAATGAAAAATTTAATAACTGAAAGAAAATAATTATTATTTTGACTCTTAAGAATTTTCAAAGCTTTCTTTTAATATCGAAAATAGTATTCTTCACAGCAGAAAATACATAAAATGATTATCCGAAATATTAAAACTTGTCCCATTTAAATTAGTATGAACAAATTTTAATCAAACTATAGAATGTTTTTAAAACAGCACAAATAAATTCGATCAATTTTGTAAATTTTAGTACACATGTATTGAGGAGGTAAATTTAACATTTTAACGTGTCATAAAAATGAAAATGAATACAGATTCACAAAAACTTGAAACAAAACCTTTTCTTGAGTTTAAGATCCCATTCGCTTGCATATTTAAAACAGTTGACTACTTTTTAACTGAGTTGTGCTAACTTTGCACTCGAGCCCTTTTTCGAATGCCCAAACCAGTAACTCGAGAGGATTTTGACCTAAATTAGAGAAACATATCACAAGTACTTGATGATCATTTATATACACAAACAAACGTATACAAATAATAAAATTTCACCAAGTTATTTCTTTTTATATCGAAAACAACAAAACTTGATAAATATTACACTTCGTAATTAGTTTTTTTTTTAATGATTTTCTGTAAAATAATGCCCAAGCTTCATTCTAGGTTTATCAGGACATGCATCTCTATAATATGCTACTTCCCACCTAGCTCCGGGCGTATAACGGTCAGAGTAAATTTTCCAGTACATATATTCGGCCCTTTAAGTATTATATATAGCTTTGCATGGGTCGGATTTAAGCGAAATGTAATGATGCTGGCAATATGTTTTGCTCAATTGCTCAGTAAGTGTTTTTAAAAGTCTCAAATGGCTAAGTGGCTTCTCCCATTTTTTGTTTTTTTACGTTTATATAGAAGGTAAGAAGTGATGAAGCATGCCCAAAAAAAATAAGAATAGCTTACGCCACCATTTTAGCAGTTTTCACATAAAACAATATTTTGATGTATATTGTTCAGCCCGATCAACACCACCCATATATTATATGTATAAAATCCAATAAAAGACTGGATTTCTTGAAAAATATTTCCACACATATTTCCACGTTGTTGAACGTCGTCTCAAACCTCTTATTTCCTAACTATTATCGCTACTGGATTCTTTTTTTCGGTAGAGTAATCCATCGAAAATCAATATAATTTTTCCATCTAAGGCAGGGATTGGCAAACTACGGCCCACGGGCCAACTCCGGCCCGCCGGAAGGTTTGATGTGGCCCGTGGATTGATTTTTAATTTGCCGGTCCGACGGATTTTAAAGGAAATTTGATTTATATATTATATGTATATCCTTTTCTACTTTGTTTAAATATTTTTTTTTCCTTTTTTTCAAGGACTGATGATATTTTTACTTTCTTTATTTTTGTGCCACGAAACAAAAATCTACGGGAATAGCAAGCACAGACAGCTTCCAAGCTTGAAAAAATTGCATTTTGAGTTCGAACGCAGATTTCAAGATTTCAGTGCCATTCAAACAGAAGTAGATATTTTTACCAAGCCTTTCAACGTAAATTGTGAAGATTTGCACATCAAATTTAGATTTGCAGCTTGAATTAATTGAGTTCCCCTCGAACAATCATCTCAAGCAGCTGTTTCTAAATATGCCAAAGTTAGAAATTTACAAATCATTATCGAAAGTAAGTTTCCTAAATTTAATATCTCACGCCCAGAAAATCAGTGCTATGCTTGCTTCATCTTATACTCGTATATGTGTGAACAACAAGTGTTTTTAACTATCAACCTTAAAAGGAATAATTTCAGAAGTAGACTGGCAGATGAGCATTTAGGCTCGTTCGTTAAAGTCAGTACATCCCACTTCAAACCTCAATATAAGGAACTTTTAAAAATGAAATCGCAATTTCATTCATCTCATTAACCTATTTAAATTATAATACTTGTACATATATTGTTTTTAAAATTTTAGAAAAATTTATCTTGGCCCGCCAACCCTTTATTTTTCGATTTTTGGCCCGCGACCGGAAAAGTTTGCCCATCCCTGATCTAAAGGGACAAAGTAGAATTCATCCGAATTCTGATCTGAACTTGATCCATATTTGCAAGATTCAAAAAATTTTCAGTTGATTTATTCACTACCAGAGCTGTTTCGAGGGAATGTTATACTAGGGCTAACTAAAGTTTCCATTTTTAAGGATGATTAGGAATTTTCTTTTATATAGTTGGGGACACCTTAAGATGTTTACTGTTTAAATTTAAGTATGATCTGCCCATTTGTATGTTTTTGTAATAGCTGCTTATGAATGGAATATTTTTCATCCAGTTTTGATGGAGCTTTTGGCTAATTATACAAAAAATATGATCAGCTAATACCCATATTCAATTGGAATTACTTTGTGTGACTTTTTTTTGTCCTTCAACTTAAGTTCTGTTTTGGAGGGAAGCATTTTGAATCGATTTAAACCATAAAACCGAAGTCGAGGAGGGTATTGATGGTCATCACTTCCATGGCTTTGAAAACGGAATAGAAAATTGAAATAAGTGCTGGTATATGTTTATAGCTTGTAACAGGAAGTTTGAAAAATAACAAATACATATGCAAGAAACTCAATATTCTTTAATTTTTTTGCTTTAAATTTCTCTTGAAATTAATATAAATATGACAATTGAGAAAACATTTCTATATTATTTTTTGAAACATGAAATTGTATAATTGCATTGCTATCCAAATTTGCGAAAGTGAACCATAGATATTAAAAAACATTAAAAATAATAACACCTTTTATTATTTTGTGTCAGAATATTTTCCTTAAAATCGAGAAAACTTTTATTTCTACTGTACCCTACCCAATAAAATGATGCATTATACTCAATTAATATCAAAAATATCAAAAGCAAAAATTTTCTCTAATAGTTTATGACTTTTAGTAATAAAAGTTTAAAAAAGTGACTTATTTTTGTCAAATTTTAAGGTTTTAGTTACTTTTATTTCAGATATTCATATTTTTGCTTGTGACAAAATAAAGTTTAAATTTTGATTATTTCTCTATTTATTTAGTAAGTATGTAAATGTTAATCTTGACATTTTTGGTGGTTCTAATTTGTCAGTTAAATATTTCTATAGTTTTTGCTACTTATTTAATGAGCTAGTTGACTACTTTTGAAAAATGGGTTAATATGTTTCCTTAATGTCTATTTTATCCATAAAAAATGATATTTTAAAGAAAATTTAACATTTGCACTATATATTTTGTGTTTTTAAAAACAACATATGACATTTCGCAAGGTGTGACGTCACGTTTCCTCAATGGTGTTTACGATCACGTGACTAAATTCATATTTTACTTAACTTTATTTATTGAATACAGCAATAATTACTAATTTTAATTATAAATAATTTCGTTTTTTATTATCTGGATATCATGATCAATCATTAAAAACTATAATCTATCCAATATTTTCTTAGTGGAAACAAGCCTATTATTATTTTATTATTATTATCGCCTTGGTCATCGCTCTCAGCTCCTAAGTTCGCAGGAAAATTATCAAAATGGCTGAATAGAAAGTGCATTTTTAATGACATGCGCGCACCAATTACTTGAAATTTTTTCATCATGTCTAAAATCAACTGATGGCTATCACTCGCCCTAAAAATCCACAAACAACATTTTGAAAAGCATTCCAAGCTTCTGCTTCATTATGGCTTAATGATTTTCTAAATTCTACGTCTTTAAATAAAGCTCTTATCTGTGGACCAACAAAAACACCAGCTTTAATTTTTTCCGTAGACAATTTTGGAAACTTCGTTCGTAAGTATTTCAATCCTTTATTTTCTGGATCTTTTGCCAATGCTTTTACAAAATTCTTCATCACTCCAAGTTTTATATGTACATAACATGATTTTGTAATAATTACTTAATTTATATTATAAAAAAGTCTTAAGGTTTATACTAACTTCCCTAAACACAAACTACTTGTAACACTATTTATTTCTAAAAAAAAGTTAAATCTTTTTAACTGAAATTACTATATGCAAAATACACAATTATTATAAATTATAATATTTTTGAGATTTCAAATTATTTTTGCAAAATATAAACTCGCAGTTAACAACATGAAAGTATATTTCCAAATGCAGTTAAGAAAATCAAAGGAGTTACATGTCCATCAAAGTTCTCCTTTGACCTCTAATAAAGTAAATCTACGTTAATCCTGATATTGTGATATGATTCTACGAACGATGAAATAAAATTCTGTAGAAAATATCTTTGGCATTATGGCAAAAAGGCAATTTATATATAAATGAATTTGACAGTTTTGCTTATTTACCCGTAATAATTTAAATATATGACCTGCTTAACTACTTTAGCTATACCACTTTGGCTATACTACTTTAACAAAATACAACAGGTATAGTTTTTTAATAAAACTATACATTTATAAAATTTTATTTCTTAAACAAAAAAAATAATAAGGCACTCTCCCAAATAATCATCAAATGTTAATAAATAATTTTATGTGTGCATTTCGTGAACGTCCGTAACAGACCCGAAAAATGAAAGAATCATGTCCCCACTTAATGATCTATAACTTTTTTATTTTTCTTTTAATCTGTAAGATTTTACCCTTAAAATTTTTGTAACAAAATTATCTTTCATTTAAAGTCTTAAAAATTTTACTTAAGAACTTTTTTCAACTAAAAAAAAGCATATAAAAAAGCGCCATTTTTAAAAAAGGTGAAAAAAATCACTTTTTTGTAAATTTGATCTTCTATAACTTCATTAAATATTTCTTGATTTTCACGTTTTATATATCAAATAAAAGCATAAGATAATGGCTTTGTAAAACTATCCAATTTTATTCAGTCGAAAGAATATTTTTTGAGATACAGACGAATAAACAAAAATTGGCCCAAAAAACATGTTTTTGGAGAATATCTCGAAAACGATTCTTTGAATAAAAAAATTATTGTGATTTTCAGATTCAGCGACCCAAAATTACCCTAAAAAACATCTTTTTGTTGAGCTTAACGACAAAAGTTGAAAATTTGTAGACTAGTGTTATTTATGGAAATATTTTTACTATCGTTTCGAAGGCCTAATGTCGGGAAATAATCTACCGATTTGACTATTTGGGGATATCTAGTTTTTTCGGCATTCTTTTTCCTGATAAAAGTTTTGACCATTTTCGATTTATTGGATGGTGTTTATTATTTTGATGTTTTTGGTAACAATTTTTATTGGCTTAGTAAAGATAATTTTGACAGCCTTGGTAGTTTTAATAAATACAGATAATTGGATTTTTTTACTATTATTTTGATACTCAAGTGTTTTTGGTATTTTTTATTCCTACAATGAATAATATGAAACAACTAACAAATTGCTGTATTGAGATTTTAATGCTATAGACGAACTTTGATCTAATTTAAAAAGAAAATAATCAACTGAAAATTAAAATTGAGGAAAAATTACACAAATTGTAAAATAATAATCAATAAGAGATTCAATATAATAAGCATAAAAGTTACTAAAGTCGTTAAATACTTTCAAAATAATTAAAACAGTCAAACAAATGAATTTATTTTATATTTATTCATAAAATAATCATAAAGAAAAAAAACAGTAAAAAATTGATGAATTGTTTAGTTCCGAATTCAAAAACTCTTAAAATAGAGAATAAAACAAAATAAATATAGCCATCAACAAATTTTCAAGTCAAAATTAATGACTTAATTCACAAAATCTTACCAGAATTATAAAAGCTTTCAAGCAGTCCAAAAACAATTAATGAACCAAACTCAATTAAAGTTACTTAAAGTACTAAAGTGTTCTTTTAGTCAAATTGAACAAATTAAATTATACTTTTTGCACTTCTTCTCTATTTTAAGCTAAAAAAAAATTTTATCTCAAATCAAGTAGGAAAATCGATTACTCAGAAAATATCTGATGAAAATTATTGGGTACTTTTTTCTTTTTCGTAAAAGCTATTATTAACGAATGTTAATTATACAATGATTTGATGTTTATATTTATAAAAGTAGTTCAAATTCTCCATTTTAGAAATCTCAATATTTATAAAACTATTTAATTACTTGATCTTAATCAATAAAATTCGATTTAAATCAGTCCTTTTTCAAACTTTTAATTCACTGCTAAAATATCGTCCTTCATTCTTTAGTACAAAGCACAAAAGCTGATAAGTGGAACTGTTGTTTGTGTAAATCAGCCAAAGAGAACAACTAAGATATTTATATCTTTCACGAAAATATCTAATTGTGAGTACCAATCCTACATCAGTTTCAAGAAAGCTCGAAACCAAATATATAATTTAGATTCCAAGAGGAAGAATTTTCTTAAAATAACAACGATTTTCCGCAATAATAACCCAATCATATTTCCATAGTATTATTTTACAAATTTGTTCCTTCTAAAAGGAATTTAAATGCTAAGCATATTACCACACTTTATATAAATGCAAATAGCTTCCACCTCAATGTATCTTTTCCAAGGGCAAGAAAAGGTTATTGAGTTTCTTGGCAACCACCAACTATTAAGTCAAAGCATTTTTTATAGTCATCAGATGAATATTGTGTATTCGTCCTTGACAATATCCAAAAGGACAAGTTTTATATTATTACTGACGGCAACTCAATTCACGTGTATAAAAAATTTACTATTATCAAATGTTACCTCTCAATGAAATTCTTCTTTTCTGCCAATGTACTCTTAATGTTTTTGTTTTTTTTTTCGTTTTTATCAACTAAATGACCAAATAGAAAATTCTTGGGAAATAGCTTTTTCAGATGCATTTTAACTGATTAGAAAAGATTACCTAGCTTACAAAAGTGCATTTGGTTTTGCTACTTAAGATTTACTGCAGTAAGTGCAATGTCTTTTCTTAAAACGTTTGTTGTTATCTTTTTAAGGAGTAAAGGAACAAGTTAATAACGATAAATGCATCTTAAGTGTCAAAAATTATTTGATGTAACATTTTCTACAATTTTCTATAAGGATATAATGGGTAAGAAGTACACTCAAACCAAAAACAGATGTTAAGGAAACTTTTAAGTAAAACTTTAAATTGAAATAGATTTTATCTTCTTGGATCTCTCAAGATTTACAGAAACGGAAATTGAATGTAGCTGCTCAAGGATATTTAGAAGTCATATAAAATGAGAAGAAATACATGAAATATTTCTAATTAAATTTTATGTATTTATAGTTTTGCATTCTATTATTATTTTATTGTTATTTTTGCCAATTAGTTAATAAAAGTTTATTGACTATTTTCAAACAATTTATCAGAAATATGATATTTAATAAATTTGTTTTTTTGTGATTCAGAAAATAATCTTTAATTAAATTAATTTATTTATGTAACGTATTAGAAATATTATTATGGCAAAAAATTTGATTACAAGAAAAACGGAAACGATAAAAGAATAACTTAAAACTTTTTAATATGTTATTTTATTTGTTACAACTCATTTGGGTTAACACATTAAGTATAAAAAATTTTTACCCTAAAAAATAAATGTTAAAATGCCCATATTACTTCCAAAATATCTTATATAGTGTATCCCAAATAAGGAAAGAAACTGCAAAGAAGCGTATGGGCTGAAAAAGCTTGAATTAAGACTCATCATGCATATGAGTGCAGAAATGATAGACTAGGACAAAAATTAGCGCCTCTTTGTAATAATTAACTCAGGCAAGAAATAAAATTCAAAAATTCAAACTAAAAACTGAGTATGTGAATTGAACAAATTCTTAAGTAGTTTAAAAACCCTCACTATTTCTAACTGTTACGAAAATGACAAAGTATAAACAAATTCTCTATATTTGTTGCATATATACACAAAATGAGTTCCTATTTTGCAAGCTGATCTGTAACATTAAACAAAATGTTTACCACTTTCTTAGTAGTGACTAGCAATCAGGTTTAGTTAAGAAAAATGTAAATTTCATAACAAAAATACAGATAAAAATATATTAAGATTATCCTACACGTAAAATTCACACAAATTCATATTCAAATTTCAAATTTCAACGTCCTGGAACAAAGAAAATCACAGCCATTTCAACGGCCTTTGTTTATTATAAAACTCGCCGAATCGGTGTGATTTTTTGCGAGAAAATTATATAATCAGGCGTATTTTTATCATTTGGAAGTGAAAACTTCTTTAGGCGCACTTTGCATTTTTTCTGGGGGGTAAATTTAATCGTACCGTCACGCTCGGGTGCGTTACTCTGATTTGGATTTTTGGTTTCCTAATGCTCCTAAGATTATTTCAATTACTGTCATACTATTTAAAAACAAATAAAGAAATAATATAGAATTGTTAAAAATATGCTTCATAAAAAATCAGTTCGTGTTTAAGTAGTGCTTTATATTTCTTTAAAACTTGTAAGACATTCGTAAAATGTTCAAGAAAAACACGTTTAAAGTGTTAACAAACAGGTAATCGCTCAAACTCAAATATCTTCGGCTTGTATTCAAAAACAGTTATTTTACGTCGGTGTGAAAATATTGATAAGCCCTTAAAAGATAGTTAGGTAGAAAACTCTTATTAAATTACCGAGAAAAGCTGACTTTGCTAAATTTTTATTGCATTATGGAAAAGAGTTATGCTATTACAATGCATCAATTTTTCATTGAAAAACATTTAAAGTTTACTAAAATAGAAAAAAAAGACTAACTTATGTTTGCGTCTTTTTAAGAAAAAAGGAAAAGACGTCAAAAAATGCCCGTGATTTTTACCAACGGTTCCATTTGAAAATTTGTTCCACACCATTTGTTATTATTTTTAAATTTTTGCTATTTTATTAATAAAAAAATATTGCAAGCTTTAAAAAACTATTCTTTTCTTACTTATTATCGCATAGATTCAAAAGTTATAAGTGATAAAGTGCGTGGGGATAATAATGACGCCTGCAAAATTCAAGAACCTGTAACTCGAATACAAAAAAATTTAGACCCTCACTTTTTGTGTTTTTTGTCCATGAAAGTAAATCTACTTTCTATTCTAAGCATTAGATCATACATTTTTGAGTCACCCCGTATAATAAAACTTTTAAAAAAAACTCATCAAAATCGGAGCTGTTTCAGAGGACTTCCAAGTTTTGCCTGTTTTATGTCTTCATTGACTCCACTATTCGGAAACCTATATAATTGGTTTAAAGTCACTCAAATACGTAAAGCCGTCCCTTGAGAGTCCAATAAGTTTTCTTTTACTTTTTAAAACATTTTTAAACGGCTTAGAGACTATGACTAATAAAACAATAATTTTCTGAAAGCAAAAGTTGTTTTGATTAACATTTATAAAAGCAAATCTCAATGCTCAGCTCAAATACAATGCAAGTGTTCAACTAAAAGTTGAAGTTAAAGCAATTTTGTATTATAGGGGATCAAAAAATGATCAAAAATTTATTTTTGCTAGCGAAAATATTTACATATTAAAGAAATCTTAAATATTAGCAAGAAAACAGTTTCTATTACTTTTTTACTAGCTGATAGGCAGTAGTTGTTCAAAAAGAGGTTCTTTAATTTTTATTAAAAAATTTTTCAGTTCCTTTTCCACTTCTTCAACATTGTTAAATTTTCATCTCTTTATGTACGCTCTGACGATCCAATTGAACAGTATGTGTCGGCACGAGATCAAATGAATGAGTGGAGTGTAGTAGTAGCTCCAAACTAAGCTCCCTTATTTTTTTCCTGTGTTTTTTTGCAGCGTGAGAACTAGCGTTGTTGTGCTTAAGTGTTCTTTTTTTTTTATTGGATAAAGCAGTCCATTTTTTGAGAGCTCTAGCTTTATTCCGTTGAGCTGCTCACAATACACTGTCATTGAAATGTGTTGACGAGATTCAATGAATTAATATGGTCTATGAATTTAGAAAAAACACACCACTGACAAAAAAGCACCCTGTTCATTGCTAATGTTGATGAATACGTTGGAACAGGGGCTTTCCCAATAGAAAGCCAATATCTTTGTCGTAAAAAGTTATTGTATAGCACCCATTTCTTTTTGCCAGGTATAAAACGTCAAAAACGTAAAAAATTATCAGCTTTATACTAAAACTAAAACACGTACAGATGTTACACCTTTGATAGACAGCAATATTTGTTAGTTCATGGGAAGCCCACGATTTGCTTGAGAGCACAATTTAATAATAGTAATAAATTAGCTAACAATAAGATAATATTGTACTTGACATATTTTATAAAGGATGTTATTTATAAATGATAAGATGAGGAACCTAAGAAATCTAAATTATGTTGTGTGCACAAATTTAAGGATATGATCATAAACGCCAAATTTATTGGTTGCCAATCTTCAGTGATATTCCCCCAATTCTTTAACGAGGATCTTAATTTATTTTTGCCTTCATAATATCGTTTAGTTTTAATTAATTTTTGGTAAACCTAATACATTCCTTTTTGTTAATTTCCTGAACGGGTGGGGGGAGGGGTAAGGCTGTCACTTTATATGGCACATATTACACTATTTTTGAATACATATTTAAAAAATATGTATTCAAAAATACTGTAAAGAATGTTCGTTTGATTTTAATAAGTTTGGGAAAATGTTAGAAGTTTTCAATGTTTCTTACAAGAAATTAAAATGTTTGATTTTAACAGTTGTGAGAAATTCCAACTTTCCACGGATTTTTGTTGCAAATAAGAGTTTTATAACAAAAAATTTACTATTAATCAATTTTTTGTACACGAAATTTCTTGATTATTTAATATAAATAATTCTTTTATTAGACTTTTTTTAGTTCTAATTTTTACGTGATTTCTTTCTGACAGAAGTACTTTTTTAATGTTAAATTACTCGTAAGAATCAAATTCAAGCCTTTCTTTTATAATCCAAAAAATGTAAAAATATCTTACTTATATTCAACAGCAAAAAACAAACTAACAACACATATTAAAATATTAATTATAAAAAGAAAAGAAAAGGTAGAAATTGAAAACCAAAAAGAGAAAAAAAATTAATATTAAATTTAATCTGCAGCTACTAAAAAGAGATTTCGCAAATATTACCAAAAATTCTCCGTAAAAAAGCACAAGAACTTGTAAGAAAATTTTATGAAAAATTCAGAAAGTAAATACAAAAAAATAAACCAAACATAAAACAAAAAGAATTAACTTCTCTCCCAGGTATTATTTTCCCCTGACAAGAAATCTCAACTTAAAAGAGGCCATGTCAAAGTAATTTGATAACCTTTTCGATAAGTCTTTTGGTTAGTAATCAAACATTACCGAGAGCCGACTTATAGTTAAACCACATTCAGGCCGACAAAAGTAACAAAAGTTTGTTTATGTTGCGGTTTCAGCTTCTATACAGTGCAACAATGAAACAACACAAAAACCTGGAACGTGTCTAGTCAGTTGAGGTGAGTGTACTATGTTGACCTGGATGGACCTGTGCTGACCATTGCATCATCGGGTGCAATGTATTCATAATTTTTTATTTTTTACCAATTGAAAGAATGAAAGAACCATCTTAAAAAGTATTTAGTATGGTATTCTTCTTCTTATATATATATATAATATATATATATATATATATGTATATGTATATATATGTATATATGTGTATATATATGGTGAGCACAATGTACTTTATATGTTCACTAAAGATTTTATGGGAAGAGGAAGCGACATGATCTAATGACGATATACCTGAGGTGCGAACCGCAATTCAACTTTTTAACCATCGTTAAGATGACTCTACGAATTTTATTATTTCTTTTCTTTTGAACTGTTAATGTACACCTTGCAGGGATACTGTATAAGGCTAATGAGTAATTTGCGTGGAAAATAAGATGAATTGTTGTGATGCTAAATTATTATAGTACCATACTATGGGTATGAATATAAATTAGCAAATTTTTTAGGACTTGTATTTTTGCCGGCAGGTAATTAACACAAGTAGAAAATTAACTAATAATAAAATGTATAAAGTTACTAAAGAAAATTAAAAACAAAACAAAATTTTTACTATAAATAAATTAATTTCTATTACTTACAACAAAATTAATTGGATATTAAATATTATGTTCCAAATCGGAGTTGGCGGCATCTTTAGTTCTCTTGATTATCGCTTACTTATTAATAATAAGTAAACAAAAATTTAGCTACTTCCTATTGAAATGATTATTTAACAGAAATGTTTTTCATCAGTTGTAAAAATAAATTTTCTGCCTAATTGCTAGCTCAAAGCTATATTATAATGAACCAGGTCAAGAAATTTAACACCTTGTCCACTCTTCTGTTTAACAAGAAATCTACGCTAGATCTAGCTTTCACCGTACCAGCAAGTATGCTTCTTAAAATTACTTTGATGTATTCATAAGACGCTTAAGAGTAGTTTTAATTAGTTTTGGCTGAATAATGATCACAAGGATGAAGACAGTCGCTGTCATTGCCTTTAGAGCTCTATTCATGATGGTATATAATCCAGAGTTTTTTGTGATGTGTTTTTAGTTGGTTTTCTTTGTATATACAAATTAAAATTCCTTTGGATTGCAAAGTGAATCGTTTTTGCTAGAGAAGTGAAATTTATTTTTAATTAGTTTCTATCTAAATTTTTTGGCAACATAAATTAGAAATTTGTTGCAATGTCAATCCAAATTTAAAGATTTTTTGCTATTTTTTTTTTGGTAAAAATTCTCCTTTAAGAAAAAGGAAAAACTATAACTTAATATATTTTAATTTTAAGAACTTCGACATATCGAAAATTCCATTTCTCACATCTTTATCAAATTAAGTTATTAATATATAATTGGATAAAGATATATGGATATTCTACATATTTTATACAAATGAACAAAAAATAACGTTAGATTTGCAAAAATCTTAAAGTTTAGCATATTTCCTTTAGAAAAGGATTATTAGTAAACTTAGAAACTTTAAATGAAGTAAAACCTCAAAATCAAGAAACTGTCTGTAGCTCAAATAGAATATAAAACTTTTGATGGGCAAGCAGCTTGGTCAATATTTAAAATATTATTTAAGAACAATTATGAGCTGGTAGCTTTATATTTTCCACTGGACGACTCACCAAATTAATTAGATCAGGCTTAATTGGTAGAAATATTTTGCAATACCTGACTTAACTGGTAATGGGACTCTTTTATCAAATAAAGTTGATGGTAATACTTTAATAAATCTAAATATATTATAGCTAGAAGAAGCCAAACAAAAATAGGTTTAAACCTAAAAGGATAAATACCTCATTATACAGAATTGGTCTAAATTTTAAATAGAATGAAACCAAGATACATCTTAAGAACCAATATGACAGATTTTCAGGAGACGAATAGAGTTTGGCTATATAATTTTTGGGGCATCATTCAGGGCTGTACACGTAGACATTTTATCACGTTACTATGAAACCACAATCAAAACAAAGTTGTTATGATCAGGAAAATCAAATTTCTAGAAGTGGGCAGGCTAACATTTTTTGAATCAAATAGCCCAGCAGTATGCTAAGTTGTCAGAAAAAAATGGCTTTATAGATAGCCGATATGATATTTAATTAGTTATGTCTAAAGAAAGTTGTGGAATACAAATAAAATAAAAATAAAATTCTATTTTAAAAGGTATTTTCATGTTGATGTGGATCCTCAACTTATTCCCGATCGATTACAATATTTTCCAATTTATACCTAAATTAGACTTTAATTTTGATTATTTTCTTTTCTGTTCCGGATAAACACGAAAAGATTTATTTCTTTTACCCTTAATCAGCTAATTTACACCAGTAGCTAAATAATCCTGCCATACCTTCCACTAAATCATTTAAATTTATAGGACCAAATGCTTTGCAACTTTAAGATTATTCTATAACTTATGTCTTTCTGTCCTTGAAATTTAAACACTTAAGGAGTACTTAAAAGGTAAAGATACTTTTGTGTAGAAAGACTCATTTTGGAAAAAAATTATATTTTATTGTTACGAAAAATTTTTGGAGGCTCTTAAAGAACAAATATGCTTCAATTAAATATTTACATATTTTAAGATAAGTAAATATAGACAAAAAGTTAAATATAGATGAATACTGGCTAAAATCTTTTTTTTGTGTTGTAATTTCCCTTATTTAATAATGTCATCTAGTTTTTAGCTTCTCCAGAGACAGACTTTAATTAATAACACTTTATGTTATATGGCACGAACCTACAGCCCTAAGATTAGAAATCTGAAGCTATTATATCCGAGCTAGCGGAGTTGGAGTCTTAGTATTTTTTTTTCTTTTGATTTATTTTTTAATTATTGTTATATAAATGGGTTTTCTTAAAAAAATTTAATTATTCAACCCTTTTAATTAATTTGTGTTCATAAATATAATATGTAAATAGAAATTCCTTTATTTTACATGTCATAATCTCTTTGCAAAATTAATATATACTAAATTTCTACTAACTCTTTTCTATTGATATATTCCCACAAAAAACTAGAATAAATTATTTTTCCAAAAAAGTATTTAAAATATATTTAAAAATGTAAATAACAAAAAGAGCGTTAAATAAACATTTAAAATATAAATATGAGGCATATGTTAAATAACAGATATTCCCATACTATCAAAAATATTCTTCCCTGGTTTTTTATTACTTTATTTGCTGTCCTATACAAATAACTTTTTTTTTCTTGGTTCCCAATAGCTTGAAAGAATTTTTTTTAATGTGATAAAGTTTTAAAATCTTTCTTTTTGTAAATTGTTCAGTAAGGACTAATTTTATGTGTAATAGAGTCACTAATACATTTTCGAGCTCTTGAAGAGACTGCCATCTAGGACTTTTTTTTCTACGTGTTATTTAAATCATTGAAATCACATAAAGTAGCATAAAAAAACATAAGATCTAATTATTTAGACACCATAAATTTAATAAATCATAAAAATAAATAAACTCTTAATTGAAACCTTAACCATAAATAAGATAAATAATATTTAATGAAATACTATTACATTTTTCTAAATACAGAGAAATCTCTTTTCATAAAAAAATCAAATTCAAAACCCCAAAAAGAAACCAAAAACGAAAGTGATATATTTTAAGGATCAATAAATTCAATCTTATAGTCAAGTTATGAAAAGAGCAAATTATACCTGAAGGGTCTGTAGACTCTATAGTTAAAAGGACTTAACACACAAAAAAAAACCAAGAAATTTTTTCAAACTATAACAATTCTAACAACTATGAAATGGTTTACTTAAGTCGACTATCAGTCTATACCGGATGAAAATATTTCTACAGGATATTTGAGACTATTCATGCATCACTCCAGCATTGAATAAAATAATAATGAAAAATATGAAACCAAATTCAGAAATGAAATATACAGAAGGATTCGTTTTTTTTTTTTATATCAATTTTACTTGTCAATCTGCAATGGTGACGTTACCGCCTGACTTTAATATATAGTATTTATAAATATGTATGTGACTCCTGACTAGAATTTATATATAAAAGTAATTGAAGTTTCATGCTATCAAATTGAAGTCCTTTCAAAATATATTCCCAAGAGCTGGAAATGCAAGTATTGCATGTACCACCAATATTTTTATTTTTACTTTAATTTTTGTTGCAATCGGCCATGATTGTGGTCTATCTATGAATTCAGTTTTATAATAGAAAATTGCAAAAAAAAACTTCGTTGACAGTTTCAATTTCTAGTCGTAGTTTGGTTTTGAAATTGTTCCAGCAGTTTTTGTTTTTTTTTTTCTACTTTATATGCACAAAAAGTTTATCTTTCATAGAGGATATAGAAATTTTTGAACTAATACCCTAAGGAAAGATATGATGATTACATAAACTAAAACTCAACAAAATGATTTTGATATTTGATATCTTTCATAAAATTTTTATGAAATAGTTTCTTTTTATTGCAATATTAATTAAATTATTTATATGCATTTATATATATTATATCCTTCAATTACCCTTTTAGCTAGCATCCTTTAAAATATCTTAAAAATTTTTTGTATACTTATTCTCCCACAAATAAAATAAGGAAAATTAATATTGTCTTTTATGTTCATTACAAGCGAATATAACCAGTAAACCTAATAAAGTTTCTTTGGTTAGAAACTCTCTCCTTGTTTTACAGCTGTGGTCAAATTGACAAAGGAATATTCAGGATGTATAAAATATAGATCTAGTTTAAGGATGTAGAAAACAAACCACACATTTATTGTCTTAATAGAAAATCTAATATCGAAATAGGAGTCAAATGGTAAATAAATTCTATATTTACTGTCATATAATTCACAAAATAAATTTTATAAAGTTTTAGGACATTTACAATCAGCAAATTGTTTTGAAAGCTTGTGGTTGAAAACTACTTAACATATGTTACATAGTAAGAAAATTGGTTAACATAGAAAACAGACATAAAGAAAAGATGTTTTTTCTTCTTCTTAGAAGTAAAACAATTGAAACATTTGACTTTTATCTTTAAAATAAATAAAAACAATCTAAAAACAATGATTGGTATAATTGAGTTCAAATAATATTTTTATGAAATACGACTGGATTTAAATTCCTTGAAAAAAATTCATTTTTACAAAAATTATTCGTAGCTAAATTCTTCGTAATTACTGGACTCATTTCCAGAAAAGTTCCTTACTTATATTAAATAAACATACAATTGTGTTCACATATAGCGGCATAGCACCTTTAGCTAAAAAAAATTTTTTTTATTGCATTAAAAAAGTAAAACAATTCACAATTTAAGTGAAAAACAAAATATTTTACTTTTTTTGTGTCACTAGAGTGCAATGCACCCGTATGCTTTGACTTATATAAATATACATATATATATAGTATATATATATTCAGTAAAATATAATGAATTTTCATGATTTAATAATTTAAATGATTGTTTCAATATTAATAATAAATAGGAAGAACAATAATAATATTATGTCTTCCAAGATTCTGGGTAACCCAAACAAAAAATTTTGCAGACGCACTTTTACAATACAAATTGTATATCCCTGAGTTATATAAATACAATAAAAATCTGCTTTAGCATTTAATCAGAATCATAAAAATATGCTACGTGCTAGTAAATCCCAACAATAAGTTCCATTCTTGGGGGTAAAGATAGAGTATATACATAATATCAAGCGCATTGACCTAGATTTTAGGTGAAATGTACAAAATTGCATATATTGCAGTTGGTTTAAATGCATTACATTATTGTTTTTTTCTTTATTATTCAATATCTGAGCATTTGTAATTATAAAAGTGCCTGGCCTAGTATAAGACATAGAAATTATGGGATAGCATAGAATGTCAAGAGGTGTAAGCTTGTTAGTAACGGAAACCTCATCTCATCTTTCTTTTGTTAGAAGTATAAATATGCTTGGATGGTTTTTCTATTTTTATAGTTATCTTTATATTTTTTGTTTGTAGGAATTCTATTTTTCTTTTCTTCTTTTTTTCATATGCTCCACTAACATTCTATACTACTTGTCCTAATGAGGGATATTTTACTTAAGCATAGGTGTAGTTCATTGTTCTTGACTACACTTATCTCTGCTCTAAAAGTCGAGTAAAAAAAAATTGTTAGTATCTATTATAGATGAGTTACATCTAAAAATTAGAATATTATAAATATTTATATAAGATATAAATGTAATAATGAGAAATTGTACCTGATTATAATTGCTTGAGTTTTTTTCAAAAAGCTTCATCTCTGCCACATTTATCAAAACTAAAACAAAAGAAAATTGTCACATAAAAGCCATACTCTAAATTTTAAATTAGTTTTTAATTTCTTTTCTAATATATTTATTTTTTATTTAAAAAAACTGCAGTTTTTATTGTTCGTTTTTAATTTCTAGTAGTATTACTCATCTGTAATACAGGACACTAAAGTTCTAAATAGGCTTAGGGCAGACAAGTATATAGAAAAATTTATTAGAATACTGCAAATATTTACTCAGTCAGTAAAAGTATCATGCAAATCTTCATGATTTTTGGAACTACAAAGTTTGTTGATCTTGATATTTTGGTTTCAATGCTGATGTAAACGAATTAACAGTATAAGCGATTTTTTGAAGGAAATTTTCACTATTTGTCGTTAGTAAAGTTTTTTGATATATTATGTGTAAATTTTTTGAAAAAAAGACTAATTTAGAAATACCGTTATTTGAATTGTTTTCACAATTAAAATTAACTATGATAGAACCAATGGAAGCAAAAGAATCAATTACAATTCTAAATTGGAGGAAATGGAATTGACTTTATTCGTTGAAGTAGATAGATTTTTTTGATGGCAAAAGAACATTGGCTTATCGTAAGCTCCTCAACAGATCGATGAACTTGTAGAAATATTGATGAACATTTTAATAGAAAAATGTTGAAAAAATTGCTAAGGATGTCAATATTATGATTAGTACTTGTTATGCATTTTTTTTTCAAATTTTTTCAAAATGAATCCTATGACACTAAAGATTTTTCTGAAAGTCGATAAGGTAAAGCTATATATACATATATATAAAGGTATTTAAAAGACCTGTACTGTAAAGACCTGTACTTAGGCCTTTAGAAAAGAGCAATTTTCGAAATGTATGATTTTTGACGCTCTGAAAATTTGACATGTAGCTTGTGCCAGTCAAAAATTTATTCAAGCAATGAAAACAAAATAAATCAAACACCCAAATTTTGAATGCTATTCTGTTTATTTTCTAAGTCCTTTATACAAATTATGTAGAAGTCAAGAGCTTCTAGATCCGATTATGACACTGACTTGTTCTTTGCAGCTCTCTTTCTTCTGTTTTTTTTTTCCATTTTTGTCTTTACTGCATCACGGTTTTGCTTCATTTCAATGAGATCAGCAACAAAATCTGGTGGAGTGTCAAAACTTACGTTAATCGATGTCATTCCGGCATGAATCGTATTCATTGTCAAAATGACTCCGTATGTTCGAAAATCACCCAGAATATTAAAGTAGAAGTAAAACTGTAGTGCAAATGTTATGTTTACCTTTTCTTAGCGGAGAATACAACTCTTTTCACGCTTTTGGAAAATTTGCGGCAACACTCTGTATAAAATACATGGAATAAGAATAAATGTGTCTTATGATTATTGATACGAATACTTTAGTGTTTGAACACCAAAGGCCTGAGTGCTAATATTCAACTGTCTGAGCTTACGTGTCATCTCAACCTACGTGCGCCTCGCCTAATAAAGATTATTGTTCAAAATATGAATTACAGTAAAACGGTAAAACTATTTTCCAGGGGATAAATTACATATTTTTTTTATTCATTTGAGCCTCACAAACTATTTCAATATATTATAATAATAAATAATAAAAATATAAGAAATAACAAAACAACATCCTTATCTTTGAAAAAAGTTCTATTTACAAAACCAAACTTTTTCTAAATTCTAAATTTTACTCAAAAATTGTAGCAAGAAGCTGAAGAGCATATACAAAAGATTAATTTTCAAAACTCAATTTATAAAACATTGTATTTTTAAATAGAAGAAAAAAAATTTAATACCAATTTGATCTAGTAAAATATTTTTATTTTAAAACAAAATTCTGTATATATTTAATATTAATTGGCATAAACACAAGCTCAGACTATCTCTAGAGCTTTTTAAGTGCAATTACCCTTTAGGAATAATTATTTTGAGAAAAATGAATAAATCATTGAATAATAAGAAATAGCCAGAAAAGGAAATGCCTTATCATACATTTATGCATAAGAAAGTATCACATCTGCTGCACTGAAACTATAATACTTCATCCATGCCATTATCCTCCAGGGCAGACAACGAACCAGAAATTTTTTATCAACATTTCCGAGATCTTCGTATCTACTATAGCTTTATACATATCACATATACATATGTACTTATACATATATATATATATATATATATATATATATATATATATATATATCTGCCCCCTTTTTTATAAAATATACAACACCACCTGATGCGGGCGGGTGTCCAAGAGACTCCCCTTGAAGGGCATTACAAATGTGAATTGTAAATTTAAACAGAGATATTTTTCTTAGAGTTCTTATATCAGTGCACGGTGCATTACATTTAACTCGCCATCTTCTTTTTCATTTTTTTATTTGTCTTTTTGATGTTGTTGTTTTTATTTAATTTTTTATTTTTGATGCACAATCTGGTCCCTGAATGCATGAAACATGTTTTTTAAGGAGCAACAACTAATAACAATCCCATGAGTCTGGTTTACTTAGGTCTGGTTTGGTCTGATCGGATCTAAACCCGATCTGATTTATAAAGGAGTCTGAATAAAAGAAGAATTTCATGTTTGCTATATTTACTGGTATTTATCTGACCTTTATATAAAATTCCATAAACTGAAAAATTATTTTGAATATCTTGATTGAAATTTGCGTTTTTTGAATTGATTTTTAAGTTAAGCTTGTGTAAACTAAATATGTATGACAAAAAAATGGAATAAAAAAGTCTTTTCGCTGAAATTTTAGATACAGAAAATAAAATATTAAAAATCCAAAGAAATGGAAAATAAATTTGTATGGTTTACAAAACTTTAAGAGAAAGTTGATGGTAAGGAAAATTTTATAATAACATTTTCACTTTACCTTTGTTTTTATTGGGTTGTCAAACCAAAGTTTCATCCAAAGTGGTATCAATATTTGCTATACGTCTCTTCATTTTTAACTACTGCTTAAGATTTCTTTTGCATACTTTCAGGGAGTTTTTAAATAACAAACTCAAAAAGCTATCAATCATCAAAAATAAATAAAAAACTTATATGAAAATTTGAAATTAAGTTTAATATTCTATATAAAAGCAATCAGAGTATCCTTGCTTATCAAAACAATAGTAAGCTAACGATGTTTCCTTTTTCATGACTAGTACTGTTTTTCTCTTTTTAATTTTCCTTTACTTGTCTTGTCTGTTTGAATAACAGTTTGCTAGAGACGGAAACTCTTGGATAAATGGAAAACCCAATTAGCCATCGTAAGTTCTCCATCAAAAACCAAAAACTTTGAAAATGCTTTAGCATGCAACATGCATTTCAATTTTCCTGATGACACTCATCCTTTATAAAACCATTTGGGTGTTTTGTTTTTTGTTTTTTTGAGTGGATGATTGTTAAATATAGAAGAAGAAAAAATATATATATATAACCAATGACATGAAAACATCACTAGCTCAGACACTGGAAATTCCTAAAACCTTAGGATATAGTAACGAACTTGTAAAATATATGGTAACAGGAGGGAGGTTAACACCAACAAAATAACAAAAATCAACCCTTCGTTAAATTTTTGACATTTTCCATTATTTCCGTTTAAAAGAGTAAATTTTGGAAGGGTTGATTTTTGCTTACGATACTTTTTATATAAGGGAAGTTTATCCAATACAACAACAACAACAAGAAAAAATACACAAAAAATATTTTTAAATATAACTTCAAACTGTCTGGGCTATGTGGTATGTGTCTGTTGCGCCAAGCTTTATAATATAGAATAGAAGGACTGTTATATCTTTGATATGGTATCCTATCATGAATTATCAAGTAGATGCTTACTTATTAATTGCAGTGAAGGCGGTGCTGACATTAGTATATCACTTCATCTTCGTTGATGATCCTTTATCTAACTTTGGGCAAACAGACGACGAGACATACTGCACTTTCTATGTTGGATATCTTATGGCTATAGAAATGAGATTGGGTTAATTAATTTTCTATCTAATACATGTGTGATACATTTGGTGAGAGTTGCTGTTAAATGGACTAAAATATCAGACATAGTTTTAGTTTTTAGCAAATATTTGCCTCTATAATTTGAAAATTTTAGTTTTGATTTTTACTATACTTTCAACAGGCATCAACCAAACTTAGAGATGAGAAAAGTTAATATAGAACAGAAAATTTTCTAACTATAAAGTGGTAACATATGCTTTGACAGGCAACTCACAAATAAAAATCACAGCCACTCTAGAAGTTTTTTTGTGGAAAAAGTTTGATGCTTAACTGTATATATTTTTCTTTCTGGAAGGTTGATTTTTTGAGTTATCTATAGCAGTACATAGAAAAGATATGTATTTTTTAAAAAATCTTAACTTAAAAAAAACCATTCACACACTTGAGCAAGTTTATTTTAGTGTCATAAGAGTGATTTCCTTGATTTATTTATTGTATTTGTAGTGAATATTTTATAACATATCTTCAGAATTTTCAATAATAATTTTGAAGAGTTTTTAAAAATAATTAAAGCTTTTAGAAAATTAAATTTACCACTAAATAAATTGTAAATGTTATTTTTATTTTGTTATTATAGAAAAAGAATTAATTTTGTAAGTTATATTTTATTTATATGATTTCTAACCTCTAATCCTGCGCTTAAGCTTTTAGTTGCTTGCAAAAACAGACAATGTGATCAAATGTTATTTTCCAACTGCGACTATAAGAAGATGAAACTAACTTAGTAGTCGCATCAGCTAAGCAAAGATTGTTAAATAATAATTAATTATTAAAATCTTTGAAATATAAGGGTTTGAGTGATTTGTTTTCTAAACGGAAAGACCAAAAAAGAAGATGAGAGGAGTGAAACTCTAGATCTTGACTAAAGGTATTGTAACTAATGCAGCATTAGGAGAGCTAGCAACCACAAAAAATGACTGGGAAATAGAATCTTTCGATTGAAAAATTGGTGCCGATTGATGTCAGCAAAATAAAATCCCGATTGCCAAAAAGCGATTTGGTACATGAAACAGCAGGAAAGTGGCTAAGGGGGTAAATTGGCTGTTAACCATCAATTTACTTAAAACTTAGAGACCCATATTTTTTGTATGCAGATGTCCACCTTTAGGGGTCAGTTTTAACCTCCCCCCCCCCCCCCCCCCAAATAGAACTCATTTTTACTGAATTTTTCAAAGGGATGATAATACATAATTTAGTAAAAGAAATTCTATCAATTTTCTTTACTCTTTTTAGTTATATATATTCTTTACTATTATTATTTTCACATAAAAGTGTTAATCAAATTGCATTAATATTCAAGCAGCTCATGACAAAGTAGTTTAAAATTTATTCCAAAAAATTTTACTATTATCGTCACTAAAATTGGAAAAAGGTATGGAATTTTTGGTAAAACCTTTTTAACCACATTGCATTAGTCTTTCTAAAATTGGAATCTCAAAACCTAATCTCAAGCTAAGTGAGGGTTCAGTCACAAGATTCCACTGTATTCCTGTCCACAGCTCAGAACGGGTAAGTTTTTTAGCAAAAAAATTTTCTAATCAAATAATACTTTTTATATAAGCAACATTTCACGAATAGCCTTTGTTTGTTACTCAAGATGGACCAAAATAAAGCTCTGAGAAAGGAGTAGAGATTTAAGATGCTAGCTAGCCATAAAGCTTCTTATGGTTCTAAAAGTTGAAGCCCTACCATTTGTCAAGCTTTAACTGTAGCTATTAAGGTCACCGCAATCTAATATATGACATAAAGGCTCGTAGTTATACTGTTTTAGACAACCAGGCAACATTAAAAACAAATTTTAGCATAGTAAAATGGATAATTTTGTTAATGGATAAAGAAAATGCTCTCTAGACGCAGGAGAAAATAACGGAAAAATCGTTGGGCAGCGAAAAAAACGACGATTTTTGTAGTATTCTTTAATAATAAATAAAGTAATCTTGTTGCTTATTTGCAAGTAATTGAAACTAATGTCCAGTTAATATTATTTTTATAATTATTTAGTTTGAGTCAAGCTTTTGCTCATAATTATTTCAAAAATAGTTCATATTGCCCAATAAAAATCTACTCCTGTAGAAATTTTATGAATTTATCAATAATTTCAATCAATTTCCAATGTTTTTTTATTTTATTTTCATAACACATAATCAAAATATCATTGAAATTTTCAAAAATAAACTATAATGGACCCTAAAACAGAAAACTTATAATTATATTTTCAATAAAAAATATATTACAAAGTTATCAGCTGATAGTAAAAACAAAAATAAATTTAAAAAAAAAACAAGTACTTATTATTTGATTTATTTTATTATACTAAATCATATCTCAACTTGATATTGTCTGAGGAATATATCCAAAATATAAGAAATAAAAAGAAGTTTCATCACCAATCTTGGATACAATGTTCACTCATCAAGAATACTACACTGAAGGAGCACCCTAATGATTCTCAGTGAAATTGAAACGTCTGCTTTACAATCTTCAGACATAAGATAAAGATAAAAAGAAATAATGAAATAAGGTAAGACAAGACTACAACTAACATTACTTCTTTTGTCAGATTTTTGAGTACAAGACAAGACTACGATGCAAATGAGAAAGAAATATATATATATATATAAATGTATAATAATAAGATGATACAATTTGTATAGACCTCATTTAACATTAAACCATAAAATCATACCAAAAATTTTTAGGTATATCCTCAAAACCTAAAGGAATGTTTCTGATATTTATTATATAGATCAGACCCGGTGTTTTTATAATAAGAAAGATGGGTACATGGCCCATAAATCGAATTCTATCAAGAAGAATGGATTGAGGATATAAGAGAATGTATATCATACAGGAGCATATTTTAAATGCACATTGCAAACTTGTAGAATGATTGTGGTATACGAGATTTGTATTTTACATATAATTTTCTAGTGGTTTGAGGATGCAATAATGACGTAATGTCTAGACTAAAATAATATCTTGATTTCTTAAATAAAAATATTCAAAATTTGATAGAAATTTTATGTTTTATCACTAGGTCTAGATTCTGTGTTGTATTAAAATCAAGTAATATTTATTTATGTAGAAGTTTAATTTTTATTTTGTATTAGCATTTAAACTTGATGACCTGATAATTTTTTTGTAGATTCTATGGCAAAAACTTACCTAATTCAGTAATTATGTGAGGTTGTGTTTGTTTAGTTAATGCTCGAAAGTTTAAACCGTGAAATTTAATTAAAAAACCTAAATAGTTTTTTAATTATGTATCTAAATGTTTTCGGTGGTGAACTTTTCTCATGCTTTGATTCTTTTGAAGTAAAGGTTCGCTTTTAAATTCCCGAAGACACCAAAAGTCTAAATTTCTAATTATTATAAAAGATTCCTGGATTCCTGGTTCTTATACTTTCAGTTGGATACTTTCAAAATTTTTATATGTTTTCTATTTTCCTTTTGCTTATTCCTAACCTTAACTAACCTGTCACTGACCAGAGTAACAGCTGTTATAATAGTAGCAATATTTGACTAAACCAGCTAAATTTAAAATAAAATTTTTTTGAGCCAGATTTAAATTGAATATCTAAAGTTTTGCAATAGAACTGTTGCGATGGTCTAATTAATATTTTAAAAGGATTGAACAATGAAATCTAGCAAGATTATTTGGAACTTATATATGTCAACTATAACATATATACCTAATATAAAACTAACGAATCCATATAATTTTCACCTGCTAATATTTACTGACGTGGAAATGATCCACAAATTTTAACGCTGTCAAAAGACTTTCGTCTATATAACTCGAATTGGAAGAAATATTTTACAAAAAAGTAAAAGTCAATTATTTACATCAAAAGTTAAGATATTTTTTTGTATCTTGGGCTTGTAAACAGTTGTTTACAAATGGATAGACAATCTTTGTTTTTATTTGAATGTTTCTGATGGACATGGCTGGTTAAACAAGACGCAACACACACATAAATCAAGTTCTTCAATTTCTTTTGATCTATTTTCAATCCTTGTAATTTGAAATACAGTTACACAACTGCTATTACCTCTTCGTTCGATGAAAATCATTTCTCCAGCATAAAACTTTGTATTATTGGAATAGCTGGAAGTCAAAAAAAAAGAGGAAAAATCTGACTGATAAAAAGGACATTCAACAATATTATCTTTCTCTAACTTACTTCTAAGAAAAAACTTTTGGCTCAGACTACTTACTTAACCTCTTATTTTGAATTTAGATATTCGATATATATACCAGGCAAAAAGATTCTCATTGCCCAAAAAAAGCCTTTAGATGTTCTGGCACATCCTTTTTTGATTAATCAATAATATTTTAAGAATTTTTACAGTATTACTACTATGATTTCTGGTATTAATTTCATATTTTTGATGATTTTACGAGAGTCATGCCCTGATTCAGTATTCTACTTTTAGTCTCAAAAAAGTGCATCTGAATCGATTTGCACCTTAAGCTTGAAATCCAACTAAAATACATAAAATCTGATAAATTAATTCGTTGCATTGAGTACTTTGAGTAAACATATTTACATAACAAATCTTCCGTACTAGTCTTTCATTTGCATTTAAAGTTTATAAGAAAAACTTAAATTTATTTTTAAAAAACATAAAATCATATTAAATGTCAAAAATTTGCCTATTTAATTTTTCTTTTAATTTTTTTTTAAAACTTTATATGCTAATTAATTCCAGCTCGTGTGGTTACAATAATGTTAAATTGCAAATTTTAATTGCATAAAAGCATTGCACCTAAACATGAAAATAGTTAATCTGATTTTATTTTATGTTTTTATTTCTTTTTCTCCAGCAACAATTTTTCACTTGTTGCAAAAAAAGCTTCATAAGAAAAATTTATCAGTTGTAATTTTTTAAACGTCAATTCAGGATAAGGGGTTTACCCAATTTTTTTTTAAATATAATTTTCAATGAAATAATCAGCATGTTTATATTTTGCTTATCTTCAAAATATTTCTTATATATTGCTTAGAAATCAATAAAAAGTTCCTTTAAATATTGAGGAAAAAAGCTTAATATTTTCATTGCCGGGTTAAGAGTACGAACCAAAATTATTAATGAGGAATAAACTGAAAAGTTTTTCAAAAAATTCATACTTTCTTTATATGGAACTACACAGCAGGAAACACAAGTCTTACCAATAAATCGAGAAAAACACTTTTGTGTTCAAAATCAATTGAAATCAGACCTCAATTGTTAAATTGTGTGCATAGAAGCAATAAAATTTATTAAAAATCTTCTCATTTCTAAATGAAAAAAAAAAACAAATACTGGACTCAAACCTTGCAAAACCGTCAACAAATTAACATTTTTTTTTTCCTTCTTCCTTAGGCTTTTTTTCCGCTTAAACAAAGTACTGACCCTTTAATATGAACAATAGGATCTAACAATTTTCATGTATAATATATAACTAAACTGAAGTGCAGCAGTGTGCAACAAAATGAATGAATAAGCTCAAATTATGTTACATTTTTCATACTACATCGATTGGCTAAGCTTTCAATGAATTAATGTTTAGTCTGTTAGCTATAAAAAAAAGCAATAAAGAAAAGAGGAAAACTGAAACAATACATTTAAAAATACTCTACTAATTCTCATAGGTGTACAGTTACAAACTATATAACTAAGTGTATAGTTTTCAATATATAAAGAGGTGGCGCATTGTAATGTCTAGACTTTGGCGAGACGATGGAAACGACAGTATTCTAGACTAAAAGAAGGCATCTTATAGAGTAATTTGTTTGATCAAAATTTTAGTTGAATACTACTATAATGTAGTGAAAGGTCTAACCAAACTAAAGAAGATGAGACCACTTGTTATAAAGTTCTTTTGGGTATATAACATAAAACTTATCCACAAACTGACCAGAGATACATATATAGTTCAACAGTATAAATGAGATTTGGATTTTCCACAAAATTTAGGAAGTTTGAAAAACTCTTTTACATTTTTATATATTATTTGAAAAAGGATAAAAATAATCGGATCATAATGGTTTTCATTAGTAAAATTGTTATTGTAGGTTTTTATTCATTTTGTAACAAGGAACTTTTGTAACTGTGGTGAATTTTAACATTTTGAAGGATATTTTTTTCTGTTTTTCATTTAAATTATTTCCAAGAGTTTTTTTTTAAAGCTTGTATAATAAATATAATTTAATCTTTATTATATTAAAATATAAATTATTTTTATGAAAAATTTAAGATATGTTAAAAAAGTTTCAATGAAATAAAGTAGTGGCGCAAAAAATTTTTATTATTTATTTGCCACTAAATTAGTCTCCGCTGAATTGGTATATAGCCTGAATTAGCGACTAGTTAGGGCTAGCTTGTCGGTTTTTGAAAGAAGATCAAAGGAATATTTTAATTCGGGAAGAATTCAGTCATTCAATATTAAGATTTTGTACTTAAAGCAAAAAACAACACATAAATCACAAATAGAACTATCACTTTGGCATTATTCTTTCTGTCAATGTAAACAGTAATATATGCTAGTGAGTCCACTCCAATTGGTACTTAGGAGAGCTCTCCATTTTTACTGTGCTAAGTCGTCCTATACGCTAAGCGCTAGTGAGTCCTAGGCATTACAAAATAACAAAAAGCCCATCGCATCCATTACTAATTTAAAAAGAAAAACAGTTAATGGCTAAGATTTGTTTCAAATATTGTATGAAATTTTCAGACAAAGCTTGATTGATAAACTTAATAAGGATATGATTTTTTTTTATCAACTACTTTAAAAGTCATAGATTTTTCCCTTGATTACGACTAAAATATTACTAGCCACGGGGAAGGAGAATTGATCTTCCTGATTCTACTCCTCGCTACGCCCCTGGTTGTCGGAAATTAATTTGATCAGAGTGATTTGGAAAAAATTATGAAAATGTAAACCTATTGTAGATCAAAACTCCCACAGTTCGAATATCAATTTCCTCTTTTTCCCGTAAAGAAGTTTATCCTAATTAAAATCATTTGGTTTGCATATTTGCATTTTTGGAAGGTATAAATGTTGTCATATAAGATTCTATTTATCGACTCTGAATTTAAAAATTGCGAAATATTATCGTACTCCGAATTAGAAATAATTTCGCATATTAAAAGAGATTTATAGCAAATATTGATACCATTTCGAATAAAGCTTATTTTTGAAAATCTGTTTGACAACCTTATAAAAACAAAAGTATATCCCTAAAGGGACAGTATAAGGTTATGTTATTGTTAAATTTTCCTTACAATCAACTTGCTCTTATAGTGTTTTGAAAATTGCATCAAGTGTAAATCAACATAAGAATTGGTAGATGTTTTTCAGAGAAAGTTAGTCGGAACATATGGAAATTCAATAATCCTCGCAAACAAAAATGAAAATTGTAAATATTAATCGCCTATCCCAGAGGCTGGTAACCAACGGCTCCTTCAATACACATAAAACAACCGTCAAATTAAGCAAAACTTAGAATTAGGAAACCATCTGATGCCGTGAACTATGAATATGGGCACAAATTGCGTTTAAGATTTCTCGTACAATAACCCAGGAAAAAAATTTTTCTCGACTTTTGTTAGTTACAATCGTAAAAAATAAAACAGATTTTGTTTCGGGCGTATTTCACTTCTTATTATTTCCTTTAACGGATAACCTAGTCAGAAGTTAAATAATGTAAATGGGTTATTTGGATCTAGTTTTGAAATAGAATACAGTGAATAAATTGTACTCGGACAGCCTTAACAGTGTCACTTAATATCGTAGTCTTCCTTGAAGAAATATATAAAAATAGCCTTTTCCCACAAATGATTATTTTTAGCTGGAAAGAGTGGGAATGAAACTAAAAATAATCAATTTAGATACTAAACAATTTAAGCGACATACATAAATATGATTTATTAAAAGAATTATACTCCTTCTGAAAAGTTATTTAATATTATTTAAGAAAAGTATATTTAAATTATGCTAAAGATTCGATGAGTGAATTCTTTACCAACTTTCAAATGAACATGACAATTAATTACTCAATAAGAGATATATAATATTTCTTTTTTTTAAATTATTATATTTTTAATATTATATTTTTCTTCTTCCAACTGAAAATTAAAAACTAATTTCATACTGATTATTTGCATTTTAATAACATCAAACAATACAAAAAGAAAATTAAATCACCTGCAATCCATAATACTTAACTTAAAAAATACAAAAAAGAAAAATGTTCCAATACAAAAACAAAATTATTCATTTTGCCAGACATTTTTAATATTCAGGCTAAGGTGTCTGTATAACTTTTGATGGATACAATAAAAATGGTTCATGCAATAATTACCAAAGAATGAATAGTCTGAATGCAACGAAAATAAGATTTATTATTAGCAATAAACGATTTGTCTGTGTTTCCCCATTTAAAGGAATTTTTAATTAGCCAAAAAGGAGCTTGTTTTTCTTGAAAACTTTGTTGTATTTTACTGTCTGTCTGCCTTAAGATTGTCAGTTTTCATTGAAACTGTTTGTGTTGCTACTACGAAATTTGAGTAAGATAAATGATATTTTATTCTTAGTTTAGCTTCTCTTTAAATTAAAAGAGAATAAAATGAAAAAATTTGTTAAGATAAATTATTTTCAATTTTTATATGAGTTTTTCCTTTAATTTTAATGCTGTTCTCTCTTTTATTGTTTTTTGTTTTTTTGGAGTAGACTTTAACCAGTAAAAATTACAATTAGTTTTAAATTAAAAAACTGATTCCTTTGATCTAAGTAAGCTATAGACTAAAATAATATGAAAAGGAAGCAAAAATTCCTTTGTTATGAAAGTTAATATAAAATTTTTAATTTTATTTCCTAGGTATGATTACTATCTCATATTTTTCAAGTAATCCAATTCTTTGGAAAATTATTTCTTGCTTTTAGAGGTAGAAAAATTTAATTTCTACGGTTTAGATATCCTTAAAATTCACGAAATCAGTTTTCTCAAAGAAAACTGAAAGAATCTAAAAAGTTGATGTAATATAGGAAATTTTAAGCATAAAGATGGAATTTACGAACAGAAATTAATAATTTTTCAATTGACTATAGGAATTTCAATAAAAGGAAGTTGTTTTATTATTAACAGAACTGCATTTTTAAATTTTAACACATGTCGCATATTTTCAACTTTAAGGCTATAATAAAATATTCAATTTATTTTTTGTTTGCTTTCAGTCAACAGAAAGTCTGTTTGTATTTTAATTATTCAAATTTTTTTCGGCTTAATTTATTTTACCACCTAACGCAGTGAATAATTAAAATATTAAATTTTCTTTTATAAGACTTCTTTTTAACGTACAATTCCGACAGCAAAGATAACATTTGCTTCTATAATAAATTTTAAGTGATCCAAAGCTTTACTTACAATATTTTTTAAATGCTGTTCTTTAAATACAAAAGAGCTTCATAAATTATAAGAGCTACCTCTCTTGGGATTGTTTGAGCTTGAAAAAAATTTTGAAATTCATTTTCGGAATATTTAAATAGTATTTTGGTGTTTAATTAAAAAAAAACACACTATGTCTTGCATTTTTCACTAATGTGTAATCTTTACTTCTTTCTTTTAGATCACTAAATAATCTGATCTTTTGTATTTAACAAATTATATCAATCACATCACGATCTCAATTAGAGGTACTAAAATATTTCCTATTATTCCTGGAAATTGGTATAGTTGAAAAGAAAACCCCAAAAACTTCGTCATTGATAAATATTTCATCCGTAAGTAATAAACATTTTGGAGATTTTTAAATTAAAAAAACAAAAAATTTAAAAGTTGTATTAATTTTAATAGCAATATAAATATATGCGTATTTATTTACTTTTTAAAATAAATGTGTTTTTAATAAATAAAATTGTATATGTGCTTCAAAAACCTTCGATTACAGGTGAGACACTCGCATTATTATCAAAAGAGAAAAAAACATTTAACGCTTTTTTATTGAAATTAAAATTATTATTTATTTCAAAATAACAACAAAAATATTTTTAAAAAAATATATATTTATATAAAAAGTTCTTGAATATAAATAAACGTTTTAATATCTCTTGTTTTACATAATTTAAAGCTAATAAAATAAGATGATTGGACTTTTTACAATATTTTTGTCTGTTATCCCGTTAAAAAGACAATTAAATCTCCATCAAAATAATATTCGTTAATGATTGGAGTATATAATAAGCCAAAAAAAGCTCAAAATTTAATGGACATATGTATGTAGGTGTTTTTAGGCCCCATTAAATGCTTAAAATGAAGCCCATGAAAACAATTTCATATATATATGAGCAATAAAAAATGAACGATAAGAAATTTTTTTATCATTTCATTTTCTGTTGGGTTTTTCTTTATTTTTATCTATATAGAATGTCCTCTAAAAGGATCAAAGTTATTAACATGACAATATAATTTGTTTTGATGGTCAAAATACAAGTAATATTTATACAGCCCACAAACGTGAAGACAAATTTACTATGTTGTCTGGCACTCCTTCGAAATATTGATATAACTAGAGCCGTGACTGTAATCTTTACTGTTTTATTTCTTTTCTTTTTTTTTTGTTTGATTACCAAATTTTCATGATTCAGTTAAAAAACAATTTTTTTCAGTTTTTTTTTCAGGATAAAAGGTAATAGTCTGTATGACATAAAATGCATTTTTCATTTGGAAGATTTTAGCTATAAAATCCTACTTTAGTCACTTATCAATTTACTGTTCCGTCTGGAAATTTTGTTTTTTATTTTGTCTCTGTTATTTTAATATCCAAACATAACCAAAAAACAAAAAAATAATTACATACATGTGGGGCTATATGGATTCTTATTAAATTTTGATAATCCTATTGAAAAGATATTTGCCACTATTAAAATTGTCATCCAAGACTACTTGAATATGCAAAGTGGATTTTACAATGTTTGTTGTTATTGTTATATTTTCTTAAGTTCATTTTTATTTTTTTATTACTAACCTTTGCGGTTTTATAGGTGTAAACGTTTACTGTAGCAGTCGATTGTTAGTTAAATCGGGCCTACCAGCTGTCTGTGGCTTAACTATAAAGCTCACTGAACAAAAGATGAATACCTATAGGTACCAACGTGTAAATGCATTCTGTCTAGACACTGTTTTGGAGTTAAATGCAAACAATGGCTCATGGGATTTAACTGCGCAATTGTTTTATACATTTTTTCAGTGTTTGATGTTTGTTTGTAAAGGTGGCAAGATAGGGGAATACTAAACAAATGTTAAAAGCATTTTGAGTACAGCTTTTGGAAATGATAAATTGGTTTTCTGAAATTCTTTTCGTTGTTTTTTTCTGTTTTTTGAGTTTTTGTTACTGCCAAAAAAAGAAGATTGTTTGGCATATCTATCAATTATTTTTAGTTTTTTTTTATTTTTCTTTCTGTTGAGTAGAATAAAGCAGTTTTATAGAATTACGGTGGGTAAAAAAAGAAAAAAAAAACAATTGGAATATAGTAAAACTTTGGAAACACGATTAAATTAAAAACAATAGTTTCAGTAATTGAAAAACTTGACGATATTTGTCTTTTTTTTTGCAAAAATTATTAGGTAGGAGGGTTGCATATTGCAGGTTCATGCACCTCTTTACTTTTAAAAGTATTATTATCAACTACAAATTTTACAAATCCTTGTGAATTAAGAGAGTGATCCTTAAGAAAGCTATTTCAAAACTGTTTCAGTAAAATCAAGTGTCTAATGATTTTTTTTATAAAATTGTTAGACACTTGTCCTTCTAATGTGGGATATCGATAAGTCGAACAATCAAAAGTAGTTGCCAAAAGGACCACGACAGCAGGAGCTGCTTAGCTGATCAAATCAAACTGTAAAGGGCTTCAATTTTAATAAATAGTTTTCAAAAATGCATGAAGCTAGAATAAAGATGGCATTACTATCCATAAACCAATACATTTTTAAAACAGTATCAAATTTTTTACAAAATAAAATTCAGAAGTAAAGTGAGTTCAGTGAGTTTATTCTGGAACCCCAACTCTCTGCTCTGGAAACCCAACCGAATTAAATTATCTTCGGCGATCATAAATTAGATTTAAAAAATAAGTCTATTCTTTAAAGGTCTCAAAGCAAGTTTATTCTGCATTTTTCATGAAAATTTGATAAAAAGAAAGTTTTTTTAGGATTAATCCCTTATTGTTCAAAGTTGAACGAAAAATCAACTCGTGTTTGATAATTCATGGCAATATTTTAAGATACTTAAAACCATAAAATTTGATTTTTTGCATCAGTATATAGCAATTGTCAAAATATAGGTTGACCACCATAACTTGGAATTAAATCATGAGTTAGATAATTAATGAGCAAATAGTAAAGGAAATAGCAAATAAGCGTTCCTACGCTTATTAAGCGTATTTTGTTGTTGTGGGATTATTTATAAATGATAATGACAAGTGCGCTGGAAAATTGCTAACTAAAATCGACTTAGATAGATATTAAGTGGGCTTACACTCTAGTTTCCCTTGCTCTCTTTATACACTCATAGTAAAAGACATAAATGACTCGATCATTGGTTGTAGTATTAAATTAAAAATTACCACAATCTAAAACATTTTTCTAATATAAAATTAAAAAATCTTGAAAACCTTATATAATTTATTTGAATTATTGATAACTCCATAACCCTCCATAAAATAGAAAATCAATTAAGCGAGATTCAAATTCTCTCTGATTATTTTGTGTACTTGTAGCAGGGAAGTACTCAAAGGAATTTCTCCCTTGTAGGGAAAGTAGTTTTAATTGATTAATGAAAGTGAGCTACTTTTTAGGGGGCCTACAGAGTGCCTAGTTGCAATAGTCTAATCTTTGATAGGCTTGCACTCTGAACACTTTAAGCATATTCCTATTGATTTGCCCATAACGACCTTATAGTCTTCGATATAAGAATCGTCGTTACCTTCGAATAAGAATCGTCATTACACCTACTTTCTCGAGGAAAAGAACAACGAACTTTGAGAAAGAATAACCATAGAACTCACCATGATGAGATAGTGAACTTTTCACTCATAAAACATCCCTGATAAGTAATTTCTATACTGACTTCCTTTCCTTCATGTTTCTAGACGAATATTCGGAAATTATACAAAATGAATATGAAAAATTAAAATTTACTAATACGCTATGACAGTTAAGCTCAAATTTTGATTGTGTATTCATAAAATAAAACGCAAATAAATAACCTTATAGTGGGTTCACAAAGGCCAACTCAAGGCAGAAACTCACAGCGATTCTGTAAATTTTGTAGGAAAAAAACCAGTTTCGCTGTGAGTTTTCTGCTGTGAGTTAGCCTGTGTGAACCCACTAATAGAAAGCGAAATAATTATTTTCAAAAATTCTTAAAACAACTTTTTTGAAATAACATGAGTTTTAGGAATTACAGTAGATCTATTCGGCCTTTTGGTGGCTCTTGTAGCCCAAATTACAGAAAAATTACTAAATTTTACTAAAAACAAAAACAATGAATGTAAAAGCCTAATGAAGAAAAAGTTAATGACTTTAGATGAAGAACCCTAGCAATAAGATTAAATATTTACATTATTTTATTAATTAGCCTTCTGAGGCAAAAAAAGTACACATTTCTTTAATCTATCTAAGTACAATTTAGTCCATAAATATAAATAACTAGTTACAAGCTATTATCTGTAGCATATAACAAGGGCCAAATAATTCAATTAGTTCGAACTAGACATGTCTCTCCTTATTATGTAATTTCCAATTGTAAGAGATTTTTAACTTTTTGTGTTAGTTAAAATTAATTCAAAGTATTCGTATTAAGTTTATTATATAACTTGAATTTGAGCTTTTTATTAGTTAATCCTCAGAAGAAAACTTTTTTAGGAAAATGTTAAAATATTAAAAAAAAAATTAACTTTACCGATGGCTAAAATATCTACTCCTCAATATTTTGTTTCTCAGTCATTTGATGGCAAAGAGACCCAAGAGATTCATACATATCTAATGAAGTAAAGGTAAACATTTTTAATTATAAATAACAACTATATAACATATATATATATATATATATACGAGTATATATATATACGTAAGGGTATGATATTTACTTGTCCAATCGAGTGCAACTGTCCAGAGTTACCAAACTTTAAGTCTCTTAAATTGAAGTAGACATAGCTACTGTAAATATTCTGTTTTTACTGTTTCATACCAAATAAGTTATATCCCCAGGTGCAACCAAGATTTACAGATCACTTTATATTGCAAAAAGTTTTCATATTAGGCTTAGATTTTAGTATATGGTATAAGGTCTGTTATTTTATATCAAAGCATAGGAATTATTAGCTTCTACTTTATTAAAGATATTAGCTATCCTTAAGTCATTGTCTAAAAAGAAAACTGTCCATTTTAGCCATAAAGGACATATCTATTTCATTTTTTGGATGTAATTTTAAAATATCCCCATTGTTTGTTTGTTATTATTATTTTGGTAAAAATTTTGACAGGCTTTTAGAAATACGAACTTCTCACGGATTTAAAGAGTTAATCAAAAATCTATATATCCGAATTATTTAAGCGAAAGAGTGAAATACTTTAAAATTACTGTATTCGTCGCGTATATCGTGTATTTGATTTTATTAATTCTTTATAAGAATTGTTTTTCATTAATTGAGTCCAGTATTAAAGAAAAAAACTATGAAATCTCTTTTCTAAACCATATTGGAATCAATCAATTGCGTATGGCTAGTCCATTAGTCCGAACTTACTTGAAATGTCGTAAATTACCTTAAAGATAACTTAAATTAATTTAAAGCATTATTCTTGTACCTTAGTGAACTCTTTTTCGATCCTTTGTACTTTTTTCTCGTTTTTTAATTCAGCAATCGTAGGCATTTGTAGGCAATCATTGCATTTTTTAACATTATATCTCCACTGGTGACATAGATAAATTTAACAATTTGGCATAAAAATTGCATGCATGGATAACATATATATGTATTAGTCTTAAGTGTGTTATATGTATGAGTTCAGAATAGTATTAATGCTTATGCAATTCATAGAAGAATTAAATGAAACACAATATGTATGTAATTGGCCAAATTACATCACGGTATCAGCGATACTTCAGATCAGAGAAGAGAAATGCAAGGAAAAAATTTCATAGATTATTATTTTTGAAGCTGCTAGTCTTGCGGCTTCTTCCCAATATATTTAAAAAGATATTTGTTTTTCAACAAATTTTTCCTCAACTTTATTTTAATTTATTGATATTTATATTTCATAAGGTTAGCATTAGAGATTGTAATTTTTATTATACAATTATTCATGATTTGAAGAATCAATAAAAAGATTCAAGTGTATTTCAATCAGGTATAACTTGACATTCTGAAAGTAAACTAGGTATAATTATACCATAATGTAATTTGGGTCAATATTTAGTCTTAGGTATATTTTATACATTTCATTTCACGAAATATATTGTATTTTCTTTAAATTTAATCCTTTTCTTTTTATTTTAGCGTTAGCAATATATGCTTTTTACAATTTTGCGTTTAATAGAATCATACATTTTTTAATTTCAGGAATATAACTATACTTTTGTTCTGTGAGTAACAGTCTACTATGATCCTTTTACTATCTATATTTCAGGTACCTTAAAGTAATGCTTTCCTCATAGAGAGTTTTGAATGTTTTTTTTTCCCCTTAAAATTTCTAATTAATATGTTGTTTAATTCGTTTATACCAGTTCCAACTCCTAATATATTTTAATATCAAATTTCATGAGTGAAACTAACTTCGATTTTTAGTTTCCATTTCAAAAAATCACATGTAACTCAATAACACCGAATAATTTTACCTTTGGAGGGATGGGCAAACTTTTTCAGTCGCGAGCCAATAAACGAAGAAAAAAGGTTGGCGGGCCAAGATAAACTTTTCTTAAATTTCAAAAACAATCTACAAGTATTAAAATTTAAATATGTTAATTAGATGAATGAAATTGCGATTTCATTTTTAAAAGTTCCTTATATTGAGGTTCGAAGTGGGATGTACTGACTTTAACGAACGAGCCTAAATGCTCATCTATCAGTCTACTTCTGAAATTATTCTTTCTAAGGTTCGTAGTTGAAAATACTTGTTCACATATAAAAGATGAAACAAACATAGCTCTGATTTTCTGGACGTGAGATATTAAATTTGGGAAAATTACTTTCGATAATGATTTTCAAAACTCTAACTTTGGCATATCTAGAAACAGCTGCTTGAGATGATTATTAGAGGGGAACTCAATTAATTCAAGCTGCAAATCTGACCTCACTACTTCACAAATTTACGTTGGAAGACATGGTAAAAATATCCAATTCTATTTGCATGGCACTGAAATCTTGATATCTGCGTTCGAACTCAAAATGCAGTTTTTTCAAGCCATTTTCATAATTCTTAAGCTTCCCTTCATTTAATGTGGTTATTCAATTTAACCCCGAGAAATGAGAAAAGTCGTTCTTAGCTAGCTTCGCAGTAAACAGATTAACAGATCAGTTTAAAAACTTTAATATGGGCCTAGATATCGTCGATAAATTGATTTTTTTCTTGCACCTTGACATTCAAGTTCTTCATATGACAAAGAAGATCTGTGGAAGGTGCAAAGTTCAAAAGCCATTCTGTATCTTCTAACATTTCGCACTTCGAACAATGAGAACAATGTTTCTCATGGAAGAACGATAAAATGTCGTCTTTTAGTAGCCACCTTACCTTACTTTCATGTAATACACTACATCAGAGTATTCAGATTGCACGGAAAATTCCGAAATTGCCTTGAGTAAGCCCTCGAGACCGAATAATATTTACAAGTTTCACGATTGCATTAAGCACGGGTTTCATATTCAATGCACATTTACCCAGAGCATCTTGATGTAAAACACAATGTAGAAAAACAACATTTTTCCCGGGGTAGTTTTGATTAAAGGGTTCAAGAAATCCAGATTTTTTTCCTGTGATATTTGGTACTCCATCGGTCGTAATATTACATGTATGTTATAGGCACATTCAAAGCCCTTCCTGAAATTCACGAAAAATATCACACCCCGTTGTAGTTTCCTTTAAAGAACGCATGAACGCCAGTTCCTCAATTATTTCAAAGTTCTCATCAACATTTCTAATAAATAATAATATTATAACTGAGCAATATCATTTATATCAGTGTTTTCCTCCATAAAATTTCTTTTAATTTCCGTCGGACCGGCAAATTAAAAATCTATCCACGGGCCGCATAAAACCTTCCGGCGGCGGGCCGTAGTTTTCCCATCCCTGGTAAACCATACTTATATTTCTACTGTAAGAGTGGGCGTTAACTACTCAAAATTTAAATTAAGCTTAAGTTCATAATAAAAAATCTGAGGTTAACAGTTTAATTAGATTTTACCAATTTATTCTATGTGAAATATTTTTTTCTTTTATAAAATTAAGTACTTACCTTTTTAAAAATTTCTTTTCTATTCAGAATATCAACATTTGACATTGCAAAAAAATTTCTTGTGAAAAAAGGAAATTATGTCACATAAGTTTATAATGGGGCTTAATGTACAAGATTCATTTTATGTAATTAGAATAAAATGATCCAAAACAAGGGAGAGAAGACTTTAAATTTTAAAACTAAAATTTGAGTTTCAAAATACTCACATCGAACTCACATTTTTCTCAACCAATACATGAAAAGTGAACAAAGAACTCGTTTCGAAATTTGAAACCTTAGCATTGAAAATTTTTATGAATATTCCGAAAAATATAATTACCGTGTGAGCGTTCCAATTTTGGATACCCTTTAATCTGTATCGATATTAGCCGCGATCTATTAACGAATCAATTTCATAGATTTTTCCGTTTCAAAATAAGAATGCAAATAAATTCATAATTTTATTGCAGGATTATGCTTTAGCTTTTTTTAAGATAAGATACTTAGATAAAAATCGACAAATTTGAAACTTTTATTTAATTAATAAATAGGTACTAAATATTTTTACTTTTTGCATTTTTTCTAATTTCAATTGTTCAAGATAAAATTTTTATAGTTTAAGTTTTCCAATTGAAATAAAATCATTTAAAAATATTATTTAAATTATAATTAAAAACAATAATAAATTGAATTTTAAGCACATTCCTATGAAATTAGAAACATCAAAACAATTTGCTGACCTTTATTTATTTAGATTGTAATAAACAAATGATTCATTATTAGATATTTAATTGTTCTTTGTTGTTGTTTTTTTAAATAAAAAAAATGAAATAGCACAAAAAAAAAAACTACATATCTCATAAGATGACGCATTTGTGATGAATTCCGAGTCCAATGACTCGGCTATCTATTCATTTTTTGTTCTTGTTTTTGTTATTTGTTTCTTAATTTCCTGGCGTTGTATTTCAATTGCAATCTTGAAAACAGAACCTAAAAACCAATCATTTGCTAAATGTATAAATGCCGTTCTAATTTAGAATAACAAATAAAACAATTAACTAAATAGTTACAGTTACACTTGCTATATATGTATATATATACTCGTATATATTGAATATACAAATAAATACTAACGGTAGCGTCAAGCTGTCTCCTTACTTTTAAGAACTAATTTCTGCATGGAAGACTTTTAGCCGACAAATAGTGGCTGCATCCAATAACCAAAGTTTTTTACATATAGCTTTATCGTAATAAAAACGAAGGTGAATCATTTTAGCCAAATGTTTTTTTTTTTTTGTTGTTTTTGTTTTTAACTCTTGGCTGGTGTAATGAAGGCAATTTTAAACCAGTCTATTTATGTCAAAATGAGTACAAAGTGAAGGCATCCATTGTATAAATTTAGAGATTTACTCAGCAGACTTTGTGGCCAAACTGTATATATGATGACTTGATACTAGAGTATTTGTGTAATGAAGCCAAACACTGATCCTCTGAGGTCAGGAACATTTAGTTTTTGTTTATGTAACTTTCAATTTTTTTTTGTTTTGCATAAGAGAATCAAAAGTAAAAAGTTATTTTTATTATATAGCAAATATACAAAAAAATAATAAAAAAATTAACACCTTCTTAAACACTGGAAACTGTATTTTTATTATGTATTTAAAATTTTTAATTTTATGTCTTTATGTGACTACTTGAAATTTTTTGAAATTTTCTAGATTTTAATTGTGTTCAACACGTAAAATAATTGCATTAAATTTGTAAGACATTTCACAGCTCAGTTTCAATATCAAATGTCTTTAGAGACAGGAAACGAAAATTAAAAATTGCGAGCTGACATTGCAGTTTTCACCTGCAATGCTAAAAAAAAAGTATTTGACATTGGTTATACTTGACAGGGAGCATTTTTTCCCCAATTTAAAAAAAAAACTCTCTAGACTTTCTAATTAGAAAGCGAGTTTTGAAGGTGTCAATATTAATAATAATTGGACAACTTTGACGTAGTTTTTTTTTCGTCTCGTCTTTTAAACTACATTTAGTCAATTGTTGACTTGTTCATATTTTGAGTTTATAAATTTTTATCTCATTTTCTATTATGATGTGTTTCATGAAGCTGGGACCATGAAAACTTATATTTTTAGAAAACCTTTTCCGATACTACTTTTCCAAAAAAATATAGCTCTTTTGGAACCAACTTTGCAACAATGAATCTCATGCGATAATATTGATTAAGAATCCATAAACCTTTATTACCTCAATGCTCAATTTGTGAGAAAATTTTCTAAAATGATTCAAGTAAAAAATGCTTAGCCTCCTTTTAGTCTTTTGGGCCTGAAAACTGTGAATTTTGGGCATATTTTTATAAACTTTGGTACTCTTTGAACCCCCATTTGTGGTGAAATCTTGTTAATACAAATTTTCGCGCATTGGAGATTAAGGAAGCATAAAGGAGGTTAATCTTACTTTGGTGAAGTATTTTTTGAAAAGAGAATACAAACTTTCTAGTTTGTTATAATATTTTCTAATGCGAAGTAGAAAGTGTCAGTTCTTTTAATTTATTTTACAAGTGAAATCATGACCTCTTGCGCTTAAGTACGCTTTTTCAATATATAATGCAAATTATATATAACTCCTTGTTAGACCTTGTAGGTCTATTGTTAAAAAAAGCTCAAGAGTTGGAAGAAATTTCAACTTTAACATTTATGCTTAAATCTTAAATATGTATATTTCACTGGGTTTAAACAAATTGGTGCAAGTTACCACTTGTAATGTTTACAATTAAGAAATTAGACTAAGCTTCAAACGTTAAAAGGAGGCTGAACTTTTTATAATATGCGTAAATGAGAAAGATGAACCTCTTTTTAATTTCATCAGCCAAAAAGGGGATTTAAAATTTTTACTCGGGGAAGCATGAAAACTATAATAGTAAATCATTTGAAAGTTTAACAAGAGTTTGGAATTTAAATGTCTGTGTCTTATGTACACATGTCGAACATGTATAACACAATATGGTTGGTGGTGTTTAGTAACTTCTCAAAATAATTCTTAAACTCTTCTTTTAGTTGTTCTTGAAATCAGGGGCGTATCGAGCGGGGGGTGTGACACCCCCCCAAAGCAGTCGGCAGTCGGCAAATCTCAGTTATTCTATCGTGCAATTCAAATATGAAATTGGTAACTTGACATGGATTCACGAATTCTGGAATTTCCGAGACTACATTTTATGAAGAATGATAGGTGTAATTTCTTTAATTGTTTTTTTATTTCAAACTTTTTGCATTCGATTGTGAATATATGAGTTAGCACTTCCAAAAATATCTAATAGATTTTTGGTTGAAAGTGGTGATTAAATGATACCAAGTGGATCAAAATAGAGAGGAAGTAGTAATTATAGAAAACTTAACACTGAACACTATATTAGAATAAGCACTGCAGTCAGTTTTCAAATCACAGTGATTCAAGCCATAAATCATTGTGACAAAAACACTAACTAAATAGGAGTTTATTGAGTAAGTTAAGAGACTTTTGCAATAGCAATTTCGAAGAATGCTAAACGATGAAGAATAATAAAATAATTGCTTATCACAAATTCCAATTGTGTAGATATAATGGTTTTGTTTGATTACTCATACCTTGTTTTATTTTCTAATAAATTTTGAAATTGGGCGTTCAAAGTTTTTTCAATTCCATATTGAATAAATGTATCAAAATTCCCAGTTTGGATTGATAAACAGCTCAGTTACATGTTCGAAAAAACTAGATATCAGTCCTGAGCATAATTTTTCAAAGCATCACAGAACACGTCGTATACCAAAAAAGTACGATGTATACCCAGAAAAAGCTACTAATTTCGAGTTTATAACAAGGAATTTAGATCTGTCTTGCAAGTTTTCACAAGCTGTATTGACGACAATATGAAAGAAACTTTTACAATATTTGTACCTATTCAAAAAATTTCCAAATTTCTAGTTAACAAAAGCAACGTCACGATTAATCAAATCTATTTTGCAATTAGACCCAACATTTTTCACAGAAGAACCAGAAGGCTTGCTCGCTGAATTAGAAATTCTTTTGGGTTCATGTACAGTATGTACGAATTTTGGAGATATTTTTAAAATAGTGTTCAAATTGCCTAAGGTGATTCCGTTGGCACATAAGCTTGTTAGTTTTATTTTGACGGCTCGAGTGATATCGGCTTCTTGTAAACGCTCATTTAGTAAATTAAAACTAGTTTTGAATTATTTACGTACAACAATGGGGGATGATCGTTTGAATACGTTGATGTTGTTTCATTCTTCGAAGATAAAGTTGACGAAATAAGCCTGCGTGAAGTCGTTGTGAAATGGTCGGTATTGAAACATCGCAGAGTTAAACGTTGGCATCTATCATTCTATGGATAAGACAATGCTCATTGTGTGCTTAAAAGTTTTCTTAAGAATTTTTTTTGCGACCGTTTAGCTGTGATAATGTTGTTTATTTGAAAAAATTCTTTAGAGTAATTATTTGTTTTGTTATAATAAAATTCTATAATAGTTAATTTGAACACACTTATATTACTATATTTCCACCCACATGCCACATATGCTGTCATCAAGTTTTCTGGGTAATTCGGCTTTTTTATAACCGTCACCCCTCCCACGCTCAACACCCTCGCTACGGCCCTGCTTGAAATCATTTTCAAGCTGTTCTCTAATTCGTTTCCGAAATATTCTTCGTTGAAAAGATATGAACATGATCTTATTCTCGTATCCAAATGTTTGCAAGGGTTTTGCTCTTGTAAGATAGTTGCATAAAAGTATATTTCTTACGAAAAATAGATCACAAAGAATCTTTAGAAATTAACAAATAACTAAAAACTAACGAATAACTAAGGATTTTAATCAATTAACTTTTTGGGTGTCTTGTTATAACTTTTAAGAATATCAAAAATGTTTTAAATACCGATTTTAGTTCATTTAATGCAAGTGAAAATAATTTTTAAGACTAATAATTTTTGTTATTTTCTAAGTTTAATTATCAAATTGCAAATTTTCACCTAAATGTTAGTTTCATGAGAAATTAGTAATTCTGATTAAGATACGTTTTAAAATTATAAATTAAAATTGTAAATTCTACACGATCAAGTTTTTTTTTGTATACTAACAGCATAGGAATTTGTAATTGAAAACTATCTTCTTTATCACATTGTTATTTACTTTTGTTATTCATATCTCACTTTTATAAAATATTTCTAATTTTTTTTTATCTAATTTGTTTATCACTTTTTCAAGTGGTGATGAGTCTTGAAATTTTAGTCTCTAGTTCTAAAATCAATTTAAAAAATTACATCGGAATGTATTTAACAATAGACTGTGTAGACTCTAGTTTCAAAATATTTTCCTTAGCTGGAATTTCATATATTAAAACTTATATCAACATTCAAGCGTTATTACAAAAAGATATCTTATATGAATTTTATCTTCATAAATATGTCTATAAACATATCAATTAATACAAGAATTTAATTTAAGCTATTCAAAGTTCCAATGTCATCTAATTTGCCATTTATAATCCATAAAGTATTTTCATTTAAAAGTAGCAAAGTTTGAGCTTATTGGAATTAGTTTTCTACTTCTGTTCCCAGAAAGATATCACAACTAAAATATATTAAAGATATTATTAAGTTTATATCACTAACTCATTTCTGGAATTCTATATTAAGTCTATAACTTAAATCCTTTTTACTAAAAGCTCATAATGATATCATATAAAAACAAGAAGACAAAGAAAGACTTTAAACGCAAAAAGGGTTACTCATTCACCTTGTGATTTCTACTGGTTTAACAAATGTTCATATTCACCACGATATGGATCTGATTACATAAATATTGAGGTTCATAACTTTCATAACTTTGGCTAACTCTAGACTTTGAGTCATTTTTAACACTGTAGGAAAGTTTCTAAACTACTTCGCCAAAAACCGGGAAAGTTTTCTAAACAGACATATGTAATTCTATATACATTTCATATTCGGCAGGAGGTGTTCTATCGATTCAATCTGCATAACATGGAAAACTTTTCCTAGTATATAGTATATCCTTTTTGAAATTGTGCTTTGTAACTTTATTGCTAGCACAAGTATTCGCGAAAGTATGTTCAACTTTGGTGTTAACATATCAAGGTACCTCTGTATATATTGCTTTGATATTTGGATTCTTATGAATCCTTTAAATGTACCAGCAGCTATCATATATAGTCGTATTTTTTTTTTTTTTTTTTTTTTTGTTGTCTGAGAAAAACTTTAAATTCAACTTCATTTGCTTTTGGCATTTTCCGGAAGTCATGTAATAAACTTTCTTTAGAAGTTAGTTTCTGTTATATTCACCTTGCTTAGAGTTTAGTAGCATCATTTCTAAATTCTATCTTTGTAGTTGTTTTATGATAATTTACAAGCGGATTTCAGGGTATTATAATTAATTAAGTTTGTTAAATTTTCTTATGTTTTTTAAATATTCATTTTTTTGTTATGTAATTATATATTAGGAGTACTTGGATGAATAATTCAAGACAAAGTAATTAAAGATGAACAAACTAATGCAACAATCATGCATTGAAATTTGAATATTTTAGTACAGTATAAAAAATAATAGAATATTTTTTTTGTATAACTTTTATTTTGAGTAAATTTTTTTCTTTCTATTTTCAAATAAATTCAAAACATTAGCTAGAATTGAAATTAGGTACATTTTGACTAGATTAAATTTCTGACATAAATAAAGTTGTATTTCTAAAAATGTACCCAAAATTATTAAAAACAATAGCATAAAATATTTCATTTGCAATTGTTAAATACTTGTCGTACTTTACTATACATATACCTATATATATAATCCATGAAAAATTATTTTCAATCGAAAATAGTATAGCTAACAATTTTTAAATAACAAGACCAAAAACTTTGAGTTTTTTATGTTCAATTTCTAAACCTCATTTTCAGTCATAAAATATATTTCTGATTTTTATCAAAAATAAAAAAAAAAAGTAAAATTTCTTTTAAAATCAAGAGTCATTGCAAGCAAAAAGTAGAAGCAGTTCTCTGTATTTAATTAATTGACATAATTGCATAACTTATGGCGATTATTATATTTCTATGGTTAAACAAAAATTAGTCGAGCTTTGAGAATATTCCTCAAAGAAAAGTTTAATAATTTTTTCATGGAAAAAGTGAGTGCTCTAAATACTAGTATAAAAGGTCAATTTATGAATAAAGGTGGACAAAAAGATGGCGTTGTTTTCTAAAAAATCTAATGAATTATAAAATGTAACGTTTTGTGGTAATTTCAAAACAATCGTTAAAAAATTTCTTTTTCTTTTTAAAAGAAGATTAAAAAATATTTTAAATCCATTGAAAAGATTTCCTCCCCATTAATCATCAAATGGAAATGAATGGAAAAAAGACTATAAATAATAAATCTTTGTCGCTACATTTAGAACCCTTGAAATTTTAGTAAATCAATTAGTTAGACTTTTAAAATGATTTCAGATTTTTCTCAAAAAATATTGTATATCAGTACGGAATTTATATTTTCTTTACTCGAAGTAAAATAAAAAAAACATATAAAATAGTAAAGGTAAGTAAGTAAATTTATGTTCCTCGATTTTTAACATAAATTTATTTAAAAATTATATTAAGTCGTTTTTTCAACTACTTCTTTGCATTTGCCTTCCCTATCCAGAAGAAAACAATCAAAACTTTTTTATATTGGTTTAAATGAAAGTCAGAAAAGATAAATTGGTTATAGAAATGAAATTAAAAATAAAAAATTAAATGATCACGAAGCTTTTCGAAAGGAGCTAAATAAAAAACTCAACAATTAACAATAATATTTTTGAGAGTTTTTTTGTTATTTTCTAAGGGGCAGTTTTAAAAGGAGTCAAACCCGATAAATTGATGTTTTAGAACTTTTTAAATATCTTTTACCACTTTAAAGGATTGGTCTCCATAAGAAAAAATGAAATTACTTTATGGGGCTAGGTTTTAATAGCCGTGCAATAATAAGAAACAATTCTATTTTTGTGTTTAAATTTTGTGTTATAATTTCGTGTAAACATTACTTACAGATGCTAATTAAAGTTTTCAGCCTAGACCTTATATAAAAGCACACGATAAGGAATTTCGTTCCAAAATATTTTAAGATATTTATGTTCTAATTAAATTCCTTAAATCAGAAGCGATTCAAACAGGAAGAAAATTCAAAAATGTTTAATTCAAAGATAAAAAGTTTTTGAAAACAATGAAATATTTTAAGTTTTCTTTTACATTAAGCCATTATATAAAATTGAATAGAAAGAACAATGTATTTTGATTTAATTAAATACACTTTTTATTATTCCGAGGATCATTAAATAAAAACCCATTTATTTATATTAAAAACTGTTTATAGAAAAAGAGTTCAAAACATTGTAAAAATTTATGATTTTTATTTGTGTGTATACAGGAACAGGAGGGGAGTGAGTGGTATAAAATTATTTCCCTATGGTTACAAAAAGATAAATTCTTGTCTATGTATAGCTATATTATTTTGTAGGGAAAAATGTGTTTAAAACACTGTTTTTTTAAAATATTTAAGCTGTTTATTTTGAAAGTGGCCTAAATACATTTGTCAATTATTATTGTTTTGAAATTTATGTTTGTAATTTTGTACGTTATGTAGTTAAAAAAAGTTTTGAATCACATAAATTATGTTTTTTAAATGTTGTAACGATATGTAATATAAATTGAATATTGTTTATTTTTTCAATTCGAAACATCTTAAATTATGCTGAATGGATTTGGAATCTTTTAAATTTTATAACCAGTCTGGTTGTTAATTTTGTAATTGGCCTAACTTCATTCTTGGTAAGAAAACGCATATTACTTAACACTTAATAATTGCCATTATTTCAGTAGGAATTATAAATTTAACACCTTTGGATATACTTATAAGAAGTATAGTTCATTACTATCTTTTATGTATATCTTTAATTGCATCGAAACACAAACCCTTAAATATCCCAATTTAAGTATAAATGATCTTAGGCCAGTTTCAAAATAAACGTCTTACTTTTTCAATTAACTCTAAAAACTTATTTATTCTTAATTATCGTATCAACTTGGAAAATAAGTAACCGTTAAGCCTAAAGCAGACCAAAGCGACAGTTACATCTACACTAGCCGTCTCGGCAACAACAATATTTAACTAAATTTAAAACATTGTTTAATTGACGACTGTAGCCGTGAATTCTGCTAAGCCCAAAATCTTATCGCAGCAGCTATCGCTTTGGTCTATATTAGGTTTAACATCCAACTATACAAAATTGTATACTATTTTCCTCTGAAGCGATCACCTGTCATATAGAAATTCCACAAAATTTTTAATGCTAGTAAAATTAAAATCAAATATCCAATTTGAAAGAATTAAAAACAGGTCAAAATTTTTATCTTTTATAAAACTTGATTGCACTTTATTTAATTACATAAAATAAAAAATTCTGATACTTTTGCCAAAGAATATAAAATTTCCAAAATAAATATAAAATATTTAATTCAAATAAAATTATATTAAGTATATATTTCCACTAGCTAAAAGCTCTTATTTTGGCCAGTTTTCAATTTCCATCAAATTATCTTGACCAAACCGTAAAATATTTATACATATATAAATACATATGCATGAGAATATATATATATATAGAAACCAAATTAAAATAATTTGCATACATATTCATTTTATATCCATAAGACAACTTCAGGTGTATGTAACTAAATTAAATTGAGATATAAATCTTGAAAGGATAAGGCTATTAAATTAGATTTTAGTACTATACTCAATGAATCTTAAATTCAAAAGTTTCTGTTAAAATTCAATTCAATATCTTTTATACATTTGGTTAAGTGCTAAGGGCAGTATCAGACTCAAGCTCCTATATATGTATATATAAGTCCACAAAAACTAAAAAGTCAAATATTGTAAATGGAAGATTTATCTCCACAATTTAAGATATATCTCAAGTCAGTTCTTTTATTGATTTGTGTCGTCTACGGTGTCGAATTGCGTTCACTATTGTTAGACAACTTGAGTTATCTTTTTTATCTCATTGAAACGTGAGACTTTTATTGCAAATTGTACAAGAGAAGAGAACGTTATATCCAAGCAAGGTTTTAAGAATTGAAGTAGCAAATTGATTTTAGAGATTTATGCACGTAGACAATGTTGTTATTTAACTCTTTTTATATTGTCTTCTTTTTTATTTGATTTTGTACTTTTTTTATTAATTTAGTTTATAACGTTCTATTTTTATTTTTATGGTTTTATTTTTCTTTAACAATAATTTTGTATAAGATATAAGAAAATAAATATAAATTTTTATTATTCGGAAACAAAAAAAATAAAAATTTATTAGGTAATCAAATAAAATGTACAGTAATGTGAATAAATCTATGCATATTATGTTCAGTAGACGAAAAACATTATTACTTTCAAATTTATAAATTACTTTTGTATATTTCGTATCCCTAATATAAAAACTAGATAAAATTTATGGAGTTTAATAAATTCTTTTCAAATGAAAATAGTACTCAAAGAATTATTTAATATCAAAAATAAAAATTACAACATTTAGGCCATTTTTTATCTCTGTTAACTTAAAGATTAATAAAGATCTAGACACAGTTCATACGACTTCCTGCGATTTTTTGTCGTCAGCTGTCGTATGAAAAGTAAGATTTGTAAAACTTTCGGTTTTCATTCTATCAATCCGACCTTTGTTTATTTTTTATAAAAATTGCAGGCAAAACTAAATTTACTGTAAGAAAATATGGAATGAAGTATTGAAAAAAAAATTCAGTTTTTTGATTATGTGATAAACCACATTTCTATCATCTATTTCTGAATTGTAATTATCAACAAAGTAAACGATGTGGACATTGCGTCCGTTATAATCGACTGTAAGTTGGTATTGGAAGTACGAAATTTTAGAGGTTTTATTACCCTTCGTTTAATATTTAACTAATACTTATTTATTGATCTCAATTGTAGTAAATTTTATTGTATGGTTGTCACAGATTAGAAAATTAGCACACTACATATGTGATTGTTAGGATCTGCTGGACCACATCAACAGACAACGTTTAAAACTTTGTTCTAAAAATTTCCTTCCTATTATTATTAATTACATAAATGTAACACAATTTTTCGTATATAGCAGGGATGGGCAAACTACGGCCCGCGGGCCAACTTCTGCCCGCCGGAAGGTTTTATGTGGCCTGCGGATAGATTTTTAATTTGCCGGTCCGACAGAAATTAAAAGAAATATGATTTATGTATTATATGTATATCCATCTCCTTTTCTACTTTGTTTAAATATTTTTTTTTTCCTTTTATTCAAAGGACTGATGATATTTTTACTTTCTTTATTTTTGTGCTATAAAACAGTACTTGTGCTATAGCAAGTACAGACAGCTTCCAAGCTTGAAAAAATTGCATTTTGAGTTCGAACGCATATTTCAAGATTTCAGTGCCATTCAAACAGAATTGGATATTTTTACCATGCCTTTCAACGTGAATTGTGAAGTAGTGAGGTCAGATTTGCAGCTTGAATTAATTAAGTTGCAATCTAACAATCATCTCAAGCAGCTGTTTCTAAATATGCCAAAGTTAGAGTTTTACAAATCATTATTCAAAGTAAGTTTCCCAAATTTAATATCTCACGCCCAGAAAATCAGTGCTATGTTTGTTTCATCTTGTACTCGTATATGTGAACAAGCATTTTCAACTACGAACCTTAGAAAGAATAATTTCAGAAGTAGACTGATAGATGAGCATTTAGGCTCGTTCGTTAAAGTTAGTACATCCCACTCCGAACCTCAATATAAGGAACTTTTAAAAATGAAATCGCAATTTCTCATTAACATAATTAAAATTTAATGCTTGTATATTGTTTTTAAAATTTTAGAAAAATTTCCCTTTAATTTTCGATTTTTGGCCCGCGACCGAAAAAGTTTGCCCAAACTAAAGTTTAAGAAGATAATGGTTGCAGGGACCATATCAATATTGTAATAGTTAAATAGACTGAGCTTAGTTTTAGTTTATTCCTAACCTACCCACGTCAGGTACATATTTACAATATTTTTTCAGTAATTTGTTAAAATTTGTTAAATGTGTTATTTAACTAATAGTCTAATTTTTGCATATGACTACAAAAACTAATATGAGTTTCTCAGTTTTCAAATTAACAAAAGTTTTATGCTAATGTTAACAATTTAAAAAAAAAGAATATAAATTACTCCAAAGCTTACTTTCACATTATCCTTGCTCATATTTAATTTATGGATTATTATTTGATACCTTATTTTATGTTACATATGCAAAAACTAACTTAGCACACAAATCAAAACACATGAATTGAATTACTAGAACTCCTTAATAAGATAAAGTAAAATTTGATCCTTAAGTGAAAGAAAAATTAACTAAAAATGATGTTAACTGGTGTAATTAAACGACTAAGAAATTTTTCAATTCTTTTGACCAAAATTGAAGTATTTGACTCCGCTAAACCAAATATTATGAAAAGCCTATTGAAATACCCTTCGATTAATACTCCTACTTTAAGAAAATTGACTTTCTACAAAAAAATATACTAAATATTATGATATAAATCACGATCCTATTTAAAGAAGTGCAATGTTTTCCTGCTTCTCCTTTACGATTCCACATCACTTACCCATACCCTAAAAACAATTATGCACATATTACATATACCCTAAGCTTGCACCAATTTATTTTGTTTTCGATTTCATTTCTAGACGAAGAATCATGCTTGCTTTAGAAAAATTTCATTTACAAACTTAAAATATAAATATATGTATGTATAAATTTTGCAATAAACAAATGACATAAAATATTCATGTAGCAAAAACATCATTAAAATAAAAATATTTTTACTATCCCATTTGCATTTGAATCTTTCAAAATTTAACATTTACGTTTTTTCAGTTAGTCTTTCAAATGAAAATGATATATAGTAAAATTTTTGGAATGAACTTAGTTCGCGTAGTATTTAGTTGTATAGTATTTACATTTATTTTTAAAAAAGGAAAAAAATATAATAATTATTAAATAAACAAATTATTTAATTTCTTATTATAAACGTCGTCTAAAAATCAGGTTATAGCTATATAAGTATATAGTTACACTAAAATTAAAAGATTTACTCAATTATTCAACCAATAAGATACCCACAATAATCAAAATTTAGTAAAAATATTTAACAAATAGGAAAATATTAATTATTAATGGCAAAAGAAAATTTAATTGAGATTGAAAATAAATTCGGACTGAACTTTTAGTATTGCTAAATGTGAGCTAAATGTCTCATTGAATCAATTTCAGATCTGTAATAAATTAAGAAAAAAAATTTAATATTATTAATCAAGCATTAGGAAATTTTTATTATAAAATTTCTAAATCAAAATGAGAAAAAAATTTTTAATTTCGTCTTCTTCCAAAACAATTATTTTGTCTTTATTTATCTACCTAAAATTTAACAGGAAGTGAGAATTACACTGCGAGTTTACCCAATAATGAGAAATTTTTTAAAAGGAAATGGCAAAAATTCTTTTTATGTATTTTGATTAAGAGGACGGAATTCGGTTACAAAAACGATGCAGCACTAATATAATCACAAAATGTGAAGTTAAATTTTTAGCATGCCATTTATTTAAAATAAAAAATACATTTTATGAAATTAAATCAGTTTTGTTAGGTTCTTTCTATCCACATATTTTTTCACAATATCTTCCTTTAAGCAAGGTATTCACTATATTTCCGAATCAATGATTCGGCTCTCATTTCTTCCAGCTAAAATTCATTTTACAGTATCATACCCGCTTTTCATCCTTGGGGGCCATCCATAATTTACGTCACACGTTAAGGGGGGGGGGGTCAAAAATCATAAAATTCGTGTGACGTAATTTATGGATGGCCCCTTGTGTGTGTTTGAGAGTTTTGTTCCCATATAATTTTTGTTGCCTTAAAACCAGTTTGACAGTTCCGTATTTATAAAGTATCCATCTGCACTACAGGAAAGCAAAAATGAAATGAAATTTTTTTTGTGTTGGTAATGCCCTAACACTAATTCGGAATTTAAGGAAAATATCCAACATGTTGGATATTTTCGTTCTTATTCATGGTTTCCATATATTTTATATGGGAACTAAGAGCGAATCATTGATTCGGAAATATAGTGAATACCCCGCTTTAAACGCGTCTATAAAGCAATTTAGTAGTCGCCATTGATGATTTCTTTAAAGGAAGTAAAAATAAAATTAATATTATCCGTTAACATTGAACAGAGAACTTACTAATGAACTTTATGAGTTTATGTTCGAGATTACAGATTGAGTAGAAAATTATGGGGGCTATTCACTATTTTTTTCAACTCATCAAACCGCTCTCTCGTTTAATGTAAATTAAAAGGAAATGGCGGTTTGTGAGTGTTTAAAGCGGGCTATTCACTGTTTTTTCCTTTTGACGTCAAACTTTGCTTACCTCCTACCACTCGTATACGTACATAGTGTAAAATATATGTTTTAAAATGGTGTGGATTAATTCTATAATTGTGTGTGTTTATTCCAGAGATCCCAGTAGGAAAAATGAACATATCTTCATGCATCAGGCGATGTTCTCTTTGGTAGATATGAGTACTTCGCTTTTATACTACCTATCCCCTTGCTTTTCTAGATAAGCATGTCCGCTTTTTTCATGTGGTCAACACATACGCGTTAGATATGCGTATGTATTGTATCTGCATGCTCTTGAATATTCCCTATTGGAATTATTTGTGTATTCCAATATCATCTGGTACACTGTCAAATTTTCTGGAAAATAAATTAAAAGAAAGGGCAATATAAAGATAAGAAGAGGTATTTGGAGGTATTTTGTTCGCATATATAGCGAAGACAGACATAGCTCTTAATGCTCATTAGTAAATGAGCATTTAACTAGGTCCTGACAGACATAAAAACTCGAAAACACCGCCCAATATTAACATCGATTGAATAACCCACAAAATTTAACTCACAACTCAAAAAATATTAAATTTGTTTCCAGAAAAATTTGAGTATCGCGAGTAACATTCTAACACATACAAGATGTACTTTATTTAAATGCTCACACACATTTATATTGCTCTATCTGCACTTGAAATGTTTCCAGGAAACTTGTTTCCTCGTGTGGACGATCAAAATTTGTTCGGAAAAAAAACCAGTTTGTTACTGGAAACTTGTTTCCTCGTGTGGAAACCGCCACTGGCAAATGACTGGTATTGCGATTTCATTTCAAAATTCCTACTTCATGTTATATTTTTTTCTCTCAATAATGTCATGACTTCTGCAGCGTATAACTGAAGAAATAGTATGATAAATTTTTTTTTTTTAATCAACAAATTTTGTATCATGACTACTTATGACTGCTACTAGTTAAATGGCAAAAGCATCCTGCAATTTGTTTACCAATGGCTGTTTCCACACGGGTAAACAAGTTTCCGGAAACATTTTTGTTTTAAGGATAGAGCGGCGAGAAGTAAAGGGTAAAATTCGGAAAATTGAAAGTTAAAATTGTTTCCAGAAAAATTTGGGTATCAAGAGAAACATTTTAACCCATACAAGAAGTAATTTATTTAGCACACACACAATTACACATGAAATGTTACCAGGAAACTTGTTTCCCCGGGTGGACGATCAAAATTTGTTCGAAAAAAAACCCTTGTTGGAAAGAAATGTTACTGGAAACTTGTTTCCTCGTGTGAAACAGCCAATAACAAGTTCACTCATTTTGTATAACTATACAAAGTGTTTCTTAGAATTTTTATTGCGTCGCGTCGTTCAGAACGATAGTGATTCGAAAGTATATTTCGCCGTTCATTTGTTCTCGAGACGTAAATGTCTAATGAATATTGCATTTACATTTTATAATAATATAATAAATAATAATAAAACAGTTACTATATAAATTATAATAAACAGCATATTTTTTCAATCAGTATAAGGTAGGAAAAATTATTACAGGTATAATCTTTATGTAATCAGTTTCTGATTTGTTTTTTATAAGGCCTAAAAATGGCAAAACGATTGAAAATCTCTAAAATTTTGGAAAACCTGAAAAAAAAAGAACTGGAAAAAATGATCGAACGGAACTTATTGGGAAAAAATACAACAAGGGTCTAACCCTGGAAGAGTACCACATCATAATATCTTCAAAGACGTATCCGGTTCTACAGGATATTCAAAAAAAATATTATGCAAGGTAAAGTAAGTAGCGCATTTTCTTTACTAATCGAAGACCATATGCTTGAACATATAAGATCTTTTTGGTAAACAAAAACTTTGGGACCTAACAAAAACAAAATTGAAAGCTTTCATTGGAGTTTTATATGGACGAGGAGCATATGAAACAAAAAAATTGGAACTTTCATATTTAGGGACCTAGATTCTTTGCAAATACCATGAGTAGAAATGATTTTTCTGAAATTTTAAGATTTATTCGATTTAATAAAAAAAAGTTAGAGAAGTCAACGTCAACAAAGTCAAGTCAACAAAAGGATAAATTTGCTTTAGTATCTGCAGTATGGAATATGTTTATTGAAATTGTATGAATTGCTACGAACCAGGACCAAATATAAGAATTGACGAACAACTCCTTTTAACAAAGCCAGATGCAGATTCACGCAATATTTACCAAATAAGCCCGGCAAGTTTGGAATAAAATTTTGGTTAGCATCTGATGTTCAGGCTAAATATATTGTAAATGGGTTTATTTTGGCACTTTTCGATGTATTCATATATAGAACAGAACTTCCGTTTTTCTTTTTTGGATGTTTGCTGTAGTTATTTTTTTCTAATAAATATAAGATGAACAAGTAAAAACCTGGATAAAAAACCAATAGAGTGATTGATTGCTTCCTGTCGGTAAATGTAAAATTAACACCTAACAGTCTACACCAAGTTTATGGTACAAAATAGCAACAAACTTCTATTGCGACCACTTAGAATAAAGAGGAATAATTTACAAAATTAGTTCTTGTTCTCTAGCGAACAACATAGAACAACGCTTTCATTTAGATCGCTCCATCAGACTCTTAAATATAATCTGAAAAATTAATAATAAAATAAAAAAAAATAAATCTTCCCTTCATCTTTGTTCTTTTGTTTCTATCCGAAAGACTTCAGCAAAATATTTAAGTCCATCATAATTGTTAGTGACTTCATGAAATACGATATTTTATCACAAAAATCTTACATAAAAATAAATATTTAAAAGTATAAATTAAAAGTAGTTTTTTAATTAGTTCACTATCCATTATAATAAATTAAATAAAAATTAGTGTATATAAGTTGTTCAATTTATTTTTAGTACTTGACAATTTTTAGTACCTAAAAAATCAAAATTTTAGTTTTAATAAATAGAATCAAGTGTTTTTATTTGCTAGAGTTGCCAGTACTGAAATTTTGCCATTTTAATTGTTTAATATTAATAAAAGGGATTAAGCAAGAATACTGAATAATTTCGCGGATACAGTCTAAATTTTAAAATAATTTTTTGCTTGTTAAATAAATGTTTCCCAAGGTTATTTAGACGTTATCCAATATTTAACCGGATGTTTGTGATCTAATAGAAAAAGCTTATGGACATAATATCTTGGTACGATATAACCTCCAAATATGGAGAAGCAATATCTATCTAAAACAAATGTCCCATCGTGTTATAGACTTTTTTGCAGATCTTAAAAATTTAAAAAAAAAACGTATTTAGACAAATTATTTTAAGCAAAAAATAATTAAGCTACAATTTTCAGTGACTGAATATTAATATTAATTTATAACAATTAAATTTCAAAAAAATATTTAAAAAACCATAGATTATTGAAATGTTAAATTTTCTTATATCTTGGGCTTACTATCGAAATAATTCAACTGACTATAATTAACCAAAGTTATTTGGAATTGAAGGGAAGGAAACAGAAATGGAGAGTTAATTAAAAGTAAACTTTTATTCAAAATCTTACTGACTACTAAGTATTTCATCATTTTAAACATTTTCATTGTAATCTTTCATAATTATGAAAATAAAGGTGGAGAAAAATATAGAAGAAAAATTTCCATGTGCTAATAGATCCATTTACACGCAGAGTAACTATTCCTGGAATGCACTTGAAGTATTTTAATTTATCAGAATTAAAGTGAAACTTTAAAACCTAATAAAATCTTTTAAGAAATACTAAAATATTTTCAGCCGAATTTTTCTATTTTATTGTGTAAATGTTTTTTTCTTGGATATAAATTTTGAAAGCTTTTCTTAGTGTCAGTTAACTGCAGTTATTCAAAAGGATTTCAAAAATAGAAGCATGCTTTAAAATTTTACTAATATTTAAATTTCTTTTATTATATATAACTAATATATACATTAAAAATATAGTTACTATTTTTGTATTTATGTAGCACCAAATTTTTTTTGTTTTAAAGATGGCGGTAATTGTTCAATTAAAGTAACTGGATTAACACCGACAACAACTAATTCATTTTCAGAAAGCCAATCAAAATGTACAAAATGCTACAAAAAATAAATTCTCGTTAATAAAATAACAAAAAAAAAATTAATATTATTTATAAAATAAACAATACCTCATAAGATTTATGAAATTTTAAATTTGGTCCATTTGATTTTTCTATTTTATTTTCAATTTTTGTTATTTTTGATGCTGGTACATCATTTTCAATATCATTATCCATAATATTATCATTTTTATTTAATACAAATAAATATGAATCATTATGTAATAATATTATATTTTCATAATGATTATCAAATAGAATATTATTTATACAATGAGTATAAGAATTTGGTAAAAATTGTTGATTTGTTGAAAATAAAAATTTCATTTCATCTAAATCATATTCGAAAATTTTTCCATCAGTAAAAGTAGCTACAATTGATGGTAAATTTTTTCTAATTGCAATTGCACTACATGGTGCAATATATTTTGGTAAATTTAATAAATGTTTCCATAAAAAATTAATTTTTTTCCAAACTGCAATTGTTTTACATGTTCCAGCTAAAACTAAATAATTACCACATTCTGATATAATAGCTAAATGTATAAAATCTTTTAAATAACGTGATGTATCTATTGTATCTAAATGTTCAACATTACCATTTGTATCTATTTCAAAAGTATCAATAATATTTTCCAATTTTATTAATGTAATTGTTTTTGAATCATATGAAAATAATATTTTAAAACTAGGTGAAAAATTTTTTGGAAGGTTTTTTATTCGTAAAAGTTTTATAGGACCCTCAATTTCATTCTGAATTATACTAAATAATCGAATTGAATTTTGAGTTGAATAAACTAGCCATTTTCCATTTGGTGATATAATTGAAAAATGTATATAATCTTCATTTATACTTTTTAGTTCTAATAATTTTTCTGGACCTTTATCAAGTGGTAAATATTTTGAATTTTCATCAATATTACTTGATTCATTTACTTGTCCTAATTTCCACAATTCTAAATAATTTTCATATCGTAGTAATATACATCTATTTTCATATGCTACAGACGCAATAGGTTCTTGAAGGAATGGACCATATTTAGATATATTCTTTTGATCTTTCTTATAATAAGATATACCTAAATATCCATCTATACCACCCGATATTATAAGATTATTTGCACAAACTAAAGCCTTAACATCATGATTATGAACACTTCTTTGCCAAAATTTTATCCATTTATTAACAATACTATCGGTTTTTTTAATTTCTGTAAGTGAATAGATTCGTATTATTGGATCAATACCAGCACAAAAAAGCATATTTTGTTCATCATTTAATGATATTGCTAAAATATCAGCTTTAAGTGCCTGATAGCTTTCTGTTTGAACACCAATTTTTCCATCCCAAACAGTTAACTGTCCTCTTGAATCACCAGCAATTATTGTAAAATCTTTAAGTACTTGTAAACACCAAACAATTGTTTCTTTTTTTGTATCACTTCTTCCAAGTGTCATTTTATGTATTGCTTGTCCTGTATTTGTATTCCAAACACGTATTGTATCCATAGAACCAGTTACTATAAATTCACCACTTTCATTAAATTTACAACAAATAATTCTTCCTTCTTGTTTATCAAATAGATTTTTATACATGAAATCATTTTCATTTATTTCAAATAAATTAAGATAACCAATTTCAGTACCTATTACAAGTAATGTACTTTTTTCATGAATATCTAAACACCAGGCACTATTGCCTGTTATAATTTGTTCAAATTTCTTACACAATTTTTTCATATTCCATTCAATTGCTTTACCATCTAAGCCAGTAGAAAATAAACGATTATTATACCAGCCTAAAGCTTCAACTATAATATCATCGCCGCATGGTATTACTTTTTCTAAAATTGGTGCATATTTAATATCCCATATTTCAATTACAGACTCCCCTCTATAGTAAAATTAAGGTGTTATCAATTTCATTTAGGAATAAAGTGTACTTTTATTTACCTAGAAACTGCTAATTTAGAGTTATTCTTGTTATATGCTAAATGATTGATCGGTTTAGGTGTAAGATTATAAAACCGAATATTATGAATATTTTTAATTTGCTTTCGGTTTTCCATAATAAAAATTAAACACACTGTTAATGAGTTTGATCTTAAATGATCAGTTATATCTTTTTATACTATCTAAGTATTCTTTTACTGTGATTTTATCAGGCAATTTTAAACATATTGCAATAAGTTAGATTATTTTCTAAATACAACCAAGCACATGGATTATGACATTTGTATAGGGTGAGCTCGGAAAATGCATAAAATTTTTGTGTTACTTTTATTGTATATGTAGTATTAAAATATAAATATTTACTAGAAAGTTTTTAAAAATAATATTTTCTAATAAAATTTTGATTATTCTTATTTAAAATGACATTTATCTTAATGATATGAGCCATAATTAATTACCAAATAAGTTTATTTCATCTTTAATTTTATTTCGTATGCTCGACTATAGATCGCAGCAAACTTATAATTTTATTGCTGTGTCTATATTAGATTAGCGATTTGGAGAGCAGAATTAAAGGCGATATTGTGGGCGATCTGAAGCGCGGTTATACTCAGAAATATATTGACTGCAATAATTAAATTACAAGTCCTTCGAAAAACATAATTTGTGCCTTTCAACTAATTTTATTGCATTTGCAATGCCTTTTTATTTACAGTTATCCAATTTATATTAATAAAATTAGCTAGAAAGCATAACATATATTTTCAATCAAAATTTTAAGCTCAAAAAAACATAATTGAGTATCACTGCGCCTCAGAACTACTATAACATCGCCTATAATTCTGCTGTACAAATCGCTAATCTAGACACCAAGTAAATTAACACCAGAAAAATAGGGGTCGTTTGGGGTAATTTGGGGTCGTTAAAACTCACGAAAGCATACGACTCAGAAACTCAACAAAATGTCAAAATGTGCTATAATAGTGCGCTCAGAAACTTAATTTAACTACAACAAAAATGTCAATTTAAACTATACAGTATTGAATCATCATCAAATGTCAAATTTTAGCCGAAAGTAGAATTTTCTTACAGCTACACCGTTAACATTTTTTAATTTTAATATGGAAGACAAGGAATTAGAAGAAATTCGAAAGCAAAGATTATCCCAAATGAAATCACAATATGTAAGGAATTATTATGGTTTAAATAAGACTAATAATATTTATTATATTTTATCATATTGTTAACAAAATCTGTTTTGTTTTATGTTAATAATTTTAAATGAAGCTGAAAGTCATAAAATGATGTTTTATATATTCATAAATTCTGTATTTTTTTCTTTTATAGTACTTCATTTTTTACATTTTATATAATTATTTATGTTGAAAAACTGCACTAAACCAAATCATTTTGTTCTTAGCAACAAGGGACATTAAGTTTATTAATAAAAATTGATTTTGGTAAACGTGTATATAATTAAAATTGAACTTACGCATAGAAAAATATGTGTAGAAGGTTATATGTACATTTGTATCAATAAAATAATAAATTTTATTCTGAAAAGAAAAAGACAAATATGGTTTATATCAAAATAGTCTTACACTTTTGTAAGCCAACTGTAGTTCATGCTATAAGTTTTTTAAATATAGGAGAAGAGTGAACTTTTTAAAAGGATACAATCTCCGTGATCAAAGAATACCAATAAATTTAATGTAGTTTTCAAAAACAATCTCTAATTAATATGCCTTACAACTTATAGCATTCAAGTTTCTACTTATACTTTTTGCAGTAATTTTTATGTAAAAAATCAATTATGAAGCAATTTTAATTTGCAATTCTTTATTTATGTTAACTTTAAATTATCTTAACTATTTTTCTTTGAATTATTATGTTTATTCTCTTGGGAGACTTAATTAAACAAAAAATTTTTAGGGTGATGGAAATTCCGATGCAGAAAATGCTCAAAAGGAGATGGCCCGACAGCAAGAAGCTAAACATATGATTCTAGCTCAAATAATGGACCAAGAATCTCGAGGAAGATGTCTCTAGTTTACTACCATAATTTAATTGATTTAACTTTAAAGACATTTTATTTTTTTTTTAGTAAATACTTTACGAATTAGTAAACCAGAAAAAGCAGATATGGTAGAAGGTATAATTATTAGAATGGCACAAACGGGACAAATTGCAGGAAAGATTTCCGATTCACAACTAATTTCATTATTAGAAAGTGTTAATTCTCAGATGCCAAATAAATCTCAAGTTAAATTTGATAGAAGAAGAGCAGCAATCGATTCGGATGATGAAAATTTTGATTTTTGATAGATTATTCTTAATGCGTAATAATTATGATTAAATTATATTTTAATTTTAAATAAAGCACAGAAATATATTTCTTTGTAATTTTGATACTTTGAAAAATATTGTTTTACCTAAATTTTAACCATGTTAATTAAAGTGCTTTGATAATAACGATAGATATTATAATTTATAATTATGTAAAACTTAGAATTTTATTGCTTTCAAATTAACAAAAGTTATTAATTCAAAATTGAGAATAAAAATGTACACACTACAAACAAAAAATAACATTTATTATTATTTTTTTGAAATCAGTCTATTCTTTTTTCTCATGAGTATCTTCATCGTCTTCTTCTGGTGCATCTAAACAATCTCCACAGAAAATTGAATATAAAATCAATGATAAAAATCCTAACGGTAAACCAAATAGAACAGATGTAAGTATAGGATTTCCACGCCACATTTCTTTTAAAGATTTTTTAGCTTCAAAATATGTTCGAAAGACACGAATTATATATGAATTTCCGCCATATGAAGGTGCAGTTTGGTTTGAAATACTATCTAAAAACATATGAACTGCATACAAAGTCATTTTTAATGGTTCATCTTCAGGAATATGATGTTCTTCTGTTGTTGAATTAATTACAATTAAATGAGGAGTTGGTAATGTATCCAAAACAATCGAATGTGCTATATCTGGTTCTCCTATCTGTAAAGAGAAAAATTTACTTCTATTTGGTACACTGACAAATCGAAAAAGGATTTTGGTGTTGAAGTTAGAATAAGCAATTTCAATTTTAAATGGTTTTTTGCTGTTACCGATAACTGCATGTTTTTCAAACAAGCGGTCACAGTATAATTTGTTTTATTAATTGTTAAAATTAAAAATGAGACAAAGAATTTACTAATAAATATTGGTCTGATTCTAATGAAATGAATTAAAGGGATTCTATGAGCACAAGTTAAAGAACCTTAACAAGACGAGTAAGTTCGTTATCTCTAATCAACTTTTATGCTAAAAAAAAACTTACCCAACCAAATTGAAACTTTTCATGATATTTTTCTCGGTTCGTTCGTATAACAGATTCTATCATATCCCTGAATTCTAATTCATGCATAGCAATTTCACTTAATTTATTTTCTTCAACAACAGCAATAACAAGCCATTTTCGAGTTTTAAGCATTTGATTAATATTAAAACGTGTTATTTTTGGAAAATCCATAAATCTTTCAATATTTATCCAATCATGTATAGTTTCATTTATAACTGATACATCTAATTCATTAATAGAATCACTATATGGATAGTGATAATAATTTTCTTCTTTATAAACAATCATAGCTGGTAAAGTTTTTATTTCGAAATGTTGATTTGAAATTTCTGGATGTGTTGAATAGAAATATGCATGAGATTGATAATAAGCAGCAGCTTTATTATATATTTCCCAAATACTACCTTCATGTGGACCAATATAAATAAAAAATAATGGATTTGTACTTTTTAACATTTCAAAACTTTCAGTTTTCGTTACCAGTTGTACTGGTTGGTCCAGAGACATACGATGTACATAAGTTATAAGTTCTTCTTTAGTTCTATCACCATTATAAACAAAATGTTGATTTCCTTTGAAAAATATAATTGTTGGAAAACCACTTATTTGTAATTCTTGGGCAACTGATGGAAATCGTGTACCATCAATTCGACCAACACGTACATTTGTATTATATAAAGCTTGGGCTACATGTGCCCAAATTGGTTCAGTTCTTTTACAATATGCACACCACGGAGCATAAAACATTACAAACCATTGCCCCTCTGAACGAACATCTAAAAATCTATCACTTAGCTCAAGAACTCTTGAAGCGCACACAGCACAAGAAAAAACTAAAACAAAAAAGAGCATAAGGAAATATTTTATAGAAAAAATTTTATATGTAATATAAAAGAAAAATAATACCTAATAAAACCAATGTTGTACATGATAAAAATTGCATTTTTCTTATTAATTAAATATTTTAAATCTTATTCAATTACTTAACTTAATTTTTGTTTGTATAAACAAAAATTAAATAGACTAGAATTGGCAATATAAGAAATGTCAAATATCGTATATATAATACAATATCGCTGTCTAGATTAGCGTTTTCGACAACGCTTTTATAGAAGTTTTCAGGCAAGTTTACACTCAAAAGTATATTGAATGCAATAATCAAGCTGCATTCTGAAGCGTACGCACTTTGGTTTTTTAGGCTAGGGAGACACCAGGGGCAGAATCCCAGCCCAGGGCTGGGATTCTGTCTCGGTGAGAAGTGAGAATGAAAATGAGAATGTCGAATTTTGACATATTTGGCATACATTATATGTCAAAATCCGACTTTCTCATTCTCACGCTAACTTCTCACCGAGACAGAATCCCAGCCCAGGTAAGGGGAAAACGAAGTTCTGTAATGCATCAATGCTGCAACATGTCATGAAGTCGAAAACTTCTACGATTGTATTAGATGCACATGAATCACGCAATAAGTGTTTCAAATTTTTTGATGATGCAATGTAAAAAGTATCTAGAAAATTATACTGTAATGCATCAATACATTTCAGAACTCAGCCATATTTAGACTAAAATCCAAAGTGAGTCAGCTTCATGATGCACCGTCAAATATAGCTGATTGAAAATATATAATTTATGCTTTCTAACTAGTTTTTTTATATTAAGTTGACTTACCTTAAATAATAATGCACAAAATAATTTTAACTATACTTGTTCATATAGTTCATTAAAATAAATTTAAATATTTTTGATATGCCTTTCACACCACTCAAAAGGGTGTCGTCCTTTCGCTTATTTCTTTTTCATGGCCGGCTTCGCTTATAGGTTTATAGGCCATATTCCAATATTTTATATAAATAAATATAATAAGCAAATAATTATAAAATATATTTTAATCATATAACATAACTAGCCTTATTGGACCTATAGGCTGTACGTTATCGCCAGTTGACTTTCGTTAAGCTCATCGATGTCGCTGTTGATAAGATTTTTTCTTAACACTTTTAATTAAACCCAAAACCTAACCAAGCTCTAATATACCAAATACCCAATGCATGTTTTATTTATGTGAGCTTACTATATTTAAGGAGATGTCATAGGTGTTTCACACCGAGCACAACCGAGTTAATGTAACTCGGTTAATCCCCATATAAAAAAATTTGCTTCACACTGAACGTAACTCGGCTATTTTGTAAATGTCAAATGTCATTATTTCAAACGTGAACTTTTGTGTTTTTAGTGATTTTTAAGTGAAAGGAAGTTTTTTATATAAATTTAAAAATTAATATAAGTAATTCTTATAATGGAAATAAGAAAATTTACATCGAAAATGAATGAAACCAGTACTTCATTTGAAATTTGTCTATGTTTACCTTTGTGAACACTGTTAGATTTCAGTGTTAATAATACACTTTGTTGTAGGTGTGAAACGCCTATCAGCAGTAAATAAAACTAATAAAATTTTACTTACATGATGGTCGCGGTACAAAAATGCACCCAAGCATTCTTGTTGTTTTCGCCTGTTGTAGACCAATTAGTAGCTGATGATGATGATTGGTATGCTTTCCAAATTATGTACTAAAATTTCGTGCAGGGAATAAATCGGAAAGTAAATATACCGACAAGTGTCATTTATTTTGTTTGCTAATATGTTTAGAGAATTCAAAATGTTTTCTAAGAAAAACAACAAGAACTTAGCCACATTCAAATTTTAAATGTATTCAATTGAGATCTTAGAAAAATATATTCACTAAAATTGACTCGTAAATTTTTATTGCAATAAAATGGAACCGTCCGCTTGTGAAGGTAAGTTAAGATTTATTAAAAACACGATTTGAACATTATTATAGTAGAATATTTAAGATTTAAAGGCTTTTGAACGGCGTCTAACAGAAGTTGTAGCTTCATATCGACCGGCAACATTCAGATGGCGATGTAAGTATTATAATTTACATTAGAAGCTTTTTGGTAATAAATAAATAAGCTAAATAGAAAAAGTAATATTTTGCTTTCTTGCAAGTATAGTTAAACATCACATAATTTTATTTAATCATTTCTAGAAAATTGACAAGAAGTAAGCTATCAATGTTTAAAACCTGATTAGTGGATTTTTAAATATTGAAAATTGTATAAAATAAATTTTATAAAATAAAATTTACAAACATATATTACTTGCTTATTTTTAATTTAAAATAATGACAAATTGAAAAAAGCATCTAGAAGTCTCAGAGCTTTTCTAAAAATACAAAAAGGACAGGACATTAAGTTATTATTTCTTTGATGTTGTTTTAGTGTATATTTAAGTAGAATAAAACAATATTTTTGCGTAAAAAAGGTGAATACTAACTATATGGAATAATTAATCAGTTTTATTTATTTATGACATTTTACATCTTTGAAAAATTATAAAAAAATATTTACTTACGCTGACTCGTTTTTAAGAGATTAGCAAAAACCTTCAATGCGTAAATTTTTTAAACTGGTTGCATAAAATGTTAATACCTCTAAAAATTGTAATTATTTTTTTAAATAGTTTTTTTTTATTTCTTAAATATTATTATAGGCCTTAAATGCAAATTTTTTGTATCCTTATGGTTTCGTTATTTCAAAAGCTATAAGAGATTAGATCCGTGAGGGCAAAAAGAGAAGCTGAAAGATTTAATAAACTGATGTAAAATTTTTTATATTTCTTTTTTGGTAATTATTTTATATTTTATTTACGAATCTACTAAAATATCAATAAAATCGTAATTTTTATTATCTTTTAAAAAAATAATACCATAATTAATAATATTAACATTATTTATAATACTTTTTGTAACTAATTTGAAAGAAAATTGGTTTTTTCTTTTTGAAATTTTAGTACTGTTAACAGCTATTTCAATTAGTACAGCAATTGGAGCATGGTATTGGCTAAAAGATCCTAAAACATCAATTATATCATTAAGTGAATCTTTACTCAATCATCCAGTATTTCTTTTAGCTACATTCATTCTAAGTATTAAAAAATATATAAATCATTATCAAAACTTTTTATTAAAATTTTCATTGTTTTTTTTTTAGTTACTTTATTTGTATTTGGTATACATAAACTCGTAATTGCACCACAAATTATAACATCACGAATGCGTTCGGTACTTGTTGATTTTAATATGAACTGTGATGATACTGGAAAATTAATTCTCAAGCCGAGACCAAATAATAATTAAATTGAACAAAACTGAATAAAAATATTTTTGGGATTAATCTTTAATTAGTTTTTAAGTATAAAACTGTAAATATTTTATTATTATTTTAAATATATTTTGTGTCTTTAATTTTTTTTAAAATTCTGCGTAATTTTTTGTTGCAAATATTTATCGTTCTTTTTAATCATATAATCTATCTTTATTTTTATTTTTTTTCCATATTTTTGTTTTGTTTTAAACAATTATGAATGGCAGTATTGATATGATAACTTTATGTTTTTTTTTTTTTGTTCAAAATTCATTTGGACAGAATTTAAATTTATCAATTAAATATATTTTTATATTTATATAATTCTCAAAGCGAAAAAACCTTTTTAAAATCTTATATAATATACAGATTTAAAAATGTAAAAAAATAATTTCCCTTAAAAAGCAAAGCTCTAATAATCTTTTGCTACGAATAAATCTCCTTAATCGATTTTGAAAATAATCTATAAAACTTTTATTATTATTTATTCTTATGTTTAAAATCTCCGAATGATTTCTCTTCCTACTTTATTAATTTTTATATAATATAGAAAAAATATCTAATTTGACAAATGAATTTTTAGTGTTTTATTTTAAATATCATTTTGAGAAATTTCTTCGCAATGTTTTGTAATAGTAAATTTTCTTCAAAGAAGAAGAACAAAAACAAATATAAAAGGAAAAAAGTAATCAAGAGCGAACAGACAGGTTAAATCTTTTCATTTCTATTCTCTACTATAATTTTTTTTGAAATTTTTGTTATGATTTTTAAACATATAAATGCTGCTAATTTAAAATTGGTTAAATTAGTTTAGTAATATTTTTTATCAAGAATTCAGATCAGTCTTTGTCTTAAGTATTAAAAATTTAATAAAATGAAAGAAATATGTTTGAGAAATTGCCCGGATTGTCGAAATCCGTATATGATCATTAAACGTAATAGGTTAAAACCAATAAAAATTTTTAGATTTGTAAACTACAGGAATACTGTCTAATTCTCCTTGTATTTAATATTAAGAAAAACAGCTACGTAAAATACTTCTAACCATTAAGAAGGACAACGACAAGTATAGATAACCAGAATTCAAGATTAAATTAAAATGCATAAAAATTAAATTTTTTTACGATAACTTATATTACACAAGTAAAATTTTCTTTGGCAATGTCATAATTCTGTGAACTGTGAAACCAGCCGTAAGAGAAATTAATGCATTTGACTTTAGTTGTGTTTTTGAAATGTTAACGTTCATAAATTCAATTAAAATTTGAATTTTAATATTTCGAATTGCACTGAATGTCGGATTTGTATTTAGTAAGTCTAACCGATCATATTTATAAACTGGCGTTTTAATTTATACGTATTTGCTATTGATCATTTACTCTAATTAATTCATATTTGCTTTTTTTTTAGGCCAATTATAGAAAAAGCTGATAATCAAATTTTGACTTGAATTTATGAAAACATTTTTAGGCTAGAAAAATTTACTTGTTAATTTACATTATTATTAGACTCTGTTATAACATACCTTCAAAAATAAAAGAACTAAACATTGACCCTAGTTTTATTTGTATTTCACGTTCCTCAGATATTTTATATAAACTAAAACTAATCAATTCACATAATTGTCGTAAAAATTAGATATTTATTTTATATCTTTAAAAAAATTTAAGAAATTATACAATAAAAAAACATTCACTGCATTTGGGTTTATTATATGACTTAAAATTGGAGTTATAATAATAAATAAAAGAACATAGCATATTTTAATTACTAAGGATTACCATAACATATAGTTACTTAAAACGATTCCTCTTTTCCTTTTTTTTTGTAGTAATAAAGTTAAAAATTTTATAGTTTAACTTCAAATTAAAGTTTCAGACCTTTGTTGAAAATGAAAATAATTGAGTATTAATTTGCCTTAAATTGATATTTTTATTAAAATACTCTCAAAATATTAATTGTTTCGTTTTTTTTTTACATTTTAATGTAATATAGTCAGTGCTCTAATCTGACATGCTATGAGCGAATAATTTTAGCTGGATAAATTATTTTAGATATTTCATTACTCAATAACAATCAGTCAAATTTGGCTTTGAAATATTTGTTTTACTTAAATAAAGATATTTTATAATTTTCTTAAAGTTTCAATCAAATTTGACCTAATCTGCTAATCCCATAATTGCACTTTTTGTGAAATGTAAAATTAAATAAATCATGCAAGATAATAGAGCAAAAATACCATCCAAAAGCCAAATAGGATTATTTTAAGATAATCTAACGAAAAATAATTTAAAACAAAACTTAAATAAAAAACATAATTTTTTCTCAAATTTTAGTTGATTTTCATAATTTTAAATATTGATTTCAAAATTTTTATTCGTTTTTAATAATTTATCATTTCGTTTTCATGGAAAAAATTTTGGTGATAAAATATTTATCAAAATGAAAACTTTTTAGCAATAGTTTTCATTATCACGACAACTTAGAATCGCTCAAGTGATAAAATACGTCAAAATGGCTATTTATCATTATCATTCTTACTTTTCCCTGAGACAGAATCCGGCCCCAGGTGATATCATTTTCCAACTGTTTGCCTGCAAGCTGCGAGCATGAAATAATTCATTGTCTTATTTGTGTACGTAAATGTATGCAGCTAATATATTATCAATTCTAAATCTACATACTGCATCAGTTGTAGATGCTTTAGTCGAGATCTAACCCTGCGGTTAACGGATTGACTCTTTGAATGTAGGAAGAGTTAAATAAATCATTTAAATTTCTCTTACAAATTTTGTGCGCGACTATAAATATAATTTATTTAAAAATTTTCTAGAAAAAATAGTTTTGCTAGGAAGTATACCAGTATATTTAGTAATCATTTCCTTTTTTTGGGCGAACCTATTATAAATGTTATCTATAATTTTCTTTTTAAATCTGTATAATTATATATGTTAGCCACTCATTATATTTATATACATGCTTTTTACTAGATAAATAGAAACTTTTGGTCAAATATAAATTGTTTTTTTTTTTTGTTTTACACGGGTAAAAGGCGACGACTCTTATTAATTGTCTTTCATTTTGGTAACAATTTACTATAATGCATTTGACTTAATTTTTTTATATCTTATATTCTATAGTTTAGCATTTTTTTTATAATTAAATTTGGTTAACATTTTATATTTGTTCATAGTTTTTTAATAAAATAATTTATCCTAAATTGAATATAAATATAAAAACAAGATTTTCACTACTTTAAAAATTTATACTAATCTTGTTTAAAATTTCGTTTAAAATTTTTTTGCGAAATCTTAAAATTTTGGCTATAACTTTTCTTTTTTCTCTATCTATATATTTATATTTAATTTTTTAAAACTGGTAAAATAAAATACCGAATATACATGATAACAAATTTAAATATGGACAAAAAACATAAAAAAAATACGCTTAAAAAACGGAGTATAAATTTTTTTAGTTTGTGTTAGTTTTTTTCTGTTTATTATTATTATGTAGAATTTCTATTATGCCGCCAATAGATTTCTAATATTTTTCGGTGTATTATCTTCGTTTAGATGTTTAGTTGTATATCGTAAAGCATTTAGCAATGGTTCAGCTTTAATAGCTGGCTGAGCTTGTAATAATTTTACACATCCTTTAACATCAACATGTGCTCCCCGAGCAAAAGCCCCAACTGGATGAACATGATCGTATAGAATAACTAAACCTACCATTACTCGTAAAACCAGTAAATGTGTTTCTTCTCGTTCAATTTGTGAAAGTAATTTTCTATAAATAAATTTATATATAAAATAATAATATAATAAAGTGAAAAATTTTGACTTACGGATTTTCTAACATCCTTAAACAAACTTTAGCCATTGTACCTAAAGTTTCTGTTGTATTTTCTACATCATTTGCATTGTCTTGGACAAATTTTGATGTTGCTTCACTTAATACCTTTAGCATAGGTGTAGCATGGGCATAAAAAAGTGACATACGATTAGCAAGTTCAGTGGTAACAAGCATTTGACTAGTATTATCTATTCTTTGTCGGCTAACTATTCTTCGGTAGTAACTAAAATCATTTTGTATAGCTGGTGTTTTCATCTTAAAGAATAAAATAAATTATTTGATTATTAAATTTATAAATATGTATAATATTTATTATATTGAAACCATTTTTTTCTTGAATTAAGGGTAATGAAATCAAAAGAAGATTTTTATTAAAGTACCTCAAATATTTAATTGTTATAGGAATACCAAATGAAACAGAAATTCGACATTAAATAGAAAAATCAAGACCTAAGTTGAAATAAGTTCATTGCATGGAATTGCGTGAAAGTATTTAATGAAAATGTTCTTGATTTCTTATAGAGTAGAAAATTAGCTTATAAGCATTATGAATAAGTGCAATGGCATTGAAAAATCGATCCATTGCCAAAGTGTACCCTAACGAAAATTAGATTAAGTTAATTGGGTAGACACACTTAGGAATTACAAAAAATCAATTTGTTTTGATTTCATTTTATGAAAGTGCAATCTTTAAAAAATGTTAAAATCTGAGCATAATTTCCATAGATATGTGACTCAAAACGAAGGGACCCTAAGAAGCTTTATACCTTATCCAAAACTTTAACACGTTCACAGACAGTAAAAATTTCAATGAGCTGCAAAAATAGACACTTAATTTTTTGAAAATTAGTTATATTATCCGAAATATAATTAGTAAAAGAAATCAGAATATCATATATTAACCGTTAGTTGGTCGTTATTTTGAAATTTACATATGTTAATTACAAAAATTTAAAGTTTGATATAAAAAAAATAAATTAAAAAAAATTTGGTTTTAAAATGTGAATGCCATAGTATTCAAGTCTGCGAACGTTTTAAACATGTTGTTCTCGAAACGATGTTTTCAAAGTCAGTGAACGCTATAGCTCCGGAACAGGGTTTAACTGATCATCACCAAATCTTAACTAGTTATTGATATCATGAAAAAGGGTTTATTTGAGCAATTATATATTTAAATTTAATGCATTTTTTATATTTTTTACACATGAAAAATAAGGAATTATTTTATCGAAAAACTTTTGTTTTATTCAGATATCCATCATTTCATCCCAAATTAAAATTTTGACTTCCAAAAAAGTGACTATAACTCGGCGATTATATTTTAAGTAAAATTTTACATGTAAATAAAGGATATATACATACTTCAAATTGCATAAACAAAATTTACCTATTATAAAACCCGTTTTAAACAAAAAAAATCATAAAAAGAGCTTCTCTTTTTTTGCTTTTAGGCAAATATATTAATGAATTTTTATAAAAATTTAATTTATTCAATACTTTGACTTTATTGACTTCTGCCTTTGCAATGATTTTAATTAATATTAATTGAAAAAATACACAAAGAAACGCAGTTAAATTTCTCAACACAAATCAATTTCAAAACATGTTAGGTAAAACAATTTAAAAGAAAATTCTTGATAAAATTAAAAAAAATTGTTTAGAAAAAACCCATTCACACCGCTAGGTGGATGATTCCACTGGTGCAATTAACCTAAATAACAGAATTATCCGTTAATCTGTATTTAAAGCGTTTGTTCATTATTTAAATATACATCGATAGTGTAAACGTTAGAAATGTTTATAGTTAAAAAGCAGGTTTAATTTTAAGAAAAAATTTATAGTTGTTTTATTTTAAGGTGCAATTAAATTAATTGCTTTAAGGGGGCATAACTAGTGTGACCATCTAAAAAAGGGATGATTTTTGTGAATTTTTAAAAAAGAAAAACATATTGCACCGAATGTTTTGAAATTTGGCAGATATATTAAAGCATAGATGAAAAATACAATGTAATTTTTTGAAATAAAATAATTGACTTTTTAGGAAGTTATCCACCATCTCCTGAATCTTCAAAAAAAAAAAAAATGCTCCAACTGCTGCAGTGATTCAGAGCTTTAGAGCAGCTGGAATCGAAAAAAACAGAAATATTATTAAACTAGAAAATATTTTCCATCCCATCAACTAAGATTATGAAAAAAAATTTAAAATGCAACAAAATGGTGGCTTTTAGAAAACAAAAATTTGAAATGTTGCTAAAAAAATCTGATTGTTTAGGCCTGACAAAAATATATTTTTTATCCAATCATAAAGCCGCTATTTGATGGTATTAAAAAGAAGTACAAAATATGCTAAACTAGGAATCAAATCGATCGGATGATTTGTTATCGAGTTACAGCTGCAGCAATTTTGACGAACGTTGTTTTGAGAAAAACCCCTTTAAAGATAAGTAACCTGGCTTTCTAGCAGAAGAGCACCTGCTCTTTGGAAGGATGTAACTCAGAAACTATTTGAGATTTTCCCTTGAAATTATCAATGAACAAAAATAACTTTGGATTATTTAACTAAAATTTGTGAATTTTTTTAGCAATTCTATGTACCCTTTATATAGAAAGTATATCCGAAATATATGCAGAAACTTTATTTTCTATTCTTTTATTTCTTTAGAGTTCATTTATCATGTAAAAAAATCCTGAGGTCCAGCTAAATCAAAATATATTTTTTTCGTATATTACAAACTGTCAAAAAAAGAATTTTAGTTTTATTTAAAAACAAAAAAACTTAATAAGATTTTTTTAATTTCTTATAAAAAATTTTGAAATTTAATATTTTCGTTTTTAAATGTAAATAAAAAGAAAACTTGAATTTAGCTGACCATTAGAAATATTAAGAACATCCTCATGTAATCAGTATAAATAGTATTGACAAAAAAGAAAAAAAAAAAAAAAAGTCACCTCTTATCACAAGATAACATGATAGCTTTGATTAGCACTTTTTACTTTTAATTTTCCTTTTTTGCTCTTCTAAATTTCAAAAACGATTATTTTCCGTGTTATTAAATTGCGAATTATTACATTTTTGATCTTATTTAAGTTACACATTGAAATTTTCATTCATCGCAATTTTGTTTTGCTATCTTAAGATAAAGATGAAATGCTACTTAATATAAAGCAATAATTCATTTATTTTTTGTTTTTGTTACTCATATATATGAGATATATATAAATATATACATAGTACTATAAAATTAAAATAGAGCTCTCTAGCCAGCATATTAGTTTATTCATTATAATTTTAAAGTTTTGTTGCATGAAATTAGTTTAATGTAAACCAACTTCCTCTTACAATCATATCAATGTGGTATATAATTAATTCAGTATAAATAAAACATTGTTTTATACAATGGAGTAATTTACACTAAGAAACCCCAATGTTTTGGTCATACTGGCTTGCATTTTACATAAATTAAAGTACATTATGAGCGGAATTTCAGTTGTATTATGGACAAGCTTTTAAATCCTTATGACAATTTGTTATGGCATCTAATTAACGAGGACACAATATATATATTGATAACTAGAAAATTTTAGCTTGTTCCGGTATTATTACTTGACATATAATCAATATAAATTGAATAAATTATTTATCAGAATGATATATGAAAATCAAATAAACATATTTATAAATTAGGACAGTAAATATTTTGAGATTTAATGTTAGTTAATTTCGAAACTATTTTTAAGAAAATTTTTTTAAAATTTTTGATTGAGTCAACATTAATGACAGATTTTGTTGAATATATTTATAATGTTAAGAAATAAAAGAAAGAAAAATTTATGGTAACAAATTCTATTCTTTTTTCATAAATAAATTTAAGATTGTCATCAATTTTTTTTCCAATTTATTTAAAATAGTAATTTTCTTTATTAGATTAAAATCCTTGTCTGCCTTCCAGCGGAGTCAAAGTCATAGAATCTAGTCCTTAGATTGTAGATTTTTGTTCTAGCTAATCAAATTTCAAGATGTAGTATGTAGTATTTTAGCTATAATTTGCTAAATTTTAGTTTCCTAGGCATGCTCTTATTTAAACACTTTGAAATGTATTGAAATTTTACATGCAGTAAGAAAATAGCTAATAGAACCCGATAATATGCTAATTTGGTAATTTTATCAAGATTTTTTAGACTTTTTTCCATCTCCGCCCACTTTTAAGCTTTTACACATTTACAACTTTTTTAGAGGTTTATATTAACTACAAAATTCTATACATTCTTTAGTTTCCAGTTTTCATTAAATTTACTCGCATTAATATTCACAAATATTATAATTTTTAATTTAAAATTACTGTTTTGTAAACATAAATGTAGTATTTTGGTTTTTCTTTTTTCGATTTGGCAATGCTTAAATATAGTACTGAAAAATATTACATTTTAAAGAACTAGATTCATTTTTCTGTTTGGCACGTTAGAAACTTCCCGGCAAAAAAAAATCACCGTTTTTTATTGCTTTTTAAGAACTTCTTGAAATTTCATGTATCTAAAAACATATCCCGTCAAGTCAAGCTTACAAATTTTCAATGCAATTTGATTTCATCATACTTTTTAGCGTTTCCATAATAAAAAAAAAACTACACATCTTCTATGGGATGGATAAAAAAATGGATTTTTACGTTGAATTTCATTATTCAAAATAGGAAATTTTAAATAATAACGATCATTATTAATTATTTCATTATTTTCTGCAATTCATAACGTTTCATTTCTACCAGCAATACGGAATAACACACTTCTGAAGCACATTTAGCTTTTAATGTATATAAAAGGTAGATTTTTCCAACTAAAACCACAGAACCTTTTTCTACTAACTTTTCAAACTTGAGGAACTACTCGATAGATTTTTATAGATCATATATGAATATGATTGCTGTGGAAGGCTGATAAAGGCTAACTTTTAAGGTTTGGTGTAGACATATAGACTATATGAGCACAAACGCATTAATGTAGAATAGTGATAGAGAGGGAGAAGGGGAGAGCAAAATAATGTTTAATAATTATTTACTTAAAATTAAAAAATTGAAATATTTTTTTTATACCTTGTATTCATCGAATTTAAGAACAAATTCTAAAATTTCTGCCAATTGTTTGACTAAAGCTTGTTGAGTTTCCAAATGTTGTGTTGGATTAAGTCTACCACCAACTAATTGTCCTAAAAGCTTTGGTACAATTTTTTCTAATTCTAATGAATGTTCATAGCACCGTTTCAATTTAATTACTAATGGTAATACAGCATTCCATGCTTTCTCTTGACATTGTGGTGAAGGATCTGCTATAGCTTCACGAATTTCTTTACCAGCACCCTAAAACAAAAAATAAAATATATTTATACATGAAATACTTTAATTAATTAACTATTTTTATAGCCAAAAAAATTAATATTATGATAGTTAATTAAAGTAGATATTTAACCTTTAATTAAAATTAATTTGATCAATTACCCGAAACCGTTTAGTATAATAAATTTCATGCTTAATACACAACTTAATTTAATTATACAGAAGTTTGTTAAATTATAATAATAAAAAAAAAAAAACGAACCAAAGGAGTTTCAAAAAATTTTTAATTTTTTTTAACTTAATTTAATCAATTTGAACGTTTAATTATAGCAGTTTTTTGTTTTAATGCTATACGTTTGAGAAATATTAAAAAAATAAATATTTTTTATTATTGTTTTTAGTTTTTATTCTTCAATAAAATGAAAAATATGTGACAATAAAAGATCAAAAATAAACAATTCTTTATAATTATAAATAACTAGATAAAAATTATAAACTATTCATGATTGGCTGCTGGATTTTAGAGATTTATTTTGTTTACTTAGGCCTTTGTTTACACAGATCATGTTTAAACTTTTAATTTAAGTTAAACTCTATTTGAAGTTAAACTTAGTTGAAAATATTATTGCGTTTCACAGTGTGAAAATTTTAGTTCTTGATTATTGGTTTATAGTGCGTTTTCACTGAACCTAGTGCTTACTACCTACTCAATAATTATTATTGACATATTTGAAAACTAAGCTAGAGATATCCCATAAAAATACTTTTAAAAAAGTACTAAATACTAAGTCAGGTCAGTGAAAACGCTCTATTAGAAACAGCTTAATTCCACTATCGATTATAGGTTTTTTTTATTTACATATTTGAAGTACTTAATTTCCAATTGCATAAATGCAAAATACTGTGGAAAAGAAATAAATTACAACATTCAAAAAATAATTTAATGCAAAATAAAATAAAATTCGTCAATATTTGCTCAAGAAAAAGATGAAGAATTAAGTTATAGTCACAAAAATCTTTATTACTTGTATTGTTCTAATTCAAGGTCAATTTATATATCAATAACGTTTTTAATAAAACCAACTGAATACCCTGTTTCCAATTAATTCAAATAAAATTTTTGGTTTATAAAAATTTATAGGAGATAATAAATATTTTTATTTTAATTTTAATACAACGCTGCTCCAGTATGCAATTTTTGCCAGTTTAGCGCGCTCGAATCAACAAGTTAAGACGTTAAACTGATGATAAATTGAATGCGATTGTAATGGCTAAACTTGAATTGTGAAACGCAAATTTTTCTTGATTCGAGTATAAACTGACATATGAACTAGAGCAGTGCTATTCAAATCGGGTGCCAAAGTGGCACTGAAGCCATATTCAAGTGGGCCCAAAGCCAATACGCAGTCGATTGTTTTTTTTTTCATTTTTAAATTAATTCTAAGATTTCATTAAGTATTATTTATCACAATATGACGCATAATATAAAACTGATGCGATGAACCGTATGATTGTCGAATTTCGGTGAGCAGTATTATAAATGCCTAATACGTTTATAATAACAACCGTTTCAAGTTGCTGATGGATGAACTGGATTCAAAGTACAAAGACATCATGTATTTCATTAATATTCAATGGCTCAGTTGTGGCAAAGTATTGAATCGCTTCTATGATCTATTTGCGGATATTGAACAATTTTTGAACGAGCAAAAATTGATTGAAGGATTTTTAAATAATCACAACAACTGCCTGGCAGCACGAATTTTATTTCTTATGCGATTTGGTTGCACATCTCAACGATTTAAATTTGAAATTACAAGGGCGAGATAAATTCGTTTGGGATCTTGCAAAAACTGTAACTGAATTTAAGCTTAGATTGGTTTTATTCAAAAGTGAAATTGAGGCTGGCGAGTTTGAGAATTTTCTTACTATATACAAACACTTTGGAGAAGAAATGTTCGATACAACTGATTTCGTTAAATTTATTGACATTCTAATTCAAGACTTCGACACGCGTTTTTCTGATTTCAAAGAGCAAAATGTTATATTCCAATTTCTCAAAAATCCATTTGATTTAAATCCAGATACAGTAGCAGTTTTATCAGAAATGTTTGTTGTCAAAAAGCATCAGCTTGAATTTGATCTGGCCTTGATTGCACAGAGAACCATTTGAAAAATCTCAGTTGCATTGAAATGTGGAAAGAACTGATTACAGAATGTTCATTTTTAGTTTTGAAAAATGCAATACATGTGCATGTTTGATTCCACATATTTGTGTGAATGTACATTTTCAAGTCTTGTACGCCGCAAAAATAAATATCGTAATTCACTTTCACAATCACATTGAATAAAATAAAGTTTAAAATAAAGTATGAATGTAGAATCAACCTTTATTTTTTTGTATAAAAAATCTTATTTTAACTTTTAATAGAGAAATGTGGAATATATAGAGTTCTTCTATAATAAGTTGCAAACTGACCCAAGTATTTCTAATAAAGATGATCTATTGATTGATACTGCTTTATCTGGTGTAAGAGGTTACAAGAATGCAAATGTTATTGAATTTTGTCTCAGTAAGATGAATGATGCCAAAAGAAGAAATTATTAGAAAGAGATTTTAAAGAAAATACATACTATGTTAAGTGAACTGATCGATGAATACTACTTTGATTCCTTGACCTCCTTGAACTTAATGATCTTTCGTTCGAGCAGTATGGAGTTATCCTATCATCATTATCAAAAAAGATGCTTCTAAATTCAAATTTAGCTGAGCAAACTAGAGTAACTATTGTGTAAGCTTGGAAACATAAAAATTGTGAAGAGTGCAGAAAGTCTGTATTTAAAGTCCTTTTATTGTAATGGTAACGAATTTAATAGCAGAATTAAGAAAGGAAAGTCCAAGTAATGAAAATAGAAAGAAGGAAATATTAGGAATATTGGAGTGTGTTGAACATACACAAGTTAAAGAAATGGAGAATTCTTTAATACATAGAATGAATGCAGTGCATGGAATTCGTGAAGAGAAATTTACTAAAGATCAACAGCTGATAGGACAGCTCTTTTTTGAATTAGATAAGTGCTTTAAGCACAAAAAAGAGGATCCAGTTGTCCAGTTGGCTGATGAGCCATCTGGTTTACCACAATTAAGTTTTAGCCTGACTGATACCCCGTATAACGTAAAATCTTGAAGCCATATAAAATAGGAGATTATATGCCAAATATAACAAAGCCACATGAATTGGTCCAGTTTCTATTGAGGGAAGAGTTTTTAGATTTTCAAAAAAGATTTCAGTCATTTATTGATCAGTCTCCTTCTTTCTTACACTCACTTATGATTTCAATGTTTGAAAAACATCTGTGATCGTCGTTTTAAAAATGAACAACGAACATGTAAAATTTATTCCTATTAAGGGCTATTAAACAATATAAATATATCAATTGCGTGACATGTGTCCATTTTATAATACTATCATATTATAAATTAAATTTTTATTATAGCAATCAACCAAAAATATTATTAAGGGGACACATTTTCTCATGGCCAAAACACATATTATAGAGTAACTCAAACTCAAAATGAAGAAATTAATTAAATTGGTGCAAAAATTTATTTGCTGGAAATGTTGTCGACTATTTTAGTTAATGCATTTCCGAGATTTATCATTTATTTATTTTTATTTCTTCTTTTTGTATTATGATAAAAAAAAATTTTTGTAGTTGTATTCATATGAAACTTAAATATTTGACAGAATTTGACAGAATATTGTTCTGTTTGATGACGTTCTGCTAAGGTAGTGAAAAGGTTATATTAAAAAAATTTGCATCTGCAATAAAATGTTACTAAGGAGAGTAGATCTACTTCATCAATGAATGAGAGCTACTTTTCGGTCATAATGCCTACTTTCTCGGGTGAACATTAATTAATTTTGTAAATAAATGGCCACAAAAGTCGCAAAAGACTTTCTGCATTAATATATGACTGAAAAGTAGCTATGATGACTATTTTCTGTATGCTGAATTTATGAATATTTCACAAGTTGACTTTTCGACATGATCCACTTATGATATCATACATGAGAAACTCACAGATGAATAATTTCCCTACTGGGTAGAGGTAAGCTAATTTTCTGCACCGCAACACTAGTTTAAACTAATGAAGAAAATTTTAAACTCTATTGATTTGGCAATTGGTTTATTTTACAAAATTAACAGTATAACAATTAACCCTTTGAACTGAAATGACGAGACTAGCTCGTCATGAACTGTCTTGAGCAAAATGACAATGACGAGCTGCACTTGTCATGTAAATGTATGAAACAAATATTATTTTTAATAATAACAAATTATTTTAGCAAAAAAACCTTAAGTTTCTATGTCAATCCCTCCTCTTAAAATTAAGAAAATTAAATTGTCAGCCTGAGTAGTGCTGACTGAAAATAAAATTCAAAGGGTTAATTATATAATGATGACTTTTTAGTTAGTGATTTTCGAGACCATTAACCCCCTTCCCGTGCAATTTAGTTCCAGCTCAAACGGTAGTTGTCAAAACGTGTTGAACAAAAATGACTGATGCTCGAGAACAATTGCAATATGAGACGAAATTTTGTATTGATTGGGATTAACATTCAAACACAATCGTAACTGGTAAAAAAAAACATTCTGCGAGGTTCTCTATCTGTTCTTGAGCCTGGCTTGTGGTATTAATGATTGTGGCCAAAATCTTCATCACAAGTCAAACTTGTTAAAGTACGGGAAGGGGTTAAAAATCTATGTGATTTTTAGCAAATATCAACTTTCAACCAAATTTAATAATAATCTCATGTTATTAATTTACTAAAAAGTGGCCTACGGCTGAGACATACTTATTCACTTTTTAATTAATTTAAATAATGTAAATTTAATTAATATTTTCAATCATTTTCTACCTTTCATCTATTCTCCAAATACTTCAAAATCCATGTTTTTTAGCTATATTTTTACGCTATGTCTAAATTGCTTGATACGCTTTGACATTTTTTTTTCTTTTGCGCACACTGTAAGGGATTTTTAAAATTAAATTTGACGCTTAACTAGTTAAACAGGTATTTAAGACCATTAAAATTAACAAGTTAAAAAAAAAATAATGTAAAATTTTGACATTTCATAGAAATTTTTCTATTTGTGGAGTATTAATTCTTATTTTACTGTAAGAACTCAAATTTTGCAAATACTATAAAAAATGTTGGCAGAGAGATTACCTTATAAACCACACAAAAGTAAAAAGAAAACATGCAATTCTTTGTATATGTGAATTATAATTACAAATTTTCTATTTGTGAACAAAAAAACTTTAACAAAACTATAAATATTTACTTTCAAATTTTTATACGTTTGTTTTTAATTTACTAAGTACCAACAACAGTTACAATTTTAACAGAAATAATTTCTATAGATTTCACCTCATAAAAATCCCTTTTCATATTATCAATTTTAAATACATATATATATATATATTTCTTTTGTAATTTATAACGGTTTATATCTGATACTCCATTGAAGTTAACACGTTCTTAACAGAACCGGAAATATCAAATTAACATATGAATGTTAATAATAATATCTATTGTATTTAATACGCACAGTTTGTCCCTTCTATACCATCAAAAATAATATTTTGAATAGCAAAAGTATTAAAAGCTTTAAATAATAAAAATAGGAGCTGTTTGCCTGACAAAAATTTATTTCTTTATGTCTTCGAACTCTTTTTTTCTATTTTATTTTTATTTAAGTCAAATCAAAAGCACACGTTTTCCACCTAAAAATATAACCAACAATTTCCTGAGTAATGAAATTTTTTGCACGCCAATAAATTTTTGGGATTTTATTTTTCTTTGCCTTTTTTGGTATTGGTTAATTCAATTTCTAGTAAATGATGACGTCAATATGTTAGATGACCAACAATATTTGAATTTTTATAAAAGAGAATATAATTATATGTATCTAAACATACAAAGTTTTGATTTTTTAGATGTTTTTTTGTTTCTTCTAAATTATATTCTACGATATTTCATCTTAAAAATTATGTTGATTAAAAAATGTTTGCACAAATATTAACAAGTTAAAAATAGAAAGTGAAATTTTTGAAAATTGTTATTCCTTAAGCAAAATTTATTTTCGTAGAGTATCTTTTTAGAATCTGGGAATAGTTCATGGAGTCTGAATTAAGCGATCAAGTTGTATACAGATGTAGCTCTAATACCCGTTCTTAACAGGCGCTATGTACAACTTTGTAGTCTTCCATACAAAAAAATCGGTTCTTAACAGGCAACGTCTGTACATGACACCAAAAAAAAACATGGCGTTTAAATTTCAAAACATATGATGTGAAATGTTAAATTAGATGTCACAGGTTTTTAAATGTTTTAAAAGTGTTTTAACTTAAAAAAAAATTAAGGAAAAGTTAAGAGTTTTTTATTTATTTTGGTAAATTGCTTTATAAAGTTAAGCAATGAATGTTAATGAAGCTATGAGAGCTAGAGATACACAAAACAGGAGGATCCAATAAGAAAAAATTCACAATAGATGTCAATTTTCTGTGTCTACAGACTTTAAAAGGCTGTAGTTACTACATATTTCCAACCACCTATGAACACAGTTCTCCATACAAAAGTGGCTTTCTGTGTAGTGTGTGTACATCCACCTGTTAAGAACGGGTATAAGCTCAATTCATATAATTTGGCTATTATTTTACACTAATTAAGCCACGATGTATGGCCTTGGTGAAACAGTAATTTTTCTTATCTATATAAGGCCATTTTTGTGTAATTTTTTCCTTTAAACACAATAATAGTAGTAGTAGTAGTAGTGGCAGAAAGGGGACAGAATGCACCGCGACTTGACTCGGTCTGTTGTGCTCCTCACTAGACATGCTATGATGGAAACCTAATATTCAGTTCCCTTGGCAGAGTCATGATATCTCTCAAAGCTATTTCCAACCCCCTCATACAGGTCACTTGTTGAGTGAGAAGATGCCTTACTCTTAAACACACTAATTGTTAATTTTGTATGCCAATGATCAACCACATTAGTTTATGGTGAATAAAACTTCACTTCATTGCTATATCATTTGACTTATTTACTTCTCTTGTACTTTTCAAGGAAAAGTCAAGCAAAGTTTGATAAGTCAATAAAAACAAAAAATATGATTTTGAGTATCAAATTATAACGAGTACCCCAAAATAAAGAGATCAACCTACCTCGAGACTTATTGACCAATGTGCTATTTTTAAAATACATTTGAAATTTAATGACAACAGTTATTTTCCAAATGATATTTTAATTATTCTCTATTGTTGAAGAGTCTACAAATAAAAACCTTTAATAGGATACTTTTAACAATTTGAATCCCATAAAAAAAAACTTGTGTATTTCCTAAATACTATACAATTAAATTATATAAATTAACAAATACCTATGAAAAAAGGGATAGAGTCCTAATTGAACAAAATGCAATAAGCCGATTAAGCAAAAAACATATCACTTTACACGATTTGTATAAGAAAGCCTAACTGCAAATTGTTTTTGTCTGACAGCAAATATCTAAAACTTCCGTTTAAGCTAATTTTATATAATTTCTTTAATCTTTTGTTATTATTGTTTTATGTTTAAACAATACTAAATTATTAACTTCTTTGTTAGGTTAATTAAATTTAAACAATGTCTGAAATTTTGTATGCATTTCCTATTGGTTCAGATTGCATATGCTTTCAGCATAAGAATTTATTGACTTTAAAATAAAATTCTGAATTTTTTATTTGAAACATCAATAATAACAAAGAAAAAAAAAAAACAAAAAAAATTTTCTAGACAACCTGACGCCCGTCGAAAAGACTTATTAGACAGAATAATATTAACATTTGCCAAATTTAATGAAAAAAAAAGAAAAATTTAAATTTTTTTATTTTTTTAGTTTTGTGCAGTTTGTTTGAAATTTGGAAATTCTGAAAAAAAAGTTTTATGAAAGTTGAACGTCTTGAATAGAATCACTTGAATATGCTGGAAAAATAAAATTAAACTTTTTCAATTGTTTTTGTTGTTGCTATTGCTAAAAAAAACTTGAAAATTTGATTTTCATTTTCATAATGGTCAAGGTAAAATGGAAGAGATCCAAAAATGAAGTGTGACATTGAAAAATATAAGAGAAAAAACAAAAAGAAAAAGTCTTTTTTTTTGTTTTAATTATAACAAATTAATTAAGTATACATTTCCACTTACTATAGAAATGCATGACGAATGGATAAAAAGGCGGTAGAAAATGTGCTAACCACTTAAAATTTATTAAATAAGAGCTGCTGATAGCTACAAAAAACATTAATAAAACTTATATTTATATGTATGGATGGAGTAGGTCTAGATTGAAGGTCTTTTAAATAAAAAAATAAAAAAAAAATCCGATCAGTATGGGAAGCTAATCATCAATCCATAAAGATGTGTTTTTGTGAAAACCTGTTTTTGATATTTGTTTTTAGTTTTAAGGTGAAAAATAATTTTTAGGTGTCTCTTATGTATAATTCCCACATATTTTTGTTCTTGTCATTTCACAATTGAAAAAAATAAAAATTAACCATCATTGGAAAAAGTAAAAATAATTGGAAAATTGAAATTTAATAAGATGCAAGCAATATTATGAAATAATTTCTAAAGGGAATTGAAATTAGATTTTTGTTTTTAAAGTTTGACTTCAATTATTTTTTATCAAGTTTTATCAATTTTCTAGTTATTAAAATTCGCTTTCAGAATTGGGACAATTGGGAAAATCATGAAGCTGGTAAAATTTTTAGTTTTCTCATATTTCATCAAATTGAATCCCAGAGCCTAGTTAAGTACTCTTAAATTAGTGAAAATGATAAAAATCGGAATTCTTACTTGTATGCACTTCAAGAGAATAAACAAAAGATCATTTAAAATTAAGTTTTTTTTACACTTGACTTTATGAAGTTTTAGTTTTGTTATCATTTAGTAAGTCTGCATGTAAATTATATTTTCAGAAATTGTGTTTAATAATTAAAGGGGGGATTATGGCTGAATGAAAACCACTGCTTTTACGAATGTTTTTTAGAGATATATGGTTAAGGTAAACATATTAAAATTATTGAAAATTATTGAATAATATTTTTTAGCACGTTGACTGCCAGGCGCATTCTCGATGGTGTGCCCCAGGCGCCAAAGTGAGCGTTTCATTATGCGATGCATATTTTGAAACCGGTCACCGGTGACCCCCTATCGCAGTTAACGTGTTAAATTCTATAAAATTTTTATATAAAAATATTTAGAAATGAGCCAGTAGCGAAGCATTTTCTAAGTCGTCTTTCAAAAATATTATATTCCTCAAAAACAAAAAAAAAAACTAAAATAAAAATATTAATAAAACCTTCAAAACCATTTTTGTTAATTTTATCGATGCATAAATTCTATCAATTTGACTTTGAAAAGTGTTCTTTAAATAATTTCTCCTTCAAACTGGATTATTTTTTTTTGTTGTGAAAGTCATAAATTATATAAATGTTACTACAGTTATCGCAGACAGCTTTAATAACAATAATTTTTGTTGTTTAAGTAAACAACAACGAATTTAAAAAAAAAAAAGAAATTTTGCTATAGGAAAATTTTTAAATGCACAGAAAAAATTTAAATCCGTATAATTTAGAAATTTTAAGGGATTACTTTTGCTAGCACACTTTACTTATTAAAACTTACTTCATATATATTAAATATGTGAAAAAACAACTTGTTAATCCTTATTACAAATTCACATGAAGCTTGAAACTAGCTGCAAATATTTGAAAATTACTTTCTATGGAAGGAGAAGAACAAATAGATGGTTACTAAAAATTGTTAATAAGGAAATAGAAAAAGTTACAAGAATTACCAGGTCTTTTTTTCAAAATTTGATTTTACTTTTAAGTATTGCAGTATATTTAACAAGTTTTTAATATTTCTATTCCACTTTTATAAAAACTCGCAATGACCCCATCATTCCGTTCAAACTTTTTTGAAGCAGCATTTTTTTAAGCTTTTTAAAAGCAGATAATAGTAAGGGCTAGAACTCGAGAATAAGGCTGTGGCCCATATAAAAATAAATTTTCATTGTGTGACTTATCAATGAGATACATTTGAAAGCAAAATTGCCACAAAAAAATTCCCAAGACTTAAAATTTTGTGATTTTAATATTTTTCATTTTGTATACGTAGTTATTTAACTTAACTTAAGCAATAATACTCAATAATACTCGTTGTTAAGGAGTTAAGTGGTTTTCGAGTTACAGTGGTTACCAGTTCAAAAAACATAGTTTTGAGAAAAACGTATTTTAAGTTTTAAACTCGATTTATGTAGAGCCCGAGAGCCCTTTGTTAATTGTCGAATAACTCGAAAAGTATTTGGCGGGTTCACTTCAAATTTTCAGAGAATATTTTTAAGATATAATACTTCAAGAAAGTTAAAAAGAAAAAATCGGTTTTTTTAAAAATTTTTTAAAAACACAAACAAATGAACACCAAGCTTTAAGTACCAAAAATCTCTTCTAAGTTTTATTTAATACCAATAAATTGATAGATTTATGGAAAATTCATTGTTAATAATATACTAATAAATATAAAAGCATAATTGAGCAAATTTTCAAATAGTTCAAAATGAAATCTAAGCTCACATGTTTTAAATTTTAAGTCCCACCATTTTAGTTTGTCAATTAATAGAGAAAACGAAGTTAAGCTGTTATTAAATGATTACAAATTTTGTGGTATATTTTTTCTACAAAAAAAACTTCATTTTGATAACAAATATTGTTTTTTTGTTTTTTTCGTCCAAAATTTCTTTTCAGAGATTATTTATATTCAATTTTACAAGTATCTGTTTATATTTTAAATGAAATTTTTCTTTTGTTTGAAATTAGTTTTTTTTTTGTTGCTTGCGACTTTTATGTAAAAATAATTTAAAAAATTTTATTTTTATTTTTATCAAGGTAGACTTATACTTGCTGATGAGATTTTAATTTATGTCTATTGAGCTTTTAATATTGTAATATTCAAAAATTATATCAAAAGTTCAAAAAATTTATTTATCTTTATGAAGTAACATATGTAAATAAATTCAATAAATTTTTTTCAATTAACATTTTTATTGTTTGTAATCGTTTGATTAAATTAATTTCGTCAAAAAATATTACATACATCCCTTTTATTTAACATGAAAAAAGGGATATTTTTGATAACCCCTAAACCATGTCATTGTGTCGAAGTATATATATATATATAAAGTGAACGACCTTTGACAATATATCCAAAGGTGTTTTAATGCAAGCGCGGGCAAAACAAAAAAAAAAACAATATCACCCCTCAAATTTTATTCAAACTAAAACGAACTGCATTATCGGTTCATCTGTCAAAGAGCATATAAGGAAGGAACAAATGTTTTCAGGCGCCAATAATACTTACAATAATTCCACAAAAATGTACAAGCCAATAAAAAAATTAGATTTTAAATATTATTTTTAATAGAAATGAGATAAAAGAAGTTAATTAATTTAGATATAATACCTTGTAGCATTGTATTTCATCAAGAACAGCTTCAGATTCCTTTAAAACTCTATCTACTTCATCGTAAACTTCTTTTTCAGTATCTGTTGGAGCTGCATTCTCAAAATCCAAAAATACATCATAAGATTTTGGAGTACAACAATTTGAGTCATCCCGGGCTAGTAAACTTAAAAGTTTTCCCATATTGTTGACCGACCTTAACAATATTTTTTCACGAATCCCAGGTTATCAAAATTCACATAATTTTAAATAAATTCAACTTTATGTACCATTTATTATATTTTCTATTGAATCACATTATTTTTATAACCAGAAATTTATAATTTATTTTTCTTCTAATTTTGACTTTTTCACTAAAACAGAAATATCAATAATTATGTATTTTCGATCTGAAATTACCACCCGCATAGAATGCATAGAATAGAATTTATGTAGGTACTTTTAAAAGGGATTTTTTCTTTTCCTATTTTTTTAAAAGTTAAATTATTTCATTAGAGATAATTAAAATACTATTTAAATAAAAAACAAACAATTTCACGCACATATTCTAAAGAAATCACACCTATTTCAACTACAAACACGTTCTGCACTTTTTATTACGCGACTAACTTTTGTTTATTTGTTTTCATTTTTGATTAAATTTTAGCACTAAAAAGTCTGGCAATATTTTTTCTGTGAGAGGTTTGAGTATCGGGTGATTAGGTTTTGTATTTGGCTATTAGTATTGTCATACGAAAGTAATTCGTTTAAAATTTATATACAACACTTAGACCTGTTTACATTTAGAAGACACCGTAGGAAGCACACGGTAAAATTTTTGGAATTGCATGTATAGGAATAAAGTTACTTTGTTAGGCATTTATGTATAAATGTATTTGCTAGTTAAATAAGTTGAAATTTATAATAATAAACTTTATTACCTTATCATAAAAATGGTTTTTAAATATAAATTATACAATTCAATAAATATTAAATATTGCTTTAACCTCAAAAAGCAAGAAATGAAGTAAACATTCAGCCAAAACACTTTTCCACCAGTAATTTTCGGGGTTCTTTTTAGTCCAGTATTTGGAGTTTAGCTCTGTATCTCTCTAGTCTATGTCCAAAAACTGTTGATGTGATTCTTCCTAAATGTAAACAGGCCAAATATTTAGTATATTATTTTAAAAAATCTTATTTAAATACTAAAACTTTAACATTTAATGCAGCATAATTACTAATTTCAAAAAATTAACTAAATGTTCGTTACATTTTTCCAAATTTTTGCTGTTACTGTTTAAGTGGAATTCTTTTTATTTTAGATATCTGGATTTTTATTCGTACCACTAGAGTATCAATTTTTCGATATGGAAATACATACACATACATTTGTACTCTCTATCTGTGCATGAAAATGTTTCCAAGCCTTGAAAATCCTTATGTGGAAATGATTCTGCGAACAAACCAGTTTGTTACTCGTAACATTGCGCTTTAGTGTGGAAACACCCATTAAGAGACACAGTGGGTACAGGGGCTTTCCAACACCAACACCAATTCTTTTGATAATAAATAATCATAAATTAAAACCTATTTTTTAGGTTTTTTAATTTTGTTTCTATTTTTCTTTAGTTTTTGTCCTGTTTTTTTGTAAATTTGTTAATTTTTAAAAAAAAATAAAAGGTTACATTACACTCTGCTACTAATAGGCTTGATCTTAGCGAAGGGTTTTTTTTTATTATGAATTATTATACTTAAAAGAATACATTTTTTGTACAATACTGTTATAGTTTTTTCTACTTTTCATAATAATATGTGGCTTAAATCTTTTTTATTTATACAAAGATAGTTTACTTCTTTGAAAATAATCAAATAACATGTTAGAAAAAAGTGTAAGTTTTATTTTTATGTAATAACTTTCTTCCTAGAACCTAGATGTTTCAACGTTTCAACGTTTCCCAAAAAGAAAATAATTTTTTAAAGTTTTTATTTTTGGTTTTATTTAACTTATTTAAGATTATAATTAGCATAGTATATATAGTATATTAGTATAGTTATCAAGTGTTCAAAACCTTCTTAAAAAAGCCAATTTTAAGGTTTGTGAATTTATTTAATATGAAACAATAAATATTTAAAATTTTCAGGTAAAAAATTTGGTAACCAAGTTAAATTCTCAGTAGTGAATGTTGTGGGAATCTTTGACTTATAATTTGGCAATCGTAGAATTGGCCGCCATATTCTTTGTCATTTTACTAATGTTTACCAATTACTTGGATCATTTAGTCCTTTGAAATTTTGTCCTATTAATCCTATATAATTTCCATGTTTAAAATCTATAATCCTATTAGTACATTTTATTTCATGTCATTTAGAACTGTGCAGCTTTCTTTTTCGACTAAATAAGGAAGTAGCATTCTCAAATTATCCCCTATTGGAATCAGCAGGATTTGTTATAGCTTAGTTAAAAGCTTCATTGATTTAACATTAATTAATAAGTATATTTTTTTACAGCAAAATAATGATCTCTTAAGTCTTCTTAATATCTTTTTCTCAAATAAGTTGCAAGGGGGATCAATGTGTTTGCGGCGATAACTACTTGTTAAAATAAAATCGACGCTTAACTCCAACAATGGGCAATTCTCGTTTCTAGACAATTAAGTGGCGTTTAGTTAAATACAGTTTGAATAGCATACAGCTCACCTTTTTAATTTCACTTGTACAGGGTAGAAATTTTCGTTTCACTCCAACAATGGGCAATTCACGCTTTCTAGAAATGGGGGATTGCGTTTCTAGAAAAATAAGTAAAGTTAGATAAAGTTAAGTTTATTATGAATTTGAGGTCGTACATTTCAGTGGTGAGAGATGTTCTTCGTTGTGAAGGATTACAAGAAGTATTATTAGTGATCACAAGCCTTGGTTGTTGTTGTTCTTGCTTCTGTTGCAAAGATATATTATTGACAGCAATATGTGGAGTAATTAATGTCTTTCCTGTTTGAGCAGTTGTTATTGCAACTGTAACAACATTTTTATTAGGTTGATGACTTATTAATGAAGTTCTAGCGTTAATTGATGCCGTTAAGTTAGGAGGAAGGTTGCTTTTAACAAATTCCGAATTTGAAGTTGCAATGAATGCTGATGGTACTGTTGAAATTGCCTAAAATTATTGTGATATAAATATTACTTACTAAAAAAACAATTATTTTACCTTGCATTGTTCATTGCCACCAATATTCATTGGGTTTCCAAAATATTTTCCATTTGGAGTACTAGTTCCTACTTGATTCGTCAATGAGGTGGCATTCATTTGCGAAGTATTAATTGTTTCATGAGTCAAGTCATGAGTCATTTAGTCAAGGTTGACGATCCAGGTCTTGAGAAATGGTACTGCTGCGTTAATAGTTCATATTAAATTGCTTCGTATTGTTCATTGCCACTTTGTGTGAAGTGCAGATGGTGAGGAGTTGATGTTTGCTTTTGATTTACAGCTAACTGTTCAGTCATTTGCCTATTTCCAAAAAATTTTCATTTGGGGTACTAATTCTTGCTTGATTCGTCAATGAGGATGCATTCATTTGCGAAGTATTAACAGTTTCATGAGTAGATGTTAATTCAGACATAGTTGAAGTGTTTCAAATTTGTCTAATGCTTCCTCCAATTCAACCAAATTTTTTAGCCATAGCATTTCGGCTGTTGCTGTTCGTATGGCTTCTAGTTCTGCAAATCTTAAAACGTTTTCTCTTGAAAGCTAGTTCTTATGTTCTTCTGTTAGAAGGCACAATGAAATGCCAGTTATATATATAACTATAATCATTTATGGAGTCTGAATTTGAATCATACTTGTTTTTATTTGAATATTGAATTAGATCGTTTTTGTTTTTTTTTTCATTTTTAAAGAAGAATTTCTCCTTTCCTAAATCTCCAATGAAGCGTGCTTTGTTTAATAACTTGAGAGCCATGGCTGTTCATTGGCCCTCCATATAATGCTTTTCGTTTAGCATAAAACGGTAATCGAAATGCGTAAAAAGTTTCTAAAATTTGAATAGTTGAGTTGTAATATTTTAACTCTTTATTTTTATCCAAAGCATTCAAAATTATTCTTCTTAGAGGGTTTAACAATTGAAAGACTTCATGGAAGTCTCGTCCTCTGCTTTGAATTTTTTCAAATTCTCCAGGGCAAAATTGGCATACGAATTTAATTTTTGTTGATGTATGTTGCTCTTTATTATCCTCTATGACTGTTTTCTCACGCAGTGGTTCGAGAACTTTTTTTTTGTACTATTGTACATAAATTTCAATCGGCAAAGCAGTGATGACTACTTTGTTATCTTCACGAATACGCATAGCTCCCTTATTGTAAGAATTTTCTAAATACGATGCTAGGACCAACTCTTTAGTTATTATGGAAGTGGTTTTTCTTATATTAGATAGTGAATTTATTGAAAAGTTAAGCTTTTAGTAATTGCAAGCTGTAGGATAACTATTAATAAGAAGAAAAGGAGTACTGCTGAGACAAACTTTCAAAATGATTTTGATTTTCTTAAATACCGATAAACTTCTCTATATATATAATACGACCAAAAAGCTGCCCAATTAGCAAATTACTAGAAAAAATTTTCAAGTTTAAAGAGAATGATCTTCAAAATATAACTACTCTTTATCCATGACGTTTTGTTGGCTTTTTTTGCCCTGATATATTGAAAAATTTGTTTATTTTAATTTAACTTCGTTATGAAAAAAATGAAGATTCCACAAAATAATTTTAAGTATTCATACAAAAACACAAGTAAAATATTTTGCTCTAATTTCAAATGTACAAAGAAATAAACAGTTTACAAATTTTCTAAAAGTGACAAACAGCTTTCTAGTTTACGACGATTTTGTGATTTAATATTTAATATTTAATTTAATTTATTTACTTACAATTTCTTCGCCATTACTTCCAGTTTGATAATTCCCGGCCTAAAATTGGATACAGAAGGTGTTTATTTAATTCTAAATATTCTGGATTAAAATTTATTTACTTACATTGACTACATTGTATGCTATGAATACGCCTTTTTCTTTCAATTTATGCAACTTGGCAATCTGAAATTTAACGTTATATTGGTAATTAATTAGAGAAACATTTAATTTATAATTCTTTACTTACCATTTTATCCTTTGTGTTAATCTGAAATTTAATATTATATTAATATTTATTTTCTAAAATATGTATTTTATAATTCTCTGCTTACTGTTTTAAGCAACTCGGATTGTTCTTATTTTCTAAATTAAAAAAGGAATTATTAATAACAGATTACTTTAGGTGTTTTGATTTTTACTTTTTAATTTCTTCTTTTTTCATTTTGGTAAGAACTTTGTTCGAGCATTTCAAACTTTCTTCCATTTCTTTTATTGTGAACCCTTCTTCCTCCAATTTATCAATTGCATCAGCTTCAGTTCTTTTTAATTTCCCCCTCCTTGGTCTACAAACACTTTTGCTAAAATACGATTAAAATAAAACATAAATTCAAGTAAATGTTTAAAGGAGTTAAGACTATTATAATACTCAATAAATTAATGTTATTGATTGGCTGAATTTTTATTGTTATTAGTTCATAATATGAATATATTTTATAAAAACTTAATTTTACCTTGCTGAGGGTTCCCCCTTCTTCTCATTTGCTGATCGTTCTGTGAACATAATGAAAAGATATTTTATTAATTGTACAACTTATGATAATATTCTTACCTTCATTTACAATTATCGATGAAATTTCCTTTTCAATTTTCAATTTTCATTTTTAATACACCTGAAATTTTATAAAAAAAACCCAAATTATGGACCTTTATCTTATTAATCCTATAATTAATATTTAATCACAACCATTTATAATTTTTATTGCAAGTGATTACACTTACGCCATTAGGTGAATGCTAAACTACCATGTGACTCATTTACAAACTTAACAGCATATGGGCGCTATACTTAACATATTTTCCTTATATAAAGAACTTTCAGGAAATCTCAAAAACCTTTTTTAGCTGTTACTTTTATACTATTTTTTCATATTTTTAAATTAACAAATTCATCTTTATTTACATATTTTAAGAATATCAGAAGACTATAATTAAAATATATCAATCTTTTAGATCTGAGATTCCATAATGATTTATGATAGCCAACATATAAATTGAGTTTGGAGATGTAATAACATCTATTACATAAATTTGATTTCAATTTTATTGACTACTGGATATTTTTTAGATATTAAAAATATGTTCTAGGGAAAGATATAAGGCTCAAATGAAAAACCATTGTCACAACTGGGACTTTGTCAAAGGTTGAAATGTTAAACTAAATTGTTTAACATGGACATTGTAAAGAGCTATTAGAAGCTTAGAAATGAGCACATAACTTTTAATTACGATTATTTTATGTTAATAAATTAAATTTTAAACTTTGTTTAAAATGTTGTGTTTTTATGTGTAAAGGATCACTTTATGAGTATAACCCATGAAATTATTGAAAAAAATCCACAAACTGGAAATTAAAACTTAACCAAGTACAACAATTTTTATTTATTCAATATAATTTTCCCATGTTATATAATGACTTAAGCTATTAATATGCCTGTGATTCATTTGAATAAGCATGTTGGACTATTTAACGCCTTAGAAATTGAGAACTTTGTTTAAAACCAATCAAACATTCTTCTTTTTATGAACAAAAATAAATCATATTAATTTAAACTGTGAAATTTATTTTATTTAATTATGCTTACATATGTTTCCATCACTCACATCAGATCTTATGGACACCAACTGTCTTTCATATTATCGGAAAAACTGCCAAACTAGCGCTGCCAATTTAGTAGAGACCAATGGCTTTAATAGAGTTTTGTGTTAAATTTAATGCCATCAAGTTCTAGGTATTAGCCAAAAACAGAATTATTAAAGAAACACAACCGGAATCACTTTTCTATTTGAGCTACTAATATGTTAGTATAATATGGTAATATCATAGTTAACTTTTTCTCCGCATAGGAAAATTTCTTTTCAATATTTAGATGCTAATACTTTTAATTCTATAAAAAATTTGAAGAACAAATTTAAAAAAATGTTCTACTATGGCTAAATAATAATTATTTTTAAATAAATTAATTAAGTAGAAAAGTTATAATAAAAATAATACTTGCTAAGTGTAGAGCAACATCTTCACAGTTTAAATTTTTTTAAAAAAATTTAAATAAGATCGACTTTAAATTTTATGTGTCCGTAAATTAAATTTTATCAAAATATTTGTTAAATTTTGTGTAATAAACAAATATATACATAACTACTTATTATGATTTTGTAAATATTTGGTTTTTTAAGTGAAATATTTTATATATGCGAATAGCTTCTTCTCTGTATGTATTTTCTATGCATATCTCAGAATTTCATTCAAATAAAAGTATTTAAAACAAATTTATTTAAAACAACAATTAAATTCAATTATAAAAATTTTTGTTTCAATGATTAAAAGTATGCATGTATGTACTTACCAACAACAAAACACTGCACAATGTTACACTATCCTTTAATTCAACAACAAAACTCTACCGAAAATAATTAACATTTATTAAAATTCTCTTTTCTAAATAAGATTGCCAAAAATGAGATAATTTCGATTCAAATTATTTTTTATCAAACTTTGCTTACCTGATGCCATATTTAGGTATGTTTAATTATTTTCAAACGTAATCGCTTGCAAACAGCTAGAAAATAACATTTAATCAGCTCTTCTAAATTTGCAAGTAACATTTCAAACGAAAGGACAAATAACAAACAATAGTTAAAAACAAAATTTAAAAACCATACAAACTATCAACAACAAAAAAATGATGAAAAGTGTTTAAGGATGCCTGGCACCCAAATGTCCTTAAGTCCTACTCAATATCAACCTTTTTTTAATTAACATTTGAAAATAATAATAAAAACCAAAAATAACAACTAAACAAAGAACATAAAATTAAATAAAAAAAATCTTATTAACAACAACTAACAATAATAAGAAATAAATAACATAAAAACAGTATTACTAAAAACATCAATAACAAAGAATTAACGACTAAAAACAATAATGAACACAAAAACCAATGATAATTAACTAAAAGATAAAAAAACATTAACTAAAAGATGCAGCAATTCTTTTTAACAAATTTTTCTCTGAAGCAATTTTTTCTAGCGACTTTTTCCTTCATTAAACAACGTTTCATAACACACATTTTTGGATTGTTTTCTACACAAAAAATTGTGAGAAACTTTTAATAAGAAAAAAATAACAACCTAAAATGACTATTAGTAAAAACAACAATAAAAAAGAATTAACGACTAAAAGCAATAATGAATACAGAAACCAATAATTAACTAAAAGAAATATAAAAAAAATTTACTTAAAAATGCAGCAATTAGGAATAATAAGAAACTATTACATTTTTGTAATAGAATTTCGTTTGGGAATTTTGTGTTAGCTGCCATTAAAAAAATTTTTGCCTAGCCCTCGTGTACCTGAGGTAAGGAAATTTGTTCCAAAATAAATATTGCATTGGTTGGTATCACAAAAGATTTTCACGTCGTGAAGAAAGACACAATTGTACTAGAGAAAAACTAAAATACAGCGTAACTTGTAGTTACGGCAATTTACGTAGATATTAGGACATTATTATCTAGAATAAAGAGGAAGTAATATTTTATCTAAACAAGTTTAACTTTGTCTCCATTTAGGTACATATTTCCTTTTTATCACCTTCAACTTGTATGAATCTATAAAATCGGGAAAGAGAAAAATAAAAGTTATTTAAAACTTTAATTACTTATCCTTTTTTTAAACTAAGCTTTCCAATATTTCTTACTGAATTTGTTCTAAAGAAAATGATAAATTTTTAAATGCTTTTTAACAAATTTTTCTTTGAGTTGACTTTGAAGCAATTTTTTTTAGCGACTTTTTCTTTCATTAAAAAACATTTTTGGATTGTTCTCTATACAAAAAATTGTGGGAAACTTTTCATGTTTTTATGTGATAACTAGAGCTTCTACTTTTTCATTTCAAAAAATTCATACACTTTAAGTATTTTTCTATGTTTTTGTTGGAATTTAATTTTATTGGATATTGTTAAAGACAATTCCAAACTTACTAATTTTCCTTTTTGTTTTTAAAAGTCTTATAATTTAATCTTTAAACTTTAATCATTTTTTTTTAAATAAGAAATAAATAAATACATAAATTTAATTGTTTATCACACTTATATTATGTTTCTACATTCCACATTTAGAAATAAAAGTATTTGTTATACATACAGCTGAAATTCTACTACTTTGGATATAATTTTATTTTTATAAAAATAATTTTTTCTTTTGTAAATTTTACACAAATCTTATACCATAGATTATATAAATTATTGTTGGTTTTTTAAACATTGTTTTAATTTTAAATATTTTATTTTATATTCTATTTTGCAAATTAATTCGGTTTCTCTTATATCGTGAAATTTTTCATGTGTGTATTACCAAATTTTAAAAATAAATTTTCAATTCAAATTCAATATTGTTTTGATAGTTAAAATATAATAAAAATATTGACATCTACTAGTAATTAATTGAAATAAATATAAAAAATATTCGGTTAGAACAGTTGATGTGCTGACAGATATTTTATCTTTAAGTTCTGATCCAGTTATAAATTTTTCCTTTTTAATAATTTAAAAATAAGTAAAAATTCTACTTCTAGATACTATAAATATAATTTTGGTTAATTCAACGAACTTAGAAGATTTTTTAAAAAGGAAAGCGGCTTCAAACGGCTTCCTTTAATTATCTACAGAAAAAAATATATCTGTAACACCTCGTTTTACTAAAACAACGTTAATTAATCCAGTGATTGCACATTGAAATAGACAAAATAATAACATAACAGAACCTTCAAGCAATGCGCAACAAGAATCACTTATTAAAGATTTTCTCACGCCCGGTTTCACAGTCCACGCTTAAACCTCGCTTAACGTCATCTGTCACTTTAAACCCGTTTAACTTGGTAATACCCATTCTCCACCGAAGCTTATACTCATTATTACAATACAACGACGGAAATTTTGTATGGAGAAATGGGTAAAACACGCGTATTAAGCATGTCGCAACCATGTATAAAATACAGCCTTTGAAGAGCTGCATAAAGGAAATTTTGCCATCTATTGTGAATTAGCAGGTTATCCAACATTCAAAATTCCCCTATTTATGTATCAAAAAGGAATTAAATGGTGGCATTTTGATAAGTATTTTTAAATTATTTTATGTATTTTAAAATAATTAATTTTTTTTCAGGTTATTTTTAATATAATATTTAGAAGTTAGTTTAATACTAATTTTGCGAGTAAGCACATTGAAATTATTTTGTGTATTTTCACAGAGTCAATAGCTCAATGTTTACTTTTATGACACTTTTTTTGGAAATTTCCATCAAATTTCCCTGATACAAACAATTTTCGGTGGAGAATCGATTTTTTTGTACGGAAGGCTAATAATGAGTATAAGCTTTGGTGGAGAATGGGTATAAGCGCGTTTCACAGTGCTACTTTTTCGAGCTTAAGTGTTATAGAATTAAATATAATATAATAAATATATGTATATATACCTATAATATATATCTGTCACACGTAAAATAAAACCAAATTTCCTGACTCCATCCATAAGATGCCAAGTCAGGGTAATTTAAACATATACATATATTATTTTTAAAACAAACAAATTCTTCGAAAACGATTACTTTTGTTTATGCCTCAAGTGTTGGTTATTCAAATTGCGCTTGAGACATAAACAAATAAGAAAATAAAAAATTGATATATTTATGATCTCGTCAGTAAATGAGATCGTGGGAACACTAACATACAAAAGGGTAATGATAGAATTTTTTGGACAAATGAAATACATTCGGTTACTAGACCTCGACTCGGGAAGTCCTCTCGCATATTAACTTTCTAATATACATATATAAAGTTAAATAAAAATATAAAATTTATTGTTTTTATCGAACATATAAATGATTATTATAAAATTAAATAGGCTTAAATAAAAATAAAAACGAATAAAGATATTGTTTTATTTATCAAACATATTATTCTTAAGCGCGTTTAATCTCTGGAAAGCTTAAGCCTTCAAGATTGAGAGCTTACCCGAGTCGAAATTTTGTGCCTGAATAGAATCCGATGAGCCTGAAATTAACCTGATTTCGACCTAAATATACTGATTTTAGCCTGAATTGATACTTAATATACCGAAAGATGCAAATTTTTGTTTATTTTGAAATCGAACTAAATAAAAATGAACCTGCTATGAGCTTGGTAATACCGAAAAATTACTTTCTTCGTTCAGAACATTTCTTATTTGAACCTGATTTCATACTGAATGTACCGAAAATTTAATTTGAGGTTAATATTTGAGAAAAAGTATGGAATTTTATTGTATGAGATGAAACGATGAGAAAGAGAAGTTGTGTTGAAATATCAAATATTTATTTTATTTTCGTTCATATATGTCCGCGTCGTATTACTTTTTGGTTGTGTAGTTCTATCTCTCTTTATGGAAAAATTTTCTAAGTCCAATTTGACATTTAGTTGACGTTTAGCTATGACTATAACAAAAGATGTGATTTTTTGTAGTGATTTGTTTTATATTTAAGATTTATTTATATTTATAATGAAAAATATAGTGTAGATATTAAGTGTAATAGTTTTTTTTTTAAATAAATATATATCTTAAAGAAATAAAACATGTAATTGTGGAATTTTGGTTACTTTTTTTTCAGTGATAGTTATATATGGCACGGTTTCCATTAGTAGGGGCACTTTAATATGTACTTTTTCCGATTAAGTCCGACACCCAGATAGTAATAAAATTTAAAAAGTTGTCTTAATATAATTTTTCGATCTTTAAAGTTTACACTAAAACCTCTTTAAAATCGCCATATTGGAACTGCCACAATATAAAAATCTTTTCTTCTTCCCATCAAAGTTGTCATCACTAATTCAATTGTCAATGAAGGCTAGTAGCTTAGACCTAAATTAAAGGCTACGTTAATTAATGAATTAAGTTTTTTCTTGGTTGGTCTAAATAATGTTATTATTCTATTTATTTATAAATATATGTATTATTTAATTAGAAAAACTATTATCTATTCGTCAGTGTACTAAACTGGAATATAGAAGACGAGAACTTTTACCTGATCTGACAATTTGATGTTTATATATTTTAAGGTGTCATAATCAATCATAATTTAAGAAGAAAACATTTTTATTGGTATCAATTATTATGGAAAATAAAAATTTCTTTTGTTTTTATTTACAGAATTATTGCTCACCAATTGTATGCTGGGGTTTTTTGCATAAATAATAAAGTCTTCACAAAAAATGGATAATGGAGTAATTTCAATATTTTTAAAATTATATAAATTGATAATTTTTCAGGATCTATTACATTTTATAGTTTTGCTTGGCTCTTGTTTTTGAGATATATATTTTATTTTAGGAAACTTAGATTGTGCTTTGAAAATATGGGAATTTGGAAATATTATGCACAGACTATACAGCCACAAATGGAAATCTACCCCAAAATTCTGACGTTAAAGATGGTGAATCATATATGATTAGATCGTTCCCATCTAAATCAACACTATTTATACATCTTCATTTCATAACAAGAAATTATCAAAAATAATGAAAAAGATACACTTATTGAATTTTATGCTCTATTGTGTTAACATTGCAAAAATTTGAAACCAGTTTATAATGAATAATAAAAATTATAAAAAGGATAAAAAGGTTATTATAGAAATGGTAAAAAAAAGAAAAAAAGAATAACCGTAAAATATATTATTGTGTTTATTTAGTTTAGTGTGATATTAAAATCACTTTATTTCATAAGTCATGTGAATTACTTGTATTTGAATTTTAAGCATAATAATTTTAAAATTAGCCATAAAAATAATAAAAAAAAATAAAGAATAAAATAAATTTTTTTTAGTGACTTCAAAATCATGTCTTAAAACTTTACTTTCAGTCACTTTAAGAAAATATATGAGAATCAATTTTAGTATCAATTGGAAACCTACACATAAAACCGTATAACTTAACAGTTTGTTCTTAAAATACGACCTTCTGTTCTTCGTAATATGTATTGACCTCTTTCTAGGTGATATTTAAAAAACCATCGAATGTTCTATTTTATACACCAATCCAAATAAATTTGGTGTAAGGAATAAATTGAAATGATTTTTTTAGTTAGAGTATAATATTCCTTTATTATTATCACCAATTATTACCCAGTGCTACATATTCATTTTATATAAAAATTATTAACTATCAGTTTCTTTTTATTTTACTTATTATTTAATTTTCAAATACGTTGATGTACCAATCGGGTTGGAGTGTAAGCTCTACTTTACCCTAATTAAATATTTTTACGAGTTTTTGGGTTCCAATATAATTACAAGGAATTTATGCAAAAAACCACAGCATACAATTGGTGAGCAATAATTCGGTAAATAAAAACAAAAGAAATTTTTAGTTTCCATAATAATTGATACCAATAAAAATGTTTTCTTCTTAAATTATGATTGATTATGACACCTTAAAATATACAAACATCAAATTGTCAGATCAGGTAAAAGTTCTTGTCTTCTATATTCCAGTTTAGTACACTGACGAATAGATAATAGTTTTTCTAATTAAATAATACATATATTTATAAATAAATAGAATAATAACATTATTTAGACCAACCAAGAAAAAATTTAATTCATTAATTAACGTAGCCTTTAATTTAGGTCTAAGCTACAAGCCTTCATTGATAAATGAATTAGTGATGACAACTTTGATGGGAAGAAGAAGAAGATTTTTATATTGTGGCAGTTCCAATATGGCGATTTTAAAGAGGTTTTAGTGTAAAATTTAAAGATCGAAAAATCATATTAAGACAACTTTTTAAATTTTTTTACTATTTTTTCCGATATCTGGGTGTCGGACTTAATCGGAAAAAGTACATATTAAAGTGCCCCTACTAATGGAAACCTCCCGTTATATATAAATTGTTGTGACTATATATATATATAATTAATATAATAAATGCTTTGTTTTTGAAATTGTGTTTAATTTTTTTTCCTATTAAAGCTATTTATTTTCAGGTTGATTTGAAAGTAAAATAAAGATAGATTTATAATTGAAATAAAATATATGCAGTGTTGCGCTTACTCAGAATTAATTATTTTAAAAATATCAGTTTTCAACTGTATTTGTATTTCCCAAAGAAATAATTTCAAAAAGATTATATTTCATAATGTATTTTCGAAATAATTAATTCTGAATAAGTGCAACATTTAACATATTTTTTTTTTTTTTCAATTATTAATCTGCTTTCGTCCTGAGTATACCGTAAAATAAAGTTTTCTTTAAACCTGAATTGAGCCTGGTAATACCCAAAAATTAAATTCTCTTTGAACCTGAATTGAGCCTGGTAATACCCAAAAATAAAATTCTCTTTGAACCTGAATTGAGCCTGGTAATACCGAAAAATAACGCTTTCTTTGAACCTGAAATGAACCTGGTTATACCAAAATGGGTCTTTTCTAGGTCCATCAGGGCCCTAACAGGTTCAACTTTATAAGCGTAAATCTGAAACATTAACCTGAATTGAACTTGATCAACCTGCTATTAACCAGGCCCATCAAGTTCAATTCAGATTCAATTTTTCGACTCGGGTAAGCCTAATTTTGCTGTCATTTGTAGGTTAGTTTGTCATATTTTCGTATTATCTATGTTGAATTTGTGAAATTTTACGTAAATAATTTAAATTATGTGCATTTATATACTGTAAACGAAGTTATTATTATTTAAAAGCTCTTTTGTGTTAATTTTATAATATTTTTTACTATAAATATATTGCTTTTAGTCAATTTTATTAATTCTAATTGTGTAAAACTTTAATTAGTTACAAATAAATATAATATTTAAACAAAATTTTTGAAAAATATGGATAATGATTTAGCGGATTTTGAAGAGTTAGTGGAGTTGGAGAATGTTTTATCTTTAAATGAAAGCTGCGTGCATCGCACAAGAAATATTCGCTTGCGGCTAAATCATTTCGATATTTGGAATGATAGAGAATTCTTTAGTAGATTTCGTTTGAGTAAAGAAACTGCTTACATTATTTTGAACCAAATTGCATCCAGGATCGAAAATTCAACAAACTGGTATGTAGCAAATTATCCAAAGAAAACACATAACAACTAGTGCTACTTTCCAGGAATAAATCACTCTCAGCAGAATGTATGTTTCTGTTGACATTAAGATTTTATGCAAGCAGCGGAATGCTTATTTCTGTGGTGTTTCTAAATCTACTGTCTCAAGGGTCATGAAAAAAGTTTCCCATCATATTTCCAGGCTCAGACCACAATATATAAGCTTCCCTCAGGAGAATGAGAGAAAGAAAATCATACTACAGTTTTATGAAATAGGAGAACTCCCTCGCATCATCACAGCGTTGGACTGTACGAATTCAATCACTAGGTATAACCATACAATAATTAGTTAATACGCATTTACACTTTAGTTAATTCATTTTAGGTGGTGAAAAAGCAGAGCTTTATCGAAACCGTAAAGGATTATTTTCCATTAATGTTCAAGTTACATGTTGCAACAGATTGAAAATAATGAACATTGTCTCACGATGGCCTGGGTCACGTCATGATTCTACTATTTTCAACAACTCGAGGCTTTGTTCACGCTTTGAAGCCGGAGAATTCGGAGATAAAGTTTTAATAGGAGATGGTGGTTATCAGTGTAAGCCTTACCTCATAACACCTTTACGCAATACATCTACTGAAGCCGAGCATGCCTGAGCGATTGTTCGAAGTGTGGAAGAGACGATTTCCAATATTGGCAACAGGAATGCGTTTGAAAAGTTTAACAATTCAGAGTATAATTGTTGCAACGGCAGTTTTGCACAATATTTGTTGTAGCCAAAATGAAATTGAGCCACGGCTTTTAGAAGAAGATATTGAAGCCTTGGTAGAGTACAGCTTATGCTAGGTTTCCACCGACCTTTTACATCTGTACTGTAATTTTTTTTGCATTGCCAGCATAGGAAAAGTACATCGCTGGCACAGATGTAAATACATCAAAAAATACAAATGTACTTTTGATTTTTCACGATTATCATACGGCAGCACTAGGAGATGATATATTACTTTTTTATTCCGAATAGGAAATATAACCACAAATTTTAAATGTCAAAATGTGCTTCAGATTAATATCTTAATATAATCAGATTAATTCTTAATTATAATCAAAAATACTTTTTCATTAAGTTTGAAAGTTTGATAAAAGTTTATATATTAGTTTAGGAATTATTACACATAAAGTTCTTTTTTAACAGATTAACATCTTAATATAATCTACATCTGTGTGGTTTTAATGTCTGTACACTTAAGTCTCAATAAAGAATAAAATTGAAAAATTGAATTAATATAATATACTGCAAAATGGGAAAGATCCAGCACTTTTCAAAGAGTGACATGGTAAAATTTATAAATGTTTGGAGATTCTATGCCCCGGAGTTGCGGGGAAATAGACGCAACTACAGGGTATACCAGGAGATGCAGCGGCGCCTGCTTGTGGAGGAGGAGCTGACATTAAGTATTCAAGATATAAAAAACAGAATTGTATCTATGAAGTTTTTTTGTGCGATTTTTTTATGCAGTCCTCATACCGCACAAAAAAAGGTTTGACTGTATTATACATGAGTTATTCTTTACTATTTCTTACTAGAGTGCAGTACAATTTATTACTTAAGAATTAATAAATGATTAATTGATTCGATAATGATTGGTGATAGTGATAGTTTAACAAATATAACATCTGACTCAGATGATGATCTTAGAAGAGACGGAAATATGATAGATGACGATGAAGAAGACAATATTGAGGGAACTGGCTCATCAAAACAATCAGCTACAAAAAGCAAATTTAGCAAGTTTTTTGATATTGTCGGGACAGGTAAAGAGTGTAGAGTGGAGAATAGAAATACTAGTGAATTAAAAAAACATTTGAATTATAAACATCAAAATGAATTCCAACAACTTTTTCCACATAATCAATCGAAAAGCAGTGTTTCTAACTTTTTCAAATCTACTACACAGGTATGAATAGATTTAATTTTATTTTTTAAGGTAATAATAGGTAGAAAAAAAATACATTTCTATTAAGAAAAAAAATCTAAGTTGAATAAACTGAATCGTATTATTTAAAAAAAATTGTGTATAACTCGCTCGAGATAGATGTGTGAAATTTTTATTAACTCATTAATTCGCATGCAAGACTCTAATCAATGGATATGGCGTAAATTACGTGATTCATTATATATAGACTAAAAAAGTACGCATATTTTATTGCTTGACAATTCAATTGTTTATTGCAAAATTATTTTTACAAATAAACATTAATTTTTTGTTTTCAAGTGGGTGCATGCTCCCGATAATAATATTAATGCTAAAATTTGTAAATTCCTCTTGAATTGCCTATAAATGATGAAGTAGCTTACAGACATTTTTTTTAAAATAAAAAGTATTATTTAAAAATAGTATATTAAAATTTTCTTTCAATGTATTTTGAGCCCGATTTATCTTCGTCCCTGACTCAATACAAGAAATCAGAAAAATAAACCTTTTTTATTTATTTTTTCAGTAACTAAATTATAGATAACTTCTACCATAATCAGAACTAGAAGCCCTTTAAATTAACAATATTAAATCTTTTTACCCTCTTTTTATACAGGCACCAGTAATAAATGAGGATTTCACTTCTGCTACAGTCGATTGGATCACCAAAAACTACCTGCCTTTTTCATTCTTTGATGATGATGAAACACAAAATTACTTCAAGTTAATTTGCCCTGGTCTTCAATTTCCCAAGAGATTCTCCCTCCGACGACAAGTTGAGAAACGGTTTAAAGCTCTTCAAACTCGTGTAAAAGAGGAACTTGGAAAATGTACATCAAAACTTTCTTTTACAATTGATGGTTGGACATCCATTGCAAATAAAACATTTTACGGTATTACCGTCCATTTCATAGACGATAACTGGAATTATCAATCCATGGTTTTGGATTTTATACCTTTTCATGGTAAACATACAGGAGAAGACATCGCTGAAATATTTTATCAGTGCATTAAAGATTATAATTTAGAAGAAAAAATCGGTCTTATCACTGTTGATAATGCATCAGCCAACACGAAATTTATGCATTAACTGAGCCTACTCCTCTCTGATTTAATATAAATCATTTTGAGGGAGTTAGCCAATTCGACACTCGATTAAGTGATAGAAATGACCACGGGAGTCCTCGTTACATATATCTAAAAATGTCAGATATAACACCATATATTTTTCGAAAACAAGATGAACCGTTATTAATTTATAATTATGAAAGTGGTTGAAAAGTCGAATCTAAATTTTATCTACCAATAATTCCATGGTTAGTGAACGGATGCGTAGGTATCGGTATTGGCTTTTCGACCGAAAGCCGCTTCAAGTTGCTTCAAATTTCAAAGTTGCTTTGAAAAATTAAAAAATCGGATCTATAACTACTGAAGCCGTAGACGATTGGCTACCAAGACCCTCGGCTTCAAACAACTCAAAGTAGATCTCAACCTGCGACGTCAGTTTGATCACTCCTTCATCGTGGCCGCAGTAGACAACGCTATATTAGGTGCGGATTTTTTATACAAGTATAACCTCACCGTCAACCAGAGAGACAAGACACTGGTGGACAAATCAACCTCAAACGCCGTCAACTGCATCGTTCGAACAAAAAACGCAGAAACACCAATATTACAAACGTTTAAAGACAAATACGGCCAAATACTTGACAAATACCCCGCTCTTAAGGCGCCACTAGATTTCACACTAAACGTAAATCATAACACCACCTACCGCATAATCTCTAACGGACCATTACCAGCGGCACAACCGCGAAAGCTCAATCCTACCAAACACCAGGCAGCAAAGACCGAATTCGAAACAATGGTCCGATTAGGCATCTGTCGCCCCTCGTCATCACCTGCAGCTTCGCCTTTAAAAGATTCGCTTTAAATTCGTGTTAATTAAAGAAGGAATTTGCGGTTTACTTAATCTAAACTTATGAAATTGTGAAATCTGAAGCGTTCAAAGTTATTAGCAGTTAAATAACAGCGTATTCAAAATATTTCATTGTCGTTGGTATGTGTTGTATAATAATTTAACTTTTTTCTGAGTATAAATATAAAGAAGTTGATATCATTTATATGATATCTTTTACCATATATTTATTTCTTCGATAACCACCAACATAACTTCAGACCCTTGAAGTAAATAGCTAAAAAAAGAAACATAAAAAATTACAATTTGACACTTGTATTGTTTTTTTATTCACTCATTTAATTCGCCCAATCGGGCTTATATTTAAAACGAATATAATAAATAGACGACATAAATGTAAGGTTAGAATATTTATTGTTGCAAAGTTCTACTTTTAATTTAAAAAATTAATATTAATCACTTCTTCAAGATAATAAATTATATTATAATTATAACGCAATTATTTACAACAGAATTTGTTATTATAAATTAATTCTATGCTAAAATTTAAATTTATGAATTAGATTCGTAATGCACAACGGCAGTAGACCCATAAGTTTCTTCAACCTGTGCGATGCAGTTGATGTTGATGTTTTACAATGCACCCTTATAGGAACGGAGGGGTTGGCAGGGAGAGCTTTTATTTTATCAGGTCTATCAGAATTCCAAAGGAAAAATAATGGGGTCTTCCTCCTTACAGGAAAATTTCAAAACATGAAATCAGCACCCATAAAGGGGAAAATGCGTTCTCGACTATTAAACTACTTATTTGAAGTTATAGGTCTCGATTATCACAATTCGTATGATAATAGCGAGGACCTCAAAACATTGAGATATAGGAAAATAATGCTTGCTTGCGACATGGACGGGGACGGAGAAATACAATAAACTTCAGAAATTTGCAATAAATAGCTTTTGTGAAGGAGTTTGTATGAAGATCTTAATTAAGAAAAAGTGTTTCAAATAAATGAATGAAATAAAGTTTAAGAAAAAGTAAAATTCATAAATAAGTAAAAATAAGTTAAATAAGTTAATAAGTTCAAAATAATGTGATGATAAAGTGAAATAAAGGGGGTCTTCCCCCTTACAGGAAAATATCAAAAAACGAAGCCAGCACCGATAAAGGGGGAAATGCGTTCCCGCATAATACCGAAGGAATACAACAGAGTCGATAGTCTCCGCTTCCATATTGCTCGCGTACTTGAACGTTCCGAAGGAAGAATAAGTCGACTGTTTTTATTTATAATATTTTTCTAAAATAAACTCTACTTTCAGTACAAATGTGATGATTGTAAAATAACTTTCGGCAGGGGTTCTTGAATATTTGAAAAAATGTGCTAATGTGATGTACATCAACTTAAAAAACGCAAAGATCTGCTGTAAGGCATATTCGTACATCACATACAAAAATCCGGGTAATGTGTGAAGTATGCGCGAAAAGCTCTACACAAAGTTGGTCTTTGAATCGCCACATGGAATCAAGGCATGGAAAAGTAAGAGAAGGAATTTACCACGTAAGCTCTTTAAAATATCCAAATAAAGACGTGTACCAGTAAATATTTTACTGAATTGTAGTATTTGTTCAGTTGATTTTTTAAATAAATTCCAACGTTTATTCTTTTCATTTATTATTTTTTTAAGAATTCTTTAACTTCAATCTCTAATTGACTTATATTTAGCACTAGTTCATACATATCATATATTGCTAAATTACTTTACCGAAATTATAATTTATTTTTTTGCAGTACATGTATGAGTCCTAAAAAACCGAAATGTGTAGTATGCGGAGGTAGTACCAAGGACAGGCACTCTGGAATTTGGACGTGTAAGGCGTGTACATCCTTTTATAGGCGTGCAATAAAAAAACACTACACATGCGAAAAAAAACTGCTCAGTGACAAAGAAAAAAGGTTTGTAAAGGTTGCCGCCTTGAGAAATACTTAGCATGCCTGGTGAGTCAAGGAATTTTGGAAAATGAAATATTGTTATATCACATATCAAAAATTTATTTAAAAAAAAATATTTTCTAGCTCATGATGATGAAATTAATGTTGACACCAAGTAAGTGATATTAAACTTATAAAATGGGACGCCATGCTACCCATATTATATAGAAACTAAGGTCAATTAAAAATCATTAAAGTATAGTAAAAGATAAATAATTTATTTTAGAATAACTGGATTATATTTAAGGTTTTTCAGATCGCATACTATACTATCTCTTATTTGGAACGCTCTGAACGCTTTTTATTTTTTGAGAATTGTCAAATTCATAAAACGGGACCACACAATCCACTCGATAATTGAGAACAGATGACAAAAACAAAAACGTGTGTGCAGAAAGAAAAAAGTCACAATCGAATTAAACTAAACAATCAACAAAAGTCGAACTAATCTTGTGCTTTTTATTTCTTTAAACAAATTTTACGGAAAAATGTGTCGCCACCTTTGTGCCAAATTTTCACTTAATTAGATTTATCTCTGTTAAAAATTTCTAATTCTAAGCAACAATAAATAACCGTTTAATAAAAATTTTCTTTCCTGTATAGTTTATAGCAATGTTTAAACAAGAAAAGTTTCTGTAGTGACGGCTATAAATGTGATGGCTATAAATGTGATGGCTATAAATGAATGTTTCACAATTGAATTTTTCAATTCACAATTCTCAATTAACGCATGAGTTCATGCATGAAAATTTTATTGATGAGTAATTTTCTTAGTGGGGCTTACACTACTATTTAATTTCTTTAAAAAGTCAGCTATTTTGTTCAGATTCACTTTTCTATTGACAATTAAATCGTCAGATGAATTATTTGAGCCATAATCTTTACTAGTCGCCATATTAGTTTTAGAGCTTACTAAGAAATTAAACACAGAATCGGAAATGCAAAAACTAAATATATCAGGTAAAAGCCTACTAGATATTATTACGTATATTTTGTCTGACTGGAAAGTTATAAAAAAATTTCTGGCTTTGCTAGACTTGTATGTAGGAACAAAAATCTTGAGCTGTTATAACCCTACGAGAAATTTTGCCTGCTATCACTCGAGGTGCGACATATCATCGTAACCAAAGTACAAACTATCAGCAACATGTGCATTTATACGCATGCGCATGGGATAGTGTTTGCAATGCTTGCAGATGCGGACATGCCAATGCTAATGTCTACAATGATTGGAATTGAAGGGGAGCGTTGCGTTGTGTATATTGTACACGAAAGCAATGTGTAATATCTTCGTAAATTTTCCCGTAGGGATTATTCGACGAACATAGCTAGAATAAATAAAATAAGGGCGGAAATAAAGAACTTTGTAACAAAAAATAGTAAATAAAATAACGATGCCATTCAGCGTCGTGGGGATCCCCGATGACCTCGGTGAATTATAGTGATTACAGATATTTACTGTTCTGTTCTGTTGTAAATTATATTGCATCAAAATATGCAGCATATACTGAGTGAGAAATTCATTGTGGCCTGACGAGCAAACCATGCAAAATTAGCGTGGCATTCAATGTTTAAAAAGCGGCACCTGTCACCTAATTACATGATTAATTTATTAGTACTTTTAATCTTATTCTAATTCTTAGAAGCTATGTAGTTAAATCCTCGTAGTCTAAGTCCAGTAACCTTTCCTAGTTAGGTCTTCAGGTTTACTTTTGCGTAGCCTTCTTGTATTATTAGTTATAAAAAAAAGTAGACAAAAGTAGACAACTTACATATATACATCAATGGAGAGCAAATTCCGCAGGAACAATCAGCTAAATACCTAGGTCTACATCTAGATTCCAAATTAAATTGGAAATTTCATGTGCGACGGAAGGCCAAACAAAAAATAAGATCCTACGACTAATAACTAACGCATACCGATACGTGACAAACAAAGAGATACATGAAGATCTAAAAATAAAATGGGTAAAAGAAGTCATCCAAGAACACGCTGCAAAACATGAAAAAAGACTTCATCATCACCCTAACATAGAAGCTGCACTACTGCTGGACACAACAAGCCAGACAAGACGGCTTCACCGCAAGAAACCGCATGACCTAACATAGGAATACAAACGCTTATAGGGAACTGATCACCGGTTTTCCATTAAGAAAATGGACCAGTAATCATCCAGATGTGTTAAAGTTAATTCCTAAAGAGTATCATACAACAACATCCAATCTTACCATCAAAGATGATACTTTTAAAGCCTTAGGATTATCCTGGAGTCCCACTTTAGACTGTCGATCATTTAAAATGGAAGCATCATCAATCACCAAAATCACTAACCGTTCAGTTTTATCAACAATAGCTCAGTTTTTTTACCCTCTTGGTCTTCTCACTCCAATTTTCATACAGTTCAAAATATTCATGCAAGAATTATGGGCAATAAAACTCAATTGGGATGATGAATAGGGTCCAGCACAAGTCTCTGCATGGCAACAGTTTGTATCTACTCTTGATCAATTTAATAAGATCCAAATTCCACGATAGATTGGTACCCAATCTGGACTTTATCTTGAAATACATGGCTTCTGTGATGCATCTCAATTAGCTATGGCTGCTGCAGTCTACATCAAAACCAATGAAAATGGAACACTTAAAAATATTTTATTGATTTCCAAGACTAAAATAGCTCCACTTTAACGATATCAGCTATCATCAGCAGTTATGTTAGTTAAGCTAGTAAAACATTGTCATCAAGTGCTCAACATCACAGACTCACCATGTTATTTGTGGACTGATTTGTTAATTGTCTATACGTGACGAAATAGGCTGTGAGTTTACTAATATATAAAGAGCTGTCATAAAAAAAAAGGAATCAGTATAATTTTTTTTTGTTTAACATAAGTTTTCCTTTTTAAATAAATGTTTGAGAAGTTAATGTTTAATTGAATGTATTTTATTTAACGTACATTAGTATTGAATTGGATTATCGTGTTGGTGATTAATAGAACATAAACAAATTCAACGTCTGTTGGACACTGGATCAAGGATATCAGGTGGTTTTTTTCATTATGTTACATATGTTGTTTATTGCTTAAAGTTTTGTTGTCTAACATTCTCGCTTGATGTTTGAATTTGTCAAAATAATTTGTTTGAATGCTTGATCAAGTTGCATACTAGTCACTCATATGATGGCAAGACTCTTTGGTTGATTCAGTCCTTTGTCAATTATGTTTCAATAACCTAGTTTTGAATGTGCGTTAAAGTACACTTGTTCCTTTTTGCAATATTGATTAACATATATATGAATGTGAAAACTACGAGAAAGCAGCACTTGTTGCAAATGTTTTGTCTGCATTTGTGGTAGATGTGTTTGGCATCTGACTCATAAACTACTTTTATTTTTTAGCTATTCATTGTATTGGGTCACCACTATTTGGACTTGTGTGTGGTCAGTCAAATTACTCATCAGTGACAACGTTGATAAGATTAACCAAACATAGGTAATCATTAACAACTTTGATTTCAGTAATTACAGTCCACTTAAACATTTTATTTTACCATTTTTCACACGAATTCTTTTTTTTTATTATATAGTAATAGTTATAGTTATAGTAAAATTGCTGAATGGTGTGCGCAACAAACCATTCATTTTCATCATATTCCCCTAGAGCACCACATTTTAGTGGTTTCAATTATTTGCCATCCAATTAGCACAATGTTCAGAGAGACTAGCAATATCAATAATAATGGCATCAGCTAAAACTATAAGAAAATTGATTGAATTCAAAAAATATAAAGCAAATGAAATTCTTGAACTATCGGAACATGTCAGTCATTTGAATAAATTTGTGAAAAATTTACAAAGCTAGAATTTGATTGAACATGAATATGATTATATTAGATTACTCATGATATTCAATCCAGATACTATAATCAATGATATAGACAATAAAAGGATTCAAATATTGCACAAAATTGTATTAACTGGCCTAAAGAATATAAATGATCATTAAAAAATTTTATCACCCTTAATTCAAATAAATCTTTTCAGATCTAATGTTTTTGGCAAATTATTATTAGTGAGGAGATAATAGAGCTATATTTTAAGGAGAGTTTGATGTGACAAAATGTATATAAATGGAACCGTCATTCTTAAAGAACGGTCGATTAGACTTATTCAATAAAAAAACTCTTTTTTACCAGTAATGTAATAGTTTTTTTCAATTTTAATTTTTTTCAATGTTAATTTTGTTGTTATGTTGTCATTAATATTTACATGCATTCAATGAGTTTTGATCTAGAACTAATTTCGACTTCTTCAATAAGCAGTCCTATAGATAATCAAAGCAAGTATTTGGATTAATTTAAATTTAATTTTAGCACTAGAACGTACATACATGACACAAAACATAAAAACATTAAATACAAATGCGAGCGCAGTCCGAAGAAATACAGGAGGGTCGATAGTCTCCGCTCCCATATTGCTCGCGTACATGAACGTTCCGATCGAAGAGTAAGTCGACTGTATTTATTTATAATATATTCTAAAATAAACTTTATAGAGGAAGAGCCAGCAGCGTATTTTGGTTTGTCATTTCATTTTTTTATTGCAATGCACACCTTCAATTTAAGGATTAGTTGACTTACAGGAACAACCCCACAGTTGTAAGTCCATATAGGCTTTATCATAGTTAGATACAGAAGTCTTTTACATGCCAGTTTCATTCTAGAGTGCTTTCCTATAAGCCAGTTCATTTGTAACAGTTTCATATCCATTTGCTTGGTTTTCTTCAGTATGTGGGTTTTCCAGCTCAACTTCGAGTCCAGATGTAGCCCCAGATACTTAATAGACTCTTTATGAGGTATCAATTCACCTTTTATATGTAAATTCGATTCCCTATAATTTTTTCGTAACGAGAAGATAACATGCGTTGATTTTGAATTATTAAGTTTGATTTTCCACTTATCAGTCCAAGAGCTAATTTTGTCCAGATCTTTTTGTAACTTTTCATTAGCAATGTTTATTGATTAATTTATAACCATAATGGCTGTGTCATCAGCGTACATGCCTATTATGGTGTCTTTGGAGACCGGTATATCTGCCATGTACATCAAGTATAGCATCGGCCCGAGCACACTTCCTTGTGGTACTCCAGCCAGTATTGGATAAGACTTTGTCAGAGTTTATTCGAGAGACACCATGAAGGTTCTTTCTTCTAAGTAGGATTCAAGAAGCTCACAATGATTACGTGGTAATATCAAGCTCAGTTTGTATTTTAGACCTTCGTGCCAGATTCTATCAAACGCCTGCGACACATCTAGAAATACCGTTGAGCAGAATTTCCTGTTTTCAAATGCTTGTTCAATGTTGTCTGTCAATCTATGTATTTGCTCTATTGTAGAATGCTTTCTTCTGAAGCCAAACTGGAAGTCTGGTATTTTTACATATGGTTCCAATCTTTTTATGTATAGTTTCTCGAATATCTTAGCCATAATCGGAAGGATTGATATAGGTCTGTAGGAAGACACATCATCCCCTGCCTTTATCAGGTTTTTTAATCATAATTATAAGTGCTTTTTTGAAGTCTTTTGGAATATATTTCTTCTTTAGACAAGCATTTAGTATGAATGTTAGTAGGTATATTGCTTTTGGTGGAAGTTCTTTGAGTATTGCAGGAGTTATTTGATCTATACCCGTTGCTTTTTTGTTATTCAGTTTATCTATTTCTTTTGCCACTCTCGGCAATCTGGCCACTTTCTTATATTGCCCCACAAGGCAAATTTTTTATTCTTAATCAACGAGATACACCTACACCAAACACTGAAGGAGCAACCGATCATAACTCTGATTGCGGAAGTATCAAAGAATAAAATCCAAACCATATACAAAAACTTTATTAAACTTGTGGACAAGTAAAAATCGGGACACCATCGCTAATTAATTTCTTCTTTCTCATTTAACTATTTCTTACCAATTTTCCCTGAAGGAAAATCCACTAGCAGATCCCAGACCGATAAGTCTGGACGAATACAGGAATAGGCACAAAGGAAAAAGGGTAACACAACCAGCACCGATCCAACAAAAGCCAAAGGCCAAAAAGCCGCGTGGAGGCGTAACTGCCAGGATCCGTTGGGAGCTGGCAAACTTGCATCGAGTGTTAAGGATTACAGATGACCCCGAAATCAAACGAAGTTTAATTAAGCAAGTCTCAACTAGAAGGAGAACGAGAACGACACAAAAACAGGAACAAAACATCAAACCTCTGTGCCACGCAATCGGTAAGGAATCATTATCCTGGTGTTGTTCCAATTAAATGTGTTCCATCATCTATAGTAACGACATATCAGCCAGGATCATTTCCAGTATCAAATCCAGAACCGAAAACAACATATGCAGTACCACAAAACCAGCAGGACACCTCCAATTACTATTAAGATGTCATACAAATTATTTTGTTTTACTCATTTCTTTCAATTATTCAATTTATTTTATTTAATTTTTTTTTTAAGGGGATGAAAGCATTGTGTGTTATATTATTGAATTTTTTTTGTATAGTAATTAAGGGGGATAATATACTAGTTAATATTTTTTTTATATATAAAGGGAAAAGGAATAGTAATAAACTTTAAAGAACAAAAAATGTTGAAATTTAATTTAATCTCTCCCCATTTTACAAATAAAATTTTACAGAAAAAAAAGAAACAAACATTTTCCCCCGGAAAAATGTTTTTTTCAAATGGGGGAGGAATGTTAAGTATCAATAAATAATTTTATTAATTTTTAAAATATTCATGTATATAATTTTATTAATTTTATTAAATAGACTCATTAAATTGAAAATTAATTATTATAGATTATAAATTAATTATCGGCCATTCCGCACCAATACACACGTAGTAATTTGTGTATAAAGGCGTGGTCATTGTCAGAACAGAATAACTAAAGCAAATTTATAATAATTTTAAGATCAAAAGAAAAAGCGATCACTGATCACTTACTGTAACGAACCCTGTCTATTATTAGACCAAACGCTAATTATGATTTGGAAAAAAAAAATTTTTTTTTATTATTTTTCTTCAAGTAATACTAGTAATTGTGACCAAATATCAAGTGGATACCTTTGGTCCACAGTGGGTGATTAAACTAAGGGTTTGAAGTGACCAAATGTCAAGTGGTTACATTTGGTTTGTATTATTGTAACCTATTGGAAGAAAAATGATTTAAAAGAATTTAAAAGGATTTAAGGGACACTTTGTCAATTTGGGTGGTCAAGATGCAAGCACTTGAGAGTCCTTATCTGGAAAACATAAAATAGTTAATTTATGGGACACATCTTTAATTTGAATGAGGGAAAGTTGAAGATGTAACTCGCGTGTGAGAATTTTTTTATTTTATTTTTTTTTGGGTGTGTATTGGGAAAAAGGGAATCAGATGGGTTACGAAAACATTTTTGTGAGTCAGTCGGGGCCAGGTTATGAAAGCAGAGAGTTGGTGACAGATCACCAAGTGAGTGAGTCGGCGCCAAGAGCTCTTTTAGGGAGTAACAAAATAGCATTTAGTAAGTTTTTGTGTGGGTTTAATTAATTAATTTTTGGCATGCGCACACACCTATATGTGGCTGCGTATGTATAGTAATATATAAGGGTGTATTTAAAAATAAGTAATACAATTAAGCCACATTTTTAAATATGATTTTGAGATTAATTGAAACTTATATTTCAATAAATAAAAGTGAACATTTAAAAACATTTAATGAGTGATAATTTTTTTTTGTGTGCCCATATTAACATTATTAACAAAAAAAAAAAAAAAAAAGAAATAACAGTAAAGTAATAACACATATATAAATCTTATAAATAGAAACAATGAGTCAAACCGCTGAACAAAGTGAAAAACCTATGGACTGTGAGGAAATCGCACCGGCGAAAAAACGTAAAATAGAGGAAGTAGTTTATGTGAACGCTGAAGGGGAACAAGTTTCAGATGCACGGAGGAAAAGACCTGTACCAGATGAATCCAAGAAACGAGAAGGACTCTTAATAATACTACAGTGGCATGAAGCAATGATATCCCTATTCGAAATTACAACAAAAAGGAAAAACCTTGATACCATTGCTGAAGTGACTAGTGTAATTGCAAACGCACATGGGGCAATGAGACAAACTGCTAACAAATCAGGACAACTAGCTTCTCATATGCAGGACAAAGATTTTGCCTTTGTTGGAGAGAAAGGTGTTCTTTGGAAAGACATAAAAGGCGCAATGGTAAAAATCTTAGAATTTTATGGGAAATCATATGGAACAGATTCTGAGCAATTAGATTGGATTGGAATAGTTACTTCATTATTAGGACTGTTTTTAATGTTTAAAGGTAGGTTTAATGAAGCAAGAGTAGGTTGTGCAAAATTTACAGTAAAGAAAGAGAATGGCAAATTGTATCAACAACAGACTTCAAGATGGGGATTGGGAAATGAACATCACATATGTCTTCATGGCATCACATACTCTCCGCAGCTGCAATCATCAGTAAAACAATCATTGGGACCCTTAACTTTGGTAATAAAATTATGCATGACTCCTCAAGGCAAATTCTCTCCTTCATGGGAAAAGGCATTCAAAGATGCATTTGGGACATTGTCTTTTGTAGATGAATTAATAGCTGAATTAGCTAATTCTCGTCAAACCAAAGTGCCATTAATTCAAGAGCTTGCAAGTTTAACATTGATGGGAATAACAAGATCAGTGAACAAAGGTGCAGTTAGCTTTGGAATGGTTTTAGAAGTGGTAAGACAAAATGTTCAATACGTTCAAAGGATGGCGGATAAAGCATGGTTTAATGGAAAGATAGACCAATCACTAGTAAATGAACATTATTTGAAATTGGACTTTGGTGGAAAAGGGCTCTTTTTGTTTTGGAATTATTGCCAGAAATTTGAGTTTAAAATGAATGGTGAGATAGATGCTATAAAACTCAGTGAAATGGTTTTACATGCTACATTTGGGACACATAAAGAAGATCTTTCTATTTTAGAAAGGATGACAGGTCATAAATTTAGTACGCGCAAGCAAATGGGTGAGATCTTTACAGCAAGGAACAGTTCTAAGAAACAACTTTTTCGATAATCCCTTTTGTTTATGGATGCAAACTTGCCAACGCTGCTCAAACTAAATTTATTGATGGAGGAAAAGGACAAATTTGCAGGAACCCTACTTTCTCTGTTGCTGTAATGAACGAGTTGAATTGGATGACCCAATTATAAAAATATTAAGAGCTGAAAGTGGATTTGTAACATTCAATACAACGAACAGATTTGAAAAGGTTAAATTACAATTGATGAACCTGAAATCAAAGATCGGTAGGCAAATTGAAATAGAACAGGGATTCTTAGCTGGTACTACATGCATGCATGAAATGGCGCCCAACGCAAGGCAGTCGAGAGTCAGCAGAGTAGGAGATGGCTCTCCATATTGCTTTGCGTCGAGGTGTAACGTGTTAAACGATACCTTCTACTCCCCGTCGTTGCAGTATTGCAAAATTTTATGCTTCACGCACCCTTGATCGATTCCCTGGTTGTTGAGCCCTTCTAGTCTTTTCTTATTGCTTTGGATCAGATTCGCTCTGCACGAGCAATGGCTTGATTTTTTTTCTCTTCCAACTCTGATCTTCGTGAGTACGTTTCCATTGAGTAACAAGGCGGCTGTTATTATCCTTGAACTGGTAGGAGGCTATGCTTCTTGTCCTGCGGATATAACAAAAGTCTATAACTCAAGTGAGCGGACCCTAGTAGGAAATAACCTAGGAATTTAATTCTTGAACTGTGTTCTTGGCCAGGCCGAGTCACTGCGGATTGTTCTTGGGAGCTTTCTTTCAGGAGGGTCATGTTTGAACTCAACGGATTTGATTCTTGAATTGTGTTCTTGGTCAAGCCGAGTCACTGCGGATCATCTTGAGAGGAATAACTGGCTGTTTACCATCACCGCTCCTTGCTTTTGGTAGTACTCTTCAAATTCTCATATTTTAAATTTAGCCAGCTCAACAACCCTGAGCTCCTTGCATAAATATGCCACCGTCGGCCTGCATGGCAATTACTTTTACCATTACACAACCATTAAGGTTGTACCATTTAAAAGAATTTAAATCATTCTGAATTTTTTTTCTTCCAATAGGTTACAATAATACAAACCAAATGTAACCACTTGACATTTGGTCACTTCAAACCCTTAGTTTGATCACCCACTGTGGACCAAATGTATCCACTTGATATTTGGTCACAATTACTAGTATTACTTGAAGAAAAATAATTAAAAAAAATTTTTTTTTTCCAAATCATAATTAGCGTTTGGTCTAATAATAGACAGGGTTCGTTACATTACACATAAGTAAAAAGGCGTGGTCACTATATTTAAATGAGGAAAAGCTTTTAGAATTAAGAAATCAATTAAGAGAGTTAAGAAAATTTGGTGGAAGTCTCTTTGGTTTACTTAAAAAAATAAGTTCAGGTAAATCAATGAACTTTCGCCAAAAGAAATGTGAAATTAACAATTTAGTTAAATATTATTAAATTGTTAATTTAGCAAAACCGCTAGAAACCAAACAAAAAAGTTTAAATAAAAATGTAAAAATTGTGCTATAAATTAAGAACAATTTGGTATAGCGGGCAGTCTGTTTTTGAATTCTTCTGAGCGAATTACCACGTCGTAACTAGGCAGGTAAGTTGCTTTTCTTATAAAATACTCAAAAAATAATTAATAAAAAGATTTTAACTTGCCCTAACTGGCAAGAAAACATAAAATTGTGTTTTACATTTAGGAGAAATCTCGGCTTTTTAGCCACCATACTATTGCCCTACAAGGCAAACTAAACTAAGTTTATTAAGGCAAAGGCAAGGCAAAGTCGTGACTTAGAAAAGTTTCACTTAATTTTGGACTTGGAAAATTTTCATTTAATTTTGGACTTAGAAAATTGTCCCTGCCCTATAAGACAACTTGTTCTAGGAGGGACCATTGCCGTATAGTGAACAGATATTCCCAAAGGGAATCTGATTTCGAATCAGAAGCCAAAACGTCTCAAAAGCAAACTAGTCTCTCGGCTGAAGTAAGGACAGGTATCCTTTGACATCGCAGTTGCCACATTTTTAGAATAAAATTTAATTTGAAGAAACTGGATTATAGAAAGGTTTACGACAGTTTCCTTCTCTGAAAAAACGGGCATCCGGTAATCCTAATTTTAGTTGGATACAATCAACGGGAAGTGGGTTTTACAACAGCTGCCCTACAAGGCCAATGTTTTAAATATCGGCTTTTTAGCCACTATTAACAAAAAAGATTGCAGCAACTCTAGAAACTCTGTACGTTTGGTCCCGGACCCTGTTTTTTCTATATATGGGAAATGATTTCTGTACCTTGCAAAGAGTGCTACGTACCCTTTTTAGGAGACTTCATAACATTTTGGCGCAGCCGGTAGGATTTTCGAATTTTTCCGACACTCGTGTTACTTTTTGTTAAAGCTTTTAATGGCGTCTAATAGATATAATAATAATAATAATAATAGGATTAACACCTTTGAAGGGGAAGCATAAAGCAGTGGAATATCACGCAGAATGCGACCAAGAGACTTCAATAGGATGAGAACTTATAATGAAAATAGAGTTGGTGAGAGATGGCATGATATAGTTGAAAATGATAGAAGATCAAGTGAAGCATATGAACGCACAAGGAATGTGCCAACTGCAAAAACAAATAAAAAGAAGAAATTTCCTTTTAAAAGGAAAGATGATGCTGAACCATCAATTTCACAATCAAGACTAAAAGTTGAAATTTTATATGATGGCAGTAATAATGGTGGAAAACCAATTCAAAGTCAAAATGCAATAAATTTGGAATATACAAATTTTCCCATTTTAATTAAAACAGTTTATAAATCTTTACAAGGAATAGAAGGACGATTACAAAGAATATGTCCATTTCCAATTTTTCAACATTTACAGGCTAGAATTATGCATTATTTAATGTTTGAATTGGGTACTGGAATTTCAGAATTAGAAAGACTCCAAGAACCATATACAATAGTCGAATGTAAAAATAGACTAATTCCAAAACCAATATATTTGTGGAATTGGAATAACCATATCTCCAAATAATGATGTGGTGAAAATTAACCATCCATTAATTGTAAGTGTAATACCAAAAGATCCAGAAGACGATATTCCTAGTGGTCATTTTGGAGAACCAACAATTGTAAATCAAAATTCATATACGTGTTATATGTGTCTGTGGATTACCCGACAGTATATAGAACATACTTTAATTAATAATAGGGCCAGAGAATTTAATCCATACTGGAACCCATTTATAGAAGGTTTTGAAGGTGAATTATCTGAAGGATTTGTTTTAAATGAAAATTTACTAGGTTGGTGGCCAATAGAACGATATCATGTTGAAGCACAATCAAAATTATCAGATTGTAGGTTTAGTAGCAATACTGAAATGTCAGGAAAGTTGTGTCATAGTGCTGAAGCTATGGATATGGATGATGGATTTTGGACATGTATGGCTCAACAATTAAACACTCAGTTAAAATTTTTTAAATTGGACCAAAAGAGGATCCAATGTATGTTGATAATCACCACTTTTTTTTTTAAATAAAAAAAGGTCTATGATAATTACGAACTGCCACTGCCGAAATTATGCCAACAATATGTAGTACACCCACATCAAACTTATGATTGCTAAGACAGCTGCCGATGTGAACAAATAAGAATTTGTACATTACTAGTTTTACGAACAAATAATAACTATGCAGTTTATATTTCCACATTAATTAGCTTAAATAGATGGCCTCCAAAAAAAGAAAAATTGCAAAGAATCATGTATTCTTTTGTAAAATATTATACAGCATAGAATATGAATATATAATTATATATGAAAAATATAATAAACAACTCTTAAATTTTGGTTTTTTTTTTAAGGTTATACTAAAATCTAGACCCCTGTTAGGTATAGAGATTCTAAATCTAAAAATATATAAAAAATAATATATATAAAAATTATATATATAAAAAATGTATAAAATATTATTTAGAATAAATGAACTGTGAAAAGTGCTTATAGAAGCAAAAAAATTAAATATATTAAGAAATAAGAATAAGACTCAAATGAACTGTGGGAATTGCATATCGAAGCAGAAAATATTAAAGTCAAATATTAAAGTTAAAGTTAGTTTTTCTGATATGCAATTCTGCAATTCCCACAGTTTGTAGTTAGTAGGGGAAAAGTCTTATGACAAAAATTAGTATATAAGTAATGTAAATTTTAATAGTAAGTTAGTTGTTGTTTAAATTTTAGAAACGAATCAGGCCCTGCTGGTGAGCTTTTTAGCTACTTGGAATAATTTGCCTAAAAGGCAAAACAGTTTAAATATTTTTAAATATTGGCTTTTTAGCCACTTAGAATTATTTTCCCTAAAAGGCAAACAGTGTAAATATTGGCTTTTTAGCCACAAATCTCTGCCCTACAAGACAAGCGGTTAGAGTGTCATTCGGAAAGTTACCATCAATTACGGAATCTTAGGACTCTTTCTAGCTTGCTCCCGGTCCCTGATTTTCTTAGATTCTAAATTATACCAGTGTTTAAGTGTTATAAGAAAAGAAGAAAGTATAATATAATTTTCCAATTTTCATATAAAATCTAATTTTCGGAAAATATATTATTAATATAATATATTTTCCACAATCTCTTTCTAAGAAAAGTACTTACTTTAAATTTCAACCGAAATTTAAATTATTATTACAACATATTTCTCATGCCCTTTCTCCCAATAAAACCACAACAAGATACATATACTAAAATTCTAAATAAATTGATCAATGCATACAATATAGTTCCCATAATAAAAGTCTTGATAAAAGACAATAAGACACCTGAACACCTGTAATAATCAGATTGCATATGGGAAACTAAAAGGTAAAGATGATTATAAATAGGGCGGGTGAAATTATTAAGAGGGCAGTCAATTTTTAGTTGTTAAAAAAGGTGTTCGGTCGAGTTCTGTTAAGTTAAAAATCAAAATTAAAATTAAAATTATAAAACAAAGTTTTGTTAAGTTAAAGTAAAATTAAATTAAATTGTTAACCTATCTTATAGATTAAATAAAGTTCTGTTAAAACCAAAATTAAAACCAAAGTTATAAAATAAAGTTTAGTTAAGTTCAAATTAAAGCAAAATAAAAGTTAAATTAAAATTGTAAATTCAACTTATACATAAATAAAAAACATAAATTAAAGTTATATAATTTTTTTTATTTTAACTTTAATGCCAATTATAAATTTTAAGCAGAGAAGGAATTATTTACACAACAGTCCTCTTCGACTTTGTGTGAGATACCGTTTCAGCGTTGCAGCCTACGTATTAGGCCCGCCAGGCACCAGTACTCTATACCTAAGGATACTTCATAACATTTTGGCGCAGCCGGTAGGATTGAGCTCTGCTTTTTAGCTGTAAATTCTCAATCTTACGAATCTATGAGACTGTGAAGATCCAGGTACGAAACACTACATGCAACCCAGTGAGGATTCGAAAGGAAAAAAGAAATATTCAACATCCACACCAATAGATAGACGTGTGGCAAAGATACCAACAGCTCCAGGACTACTGAGTTTCACAAACATTATCGGCTCATTTTCTTTTGAAAATACAAGTCCTGAAAAAGGGGTCAATCAGGAAGGGACACGTGAAGGACAAAATATTCCAATTCAGATTGACAAAAGTCCGATTCCAAACAACCTGGTTCCTATAGCGAAAACTGGAATTTTACCAAAAAATTTTTTTAAAGTGTTAAAATGCGAGTAATTTAAACGAAAGTGTTGGAATATGTGTATGTAAGCAAAAGGCGACAATTAATATAAGACGCTTTGATACTTTTACAAAGCTATTCTAACAGACACAAATAAAATATTCTTAAGAAGACTATATTAAAAGATTAAAATATCAGTCAGTTGTTCTTGTTAGCTCAGAGAATAAAGACCAGTCAATAAATAAATTCATAATTGTGTTTTATTTCAATTGTGATAGAACACTCAAGCAGATATATATATACGATCAAAACTTGTGATAGACCACCCAAGCAGATATATATATAGTATATACGATCAATAGAAAGATTTAAAAGAGCACGTGCTCAATTAATTACGATAAAATGCGAGTAGTAAAAAGGAAAAACAACATGAAATGATAGGAATTGCAAATAGAACCACATTAACAATTTGTTAGATTGACTCATTGCACTTGTAAAACTAACGAATACTGAAAACATGAAAATCTGAATATATCCAGACGTTTACGTATACAAGTAAAGACTCATTTATTTTTAATGAAAGCATGTTTCAACATTTACATATCTATGTGAAATTTTTATTTGACTGTTATATTTTTCAGATAACGATTTAGTTACGAGCAGGGTTTAAAAATGAAAGACTTTTTACTTGGAGTGAACATCAAAACTAAGAAGTGTCATATAAAACCTACTTAAATGCTTAAAATTCTAAATACAAATAATATTATGTGTCTTAAAACAAATTTTTTACGTCGTTTTAGAAGTTTTCAATGATGTTTAAAAATATCTTTGCAATTATATTAAAAGTTAGTTACCGAAAATACTTGCTAAATAATATGATATCTAAAAAACAGTGCAGGCTTACCCAAGGTAAGGATGTGATGTTTTCGGAATGACTACTTTAGGCATATTTATAAGGGAAGAAAACAGATCATTTTAGCATATGGCATGTTCTATTCCTAAATAGTAAATATTTTATTCAATAAATATATTACTATTAAAAGGGTTTCTGAATATCAGCAAAATGCAACATAGTTATGAAATTTTTAAATGGAATACATCATAAATACATGTCCATCATTTTATTATTAATAAAGTTGTCTGTAATGCGTCTGAATCCATTTTGGCCTTCAATTTACGTTAAAAGTAATATTTTTTTATTAATATTAGTTGTAAAGATTGTTTGATTGATAGAAAAACTTCCAACTTATTCTCTGGTTTACCAAAAAAAAAAGAAAAAGTGCCTTTGCAATGGAGTATGTGATACATATGTCTATCTATAAATTTTCAAAATTTGAATTATTTTTTAACAAAAAAATATTTTAAAATAGACCGTTCTGAATGTTCAGAATTAGATCAACCAGCCCCTTAGGTGAAGTTATAATGCCAGGTCGACATTTTGGTTCTAGAGCAACATATATGTACTTGTCCACATGGATATCATGTTGTTAGATTACAAAGTAGGCTATGTCAGGCAGATGGAAATCGGGCAGGGACAGAACCTGCTTGTAAACAAAATAGTAAACTTTTTTATTTTTTAGTGCTTGAAAATTGTACTTATAATAATCTAAAATTTGTCTATATAGTTTATTGTCTTACACCGCCTTTAATTGAACATGAACGCCATTCAATACTGCCTGAACAAACAACATTTGATTTGGATGCTACGGTACAATATCACTACCATCCATACTGGATATGTAACCAATGGCTTTCCAAGAGCTAAATGTTTAGCTGAACGTAAATTATTTTTAAAAATTTAACTTTAAAAAGTTATTTTTACTTTTTTATTTTAGCACGCTCATTTGGGCAGCAGCCTTCAGATCCAGCCAATATGATTGGGATGCTGGTGAATGTTACACCACATTTGGATGCCGTGTAATTTATCATTGCGGTAATGGATATGAATTAGTTGGAAAAGTTGAACGTTCTTGTCAAGCGGATGGATCATGGATTCCAAAAGAATTACCAACTTGTGTTCGTAAATATTCAAACTATTTAAACAATAGCACAATGCATTAGGCGAAAAATATGGCAAGCAAGCCTTGAGACATCACTTGCTTGACATATTGTTCAAATGACACTAGTTTTTAAAGTATGTAGAGTGTGTAATTATAGAAATATTGTAATTAATTAATAAGTAATGAGAATTATAAAAATGTTTGAAACCTTAAAAATAATTATATTCTTTTTAAAATAAAAGTTTCTTTGTAAAAGTAAATTTAATAATGTTTACCGATAATGATCATTAATAATGTGCAATAGAGTTAATAAAAATAATTTGAATGAAATAAGCTAATAATATTAAAATAAACCGTAACATCCCTACAGCATATTGGAAACAACATTCGAATTGATTAATGTTTTGTCAATATTTTTCAATTAATTAAAATGTAAACCCTTATAATATCTCGAAACATGAAAAAATGGAAGTGTGCTTGATATAAACCATATCACTTCTAGTAAAAACAACGGTGGTCAGGAACTATTGGTTATTTTAGAAGCGCTCGAATAGTGCTTTTCGAGCCCTATATGAGAGGTAAAAACACATTGTGTTAGAATATACAAAAATTATTCTAACATATATTGTAGTAGGCTCAAATAAAAGTAGGCTATGAACCTACTCTATATAAATAGAGAGCTGTCAATAGTTTGTAGTTAGTTTTTGTTTTGTTTTAATAATGTAAAGAGGATATGCTCTTTCTAATAAAGTAAATATAATAATAAATAAATAAATAATAACTAATACATTGCTTTATACTATTGTATTTAGATTTCTTTAAGTAGCAAAAAAAAAATAAATATATTTTATGATAAAAATTAAATTTTTTCACCACTGTCAATTTGGGGTAATTACTCCTTTCTCATCACGTTTTTAAAATTACTAAAGGTTGCCATAAAAAATTTTTTATCAAATTATAATATCCACAAAAATTTTAACTTTTGCAATAAGAAACTGAATTAATTTGCATATGTAGAATTTAACAAATTTAAATAAATACTATGAAGCTAAAACTTTTATAATCATTAAATAAAAGTAAATATTTTTCTTATCACTACTTACATTTTTAGGTGCTCTCATCAAATAATATTTTTATGATAATTCAAATCCAGTATTACTAGATATTGCATAACGCAGTTTATCTCTTAATGTTGTCTTCTTATGATAATTTGGTAACTTTAATAAATTAAAGCAAGTTGATGAAGTTGGTAAACGATTTAATGGATCTTTTTTACGTATTGTAAAAAACCCTCTTATAACACTTCCAATAGTATCACCAGTATCTTCATCATCATCAACTTCAACACAACGTATTGAAAATGGTGGTTCTAAATGTGCAAAACCAAGTAATGGGGGTTTTGAACAACTAGTTATAAACTAGAAATTAAATATATGTTATTGCTGTTGTTTTTTCTATTTAAACATTAACATGTTCGCTAAATTTATAATTTATACATTAAAATTTGTATCACAAGAACAAATTATAATTTCATGCAAAAGTGATATGACTTATATCATGTATTACATACCAAAAAATTTGTCTTTCTAATTCTTATTCTCAATGGAACTTAATGGAAAAAATCCAAATATTACAATTAGTATTTAGCTAACACTAATCTAACGTGTTATATTTTCGAATGAAAAGTTTACCATTTTTTGATCTGATAAACGTATGTTTGTGTGAATACTGAGCTTGATCTGAAAAACCAAAGACTGACAGTGGATGATGAAATATGTATTAGGACATTGTTTTAAAAAAAAAAATTTAGTGCTAGTAATCCAGTATAAAATTAGGATAAGAAAACAATACGAATAATTCTGTTCCTTAATAAAATAGGTTTGGTAGTATTTGTATATTGATTGAAAAATAGTAATTTTAAGTTTGACATTTGGATTTAGAATGAAAATCAAATATTGTTAAAAATGAAAAGAAAATTCTTACATTTATTTTAATTAATAGCCTGAAATATTGAAAAAAAAAAAAAATAATAAAAAAAACACAATAACAAAACCTATAAAAGTGAATGTTTTAATAGACAGGTAAAAAAGTTTTCAAATATTTTTAAAAAGCTCAAATTTATAATCCATATTAGCTTAACAGACGTGAGATTCTGTCTCGGTAAGTAAGCGTAAGAATGAGATAGATTTTGACATTATTGCCCGACAGAGTCCCACATCAGTAAACAGAAAGGTATACGTGTACAATTTAAATACTAAATGTGTGAATTGCTTATGTAATACCTATTCCAAAAGCTAGAAAAAGGTTTTATAAATGTATATTGATGCGCATAGGCAAAAAGGGTAACACTTAATCCTCATTGTATTTTGTGGCAGAATTACTTTGCTATATATTTCCTATCAAGTTCAAAAAAGATTGCAATTATATATATAATTCATGATAAATATTAGGTTCACTTACAAAAAAAAGCATGTGAGAACGTAAATATTAAAATATAGTAGCAAACATGTATAAATAAATACTTTAAATTTACCTTTAAAAAAAGTTTACGTTCTTCTTCAGTAAAGTCTTTAACTAAAACATTCCAAAGCCAACAAATAACACGATGTGAATCATGAAATCCACCATAATATTGTGTATGCTTACGTAAATCTTTAAAATCAAGAGGTGCTGTATCACCAGATATAAGTCGTTGTAATTCAGGTACCGAAAATAATATTAACCATTCTGGATTAACAATACTACGAAAACCACGATTAAAAGCAGCAGTTTGTTCTCGTATTTGTGTATGCATATGAAAATATGCCATATAATGTATATAAATAATTCTGTACAAAAAAATATGAAAATAAAATAAATAATTAAAAAATATTAAATTTTATTAAAAAAATTACTTATTATGATCAGTTACAGGACGTGCTTTACCACCTGGATGTAATTCATGTGTTATAATTCTACCCATAACATCTTGATCAACAGAAAATGTTAAATTAAGTTCAGATACATCCTGTTTATAATGTTTAATAAATGTTAAACTTCTATATAATTCATTATCTAATGATGATAATTCATCCATACATGAATATAATGCTTTATGTGTATCACCTAATAATTGTGATAAAAAAAATGATGCAAATGGTACATCAACAACAATTCCTTCATAAACAGCTTTTCCTAACATTCTACCAACAAATTCAAATAATTGTAAATGATTATCTTGTACATATGATATTGGTGATGGATATAAACGTTGATCAGATGTTGTTTTAAATAAATTTAATGATGGATCAAAAACACATTTGTTTCTTCTAAAAATTCTTTAAAAACATCATCCTGATCAATACCAGCTTCATCTAAACCTTGTTGATTAATAAAACGTACACGTATAACACCTTTAAGTGAATGTACACGTAATGCTGCTAATTGATGATAACCATCTTCAAGAATACGTTCACGATGTATTGTTATTAATGCCGAACTAGATGATGCACATGCTGATTCAGTTAAACCTAAGACAGCTTTTTCATTTTGAACTAATTTACGAAATAATTTAACACAATCTTCATGTGGTATTATATGTGGCATTTTTTGTAATAATACTTGTGTATGTCTTTTTCCTTTTTCTAAATCATTAAGAAAATTTGATGGTCTTATATCATTAATTAACCAATGATTATTTGGTGCAAATTGATTACATTAATCTCGACGATATAAACATTGTAATAGTGAATGTAATGATAAGAAAAATGATGATGTTGTTACTATACGTGATTCTATAAAAAGAAAAAATGTGAAATATAATAAGGAATTATAAATTTCAATTTAGATTTTTAACATACCCATTATTGCCTCTTGTATAAATTTAAATAATAAATTATTTATTTATAAAATATGACAAAGCTACATAATCATTAAGTAAAAATGGATTTTGTTCTGTATACATTTCATATTCATCTAAAAGATCCTACAAAAAAAAAAAATAAGAATAAAATACAATTACAATAATTATTTGCTAAATTATCCTTACGTAACATAATGTGTCATACAATCACAAAATATCATAAGCATTAAAACTTGTGGAGAATTTCCTGTTGGATCTGTTTTAAGTAATTCCAAATAGCTTTTAAGTCCACAATATGGCCCCAATGATGTTATTAATAGCCATAAATCATTCAGTACAGTATCTGTATAACAAATACCTTTAAAAAAAAAAAAATAAAGTAAAAATAGGGAGTTAGTTTTTAATTTATTTGATGAAATTTTAATCAAAAGATTTTTAAAAAATGATCAGTAATTATTTTAGAAATTATTTAGACTATGGGGTCGTTTAGCAAAATTCTAGGGTCGCGAGAGATTTTAATGTCAAATATTTAAATACACAATTTTATGATTTTATGATTTGACGGGAGTCTCACTCACACACCTGCCTAAAACTTTCCTATTTTTTTTCTTTTTTATCTCTAAATGTGTGTAAATTTATCTTCTTATAAACCAAAAAAAAAAAATGTCCTTGCCTGTATATTTTCATATATATATGTAAATTGTTACCTAATAAATATATCTGCAAGAAATATTAATTTCTTTGATATTTATATGGGTTCGCCAAGAAACTCGCAATCATAAATGGGGTCGTGAATGAAAAAAGTTCAAGAAGCCCTGCTCTAAACTATAATAAAAGGTAGTAAAAATAATTATTTTCTTTTTATGTGATGGAATTGGATCTACCGTGGTGATATAAATAGGGTTTATATCAAGGGGATCAATTCTATCTCTTAGCTAAGTTCAGTTATAATCAAATTGAACAATGCCTTAGAATTTTTTTGTTGAATACAAGTAATCGTCCTCGTCTATATAGAAAAAAATTCTGAAAAACGCATTGAAAAATAATAATTTCTTATATAAAGACATGGATGCATCACTAAAGGTAAAAGTAATTAAAAAAAACAGTCAACAGCTTATTATATCTATTGGCATTAAAGAATCCGTTTGTTTTATACTGCTTAATTTTGTTTTAATTAATATTTAATTACTTCACGGAGCTAAATTAATGAATTAAAATAATTTTTAATGTAAAATTTAAGTCGAGAAAATTATTAACTTAGCTTAACTGTGAAATCTAAAATTTCCTTAAGGAAATTTAAGATGACAGATACACAAATCTATACCGAAGTTTCTACTGTGAAACCAGGCGTTAATGTGATATTTTGAATATTAAATTTGTTGATAATTTATCATACTTTATTTTTTTTTTAGGCAAATAGTAAACTGTCTTTGAAAGGAAGAAACCTAGTTAACGCTACAAAAGTGTATTCCTTTAAACATCTCAAATACTAATACGAATATTTAACAGCATCAAAAATATTGTTGGATTATTTTGGATTAATATAAAAAAAAATCATTTAATAAAATTACTAAAATCAAATTTAAATAATATTATAAAATACAATTGATAAATTTACCTGATAATATATCCAATTTTAATTGTGTTATTGTACTTAATGCTGTATAATACATTGTACAAACATCAGCAATATGAATAACATCAGTTGAATTTAATTTTCTCCATAATTTTGAATTTTTATTTAAATTTGATTTAGTAGTACTTCGTTCAATCGCTTTACGTATAATATTACTACCAGTATTTTGTGTTGGTATTTGAAATTCAATTCTTTCATAATTTGAACTTAATTCTTTTAATTTATCACCAAGTAATAATTTAATACAACGATTACCCCATAATAAATGAAATTGTTTTTTAATTAATGAAACATTTTGATTTTGTGCAGGATCATTAACTGGTGAATACCAACCAAGTAAATCATGCCATTGTGTTACTGTACCTGATTTAGAACTGACCGTTTCTGGTATTTGTTGCAAAAGTTTTGTTATTATTGTCTTAAAAAAAAAAATAAATTTTTTTAGATATCTATTTATTTTTATAACAAATTATTAAATTAAATTTACCGTTATTTTTGGATAACCAATTAATTTTGCACTATCAGATCCTTGCAAATAAAATAAATGTATAATATTTCCAAGAAATGCTACAATTCGCGTTCCCTTAAATAAAAAAATAAAAACAAAAATGATTTATGTTATATTGAATGCTTTTAAGGATAATCCTTCTCTTATAGAACCATTTAATAATATAGTCTAAAAGATGTAAAAATGATAATAGATGTCATAAATAAAATTTTATTTGATTAATATATTTACCCTTAAAATACGAAAAAAACCATTTTGTACTAATTCTCCTTGAATATTGAAACAATAGTTTTGAAATGCTGCTAGCATTGTTGTCATACTTTTGTTTTTTATCATAGCTCATGTTTTAGGTGATGTAAATACAATTAATGTATTAAGATAAAGTGCTATTGATATACTTTCTGAATGATTTTCTGTAAAAGTTAAAATTTCTTAGAATTAAATGCAAGAAATATTGTTAATTAAAGCTTTAATAATTTCTTCTTTTTATAAAAAAAATTATTTTAATTTTTTATTATGAGATTTAAGAAGAATCAATAGTGACTTTCTTTCTTTTATTGTTTATATTAATTAGAGGAATAAAAAAATTTGTTCATTAAAATCATTGTTTTGACTTCAAACGATTAACACTTGAGTTTCTTGATTTCAGATATTTCTAGGTTAAGATATATTGATAACCATAAAATGGCTTTTTTGAAAGACGACTTGGGAAATGTTTTGCCACGTCAAACTTCTAAATAATTTTGGGGTTGAAAAGTTATTTAATAGCTTGCTGTGAAAAAAAGTGCTTTTTAAAATCATTGTCCCCTACAATCCCTTAAAATAAAACAAAATAAACTTTAAAGATCAGTTTAGAAATTACATATGTAAAATGCAAGTGTATTATTATAATATGGCACACATGTAACATAATATAGACCATAAGATTCAATTAATTACATTTTAATATTAGTTTTTACCTGGTTTTAGTTTTTCAAGCACTTTACAACATGTCCAAAGAACTTTTTTTATATGTTTAAGCCAAGTAAGGCTAAATTTAAGAAAAAAAAAATCCATATTAAATATGGAATATAAATTAAATAATAAAAAAGACAAACCTTAGGTCTTTATTAAGTGCTAAACTAATATAACTATATTTTAAATGATCACATTCAACTGATAAATTAATATAGCGACAAAATTTTTCCAATTTCTTTCTATATTCACAATTGTTAAAAATCTTGTGCTAGCTTCATAAACTTGTATCGCTGGTTTAAAGTCAGTATTTTTATTAATTGTTGTTATATCATCTGTTCTGATCTGATCAAAGACTTCGTCAAATTGATTTCTATAAATAATATATATATATTTCTCCTTTAAATTTAAGTATTTAAAATTTTATTATTTTTCCATTAAATTACTTACAAAACTATTTTTTGATATTTTCGTTGCACAATAAATTTTCGAATTCTAGCTTGTATTTTAATAGCAGCTATTTCGCGTTTTTTTTCTAAAGCACGTTCTTCACGTGCTGCTTTTGTTTGCTGCGAAAAATTATCTTTTAGATTCTGTTTGTGTAAACATTTATTTTCTTTTGTTTAATCAAAGTCAAAAATGCCAGCTAATTTAATTTATATGGCAATAAATTTATACTAAAATAACATATATTAAGTTTTTATTATCCATAATATTAAATTTGCACATTATAATTAAATTATTTAACATTATTATTATAGATTTTAGGCGAAAAATAACGCGCGGCCATTAATTACAATGTACAAAAAATTTCCGTTATTGTTGCTGTCAAAGTCAAAATAAGCCGCATAATTCTTTTTCGATATTCGGAATTGCAAGTTGACAAATAGATGACACTAGTTACTTTACGCGCACTTTTTTACTACTTTATCGATTGCAAAATTGTAATTTGACTACAAAAAAGGTAATTAATTAACGGTCACGTTTATATATATAAAGAAATGGGCAAATTACCTTCGAAAATGTTAAATTACCTGATCGAAAAACAATTTCCCATGCTAACTATATGAAATATAAAAATCAAATAACTGTAATTTTGTGGAAATAACTTTCTAACCCTTTAAACAACAAATGTTTTTTTAAAGTTATTGGTATGAAGAACTTCTAAAAAAATCGGTATTTCACAATTCACATATGTATGCAATGCACAGCGGACAATATATGCATTACCTGTTCCTGGTAAGGAGTAATGTATATCAGCCATAGCATATTTTAAAAACAACTCTAACATTAAGGTGTTTGCATAGAATTTTTACCTGTTTTTACAAGTTTAGCATATGGGTTCCTAAACAAAACCATATCAATTTGGACCATGAATTGTTCTTGTGTGTGTGCATTTGTTGCACATTCAAATTTGTCGCTGCCATATACAGAGATTATAAGAGTAGCTATATCTAGTAGATATATTTATTACCGCTTTTTAGTATTATTTGAAAAATGTTTAAATGTTATATATGGCTTCCAAATATACACTGCTTATTATGATAAACAAACAAACTAAATATAAGATGGAGTTTTTACTAAAAATTCAAAACGGTTGAAATTAAAACTTGAAATTGAAAAAAAGAGGCCATGAGATTTGCCTTATGCATCTTCGGATTCCGAGCAATTCAAAAATAAACAGTAGTCGACAATTATATATTAATATAAAAACTTGCAAAATAGAATACAACAAAGCCTTTTGTAGCTTCAAAAACTGAAAAGCTACTTACATATAAGCACAGACACCATCAAATATTTAGCCCATCTTCTGAAACTTTTGATTTAATTTCATTAATTTTTATAAAAGATATTTTTTACGAAAATATGCCGAAATATGCAGAATAGGGAAGCTAGAGGAGGAAGAGTTCTTAGGAAACGAGTAATACTTTAGGAAACGTTTAGGAAACAAGTAATACTTAGGGAAACGCTTAGGAAAAATAAATATTCCATTCCATATTGGTAAATGAAGAGCAATTTAACTACATTTTACATAACCAAAAAAAAAAAAATAATAAACTTCCTTCACGGCTGACTGGTTACTATAAGTTCAGAAAATGATAGGAAATTAATCACATTAAGGTTTTTGCGGTCAGTGCTCAAAATATTTAACGTACAAATCGATACATTTGTAGTGAAATGGCTGATAAAAACAGCCCAACATGCGCTTCGACATAAAAAATTTGGTAGAGAACAGGTCATACTAAATAGCTCAACTGACGTTCCAAAAACTATTATTGCTCACAGTTTACATTTGTATTCATAAGTTATATATGATTTGATTACCTAAGGTTTATTTTTCATATAAAATTGGAAGATTTGTACTCAGTTTTAAATCAATCAATTATAAAAACAATACGGAAAACGCTATAATGGAATTATTGAAATATTAAATATACATTGCATCTTTAAATGGATGAGCTATTAGATTAACCTACACTTTAGAAAATAGTTAATCCCTTAATATATTTGTATGACACACATCTGTTATTTAAATTAAAAAATCTTAGTAAAATTTATAATTTTCATTAAATAAAAATTATTACAATTACTTACCGTTTATTCAAAGATTCATAGAGAATAATATCTAACATCCGCAAGCCACAGATGAATGGTCTCTGAATGCGGTAAAAAAATATGTTACTGAAAATATTTTTATTAAAAGGTCCAACAATAACTGGACGTGTTGCAAGTCAATTGCTGTTAAACATATGTAGCTCTTCCGTCAAATAAAAACATTTCAATAATTAAAATGCTAGATTTAATAATCAAACTACCTTTAATCCTTAAAAAAATATTAATTTTTCTTGTAATTCGCTTGTACGAATTTCATAACAGCCCATGCTCTATAGATTCCACTGTAAAAATTAAAAATTTTGATATATAAAAAAACCTTATTTGTTTGAAAATGAATTAATTACTCTAATTGTAAGCTATTTAACAGTTTAGAAATGTAAATTAAATTCATTTTTTAAATAAATATTTAATTTTAGTTTTAAAGTTATTTTATACGCTCTGCCGAATATTAATAAATATTATTTTCTTTATTCAACTTCACAAAACTTATCTATAACCACGAACATTTAATTGTCAAACTTTAGAAATGCCGGTAAACTGCATTGTCGATTTTTTGACAGTGTATAAAGAAAAGTAATTTCGCCCGAACAATTTATCAGGGTATTCACATTGAGGCTTGTAACATTTCGGAAATGTTCCCCTACAATTCTCAGTCCACTAAAATATGTCAATATGTGTTGGAAAATATTACAGATAACATGTGTATATAAATGTGCATTAGTAAGATACCAAGCATGAGGCAGAAATATTTCTGCCTCAGGAAGGCGTGAAAGCTTTTTCGAAATTTGCGAAACTCCGTCTTACCTTTCACCTCCGCTTACCAAGAAATTAAATGTTACCGGACTCAATGTGAATACCCTGTATGTGTTTTATATTTGGCTGTTAGTATTGTCATATGAAAGTATTTTGTTTAATATTTATATAATGCCTGGGACACACTAGCGCTTAGCGTGTTTTTTCTATATACCAGTGGAGTGGAACATCAGTGGAGACTAATGGACTCACTAGCATTTAGCACTAAATTTTGTGCCGCTAAGCGCTAGGGAGTACCAGGCATAAAACAAATAGGCCTGTTTACATTTAGCGGGAAACACACCGTGCAATTCTGAAGTAATTTTGTTAGGCATTTAGGTATAAATGTATTTCCTAGTTTAGTAAGTTGAAATTTAATATATTAAAGTTTATAACATAAAAACATACATAAACATAAAACATAAAAACGGTTTTTGAATCATGATTATACATTTCAATAAATATTAAACATCAAGAAGCAAGAAAAGAGTTAATCTTCAACCAAAATACTTTTTGTGTATTTTGCATTTTTCATATCCTTACAAATGTCAGCAAACCACATTTTCGACCACTAATAATTTTTGCGGTTCTTTTTAATCCGAATATTCGGATTTTAACTCTGTACCTCGCTCTAGTCTAATGTCCAACAACTGTTGATGTGGTTCTCCCTAAATGCAAACAGGCCAAATATTTAGTATATTATTTTGAAAAAAGTCTTATTAAATCGATTTCTAAACAGTTTAAGGAATCTATTTAAATATGATACCACCTTATTTATAATTTTCAGGCTACTTCAATCAAAAGGGATAATTTCATGTTTTAAAAATTATCCAAAAAAATATACGAAGGTGTTTTTCTCTTTATTTTAGAGGAAGGTGGAAATTATTATCAAACTTACAAAGGGCTGAAGAAACATTAGAGGACGAACGAAGGAAGGTAATTAATTAAATAAAAATAAATTGGTTTTTCATTAATAATGTTAAATTTTTTATTTTATTATATTTCAGAACCGAGAGGCAACAAAAAGACTGAACCACATTTTGCGTGAATTTACAAAGTGTTTTTGAAGAAAGTAATGTTTTATATCTGTAACGTCTGTAATCCAAGTTTGCTAATGTTTTATATTAAAAAGCTAAACTTGAAGAAAAGTGTAATCTTTAAAAAATTTCAAATTAGTGAACAGTATTTTACTAATGTAAAAGAATTTCGATTTTTTTAAGATTGTTGCTAAAATATTATTTCTTTGGAGCTTCAGAAAAGTTGTAGATATAACTTTTCTGTTGCCAACTGGGTTGCATTATTTCTATACTTTTGTTTTTGAATTTTGTACTTACAATTTTATTAAGTAATGAAGAATTATTATTCTAAAATACGAGTGATGTGAGTGATTTTCAATGTTTTTCAAGAAATCAAGTTATTTGCTGAAATGTCAAATCGATTTTTCAAAATTCAACTTGTTATTGTGGCTCATTATTCAGCACTATAATTTAAATTTCTCGAACTCTAAAGGAGCCATTGTTCAATAGATGCTTTTTTCTCTTCTTGTACTTTCAAAAATTAATTTTCCTCAGAAAATTGGAGCAAAATTGAATTCTTTTGTATGACGATGACTTTTTCTTATTTTTTCTGTATAAAAGGCAAAATCTTCACTGAACTATTTTTTAAGTTATTAATTGAATTTTTAATTATTTTAGTTTTTCCTACTACGAAAGGGGAAAATAGTTTAATTTCATAGAAATTTACAAAAATTCAACCTTGAAAACCGGTTATTAATATTAACAAATATTTAGTGGATGATTCGGAAATTTTAATTATACCTTTTAATTAGGAGATTATTTTACAATTATTTTAAATTTGACAACTGAAATTGATGGTATAGTTTTTTATTATTTTCAATAACTTTTCTAGGATTTTACTTTATTTTTAATAATTTTATTCAAGCAAAAACTTAGGATCTTTTAGATTAAACTCAGTTTCTACAAGTATTTTGAAGATTTTAGACATCACATTGATCAGTAAAATGTTAATAAAACTTTATTAATTAAATAAAATATATTTATAGATTAATTAAAAATTTTATTTCACTTGAGCAATGGCGGAGTAAATGTTATTTTTGTTTTGACTACAGTTAAATAAAATGAAATAATAGTAAACAACATATTTTTCTTTTAAACTAAATTTAATTACTATAGAGCAAATGATTTGATTTATTTTAAATACAGAAAAAAAAGAAACTTATACAGCCATAGTAGACTATAAATTTTTAATTATATGATTTGAAAAAAAAGGAAATTAATACTTTTTTTCCAAAGCAGCAAATTTAAATTTATATTTTTGTGCGAATGATTTTGTTCATTGTTTTTAAACATATTTGTTTGTTTTTTTTTTTTAAATATAAATAAAATGAAGTGGCACTAGTTTTCTTATCTAAATTTAAAATTTTAATTTTAAACCTTGCTAATTTGGTTTTAATTAATAGATATTACACTTATTATATTTACTTCAAAAGTGAAATTTAAAAGCTTTCCACATATTTTAAAAAATATTTTTAGATTTCATTTTTGTTTTTTTTATAAAATTTTATATTCAACTTAAATTTAAAAAAAATTAAAAATAAGAGTAATTGAAAATTTCTTTCTTCAGTTATACACTAAAATTATTATAATAATTAATATTAAATGGAAATTATAGTAAGAGTTTTTTTTTCTTCTTGACATTAATATCGCATTTTAAAAACTTATTTAATTATTTTAATCAATGGTGATGATGTCTCGATACTATTTTACAAGTAAGTAATTTTTTTTTTCTTCTCTAAAAAATATTTTTCTTCATATTAATATACTTTTGGCTTGATGATCAATCGTTTAATTAATAACTAATATTATTATAAAACTATGACAAGTCATGGTTGATGCTAGCTGAGTAAATAAACATTATGGATTGAAAAATATCCAGTTTTATATATTTTTATGTGTGTTTTTAATATGGCGTAAATCTATTGTATCCACCTCGATACATTGCAGCCTAAAATATAAAATATATTTTTTAATAAATTTATATTTGAAAAATTTTACTATTTATTTTCTTTAATATATTTTTATTTATTTATTATCTTATTACACAATAACTCAAGCAAAGATTACAGGAGAAGTGAAAAAAACAGTTGAAAATTTATCTAACAAAAATATTTGGGTGTTATGATACTGTTTTGAATACCTAAAATTATCAATAGAGGCTCAGCAATTCTATATCCTTAATGAAAAAAAACAAAAATGCATAGAAATTTAGTATATACCACAAGGATTGAAATAATTCTGGTAATAAAATACTTTTATGCCATAAGCTTTGTTCTATTTGAAGTGAACGGAACTGAAATATTCATAAATTATTTCTTAACAGAACAGACTAACAGAAAACATTTTTTATAAATATATAAAAAACAACATCTGTTCAGACATGTCTAGAAGCGGGTAAGGGTTTTGAATAGAAATTTTTTTATTCTACTTTTTTAGTCTACAGCAAGCAGTGAGTAAGCAAAACTTTAAAGCATTTTCCTAAAGCTTGTTATCTTCAAAGTCCGTTTCACACAGTCTAATGCACTGATCGCGATTAAATTTTGCACATTACTTTATTTTACTAGGTAACAACGTGAGCTTTTTGTTTTTTGAATAATTATTAATTTTACAATCACAAACAATTCGATTTTTTAAACGAAATTCGGTATTTTGGCTTCCAAACGCCAAAATTGAAAAATTAAAAAATCGAAAAAGAAGAATCCAATCGTCTTTAGCTTAAAAAACATCTACTTTAATAAATAAATTTAAATTTTTTGGTTTTGGATGATTCTATTGCGAGATATGATAAATACCGCAAAACAATTTTTTTTCAATGCACCTTCAGATATTCACCACTCGCTCACTTTTTAATATTTTCGAATGAAGTTTCAGAAGAATACTTTTCAAATGTTGTGTTATCATATAAAAATAAATTAAATAAACTAGAAGAATTTGTATTGATGAAAAAAAATTCATCAATCAAACGAACATTAAGTATTTAGGATTCATGAAACAGACGGCAACAAAGACTTAAGGTTCATAATCAAGATATAATCATAACCAGTGCTAATTATTTTTGTAAAGGCTGTTTGTAACTCTTATTATTTACCGCATACCGTCATAAAAGTATTTATTTTTCAATTTAATTTGTTTGTAACATTATTCAAAGGATATACATAGCATATTATTTAGTGGATATTTTTCTAAAAAAATTATATTAGTATTTAGGGTGATTTTTTGAAGATATCTAAAGATATCTATAGTTCTTTGGTAATTTTTAAATTAATCGTAGATCTGCTACTAAAAACAAAAATGATTGTGTTATTCAACTGATCCTGAAACGTGTTGATTTTTAAAAATAAATATTTTACTATTATTATATCAGTATTGTGTTTATGTTTAGCAATATGTTTTGGTGATCAAGGAGTTTTTTCTGGCTTTTATTCGCGCAAATAATTTGGAAAATCAATAAGAGATATAAATTATTTGCGTAAGCATTTGAATAGAGTTAATTAGCTGCTATTTACTTTTCTGAATTTCCCTAGTCCTATCTATTCAGCTATTTTTCGCTTATTGCGGGAAAACCGTTACTTTTTTAATCAGCTTTACCGTAGAGCTAGCAGAAACTTGGATTCTACGAAAACGAAAGGAGCAAAAAGTTTTGTCTTTACGCATTTAATTATCCACATGCTTTAAAATGTTTCTCCTATAATGGCTCTGTTAGCTTTACCTATGTAAAAAATTCACGATTTTGTGTTATATACAAAAAAAATAGGCAAATTTTAATGTTTAAAAAAAGACAATGAAGAAACTTTACGAAATTTATGTACTAAAAGTGACATAGAATCTGTTAAAATTAGTACTACCTAAAAAAAATTATTGAATTTTCTAATATAGAAAACTTAGTTCTACGTCAAAATTGAAGACTTCTGACGAGGAGCGTATTTGTATATAATGTTTCAAAATTCAATTTAGCTTACCCCATAACCGGGTACTGGTCCAATTCCATGTCCTAAATAAGGATCCGTATATTCTCGTCCATATCTAATTAAATAAAAATTTTTTGATAATATTTTGAAAAATATTCAAATAATTTATGCACAAAAATTACGTTTTGCCATATAGAAATGTATATTTAACTAATATGGAATTTCAGGTAGGATTAAATGGATATTCTTCAATAGATGATGTTCTTGGATTGATTTTGTGAGTATATTATTAAAAAACAAAAAATAAGGAAAAAAAAATAAAATATAACAGGTTTAGGCTTGATTTCGAGTTTTACTTTATTCTCTTTTCAACTGAAATTAAGAAAAAAGAAAAATTAGTAGCAAAGAAATAAATAGAATTAATATTTTTTGAATTAAATTTATTGTATTCCATTTAAGTAATTCTTTGACATTTGAGTCATACTGATAAAATATCCGGATATATTTCGGCTATAAGATTTTATCTGTATACTTTGTAGTAAATGTGACCAAAATATTAGTTATCAAAGTGATTTCAAGTTATTTTCACTAAAATGTCACTTGAAGTCACTGTCGTAAAAACCACAGAAAATTTAAATATTCATTGAATGATTAACAGATTAAAAAATTTATTAGTTAGCTGAAAGTTAGAACAAAAATATTAAAATATATTTTTAATTAGTAAAAGATTTGTAATGAATCCGACATTTAAAAAATCAGAGTATAGTTTTGTTACCATAAAAACTCCTCTTTTAAACACGATTTGCTATATTTATATTCCACACAATCATACGTAAAGCAATTTATATTTGTCTGAAAAAAGTGTTATAGACTTAAAAGTGTTGTCTGGTTTAGAAATTCGAAAAAATCGAATGCTTTTTTTATGGCGTCCGAAAAAACACCTAAAATTCGGGCGTCTAAACCAGAATACCCCCTTAATAATTTATTTTATTTTTAAACGACTCAAATATATTTTGTAATATATAAAAAAAAAGTTCCTGTAAAACCAATAAATTTTACAAAAATTTTAAAGTTTATCATGGTAAAAATTATAGAAGAAAAAGGAAAAATAAGTAAAATATATAAAAATAATATTCCAAATATTTAGTATTGGAAAATTTATGTTTTTTTTTGAAGAAGTTCTCACAATCATTATATATTATTAAGGAATTAACACAGGATAACATCTTGGATAGTGTTAAGAAAATAAATCAATATCCCAATTGGCTTACCCAGCTACAGAGGCATAACTAGCAACAGCTGGTTGAGCCAATCTAGCTGCAACTGCCGTATAAGCTTGTTGAGCAGCCGCTGTATAAGCTTGTTGAGCAGATGACATTGGTGTCTTCAAAAGTGGTGCAGCCGCCTGAAAACATTATTATAATTTTTGTTGAAAATTAACTAAAATTCATAGTAAAAATAAACACAAACCAAACCAGAATTCTAGAACCCAGTTGATTTTAAATAATTTTTGTTTTACTAATACATACATGCATTACCAATACAATGTCTCAAGATAGTAGATCGTAGACATTTATAAATTTTTATTAGAAAAATATTTTTCAAAAAAAAGACACCACTTTTTAAAATGCTGTTAAAATACATAATTAAATGCTTTAGGTAAAATATTTTCATGCTAAATATTTCGAAGAATTTAATAATTAATCAATTGGATTTTAAAATCAAATCCAGAAATCTTGAGTTGATATGAATTCAATCATGGATTCAAAAATTGTAAATAGTACAAAAGGATTTCGAAATGCTTTATGGTTTTAGCCATTCGTTTGGCTCTGGATATAAAATAATATATAGAATTTTTATTCATCCTTTTATATAATTCCTGAAAATTTTGTACATTTCATTTCTGTCAAATCAATTCAGTGTCTGAACATTGCCTTCCAATCCAATGACGATAATCACACACAGTTTGTTTGCTATTTATTTCTAAAGACCAAAGAGGGTGAAGGATAATAAACCGAAGTTTTGAATATTTTCCATAAAACTGTGTGAGGTGGTAAATATTTTGCTGCCTCCCATTTGACATCTTAAAAATATATATAAAAGTATCAATAAATCTTATACAAATCAGAAATGTTGTAAAAGTTGCGCAAAGGCATGAAGTTGCTTCCCTTATGACAGTAGCCTAGGCCTATGCGCACAGTGGAAGCTATTTTTGACCGTGCAACCCAAGGTGTAGTAAGTATCGATTAATACAAATCTATACAAATGGGAAAATTCGCTAGTCTTTGTAGGAAGTCGCCTTAATTGTTGCCACAGACTAAGACCGGGCTTTTAAGTGTTCAAAAAAAAAAAATGAAATACTTTAAGTATATTGCTGCATTGCCATTGAAAAATGTTACTTTTTAATAACAATACGAAATCGTAATTTTTTGTTGTTGGCTTTTAAATAGCAAAAGAAGTACCAAGAAGATAGGCCTTCAGGTACTAGTGCAATTCGGTCAGAGTATATGAAAAGACATTAATATCAGTTACATTGAGGAAAAAATATCTGTTGATATAAGATAGGAAACGTAAGCAAATACAAAGGAACATCTGTATGTAAATTCTGTGAAGTAAATACCGAAAAATTATGATTTTTTATCTTGTCAATTAATTTTGACATTGATATGTTTGTACCAAATATATTATAGTATTTGTCTAGATTTTAGGTTAGATCTTTTGCAAATATTTCAATAAAAATCAATCAACAAATACAATTTTGATCACAACACCAAGCATGCTTTTATAATTACAAATATCCTTATTAGAATTAACAATAATAAAATAATTTGTGTTATAATTTTTACGATTTAATTTTTTTCTTTCTCACTTCCGTCAAGGAATTCAGAAAAAAAAAATACATGCAGTTGTTATGATAATATTAAGAGAAAAATTAACTGGGCCTCATTTTTGGTTGGCTTGAATTAATTAGTTAATAAAAATATAATTTTAGTAGGATATTAATTCAAAGTTAAATAAATAAAATTTTAAATAGAAATATATTGTATTTTTTTCCATCATTAGAACAAAGCTAAGTTTATTAAAAGTGGATGAAAATCTCAAATATTCTTTATATTTAGGATTTTTAAAATGATTGTTTTAATCAAATTTAAATAATTTTCTGGTAATACATGCAATGATTTAAGCGAAGCAATTAGCATTTAAAATATAATATAAAAGGCAAACAACTAAACGTGCAAACCCACACACGTAAATTTGAATGTTTTTTTTTTTTGTTATTTTTTTAAAAAAAAAAAACAAATTTTTTGTTTTTAGTTTTAAGCGAATTTAAGTTACCAATACGTTCTGTGGAACCTGGATTCGGTTGAGCGTATGTGGACTACTATTAAGCGTTGCAATAGGTCGCCGCTGAAATTCAAAATTGCGAAGAATTTCTTTTATAGAAAATTCTTTATTATTTACACAAATTTTAAAAATAAAAAAATAATAAATAATAAATTAACAAAATTGGAAAATTACTAAAAATATTTAGTCAAAAAGAGTTTTGATTGTTTGAAAGAGAAAAGTTGAAAGTAGTAGAAGAAAGAGAGAGTTCGAAAGCTATGAAAGATATTAAAATAAATTTTTATTTTTAAACATAGAGTAAAAAACGTTTGCTACAGAAAAAAGAAATGTTTTAGTAGTAGATTGACTAAAATTTAGTTTTTTGTGTTGCGATTTCTTGATCTTGTTATTAAAAAGGATAAAACTGAATTCAATAAGAGAGCTTAATTTCGCCATAGAATTTGTTTTAATGTATGCTTTCGAAAAATAAAAATTCATAGAAAGTAATACGCTTAAGAATTTTTTTTATCAATATAAAGAAATATGTACATGATTTTTTTTCTCCCAGTAATTATCGAAATGTTTTCTTTATTAAACGAAATATGAAACTGAAGGAAAAATTATGATATTTTTACCATCTTACGTAAATTCGTGTATGGATATGATGATGATTATTCTAGAAGAAGTGAAGCTATGTTGATTACTTTTGCAGTCTTTCGATATAGAGAAGATTAAATTTTATTTTTGGAATTAATTTAGTTAGTTAGGAGTTGATATCAAGTTTCAATTAAATTTGGAATGGGAAAATTTTTTTTACGATATTCCTTTTATTTCAAAAGCATTTCGTTCACGATTAGTTTTGAGAATAATCTAGCAATGTGCTCAAATTTTCAGGGAGTACTATTTTATTCATCATATCAAAATATTTATTCTGAAGTGGGATTCTGTTTCAGTAAGAAGTCAGTGTAAATCATTCAGAATTAAACTTCTGGCAGAGTAGAAATAGAATTAAGTTCTATCTTTGATACTTCAATTAGAATTTAATCACCCATGATTATTTCACATATTCACAGTTTTAAGAGATTACTAACCAGAAGTACAAAAAGCAGAAGAAAAATGTAATCGTAAATTTAAAAACTGCTACTAAAAAGTAGTGAATTTGCCAATTATCCTGCCAGGTTATGCTTTTCTGTTATAAGTTCTCTATTAGTTTTACTTATATCAAATTTTAAGGGCTATATCCACATTTGTTAAACATTTCGTAGAATTCAGTCAAGAAATATGTATATAAAATAGGGAAAGCTTAATGTGAACAAAAAGTCTTTTAGCAAATATATTTATTGAGTTTGAAATTCAAAAATTTAAATGCAAACAAAAAAAAACAGAAAGCGTCGATTTGTTGAATGAAAAATTTGTTAAAATATGGAATAGTTTAAGTAAACCAAAGGAAATAAAGTACTCAAACTTCAACTATGAGAATTATATTATTATCCTTAGAAATTTTCCGTTAAAACTTTAAAAAGCTGAAGGAAAATATTCATTTTTTACACATAGCTTTACGAAATATTAAAACTTTTGTAAAGTATAAACTAAATTGATTCGATAATTCTGGCTTATAACAGAGACACTTAAGTACACTTTAGTTAACGGGAATTGGGACTAAATGTACTTAAAGAGTATTTGTGTCTTCGCTATTACAAAAGAAAACATCATATACGCTGCTGGGCGAACATTTTGTATTTAAAATAATTTTCAACAAATTCTTTGACGGAAATTCTAATACAAGTGATATACTAAAAAAAGCATATAAGGAAATAATGTTAACATAAAACAAATGACTATATACAAAGCCAAGCAAAATTTTATGTATATAAAAATAAAAATGAAAAAAAAATTATTGTTTCTAATATTTGAAAAGCAAAAAGTTCAAAATTTCATTTTTCTTGTAAATATAATAATAAAAAAACACATATTATTGATTATAATACATTTAATATTGCCTGTTGTGCGGATACTTCTGTCACTGGTTTGGCTGCCTGTAAAAAATAGAAATACAAAGACAAATCGAAAATTTGTAAGAAATATTTTTGAAATATTTAATTGACAACTATACAAAACGGAACATAGAAAAGAAAAAAACAGACAGTATCATTGTTTTTGTTTTTTTTTTTACTTTGGTGATTATAAAAAAGAAAACCAGCATCCACTGCCCTTATTAAGTGTGTTATATTAAATTTTTTGATAAAAACTTAAACCAATACCAAACAATTTAAACTGTAAACAGGAAAAACTAGCACTGTAAAATATAAAATAAGAATATTTGTAAATAAGTTTATTAAAAAAAAAAAATTTTTTATTATTATATGTATATAAAATTGAAAGCTGTTAAATGAAAATTTGAAAAAATTCATTATTTAAGTAATTATTGTCAGATTTAATGAATTTATGATTAAAACTACATCCTGTAAAATTAATAATATAATTTTTTGAAATAATTTCAAATAAAATAATGGATAATTTAAAAACGGCTAAAAAATAACAACAATTTCATTGTTTACAGTAAAATTTTGCCTCGGGGAAGTGTTTCTCTTAAAAGCAGGCATTTAGATATTTTCTAAATCATGAATTTGTACATACTTTTTTTCGCATTGGAGGAACACATTTTAAATTTAGTAAAGGCATATATCAATTAATTAATATATTGCTAACAAATTGGCAGAAGTATGTGGCTGAACTGCAATGTACACTCAGCCAAAGAAATGACTTTTTTGTACATAGTAATAATGAAATAATTATTGTTTGTCACTCACAATTGAAGGATAATTATTGGCCACAAGCAGCTGTAGCTAATTTTTTTTATCGAAAATGACAACCGTGTTTTTGAAAATAAAACACGTGAGTAATAGGCCTTGTGAACATTAATTCAAAGTTGGTTTTTTTCAACAAGTTCTAATTAGGTTTGAATCTACTCTTTAATATTTGGATTAGGTTTAGTACATTTCATTATACCTTTTATATCAGATTAAAATTTCCAAATGAGTATTTTTAGATATTTCCCCTTTTTTTTGCTCTTGAAAAACTTTAGACTTGTAGAAAATGACTTTTTCAATAAATAATATTTTGTTAATGTATTACAAAATTAAAAAATAAATGATATTTCTACTTTCTTTTTTATAGTATTATTAAATACGAAAAAAAAATTAAGCTACATAAAATCTTAAAAAATATAAGTTAAATCACAAAAAATTTATAAATGAGTACAGACTAAATACCAAGAAAACTTGTAAGCATATCTTAATTAATTTTAAACAAAAATACCCGATAAATTACAGTATAATTTTGTTGCTGTACAAAAAAAAAGGCGAATGTTTTGTGTATTTAAAAGCTATGATTTTATGAACCTTTTGCTAATGATATAAACTTAAAGCATTGTTAATGTAAATTAATTAAAAGCAATAGAAATATTATAAATAAGAAATTGAATAAATTATAGAAAATATAAATTAGATAAAATTATTTATACCTGGAGAGTAAATGGCTTTTTAAAGGAAAATCTGAGAGTAAGTATTTTGTTGAATGTACTTAATAGAAAAATATAAAAAAGAATATGAAGAATATGATGGTAAAAAAAAGCATTAATTAATATTAATTAAAAACTTTCATATTTCAAGCAAAATAAATGTTTGATTCCCAAAATCCAATCCAGATGTAAGATTAAAAATTCTTTTACTACTAAATTCATTCAGTTCATCAAACACATTTAAGAATTTCATAAAATTTCATACCTATAATACTATAAATATAAGGATAATTTTGACTAAAAAAATACTTAAAAATAGCATTCAAATTTGATTCAAGTAAATGCAAAATGAAAATAATAATAATAAAAAAAAACATAAATTTTAAATCTAAAATAAGTCTAAAAATTAGTCAAAGTTTATAACACAAAAAATATTATTGAAATATATGCACATGTTGGCTACATGCACATGCATTTTATGCTGCAATTAAATAGCTAAAAATATTTTAATATTTTTTTCTTTTCAAAATTAGCTAGAAATATTTATTTCTTTAAAAAATATTTACCTGGAAGCGATAAGCTGGATCTGCTGTTGCTGATGCTGAAGCTGCGGCTGCTGCTAAGAATGGATCATAGTAGACACTGTTGAAATTTAATAAAATAAAAAGAAAAAAGTTTTTTTTTTAAATTTAACAAAAGTAAATTTTATTTATTAAATTTGTTTAGTTTTATTTAGGGTTAATTTTAATGCAAAAATTTTTCCTTTTATTTAAAATTGTAGTAAAAGAAAAAAATTTTAGTTTTTAATATACTGGACGGCTTTATACAAATCTTTAATCTCTTGTTTAATCTTTAAAGGATTGGGAAGAAATGTAAGAAGTGAAGAAGTAATTTAAAAATTATTTGTTTAAAAATATAATCACGAAGTAGAGTAAATAATTTTTTGGCTTGGTTTGAACAATAAAGTCTACACAGCTTGGAGGATAATTGTTCAAAAATATCAGAAGGACGAATAAATTAGTTAGAAATGTACCTCTTCTATGATTTACTTGATTTTGACAGTTAAAAGACTTCTCTTTCGTAAGTTTGATTAGAACTTTCAAGAAAAAATTTAAAATTAAAATTAATTTTTCAATTGCACGTATGATTCTTTACTTATAAAGTTGTATTTAAGGTGCTTACTATACACGTAAACGTAGAGAAAATAAGGTAAATGTCACCTTTTCTGCAAATTTTGAAAACAACAAAAGTCGTCAGGAGTTTAAATGGAATGTTGCCGGCATTTGATTGTCAAACACAAATATTCAGACTGTTCAACCATTCATGTTTATATTTTAAATAATATTTGATGGCCCTAGGATAAAAATATAAATCCTCTCTTTTAGATGTTTTTGTAATAAAGAACACATATGTATTGCTTATTGGGAATTATTTTTACAGATATTCAAAACGCCAGAATATTTTTTCTATGAATGCAGTTGGATACATGTAGGCAAGTTTTTCTACTTTTCACAGCTGAATGCTGTCGATTTTCGCTGCTATTTTTTGGCAATAAATATCATTTATTTTTATAATACTGAATTTTTTAAACTAATTGTTTCTGTCTCTTATTACATTTTGAGTTTAAAATGTAAAATTAAAATGGAATTATTTAGTTTTTATTTAAAGTGCTCTCAAAATGAAACAGAAGCTAAAGTTTACTTAATATGGATTAGGATTGAGAAGTTGTGAAGAATGTTCAACTTTAACTTTTTCTTTATACTTATATTTCTTGCCAAAAATCAAGACTAATTTTTATATGAAAATAAACTCACATTTAATATGGAAATGGATTCACCAATATTTGACTCACATTTGAGTTGAATTAAGCCCAATAAAACTGAGTCCATTTGAGTTTATGCTATTTTTTTTGTTGAAAACTTCGAATGCAAGTTAGCAAGATAGTTTGAGAATTTGTGCAGAATGTTCAATTAAGAATTATATTAATTGGATTGCAAAAGTTAAATTTCTCGAGTAGCAATAAAAAAAAATTAAATCTTTTATCATGAACAAAAAATTTTTGCATTATCATTGCTAAAAATATTATTCTTTCATTTTCAATGTTTAAATGCTTAAAATAACTCCTAAATCAGAAATCAATTTTATTTGAAGGATAAAATAATATTTTTTATATATATTTATCGTTAATAAAAACACATACAGTGTATTAAAACACGAGCACTGAGTCTAAATTTTGTTTTCATGCAAATTAAAAACAAGCATTATTCATGCAAACAATCTTTTTGGATAAATATTATATAAATAAGTGATTAATAAAGTGCTTGCAAGATAATAATTATGGGAAAAAACGCATTAATTTATTTATTTATTTACTTTTTTCTTTCAAATAATAAAATTATTTACAGTTTATAGTTCGTAACTAACTCGTAATAAAATATTTTTGTTTTTGGAAACTTCTTTGAATTAATTAATAAAGAATTTTAATTTTTATGGAAGTAATGACTTATATCTATGAAAAATTTGTTAGGTTTTGAATAAATAAGTTGCCAATTCGATATTAAGATGGCAGAACAAATATAAATTTCAGATATTCCTTTCTAGCCCAAGAGACTATGGAGATTTTATGGTACCAAAGTGGTAATTGCCGATATCTAAAGACGTAGGTAGGTAAAGGTAAATTTTATATTTCTTTCATCCAAATAAAATAAGTGTAAATAAAAAATATTTATATGCTCTTTTGACAAGTAAGTGATAAAGTAAGTGTTCATACGTCAAAATAGCTATTACTTGAGAAAAGTGTTAGATTTAGTTGACACTTTAGCGTAGATCTGTTGAAAGATATTGATTTTTCACTTGGGAAATGAATTTTTTTATAAGGCATCCTTGACAGTAAATAACTTCTGATTTTTAGAGCTTAAAATGCGACAATTCTATGTTAAAAGTTTAAAAGCAGAACACAGAACTCTGTAGCTAGCTTATTGAATGACTTGGAAAATATTAAAACAAAATTTTTATTTGTGGACGAATCCTGTTTTAATAAAATTTGTTCTTTGTTTTCCAAACTTTACCGTGCAAGTAGAAAGTTAAGTCTATATATTTTAATTCTAAAGGCTAATTTCGGAAACTTTTCTTTCCGTTTTTTAAATTTATTTTAAGTAATTAAGCTTTTAAATACTTTTTTTGTTAAATAAACTGTTTTTTTTATAAAACTTTAATTTTCAACTCTTTATCCTACGATTTGAAAAACTAAAATTAGCCACAGTTGTAATCTTTATAGTATTTTTATTATTTAATATAAAAACTAACATTAATTGAAAAAGTTAGATACCTAAAATAAAAAATAAACAAAATAAATAAAGAGATAAACATGATTAACAATTAAATTACTTACGGCGTAAATCCATGCAAAGCATTAGCTGCGTTTGCTGCTGCAGCTAATGGAACCGGTAACCTTGCAAAGGCAGCGGCAGCAGCAGCTGCAGCAGCCGCAGGAAAAGCAGCCCTCGCTCTTTGCCCTCTTTGCATAGCAACTCCTCGTAATGCTGCCGCAGTTGGTGCTTTTTTTTTTTTTTATTAATTTTTTTTAATAAAAATTTTTTGGATAAAATTCATTTTGATTAATTTTATTTTTTTTCCAATTTTGATTTTAAAAATGAAATTTTGATATATATAAATATATATTTGTACGCAGAAAGATGACAGAGCGAATGTTGCGATTTCACAAATATTTTTGTTTTGTTTATAGACGTGCGTGTGAGATAAAAAGAAAAAAAAAATCATGCTGTTAGTCATTTTGTTTTACAATAAGAATTTTTTAAAGAAAAAAAATTCAAAATATTTTTGTGATATAAATAAAACTTATTTAAAACTAATTTTATGTAAATATAGAATTTAAAATAAAAATATAAATAAAATTTAATTTTTACATAACTTATCTAATAATTTTTTATGTGTTACTAATCTTTTTTAAATCTATGATGAGCTTATTTAAGACATAATAATAATAATAATAAAAGTAGTAATAGCGCTATCGATAGATATTATCATTTTAATACTGAAATGTGATACATTAAAACGAGCTATAATTTTAAGGCCTATTACATACATAAGCTGCATTCAAGGCTTACAGAAAAATTAATAAATTTAATAATATCATCAAAACTGTTTTCCTTAGCGAAAAGTTTAAATATTAACTATCAAAGCAAATAACGAGGGAATATTCAGCACATCCACTACACTTGACTTTTAGACTCATAAAGTAATAAACGAAAGAATTATTAAAATATGGAAAATGTTGAAAATATTTTTGTAAAAATTTACATTAATTTTTGTGGCCAGCTTCAAACCAGGAGTTTTTTTTTTTTTTAAAGCTGAAATATTCGAACTATTATTTTCTAATAAATCTCTGGAGCTTTACTGAAGAAAAATTCAACGGTTCTATTAAGATAGAAAGATAATAGAAGAAAATTATCAAAGAAAATAGAATTTTAACATTACTGTAGACTATTTTTGGATATTGTAGGGAAAGAGTAGCATGAGATATCTTTAATATGAAGAAGAGAAGATATATTATTTCAAATTTATAAATGCTTATAATTGAATTCAAATTTAACGTCCTTTAAATAGTTTTCAGGGAAACATTTTTCAAAGAAATCAGTTTTACATAACTGTGTCATTTTATAAACGGTGAAATAACTAACATTTTTATAACATTTATCAAATGAAATATTGATTAAAAACTCCTTAAAGCAGAGCCCTCGCAACACACAGGTAAAAATTTAATAAGTATTAAATAAGTATCAAAAGGTTTGTCTTCTGGATATATTTCTATCTTTTTCTTAATTTTAAATATTTCTCCCTTTTCAAAACAACAAATAAAAAAGCAAGAGCAGCTATACAAAATCGCACTTTAAGTACTTTTAGATGTATTCTTAAGCAATTCACAAGGGTTAATTTAATAACATTATTTTTAAGATGCCTTTCTTGATGTATAAAATTCATATACATTAATTTATTAAAGTTGTTTAAGTCACAATTAAATTTTTAAGAACTTATCAATCGATAAAATCGAAAAATACATAAATTTTTATGATATAAATAGAATAATAGTAATATAATAATTTCTTTTTATATATTTTCCAAAAAGCTATTTTTAATATATAAAAAATTTCTGCGTTTCATTCCATCATTTTTTTATTGTTAAATTATTTAATTATTTGTTTTTCTTAATTTTTCTTTTTAAAAAATATTACGTGCAATTAATTAGTAATTAAAAATAAATTAGGGTACATTCTAAAGGGGTAAAATTTTATAGTTATAAAATAAAAGATGCACATTCACAATCACTTCAAATAAAATTTGAGAAAAAAAAAATAAATAAATAAAAAATTAGGTACGATTGTAATTTTTATTTTTAATATTTGTTAATTTTCTGATTTACTATATAGTTTTTTGTTTTGTTTTGCAAAAATATAGATAATTTTTATTAAATTTTTTTTTTAAAAAATAAAAAAAAATACAACAAAACAAACAAAACGTTGAATATTAAATACCTTCTTCTTTGCGCTGTTCTAGGCGCTAATACTAAAGGTGTTGTTTGGGCTAGTTGTGTAGCTGCCTGGGCTGTTGGATTTAATGCAGTTGTTCCAACAGCACTTAAAAATGGCCACGTCATTGGCAGTCGATATCCTAACAGATTTTTATTTATTGACTTTTCAGTTTTAAAAATATTTTCTTTTTATTAGTATAAAATATTTTCTTTTTTCTTTTATCTCTATTATATAAATAGTTATTTATTTTAATCATTTTCGTTTTATCACTCTATATTCTTATATTCAGTATTTGAAATGATGGATAGAATGAATGCACATAACATTTTTATATTGTTAATTATTAATTAGAAGCAAATTTTATATTAAGTTCTAAGAAATAGAAAATATAAAACACATAAAACAAAAACACCTTACTAAAAAGAGAAACAAAGACAACAGAAAAAAAAAACTAATATGCTCATAAATTTACAAATTTTGTGCATTTTATAATTAATCATAATTATTATGATGGTCTTTTGTTTATACAACATGTATATTATAATATAAGCCTAATATTTTATTTAAAAAAAAAAGCTCTTTTTTTACTATTATTACCTGTTCCTAAAACCAAAGCAATAAAAAACATAGAATTATATTTAACAAACAATTAATTTAAAAAAAATAAGAATAAAAAAAAAAACAACTTAAAACTACTGATTTGTGATGTAAATTATAAATTGTTTATATTTTCAAATTAAAAACAAAAGAAACGATCACAAAAATTTTTAAATATTTTGTAAAATATTATATAAATATTTAAATTCTTACCTTCGGGCCATTGAACGCAAACTGTAAATAGTTAGAAAAAAAAAGAAATAAATTAAATTGAGAAATACAATTTTTAATAAAATATTTTAATATTATTTTCTTTATACAGTAGTTGGTGACTGTAAAAAAGAGAGCCAGGAATACCATAAATTGTTAAATGTTTATAAAAGGGTAAAATAATAAATATAACTTATAATTACAGCATAAATTTATCCAAGATTTTAACATTATTTGCAAAATAATTCCTTATTTTATACCAAAAAATCTTTGGTGAATTATAAAAATGTTCATTGATTTATGCTTAAAGATATGCAATATTTATATTTAACACGTTGAGGACGGTGAGTACTAACAGTGCTACACACATCGGCTATAGTTTTGTTAGATGAAAAAAACTTTATGTGGTTAAAAGTAATTTTTCTTATTAAAATCAACTTTTAATTTATTGCTAAACAACATTTTGTGCAAGGCGCCACCAGATAAAGCAAAGTAGGATTTTTACTACCGCTGGATAAAGCGAAATAGAAGGAGGAGGCAATGAAACACTGAGATATTTTTATTAGGCTGGCGCACACTTTACGGAGCAACTATTCAAGTATCCAGCTGTGAACGAACGAGACTTGTTTTCGAGACAAATTGTAGTTTTAGGAATGAAAAAACATTTTATATATACTCATGTAGTATGAGAATTCAGAAAATTTGCTGAATTGCAAGACCTGGGATTCTGTCTCGGTAAGAAGTCAGCTTGAGAATGAGAAAGAAGTTTAATTATGACGTATTTATCATATAGAGAGCTACTTTGTTGAAGAAAACAAATGCCCACAAAAGTCGCCGTCATGGCGATTTTCTGCATGAAAATATGATTGAAAGTATCTGTAATGGCTACATTCTGTATAAATGTTTCACAGGTGTGCTTTTCAACAGGATTCAGGCATTAGTTCATGAATGAAAAACTCACTGATGAGTAATTTCCCTACTGGGTGAAGGTATATTGCAAAAGTTCTAAAGGCATACATTAATTTTAGTGTATGCAAATTTAAAAAAATTAAATTAGAATTTTGTTTCCTTTATCACATAAAATAAATAATAGGTATATCTATACAAGCACTTATTCCAATTGCTGAGCAAGTCGGAATGAGATGTAAATTGAAGTAAATCTCATTTGATTAAGTTTTAGAGAAAAAAGTGTCTAATATAATTTTTAAATACTGTTCTTATTGGATAAATAAATTATAAATTTTATTTTTAAACCTGATTGCTCTATTTTTCTTTTGACCAACACTGTACAAAGTTATATTCAATATTTATTAACTAAGATTAAAGCTTGAATATTTGCCTAAATTTGTCATGCTTTGTAAATAATTTATGCTAATGAAATATCTAACAACAAATATTAAGTAATAAAAATGTACATAATGCAAGCAAATATCTATATTTTAATTAAATTTTAATTATTCACGTTTTTAATTGATCTTGATTGAGCATATAAGCACAAAAGTAATTTTCTAACTATTCTTTTATGTTTATTCCTTAATAATTATTTAATAATTTCAATTTTCAAAGTAAACTCAGTTCCGAAAATAAATTTGTCTTGCATACATATAACAATTATAACAATTAAATTACCACGAAACATAGCATTAAAATTAATTATAAATTTAAATAATAATATAAACATATGTAGACAGCATCTATTAACAAACATCCTAAATTGCTATATAATAAAAAAGGAGCAAAATTATTTCTATATAAGTTTTCTTTGATAAGTTCAAAACGAAATTGATAAAATTCAATCCTTTGAACTCATAAAATCAATTTTATTGCCATAGCAAATAAGGGTATTCTAGTGCGTTATATACAAACATTTTTTAGCTCTATTGAATTTAATTAAGCTCCTTAATTAATTCTAAAAATTTTGAGCATTATTTTCAAAATCTTGTGAATTTCAAAATATAACTTTATGTCTTCACTTGGTCTCGTAAAGAGTGCAAATGTTTAATATTTTCAAATATAAAAAATGTACAGAAGCATAAAATTTTTGCTAACAAATTTTATTCAATAAAAAGCTCAAATTATAATTAAAAATAAAAGCAAAATTAAATGTCCACTAATTTTAATATAAAAATAAAAAAGATACTAAATTAAATTCTAACATTTTGGCTAATAATTTACACATTAATTATGAATAGTTTTTTTTTTGTTTACATTCATTTTTACATTATGATCATATTTTTTTTTTTTTAAAAATAAAAATTATAAAAAGCTCACCCAAAGCTGGAGCCGCAACGGCACCTTCTTTAGTCAGACAAACTGATGGTGAACACATAGAAACAAAATTAATTTTAAAACAATTATTATTATTAATTTGTTTTTTTTTTTAAAAACAAAAAAAGAAAAAAAAGTTAATTATTATCATCATATATTTACTGGTAGAAGTTTATTAGTAATAATTTACTGGCTTTTATTCAGTTATTCAGGGAAATTTTTGTATTAGTTCTGATTACTTATAGAAATGTATTTAGAATTTGAGACAAAGAGTAATTTTAACACGTTTTACCCGGCGCGAATTGCCGGTATATAAATTGCCAATTAAAATGTGCAGAAAATTTCTTTATATGACTTATAAGGACGTCGATTTGTATAAATTATTCTTAGAAAAAGTAAAACGACAAATTGTATATAGTACGTTGTCGCCAAATAAAGTGAAGCACACCGAGAAAAATATCATCAATATTGAGGTCGGGTAGAACGTGTTAAACATGCCAACTATTAAAATATAGTATCCAGTTTTATTTTTAATTAGTATTATGAAAAATTAAAATTAAAATTTTTCGAAAATAATAGCAAATAGCGAATTTTACACATTAAGAAATGAAATAGGATTTGCTTTCTGTCAGTACTTGATGAGTTTGCAGTATAACTTTTTCAAATAACTAGAAGAACGGAAGCATTAATAGAAGTACAATAGTAATAAAGTTTAAAGTTGTTGTTTACAAATGAAAGATTTAATTTTTATTGTAAACAACAACAATTAAGGTTTGGTTATATAAGGTGCACAATTAGGCTAATATGAAATAAAATGTTTTTTTAGTTGCTTATTTGCTAGCAAATGTAATTTACAATTTCATTTAGCAATACAAATAAATTTTATCGATAAACAATGTTCTTAGGATATAAAAATCGAAAATAGCTTTATGCAATGTTGTAATAAAAAGTTACAAAACTTATTTTTGTTCGGTAAACATGTCTATTAATTACGCGTCGAAATAAAATTATTTCATTTAAGCACTTTGTCAAAAATATTAACTGGGCAACCATAATGAAAATGTTTAATTGCCAGATTATAACTGAAAAGCGAAAAATTAATTAAAATTTTATTGGCATGAACAATTTAATCACAATTTTTTTTATTGTTTACATTCGGAAAAAATTTCATATCATGTCTAGTTTATAATAAGTTACATACTACTGTGATCAAATTGAAAGGTGAATTTTATTATATTTTTAAAATCTTGATTTATTCATCCAAATTTATTTCATCCCCTTCAAAGTAATCCCCTTCCGCTACGATACACTTACGCCAACGAATTTTCCAGTCATCATAACACTTGGCAAAGCCCTCCTTCGGAATGGCCTTCAGAGCCTTCTGCGATTCGTTTTTTATCTCCTCAATCGAGTTAAAACGGTGTCCCCTGAGTGGTCTCTTGAGTTTGCTGAATAACCAGAAGTCACATGGAGCCAAATCAGGCGAATATGGTGGTTGCGGAACAATATTTGTTGAATTTTTGGTGAAATGATCGCGTAAAACCAGTGCTGTGTGAGATGGTGCATTATCATGATGCAAAAACCAAGAGTTGTTTCTCCATAAATCCGGCCTATTTTTGCGAATAGCTTCGCGCAAACGACGCATAACACTTAAATAATATTCCTTGTTAACAGTTTGGCCCGGCGGAAGGAATTCAAAATGCACCACACCACGATAATCGAAGAAAACTGTCAACATGATCTTGATTTTTGACCGGCTTTGACGTGATTTTTTTGGTTTTGGCTCGCCTTTTTCACGATATTCGCTTGATTGATCAGCTGTTTCTGGGTCGTATGCATAAATCCAAGTCTCATCTCCAGTAATAATGCGTTTCATTACGTCCTGATACTCAGTGAGCATTGTTTCACAGATGCTAACACGACGCTCTTTTTCAAACAAATTGAGTGTTTTTGGCACCAATCGAGATTTTACTCTTCTCAAGCCCAATTCGTTTTTTAAAACAGCTTGCACCGATCCAAATGATATACCCAAACTCTCAGCGATATCTCTAATTGTCAACCGACGATTCTCAAGCACCATTTTTTTGACTTGCTTGACAGAATGCTCATCAGTCGATGTTTTTGGACGATTTGACACCACATTCTTCTCCACACTCTCGCGGCCAGACTTGAACTCGTTGTACCACTTGTAAACATTCTTTGAAGACAAAGTCCGATCCCCAAAGGCTTTCTGCAGCATCCTCAACGTTTCTGCAACCGAAATTTCATTTCGCAAACAAAATTTAATGCAACTTCTTTGTTCAATAAATTCAGACATAGTAAAAATCGCAGAATTCACTTTTATTACCTCACAAAACGAAGCGTAGCTGAAAAACTAATGATTGTTTTGATGTGAAATTTGACACAGATGTCACTAACAATACTACCAACTTACAGAAAAAAATTTTTTACCGATTCAAAAATCCCTCGAAGTTTAAAATAAAAATTCACCTTTCAATTTGATCACAGCATGTATATTCCTTTTGAATCCGTCATTTCACTGCTCATGGTAGGGATTATGTATACATGAAATGTCGGTAGGTTTAGTGTTAAATCAAAATCAGGGATTTAATTTCTTGAAAATATTTTAGTTTAGTTAAGTTTAGTTTAGTTTAGTTAAGTTGGAAGTCAATAATTAAATTTTGAAACATTTTAAATAAATCAAAAAGTAACCTTAAATGTGTGTTTTGTTCAAAAAATCAAGCACTAAAACAAAAATTGGCGAATATGTTAAACAAAAAAAGAAAAAGTAAAGAAGAAAATTAGTAAGAATAGATAAAAAAAACTTTTTATAAATGAATTAAATACTACGCTAAAAGCCTATTTTTAGTGAAACTAACTTTAGAACAAATATTAAATTTTTCTACTTAATTTTTATTTTGAAAAAATAAACATTTTTTTAATATTTTATATTTAAAGTTTTTATTTTTCATATTATCTACTCACCATTTGGAACTGTTGGAGCTTTTTTGGTTTGAACGCGTGCTGTAGCATTATTTACCTGTATTTATAGGAAATTTAATTTTATTAATAAAAATGTTGTAAATGTTTTTTCGTTTATTTTTAAATTAAGTAAATATAAAAGCAATATACAAAGTAAAAATGCATTTTAAAATTTGTGAAATAATATTTATTTCCTAGTTTAAACAATAATTATTTTTATAATAATTTATGTAAAAGTTTTTGATTTTAATGTTATATGTTCAGGATCCCATTTTTAAACTCTGAAAATATATTTAAAAAAAAATAATTTTATTATTTTTTTAAATTAATTTTTAATTTTATTTTAAAAAACATACCAAATAATAAAGTCTGTTTGAAGTCTTTATTTTACAAAAACATTTTAGGCACTCTTTTTCACTGAATTATTGATTTTAAAAGATCTATTTTTGATAGTATTTATAATTATTAACACTTTAACTTTTATTAATATACAAAAATTAATATCTTGTGACTATGTTAAGTGAGTCTTTAAGCTTTAAATCATTATAATACTTGAGTAACGATAACATAATCTGCACATATCCGAGTTATATTGAATTCGTTGATTTATGAATTATAAATTTGTTGTTATCTTTAAATGTAAACTTGTTTATAGACTTGATGTTTGACGTTACATCATATTCTTTGTAGCAAGAAAATATATGCAACTTTATGACCGTTAAGAATAAGAGTAAAAACCGGCGCTTGAATTGCATACTTTGAAGCGAAAACTGAAATATATTTTAGTTGAAAGAGTTTTTTTATAACTTTTAGCCTCATTATGATTGTTTAGAAGGAATATATTACTTATCCGGGATGTACCAAAATGTTTATTATCAATCAATGTCATTAACTACAAAATTTATTATTAATTTAGTTCAATTCTTGTCTTATAATTTTTAAAAGGAATAATTTGTTTATTTGAATACCACAAACACACACACACACAGGAGACGTTTATTAAATATCAATAATATTTTAAAGATTTGGAATATATATTAAAATACGTACAATAAAATATAAATTTTATAATTCCGGGAGTCAATTTGATAATTTGTTGTAATAATAAAATTTATGTAGAAATCAAACGATTTTAATTATTAATTAAAATGAAAACTAACGAGAATGGCTAATTTTAACGTTTATTTCAAATCCTTTTTTGATTAAAAACAGTTTTGTGATTGAAGAAATACCAGAGAATCACATTCACTCTAATTACATGAAGTTTTGTCGAAAATAATAAAACATCTCATCCTTTATTGACTATCGCCAGACAAAAAACCTTTAGAAACTTTCAAAAATTAGTTAAAATTTTTGTTATGAAGATGTGAAAGCCTGAATTTTTGAAAATGTTCAAGTTTTAGTAGAAAAATAAGTAGAAATAAAAACAAATTCCGGAAAAATATAAAAGTTTAAAAACTTCTCAGGAAGATAAGGAATTTTTATAATTATACCAAAAATGTTCTGAAGGTATAAAAATACCAAAAATCATAAATAAAAATCTCTTAAAAATTCCTAAAAGAGTAAATTTTAAATTATTTGAAATTAACTATTTAAAAAATTTATAGAATATTCTCGAGAAAACATGAAATAAAAATTATAAACCAAAATTCCGTGGAGCACAATTTTGTAAAAACTTTTTGTATTTTTTTTCTTAATTTTTAGAAAAACTATATTTTCAATTTGTCTTTTGTTTTTAACAACAAAATCCGCAATAACAATTGATAAATACCACAAAATTAAAAATACATCTCAAGAATTAAGATATTCCTTTGGAGTTTCAGAATTCTAAGCTAAATGATCATTTTTAATTAATATTAAATTAATAACTGAAGCTTGATATTGTTTTAGAGCATAAGATTTAAGCGTTTTTTTAGCAATACGTTTAACATAAGTTACTTAAATAAATAAGAACTTTGTTTTTATTATTTATTTTTGGTTTTTCCTATTAACTATCATCTTACCTCAAGTTTAAGTAACACGAAACGACGTAGCCCGGTTGAACATGTGATAATTTAGATAATGTGTAATCAAAGCAGTTTTTTTTTTTTGTGTCGCCCCAATTTTATATTACACATAACAAAAGTAATTTGTTCGAGATTTGGTATCCACTAAATAGATAGATATTGGTATAAAAAAAACCAAATAAAAAATCAAAAAAAAAAAAATATAAGAAAAAGAAAACTTTTGCTGATCAAATTGAAATTAAAAAGAAAAAAATTTTTTTTCTTGTAAATTTTTAAATACTTTTTTATATATATATTTTTACACTAGAATTAATTAAGAAACAAAGAATAAAAATAGAGAGAGTAAAATAAAAAACAACAAATAATGAACTAGCAATTTTCAATTTTTAGCTGGGAAACAATTAGTTTTATTTTTGCAGTACACTAAAAAAAAAAATAACAAAATAAATAAATATGGTTTAACAAAAATATTCCATTTTGCCCGAAAAAAATTTGCAAGCCTTGCGTTATTAAAAATAAAATACACAAAATACCGCTAGTAGACTTACTATTATTATTTATATAAAAAATAAGAAAAAGTAAATTACATAAACTCCATATTTTTTGTTTATAATAATATGTAAAAGGCAAGCGGATAAATGAATTAATTAACAAATGTCTTCTTTGTAGCAGTACTAAAAGTTGCTTGCAATGTTAAATTAAAAAAATAAACAAAATAAAAAATAAAGGAAATTTATTTTTTTAAATGAAATCAACAAGAGACATTTATCAGAGATGCACTACTCGATATTCAATTAATATCTGCAAACTACAAAGACTAATTTCATATCACAGTTAGCATTTAATGATTTCACCAATCATTTTTTTTTTTTTTGGTTTGTTTTTTAGAGCAGTGTCAAAACAGATATTTTTAAGTGAAATCAAAGAAAATCTTTAATTAATGAAAAAAACTAAATAGTAAAAGATTACACAAGTCAATAAAATATGTATATATATATATATATTATTATATAAAATGTGGGTTCTTTTAAAATATTTAGAAAATATAAAAAAAAAGGAACACATTTAATTTCAGATTATTTTTTTAATTTTTATTTTGTTCATATATAAATATAGCAAAACTAAGAGAATAAATGCAGCAATGAAATTTCATTAACGATGAATTGATTACACAGTTAAATATGAGGACGTATGGATGCAATTCAAGTTCATAAGAGAGACAAGCAATGATGAAAATTTGTCAATCATTTTAATTTACTATTATTAATATTTTTAAATTGAAGAAATAGATAAAAGCATAACTATTTTGACTAAAAAAATATGCACACACACCTTTTTTTGTTTGTATTTTAAAAATTTTATATTAAGGATTTTGTCTACATTTAGAAAACTAAAGCTAAACAGTTTAATATAATATATAAGTCCATAATTACAAAATTAAAATTAAATATATGAAGATATTTCTGTTAATATTTGAAATAGTTTAGAATAGACATTATCAGTGTCAGATTTAAAAGGATATTTTTGAATTAGCAGGTAAAAACCTCAACGATGACATAACTGACTATACAAATATCAGCAGATTTTCTTTATTTTTGTGTATAAAGAGACTGATAAACATAGTACTGAAGGATTAAGCGATCTATAGAATTATACGCACATTTGGAATATAGTTATTACAAAAGATCAGACAAATAATGGTATACGATCAGAAGTGATTCCTTTTAAGGATACATATTAATTAGTGCAGTAATAAAATTCTAAAATAGAACAGATTTGAGCTGAATATAAAGAAAAATTAGCTCAATTTACTGATGCTTCTCTATAAGAATAATTTGCTTATTTTTTTGGCTCCAATTCTTTTTGGTAAGTTAATATAAATATATGTGATGATTTTTTGGACAAATTTACAATGCTGAAGGTAAAAAAATATTACTTTTTCAATCATTGGTAAGCCACTAGAAGAAAAGAATTTTCTTTTGAAAAAAATTAAAAACTAATAGAAAAGAAATTAGTTTTATATTTTAAAATATCAATTTTCATAAAGTCAAGAAGTCCCCAGTCATCAGAGACTTTTTGCGTCTGGGGCCTATGGATGGGAAAGAGGACTCTAAAAGAAGATATCATACTAAAATAGTGAGGTCATTGATGATTTTTTAAAAAAAAAAGAGATATGTACAACATAAGGTAACGCGATTAGGTAAATTTTTGCAAAAAAACACATATGTAAAAATTGCAGCATTTAAAAAAGATACTGACTAAAAATCAATTAAAGACTGAGTTACATTTAGTTTTAGCTCTTAAAAGGCAGAAAAGCTGGATTTATTCAAACCTTTTTTTGAGAAGATAATAATTACTCATATATATAAATGTCTCAAATGACTGATCTAATAAAAATAAAAGACATTCCTCCAGACAACAAAATAATAATAAAAAAAAGTGAAAAGTGAAATCCATAAAACAAACTACAGTCTCGGACAGCTACAAACAGCTTGCAAGTAGAAAATATTTTAATTTAATTTTATTTTTCAGTTGATCAAAAGCCTAAAACAAATCATCAATAAATCTAATTTGTGTTTTACATTTCATATTAGCGATAATTTAGTTTTAAAGACTAGAAATCAATAACAAAATTAACAAAAAATTTTTATAGAAAAAGAAAAATAATAGAAAGAAATTCAAAGTCATATTTGATTTGTACGTGTAGAAAACAAAAGAAAAGAAAAAGCTCATTAACAATATCAGTTGACTAACTTTTTTATGCCAAAGAAAAAATTGTTTTTGTTACCAACATTTCCAACACTATAAAAGCTATAATCAAATCTTGTATTATTGTTAATTTTTTTGTTTACATGTTTAATACCAACTTTATAAATGATGTGAGAATCGAGATAAATATTTTATGCATAGCAATATATAAATATATTATATACGGGCTAAAAAAAATAGGGCGTGGAAAATTACAGCCAGCGAATTAGCCATATACTGTGGAAACTATTATTATCCAACATAAGTTATATGAATTGATTAAAAAATTAATTAAAATAAGTTATTTTAATAATAATACAAAATAAAATAATAAAATTAAAAAAATCAATTTTAACTTAAATATTAACATTATCGACTTAAGTAAAATATATGCATTTATGTGTCTCTGGGGCTGTCTGTATTTTGAAAAACTTAAAATACTTGCACCTTGCACAAAATTTTGTTTAGCAAAAAATTAAAAATTAATTTTAAAAAGAAAAATTATTTTTAACCACATAACAAACAAAACTGTAGACGATGTGAACCACCGGTTATACACGCTATCCTCAACCATAAAATCCTAAAGCTGATTTATCTATTTTGAGCAAGTATTCACTTTTTTTGTTCCATAAAATTTTTGGAAGGTCACATTTGGTGGCATTTAGTAATATGTCTTACTTTTTAGACTGACTTTCGGATTTAAGCTAAGAAGTCACACAGTCCTCAACGTGTTAAATAAATGCAAATTTAAATTCCTCAATAGATCTTTATTTTATTACAACAGTCGAAAATTTTAATATTCCATTCTTATATCTTCAGGAGTATTGACTTTTCATTAAATGTGAGTTAAAAATGTTGAATTATGAATCAAGGCATGACTTAAACCCTTTCTTTAACGATTTATTTTTTTACTTTTTAGTTTGGCATCATCAAATTTTTAAAAACTAAATTTAAAATTGTTTTTATAAAAAATATCAAAATAATGGAAAATGTATTATCTTCAATATCCACGAAAGTGCCAGCATTTTTTGGTAACAAAAAAATACAATTTTCAATTACAAATTTTTAAGCAATCATCGGGCACATTTTGGGTTTGAAAAGGTATAACGTAAACAAAAATAATTAATTTACGATTTTAGTAAATATGTAAAAGTTTACAATTTTTTTCTGGAGTTCCAATCCTATATTTGACCTATACTTGGATTTTAAATAATTACGTCATGTCCATCACTTATTTAACAAGAAATAATCAAAGATTTACTTCATTATTTTTACACTTAAAGGGTATTAAAGTCGATAATGTGTTATAACACAAAAAAAAAAAAAAACAAAATAATAATGCTAAAAATAATTTTTAAAAAATATACAAAAAAAATGAAAAATAATTAAAAATAATACTTTTGTTTTAACTACACAGCAAACTTATACCTCTTTTCAAATTTATTAAGAGGTTCAACATGAATTTACCAATGCTAAATAAAACATTTAAAAAAAATATTATAGCAGCCATTTTGTTTTTTTTTTTTCAAATCTATTAATTTTATGGCTTTTATTCAAAAATATTGAATAAAAGTCAATATTTAAATACTGTAGAAAATATTGTTTTTTTTTTTTATAAAACAAAAAAAAAATATTAAATATATATATATATTAAAAAAAATTATTTTTGTTTTTATTTTTTCACTTTAAAAAAATATAGAAATAAAATAAATTAATCATGCACACCTCAATTTTGCGTCCCTCAACCATAGTGCCATGAAGTCGTTCGCGTGCTCGCTCCGCATCGCTACTATTAGCGAATGTTACAAAACCGAATCCCTACATGCAAGGACAGAACAAGAAACATGCATTAAAAAACAGCCTCCGCTCAAAAACAACGTGCAACAAAAAATATATTATATGTTTATTATAATAGTATATATATATATATATACATATATTCCTATACATATATATATATATATATAGATATATTAATTAAACTTATTACTGATATGTTTTACATAATATATCAATATTGAATTTTTCTTCTTTTTTAATATTTCAATCTAAAATATATTTTTCATTTTACTTTAAATATTCATAAATAATCTTTAATATAAATTTTAATTATTTACTTTACTATTTGTCTTTTTTATTTTACTTTTCAAACCAAAATAATGGTTTATTATGATTTCTAATCATATTATTATTTTTTCATATAAAAATATTAATGCGAATTTTTTAAACTCTTAGCAATTTTGTAATGAAATATAAACACTTATTATTATTATTATTATTTATTCTTTTGGTGATATATATATTTATTTTATCTATTAATATGCCAAAAACTTTTATAAAAATGCTAACAATAAAATTTGAACTTGTTTTATTTTTTTCTTAGTTTGTTTTTAAAACTTTACATTAACAGCGAATTAAAATCACACAAAATGCATTGATATTTATTTTTAAATGTCATATATTAAATATTTAATTACACAAAAAAAGAAAAGATCGGCAGATATTTTTACAATAAAAAAAAAATAAAGTGAAAATAGCCCACAACTATTTATATTTTTATAACAGAGTTGAGCGTATAGCCAAAAATTGTCAGATAATTTTGTCAAAATGCATTAAAAAACATTAGCAAGGTATTTAAAGTCATAAAAATTAAATTTTTTTGCAATAATGATTTTCCTAAGAATTTAATTTCATTGTGCTTAGACTCCTTCCTATAGAGTTTCTTAAAGAAAAAATCGGATAAATGAATTATCATAAATGGTTTTTTTTTTTCTAGATTTTCCTGATAAAACTGTGCAATATGTAAAGAAATTCACTTTTATCGAAAGTTTATTGTAATTTTAATAAATTTGATTTTTAGGATATAATAATCTTTAAAAGAAATTGATGCTATTTAAAAAAATTGAGAACTGATGTATTTAATAAAAATTTCTTGGGTATTATTATATTTTTTATTAATTCTTAAACCCAAATTAAAAGGAAAGACATCATATTTTTTATAATAACATAAAAAATTTCAGTAAAGAAAGATAAGTTAATGTAATTCACACAACGCACCAAAGTTTTATTGAGTCTATTCTAGAGACAGAGAGATATTAAGAATGAAGAAAAATTAAATGATTGCACATTTGTTTTGATTATTTGCCAAATTAAAGAATTACCTGCAAAAACATATAAAGCAAATTATTTCTAGACTAAAGAAAAGTGTCTTTGTTTGACAAAGTATAAATTGCTTAGCATTTCGTATTTGTTTCTAATTTAAAATGAAAAATACTTTTGCTTTGTTCCTTTTGTTTTTGTTTAACTTTGCTGTGATATGACGGAAGCTTTTTTATTTTAAAATTTTTTTTTTTTTATTTAAATCAAAGAAAAAGACTTTATTTATTTACTTTATATATTTAAAGATGAGAAAGTGTCACTTTTTACCTGATTTTTATGAAAGAGATACATAGAATGAATTTTTGTTGTTGTTTGACACAAATCAGTTTCAGTGAAAATTATATTAGAAACGAGAAGGGTTAGAGCAAGACTAGATAGCAGTAAAATGTCAAAGACCACATCGTTTATATGACATACCCAACAAATAAGCTAATTCTATGATATTCGAGACATTTCTTTTCGTTAAAACTATTCGTACTCAACTCAATATCAAAATTTGTGTAGATATTGTTTTAACAGTGGCTTTCGGCAAAAATTAAATATATTATTTTTGGTTGATGGATGTAATATCATTATCAAAAATCTCTAGTCGTTTTTCTATATTCTGTACCTTTTGACTGTTCTAAGCAAAAAGTACCAATCTAATACAATTTCTACTTCCATTTGCAATTTTATTGCATTAGAAAGATGCACAAGGTTTGTACTATTGGCCTATGGTAATTTAAGGCTGCCCACAGAGTGCCGGCTGACACCAATTCCGATATCCAAGACTATAAAGTCGTTATGGGTAAATCAATAGGAATATGCTCATGCCTGGGACTCACTAGCGCTTAGCGGCACAAAATTTAGTGCTAAATGCTAATGAGTCCATTAGTCTCCACTGATGTTCCACTCCACTAGTATATAAAAAAAAATCTCCATTTTTACTGTGCTAAGTCGTCTCCACACGCTAAGCGCTAGTGAGTCCCAGGCATCAGAGTGGGCACAATGCAAGCCTACCTAATGCCTGGGACTCACTAGCGCTTAGCGTGTGGAGACGACTTAGCACGGTAAAAATGGAGAGTTTTTTTATATACCAGTAGAGTGGAACATCAGTGGAGACTAATGGACTCATTAGCATTTAGCACTAAATTTTGTGCCGCTAAGCGCTAGTAAGTCCCAGGCATAAGATTAGACTATTACAATGGGAATAATATAAAAGCAAGACTTCTATTACATTAATTCTAAAATTTAAAAATGCACAAAATTATTACTACGGTGTTCTATACTGTTTATTTATATTATATTTTCGTAATAAAAGCATAAATCAAATATATGACAAAATTTGAACTAATTTAAGAACTTTCGGAAACATCTGCTTCAGCAATATTTTACCATGAAATGAGATTCTATCCAGAAATTTCAAATATTTTGCTTTTTTTATATTGGAAATATTCTTGTTGAGGTAGCCTCATCCTGTGTATATGGTAAATAATAGGAGCTTTCTACTATTTGACATCTTTTTGACATTAATATTAAAAAGAATTTGAGGCTAAAGCCTACATACACGAAATTTAATTTCTATTTTATTTTATAATATTTTTTAACTACAAACTGTCAAGTTTTTGAAATAATAATAAAAACTTGTGAAAAATTTTTTTCAAAGTAAATAAAGTTGCTTTTTGTCTTGATAAGGACATTTTGATTTTTTCAAAGAAGTAAAAATTTATTGTAAAAGTGTAATTTAAGTGCAAATTTTGTTCAAAACCTTTCAGACTAAGAACTTTGTTTTGTACTTAACATCAGTTTTGATAAAAATTATTGTGATATTTATTCATTCAATGCTAATTACAATTATATTTTACTGTCAAATTCTAAAATAAAATAAAAGCACACTGTTAATTTTTATGCATTCCGATAGAAAAATTTTCTTTTAGAAACTTTAAATTTTAATTGAAAAATTTTGTTCTTTAAAATATTTAAATACATTTTCTATAGAAAAAAATTTATATTTTAAAAAGTCAAATTTAATGCAAATGTGCCCTAATATGAATATAATTATTTTTCTACAATAATTTAACACATATTTATAATAACATTCTAGAGATAAAAACAATACTTATTTAGCATTATATTGAATTATAAAGATAATAATGCTGTGTAAGCGATTCAATCATAACAAAGCAAAACAAGTAAATAATTAAAGTGATAATTATTAATTACAAATTTAACAATAATCTTGCAATTATCAGAAGAAGACAAAAAAAAAACAATTTTACATTAGTTTCTTAATTTATTTTTGGTTTAAATTAACGCGAGCTAAGCACATTCTTTGTCTCAAAGTAAAACACACTAAACTAATTTAAATTTTTGTTTCTAAATGTTTTTATTTTTTGTACAATTTTAAACAATGAATTTATGATTTTATGCTTGACAAATGCATGTGAAAAATACGAGCGTTTTATGAAAATAACAAAATAAATGAATTAAAAAAGAAAATGTTGTTACAAAGAAAAAAAAGATCTAACTTAATAGAACTAGAGTTCATTTGTTAAATCAAATTTTTTAAGTTAATATTAATTAAATTTGTTTTCAAAATTATTTATCAAATTATTCAAAATTAGCAAAAAAAAACTTACATAGAAAACTGATTTATAATATTACAATAAAATAAATAAAAACAAAAAAACTAAGCTAAAAATATTGAGTACATTATTAGTGAAATATATTTCAAAAATTCTTGAATTCATAAAAAAACACACAAATAAATAATCTGAGATATTTTAGTGTTAATTAAATTCATACATAAAAGAAAAATTGTTAAAAATTTAAAGTAAAAAATTAAAGTAAAAGTTCTACCGTATTTTTTTTGTAAACATTACAGGATCTTGGGTAATATTATAATTTAGTCAAAGACTCATTGTCTCATTTGTCGGGCTCAAAGATTAACCTTAATGGTTAGATTAAAAATGACGGAACAGAAACAGGTTAGTAAAATTCAAAAGTCAAATAGAAAGAAATATAATTTCCCTGAGATTTTGATATTTGTGAAAATATAACATTTTAATCAAAAAAGTTAATAAAACTGCATTAAGCATGCATTTCCTTAATTTAACCTTAGATTAATTAATTTATTTCATTTTGTGAAAAATCATAATTTTATAGGAAATTGCTAAATAAGATGAAGCCATGGCAAATAGAGGATAAGTTTTTGATATTTCATATCAATATATTTTCAGTAAAAAAGTGATTTCCTTATATGGAAAAATAATTAGTGATAAAGATTTTCCTTGTAATTGCTGAAAAATACTTTCCAGCAATATTTTAAATTTGGAATTAATTTTTCTTTATAGAAAATTTAAAAATATTTTAATTGTCTTATCGACTAAATAAACTTACACGACAAATATCGATCAGTTCCTTAGAAATGAGAAAATTCGCTCTTGTTAAAAGTCACACAACTTTAGGAAGATGCAGAAAATAAGTTGAAGTTTTTTCCATAACAAACAAAGAAATTTTCTATCTATTTTAATTCAATATTAAAATTATAAAATTGTCACTATCCATGGCTAAATGTTTGATAGAATATTATACAGAATTAGGCAAAAAATTCTATCAAGAAACTTCATTTATAACATTAAATTTTTATTGATCGATATTTATTTGATATGTCAATATACAAAAAATAATTTTAAAACTAATACCAAGTATAAAAATTAAAAACAAACTTAAGAAAGTAAAAAAGTGAAACCAATCCAATTACTAAATAGAAACACTAAAGCATCATTCAAAACAAAATTTTGCAAATTAATTTACATTGTGAAAATATTACTAATAAAATACATTTATCAATAATGCACCCAATTTGTTATATTAATTATCTAAATTATTAATTCTTTGTTTATCAAAAATAAAAAATAAAAAACTAAATAAATATAGGAATATTTTAACTCACAACAATCAATAATATTTCAATAAATTTAAAAATAAATAATATAAATATTAATTAATGCATTTTTCTCAAAATAAAATCATTCACAATCAGTATTTTTTTTAATTTTATTTTTTGTTTTATCTACCCAATCGTATTTTTGTAAAAAAAAAAAGAAATAATAAAGTAATTTAATTATAAATTTTTAACACTCGATTAGGATGCGTATAATTTATTATTTTTCTTTTTTGTTTTTATTTTATTAAAATCTATGCAAACATACATTTTAATCATTTTAAAATAAAAATAAAATAAAATAAAAAACGACACATAATAAAAACCATTTTAAGCTAATTTCTAAAAATATTACCTAAACCATTTCATTTAATTATTTTTGTACATATTTTTTATTGCAAATTGTTTTCAAGCGAAAATTATTTTTAATTTTTAATTAATAATTGTGTAATTTGTTATTAATTTTTCAAATATAAATATATATATAGATGTAAAAATATATTTTGAATTTAATTTAATAAAAAAAAACAAAAAAACTTTTTTAAAATTTCAAATATAAGATGTAAAATATATATAAATACATTCATTAATAGAAATTTTATTATCAATAAAAATTATTTTATTTATTTTTTATATAAAATTTTATCTAAAACGGAAACTTTTTTTATTAATGAATGTAAATACACATAAATAATTTCAAATTATTTTTTATATATATATTTTAAAACAAAATATTTAAAATAAAAAAACCAAAAAAAAAAAAAGCTAAATATATAAAAAATGTTCCAAAAAGTTGTTATTTTCTTTTCTATGATTATCCTTACTGAATCTAAGGAAGCTTAACCTAATATCAGACATTTAAATGTTGCCAGAAATTGATTTGAATGATTTTTCTCTTTTTTTCCATATTTTATCGATCTTTTTATAGTACAATAATTGAGAAATCTATACGAGTCAACCTGAATGCTGTATCAGACTAATTTATTACTAAATAAAACTAAATATTTTATCCCACTAGGGAAACTAGGAATAAAACGTAAATGAAAAACAGCTACTATTCTGTCATATAGGATTAGAAAAAGAAACCAAAATTTGCCGTCCTGAATACTTTCAGTATGAGAAAGTAACCACATTATATTTGGTGAATTTTTTATTTATGCACTTTTTTATCGTAAGAGTGCAAAAATTCCACAAAAAGGAAACTCACTGATACTCATTTTCCCTACTTAAATTTATAATATTGTTACGAATTTAAACGTAGGAAACTGGAAAAACAAAGTAGGCGAGAATTGAGGATAGAGGATATTATATAAGCAACTGTAATTTGGGGTTGTGGGCAATTTTTAATATTTGTCTTTTGATTTTCGTACAACAGGGAAATTGATTTTTGTGGGAGTTAAGATATATTATTGTATATATATATATATATATATATATATATTCCTAGTAATCTTGTTAATAAAACAATGGATCAAATTTCATTGCAGCATTATATAAATGTATTTTATCATAAGAAACAAAATTTATTTTTCATACTTGTTGTGTAAAGATGTGTGCATAACGAAAATGATTTTCGACTTATATTTTTCTTCTTATTTTTTAAATTAATTGCTATGAATGTTTGTTGCTTTCTCCTAATACTAAACTGAAGCAATTATTATGTATATTATTCAAACATGAAATGCTATTACAGATTAGTTTCCAATGTATAATCATTGAAACAATAATGAAATAAAATACAAAGCGCAAAGAAGAGATTCTAGCGAAATGTTTATAAAAAATGTTTAAAAAAGGATGAAATTCGTATTTTGTTCACAACTAATATTGCAAATATCTTAAATAGTAAAAAAGACTATAGAAAAACTGGAAAATTATTTTAAAAAAACCACACGAGTGTCGTCTAATCCAGTGTAAAAATTAGTTTTTAAATTAACAACTGAAATCCAAATGGTCAATAAGTTATTTAGTTTAGTTTTCGAATTCCATATTCGAATAAATTTAGCATTTTAATTAGATTAAAATATCAGGCATAATTTTTTGTTAAGTTGAAATCTAAGAGTTAGAAATGTTAATAAAAGAGACCGAATAAGCCGAATAGCGAATAGTGGTCAAATATTCGTTACATCTCTAATATCTAGCGTTAATACACCATAGTTAACTGCTGTTTTTTTTCAAGCTTTTGGCGGTTAATTAACAATATTTAATTTTTTATTTGGAGAAAAATAAGTTATGACCAAATTTTATAAATTTCTTATGGTAAAGACCTTTCATGAACAAAATGAACTAACAATAAGTTAGTTAGAATGTTTTATTTGAAAAAAATAAAAGATAAATGAAATTAAAAGGGGTTTTTTATAAGTGTCACGAAGCCTTAAATATAAAACAACAAAATTGGTACATAAACAGCTCATTAATTGTATGCAATGTGATAGCATAACAATGGCAAGATGAACTGCTACAAAATTTTTAAGCGTTAAGTACTAAATTAAGGAAGTTTTGATTTTTAAGCGAGAGTTAAAAAGAAAAAATACAAAAAATATTTTTAAACTTATTAATGAAAGCAATGGTTAGAAACAGGACCATTCAGGTTATCATGTTACAACATTTTTATACTTTTAAGATATACAGAATTTCATATTTCTATTAAGCATCAACATTTTTCCAAACTTCTTTTAAATATATCAACTTTACAACCGACAAAAAGAATTTTCTATGATAGCGATGATTGATAACAACTTTTTGGAACCATTTAATTTAATTTAAATTTGATTTCAAAATCTAGTTCTTATAGAACTATAGTTTAAAAATTAAAAATTTTAACAAAATAAGAAAAAATAATAAATAAATTTCTAGTATTTTATAAAAATATAAAATAAAATTTGTACATACCTTACTTCCTCGTTCATTAAAAATAATTTCAACATCTAATATTGTTCCATATTGCTACAAAAAATAAACAAACCAGAATTATTGATTATGATTATTTTTTTTAAAAATTTAATCAATTTAACTAACCCCAAACATAGCTCTCAAATCAGGATCACGAAATCTAAATGGTATATTTGATACATGTAATCTTTTTGGTTGACTTTTTTGATCAGATGATGTAACTAATGGTGTTACCATTGTTGATACTGGTGTTGTTGTAACACTTGATGTTAATATACCACTACCACCAATACTAGCTACTACTTGTTGTTGTGATGATGTCTGTGATGCTGATGTATTTGATGTTATTGATGATAGAACACTTACAATTGGTTTTATATTTGTATCATTTGTTAATGATAAATTAATATTAGTTGGTGTTGTTATTGTTGTTGTACCACTACTAACAATATTTGTGCTACCATTTTGATTTGATGTTGATGTTAAATTACCAGTTACACCAACTATTGTTTGTTGTGAATTTGTTGTATCTTGTTCTGTTTGTTGTTGTAATAATTCTGCCTAAAAACACAAAAAAAAAAAAATTAAAATAAATTTATAATATTATATAAATAAAATATTATTTATAAGGAAAATTTTATCATATTTAAACAAATAATGCTTAAATTGATAATAATCCTCTACATATATTTAACAAAATATAAATATGTCCTACAAAATTAGTTAAAATTATTCATAAATCGCTTAATAATTAAGTTTCCTGTAAAATTAGAGATTTTCGGCTGTTTGTAGGCGCTTACGGCTACATCTTTGAACTTTTGAATACTAAAATTCGTTTTATAAACTAAATTTTTGTGTAAGCCGAACAAAATTAGATTAATAATATTTTATTAATTAAGAAGAGAAAAAGAATGAGTCTTAATTTAAGGAACTACAGTTGGTTTAGTATTGAAATAAGAATTAAATTGCTTGTATTTGCTTGAGCTAAGAGACAACTGAAACTTTGAATATCCCTTAAGATATTTCAACGTATTGGTTCAGATTCGACAATCAACAAGGTTTAATATTCAAATATTCAAATACAAAAATCTAATCAGCAAAAATATCCCATCAAATTACAAAATGTTTAAAATCAATTCTAATTTAATTTCAAGCTAGAAGGATAAACCCTCTTCCTGATTGTTACCCTGAACATCAAAACTAGTCTAAAAACTCAAATATCAATGTTTATTATTTATATTCTAAAAGTCTACAGAAATATAAGGTTTTAAATCTAAAGATCTCCCTTTTTGCAACCCCCTCAGATAATTGCTATTTTCAATTAGTCAAAGTAATTCAATACTTGTAAATTTCTTATAGAGTGTAAGGTTTAGATATTGTAAATTTAAGTTTTGGGGATTCTAGCACTAAAAAAACGATGTAAAAAAAATTCATGGATTATAAAAATTGATAAGGGATAATTTTAGGGGTCCAAAATTTACGATTGTGCATGGGAAAAAGTTAAATATCCATCCATATCCAGAAAAGATAAAAGCAGTAATTTGCATAAAAACATTTTAAATGAATATTTAAATTGAAATGATTGATTTTTTAAAAATAAAGGGTAGTTTATCCTCCGATAACTTTTTTTGTAATAATCTAAAAATACATCAATTTAACTTTTTTATCAAATTTATGAAAATCGAGAGCTTGAAAAGAACTTATAAACTTTATTTGCGAAAATAAGAACTTTGGGGGTTGTTTTTATCCCCTTATATTGGACGACAGCATATACAGAAATACTATATCCGAGTTTCAAAAAAATTGGAGTATTTCAATTGTGCTACCTTTCTTATTAGTTTCATTTTAGTTAATTATTTCTTATTATTTATTTCCATTAATTTTTCGTGTGATCCGGTTCATTGATTTATTTTTATAATGTGGCTTTGTTAACATTTGATTTTATGGACAATTGAGCTCTGGATTAGAATTTAGGGTTTATACAAAATTAGAACTAGAAGCAAGTTGAATAGCTCTAATTATGATCAATCAAAAATTTAGTGAATCAAAAAAAAAATCACTTTTAGCATTTGTTTAAAATGAATAACTCAAAAAGAGCACCATTTATTTCATTGATTGATGAGCTAACCACATTATTTTCCCTGTTAAAGGCTTTAACCTCACCATTAATTAGGCATGATATCAATAATTTTTCATTTGTGACCCAATTTATGTTTAATGTAGCAATAAAAATGAGCAAAGCCGTAGCAGTAGTAAAGCTTTGTAACATTCTTTCATTTGTTGATCCTACAAAATTGTCTCTCACTTAATTTTTAGACTGAATGTTTTCACTTACTACTAAATATTTCTTGGTATTAGTGAAAATAATGAGAATTAACAGGAGGTATAAAAAATGGTCAAGTATAATTTTCATATGGTACAACCAGTTTAATTTCGGTTGTCTGATCCTAAATAATCTGTCAGAACATCAGTTTGTGTGGCTTCATTCATCAGTCTTTTATTCTCCATTTTATCAAACAGCATTATAGATTTTTTTTTTAATTATTGTCTTTAGTTATAATTCCTCTATCAATTTCCATATTATTGGCATCTTACGTTGCTTAAAGAGCTTAATCTGTTTAGGCCATTTTCTAGGGGACTGAAATATGTTTTGAATAAACTTAAAAGGTTAAATGGCAAATATTAGTGTCCTTTCTTGGCACTCTTTTTAACATTTTAACCGTGTTTATATCAAAACCTGGTACCTTTATGCGACTTTCAATTGTTTTAGCTACATTTTTCAAGGAAACTTATATGATATCCTACAATTTAATTTAGCTTTAATAAAGTTGAAAATCTACTCTGCAAACAATACTTTTCTGCCACATCTTCTACTTCTTTTTCTCAATAGTGTCCAGAATATTAGCTTTTGCTCCAAATATAAAACGAATTGATTATACTGGGCCCTAATATTCTTAAGTATTAGTTGTAAAAAGTATTTTAGATAATATTCACAGTCAAATTTAACCTAACTCTAACAATTAATCACTATCAAATAAATCAAGAAAGACGGAATTTGAAAAATTCTTCACCGTGTTGCAATGAGTTATCCAATATTTTTTTTAAAAAGACTAAAAATTTTGTTAGTTATAAAAGATTTTTTAAAAAATACCAGTTTTGTGTTTATATTTTGAATTATTAAATCATCAAATATTCAAATATTTCGGAATATTAAAAGTAAAACACAAAAGCAACAAATAATTGAAGTAAGAAATTACATTTACTTCAAACTCAATCTAATCAAAAATATAAATGGAAATCTCTAACCCTAAATACTAAATCTAATTAAACAATTTTACAAGCGGAACTTAGCAACTTAATTTCCGTTTTAGACGGAAATTAATTAGAAAATTTAAAAAGCGTTCAAATACATCAATTAAACACGTGTATACAACGACCTCACATTTAATAAAAGAAAAAAATATGTTTAATCAGTTTATGATTATAAAAAATATGTCAATGTTCTTCTAGAATTTTGGTTCTAAAGAAAAATTTCTCAATAGTAGTTAATATGAAAAAATCCTTTTTTAACTAAAAAAAAAAAATAAATATGTACAACAGCTGTTATCCAATTATCCCTTAGTTATTCAATATTAATTTTCTTTTTAATTCTTTAAATTAATTTATATTGACAATAAGCAAAAAATATTTAATATTTATTCAAGTGAATAATCTAAGATTAACATAATTTTAGTTTCTTCGAATAAAAAACATTCAGGATATACTATTAGTATACAAATTAGTTCCCTATTGAATTTATTCTGTTTAATTTTTTGATATACAACTTGTAAAAGCAATCTGACGGATTATAATCCTTTAAATCCTACAATATTGAATCAGGTATTTAAAACATTGAAGGAAAACTCTTATTTTAGCAAAAAAATAAAATAAAAAAAATTGAATTTCTAAAGAAATTTCTTCAGTTAAAGTAGATTTAAGCATTCAAATGAGAAATAAATTGCGATTTTTTTTATTATAATTAAAAAATATGATTTTGAATTATTGAAGTAGATGTTACGAGGAAAAGTATAACTTTTTACAAATTAAAAATCTTTGAATACATATATTTACATAATTTTACCTTTTAAAAAATTATTCCAGCCTGAATGAGTCTCGTCATACTCTTTAATTTTAAGGATACTAAAATTTAGCTCTTAAGTTTAATTAATATTTTCTATTTTTTAAGATAAACTAAATTCTTTTGTTTTCTTTATATTGATTTTATTTTTTGTTTTTCATAAATAATATGAGATTTTAATTGATTTTTGATACAAAATATTTGAAGTAGATTTATCTAAAGTACATACAGTTTAAGAATATCTAGAACAAAAAGTATAATCTGGGATAAAGAGTGATTTTTATTTATTTATTTTTTTATCAAGGATTGCGATACATTAATTAAGTAAGTGCTTTTAAATATTTTTATTAAAAAATGTTACTTACTTAATTATGAAAACATTAAAATTTGAATGTGTTGCGATTATGATATTTTTGTTTTTGATAAATTCTTTATAAATCTAAACAATGGCGTGTCAGTTGCTAGTGTACACTTTGTTACAATGGCCAAAATACTAGTCTAATAATCTTAAAATTTCAAAGTTTTTATAGGAGAATTGTAGTATTTTTCTCAAGAAAAACAATTTAAAATTTTTTTTTAAGTCTTAAAAAAAATTATTTAAAGTTTCTTTTTTAGTCTTCTTAAAAAAATACTGGATAACTCATTTCAACTTTTTCAAACTCTTGTCTTTCTTGAATTATTTGATTAATTGCGAGAGTTGGGTTAAATTTGACCTATATGAATATTATGTAAAATACTTTTTATAACAATAAAACAAAAGCAAATATCCGACAGATGAAAATTGTACTAATCTAAGAATACTAAATAATTCTTTTTACATGTATATGGAGCAAAAGGAAATATTTTTGCCTAGTATTCTAGTCACCAAATGTTGCTAATTTTACGGATACAGAAATTCTATAGTCAGAAATGTAGAATATATCAACCCAGACACTGGAGTAGTCGAAATAACTCACTATTATTAATATATAAAAAATTGTCTTAAGAGTGAGGTTCGGTATTTAAATTTACGTATAATATCTTAAGAATTATTGTGTCAAAATTTCAAGTTGATCGGAGTAAAATTACTAAAGTTATAAGCATTTGAGCGTCCTTTGCTCTAGAGTAGGGAGTGATTGAGCAAAACTTTAAAGCATTTTCCTGAAGCTTCGAAGTCGATGTTAACGATAACTCAATATTTATTGGACTGATCGTTTTGAAATTTTGCACACTTTTTCATATATTTCACAAGCTAACAACAACAGCTTTTTTTTATTTTATTTAATACCTTGCCCTCAAACTTCTGAATAATTGTCAGATTTTGAAAAAATATTGTAAAACTATTAACCTAAATCTTAAATTAAATTCATTAATATGTACTTCACCTCAAATATTATTAATAAAATAATCATAACACAAATAAACTAAGTACTAAATAATTCCTTACTATATTTGGCTTTTGATCGATTCCGTTTGTAATAACACTTGCACTGACCGGTATTGATAATGGAAGCGAAGGTGGTCCTGATGTCGGTATTACAGCTTGTTGTGGGGGTGGGCCTAAAACTGAAGGACTATATTGTCCAACTGTGTGTTGATTTGCCTACAATTATAAAATTTAATTTTAATTTTGCCATATTTTGTTTTTATGAAAAAAAAAAACTTTACTACTTACTTTTTTTTGCAAATAAACTTGTGCGGCTGATGTTTGCTGTTGTAGAACACCATCTTGTTTCATTTGTGATATTTGATCAGCTTTAACAGCAACTGCCATTGATAATGCATCAGTATTGACTGCTGTTGGAGCCGGCGGAAAGCCTGGCGCTCCTTGAAATGGTCCAACACCCGCTTGTACCATGTGCTATAAAAAATAAAGAAAATAAGAAAATTAGTTTTGAATTATAGTTAATTGTTTTTAATTTTAAAGGATTATTTTTAATAGCACACGAATTTTGAGTTAAAGAAGGATTAAATCGAAAATTATGGTTACATATTTATCCTATAATTTTTTTTTCTTTTATCCTTGTTCTATTTTTCTTGATAAAGATAAGGAAGATTCTAAATGTTTCTTTGACACCAAAATTTAATTTACTATCCAAAATTTATATTGGAGATTTTATCCAAAATAATTGTAAAAAGTTGATAGCTTATTTTAATTTAAGAAATATAAAAACCAAAATTCTTCATTAAATCTGATTTTGATTTATTGATTTAATTAACATTTATAATTAGCACAAGTGCACAATTCAGCCGTAAACATATTTGCTTTTCTACATATTTGAAACAGGTGCAAAAAACAGCTAAAAGGATTTTCTCATTTAATGATTAATATGTGCTAGACATTAAATTGAATATTAAATTTCGGTAGATTGCCAAAAATTGCAAATTAAATTAATGAAAATTAGTCTCTTTCCAATAAAATTTAATATTTTTGAATTTTTGCCAATCTAAATGGAGGATGTACTTTTAATAAATATAAACATGAAATGAATTTTAATAAGTTACTTTTTTGTATTATTTTCTTTTTCTTTCTAAAATGTAAATTGTGCAAACTTAACGATTTTAAACCTGAAATTAAGACAAAAGGCAATATTTAATTATAGGATAGTTGAACTAGTTCTCTTTTATCAAGCTCACTGTAAAATATGTATCAGCAGTCTTAAAGTCACGAGGCTGACAAATATATATGGTTGATGTTTAGGTAACCCTTTCATTTATAACTTTAAGACAATTGTATTGCATTAATTATACATTTAGAGGAAAAAAAACACCAGAGAAACGTCTTCATATAATGAAGAAAAATGTTTTCATCCATCAATACAATGGAATGTGTCACAATACGTTGAAAACTATTGTCAAATTACATGCATTAAGATTCAAGTTGTTTCCGCATTTGTCGTAGTCGTTAGCAAATTGAGCTGCCGCAGATCTTAAAAAGATATATTAGGGAAAATTCCTTCAAGTAATTAAGTCATGGCTCAAACTGAGTGCTATTTTCAAGGAATTAACAAAAATATTTTTTCACTGCCTGTATAGCGAAGCGTCAAAATGAATGTGAAGAAAATTATAATGATGAATAATGCCCAATATTTTGCTAAAGAATTGGATATTTTACATGTCAACTTGGGTATTTATTGACCAATTTGTAATAGACCTGATTATAAAACTTTAATTTTGAATAAGTGGCTGTGATTTTACGACTGTTTAAAGTTTAGAATCTGATTTTAATTTTTACTTTCCTTAACTTCCAATCAAGCTTAGAATAGTATTACAGTTTACACCCTTATAAATCAGATTCTAGTTAAAATTCTAAAAAAATCCCTAAAAATAACCTTGTATTAGACAAAGACTCTTTACATAGTTCTGTGTATAATTTGCCTATAAGTCTAATATTAAGTTTAAGTTTATTATTCATTTTTATAATGTCTTCAGATGTGGCTTTAGCACAGATTTTAAATATTCCTTTGTAGTTTATTCCATTTGAACATCAATACCAAGACTCAGTGTTAAATCTGATTCTTAAGCGAACAGCATCTTGGATTATGATTCTAATACCAATTAAAATTTTGATTTTAAGCTCATTGTCAGCTTTAGTTTGGAATCAGTTCTTTGCTTTAATTACTTCACCTAAAACCTGATTTAGTTTTGCGTCGGAATAAAATTATGGATATTGTTCTAATTTCAGTTTTAGCTTCTGATTCAGCTCTATCTAATTTTAGCTTTATAGTTGGCTCTGGGCAACAGTCAGATCTTGACTTTTGCTCTTACTTTGCTTATGACTCAAAATGAAGTTCAAAGGAAATCAAAAATGATATTAATTAAAAGTTTAATCCTGTATTAATTTTTAAGTAAATTTTTAGTTAAGACTTATGGAGCAGCTCCAGCAATTTCTGTTAGCCAAAGATTGTCGTCAACCCTATGTTTTTTAGCTACGGGGGACTGTTTTTTTGAAGACATGAAGTTTTTAAGAAAATGATTACTTTATTTTTTAATAAAGTGATTCAAGATAACCTAAAATAATTTATCCATATTTAATTTTTATTTATTATAGCTATTAAAACACATTCAAGCTAAACGAAAATGCAGGGATTATATCTATTTTGTATATCTTCATTTAAACTAAAACTATATCCAGTCTAATTGCTCAAAATTTCCTTCTATCAAAATAATTTATTAACACAAGTTTTATACGTTACAATTACGTCATTTTATACAATATTGAATCACATTATGTGATGGGTTAAGGTGCCACTTTAGACTTTTGATATGACTTTGAAATATATTTTGGATTTATAGCTCTAACTTTTATTCCAAATTTGAATTTTATTTCAAATAACCCTGAATTTAATTGCAACAGTAAAACCTTTTGTTAAATCGTCAATGAATTCATGGAAGTATTAAAAAAACCAACAAGAAATAAGAGTATCTAACACAATAGTTAATATTACGTAACACAATTAAAAAAATCATCCAAGAACTCCCACTAATTTTCATTAATTTTTAATTACATTGGCAGCTTACACAATTTAATACACGCGAAAAAAATATTTTTTACACTTGTCTTATAATGATATCCTAAAATGGCTTCATTCATTTAAAACTATCTAAAAGTCTGTTGTTAAGTGGCCTTGTCTAAATTTTTTTCCACCAATTTTTTTATCCTCCTCTCTAATTGAATCAAATGGACAATTGTGTCAAATATAACAAAACCATAAGAAATATTGAAGCTAATATATAATATCTACAATCAAATTTGGTAGAAATCAGTTGTCAATTGTATCACTTTTGTTCGATTTTTAACAAAATAAATCAAAATATACAAACTAAATTGGGTGTGAACATATATATATATTTCATGATCTCATAAGTAAGGCAAATCTTTGTGGGTATCTTTATAAAATTGAATAACAAAAAAACAAAAACAAATCAGAAACAAAACTTCTAATTTTGATCTAAATTAGAAAATTAGTAAAAAAAAATCTTTTATTCATGAATATTTAAAATGTACAAAAGATTTACAAATTTATTCAACTTAGGACCTTGTTGTCTTAGCCAAAAAAATATCATTTATCATTGCAGCCAACTTTAAAGAAAAATTGTAAACGGAAGTAATTAAAATTAATAAGTGTTAAATGAATAATGAAGATTACAACAAAAATAAAACAAAATGGTTATAGGAATAATAAAAAAGTTGTGGTAATTTAGATTTTATTTTCAGCATCTTCACGTTTTGGAGGGCTGAACAAAATAAACAAAGGTAACAATTTAGAAACTTTACTTCATGTTTAACTTAAATAAATTTTCTTGTTGTTTGTTGTTTTGAAATCATAAAGACACAAAAAGTATAAATTTTATACGCAGCTTCCGCACAAGTAAGCTTTTTTTATGTTTGTTTCTTATAGGTATATCAGGTGTAGAACACATTGTGAAATTTTATTTTACTAATTATACAGTTTTTACGATTTTCACCGTTTCAAGTTGTTTTCATTACAAAATAGGATGTTAAACAATTATAACCACTTTAACCGAAATTCAGACAGACCCCATTCAAAATATTTTTATTAATTTTTTTTGGTTTTTTATTCTGGCAATATAAATGCAAAAATATGTCATTAAAGTCATCTTCTCTCCAAAAGTATTCACATCCGTCGAAAGGCATATGTAAATTATAGTAAAAATAGTTTTTGATTAAAACCAACAACACTTTTTATAAATGTATAAATTAAGTCTTATGTAGTATGTTTGTATATTTGAAAAATAAAAAATAAGCCTTAAAATTAAGCAAACCAACATAAATATAAAATGTCTGAAGAGCTAATTTCTTTGATATTCTTAAAAATCAAATTGTTTGCTTTTAAAATAGAATGAGCTATACAAAAGAAACAAAAAATAAATGAAAAACAAAAAAGTATAAGAAAAAAGCATTAACATATGGAGAACATATGCAAGCATGTTTAGATTAAACTTTCTTTTTAGAAAATTTATCCAACATCGTCTTTTAAAACAAATCTATTTGTAATTTATTCAAAGGAAATTTTTATTTTGATTTTTTGAAAATTTCACTTCTTTTTCTGTATATCTTGCTTTCATTTAACAGATTTTTAGGTATAAATAATATTTACATAATTGTGAATATATGAAAAAATCTTAAGATTGGGATTCCAACCCAATCATCAGAGGGAATTGATTAACATATAAAAATTTATATTACTGAAAACAAAAAAACAATTTGCATAACATGTTTAGACAATTCCTTATTGTAATACAAAGAAAAATCGAAAAATCATTCTAATCGCCTACTTACAAATAATTTAATTATAGTCAGTTATCAAATATGTATGAGTCATAAAATATGTAACTTGGGTGTTGAAACAATTACTTTTAAGTGGTTTTTTTATTCATTTTCAAAAATTTTAAATTATAATTAGTTATTTTTTGTTGTTGTTGTTATTAAATAAAAAACTAGTACAACAAAACTAGATTTATATTAATTAACAACTTGTGAATTACAAAATAAAAAACAATTAAAGAATTTTTAAAAACGCAAATTTAAAACAGGTTTTTAATATTTTTCTTAAATTGGAAAATTTTGTTATAAAACGGGCAAAGTTTGTTCATTGAGCAAAATTAGGGTTTGTATTCTGTAAGTGGGCAAAAAAAGTCAAAATTTATAAACCTGACTTAAATCTGAAAACTGCAAATTTTTTAATATTTTCGTCAATTTTGGTATAAGTATATTGAATCTCCTAATATGGACATGGAAAATGCAAACTTTCGTTAAAGTTCAGCCTTAGGAAGCTTGTATTTTGGTATATTTTGAAGACTCTAACGGATGACATATATATATATCATTATATAGATTTATTTAATAATTAATAAATATAATAAGTAATTTTTTATATTATTTATATAAATAAAATGATAAATAATATACTTTAAAATTTTTGATTAACAATTTTATACCACCAAAAGTAAAATGGTAGCAAGAAGGAAATAAAAAATTGATTATTATAATAGAAAAAGTCCCTTTTTTTATTTGATGAAAATAAAAACTTTTAAAACTTTTTTTTGTATAAAAAGTTATTTATTTGAACTGAATAATTTATTTAATACAATAGAGAGTAATATATATACGGACTTATTTTTTTTATAAATATCCAATTAACTTTCGTACTGTAAATTCGAATTTTATTTAATCTGAATTGAGCTCACTGAAAGCAATAATAAATTTCTTGACAGCTTTATTTCAAGAATTTTCTTTATTAAAATTGAGTAATTTATTGCACAAGTGAAGAATTTAAATTTCTTTATAGAACAGTCAGAAATTATTTGAAAAACTTTTCTTTTTCTATCTAATTGCGTTTTCACTCATTTATCGCAGACAACAGACAATAAAGACACACGAAGTTATTTGTTTAAAAAGAAAAATTAAATAAATAAGCACAAAGAAATAAAAAAACTACAGGACTATAGCAACAGTGCAAATCAACGATAGAAATAAAAGAAAAGACACTCCATTTGCATACTAATAAGTGAACACCACCTTAGTAGCCAGACAGAGCTCCAAAATTTGAAAATATTAACATTAAATGTATTTCAGGTAAGTAACCTCCTCTTCAAGTATTTATTTTTTAATATTTTCAAAAAAATTTGAAAACAAATCACGTGCATCCTTATTCAAATATATAAATTCATAGATTCTTTTTGGTATTGTCATTTCCGTGACAATAATTAATATTTTGCATTGCAAACATTTATTGAAACAAACAAAAGAATAAAAAAAAAACAAAATTAACATTATATTCTTTATATAAGTAGTAGTGAGCGTGATCAAATATAATTTTATTTGTGCCTGTAGATCACATATGGAACATTTATTGAGAGCACAAAAGATAGGAATGATCATTTAATTGAACTTTAGGTCAAATTAATTGTAGCCCGGATAACGTCGTTTCATTCTATCTCAGCAAGCAATGATAAGGGGGTACGGCCAATAATAATGGCCTGAAATTCTTTTAGGCTATAGCAAAATTGTTATGGGAATCAAAATTGCTACAAATGGCTCGCAGCTACTGAATTTCAAAGAAAATGGAAATAATAAATAACAACAACAAAAAAACACAAAAATAAATAAATAACAGACCAAGAACATTGTTTGATTGTTATTCAAAAATTCTGGTTATAACAAGAACGACTCTGCGTGAGTATAAAAGAATTATCGATTTTATTTATGATTTTTGCGGTTTGGCTGTTATCGTAAAAGAAAAAAAATATAAATAATTTTGTTTTTCGCCATGAAAAAGTCCTTCACCAAAATCAAAAAGTCGTAGATTCGAAAAGTTCGCTTCAGTTACACTTACTACCAAATTTTCATAAATGAAAAACTTCCTCAAAGCTGTCTTTCTATTAGTAATTCATTTTATACATCAAAACAACTCAGGATTCCCTCTTCCCCTTTTTTTTTATATGCAAAAAACTGCTTCATTAAAAACAAAAAATACAAAACTTTATTCCTCTAATGGTATAAATTACAGAAAAAACTCATCTTTGAATTTTAATTAAATCCGGAATAAGATTTTTTTTTCAGAAATAAAGAGAGGAAAAATAATTAAGGCTTTCAGCCCTACAATAATAACAGCAAACTAAATGAATGCTTTTGAATGTTGTTCTCATTGCAAAAATATATATTTCTGTTTTTCTCTTTCTATATCAAAAAATTTTATGTTGGAAATTTCACGAATAAAAAAATTATTACAGAAATTCACAGAGGAGTGTACAATGTTCTTTTAGAAAGATTTTTTTTTAAAAAGCCTAGTTTTCCTTTTACTCTTTGTTTTTTGTTTAATTTTAATTAATGAAATTATATAATTATTTCAACTAAGAACAGAATTTTTAAAGTATTACTCAAATAATTTTTGATATTTTAAAATAAATAGGTTACGCTGCTGACAAATTTAACTATAAAATTTTTGTATATTATAGAAACAATTGAAAGATTTGTAAAATTTTACTTTTGACCAATTGAAATAAAATCAAAAAACTTTTCGTTAAACTCAAAAGCAATTTCTTTTTCGCATATTCAGTGAATTTTTCGCAAAAGAATTCAACTTGAAAATGATTAAAAAGAAAGTTTTAATTATATAGCTACACCGGAAAAATCATGTCTATAAAATGGAAAACCAATATTAAGTCAGAGCACAAGGGCTAACTAAAAATATTATGTTAGCATTTCATTATCCTGCATCCTTAACATTTCTTGATGTTTTTGTGAATTTTCGCATTTGTGAATGCTCTGCATCATAAAGAAGACAACGAGCAATGACTATGTTTCTTCATGTAACATCCTCAAGAAAATAAAAGAATAAATTTTCAAAATTATCACCATTTTTTATTACACTAAACCTTTCACTAACACAAAAAAAACTCTTCTCTTCCAGCTGTAATGCTAACGCAAGCTGTTAAAGGGCTCTCTTGATTGTACGATATTTAATCAACATAATTTACAACTCAATTTTTTAAGTAAATTAAACTTCCTGCGCTTAGAATCGGAATAAATTTCTCTTTCTTAAGTCAAAATATTTTACGTGATTTGTCCATTAGTATTATTTTTGACAGCTGTTTGTATTGATCGCAAAAAACCCGTTTTTCAATATTAAGATGCACACTTTACTTGTTATCTTGCAGTTTTTTGGCCGAATATGATAAATCAAGAGCAGCCTTCATCTAACATAGCTCGACTTGTTTTTGTTGTGTTCCCGTAACTCAAGTTGCCATTAAGTGTAAAGCATTCTGACTCAATTGAAACCATTAAAAAAAGAAAAATTCGAACACATATTTTAATTTTGAACTAAAATTAAACTCACAAAATATATATGAATGCTTTTCGCTTTTTTGTATTTTCTATTCACATTACAAATTTCGAGATCCCGAACGATGTTTGGAAAAAAGCTTTACATGAATTATATTTCACCATAACTCATAAATCAGTATAAAGTTAATTGAAAATGTTCCCAAGAGTGCAAGTGCAAGTGTTAAGACTGAAATGTAATTGTCCTTTCATCTACGATTTTTTTCTACTTTTCGCACTGGGTTTCCTAAAAACAACATATCAAAAAATATACATAATCTTTTCCTGTCAAACAGCCTTTATAAAATTTTTCAAAATTTTAAAACCGAACTTACAAGTCACTCGTTTTTTTGTGATTTTTCTTTTTTAAATTTTAATTCATTGTTTTTATTTTTTAGTAATAATTAATAGGTAAATAAATTGACATCAGTTTTATATAAACAAATAAAATTTCATCCATTACTATTACTATAGAAATTATAGCTGCGCACCTTGTTTCGGCTAAAACAATAAACTTTTCAATTTGAAAAAAGTTCGATCGTTGAACTTTATAATTCTATACTCAATGTCAATTAACTTCATAAAATATAAAAAAAAAAAAAAAAAAAAAAACAATTTATTTATACAATGTTAAGTGATTTTAACAAAAGCAAAGCAAAAAAAAAAAAATTACCTATTCAACAAATTCTGAAACTTACGAATAATTTGCAAAAATTGCACTACAAAAACAAAATGTATTCACAGCTGACTTTAGCAAAATCTGAAAAATTTATTACTAAAGGTAAAAACTCAAATTCACAGTCAGGTAAAATATAAAAGTTAAAAAAAATTCATTTATTCAAAACCATACAAAATAAAACAAAGCAACGAATGAGGTCTAGGAAATTAAAATAGGCAGAATATTGGTTGAATGTAGTAAATTTTTGCTACAATATCGACAATGAGTTCACCTGTACGCTAACAACTATTGTTGTTAGCTTAAGCTGCAGCTTTTTATGTTGTTCAACATAAATTCAAAACGTTACCTTTGTTATTTGATTTTTTTGTCTTTGTAAAGAAAAACTTTAAATCAAACAAACACAAATTTGTTAGATCTTAGATTTTTTTTTTATAGATAAAATGAAAGAATTTTATTCAATTTTTTTCTTTTTTTATCCTTTTTACAAATTTAATTTTTTCATTTTAATAAAGAAATCAAAAAAATAATTGAATTCAATGAAAAAAGAAAACCAGTTATTTAATACTTTAGTGCATATATCTAACTTTATGCAATTATTTTCGTGATTAGGTTTACACATGGCATTGTAAAAAAAAAAAAGACCTAATGAATGCGCTTCAAGAAAAACAACAACAATATATATACAATATACAGTTAATTACAGTTTGTGTGTTAGTCAATAATAAATAGAAAATTTTTCAAATTCAACCAATGAACTTTTGTAGCTCTTGCCATTGCAACAACGAAAATAGATTTTCGTTTTCTTTTTTCCTTATTTCTGATGGTTGAATACAGAAGTGATTTTTTTCTTCCTATCATTTAAAATAGGAAAAATAAAATAAAACCAAAAATATATATATAAGCTCATAAGGTGCAAAGAAAAGAGATAATAAATAATAAAAAAAAAAAAAAAAAACGAAAAGTTGTGTATTTAAAATTGGCAAAGAAATTTGTTTCTATATAAATTGGCCTAGAAGAGCTTATTAGCAGCAAGCACGATGGGGCCGTAAAAGTGACATTTTATTAGAAAGATTGATTATATTGCATGCAAGAAATTTAGTGCCAGTTTTTGTATAAATTCTTAATTTGTTTGCGTCATTGTCAGATAAATACATATAGAGACAAATAATAACAATCAATACTTGTGTTAAATTATTGTTTTATAATGAATTAAAATTTTTATTTTACATTTCAAAGATCTGTAATTTTTTAAGGATATTTTAATTAAAAATATTAATTTTATTGATAGCTTTATTAAATTTCTTCTTTTTTTTTTGAATAATTATTAAAAGAGTTCTTTTATTTTTATTTTAAATGAACATTTTTTCTAAAAATAAAACTCTTTCTTTTTAAAATGAGATAGCTATAAAAATTAATGAGAGATTTATGGTAATAATACTGCACTGAATTTGATTATTTGCATCTGGTCTTTAAAATGAAAAGCACCAAAATGAATTTTTTTGAATTCCTTTTTTGCATACTAAACATTATCGGTCATAAAAGTGACCTCTCCTTATATGTACCTACAGTAATTTGTTTTTCCGGTCGTATGTCATGTGAGAAGTGATAATTTAAAACCCATTCAAACTTGTTTTCTAAAAATTTCAGGCACGAATATCTTATCAGTAATTGAGTATTTAATTTTTCGAAAGGAATATCACTACCTTTCTATTCAATTTATAGTTGTTAGTCTAAAATAAATAAAGAAAATTTTATAAATTTTAAACCAAAACTAACCACAACCATGTATAAAAAGTTAACGTCCGATAAGAGTTAAAAAATTTACTGGAAAAAACATTTTTCCGAATGCACTTTTTCTTTAGTTTAGTAAACAGTTCTAAGGGTTTAAAACTGGAAAAAATTTGCTTGCAATCTTATATGGAACATTGCACAAACTTATGACTAGTATAAATTTAATATTTATTTTACATATATGTAATAATAAAATGCAAAATTTAATAATGGACAATTTTCAAGAGAATATCCATTAAATTAGGATCATTAAATGAACTCGTTAACGTTATAAATTCCTCCGTAATATGTAAATATAGAATATTGAAATATAAAAATTAATGGAAGCTTCCTATTTAAAATTATGTAACTTTAGATGTTGTGCTTTTTTTTATTAAAATAAGAGGAAGCCATCATTTTGCCTGCAAATGTTCGTAATTATATTTAACTAGATCTAATAATTAAGCCAAGTAACTTCTCTACAAATTTCAGGACAATTGCACTCATAGAAAAGAAACAATCCTAAAAATTTTAATAATTTGTCATCAGTTTGACTGAACTTATTTTTAAAGATCTTGTTAGAATATTTTTCTTTTTTAAGTGTATGCGTAAATAGAAACAAAAAGTAATGGATTCAAAGCTTTAAGAAATCATTCCTTTTTTTTCAACTTTTCAAGTTAATAGGAGCCGTTAAGTTTGATTTCTTAAAATTCATCGTCTTTCTTTTATACTCCAAAATGTTTTCAGCAATACTGGATAGTCCTTTAGACAAATATTCGCGACAGCAAAAATTTAAAACTAGTAAATAATAAAAACAAGCTTAGTATAGACTGCATGGAGACAGGCAGGCAGACACTTGCTTCTTTCTTTTTTACCCAATAATTAGCCAATAATTAGTATAACAAACGTACAAAGGTTCCCCTTTTCATATGAACAAAAATATGCCAAAATATTTCCATGGATTACATAAAAAAAAAAATGGTACCATCAAAAGGGAAATAAAAACAAAGGAGTGCTGATACCATTCATTGAGTTTGATGAACGTGACGTCATTCTGCTCTGCAACTACCAAACAATAAAAAGTTTTATCTTTTACACATTTATTTCAAAAACTTGTAGAAATAGGATATAATCTTCACGACTACATTTTTATCAATGATGAATGTTTCAAGTAAAGTTTTATAGAACATCGTGTGTGTTGTTGGTTTCGAATACACTAAAGACAATTATTGAATTATAACAATTTAGAAATAATATTTAAGCTAAAGGATCAAATCAGTTTTTTGTCCAAATTTCGTTATTATAAATATGATAAATGCGACAATGAGAACTCAATACATGCTGAACAAATATTTATAATACCTTTTTTTCTATTACTAAAGTAAAAACAATACAAAAACAACATTTATTAACTAAACTAAAGCTAAATAAAATTATAAAATTAGATTCTATTAGAGTTTAATATTTTTTATGCTTAGGAATTTAAAATTAGACTTTGTAGTAGTATACAAATACAGTTTAAAGGAATATTTCGTAATGGACTAAATATAATTGTAGTTGCTGTAGAAGCATTTAAATATAATAATAAATGTAGTAATTAAAATTATAGATAAAAATAATATAAAATATTACGATTGGAGAAATGACGACAGTAGAAATAATTGTAGTAAAAGCAAAAGAAGTTAATGTCCTGACTACATTGTGTTGTGCGTTCACTTAAATCTATTTTATGTCCCTTAAGGCCTGTGAGAATCCTAGTTGTGGAGAAACTATAGTAATAGATGTAGAAAATTATTTACATAAAGAAGCAATTGTCACAGTAGTAGTTGTTAGAGCAACTCCCGTATGCGGCGCAGTAATTATATTTAAAATCGAGGAATTTGTAGTTACATCGGATATTTACGTTTTCTGTATATTATATTTGAAAATGATTTCAGATTGTCTGCCTTTTGTCTTTTTTGTTTTATCTATTCCTCCCTTCACGCTCCAAGTTTTGGGAGCAACAGTTGTAGTAATTGTAGTAGCATCCGCTGTAGTAGATGAGTTAAAATTGGAAACAATTTTTTCAATAGGATGAGTTACTTTCGCCAAAATTTTTTTGCCTTTTTGTTTTAAATTAATTAACTTTTCTTCATAAAGTTTCTTGACTTTCAAAATTTTTTGAGTAACAATAGGAATAGATGTGGAAGTTGTGATAACATTGCTCGGAGCAGTAGTAGTATTTGTACAATCGACTGTCGTAGTAATAGTTGTAGGAGTAACTGCCCTAGTAGTAGTAGTTGAAGCATCCCTTGTAGTAGATAAGTTGAATTTGGAAACAATTTTTTTAATAGGACGAGTGACTTTCGCCAAAATTTTTTTGCCTTTTTGTTTTAAATTATTTAGCGTTTCATCAAATTTCTTGACTTTCGAAATTTTGGGAGTAACAATAGGAAAAGATGTGGAAGTTGTGATAATATTGCTCGGAGCAGTAGTAGTATTTGTACAATCGACTGTCGTAGTATTAGTTGTAGGAGTAACTGCCCTAGCAGTAGTTTTAGAAATAACCATCGCAGGAGTAGTTGTAGTAGTTGAAGCATCCGTTGTAGTAAATGAGTTAAATTTGGAAACAATTTTTTTAATAGGACGAGTTACTTTCGCCAAAACTTTTTTGCCTTTTTGTTTTAAATTATTTAGCGTTTCATCAAATTTCTTGACTTTCGAAATTTTGGGAGTAGCAATAGGAATAGAAGTAGAAGTTGTGAGAGCATTGCTCGGAGCAGTAGTAGTATTTGTACAATCGACTGTCGTAGTATTAGTTTTAGGAGTAGCTGCCCTAGTAGTAATTTTAGAAGTAACCATTGCAGTACTACCTGTAGGAGTAACCGTCGTAGTAGTAGTAGTTGAAGCATCCCTTGTAGTAGATAAGTTGAATTTGGAAACAATTTTTTTAATAGGACGAGTGACTTTCGCCAAAATTTTTTTGCCTTTTTGTTTTAAATTATTTAGCGTTTCATCAAATTTCTTGACTTTCAAAATTTTTTGAGTAACAATAGGAATAGATGTGGAAGTTGTGATAACATCGCTCGGAGCAGTAGTAGTATTTGTACAATCGACTGTCGTAGTATTAGTTGTAGGAGTAACTGCCCTAGCAGTAGTTTTAGAAATAACCATCGCAGGAGTAGTTGTAGTAGTTGAAGCATCCGTTGTAGTAAATGAGTTAAATTTGGAAACAATTTTTTTAATAGGACGAGTTACTTTCGCCAAAACTTTTTTGCCTTTTTGTTTTAAATTATTTAGCGTTTCATCAAATTTCTTGACTTTCAAAATTTTTTGAGTAACAATAGGAATAGATGTGGAAGTTGTGATAACATCGCTCGGAGCAGTAGTAGTATTTGTACAATCGACTGTCGTAGTATTAGTTGTAGGAGTAACTGCCCTAGCAGTAGTTTTAGAAATAACCATCGCAGGAGTAGTTGTAGTAGTTGAAGCATCCGTTGTAGTAAATGAGTTAAATTTGGAAACAATTTTTTTAATAGGACGAGTTACTTTCGCCAAAACTTTTTTGCCTTTTTGTTTTAAATTATTTAGCGTTTCATCAAATTTCTTGACTTTCGAAATTTTGGGAGTAGCAATAGGAATAGAAGTAGAAGTTGTGAGAGCATTGCTCGGAGCAGTAGTAGTATTTGTACAATCGACTGTCGTAGTATTAGTTTTAGGAGTAGCTGCCCTAGTAGTAATTTTAGAAGTAACCATTGCAGTACTACCTGTAGGAGTAACCGTCGTAGTAGTAATTGTAGGTGCAACTGTCGTACTAGTAGTTTTAGGTGCGACTGTGGTAATAGTAGTTGTGGGAGCACCCGTCGTAATAGTAGTTGTAGGTGTAGCTTTCGTAATAAAAATTATAGGAGCAACCGTCGTTGTAGGATAAATAGCGATATTGGTAAAAACACATTTCTTAATAGTATCTTCAGCAATAGGAGCTTGTTCCACATGCTGAAAATTTTTAGGAAAGGCTTTTACTGTATAAATTTTTATCCCGACACCAAAAAGTAACAAGTTCAATCCAAATATATTTAAAAATAACATGATTTCAATAACTACAAAATTGGTTTTTTTATATAAATTAAAAAATAAAACAACACTTTTAATATTTTAAAATATCAACAGTTAACTGATCTAGAAATTACTTAAATGAAAATTTATTTAAGACTAACGATAAATTACAATAAAATGTTTGCCATTTTCGTTGTTTTTATATACAAATTTGGCAGGCCTTGAATTTTTTATCAGAGCTTTTCAAATAATGAGTGATTATTAATAACCTTCCTAAATATTTAACTTTAATAATTATCTTTTCTTATTTTTGACATTCGATCAAAACTTATTTAGGACATGATTGAATTTTTCTTTGGATTAATGGTAATTTTAAGATATTTTTTTATAAAAGAGATCCCTGAAAACAGTTTATACTGAACAAATTTGCTAGGCCTTTACGTTATTAGCTTTTTAAATGTATTAAAGACTTTCTGGTATTATTTTTTCTCATATGAAATTGGTACGCTCTCAGGTTTTGATCTTTTCATCTTGAGATTGAGGACATCCTTGAAATATATAATTTGTCAAAAAAAATTGATGATACCTTCAAATTTTTAATGAACTTTTTTAAACTTCGATTTTTATCAAAGACACCTCTGAGTTTAACTTTTGTTGTATAAACTTTAGAAAACTGAGTCTTTGAAATTAATTGAGGACATCCTTGTGGATAAAGATTACAAAGTTTGCAAAACCGAGTCTTTGAAACTAATTGAGCACATCCTTGTAAAATAAAGATCACAGTGTTATCTGCTAAAACTTTTTTAACAAATATAAAAATAATTCCTTGAAATGGAACTTCGATAAAAAAACAATTGATAGATTTATAATTTTAAGTCATTCGCTTTTATTAGGAACATCATTGGAGTAATTTTTGTTTTAACAAGAAAATATAATTTTAAACTTAATCATTTACTGAGGATCACTCTAAATTATTTACAATACAAAATTTAAAACTTCAGTTCAGCCATCAACTTTTCAATAAACAACAAACATTCTTATGTATTTTCGAGGCTTAGCATAATTTCGTTGCATTATAATACCAAATTCTTATTTTTGTCCTTAAAATTGTACAATTGACAATGATATTGACTCAAATATCCATTCAACAAGTATACAACAACAATTGACGAATACTTTTATATGCTGTGACGGTTTTTCATAAAACAAACAACAAAGGAAATTTGATAAGGTAAAATTTTGGCGCTAAAAAATCATTTTAAAGTGCATTTTTAAAGCTTATTAATAATAAAAGTTAAGTAATTTTTGGTCATTTTGTAAAACAATTAATAATTTGTAAAATAAAAAAATTTTTTATTTTTTAGTTATCAGAAATTCTAGTCAAGGTATCAATTTTACATCATAAAGCGCTCATGGTATAACATTTTCTGCTACTTTTACAAAGTTAACAAAGTTTTACAAACAAATGCAATTCTTTTTCTCTTAAAAAAATAACTTTTGGTCGCGCATTTGTGTTGAGAAAATGTGCATTACAGAGTTTTCCATATATGGGATCATGAGTTTTTGTGATGGAAAAGTTCACTATTGAAAATTCATTAAATGTAAATGCAGGAAGTAGGCATAATGGCGCCCTTTACGGGAATTCTAGAAGTAAACGTATTGATAAGCTTCTAATAAAATTATTCTTGGTTAATACTGGATCCCTACTACTGCGAGCTAGTGGGTCGCCATTCACCAGAATAGCAACCTAAAAATGATCTTTTAATATTCAAAATTTTAATTAAAAACAGCAATACAAAATTTGTTGACATTTTAATTTTAAGAATTTTCTTTATTAAAGTTGAGCAATTAAATGCACAAGTACAAAATTTAAATCCCATCAAAGAACAGTCAGAAATTATATGAAACACTTCTTATTTTTTTTTTTTTCATAGCGTTTTCAATCATTTATCACAGACAACAAAGACAATAAAGACACACGAAGTTATTTGTTTAAAAAGAAAAATAAAGTACATAAGCTTAACAAAAAAATAAAAAACTACACAGTGCAAACCAACGATAGAAATAAAAGAAAAGACACTCCATTTGCATACTAATAAGTGAACACCACCTTAGTAGCTAGACAGAACTCCAAAAGTTGAAAATATTAACATTAAATGTATTTCAGGTAAGTAACCTCCTCTTCAAGTATTTATTTTTTAATATTTTTAAAAAATTTTGAAAACAAATCACGTGCATCCTTATTCAAATATATAAATTCATAGATTCTTTTTGGTATTGTCATTTCCGTGACAATAATTGATATTTTGCATTACAAACATTTATTGAAACAAACAAAAGAATTAAAAAAAACAAAATTAACATTATATTCTTTATATTAGTAGTAGTGAGCGTGATCAAATATAATTTTATTTGTGTCTGTAGATCACATATGGAACATTTATTGAGAGCACAAAAGATAGGAATGATCATTTAATTGAACTTTAGGTCAAATTAATTGTAGCCCGGATAACGTCGTTTCATTCTATCTCAGCAAGCAATGATAAGGGGGTTCGGCCAATAATAATGGCCCGAAATTCTTTTAGGCTATAGCAAAATTGTTATGGGAATCAGAATTGCTACAAATCGCTTGCAGCTACTGAATTTTAAAGAAAATGGAAATAATAAATAACAACAACAAAAAAACACAAAAATAAATAAATAACAGACCAAGAACATTGTTTGATTGTAATTCAAAAATTCTGGTTATAACAAGAAAATTTTTGAAATTATATTTAACACTTTTAGAAATAAGAAATATAATTATTGATTTACTAGTAAATTAATTTTTACCGTTAAATTTATTTGAAAATTAGAATTCGTTAGCTCTAGCTTCTTAGACTTGCAAAATATGTCTACTTTTCTAAACTATTGAAGAATTAATAGGAAAGGATGAACAACAATTTCAATTAGTTCGTCTTCATTAAATTTTCTCATTGTAATTATTAATTTTATTTTTCTTATATTGCACTTCTACCGCAAGATTACTGCTGAAATTATTGGCGAATTTACTGACAATCAGATATATTGCATGAGAAATTCTTAAGTTTATTATCCCAGCAAAAATGACCACTGGGAATATCATTTGTGAACAAAAACTTACTGACGATCATATGACAAAAGTCATTTTGACATAAATTTCAATTTCATTTCTCAACCTCTGCTTAGTCCTTTATTAATTAGTTAAGTAATACTATACTATTTATTGAAATAATTTTTCTCCACAGTTAATTTTAATTCAGTTTTGCTCTTAGATATTTTTTAATATAGGAGTAATAAGAAATATCTTTGAAAATATTCCTTGTGCTTTAAAATAATACATAATTTAGAATGATTGAAAATAAGACATCCGTAAATTCGTCAGTAATCATGCGGTGGAAAAACACTGTTAGAACTGGTTAAAAGAAATTTTTTCTCTAATCTTTAGGTTTTTTTTAAAAAAAAGGAAGCATTTTAGACCGATTTAAATATTTTTCCTGAAATATTATTAGAATAAATACAACTATTTATAGCTTTGAAGATTATTCTTTTGTGTAGTTTAAAAGCATACAAAAATAACTGTAAGGCTTTGATCCTTATAGAAGCGACTCTAAGCGATAACATACTTTAAACAATTGGTGATTTTTCCCGTTTTAATGATATTTATCAACACTTGAGTTGGCATGCCACACGACTAAGAGCCGCTAAAAGTTACGTTACAGGACAACAGATTTAACAAGTTTTACCAAAACTATATAAATAAATATGTAAGTTTGTGGTATTAAACAGTTATTCTATGAGTACAATTAAAAATGAAAAATTCCTATGAAAAAAAAAATAACAAACCCAAGAGATAAATTTTTACGAATTTTTGACGATTTTCTGATTTTGAATACCAAATTAGTCGCGAAAATAATTGAATGATAGTACAGGACAATACAATATGGTTTTATTAAATTTAACACTAGAACTACCGACACTTAAGACGAAGCTATTTCTACTACTATTGACTTCTCTTCAAAAAATACGTTATAAAACTAAAGTTTCTTACAAAAGGAATTTCATGAAATAAACAATAAACAATATCTTCCTACAAAAATTGCAACTATTGTAAAACAAAAAAAAAAAAAAAGTTTTCCAATGTCAAAATATTAACGTATACTTTCAATATGAATTTCTAAAGTTCTATATGCTCAACAAAATCAAATAGTAACCAAATTAGCTTTAGATAACCATAAACAAATATTTTGTTTATAAACAAACCACCTTTATGCTAACAAATGTCATTCTTTTTGTTAAAACTATAACTAACTAAAGAAGTAAGTTGTTAGTTCAAGTGTTATCTGCCAGTTAAGCTTCTTATAGCACGAACTTGTGCAGTAAAAAAATAATAAAAAACCAAAAACCAATAAATCTAATCTCCATATATAGTTAAACCAATAGTTATAATGTAATCTTTTTAAAGCTTACAAATTTCCCGCCTTATATTTCAAGGCAAGTTAACAAGCAGCTATGGTTATATTTGCCATTTACCGGTTAATTACGCAAAGTCGATTTATTTTTTTGTAAAAAAAAAACGAAAAAAAACAAGAATGTATTTAGCATTAGTTTTTGGATTGCATAAATTCATGTAAAATATTTGATCGGATATGAAATTTTTGATGTGTTTTCTTTAGATATATTTACTAATAAAAAACTAGATAAAAAAAAGCACAGTAATAGAAAATATATTATTACACAAAAATGTTTAAAATAATTTAAGCAATATGTTTTCTAATATGGAATGATAGCCACCAAAAATAGCAAAATATTTTAACATGTTTACTACGATTTCTCTTTAATTTTATTAAAAATGGCAATCAATGGATTTAACTATTCCGGAGATTTTGAACAATTTTATAAAAATAGATAATATTTTACTTTTAATTGACTAAAAATAAAAATAAGTTGATTTTCCTGAACAGTTTAGGAGCTATTTAAACGCAATAAAAGTTTAGTTTTCATAATAAGCTTATATTTGCAATTTACAAGCTGTTAACACTTTCCCTTTAGGCTTGAAACTAAACAGCGTATTAAATAAAGGTCATTGGAGCAAGTTATCAGGTTTAATAATTCTTAACTATTTAAAAGAAAAAACATGTCATTTAGGAAACAACATAAGAAAACCGTTTATTCAAAATATTCGCCTTGGTTTGCCATTTGACGGCTTGGAAATTATAGTGAAAGTCCCCTTTAGACTATTTGTACAATCTGCGACATTTCTTCCAATTTTCATTAAATAAAAATCTGTAGTTCAAGTTATATAATCATTGTCATGGGCCATTAGCTATAGCGATTTTAAATAAGAAAACTTTTTTTTTTGTTCTAATATTCAAATGATGCATAATTTTAAAATAATGAGCAAGATTTCATGAAAAAAAATTTATACCTCCATTATTTCTAATTTGTAAAAAATCCTTTAAATTTTTGCATTTTTTGTTTTGCTTTAAAAACTAATTATCCATCTAAAAATATATTTCCAATGTTTTAAACTCAATAGAAAGTCTAAAAAATCCCTAAAAGTGATGTGATATGCGTCCCAAATATCGAAAGGAAGTGATTTCTTACCCATAAAAGACCAAAACTGCATAGAAAAAAAAGAATGCACACATATTTTGAATTTTTCAAAATAAAAGGCTTGCTTTGTGGACCTGCAATCGCAGATTAAGCTTTGGTAACTAACTAAAAATTACATTTAATTGTAGTTAACAAGAATGGAAACTTTCATAACGTTGTTTTGTTTTTTTTACAAACCTTTATAGATTGTAAATTTCATGGTAAAAAGCTCCTTGTGCCAACAGATATTGTAGAGATCTTCAGAAAACTTACGAACGCGCTTAAAAAATAACTTTGACAATGTTAAAGAAATAAATTTTTCAAAATTAAAGAAATGATTATAAATTTTTAAGTATATTTCCAAATTATAAAACATTTTCATATTTAAATTGGAGGCCTGAAACAATATTTTAAACTTATTACACATTTTTAAAACTTCAAGGTTAGTAATTTGAGTAAAAAAAAATAAAACCCAAATGTTTACATATAAAACTGAAAAGATTAAAAAAAACCTTTTTCTTTACTTAACCATGAATTAAAGAGGTCAAAGTTTTAAATTGATAATTTCCCGTTATGAAGAGTATAAATTCTAATTACCAAGGCTAAGTAAGGTACAAATGGATTTTTTTTGTTTTTTTTTTTTTTGGCTTTTCGGCACGAACAAAACTAAAGTAAATGTCAAGCCGTTAACAAATATCAATTTATAAATATCTATACACAAAAAGTCATTAAATATTTTCTGTTATCTTGAAATTGTCTTTTGTTTTATAAATTTAATAGCAAAAAGTTTTTGATATTTTACTAATTTTGAACTAAACTAAAGCAATTTCTTGGTAATTTTATTTTTAAAATACTATAAAATATAAATAATATAGTGTGTCGTAAGCCATTTCTATATAATTTTTAAGAATTGATAAAAAAAAAACTTAAAAAGTTAAAGGGTTTTGTTTTAAGTAAAATCGTACTAATCATTACCCAAAACAAACGGAATGAATTTTTAGAACGTTGGTATAGAACGTTCATGAATAGAGTATATAAAAATTAATTATGATATAACAAGGACTTATATTCACTATTAAAGAATTTTTCCCAGGTAATCTGGGACAGTATTTTCATGAATGGCGCTCCGTGAGCTTCAAAATTCTATGGAAAAAAATAAAAATCAAAGGAAAGCAAACCAGCCTGTACACAAATCAGTTTGATTTCGTTTTTTTTTTTTGTTGCCATTTCTAGGCTTTGTAAATTTTACGTTTATTAAGCTAAAGAGAATGAAGTAAAAGTTCCGCTTGAAAAACTGCAAATTAATTATAAAATTCAGTAAACATCATTTGATCTAAGCACGGCATTTATTCTAGTATACCCTTAAGAGGTAAAACTATCCTAAATTAAATTTTCAAAAAGATTCAATTTACAAAAAACTTAACAACAAACCCTAATGAAGTTATTTCCTTTCACTAAATTAGTGTATATAGCCTGATATGATTTCTAGTTAACACTGGCTTTTTTTCTTCAATTTTTAAAAGAAAATTGTTTGTATAAAACCTGGCGTCAATGCTTATGACAAATAATATAATATTGTGATAAAATAATTATATAAAAAGAATATTTGATAGTGGGAATTTCCATTCTGTCAGTAAAACAATAACTTTAAACTTTTAATTTAGTTAGTTTTAACCAAAACTCTAAATTTTAAAAGCCCTCATAGTATTTCTAATACACTTTCTCCAATGACGTTTAAAAACTATATTAGCTTCTCGTATAAACAAAAAAGCTTCCCTGTTGGCTAATATAGTATAGTAGATATGATAGAGATATCAAAATAAGTATCATAATAATAAACAGTTAACTGTCTAAATGAGCTAAAATAGAATTAAAAAAGAGGTTTTAGTTAATTTAATTAAAGAACATAAAGGCAAAATAAAAACCTTTTCAGTTTAGTTTTAAAACTATTTTATACAAACAATTGAATAACAAATTCAAAGGTAAAATAATATAGGATGTTGCACAACATAAAAATCCTAAAAAGAAATTTCCCAGTTTTCTCTGTATACAGGGTTTTTGAAAATTGTATTTATCTAACCGATTTATATACACTATTTTTAATATAAAATTGCATATGTATTCAAATACACTGTATTACCGCCTGTCTGAAGAGGTTATAAGTCATCAAAAATTATCAAAAGTCAAAAAAATTGATAAAACTAAAAATTAATTAAAAATAATAAATAATATTGAATTATTTAATTGATAAAATTAATTAAATTCTTAATTAATAATACTAAATATCATATGCCTTTATAATTAATACAAATTAAATAATGTGGATGTGAATTATATTTAAGACATCCTCCAAAATACACATATATTGCATATACATATATTTAAATATTTAAAGAGGTATAAATTTCATTCCTTAATATATATAAATTAATTTATTTTTACCGATATTTTTGTTATCGTATTAAAAAAATTTCCAAGTGCTGTTTTTCTTTATCCCAAAATAGAAAATTTAATTTCACATATAAGTGATTAATGTTTCCTTAGGAAATTATTAAGCATTGTTTTGTCTAGACTTCTTGTCTTAACTAAAGCGATTAGCACAAATTACTTTTGAATACAGGCAAAAGAATTTTATCTTATTTTATTTTTTATTTATAAAAAATGTGGGTTTGTTTTTTTTTTTTTTTTTTTTGTTTAATATTTTAGACTAGATACTTTAAGAAAATGTTATATAAAAGTCTTAAAACAAGGTAAAATATACCACAAATATGTATTTATAGCTTCATATTCTAAAAGGCTTAAAATATTTTTCAAGCAAATAAAATACACGGTATTTATTTTAATTTTAGAAATGTTATTATCCGCTAAGATTATATACATTTGACCAATATTTTTTAAATTTCTCTTTGGATTTATATTTATTTTTCCATTTAATCGATATCTGTTCCCTGTTACACTTATCTGGAATGCAACATTAGTTCGAATATTTTACCTATATTATGTTGTGTATTCGTTTTGGTTTTTTTTTTATACAAACACAAACTATACTCTTATCAAGTAAGTCAATCAGTAGCGATTAGCTAACTTATCGGAAAAATTTGTTGAAATTTTTTATAGATCTAGGAATTTTATATATAATTTCATATTTTAGGAAACATAATATTAATTAATTTCTTATTTAAAGTAATTTAAAGATAAAATATTCTTAATCATAAAGAGGCGCTGCAGATGATAACAAAAATTTTATTTAATATTTTTTTTTATAAGTAAAAATATTCTTCATTGCACATACATAAAATGCATTAAAAAATAATTTCTAATTTATCTGACATCATTAATATTAATTTTCCTTGTGAGTAGAAGAGATTAAAAATGTCAAGGATAGATCCTTGAAAATTTAATATACACTCTCATATCTGCATTTATTAATCATATGAATGATTGAAACATAAAATTTTCAATTTATTTAAAAGGATTCTCTAGTATTAACTAGAGATTTATGTAGATTGATGAAATTGTAGATTTTCATAACATATGACTTCAAGTACTTTTGTTTGAAATTGTTTTTATTTTTCTTTTGTTTTTAAAATATTAAAGAATATTAAAAGTTAGAGGTTTTATTTTTAATGAAATATCATACTATGAATATACTATATTCTATGTATAGTTAAAATATTCTTTTGAGAACAAAACGGGTAACATACATATGTAGAAGTGTATACTTGAGAAACAAAAAGAGTAAACATAAGAGATTCTAGTTTGAAATTTCTAGCGGTTTGCTTGTAAAAATTCTATCTAAATTTATTTTTATATTTTAACTTGTTAAAATGAGGGGAGAAATTTATTTTTAGAAAATTTTCATCTATAAGTAGAATGTGTTATTGTTCAAAAAGTTTAATGCCTTTAGGGAACATTATGCCCTTCCCAAGAATATCTCAAAGTTATTTTTGTTTTAGTTACATGAAATAGTAAAATTCGAAAAACTTTGTGCTCAGAATTTATGTCAAAAGGATGAGTTGTGTTATCTAAATTAAACGCCATTTTTGAAGTTGTATAAGCAGGCTAAATAATACTTAACGTTAACTTGAACAAATAAAATATAAACTTTAAAAAATTAAATTCATTTTGGTTAAATTAAACGCAAACAAATATTTCACTCTATGTCGAAACTTCTTTTTTTTAGTTTGATAAAAAATTTCATTTTTATATTTTTCATTTTATTCCCCTAAAACTTGTATTAAAGTTTGAAAAACATGTTTAAAGTTTTATCCAGTACTGTCCAACTGGTTTGTATATTTACGTATGACCGTTAACCCTTCTTTTTGTACATAGAAAACATTTGATATGGTGTCTTACTAAAAATTTTTATTTTTGAAAGGTATAACAACAAAACAAGTTCATTAATGAGATTGCTAAAGAAAATATACATAAGAAGTTTTTACTTTTTAAGTTTTTTAGATTTAGTAGAAAAGCAAAAGATTTTATTAGGAAGCGTGTAAAATATTTCGAATGAAGTTTTAAATTTCAAAAAGCCGCCTAGAGTGAAGATGCCGTATTCAATAACAATTGTAGCGGAAGTCATGTGTGCACGGGAAAAGTAAAGTAATATTTAATATAAAAGCGATATTTTTAGTATGTTTTTAGTTAAAGCAGGGTACGAGTTAAGTTTACCTCGTCAGACAGTTTTGACAGTCAGCTAATCGACGTGTAAAAATTAATTTTATTTTGTAGAAGTGGAGGAATTGTGGTAAAAATGGTATAAAAATTATTTGATTAAGTTTTGGCCACTTAAAATAAACTAAAAAATTTTATTATTATTTTATTTCTAAAATCCAATGAAAATATTAATTAAATATTTCAATAATGGGGATTAATTAAGCATTATTTTCACACCATTGGAATACGATTTTCTAAGCCAAATTCTGAAGAACTTTAGAAAGAATAAAAAGAATTTTATGCGTCATTTTAACACTATACATTAAATTGAGTCTATCACCATGTTCCAGGATCAAAATAAGAGGCTAAAGAGTTATGTAAGCCTAACTAAATTAAAAAATGATATCACGCCCACAAACGGAATATTCGAATTTATAGAATAAAAAAGCATAGGAATTGGAGTTTATACATTAATTAGGATACTCGTTAGATAATTTTCTATTCGTGTAAATATCGTCATTCACTATCACTTCTTTTATAATGTGGACAACATTTCAATAGGGAAAAAATGTAATTCTATTGAATTGCAAGGAATTTAATTGCTATTGTGGGCCAGAATTTGATAGTAGCAATTCGTAACTACTTTCCACTTATATAGCAACCTTAAGGTAAGTATAAAACGATCCGGATCGGATCAGTCTTTGTTAAAGCATTCAATATCAGGCATTCAGGATCAGTTTCCGTTCTGATCATTTTTCTATAAATGTATGCTGATTATTCTGGGATATTGATACGAAAAAAAAAACGCCAACAAAAACCGAAAAGTTAATACGTTCCGTATGTGATTCCATTTTTTTGTTTTTGTTAAAATTCCTGTTTTGGAAAGGACTTGTCAAATTCGTGCAAAATGGATTTTTTCAAAAGGTCCGTAAAAATCTTTGCTAGTTTATTGACGTGTGCATTTGATACATTTATAAAATAAAACTTCTTAAGATGTATTACAGCAGAGACCTTTTTAAAAAAATATGACAAGCTTGACTTATTTTATCTATGAAGATATTTTGGATTCCATTAAAAATTTTACAAAAAAGTTAACTTCTTGTTAGTAAAATTTTAATATTTTTAGAAGAATAAAAGAGATATTAGTATCTCATAATAATCAACAATAATTATAAAATATTCAAACATATCCTCAAGAATATAAGATTTCTGTTTTTCATTTTATGGTTTCACATTATAAAAAATACAAATATTTGTATATACATGTACATCACATCTACTTAATTATTTAATTGAAATAGAAAAAATCTATCTTAAGGTTATTTTGAATGATTGAACAAGTTTTTGATTTAATTTGGCTTCGCATCTTCGACTTTGTACTAAAATTTGTTTCTAATTTAAACTTTAATTAAACACATACTTACATACTGGGTATAAACTACAATTAAAAATGAAAAAAAAAACACTCGCTTGAAATAGAAAATAACAGAGAAAAGAAAAAAAAACAAGAAATTAATGTAAGCATTCGCCAAAGTTTAATATATATAAAGGAATTTAAGCCGTTTAACTAAAGTGTATTAAACTTTCAAGGTAAACTACTGAAACTTGTTACCTTTTAACTAGAACAGGTAGCATAGAAAAATTTTATACAGTATAATTGATCTGATTTTCAATGCCTAATAGAAATGGATATACATCTTTAATTTATGTTACTAGGCATTAACAATTTCAACTCAATTGCTAATGATTTGTTTTTTCCTTTTTTTTAAAAAAAAAATTTTTGCGGTCAGATCAAGTTTATATAACATTAGTATCATAGTCTAAATTAACACTAATGCATTTAATATGCAGGATTTTTATATAAACATTTTTTTAAACATTTTTTACTAAGCTCTAATAGGGTGTTTACACCGGCATTCCGAACGTGGTCTCCATACTACCATTGCATGTTTTGCATGGAAATTTGAGACGATACTAACTTCGCAATATGGTCCTCATACTATCTAGCGGAGATAGTATGTATCATATTTGTTTCAATTTCAGCACATTTATTTTATAAACGTAGCCCAAAATCTTTTCGAAATCAGCTGTTGAAGTGATAGATTAAGCCATTTTGTTGACAGATTCAAATCAGGTATCCAAATGGTATTTATTTATTTTATATATTTTAACACAGGCAATTATTACTGTAATTATTAGAAAATTTATTAGGGTTGGTTTAACCTTTTTAGCAAGTTTGATATTTCACAGTGTTCAATATTTCACTTCACTTTGTTCCTCTGAGTAGTATAACTGATATTACTTTTGGTGTAAACACTCATGTGATACTACAAAGTTGATACAGCGGTCTTGGGACGGTGTAAACACCATATAAGCTACTAATTCATTGTAGCAAACAGTGGCGATCATAATATCATGCTTGATTAACGTAATAATAAAAACTTTGTTTTATATGTTTGTCAGGCTTACATTTATTAAAACAAAAAAGAAGCAAATTTTTCATAATTTTAGCTCATTTTGTGACGCGTCGACATAACCGATCCTATTTTGACCTCAAATTTTAAATGCGCTTTTCTCGAAACGGTATACATGACATCTGAAGTTTTTCTGAGCTGATTCTCTTGAAATTTAACACAGAGATTCTCATCGCAAAAAAATTTGAAAAATAAAAATTATTACTTCTGCAAAAAATTGTAGTAATAAAGCAAAAAAGAAAAACAGTTTTCTTTAATTTGGAACAGATTTCTATATATAAAAAGTCTTTCTCTTTGGGAAATGTTCATCAATTATGTTGTAAATAGAAAGCCAAAAAAATTTAAAGATTTGTATTTATAAATACAATTTTTTAAGTCCTTGTAGAAACATTCTGATATTGAAGAAGAATTTTTTAAAAATACTTTTAGTATATCTACGAAGCGGATTGATTATATTATCGTAAAATGCATGTGTGGACTTATATAGAAAAACAAGTGAAATAAAAATAAATACTGTAAGAGAACACATAAAAAGTATTTATGCATTTGAAGGTCATTACACTCGAACTTAAATCGCGAACAACAATATTTGTAAAATATGAAAAAAAATGTTTATTTTATACTTGAAAAAAATTATGTTACTTTAGTTAATAAATGGACATAACTATAGGAAAACTTATATTTTGGTCAAAACAGGCATGACATATGTAAAATATTTGTGATATCTTGCAAATAAAAATTACAAACAAAATAAAAAGACAATGACAGAGTATCAGAATGAACAATTTTGATCACTTAAAAAGTGCTGAGTTATTAAAAAAATCTTTACAAATAGTGGGAATTCTAACTTCAAAGATCTGAATAAATATTTTTCCTGTTTTTTTTTTGTGTCACAAAAACCCTACCATATATAAATAGGAACCTTTTAAAAAGGAACCGAAATTTTATTATTTAAATGAGTCGTTTAAAAGAAATCTTAAAAATATTTCATTCTTTAAGTTGGTACTACTTTCCTTAGTTACCAAACAAAATTTTAACAAGGTCTCCGTTTGTCAATATAAGTCGACCAGAAAAGTGTTTTGTGATTTCAACGAAATATTGTACGATAATAATGTCTCAACGGAAGACGCTTACTTGCGGATGATTTTAAAAAGTGATGATTATGACGTGAGAGATAAAGAATGTTTAAGTTAACCGAAAAATTACAAGAATTGCTGAACGAAAACGATACACAAAATCAACAACAGATTGCTGAAAGGTCTCCAAACGATATGTGACCGTCTGTATACCATGGAAAAGTTTCAGAAGTCAGGAAAATAGGGGTACCTTGTCAGCTGAACGACAAATGTTTTCTCCAGAGAAAACTCTCCGCTGTTTTGGCTTCAAACGAGTACAATAAATATAGAAGTCCAAAAAAATAAAAATAAAATCACTTGGGGTATATAAAAAAATTACATTTCAACTAAAAAAATTTAAAGACAACGACTTGGGAAATACTTTGCAACTGAATTATATCCTCATTGTTTTTGTATAAAAATTTTACAGATAATTACTGAGAAGTTATTCAACAATATGTAAAATATTTCAATTAAGAACAATTAACTCAGAAAGAATATATTATTTTTGTTAAATTCACAAAAATGTTTCGTATGAAATTTAGCTACGAATTTATAAATTTTATGGAAACATTACACAAGTCATCAAAGTTTTTTGTATAATTTTTAACCGATAAAAATGCTATTACTATTTAAATATATCAAAAAAGGAAAAGGTCGATACCGTTTTCATAATAAACAGTATATATCGTATGTATCGCTTTTGTTGCCAAACAAACACAGGTAAAACTAACAAGGAAGAATTGATATCAAATTTCATATTAAATAAATAAAGAATAAAACAAAATTATTTTAGCAAATTAATTTTGTGTGTTATCTTTGAAAACATTAAAAATAACAGTGTTTTAAATGACGGAAATACAACTTGTCTGACTGGTTTTCGCTAGTAGCATCTTTAATATTCATTGGCAATGCATTATTTGTTAATGATAAAGTTTTGTTCTTTTTTTTTTTTTGTAAATATTATGATAAATTAAGCAAAAAACAATTTATGTATTTTTAACTATTTTCTATTTCGAATATAAATTTGTTTTGTAATTATTTTGTACTTGATTTAACATTATTGATGGTTATTAATAATTAATTACAGTAGCCATGTTAATTTTATAAGAAAAAAAAACAAATTTGAAATTATTTCAATGAACACCATTTTGTTATATTGAATAAAATGTTTTTATCTTGCAAATAAGCATAAATTATTTTGCAATCTGATAATTGATGAGTTTAACAAAGTTTTTTTGAAACATGATTTCCCATATTACGTACATATATATTTTTTTTGTTAATAAAATTTAATATGTATTTTTTATAAAAATTCAAAGTTAAGTTAAAATTATGAAAAGATTAAATGAAGGCAAATAGATTAAATTCGTTGTCAGTAAATTTTATATAGATTAAGGGTTAAAAGAAAATTTCTTTTTTACTTTTACTCAAGAATATTTTGTCTAGATTTCAAATCGATCAACGCAAAATTAATCAAGTTATTACTATGTATATAAGGATTTATTGCTCCAAAATGATCAACTCCAATGTAAAATAATTAAAGGACAATTCACACGGAAGCCTTTTTATCTGTCGCTTCGTTTATCAACTATAAATTTCTCGAGGTAGGATGCTTTGTTTTTAATGCTGTTGTCTTAGAGTTTTGAAAGGGAATCCCTTCTTTAGAACTAAGCATTTGACTTAGGAATGAATGAAAAGACAGCAGTTTGCTTCAAGAAATATACAGTTTGAAAAAGCAATAACGAAAGAAAAACGCTTCTGTATGAATGTCCCTTAAAACGTTTATCTGTAATTTGTCATTTTTGAAGCCGTTATATACTGTAACTTAAAAGCTTAAACACTGATTCTTCGTTCGTGACATTTGCGCGGGAAAGAAAAAATTGTGAAAAAGCAGCTTTATATGAAGAAGAAAATATGTCAAAAGTTGTTAAAAACGAAATGGCCTTCGATATATATGTATATATAACAAATGTTAGGTTATATATATTTCGCTGCATTATTGGTATTAACAAAATGATGCCCCCTCCCCCCTCAGCAACTATTAGGCGTTTGCAGATATGAAAAAATTTGTCCAAGAAAATAGATTTGGCTTAAATAAGGCAGCCATCGATGAAACTGAGGGGACTTTAAAGGTTAAAAATAAATCGATGAAAAATGGAAAATTGAAAGCAACATTTTTTACTGTTTTACAATCGAAAAGGTAAAAATACCAAAATTGGTTAGCAAAATTTCGTTCCGGCAATTTTGATGTTGAAGATGCACACCAAGTTCTGGAAGGCCCCTTGAAGTCGATGGAAACAAAATAAAGACATTGATAGATACAAACTACCGAGCTTGCTGAGAAGTTAAATTTGTCAAATTCGATCGTTCATAATCACATGACACGTTTTGGTTCGCACTTTTGGACTATTGCTTGTTGCGATCTGAAGATATTGGACTAAAATGAAGGATATTTAATTTAATAAAATGTTTATACACTTTTAAAAAATCATGTTTCATTTTCCTAAACAAAAAACAAAAAAACGAAACGACTTTCCGGACAACCCCAATAAATAATATTTACTATAAAAATAAAATCATCCTCAAATAGACCCAGGAAATACTATACAAAACGACAAAAACTAACCCAATGAACAATATTATAATAAAAAATGCATATATGTAACCATAATATTTATAAATGTTATTTGTTTGTTGCATTTTCAAGGTGATTTAAGAATTTGTTTAAAATCACCTGGCACAATACAGTCCTAGATTTGATAAAGTTTTGCATATTTGCATTTTTAATACAATCCCATTATATTTTGTCAACTTTTGATGTGAAATACATTTCCGACATTTTGTTCGCGCATTTGCATATATATGTATTAATTAAATGTACCCAGTTATATATACATATACATATGTATATATCAAATGTTAGGTTATATTTTTCTATAAATAAGTCGTCTCCTCGACCTACAAGACTCTAACGTTTCGCTTTATTAAGCCTTGTACAGACCAATGCGTTTTTCATTCGCACGCCGGACAAGATTGTAAAACGGGTGATGTATTTGCTCTAGCTATAGCTAGAACAAAATTGTTTTGCTTTTGTTTTTTGTCAGTAAAAGGACACTTTATGGCCTTCAAAATTTTTCTTTTACTTTAAATTTTTGTTGTGCTTATTCTAAAAGGGATAAGAAATGATTTTATTACTTTTAGAGAAGCATTTTGTGGCCTTCAAAACTTTTGGTGTACCTCTAAAAGTAATAAAATCATTATTTCCTATCCCTTTTAATATAAATACAACAAAAATTTCCATTAGAACTAATGACCAATGATATCTAAAATATGTGTTTTTAACAAATAGCGAACACACATAATAAACTCCAGGATTGTAATAGGTATGTCTTTTTTTTTGTAAATTTTATGATGAAAGCGATAGACAGCTGGATTTGTCTTTAAGAATCTTAGTTCATGATTTTTTCTAGATCTGATTTCTGTTGATCATCAAGCTAGACATTTTTTCGTCTTCATTCCCCTTTTTTTTTGACATGAATATTTGAGGATGTTGTGAACAGTATTTATAGATTAAAAGTTGTAGTAAAAAAATTGTTTGTGCTATGAGGTAGAAGTCGAGGGACTACATACACATATATATATATATATATATATGTATAGTGAAAAACCAAAAACGAACTCAAGTAATAAGCTTCTCTATTGCTGTCAAGATGGATATGCTTAGCTTCTTTCATATCAGCTCTATACCATATGTCAGAATTGAGATGATATATACAGAAATATTCTTGATTGGATGAATAAGTCTGATCACAGGTAAAGTTCTATCATTAATATATGTTCTAAAAGTCTTTGCGGTCGTCCGTAATGCAACGTAATAAGAAGTATTGAAAGTCTTATCATTATCAAAATGTTTTGAGTTAGAATTTAAGAATTTTTAAAAATTTTTCTTTTCAGTTTTAGGAATAGCTGTCTCCATATGAAAAAATGAAAATAAATTAAATCCAGCAAAAATAATTTTTGTACCAAATAAAGATTTAAAAAATCAATTAAAACCTAATTTAGGCCTTAAATTGATTCAAGTTTTCTTAAGGAAAATATTAAGAAATCTAATTACAAAAGGTACAAAAAAAATGCATAATTCTAATAAGAAAGCTAAGTGATATCAATTGAAATATTTAAATTTTCCTTGGGAAAAATTACTAACTAATTCCCTAATTGTAAAATTTTGCATAAAGTTAATAAAAACAAAAACTGTATCTAAAATTTTTGGGTATAATAAACCAGCCAAAAAAAAGTATTTATAAATTCCAATCAGCAAACAAAGTTTTTTTTATACAAAATTGTTTGCAAATTGATAAAATTAAAAAAGTTGAAAAAATTAAAAAAAATCACAGGAGACGATAAAGCACACACCAATCGTAAAATAAATTTTCCCAGCATCGCTAAAATGGGAAAGAAAACTATAGGCATACACATAAAACTCTTATAAATCTATTTTAATATTAAAAATATATTATTGTCTCTTTCTTTCCTTCTTATTTTCACCTCGCCCTAACAATAATTTTAGTAGATTTGCATTTACAAAAACAAAACACGTGTGTTTAGATTGGTACATTTACGACTTATTTTAATATATATATATATATATATATAATATAAGAGAAAGATGTATGAGTTTTATCTAATTGTCATCTTCATATTTGGGTGATGCCTTTTTAACTTGAATGGAATGACTTTAATTCCCCGCGCAGTTGCATAAATTTCTTAAAATTGATAAATAATTAAAAGATAAATTTATTATAAAAATAAATTTTTAATAAAAAATATCTAAACTTACTGGATAGTACATTGCTTGGGGTGGAAGGAAAAACCCTGAGCCCCACAGTTTGACGATTTTTATTTAACACTGAGTTCATAAAATTTTAGAAATGACCTTTGAAAGGTCTTTGAAAATTATCTCTCTTACTTTTGTTTGCTTTTTTTCGTAATTATATGTAATTTATTTTTTTAATTCACTTATCACAAATTCACTTTAAAACTTAATTTTATTTGGTTTTTTCTGTTTGAATTTTTAATTATTTAAAAATAATTTCTATTCCTATTCCTTTTGGCACTTAAATAAAATTTCAAATTAGAAACTCACTTAAAATTGAAAAAGAACAGAAAAAAAAAACAATTTTATTTTATTAAAGCCTTGCAAGACGACACAAAGGGGAGATTGGAATTTCATCTGAATCCAGAATCCTGGCAGTAAATTTATTCATATCCGGACATATGCGCATACATATATATTTTGTTTTTCTATATAAACTAAAACTTTTGGTGCGCACGTGCACAATGTGTGCAAAATTCTAGAGGTTATGGTAAAATTAAGAAAACAAATAAATATATGTACATACAATAAAATAAAATTAATCAAGAATAAATCCTTAATTAAATAACATTTTAGTGTACTAAACAAAATTTTTCATATAGCTTGCAAAGCTTCAAAAATTCTTTAGAGAAAAAAAAATACAAATTTTAATTTTCTTTTTTATTGTCACAACGTTGAAATGAGTAAGAAAGAGACAAAAAATTATTTGATTTTAAAACAAAACTTTCATATCAACACAATAATTTCTTTTTTACCAGTTATATATATATATATATATATTACACAAAACTAAATTAATAAAACATTTAAATTAAACTGAGTATTAAATTTAAAATAAAATTTGTAAACTTTTAATATGCACAGTAAATATATGTTGCAACGTTCTCATCAACATGCTCATCTCATCTGTTTTTCATATATGCCTGGCTTTTAAATATTAGAGAAAAATTCTTAGAGAGAGAACATGAATAAACTCTAGCCAGAATATCAGCTTAAATAGCATATGAAGAAAAGAGAAAGATATATATATGTATGTTTATATATATGAATTTTTTATAAGAGTTGTATAGGAGCCAATATATAAAAAATGCATGTAATTTTTGAACCGGGGTTATAAAATTATTGTAAATATATAGAAGTTAAGTTTTGTTTGTATTATGAATGATCCAACAAAAAGTTTTAGTATATATATAGGATTCATCGGCATATGGTATATTCTACATAAGACTGAGCGAGATAGCCAAATTTAGATTTTTTAGAAGGGCTTTTTATTTTGTAACTGTGAATGTCAAATTAAATTCAGAGGCTCTCAAACCTTAAGTGAAAAAATTCGAAAATTCAAAACTACATTTTCGAAATCATGTTGAAAGCTGTTGCTGAAATTTACAATTCGCCACATAGATTATCCGAACTCCGAATTTTATTTTCTGAATGAATAATTTATTTTATGTGTGACACAAATGACACGCTCTCATGACACCCCTTACAATTTTAAGGGCTGTCATGACAACCCGCATTTGCCCACAAAATTTCTGCAACAAAAATGGTCGTTTGGAGTCATTTGGGGTCGTTTCGAGTCATTTAGGGTCGTTTAGAGTCGTTTTGGGTCATTTTGGGTCATTTGGAGTCGTTTGGGGTCGTTAAAACCCACGAAATCTGCAGGGGTCGTTTGGGGTCATGTTGATGTACGATATATCAACGCGTTGATGTGCGATTATACCATGCCAAGCAAAATTATTGCACCTTGGAATAAGTATTTATAATAAGTTTTTTACGTTCACGTTTTTTAAGGTTATTTATGTTTTGAGGTTATGTGGTTAAAGCACGTGTTTTAGTAATAAGTTTTCAGTTTTTGCAATTAATTTTTTTGTGAATATTTATTAAAATGTGTGTGAAATTTTCAAATGGCGATAAGTACACCGTCTTAGCTAGCTAAGAAATTAAACTTTTTTTAGTCTCATGAAAATGACTACTTCTTTGCTTATAGTTTTATTACTTTTGTGAAAATTTTTGACTTTGTGCGTTATTTTTAAGTGCATCAGTTTGATTTATCTATTTTTAAACTTCAATAAAACAAATCAAGACTTCAAATTAAAGTTTTTTAAACTAAGAAGATAAAAATCTGTTTTATCTTATTTTTCAGTTTTCAGTTTTTATTTTTTTGTTTTTACACGTTGCTTGTTATAATTAAATTTAAGTCATATAAAGAAATATTTTTGCATTGTTTTCCCTTATAATTATAATTGTTTTCATTAAGTATAAAATATAAAAGCATAAGTGTCGACGAATGTTGTTTATATTAAATCTAAATTCATAATACATTGTAACAAAAAATCATATTACACATAAGAATGTTTGTTCTATGCCACGATATTACGCGCGGTCAGCATTTATTTGTTTATTTTAACGCTTATCAGCCAGCCACCTGCATGGTTATTTAATCGCCAACGAATTTATCGTTGTTATGTTTATTTATGTGATTTGATTTTTATTGTTGTGACTTCCTGAAAATAAAAACTTATATAAAGGGGAGACAGAGTCATTCTGCAAAAATCCAAGAGAGCTAAAACATTAATTAATTTTGGTATTGTGGCTTATGCACCAGAATTACCATCTTCAATAGATCAAGGTATAGTACCTTGATCCTAATCATATTAATCATATTAATCATATTAATTATTAATTGATATCATTTAAATAATTTCATATTGGGGAGCAAACATTTAATACATTTTAGCATTAATTTTTTATTGGAAGTGTATGATTTGTACTTTTTATTAGTGTTATTGTAATAAAGTTAATATTTTAAACTAAAGGTGCATTTCAATAAAGGTGATATAAATTAAGGTAGGAAAACCTTAACAATAATTATAATTTATGATTGCGGCAAAAAGTATTAATATCAAACATTAGCTCTTTGGCATATAAAATATAGCGTTTTCCACGCTATGCCTACAGTTTGTTTTCCTTTCAATTTTTTCTTTTAATATCACACAAATTAAGTTTGAAATTTTTCTGATTCTGGCGCGTAATTCTCTTATACTATAATTTTCAAGTCTTCAAATTACTGCCTCGTCCCATATATGAAAATGACGAATTGTGAGTAAGATTTAAACATATTTCATTTTTTATTCTTTATTTTCATTCAAAATGAGAAAATTGGACTCCTTATGTACCGCAATGTCCTAAAATTCAGAAAACGAGCTACACATACATAATTACATAATATAAGACTGTGATTTTGCAAACTTTGATTCTTTACAAACAACCTTTTCTGGAAATTCCACAAACTCTGGGTCTATAAATATCAACAACAAACCTTACAATTGGGAATATATTTCTAAATGAATCTGCGAAAGGTAATAAAAGCAAAGTATTTCACACATCTTTCAACATTGAAATTTAATTTCTAATTTTTGTTTTCCACGTAACTCAAAAATGAAGATCATGGAAACCTTTAATTATTTGGAGAAACTTAATTTTTAATTAAAATTATATAAGAGAAGTTATAAATAAATGAATATTCATTCAGGTAGCATTTTGAAAAAGTCTCCTTAGAATTAAATAAGGATCTAAGTAAACTTGGACTTATTTTAAGAAAGGGCTATACCACCTTTTGAAGCGTCATCTAAAAATTAAAACGTAAAGTAATATGAATTTATTCTTTATTTACCGAAATAGTTATAATAATTTTGAAAAATTTCAAAAATTAATCAATTAAGTTAATTAAGCCATACATACTGCTGGAAATTTCAATTAAAAAAATTAAAGCTTAATAAACAAAGTAAAGAGAGTAAAGACAGTTAAGTCTAGTTTTTGACTAGAAATACATTCAATAAAGTGTTTTTGTAAGACTCTTTCTAGCAGTTCTTATTCCTGGAACAAATTTCTATCCAGCTTCCGAAATATTTTTTGATTAGAGTATTTCGAAGAAAAATATTTCGTACCAACAACATAAGAAATGATTTAAAAAATATTTTTTAGGGAGAAACCTCGACAGGTAAATAAAATACAATTGGCAGTTATTGCACCCCCAACAAAATGATTGGAGAAACTGATTCTTAAGTGAAACACTCCAAAAATGTTATAGTTCGTTTTTCGTAAAAAAAACTTGAAAACTAAAAATTATTTGCTAAGTATTTGAATTTAAATTTCAACGTTTTTTAAAATTCTTGGTACACTTAAAGAAATCTGAAACTTATTTACATTTATATATATATATGTATATATATATATATGTATATATATGTATATATTTATAATTGCATGTACGAATATGTGTATAAATATTTTATATAATATTCAATAATATTTCGCAAGCACCTTAACAAAAAACATATTTTCAATCATTAAAAATGAATTTAATAATTAAATTGTTTCCATCTTATTTAAAAATTGAAATTATTTTTAAGCCTATGCAAAAAAAATATGTATGTATTAGCTTCATCCCAAGTAAAAAAAGTCAAACACAAATAAGTTTTTTACAAAAGAATGCATGAAGCCATGCAACAAGTGTATTGGATTCAAGGTGAAATTTTCACATACAATCAAAAACACCAAATGGGAGTTTGCTTATTTTTCTCTGCGCGTGGTAATAAAACTTAAAGTTCAAAAAAATATTTTATATTACATTATATTAAAATTAAATAAGGATTTTTAAAAATTTATTATATTAGTATAAATAGGACATACCCAGATTTCATTTTGAATTTGTTTCCATTCTTCATTTAATTCCTTTTGAAGTAAATATATTCGTAATTCAGTTATATCAAATAATGTGTCAATAACCATTTTCTTAATTAAAATAGAAAAAAGGACAAGAATAAACTGAATACAACACAAAAACTACAGAATTATTATTTTAAAAAACAATAAAATAAAATAGACAACACGCGTTAAAACCACGTTGAGAGAGTACCAAAAGTTATCTGAACAACATAAGCAAATTTCTTATTGGTAAGACGCCGCAAAACTAGCAGCTTTTAAAAGAATTTCCGCGGTTTTCGAAATTTGCCTTTGCATTTCACCTCTCTGATCTACACAGTATTAGTAGAGAATGAGAATGGAGAAGCCATTGGTAGTGGTTGTCAGTTCTCATTTTTAAAAACAGAGCGGTGTAAGCTATCGAAACTTTCGAAAATTTCATTCCCCTTCGTGAAGCAGTAAGTCCATAGCCTTTTTCTTGCTTGTATAAAAGTATAGTGAGCTTTAAGTGCGCCTGGTGCTTAAGAAAAAAACTCATCGAGTTACTACAGTTAGTGATCGTGTAATACACTTGTTTTGATAGCAACACATATACAATAAAGCTACACTATTAAGCTATGTAAAGTTGAATTCGTAAATATGTATTAGCTCCGTTTACCTTTTTGCCCCATAATTTCGAACACACAGAGGAAATTTTCGCTTGTGTGAATAGGTCCCATATGAAATCTTCATCTTAAAAAATTTTAATTTTCTATATAAAATTATTATTAGTTAAATTTCATTTCAATTAAAATTAATTTTGTTTTACATTTTCTTAAGAGCAAACATTTTTAATTTAATTTATATTAAATATATGTTATTGATAATATTAATAATAAATTAAATAGATTTCTTTAGTGTGAATCCATTTTAAAGCTTACTTTAAAGTTCAAACTTTAAGATATACTTTGAGCATACATATGATTTAAAAAATATCCTGCAATTGAAATTTCATCTAGTTTTAGTGAGAACTCATTCACAATTTTCTGTTTATTTAAAATTTAAAAGGAATTATATATTTAGTTTCCGACATTACATCAGCCATAAATTTTGGGGAATTCTTACATACAAAATTCACAATAATTTATAGCAATTTGTAGCTTTAACAAATTAACCAGTTTTTTTAGTAAGAATGTGATTATAGTCTTAAAATTCTGCTATTCGTGCTAAGTTTTCGCCATTGCATAAAAATCAAGATTTTAATTACATGCTGCCAGCTAGCCAAGTAATTTCATTCAACTCAACTCAAATTTCATTTCATTAAACTTTTTAATTTTTGAAATAACTTAAAAATTATGATTCAAAACCAGAAGTTAGTAATGCCATTTGAATTGGTATTTTGATTCGAGAAAATCGAAATCTAATCAATTAAAGGATTTTGATTTTTATATATTCAAAATTTTCGGATTAAAAGAAATTAGGGAAGCTGTTAAATGATTGCAGCATCTCATAATGCAGTTTAGGGCTTATAACATAAAATTTCAATGGTCTGCTTTTCGCTTTGTTGAATGAATCAATTTACGCAGAATTGGATAGCTTCAAGGACTTAAGGAATTATTAGAGAAATTCAATTTATTGATATATATATATAGGAAATGTTTTCTAATAATATATATTTTTGTAAAAGCTGGACGAAGTTGTTGTTTATGCTAAAAAGCCTTGTGATGCAACATGCGGATTTTCATTTTGAGTTCATATAAAAAATAAACTAAATATTTTCAAATGGTTAATATCAGGCGGACTTATTTAAAACATTTACTGAACTCAGTACGCTAGGATATAAATTAGTATAGTTTGGTTTTGAATAAGAAATATTGTATTTTATCTTAAGAATACAAGAAAAGCTTTAGTTTCAATGCTTTTTACTTCTTCCTTTGAGATAATAACTAAAATTTAATGTATAACACATTTAATAATTAAAGTTCTCTTTTTGTAAAATTGGGTAATATTAATGTCAATTATTATTAGGTTACTCAACAAAGAATATGATGCTTAATGAATGACCTTGTAATCCAGAATTACTAGTCCATGTAATCGTTGCATAAAACTGCTATTGGTTCTATACCAAAGACTAACTTTTCAAGGTTATTTTGTTAAATCGTTTGGGCGTTGGAGAGTAAAACATTACACTAGTCATGAAAACTTAAACAAAAACTTAAGTATATTGAAATGATAAATTGGGATGAAGTGTCTCAAGTTATACTGAGCATGATAGATCCAACGTTCAAGATATATTCGTATCCGATGAACCCGTTCATCGGAAGAATTATCATACATAATGGGAAGAGATTTTCGTCAAATTTGCTAGTTTTAAAGGAGGGTGAAAGGAAACGAATTTACGACGCTTACTTGAAAAATTGTGAAATTTGCTAAAAGTTTACACTGCTACAATTGAAAACTAATAAACGTGCTTCAGTGTCTTTTTATTAGTGACTACTGTTTAAAGTTTTCATCCGCATACCATTATTATGTCATTAAATGAGAAAGAAATCAATTGAAAATTGAATTAAAAAAGAACAAAGTTCCCCGAACGCGAAGAAAAATAATTGAGTATTGATCTCCTTTTGCTTTATGATATTACAACACATTTGAGTATTGAGCTACAGACAAGAAATGAGCTTAATTTCAAATCATCTAATGGCTGCAGTAGTGAAAAGTTTCATAATGAAGTTGAACTTTATTTTTATAAAACAAATTCTGTTTTCGCGACAAAATTTTATGGTATATCTCGCGAGCGCATTGGAAATATGCAATTTTAAAATAAATCTTAAAATCTTAAAAATAACTGAATTCTTTTTATACGCTGGAAAGTTTTTTACATACTGCTGGAAATTTCAATTAAAAAATTAAAGCTCAATCAAAAATATTATAAAAACCAAGTTTTAAGTCAAAGTAAAGACAGTCAAGTCTAGTTTTTGACTAGAAATACATTCAATAAAGTGTTTTTGTAAGACTCTTTCTAGCAGTTCTTATTCCTGGAACAAATTTCTATCCAGCTTCCGAAATATTTTTTGATTAGAGTATTTCGAAGAAAAATATTTCGTACCAACAACATAAGAAATGATTTAAAAAATATTTTTTAGGGAGAAACCTCGACAGGTAAATAAAATACAATTGGCAGTTATTGCACCCCCAACAAAATGATTGGAGAAACTGATTCTTAAGTGAAACACTCCAAAAATGTTATAGTTCGTTTTTCGTAAAAAAAACTTGAAAACTAAAAATTATTTGCTAAGTATTTGAATTTAAATTTCAACGTTTTTTAAAATTCTTGGTACACTTAAAGAAATCTGAAACTTATTTACATTTATATATATATATGTATATATATATATATGTATATATATGTATATATTTATAATTGCATGTACGAATATGTGTATAAATATTTTATATAATATTCAATAATATTTCGCAAGCACCTTAACAAAAAACATATTTTCAATCATTAAAAATGAATTTAATAATTAAATTGTTTCCATCTTATTTAAAAATTGAAATTATTTTTAAGCCTATGCAAAAAAAATATGTATGTATTAGCTTCATCCCAAGTAAAAAAAGTCAAACACAAATAAGTTTTTTACAAAAGAATGCATGAAGCCATGCAACAAGTGTATTGGATTCAAGGTGAAATTTTCACATACAATCAAAAACACCAAATGGGAGTTTGCTTATTTTTCTCTGCGCGTGGTAATAAAACTTAAAGTTCAAAAAAATATTTTATATTACATTATATTAAAATTAAATAAGGATTTTTAAAAATTTATTATATTAGTATAAATAGGACATACCCAGATTTCATTTTGAATTTGTTTCCATTCTTCATTTAATTCCTTTTGAAGTAAATATATTCGTAATTCAGTTATATCAAATAATGTGTCAATAACCATTTTCTTAATTAAAATAGAAAAAAGGACAAGAATAAACTGAATACAACACAAAAACTACAGAATTATTATTTTAAAAAACAATAAAATAAAATAGACAACACGCGTTAAAACCACGTTGAGAGAGTACCAAAAGTTATCTGAACAACATAAGCAAATTTCTTATTGGTAAGACGCCGCAAAACTAGCAGCTTTTAAAAGAATTTCCGCGGTTTTCGAAATTTGCCTTTGCATTTCACCTCTCTGATCTACACAGTATTAGTAGAGAATGAGAATGGAGAAGCCATTGGTAGTGGTTGTCAGTTCTCATTTTTAAAAACAGAGCGGTGTAAGCTATCGAAACTTTCGAAAATTTCATTCCCCTTCGTGAAGCAGTAAGTCCATAGCCTTTTTCTTGCTTGTATAAAAGTATAGTGAGCTTTAAGTGCGCCTGGTGCTTAAGAAAAAAACTCATCGAGTTACTACAGTTAGTGATCGTGTAATACACTTGTTTTGATAGCAACACATATACAATAAAGCTACACTATTAAGCTATGTAAAGTTGAATTCGTAAATATGTATTAGCTCCGTTTACCTTTTTGCCCCATAATTTCGAACACACAGAGGAAATTTTCGCTTGTGTGAATAGGTCCCATATGAAATCTTCATCTTAAAAAATTTTAATTTTCTATATAAAATTATTATTAGTTAAATTTCATTTCAATTAAAATTAATTTTGTTTTACATTTTCTTAAGAGCAAACATTTTTAATTTAATTTATATTAAATATATGTTATTGATAATATTAATAATAAATTAAATAGATTTCTTTAGTGTGAATCCATTTTAAAGCTTACTTTAAAGTTCAAACTTTAAGATATACTTTGAGCATACATATGATTTAAAAAATATCCTGCAATTGAAATTTCATCTAGTTTTAGTGAGAACTCATTCACAATTTTCTGTTTATTTAAAATTTAAAAGGAATTATATATTTAGTTTCCGACATTACATCAGCCATAAATTTTGGGGAATTCTTACATACAAAATTCACAATAATTTATAGCAATTTGTAGCTTTAACAAATTAACCAGTTTTTTTAGTAAGAATGTGATTATAGTCTTAAAATTCTGCTATTCGTGCTAAGTTTTCGCCATTGCATAAAAATCAAGATTTTAATTACATGCTGCCAGCTAGCCAAGTAATTTCATTCAACTCAACTCAAATTTCATTTCATTAAACTTTTTAATTTTTGAAATAACTTAAAAATTATGATTCAAAACCAGAAGTTAGTAATGCCATTTGAATTGGTATTTTGATTCGAGAAAATCGAAATCTAATCAATTAAAGGATTTTGATTTTTATATATTCAAAATTTTCGGATTAAAAGAAATTAGGGAAGCTGTTAAATGATTGCAGCATCTCATAATGCAGTTTAGGGCTTATAACATAAAATTTCAATGGTCTGCTTTTCGCTTTGTTGAATGAATCAATTTACGCAGAATTGGATAGCTTCAAGGACTTAAGGAATTATTAGAGAAATTCAATTTATTGATATATATATATAGGAAATGTTTTCTAATAATATATATTTTTGTAAAAGCTGGACGAAGTTGTTGTTTATGCTAAAAAGCCTTGTGATGCAACATGCGGATTTTCATTTTGAGTTCATATAAAAAATAAACTAAATATTTTCAAATGGTTAATATCAGGCGGACTTATTTAAAACATTTACTGAACTCAGTACGCTAGGATATAAATTAGTATAGTTTGGTTTTGAATAAGAAATATTGTATTTTATCTTAAGAATACAAGAAAAGCTTTAGTTTCAATGCTTTTTACTTCTTCCTTTGAGATAATAACTAAAATTTAATGTATAACACATTTAATAATTAAAGTTCTCTTTTTGTAAAATTGGGTAATATTAATGTCAATTATTATTAGGTTACTCAACAAAGAATATGATGCTTAATGAATGACCTTGTAATCCAGAATTACTAGTCCATGTAATCGTTGCATAAAACTGCTATTGGTTCTATACCAAAGACTAACTTTTCAAGGTTATTTTGTTAAATCGTTTGGGCGTTGGAGAGTAAAACATTACACTAGTCATGAAAACTTAAACAAAAACTTAAGTATATTGAAATGATAAATTGGGATGAAGTGTCTCAAGTTATACTGAGCATGATAGATCCAACGTTCAAGATATATTCGTATCCGATGAACCCGTTCATCGGAAGAATTATCATACATAATGGGAAGAGATTTTCGTCAAATTTGCTAGTTTTAAAGGAGGGTGAAAGGAAACGAATTTACGACGCTTACTTGAAAAATTGTGAAATTTGCTAAAAGTTTACACTGCTACAATTGAAAACTAATAAACGTGCTTCAGTGTCTTTTTATTAGTGACTACTGTTTAAAGTTTTCATCCGCATACCATTATTATGTCATTAAATGAGAAAGAAATCAATTGAAAATTGAATTAAAAAAGAACAAAGTTCCCCGAACGCGAAGAAAAATAATTGAGTATTGATCTCCTTTTGCTTTATGATATTACAACACATTTGAGTATTGAGCTACAGACAAGAAATGAGCTTAATTTCAAATCATCTAATGGCTGCAGTAGTGAAAAGTTTCATAATGAAGTTGAACTTTATTTTTATAAAACAAATTCTGTTTTCGCGACAAAATTTTATGGTATATCTCGCGAGCGCATTGGAAATATGCAATTTTAAAATAAATCTTAAAATCTTAAAAATAACTGAATTCTTTTTATACGCTGGAAAGTTTTTTACATACTGCTGGAAATTTCAATTAAAAAATTAAAGCTCAATCAAAAATATTATAAAAACCAAGTTTTAAGTCAAAGTAAAGACAGTCAAGTCTAGTTTTTGACTAGAAATACATTCAATAAAGTGTTTTTGTAAGACTCTTTCTAGCAGTTCTTATTCCTGGAACAAATTTCTATCCAGCTTCCGAAATATTTTTTGATTAGAGTATTTCGAAGAGAAATATTTCGTACCAACAACATAAGAAATGATGTAAAAAATATTTTTTAGGGAGAAACCTCGACAGGTAAATAAAATACAATTGGCAGTTATTGCACCCCCAACAAAATGATTGGAGAAACTGATTCTTAAGTGAAACACTCCAAAAATTTTATAGTTCGTTTTTCGTAAAAAAAACTTGAAAACTAAAAATTATTTGCTAAGTATTTGAATTTAAATTTCAACGTTTTTTAAAATTCTTGGTACACTTAAAGAAATCTGAAACTTATTTACATTTATATATATATATGTATATATATATATATATATATATATATTCATAATTGCATGTACGAATATGTGTGTAAATATTTTATATAATATTCAATTATATTTCGCAAGCACCTTAACAAAAAACATATTTTCAATCATTAAAAATGAATTTAATAATTAAATTGTTTCCATCTTATTTAAAAATTGAAATTATTTTTAAACCTATGCAAAAAAAATATGTATGTATTAGCTTCATCCCAAGTAAAAAAAGTCAAACACAAATAAGTTTTTTACAAAAGAATGCATGAAGCCATGCAACAAGTGTATTGGATTCAAGGTGAAATTTTCACATACAATCAAAAACACCAAATGGGAGTTTGCTTATTTTTCTCTGCGCTTGGTCATGAAACTTAAGGTTCAAACAAATATTTTATATTACATTATATTAAAATTAAATAAGGATTTTTAAAAATTTATTATATTAGTATAAATAGTACATACCCAGATTTCATTTTGAATTTGTTTCCATTCTTCATTTAATTCCTTTTGAAGTAAATATATTCGTAATTCAGTTATATCAAATAATGTGTCAATAACCATTTTCTTAATTAAAATAGAAAAAAGGACAAGAATAAACTGAATACAACACAAAAACTACAAAATTATTATTTTAAAAAACAATAAAATAAAATAGACAACACGCGTTAAAACCACGTTGAGAGAGTACCAAAAGTTATCTGAACAACATAAGCAAATTTCTTATTAGTAAGACGCCGCAAAACTAGCAGCTTTTAAAAGAATTTCCGCGGTTTTCGAAATTTGCCTTTGCATTTCACCTCTCTGATCTACACAGTATTAGTAGAGAATGAGAATGGAGAAGCCATTGGTAGTGGTTGTCAGTTCTCATTTTTAAAAACAGAGCGGTGTAAGCTATCGAAACTTTCGAAAATTTCATTCCCCTTCGTGAAGCAGTAAGTCTATAGCCTTTTTCTTGCTTGTATAAAAGTATAGTGAGCTTTAAAGTGCGCCTGGTGCTTAAGAAAAAAAACTCATAGAGTTACTACAGTTAGGGATCGTATTCAAAATACACTTGTTTTGATAGCAACACATATACAATGGAGCTACACTATTAAGTATAGCTACGTAAAGTTGAATTCGTAAATATGTATTAGCTCCGTTTACCTTTTTGCCCCATAATTTCGAACACACAGAGGAAATTTTCGCTTGTGTGAAATCTTCATCTTAAAAAATTTTAATTTTCTATATAAAATTATTATTAGTTAAATTTCATTTCAATTAAAATTAATTTTGTTTTACATTTTCTTAAGAGCAAACATTTTTAATTAAATTTATATTAAATATATGTTATTGATAATATTAATAATAAATTAAATAGATTTCTTTAGTGTGAATCCATTTTAAAGCTTACTTTAAAGTTCAAACTTTAAGATATACTTTGAGCATATGATTTAAAAAATATCCTGCAATTGAAATTTCATCTAGTTTTAGTGAGAACTCATTCACAATTTTCTGTTTATTTAAAATTTAAAAGGAATTATATATTTAGTTTCCGACATTACATCAGCCATAAATTTTAGGGAATTCTTACATACAAAATTCACAATAATTTATAGCAATTTGTAGCTTTAACAAATTAACCAGTTTTTTTAGTAAGAATGTGGTTATAGTCTTAAAATTCTGCTATTCGTGCTAAGTTTTCGCCATTGCATAAAAATCAAGATTTTAATTACATGCTGCCAGCTAGCCTAGCAATTTCATTCAACTCAACTCAAATTTCATTTCATTAAACTTTTTAATTTTTGAAATAACTTAAAAACTATGATTCAAAACCAGAAGTTAGTAATGCCACTTGAAATTGGTATTTTGATTCGAGAAAATCGAAATCTAATCAATTAAAGGATTTTGATTTTTATATATTCAAAATTTTCGGATTAAAAGAAATTAGGGAAGCTGTTAAATGATTGCAGCATCTCATAATGCAGTTTAGGGCTTATAACATAAAATTTCAATGGTCTGCTTTTCGCTTTGTTGAATGAATCAAGTTATGCAGAATTGGATAGCTTCAAGGACTTAAGAAATTATTAGAGAAATTTAATTTATTGATATATAAATATATATATAGGAAACGTTATTTTCTAATAATATATATTTTTGTAAAAGCTGGACGAAGTTGTTGTTTATGCTAAAAAGCCTTTGGTGCAACATGCGGATTTTCATTTTGGGTTCATATAAAAAATAAACTGGCCAGTAGTTTGTTTTGTATAAAATTAGCATTAGGAATGGATTGAAAACGGCGAAAAACTTGTAACCGAAATATTTTGTATTCTACAAATTGCTTACATTGATTTATTTTTTGTTTTCGTGGCAATTGAATTGCCTGAAATTAAAATTTTAAAAGGTTGGTTTTTTTTTGCCTTGCCGAAAACAGTGTACGATTCAGGCTTATAAAGTTTAGTTTATATATTTTGTTTTCAATGAACTAAAAACTAATTTTTGTTATATTTACCATTTTACAAATCAGTAAATCAATTCAAGCCAGCTTCTACTCAAAACACTATGAGCTCTTTGCTTTTGTGTACATTTTTCGCTACAATCTCGTAATAGCATCAGCTGGCACTCGTAGATGCATCCTATCGATTAATTTACATTTAAAAAGTTCAAAATATATAATATTTCAGGTTTTAACTATTCCTGGACCAGTGGTTACTGTTTGCGGTCATGAGGATAAATTAATGGTTGTTTATCATAGTGCACCAGCTACAGAAGATCAATATACATATGTCGGGGATTTTCTTTCAAATTTTTGGTAAACAACAATTTTTTTTTAAATCATTTTTTAAAACATTTATTAACTATTAATTATCAAAAAATTTGTACAAGAATAATAGGTTTAGTTTAATTAATTCATTTGTTCGAAATTTTTGTTATATTTTACAGATTGAAAACTTGTGACCTGAAAATTAAACGGGCCCATAGATTGTTGATTATGTTAGTGTAATTATATGCTTCTTGATGTACAGCCAAAGTTTATTTCAAACAGAATTAATGAGAAGTTTTATTATTTAAAGGAACCAACATCAATGTATTTGATTTTAGCTGAATCGACCATTTAGCAGTTTAGCTCAGCCGCGTCGATGTTGAATAGTCTCATTTACATGGATACTTCTTAGTTTTGCTGTTGTTCTCGCACATTTTTAAGTATATCTTAATCTTTCAACACAGATCTTGGACTTCCATAGGTATAGGTCTTGCTTTAATCTTGTCTTTGATTTAAATTCTGGGGCCATTTCGCCCTTTTTCTGTATTTTATCTAGATCGAGGCACTATTTTTCATATTAGAAAATTCTCGATGACTTCTAAAGTTTTTGTGGTGTGGTTTGTTTCATTCTAATCAAATTTTATTTTTTTTTCTACAGCAATGTGTCCTCGATGAAAAGGTCAAATTTGTAGAAATAACATTTTACTTGGATAATTCATTTCGACACCCAAAAATTAATGAAGAACTATCCAAGAATTTATTTATAATGCTTAGGAAAAACGCATTTTTCGATTTTTTAGAAAAATATAAAGTTTTTATTTAGTTTTTCTGTATTCTTTGGCTAAACATTCAATAATTTTGGTCAGTCAAGCACTACCATTGCTCCGTGTGACTGTTTTGGACGATTTTCGCGATTTGACCGCGATTTTGAGTCTAATTTGGGCGATTTTATATGGAAATTTAGACTTACGAAATGGATTTAATACGAGTCCAATTTGAAGGAAATCCAATATAAAGCTTTTTTTACGTATTTTATTTTGTAAGTCTCTAATTTTAATATTGAAAGCAATTTTTCAAGATTCATTTTATAAATTTAAATGAGCTTAGCTGAAAATATTTAAAGGAAATATTAAAAAAAATTACAATTACTAACTAAATATTTTCGGTCTAAAAAATAGAAATGAGGCCGTGTTACGAGGTGAAAAGATCAAAGGATATGATACATTATGATACATTATATTCAATAGTAGGAAAAATAACAAAAATACCAGTAGTTTAATCGGTAAGTAGCCCTGTTTTTGAAAAAAGGCAGTAGAAAGAGATAAATAAATAATTTACTGACTTGAATATGATTTATATACAAATAAATACTAAAAGGGTTTTCAAAAGAAACATCAGCTTGCAGTTTATTTTTATTTTTAATTAAATAGTTGCTAAAACTACTGAGAAAAAAAGTGATATTTTGTTGTCTTACAATTTTTATAATTTTCTATGGAATGAAGATAGTTCTTAGCTTGACGAAAATTTTAATAGTTTTTTAACTCAAAAATGTTATTTCTCATTATCTGATCTGATTATCTGATATTAATTCTTCATAATTTATATTGAGAAACAAAAAATAAAACAAAAAAGTTTTAAAAAAACAGACTTTTATCTATGATCAGTTTATAAAATTAATGAAGTAAAATAAGAAAAATCGAGAGATTATAATTTCTAATGCTTTAAATAATTTAATAATTTTTGCTGAATTTTTTGAAGTATGATATAAATTAATTGATATTCATTACACTTAATACAGGAATTTATTCTTTCGTTCCCATTCTTATTGCTGCTACTATTATTTTTTTCCTTTTAGTTTGTTAATTTTATGAAATGATCATAAATAAAAATCTATTTTTTAAAATTTTTATTAAATGCTATTTTTATTTTATCCTTTTTTATCCTCTCTAGCTTATATATATTTACTTTATTGTAAAATACAATAGCTCATCACTAAATATTTTTTAATTTTTAGTTGATTTTAGAAGTAAATTTTTCTACTGTGGAAAATCTCAATAGGTCATTCCAAAGTAAGTGAGAATTCAGTCACAATTTTCCTGTAAACTTGTACCTAACTGAAAATGGGTTAAGTTTTTGGTAAACTCTTTTTAACCAGACTTCATTCTTCTCCAAGAAGCTTATGTAAAACCAATTTCTTATAGGCATGTATTTCAAAAGTCGATCACAAAACTCTACAGTATAAAAAGCAATCGAAATAAAAGTCTATAATGAAAAGAAAATAATCCATATACTTACTTATTTATATTGTATATAAATCTAAAAGTTTCTCAATCAATTCTTTAAGGACCATATTGGCAATATGTGAACAATATTTTTATGTTCCATCAATTCAAATTCTTTTCTGATATTTTAAAATTAATCTATTGTTTTCAATATATTTAAATTGAATTGAAATGAACTAGTAAAATTCAATGTATATCCTTGAAATCCCCTCTTTAGCAATGTTACATTGTGTAAATAATTAAAAGCAAATAAAATCATTCTATCACTAATTTATTTTACTGATAAAAAACATTTCTTTATTTATTGTGTTTTCTTTTATTATCTTTCGGTTTAATTAATCAGGATCCTATCAGGAAATATAAAGATAATATAAATTGTCTCTAAGGTAAAACAGGTTAAATAGATTAAATAATCACTTACCTGACTTTGCCGGAAATCCATGATGGAATCCATTGCTTTTACCTCAAGGAGTGACATTTATTTTTAGAAACTTTTAATTCTGTTTTACTTTTTAAGTTTTGTTATTGTATACAAATTGTTTGTTTAAACTTTAAGTGGATAAAAAAGGAATATCCTCAAGAGCCATTTTCTTTGACTTTATGAATTTATTAAACCCTTAAGAGGTTTAATGTCAAAAGGTTAAAGTTCGTCTGAAAAGAAAATATTTCAAAAATTAATTTGATAATAAAAAAAATAAAGCTTTTTATAAATTAAAAATTTATTTGACTGTAGAAAAAAAAATAGTAGATAAAATTAAAGATGTATTTTTAAAATTATTGTCCTGAATATAAAATTCCAATAATCTTTTAAATATTTTAAAATGTTAATTTTAAATACAAATACCTAGAAATATCTTTTTTCTATTTATTGGACAAATATATTAAAAAAAAGAAAAAATAAAAACTAAAGTAATCCAAACTTTTGTCCTAGAGGCATTCAGAAAGAAATTTCTGTAGAATTAATGCAAAGTATTTTTTCTATGATATTTTCATTACACTACCTAAAACTGAACTTCAATCACTTCTGGCTGTAATTGAAGTGGTAATTAATATGGATTTAATGAAAACTGATCTTCAATTAATTTTTATGTAATATTTTTGTTATTGGACAAAGATAAACAGCTTTAATATACCTTCCTGACATCAAGTTGACATTTTTGCGATTCAAAGAAAATAAGGCCAAGTGATCAAGTGAAAATTGGAGCAGGTAAGTAGGCGTTTCCTCTATCTCATGAGAGAATTTGCAATTTGGAATCGTTGATTTTCTAATTCTATAGGGGAGCTTAAGAAGGGACTCTACTATAATAAATATTGACAAATATGTATTAGTATGATGTTTTGAAAGTTTCAAAAATTTCGAAATATCATTTTGCTTTTTTTTTTCCTTTACTGTAAATGTAATAAGATTACCCTTAGCTCAGTTTAGCACAAAGTTTTATAATAGGCAAAAACAAAGGAAACCAAATCTTTCTGCTTAAAGTTTAACTTTATTTATCTTTAATAGCCCAAAATTTTCTTATGGATATCAAATAAATTATTTAAACTGTCAATAAAACGAAATTTAATTAAGTTTTTTGTATACCAAATTAAATAAAATTATTTAATTTTAACACTAAAATTTATAGCTAACAAATTTGAAAAAAATTTGTACTAATATTCCATATAATGCTACAATAATTAACTGAAACCAACAATTTTTTAAATTAAAGTCTTCTGAAAAACAAATTGCTGGATTTGCATAATTAGTCTATTAAAATTACTTAAACGCAATCTAAAATCTATGGAAAGGGTATATACATTACGTGGCAGGATTTACACAACTCATTACCAATTGTGTAAAGTTATTCTTTCTCTTTAGTGTAAAAATTTGGTATTCGTGATAGTTATTAATCACCGTACACAATAAGTGCACCAAATGACTTTTATTGTGGTGCACAAGTGGAAAAGTGACATATTTTGCTATTTAGTAGCTGTGTTTTTAAAACACTGCAAATATTTTAAAAATAAAATCACTTAATAAACCAAAATTTATTTTTATTTTTTAAAAGACCTAATTGTCCAATTAAATGAAAATTGCAGGAGCTACAAGCAATTAAAGCCAACAAAAAAAAATTAGTTTTTCCATCTCATGTAAAATTACATTTTCGCATTTAATTTTATTAAATAGTGAAGGAAGTTTTTTTAAATATCTTTGCTAATTAAGTTTTCATTATTTTCAGTGGCACTGTTTTTTAAGTTAGTAAAACAAAAATCTAAAAAAATTTCAAAATTTATAAATACCATTAACTTTTATTCAAGATAAATGGATTCTATTATAAATTGGACTTAAACACAAACTTCAACAGAATATTAAGGAAATACTGTTAATAGAATTTTTTTCACTAATTTAATTAACTTTCTTACTCTCTTGCTTTTATTTTGGTTATTTTATAAAAACAAAAATTAAATTTATTAAAAATATTTCACTTACAATTCTCTTTAATTTCTTAGAGGAATTTAATTTTCAAAAAAATGTTCATCCTTAGCTTACATAAGAGAGAGAGAAAAATTTTAAATATTTATTTTTAGAGTCAATATTAGATTAAATAAAAGGGGGTTGGATAAGTATCCATTTCTTTTTTAAAAATAAAAAAAAAACAGATACTTAAAGTTTCAAAGCGAAATTTGGTCAAAGATGTAATATAATATATTTTTTTTAACCGAAAAAAAATTAATTATCCTCTATTTCCTTCTTTTTTTTTCTTTTTTTTTTCCTTTTCCAAAACTACTATATATTTCCACTTAATTACTACAACAAAATTAATATGAAAAAAAAATAACGTATTGCTAATTTTGCTTCAGATAATGTTTCATCTTAGTTCATTTAATATGCCCCAGTATCAATATCACATGCATCGTGAAACTCGTCATCCTGAACTGTTGAATTAGAATGTTCAACACTCTCGTCATCCTGAACTGTTGAATTAGAATGTTCAAACACTCTCTCTTTTTTTATTTTTAGTTCTAACACCATGTTGAAAATTTGCTGATGATGATAATTTTGGAGAAAATCTAAGATTTATATTTTATCTTTCATTTTATAAATGCCAATCTTATTAATCACTCGTGTTTAGTATTATTTACACAGACCTCCAAGTTTTGGTCGTTTAGAATTTTCAGGAATTTATCAATTAAAAAAAAAGAAATAAACAGTTATATACGCCATCTTCCTTACACGCTTAACTTTTACACTTTTTAGTTCCTACAATTTTTAATTTTAACACTCGAAGTTTTTTTTACAATCTTCACTTTTAATTTTATTATGATCGCCAAAATATACGTCTTCGCAGCGCTCAATTCTTTTTTTTTCTTCCATTTATCATAAATTATTAAACGGTTTATTTAATATAAAACTTTACTATTATTTAATAAATCCTCAGGTATAACATTAATTATAGATACCGTTATCGGTTTGGTATTTCTTTTAAAAAAACTAAAACTTTTCTCCACAATAACTTTATGCAGGTATGACGTTATGACTATCAACCTCTCAGGTTAATTTATATAAAAGAACTTCTTTACATAAAAAAAATTTAAAGCAAGGTCAGAGCCCAACGAATAGGGCTTTGCCTTCTACTAAAATCTGGCCCCGACTGCCTTCAAAAAATGTTTTCGCAGCCCATCTGGTTGCCAGTTCCCTTTTCCCAATCCACACAAAAAAAACAATAATAAAATTCTAACACGCGAGTTACATCTCAACTTTCACCTCATTCAAAATAATGACGTTTCACATAAACTAAATATTTTATGTTTTCCAGATAAGGAAACACTCTCAAGTACTTGCATCTTGACCACCCAAATGGATCAAGTGTCCCTTAAATTCTTTTCTCAATAAGTTTACAATAATATAGACCAAATGTAACCACTTGACATTTGGTCACAATTTTTGTATTGATACTAGTCTAGTATTACAAATCATACTATTAAAACGCATCTAATATGTAGTAAATTCCTTTCTTTCATATGAATAATTTCACAGTTATAATCATATTAAAAGGGACATAGTATTTTTATGTAGCTAATCAGCGTTTAGGTCTAGGGTTCGTTACAAAGGGTTTTATTTAACTTGCTTTATTTTTTTTTATCTTTCTATTCTCATTAAAACTCAATTTTGACACACTTAAAGAATTTTTAAAGGTCAGAATATTTGGAAGGATACTTAATAATTAATTGAAGCATTTAAATAAAAATTTTTTTTTTTTTTTTTTTTTTAAAGTATTTGTCTACTACAATCTTAATTATCTTAATTAATTTATTAGTATTTTTGAATGTGATGAATTGGTATTGTTGATAGTAGTTCGATAAGTGAGGGCTAACATCCAGTGATGACTCCCAAGGTGCGTTGGTGTTGAATTGAAGTTAGGTTGTCAATTCGTGTGGTTTAGTTCTGCATAGGCGCCTGATTTTACCATGGGTATCCATTAGCTGGATGGCCTCAATGTTAGGATGGTGTATGAGTCGTTGTTCGTGCTTAGTAGCGTAGTCTCGGATAACATCCTCCACCCACTTGATGTTCAAATCGTCGTGGAGCTCCTTATTCGAGATGAACCGGTAAGCATTAGTGATTATTTTTAATACCTTATTTTGGCTCCTCTGGATGATCGCTCTATTTGAGCTACAAGCGCAACCCCACAACTGCACTCCATAAGTCCAGATGGGCTTGATGATAGATATGTATATGGCTTTTTTACTTTTAAGGTTTAGGGGGGAGTTTTTCCCAAGTAGCCAGTAAAGTTTGATAATTTGTTGCTTCATCTGTTTTGCTTTTTGTTGCAAGTGAAATTTCCAGTTTAATTTGGAGTCCAGATGTAGGCCCAGATATTTAGCCGACTCCGCTTTTGGAATTTGCTCACCGTTTAGGTATAAGTGGAGATTGTTGTTGGTTCTTCTTAGTGTGTACACTACGTGTACAGATTTAGCGCTATTGATTTTTATCTTCCATTTATTTGTCCATGTGTTGATGAAGTTAAGTGAGCTTTGGAGGTTTTCCATTGCTATGGATTGAGACTCGTTCATTGATAGTAAGACAGTATCATCAGCGAAAGTACCGATGAATGTATTTTCCGTAGTTGGAATGTCCGCAGTGTATATCAGGTATAGAAGTGGCCCCAGCACACTACCTTGAGGAATACCTGCCTTTACTGAGTATATATTTGACTTGACATCTTGATGTTTAACTTGAAACTTACGATCGGCTAAGTATGATTCTAGTAGTTTGTATAAGTTGCCTGGGAGGAGTATGCTTAACTTATAGCAAAGCCCTTGATGCCAGACTCGGTCGAACGCTTGTGCTACGTCAAGGAATACCGCGGAGCAGTACTTCTTTTCTTCTAGTGCCTGCTCTATCTTATCGGTGACTCGGTGAATTTGATCAATTGTTGAGTGTCTGGATCTAAATCCGAATTGATAGTCAGGGATGGTCACTAAAGGTTTTAGTCTCTTTAGAAGCAGCTTTTCGAATATCTTTGATAGTGTTGGGAGGAGTGAAATTGGCCTATATGAGGTAACTTCCTCCGCTGGTTTATCTGGTTTTTTTATCATTATGATTTCAGCTATCTTAAAGCTGTCCGGAACATATTGTGTTCTGATGCAGGCATTGAATATATATGTTATTATTTTAATTGCTTTTGCTGGTAATTCCTTGAGTAGGCGGGGAGATAATTGGTCTATTCCTGGCGATTTTTTTATATTCAAGTTGTTATCTATTTCACTGGCAAGTTCAAAGGCAGTGATCTTTTTGATATTTTTGTAGGGCTGGTACCTTGGGTGTGTTGAAATACCGGACTGAATGTCATGTGGTTGAAATACTGACGATAAATGTTGTGCGAAGAGTTCAGCTATATCATGATCCTTGCGTGCCCAGTCGCCCTGAGGATTCCTCAGCGGGGGGATTCTAACAACTGGATGTTTAAGATATCGAGTTGCCTTCCACAGGGAGTAGTTCCTGTCTTTATCAGGTCCTAACTCACTTAGGTACTTGTTGAAGCATTCTTGCTTATATGTTTTTATGAGTTGGTTTGTTTTGTTGCTAACTCGGTTGAATTCGGTTTTGTGGGCTGGGTTTCTGGTTGAATGCCAAAGCCTTCGAGCTCTCCTCCTTTCTTTTCTCAATAAGTTTACAATAATATAGACCAAATGTAACCACTTGACATTTGGTCACAATTTTTGTATTGATACTAGTCTAGTATTACAAATCATACTATTAAAACGCATCTAATATGTAGTAAATTCCTTTCTTTCATATGAATAATTTCACAGTTATAATCATATTAAAAGGGACATAGTATTTTTATGTAGCTAATCAGCGTTTAGGTCTAGGGTTCGTTACAAAGGGTTTTATTTAACTTGCTTTATTTTTTTTTATCTTTCTATTCTCATTAAAACTCAATTTTGACACACTTAAAGAATTTTTAAAGGTCAGAATATTTGGAAGGATACTTAATAATTAATTGAAGCATTTAAATAAAAATGTATTTTTATTTCGGTTAAATATTGGATCAAAAACTTCTTACTTGCGCCATGAAATCTCTAAACTTCATTTTCAAAGCACTAAATAATTTTTGCAATTTTTTTGTATGCTTGGCTGTCTTGAAACTTGATTTGACATTCTATTCAGAGCTCCATGTCCTTAATGAAAACAATGCTTTTCCTCTGACTTACAGAAGGGCTAGTGATGGTCTTTATTAGGGCTTAATTTCATGAATAATAATATTTTATTCTACTTTATTTTTAATAATTTTGAATTTCTTTCTAGTTTCTAAAGGGGGGTATAATTACTTCATTGAAAAAAAAGGAATATTTCCAAGAATTTCTTTTGGAAATGCAGGTAGTTGTAGTTTATTTGATTGATTTTTATATTGTAACACAGCATTTATACAAGTTTTTTCCAAATTTTAATTTTGAATGGAGTAATAAGCAAGCGAGTGGCGACTAATATCTGAAGGAGCCTTAAAAAAAGGTTGGACATCATAACTCGTAACAGAATCATCCAAAACCAATAAATCAAAACTTGCTAAATTGCTATTTTTTCATTATTGAATATATATTAACTATTCTTTTGAAATATTTTTAAAATAGTGCTTAATTAAAGGCATAATTTAGTTATTACTTTTTTGGACATAATTTTAATTTTTTTAATTTACGTTTTTGTTTATTTTTTCAACGAAAATAGCAGTCTTACATCGAAAATGCTCTAAATATCTCTAAAAAAGATTTTAATATGTTAAAATTTTTTAGTTTGAAATTATTAAAGTTTTAATTCCATTTCATATAAAAAACTAAACCTTAGCCATATTTTTTACTTTGAAATTTATAAACCAAATATTTATAAAAGAATATTGTTATTTTTAAAAACTATGCTAATAATAAAATTCTTCATAATACTAAAAATGAGTGATTTAAGATCATCCAACTACAGATCCTGAACCACATGTTACTATTTTGGGGCCTCTTGAATGTGAGACTTCTACAAAATAACATGTCAAGTTTATTTTAAACTTAAAATTTAAAGTAAATTTTAGACGAACAAAACGTACTTCATTTATTTTAAGAACTTTTTTTAGAAAAAGCCTGCTTATAAATAAATATCCTAATAAAAATAATGAAATTCTGCTTTCTAATATAGTTTTAATTTGAATACTAAATTAAACTAAAACATTTATCACAAATTAAGTTTCAAAAGCAAAGAAAAGATAAGTGCATGGGATTTTCTTAAGAAAATTTTTATCGTGTTTTAAGGATAAAAAATGTATAAGAAATCAAAGTACTTGAAAATAAAGAATTATCCATTTAAAAATTGTTTTAATTAAAATAGTTGCTTGCAACTTTAATGATTCATAAAATCGTTTAACTGAGATGAGTGCAATAAACTTCAATAAACAATTCAATTGGTACTTTGTGAACTTTGTAAATTAGCTTTGTATATAAAACTCTTTAGCTGAAAAATAAAATAAAATATTTTAAATTTTTAAGTGTTTATTTTATTTTATTTTGATTTTGTAATAAAATTTCAGCCAGGGAAACTAATTAGTTCGAATTTTTCACACAGGATAGAAATTTTCATGAATTTATTTAACATATGGGAAATTTGTGAATGCGATGATTTATTTTTTATTGAATATCTATTTGTTTTTTTATTTGCGCGATGATCAGAACTTTTTTCAGTGGCTAACGCAAAACGCAAAAAATAAAAAACGTGTTTTGGTTTATTAATTAAATATATTTTTCTAAAATTATATCAAAAATCTTTGTTTGTATACTGCAACTACAAAGTGGTGGATAATTATTTTTTTTGTGAAAAAACAAATATTTTTTGTTTATTTTAAAATACTGATAGCTCCACTAAAATGGATCAATTTTAAGGATTAATAGATTGTTCGATATGTTCCGATGATCTTAAATCAATTGTCAAATAAACATTAAGTTACATTATTGGATCTTATTTTTCACTTCCTTATTCAAGTGAGTTTATTGTTTATCGTAGAAGTACACTCAAAGCAAATAAATTTATTTGTCTCGTAAGTAATTTTTTGCAGGCAATTTCTTTATAATTTTAAGTTGAACTGAAGAAAACGAACACATGTTGATGTTCTTTTATTGCTACTTACAATTAGTATTCCAAAACTTTAAAATCTTTATAAATATTGTTCACTAAGTATATTTAATGAAATGTTTCGGTATTTAATTTCTTTAAATTAATTAATAACATCTTGAAAAAATTGTTTCAAATTTTCAAGTTAATTGGAGTAAAATTACCGAAGCTATGAGCATTTGAGCTTCCTTTGCTTTAGGAGGGAGTGAACAAAGCTTGGAAGCATCTTCCTAAAACTTGTACCGGTACGCACGATAACTAAAAAGCTACAAAGCCGATCGCTTTAAAATTTTGCACCCTTTTTCTCCACATATTTCACCAGATAATGACAAGAGCGTTTTTTTGTTTAATAGTTATTATTAATTTTACAATAACAAATTAGTCGATTTTTTAGGTGAAAATCGATATTTTGACTTTCAAATGCAACCAAAAATTAAAAAATCAAAAAGCTATATCACAAGATTCTCACAAGTGAATTAAGCTTCTATGATTTAGAAAACAAACACTACTGAACAAACTGTTGTAGGGTGACACGAACAAAAGTTTAAAATTTGCAAGGTTATGATACCATATATATTACCTGCTCTTCCACCGTTTCTTAAGAGAATTAGAAAACGATTAATTTTGACTGATATTTAGTTTAATTCGCTTGTCAAAATTGATTGCTTTGTTTTAAAAGAAGAATTCGAGACACTGACCACCGCTTTCTCATAAGTTTGGAGAAAATGATTCAATTTAAGAGCAAAGTCTACTATATACTGTCTAGTCGTGATTTGGCATCTTATGTTATTCTCTGTTGTGCCTCAAATGTGAAAAATACTGGAACTGAGCTGGATGATATAAAAAAATAGATTATATCCATAGATCGCAAAGGAGAATACTTTAAAAGGCTTTTAATGAAGTTTTTATTCATCAAACTTATCCATCAAGTCTTATGAATTACAGTTTTTGTGACCAACAATAAAATTAAAGAGTCTGTTGTAAAAATGAAGGAGAAGTTTTCAATCGAAATTATTATTCAACACAATGTTTTGAGTTAACTCGACCTGTGAAGTTCTTTTAGTTCTAAATTCATATAAAAATCACTTTCAAGCAATTAAAAATTGACCTCCAATGAAATATTACATGTTTTTCAGTAAAATTATTTTCATAATAATAAACAAACAAAAATTAAAAAACTAAATACAAAATAAGACACACAAAAATCAAATATTTGATATTCGAAATTTTCAAAGTTTTTAGCGATCTAATGTGCTTTTGTTATTATCAGAGCTTAGGATAAAATTGCAATCCTAAAAGAACAATCAAAGAAAAAAATAACAAAATTGGATCTTTTTCTTTATGGTTTGGGAAATCCCAGAAGTACAGTGATACTGATTTGCTTACATATTAAAAAATTTATAAAATGCATAAAAATAAAAGCCTATCACAATGAATTTTAAATTAAATGAACAATATGATGAAAATAATAAAAAATTTACACTTAAATTGGATTTAAAAGGGAATTACAAAAACGGAAAGGAATAATAACCAGCAGCCCTTTAGGAATTTTTCAACAATGCAAAGCAAAATTTAGAAACTTTCAAAATAAATTATGTTTGTCATGAATTAAGTAAAAAGCCATTGATATCATGGAAAATTATGTGAATATATCAAACAAAAGGAAATTGAGAGAAAATCAGAGACAAATTGAATTTGAAAAAGCTTTCCTGGTAATATCATTGAAAATGTGTAAATATTTTTAACTAATTGTAAGTTAGGTATGGAGAGTTTTAAAAAGGTAATTCTATATTGAATATAGTTTTTTTCTAGGGAAAAGGATCCTTTACATCCTGTAAATACAATTGTGAATCACTTATCGTAACATATTTAGAAAATTTTAACTGTAGAGTGCAGTTTCATTATTTTTTTTTAAAATCAAAGTAAACAACTAATTAATTTGTCTTTAGTCCATTTTTATTAGTCTTACAAAATAAGTAAATTTTTTTTTGTAAGTTTTTAAGAATAATTTAAACTTTCCTGATTTAGAAATTAAATAATAAGGAAAGATCTGATTTTAAATAACAAACAAAACGAAAGAAAGGAGGTTTCTAGATTGTATGTGTGTTTTGTAGTAAAATAGGACTGGGTTATAGAAATTGAAGATAAAAATGTTTTGGTATTTTTACATAAAATATGCTCAGAAGGATGTGTTGAAATTTTCATGAAAAATAAACACAATAAAATATGAAATAGACAATATTTATTGATTAAAAAACAAATTCGATTTAAAATGAAATGATAAACAAAAAATTTAATGCAAAAATTTTATTTTTTACTACTAAGCCTTTATAATTACCGAAATCAGAAATAAGGATTCTTAATTGTTGGAATAAATTTTTTTACCGTAAGCTACTTATCACCAAGAAATTAATGTCATGAAAAAGTTGTTATCAGAAAATCTTAATGAACACAAACAATGAGAATAGTTCAGATGAAAGCATTTTTAGTATTATATGTTCTTCAATTAGAACTAAGAAAAAAATATCTTTATAAAAAATTTTTATAGCAAGTTGAAGGCATTTTTGCTAAAGCAAAAAAAATAGAAAACTTTAATTAAAACCAAAAAATTTCAATTAAGAAAATTAAACACAAATTCTGAAAAGAATAAACTTTATTTGATTTTTGAACAAAAAATAATAAAGACTTAACATAAAAGATATCATAAGGAATATAAGTGGAAATCGGTTTTAAAAATAAGGATAATACTTAATGAAAATCCTTCCTCCTTTCATGGGAAAAAATTTAATTTAGTCGATTTGTACATGAAATTGAAATTAAAACAAACCCAGCTCTAATTAGAACAATTAAATTTAATTAGCACTAAAATATCAAAGGTTTAATACTATTGATTGTTATGTATAAAAGGATAAATTTATTCATAATTTATTCATTATACGTTTTTAGTGTATAAAGGTGAGCAAGTATTAAACTTATTTTAACAAAAAAAAAAAAAATAAAAAGGAGGTACCTTAGAAAATAATTAATAATTTTATGAAAATCAACAAGTGATTCTTTTTACTAAAATTAATTAGCTGAAAGGATCAAAAAATATTAACTAGAATTACACTTACTTGTAATTAAAGTCAATGCTTTATCCATTGCCTTTACACATCCTTTTTTTTAAAACTTTTTTTTATATTGAAGATAATTAAAAGCCGGATCAAAAAAATAAATTATCAACAGTGAAAACAAAAAAGAAAAACAGCTAATTTTAATTTATATCATAAACTTTTATGATTCATTTTTATGAATTTCAACTTTTTTTTTTAAATTTAAATTTATGTAAACTTTTTTTTATTTTTATTTTACAATCAAAAAACAATATCAATTTTTACAAAATCAAAATTTAAATACTAATATCACAAAGGACGAATATTGTTCAAAATCCAAAGATCTACTAACCCAACTTAAATTCGATACTAAATATGCGAAGGAACTAAAAAAAACTTTTCAGTCCTATAGTGAGAAATTGAAAAAGCTTTTTCTGGTTTTGCTCTCAATTTTATTCTTTGTTTCATTGTTTGCTTCCTTTTGTTTAAAGCTAAGAGAGAGAGAGAGGAAATTAAATGATATAAAAATTAAGTTAAAGGAATGTAGGCAAAATCCTAGATTGCAACAAACTTTGTTGCATATTGCACATAATTCTAGCAAAAAAAAGATTAAAAATTCAAATTTGTTCAAATTTAAATAGAATGTTAGGGATGATATCTGTTGAAAATAATATTTTTTGAATTAAAATTTAGGTAATAAAAAATATACAAAGAAAAAAATCTAAGATCCTTATATAAATTATGTTAATAAAGCATATCTATAAACAAGTCCTTAAAATATTTTAATTAACCCCAAGCTAATTAACAGTGTTGTTATCTTTTAAATCTAAATTTGTTGGTTCCTTTCTCCTATGTATATATATACATATATATTTTTTTGTATCTTTTCCATTGTTTTTTGTTATTTTCTTTGTAGTTTGCCTGAAAAATTTTTAGGGTATAAAGAATACCATCTTTTCTTAACTCCTTTAATAAGTAGTATTAATGTAGTAGAATTTTACAGATAACAAACGTGAGTTTTCATAAGATAAAGCTTGTCCTTTGTAAACATTTTTGAAATTAGTTTTTTGAACTGAAAATAAAAAACAAATATACCCTTAAGATATTTTCGATCAAGAAATATTTAACAAATTTGGAATTTATTTTTCTTAATTTTAGTAAGACTTTAAATAAAATCCTCCTAGAAAAATACTTAAATACTAAAAAATTGTAAAGTAAAGGATAACATGTTAAAAAATGGATGAAATTTGACTTATAGTTAGAATGTGTTTATTATTAGCATTCAAATAAAAAGGAGTAAAAAATATCGAATATTTACGTACAAAAACCAAATGAAATTCAAATTAATGGCGCCAAATTAATGTATTCGATTTAAGTTTTTATTTGACAAATTCTACAAGTATATTCATTAGGAGGAACAAATGCACTCCACATTTGTCATATTGACTACGCTAGCAGTAAATTATGAGAGCAGTTCTTGTAATAGACACCACTGACTTTTCTTGCTTTATACTTTATAGTCTTTGGTATTGGAATTGGTGTTAGCTCGGGTGTAAGCCGGCACTCTGTGGCAGCAGTCAAAGGCTTTCGGTATACACTTTGTGGGAAGTATAAAATTTTTAAAAATAACCGTTTGTATATAATATCAATACATATTGTTATTAATTAATAAGAAATGAAAATTTTGAATAATAAATCAGTTGTTAATATCACTGAGGGAAGCTGAAATGGGCGTTACTAAAGAAATATTGCCTTATTCCGTACCTGTTTACACGTTAAATTTTTTATTTGATTTCATAATAAAAACAAACAAAATCAAGGGAGCAGGCCATTTTTTTAAAGTAAATAGTTAATAAAAAATAATCGGGTAACATTAATTTTTATTCCTTTCAATAAAAATAATAATAATCTCCTAATTATTTTCTATTCCCTTTTTTCTTTTTTGGTTCTTGTTCTGCTTTCTTTCTTTCTACTTGTTTTTTTCTATTATCTTTTTCTTTTTCTTTCTGCTTTGTTCTTCCTTACTTCTTTTCCTATCATATTTATTTTTGTTTCAATTATTTCTTTTAGTCCTCCTGATTTGTTTTCACTTATATCTTCCTTGCTTTTAGAATTTTTTCCTTCTATTCTCTTTTCCCCTGACGCTTCTGCTTTCTTTCTTCTAACTTCTTTTTGTCCTTTTACTGCTTTTTTGTTTCCACTTCTTTTCTTGTTCTATTTTTTTCCCTTTATTTTTATTTATTTTCTTTTATTCCATTTTTTATGCGGTTTTCAATGGTTTTAATTATTGATGCTATTTTCTTTGACCACAATTTCACACACAATTTTTTGAAATTTAATATTGTTTAAAATTTTAGTTTTGGTATTATGTGCTAATTTTCTTCTTTTTTTTTGTTGACATTTCTGCCTGGTTAAGATAAAGGGAATTCCAAAGTACATTGTACTAAATGCGAATTTAAATGATTTCAAGTTATTTGCTTATTCTTTGCTACCCTTGGCACTGTTTAAGTCTTAAAAGTATAGGGATACAAGTTATTCAATAAAAAAAAGTTTAATTTTTACAGGACGAAGCTTGAATATGAGTAAAATTTAAAGAATTGCAGCATTTTCCCTGAACAAAGAAGCTACCCGATAAAATTCCATCAGAAAAAATTTTCTGTATTACTTTTGCTTTGAAAAATCGAAAGGAAACAAAACATTCAAAAGAAAATAACTAATTTTCATACATTAAAACAAATTTTAATATTTTTATTCTAAAAAAATAAAAAATTAATTCATAGTCTACAAACATATCAATAACAAACAGCTAACAAGTGCGATTTTTAATTTGACCTTCAATTTTTCCAACCAAACTGCCAATATTAACATGAATAAAACATTTCTTTTAACATTATATATGTATAACGTTAGACAGGACATAAATCTACAAGTCTATTAAATAGATTCTATGGTAAACGCCTTTACAAATGCCTCGAGGTTGCAATTTGCAATTTAAGAATTTAAAAAAGGGTAAAACATATTTTCATAGTCAATTGGTTTTAATCGCGTGGTAAAGGATATCTTATAACAAATTTCTGTTTTCTTCTTTTTGTTTTTCTTTACTTTTTGCTATTTTCTACACCACCAATATATAAAATTTGATATTTATTCAAAAGCTATTTACAGTCTAATCCTTGAAATTGAACATTATCGAAGTGAATCTAGTTTACTCAAGTTTTGAATAATAAATTTTACATTTTCATGTTAAGAATTGAACATGCATATGAGTTCGTCCTTATTTTGCATGTCAGTTTCGATTAGAAATTAAGCAAACGAAAATTATATTTTCATTTTAATTTGAAAGTGCTAAAATTGTTTTTAGCTTTATTTTTTTTCAAATTAGTTTGTTTTTATGATTTTTCTTCCTAATTTTTTCTTGATTTCTTGTATTAGTTTAGTTGACGCTGATTGCACCTAAACTATTATTCGATATTTTAAAGTTAATGTAGAAGAAAATAAGGCAGGGTTTTCAGACAGAGAAGCAGATGCTGACTTAAATATGATTGCTTTAAAATAATTCTAATATCCTTGTAATAGTAAGTCAGGAAGAATAACAATTATATTCCTAGACTTATTAGTCATGTGTATGAATATAAATTATAGAGCTATTTTATAGCATTGTTCACAGTGCTGGCTGAAAGTCGAGCTAACAGAAATGTGAGATTTTTTCAAAATAATATATTCAGAGTAGCAGCCTTAAGCGGAAATGGATATATTATGAAAAAGGATCTTATTCCAAATATGTATTTGACATTTTTTACACATGTAAAATTAATTAATGTAATTTTCATGTATCAGTAAATTTTTTATAAATGAAATCATTAGTGAATCATTTTTAAAATTTCACTTATGAAACATTCATTTATGCAGCATGCAGAAAGTAGTCATCAAAGCTACTTTTCAGTCATACTTTCATACAGAAAGTTGACATGACGGTAACATTTGCTTATAAAATTAATTGATGTATTCCAAGGGAAAGTAGCTCTTTTTAATTGATGAAGGAAAGATATTTTCCCAACTAGGTAAACTTCAACTTGTTATTAAGATAAATTGCCCTATATACAAGAAGTTTTTTTTCTATTTAAACAAATCTCAGGAATTTGCAAAAGTTGTAGACTCCGTTAAAAAATAAAATGAAACTAACAAAGTAAAAATTTATATTATTAACCAATAATACAAATTTGAACTTTATTAATTTTTAAGTAATACAAAATTAAATATTAAACAACTAAAATAAAATAAAAAGGTAAAAAAAGTGTTACATGACCATATGTTTTTTGGCTGGAGTCCAAATCCCTCAGGACCAAACATAGGCATGATTTATCATATGTAATTTATATGTCAGGCGTAGCGAGCTCGCTATAAGCAGTTATCGCGATATAAATAAAGAAATGGTTCTTGCCTTTGACAGATATATAACTACATATAACTATTATTTGCTCTTATGTTGATATTGCTTCAATATAATCCTGTTCCTGACTATACTGAGTATCAGTCAAATAACTACCAATATATTTATTTGATAAGGTCAGGATAAAAAAATTCAAGGAATATTAAAATTCTACTGAATATATTTTTGCCAGTAAGAGAAAGAATATTTCTTTTGATCCAATTAGATTAGATTTAATTGGAAGGATACAAAGATAATCCAATTTATTTTTTTTTTTTCGTATACAAAATATAAAATAAACTATTTATAAACTATTTTATATAAAAAAAGTGTACTCCAGACCAGTCTAAACACTTCCTTTCTTTTTTTGAATGACTTATTCTTTGAAAAAAGTCTTGAAAATTGGTTTTAGTTAAAAAAATCAAACGGCTCTTATAATGAATTTATACTAGTTTCATAAATACACTAATTCTACTGTACAAATTATATTTCTTTTTTTTCCCATGGCGTCCTATTAATTCAAAACAAAAAAACTTTGTTCACATAAAGCCGCGGTCATATACTTTTACTCAATTTTTATTAAAGCAAAAAAAGTCAACACCCGTACGTAAGGTCCATCAACTACTAATGCTTGTTTTCCAACAAAGTAGATGTCTGTCAACGGGATCCTTATCAATTTCTTGTTGACAAAAATTTAACGAAGCAAATAGAAAATATGTATTGTTGCCCGTTCTAAAAGTATATAATTCCATGTAGTCATTATAATTAAATATAAAATAAAGTTTGACTAACATAAAATTTCTCACAACATACAAGGATTACCAATGCATACGTCAGATGTAATCAAAGGGTTGATAACAAAAACTGTAAAAAAGCTCCTTTTGATAAAAAACATTCTAATCCTTTACAAAAATATAAAATCCGTTTACATTCTTAACTTGCAATTAAGATTGGTTATCTTCCAAAATATCCAGCACAAAACGAATGTCCATTTCAAACATTTATTACCCTGAACCCATTCAGGATAGTAGTTTCCTAATCGGAACAAATGACAAATATTAAACATTATTACAGTATAAAATAAATTTGTTTAACTATCCAGGACTCATTGTATACCAATACACAGATAAATATATATACATATATATATATATATATATATATATATATATATCTATATCATACCACTCTTTAAATGTAATGTAAATTAGTTCTTTAAATACGATTAAATTTTCTTTTATATACGAAGCTTTTAATCTAACATTCAAGAAATTTTTGAGGTAAAAATCTTACTACTAGAATTGTATTGATTAAAAACTAACAAAAAAATTCTATCCTTAATAGAATTAATTTTTAACGTAAAAATTCAACATGAAATTTCATCTTTTTTATCGTTATGAATTTTTGATGGAAGTTTTACAAACAAAAGAAAAGAACTTTATTTAAATTTTCCATACCACAAATATTCTGGATTTTGGAATTTTAAATGCATGCAAATAAATTTCTTTTATATTGATTGCTGTTGACATCATTTTAATGGCATCAGTTGCATTTGGTTGACTGAAATGGAATAAAATACAATTGTTGAAACTTTTTCAAAGTATATTTACATGTATACTTATATATTTCCTGATTATTGTTGTTTTTTTATTTTGTAAGTATATTTGAAAAGACTTAGAGCTATAAGACTATTTCTGGTAAAGTAATTCAAAGTTTGCAACACATGACGTGTTGTTATTAAAATAGAAAAGTATTCATGAAGTTTGCATAAAGATTTCTTTACTTCTATTTTAATTTTATTTTGTTCAATTCTTTTTTCAATTAATTTTAATAATTGACACTTACATAAACTGTAATATATTAATATTTCTGGTTTTACTGAAAATTTCAGCTCAATAGCCTAGAACGTGAAAAAGGAACTAATAAGTTTTACTCTGAAGATATAAGATCTAAGATTTATCTATGAATCTCAAAGATGATGCAACAGTTTGTTAACAAGGTTGTATTCTTTACTCTCAAAGTAATCCAAATGAAGCCTAAAGTAAAATCTAAATTGACCTGAACTTACTTCTTCTTAAAGGTGAGCGGAGGCGGATTCATTCAGAATTCAGAAATTCAGCTATATATGTAGCTGTCACCGCTTCCGCTCCTTAAATCCCGTCATTGTGTTTGCACCTCAATCTTACACTTCTTCTTAATCTGAAACATAAAAGTTCATCTTTTTCAAGATATTTAGGATAAAATCAAGTATAATTCAAGTTGTTGTGAAATTTTTCTTTTTGATGCAGATAAAAATACATACATGAGTCAAGGTTAAACTGAGGCAACTCATTATAATTTTATTTATCAATCCTTTATTTTCTTTACTTTCCATCTGTCTGGCAAGTGTCTCTTTTTTGGCTGGGTTCTGAATGTTCGCTAATTTATATTCGCAAGCCTCATTCGAACATCTTCATGTTATATTTTTAATGGATTTTATTTTATTACACCTAATGCCTTGTTATCACCGGTGCTCCTTCAAAGTTTTTTGGATGGAGATTTTTGAAAATTTAACCTGAAGAATGTATTTATCCAAAATATCATCCATTGTTTTATGTGTGTCGACTTGAAGAAAAAACTTTGACTAATTAGTACAGAAAAAAAAAATACTTTTAGTCAAAAGTTACTAAAGCAAATAACTCAAAAACTGTTAACTCAATTGTGACAAATATAATTATTTCTATACAAATTTGTTGAATACGGCTTCTTTGGAGGTTAGAACAAAGTTATACTAAAATTCTGTACCATATCAATTTAATTTTATTTCCCGTAAAACTTTTACGAAACTACATTATTTGCAACTTTCATGACATACAAAATTTACTTTTTTATATTTATTGTTGTGCTTATAACAAAATAACACACGTAATAATTATTATTAATGATAATAAACCAAATTTTGCTTTTTGTTGGTCTTAAAGAGAAATTATAGCAACAATAAAGTTCTTCGGTATTGTCTTCACAGCTTTGCTTTATCTTTATAAGTAACAATTTAAGTTCGTTCGTCTGGTTATAGAAAAACTAAATTATTTGTTTATAATTTTATTAGTATATATAGTTGAGCCTAATCGTTTGTGGCTTCTTCTAAAATGAATATGTATTAAGCGGGGTATTCACTATAAATTTGAATCAATGATTCGGCTCTCTCAGCCCATATAAAGTATATGGCTGAATCATTTGTGAGTAAAATATTTAACATGTTGAATATTTTCTCTCTTATTCGTGCTTTCCATATACTTTAAATAGGAACTAAGAGCCAAATCATTGATTCGGAAATATAGTGAATACCCCGCTTTAAGCTTAACCTTAAATTAAAACTTTTTAACTCTGGTCTCTTTTCTGATAACAACACAAAAATCATAAATTTTCTTTGGCAGCAGCTGCCTCTACAGGAACACCATGCATGCTGTAACAGCGTCCATCTGATTTGCTTTTGACATGCATTTAACTGAGTTCATTTATAATAAATTTGAAAAAGAAATAATACCAAATATAAAACTTTAGAGCCAATAATAACATTTAAACAAAAATCATATTTTGCTTAAACCATTTTAAAACCCGTTTTAAATACATTTTTTTTTATTAATTAAAACTTTATGTTGTCATTAGGAAATTAATTATCAACAAAGGATAAAAATTCTTTTATTATGACTCGAACTTCAATGAAATTTTTTTTTAAAAATATTGTCCAATTCTGTTTTGTTTATTTTTTATCCTTTTGACCAAGTAAAATACAATACAGCTAACTTTAACATTTATACAAAAAGTGCGCAATATTTCCCTTATGTGATATTTATAACTTTTTTGTAGTCTTACCCATATAACTAGTAAACTAACTTTATTGTATTCAGTTTTTATGAAATAATCAGATCCAATGTACAGAGTAAAATCCAGTAATGGCTGAAAAATGTTATGAAAATCAAATTTTCGACTGAAACAGATTCAAACAAAAAAGAAAAAAAAATTTTTTATTATAAAATATTGCATTGCAAGGATATACAGAATCGAAAGGATATTAAATTCACTGAACATATGAAAAATTCATATCTTTGTTTCAATATTGATGAAATTGAAAAGTTTTGTGAACTTTTTTATGGCACTAAGAACTATGTTCAGATTTATGAATTTTAAGACTTTTGATTTTTTAAAAATTGATTATGTTATAAACAAAATATTTTTTGGTTTAAAATTTATTTTTCTTCCTGTAACTTTTTAATTTAAGCTATATAGTCCAAGAGCCTGATCACGGCAGACTTACGTCATTTTAGCAAAGCTGAAATTTTGCATATGAATAGTCTAACATGTGTTCAGACAGGAATGGACATTTTTTAGTTTGAAAAGTGGGCCATTTTACAGGTAATTGGACGTAAAGGTGCTAAAAAAGAGAGCCAACTTACGTCATAGTAGCAAGGCTGGTTTTTACATATATTATAAAGGATATAATTTTAAACCAATATATGTGATTGGCGGACACGTCCGGTGGGCCATAGCTTCCGGCGGACGCATTAAAAATCAATAAAAAATGAGGCAACTTACGTCCATGAGTGCGAGTAAGACATACTCTGCGCGTGGATTTCTCTTTTTTATACTTACAGTCGTGAAATTATAATTATTTATTGATGAAAATCGATTTTTTGCAGTTATCATCATTAAAAAATCAAGTATTTTTCAAAAGGAAGAAATTTATTGTCATGAAAATGAACAAAAATTAAATGGTTATAAAATCTTAATTTAAGATTGAAAAATAAGTATATTTAACTTGAAAAATGATAAAGACTATGCTGTAATTTTTTATTAAACATATTAAATATTTTAAAAAAAACCTAAGTACTAGCGCTTCCAAATTGGGATTAAGGAAAAATTATTATTTTCAACAAGATAATGATCCAAAGCACAAAGCTAAAATTGTGATGAAGTGGATCAATATTAATACTCCAAATCAATTAATAACACCACCACAAAGTCCAGATATTAATCCAATAGAAAACCTATGGGCTGAAATGGAGAATAAATTGCGGATTTATAGCATAACCAGCAAAGAAATGTTGAAAAATAAATTATTTGAGGTGTGGAATAGTATAAAAGCCACTGATACTGAAAAGCTTGTCAACAGCATGCCTAATCGCTTGCGAGCTATAATAAAGGCAAAAGGAGGATCAACCAAATATTAAAAATTAAAGTTTCTTTTATCTAAAAGCAAGAAAAATCAAAAGTACGAATAATTTTGTGACCATTTTCATAGGAATGAATTAAAAAGAATTTATATAATTTCTAAATGAATGTTTCCATTTCCTTAGAACTTACATAAACTTAAGTTTAGTTATCAAAGTATATTCCTGTAATTTCATTAGTTCCTAAATGCTTCCCAAAACCAAGCATATAGACATCATTGCTATCAGTTCGGGGGGGTACGAATAATTCTGAGAGCCACTGTATCTGCAATTATGATAAAAAATAACTATTTGAATACAGTTTAAGTATTTTTATCTTATCTCAAGCAAAATATAAAACAATATCTCCCAAAGTAAAAAATAAAAGTATTTTTGATAAGTATTAAGTAACAGCAAAAGAAAAAGAAATAAAAATGATATCTATAACGAACAAAGATCAAAAATAGATGCATATATAACAAAGAGTACCGCATGCTTTAATTTAAAATAAGTTAGGCTCTGCCTGGAATAGGGATTTTGTAAGTAGTTATTTTAGGGATAGTTACATGTCTTTTCTTTTTAAAAAAAAAATTTTATTTACTTTAGCTATCTTCTACTTTTTAATAAAAAAATGTATTTTACTTTAGAAATTTAATCAAAATAAATGAATTATTCAGTGTAAAATTGATAAAATTACTTGACTAGCATGAATTATAATTTGGAATATCAAGCTTTCCTCAATGAATGACATAAAGCTCTCAAGAAAACATTAATCTAGAAGCACATATCAAAATTCTTCTTTATTTTTTTACTAATGTAATCCTTATTCTAAAGCAACTATTCGCTAATAATGAGCCTGAGCCGAACAGACTTTTTGGAAGAACTTTAGCGAGAGTAAGATAAATAGGTCCATTTGATTACAATAAAAAGAAAAAGACTTACATAACCCATTTCTAAATTAAAACAAGGTTTTCGTATATTTCAAAAAAAAAATATATATATTCTCAAAATACATCTAAAATGGCCATACAAGCCAAGAAAAATATCTTTAACTAATTATATTCATACATTAATAAATCCAAACATGCTCTAATAAAGGATAGTGCACCCTTAAAATTTCTTTGCAAAAGGTTATGGAAAAATTAACTCTCAAAATTTCTTGTTCAAACAGAAAGAAACCACGAAAACACTTTTTTCAGAGCAAAAGTATATTTTTTGTTTTCATAAAAGTAATGAAAAGTAGGTCCTTTATTGTTATAAATTTTACTTTTGCATTTAAATGTAATCTTGAGTTCAAAAATCTTAATTTTTTTGAATTTCATAAAAAATAAATCATAGTCTGAAAAATAACAACAGAAATTACTTTTATTTATTGCTACAATTCTTTTGTTTTCGTACTTTTTCTAGTAATAAAATTTTTTAAATGTTCCTGTAAACAATTTCTGCCCTTCTGGACTAGAATATTACAATTTTGTGTTCCAACTCTATTTGAATTCTCAATTATTTATTATGATTAATTTTCTTGAGCTTTACAGCAAGTATAATTTTCCTTTTTTATAGTAATTTGATATTTCCTTTTTATTCAACGACTATCAAAAGAAATATACATGATATTTTAATTAATGCTATATAAATTTTTTCAAATTTCCCGCAAACTTCAATTTAAAATTATTAGCTATATATTCAAGTTATTTTATATTATGAGATTTTCAAATATCTTAAAAATCAAATTCGTCCTATTTTGTACTTAAACAATTTAAGTAGGAAATAAAATATAAAATATTTTTAAAAGAAATTAAAATAAAATCCCAGAAAAATTATTATAATAATCGATTTTCACACAAACGCATGCGGCTTGAGAAATGTCAAAATTCAAGAAAATGTCTTATGAGAAAAAATCTTTTTCATTTAATGCAAAATTAATTTTAATTTATTTAATATCACTTAGTTTTGTTGATATAATAAAAAGTGAGGAAGAATCTGCAAATTTCCAATTTCGTGAGTACCATTACAAGGAAACAACTAAAAATGTATAAATTAACTGAATCTTATATTAATAAAATAATTAAAATGTTTTTATTTTATTATTTGAGGAAGTAGGATCTAATTTACAAGGAAACTGAATTATCATGTAAAACTAATCAAAAATGTGAAGAAATGATTGGTGTTAACAAAATTCGTTGTATTCGTCAATGTATTTCACCTTTTTGTTATAATGAAATTTATCATTTCGATGATGTAAGTTTTATTAATAAAAAATACTACTTTTCTTTAAACAAAAAAATAAATTAAAGAAATTTAATTAATTACAGTTAGAAGAAGGAGAAATAGATGTACGTTTAAATTCATTTAAGGGATGCTTCACTCAAAAGCTATCAAAATTAAATCATTATTGAAAAATAAATTAATATTTTTTTCAGTTAAATTAAAATTTATAATCTAAATTTATTAAGTTTTTAAGGCTAATTTGCATTAACTAATTTTTTGTAGCAAAATAAAAATAAAAAATTAAAATAAACCAAAATAATAACTAATTCTTTTTTATTAGACTAAGCATACTGCGAAGGATTTATAGTTGTGCTATAAACTAATGCAATTCTAGCAAATCTGTTTTGTACACATTTTTGCAAAGCCCAAATGTGCTATTAAAAGGATTTTAAGAAAAATATTAAATAGTAATAATTCTATCTATGGTAATAAAATATAGTTAACAAAAGAATATTAAACATGGTTAGTTCTTTAAAATGGATCAGCATTCGGAATACTTTTCATCGTAATATATCGACAATATCTAAACACCGAGATTTATGGGATAATATCTGCATGCGATAAGTACGAATAAATATTATCAAATAAATTAACAAAAAATTTTGTAAAACCAAGTCCTATTGTTCACTTGCATATTATCCTTAGGCAGGCTATTAGAATCATGTGAAAACTACAAAGAACAAAAAAAAAAACGGGATGCACAAAATACAAACATACTTTAACACAAAAATTCAATTAAGTTTAATTGTGACCAATATTTGATGTTATTCTGAAAACGAATTTTCTAAAACGCTCGATTTCTACTTTCTCAAGGATATTGGCCATGGTATAAGCAATATAAAAACAAGATAAATATTTTAAAATATATCATACGAAAAATTTAATCTCTTTAATTACTTTTTTTTTTAAAATATATCCTTAGCAAATGTATAAAGGTTTAGTTTCCTTATAAAATTTGAACTACGAAATTCTGAGTACAACAACAAAGTCCATATATAAACAAGTAATATAAAAAGAAATTTTTTAAAGTATATTCCTACTTGAGATTGTTTTTTCTTTTTCTGAATTCAGAATTCGTTATTCGTTGCATTCAGTTTTCTGAAGTTTTTCTCTCATATAAAATTAAAATTAGTTTATTAAATATAATTAATGAATTAATATTTGAACTAACTGCATTAACATCAATTGTCATGCACTCCCAACACAACAAAATTTATTTGAACTTGATTGGATGATTAGAAAAGGGTTTTTTTAACGACTGAAAATTTGTAAAAGATATTGGGCATTATTAGCTAACGGTAAGAATAATATTTGAACTAACTGTATTAACATCAATTGTCATGCACTCCCAACACAACAAAATTTATTTGAACTTGATTGGATAAATAGATATCTAAATAAATATCTTCAATAATAATTATTTGACACTTAAAAACAAATCTAGCGGAATAAATATGAACTTTTAATAAATTCTGTACTGAAATGAAAATTAAGGTACTTTTGTTTATAAATGATTTCAATTGTTAAAAGAGCTTTTTCACTCATATTTTCAAATAGCAATCTATATTTTATTGTCGAATGACAATAATATAATATAATATCCAATATAATTAATATATCTGGTTATTCTAGTACCTTTTATTATAAAACGCCACACAATACAAAACTTTGATAACATTTCTTATGATATTTTTGAAAAATTAATCAAAAACCGCAAAGTGTACAGTTTTTCATCGTTAAATAAAAGTACAGAATCCATTTTGTTAGATTTTATTTAAAAAAAATAACTACTTAAAACAAAAAACTACATATCAAGTGAAAAATAATATAAAAATTTATTACAAGAGCTTTTTAGATATAAAATCATCATAATTATTTAAAACAGTTGGATGATTTTTTAAATGCCTTTTAAGATCATAACGATATCTATACTCAGATCCACATAATACACATTTAAATTCTTTAATATTTGTATGTGTTAACATATGCCTAGCCAAATGATAGGAACGTGTTAAACTTAGTCCGCATATTGTACAAATATATGGTCTAATACCAGTATGTACTTTTTCATGTTGATTTAAATCACATTTAGCTATAAATGCTTTATCACATGTTTTACATTTGAAATTCTTTTCACCGTTATGTAAACGTATATGATATTTTAAATGTGATGTTGTTTTAAAACCTCTTGAACATAAATGACATTTATATGGATTCTCCCCCGTATGCAAACGTTTATGCGAAGTTAAGCCCCCTGAATGAGCAAATTTTTTACCACATATCTCACATGCTAATGGTTTCTCGCCCGTATGAGTACGTTGATGTACTTTTAAATTATATGCTATTGAAAATGATTTATTACAAAGTTCACATTTATATGACTTTTCACCTGTATGTGTTCTCATATGATATTTAAGACGAATCTTTGAAGAAATTATTTTATTACAAATATCACAAGGTACACCTGAATTATTTTCAGGTTTTTTAATTATCTTTGTAAAACTATTTTCAGATAAAATTTCAATTTTTATATTTGTTTCTATATTTTTATCTATTTCATATTTTTGTTCAATTTCTGTATGATCAAATTCATCAACTATTATATCATCTGAGCCATTATCTTCATAGTTTATTTCTTTTATTAAGTTTTTAAAATAGTTTAAACTATCTTCTATTTTCTTTTGAAAATCATAAAAGGAATTTATTTTTGTACAGCAATCATTACAAACAAAATATGGAATATTAACATCTTCCTCATTCTAAAATTAAAAATTAAAATATGTTAACAAATCAAATTATCAATGTTAAAAATGCTATTGAAAATGATTTATTACCAGAAGCTCTATCTGTTTTTCATGGGAAATTGATTCCAGTTTTGTCAGTATACTAATTCCATTATTTAAATCAAATATTGAAACTAGATCATAATCTTTTAAACAAATTAAACAAATTTGCTGATCCATTCTTGTATTTGTTTTATCACTAATTCAGTAATTATTGCAATCGCACTTTACTAAGAAACTACAAATCATGAACTACTTATATATGTATGTATATGTTTGACGTTATGACAAAGTTTTTAGCTGTAACATAATAATTTGAATCATTCATTTTATTAAATTTTAAAATTTATATTTAAGATAAATACATAAACTATGATATTTGATGTCTTTAAAATGTTATATTTTAAAATTTGTTATTTTAGCCGTTTATATATATATAACAAACATTTTATAATTGCCTTATAATTATATTTAATGTTTCTTTGTTGCAATAATCATTTTTATATATTTTTTTCGCGATTTTAATCCATAAGCACAATAAAATGTCGACGACACTGAAGAGGAAGAGCAAATATAACACAAAATATCTGGAATTAATCTGAAAGTGCTTAAAATAAAAAATATTAAAGAAATTTCACTCTTTAACATTAATTTTTACTGATCAAAATGACAGCTGCTCCAAATGAGACTAGAATGAAAAAATGTACTAGATTGGACCAGGGACGGTCATGGAATTAAAATGTATTAAAATCAGGGTATTCACATTGAGTCCGGTAACATTTAATTTCTTGGTAAGCGGAGGTGAAAGGTAAGACGGAGTTTTGCAAATTTCGAAAAAGCTTTTACCCCTTCCTGAGGCAGAAATATTTCTGCCTCATGCTTGGTATCTTACTAATACACATTTATATACACATGTTATCTGTAATATTTTCCAACACATATTCATATATTTTAGTGGACTGAGAATTGTAGGGGAACATTACCGAAATGATACAAGTCTCAATGTGAATACCCCCAATGAATTATATTACATCGAGAAAAAAAGTACAACGACTAAAAGCAGCCGAACTGTAAACTGAAAAGTCTCAAAAAACCGGAAAGAAGAATACGAATAAAAAAATTTAATATGTACTAAATTTATTTTTTTTTTATTTGCAGAAGATTTTTTTTCCTGTATTTCATGAAAACCTGAAATGTATATAATTGTTAAATTGACATTTAGATATAACAAAATCCAAGTTAATATAAAATAAAAAATATTGATGTCTTAAAATATAAAAAAATATTAAAATCCTCTTTATGTATATGGCTCAAAAATTCCGTATTTGAATTTAAATATTTTGGCTTTATTTTTGAGTACCAATATTTTTCATAACACTTAAGTTTAACAAAATGTTAAGAAAAAATATAAAACGACTTAATAAATATACTTAAAGATATATATATTTATACTGGAACATTAGTCCGAATATTTGGAGCCTCTCCCTTGAAATCAAAGATATTAACTTTTACGGCACATAGTTTTACTCATAACTATCTTTATTATCATATAACAGTATACTCGATATTGTCAATCTTTGTCCATCCTTGTCCATCTTTGTACGTTATTGTCCATCTTTGTACGGGGATACACAAATCAAATACCAACTATTTTCGCAATATTGCAATTAAAACTATTTATTCGCATTCCTTTCATCAAACTGATCAGTTTTAATATTACTTTTGATTACTTTTGACCATTTATTAACGCCTTTTTAACGATACTCGATATTGTCAATCTTTGTCCATCCTTGTCCATCTTTGTACGTTATTGTCCATCTTTGTACGGGGATACACAAATCAAATACTTGAAATGATAAAACATTTGTTGTTTAGTTAATTTTGGCATTTGTTTAAAGATAACAATATTACAATAAACAAATGTTTTTTTGTGTGTTCCTAAAATAACTATAAAATTATTAAAAAATTTTGATTCTAAAAAATAATGAAATCAAATTATTTATTATTTAAGTTGTTAATATAAAAATTTACCAGGGTATTCAGTTTTACGTATTTAGGGCAACATTCAACATAACTGAACAAAAGTATAACTAATCAATTAAACACAAATAATTAGTTATATATATTTAATAATTTTCAAAATTAGTAATAATTATATCCAACTTATATCCATTTTATATTTTATCATTTAAATTTAAATTTTGAGCTAATATCTACAAAAAGTATCTTAGCCCATTAAACAAAAATATTGATCAGTAAGAAATAACTCATATAAAATATAATATATATTTTTGCGATCAAACGTCAATAGTACAATACGGCGCCATATAATTCCTAAGAATTTGTCTACACAAAGAGACCGAATAAGGCACATGCATTTAACAAAACAAACAAACATTAAAGAAAATAGAATATCACAACTTATTAATTCGTATATTAAAAAAATAAATCCACAAAAGTAAAGAAAAGAAACGATTGTATATATACATATATATAAGGGGGTATATGAACAAATCATCCGCTAGCCAACCACAGAAGTTCAAAGAAAAGTAGTTTCTTTGGCTGTTTCCTCGTCATTCAGTTTTAGTCAGCGATTGGATTCACATCGTCTGTGTCTGTTCTATAAAAATAATAAAATTAAGCTTTACAATTCGGTTTTTTCAAATATTTTTTGGAATAATATTATAATTTATATTGATGATTACATTTATTTGCTTTTAATTCAAATTATTAAATGTATATAAAACTTTACTGATCTAACATAACATAGTTGTAATAAATTTTGGCGGTTTCAATTGGATTTAACGTCATGATGGCGCATGTGTTGCAATTTAACCACGTGCTGTTAATTTTAATACACTGAATATAAATTAATTATATAAAAGGTGTATATAAATATAAATATAAGTGTATATCTTATTAGTGTTGTGCCTAAGTGTGACTGGCTGATTGCCATATCACGCCATATATCTTACCTATATAATATAAAAGCAGAACATATTTGTTACAACCGTCTGTCAGTCAGTCTGTCTGTTTGGATACTATTGCTATTTAATATTGTTAATAAATTATCTATTTCTTACTTAATTATAACTGTAGTGGTATAAAATTACCGGTAAAAAAGAAGAAAAAAATTTATTTACCTGGAATATTGTGCTATTTTCTTGCTTTCAAATTGTATTTCATATTATTTGATGCGTGAAGAAATGTGTAATAGGTTTCATTTGTATTAGGACAGAAATATTAAAATATTTTCTTTGATGTGATACTTATTTATAAATTCTATGTAATAACGGGTGAAAATTCTATGTGTTTGCCTAAAAATTTTGCAATAATTTATTGCTGTAAATTAAAAATAATAATTGGCTTGAAATTGAAAGCCAAAGTTAATGTTGTATTTTAAGGTAAGAATTTCTTAAATTTTTCTTTTATGTCATTTGTGCTTACGGAAATTAAAGTTATTCATTAATATTCCTCTTATTTTTATAAAATAATTTCATTACTTGATTTACTTTGTTATCGAAAGTTGGAAATGATGCGAATTGTAGAATTAATTTATTATTATTAGTATCAATAATATTCACATCCACTAATTTGCGATAAATTGTTCTCCTTCATTATTTGAAAGAGTTTGGAAAGATGTATTTTAAACAAAAAAATAAATAAACAAAAAACATACTGTTTTTAAAATAAATAAAACTAAAATTGTTTTTAGCAACTAAAATTTTTCCTTTTTACACACATAGGAGAGCGTAAATAAGAGAGATTTTGTTTATCTTTTATTTTTAAAAATTCTTATGCATATATATATATATATTCACACTACGTAGTTTGAAGTACGTATATATATATTATCCCATATATGCTTATGCATAACGGTGTGATATATATATATATCCCTATTGTACTTTTGATGTTAACCTGAAAAATAACTTTATGTAATAAAAAGGGGAAAAAAGAAACAAATTTGCTAAAATAAAAGCATTCATCATACACGCACGTGGGCTTGCATTTTTTATGTAAAGCAAATGTGTACATAGGTATTCTGCATTATATACTATACATATGTATATGTTAATGTATAATTTTAATTAATAAAAAATAATATGAAATTAAAGTGAAAATTCAATTTTATTTTATGGGAAATACAATTTAATATAATAGAAAATATACATATTTATTTTATAGAGAGTACAATTTTATTTTATTTTAACGTGGAAGACTTCGGCAGATTTTTAATTTTGTAAATTCTATTTTTCCTAACATGGAATGCCCTTTTCACTTCTCTAATGTAATCCGCTTCGGTGAAGCCATCTTTCATTTTCCTGATAGATTCTAAAAGATTTCAAAAATATTTTTAAAGGTTAAAAGGCTTGCGGTTTTTTAATTAGTTTGTTACTTACCGAAAATAATTTCATTTGTTCTTTTGAAATTTTTAAAAGGAAGCTTATCACGCAACCCATCAAAATTGCATGCCAAAACTACCTGGTCTCCAAAAAGTCTATTAAAATTTTTTTGAAGGTTCCCCATGCTTAACATATTTTGAACAATAGTAGTCTGTGAAAGTAAATAATATTAATTTCATCATAATTTTTGAAGGTATGTAGTATACTTACATACTCATCCTCAATTCCTTCAATTTCCGCTTCAAAAGCTTTCAATTCGGCGATGCTTTTTATAGGGAATATGGGCTTAATCTTTTCCTGCTTTAAAATTTGTTTCGAAAGTATATTGTTTTCGATTGAAACTGTCAAAATTTTTTCATGGGCTTGTTGAACCTCATTTAGTTTTGCTGAAAAGAAGATGTGTTTCTAACTTGCAAAGAATTTTAGCGAAAATACTTACAAACAACGCAATTGATTTTTTCTTCCATAGCGTTAAGCTTTGCTGAAATGAAATTGTTTCCATTAAAAAACTTTACTATTACATAATGTAAAAATTTACCTATGACTATCCCCTCAAACCTTTTTCCTGAGCCATATATATTTCCTGAGACATAAATAATTAAATATAGTTTATTTATAACATTAATTTACATTAACCGTACCTTCAACTCCTATAATCTGCAGTGGCAGATTTTCTTTTCCATGGGCCATTATTCTCAAAAAACAAAAGAACATATTACAATTGATGAATACAAAAAATAAATAAAAAAGTTAAGAAGGAAATTATAAATTAGAATGTAAAATAGGTAGAAACAGAAATTTTCCCTCGTAGGGTAAACACATAAGCTTAAATAAAAGTCTAGAGATATGGTAGAGTTCCTCTTCATTCGCGGTTTTAGCATCTGCGATAAATATTCCTAAATCATTTAAAGAATCTAGGGGTCGCTTGAAAAAGCGCATATTATTCAGGAATTTTTTTCCTTTTAAATATAAAGAATCATCTTTGCTGATGATATTTATTATTTCAATGTGAATATTTTTATCAATACAGCAGTAGTTGTTTGGAGGCTTGACACTTAGAAAGTAATTAGGAGTTTTGATGGAGAGAATATCACCTTTAGTATTTTTTTTCATACTGGAAATTTGAGGGTAAGATTTTATTTTTACTTTATTGCCAATCTGCGCCAAAATATTGGTGCCAGACTTAACTTTTTTTTTAAGTTGCTGCAAAAAATTTTCAAAGGGATAGGCGGAAAAATCGTTTAAGAATCCAGTTTGTTCAACGCACTCAGCAATGTGTAACAATGAGTGAACATTATAAGTTAAGCCTTCTGGAGAATACAATATTGGAAATTGCTCAACAAACAACTCTAACATTTCCCCTGCTATGTTAATGTTGGTTTTACACGTTTTTTCGCAGGACAATAGCCCATATGCACAATGCAGAAGGCAGAAATGATAATATAAATCATCATTAATAATATTTTTCAAAACAACTATACCGGTATAGAGAATAAATTGGCGGAGCTCGCTAGATTTCCATCGAGATATTTCTTCAAAACTTCTAGGTTTTCTAGCAAACTCTTTAGGTATGTGGGGTATTAAAGCAGTAATATTTTCGGATAAGATTTCTTTGGCAGTCCTATCAAGCTTTTGTGAAGCCGATTTACCATTTAATAAAAAAAGAAGAATTTTTTTCGTTACTCCCAAGTCTTTCACATGCATACAGTCCAAGGGGAACTGGCTGACCATTCCAATACCAACTTTTTCTAAGCTGGTTTCTTCAGATTGGAACATTGGTTTGTGGTATTCTGTATGAGTTTGGTTCGCGGAAAACCAGTAGAAGTACTATAAGTGACAGTATTTTTTATAGTTTGACCTACTTGCGAGCATTTACTACATCCAGAAAAGGAATTATGTCCTACTGCAGCGGTTTCCAAACTTTCTGATACTGCGACCCACATAAGAAAAAAATAAAAAATGGCGTCCCTCTTATTAGATAAAACAATAAAATAATATAAGCACATTTGGTCTTTTTGAATCAGAGTAATTCATTTGTGGACCTTGATTCATTTTAATCACTTAATTTTTTAAAAATTTCAACCAAATAAGCAAATTTAAAAATAAAGTTATCGTTGCATAAGGAATATTCCTCATTTTTGTGATGCCAACGTACTTCACAATAGTACAAGAGTGATGTATATTCAGTGATATAATAAATGATTCTTAATAAAGTAATATCGCAACATAAAATTTTCATTAAATAGATTTTTGTATTTTTTTTAAATAAGTAAAACAGAAATTAAAAACTTCACGACCCCCTTGAGGTTATTACGCGACCCCCCTGTGGGTCGCGAACCCCAGTTTGGAAACCGCTGTCCTACTGTTTGACAAACAAAGGCCCTTGCTGGAGCATCGCAGACAAATGATCGAATTTTAACAGAGATAACTTTTTCAGAGACAAGTAACCCATTTTCTGCAATTGATTTGACTTCTGCAACAAAATCATGCAGAAAAATGTCAATATTATTTGGTTTTTTCCTACCCAAGAAAACGCCTAAAAGTAAAATGCCTAGAAAGGGTGCATCTGCTACTTTCCCCATTATTGGCCACAATGTTTGTTGGGAGCTTTTAAATAATGGTAAACCGTCAATCCCTATATCAATTATAATTTCGGAACGATTACCAAGTTTTGGAAATATTTCAATTAATTGCTTTTTCAGACCAACATGAAGATAGCTGCCTGGCGATACAGAGCGAATAGTATGTATTTTTTTTGGTTTTAGGATCGTTTGTGATGATTGGGGCACATTTAAATTCTCCGACCTTAAAACTTGTAAAATACCGTCAAAACTATCTCTGGATGGTTTAAAATGTTCACCCCACAATCTTAATTTTTCAACCAAAGAAAGCCCTTCTAGATTAGCAAAGTTATTGTGGTGGTTTGTAGAGTTATTTAAATGAAAAGGGTTTTCCGCAGTTCCAGCAGTTTGCTCCTCTTCAGTTTCATCAGAAAAATCGGTATCATCGTTTTGATCTCTTGATAATTCTTCTCGTCTTTTTTTAACTAAATATCTAAATTGCGATTTTCTTAGCATTTTCAATAGAAATGCAAACTCACTTGAATAATATAGCCAACTACGATAATACGATAACCAAAAATCACAGCAGCTAATTTATGACTAATTTTAATATTTACGTTCAAAAAAAATTAAATAAAGATATAAACTCACCTGAATAATTAAGTCAAAAGCCAAAATAGCCAAAAAGTTCAATAATCACAATATTAATTTATAAACAATGACACAATAATAGTATAATCGCTACGCACTGCACTAAACACTGATAACAACTAAAGACTACTAAACGACTTTACAATACACCAAAAAGACTTGGAATTTTATTCATATGAACAAAATTTAATAGAACAAAAAGACTTAGAATTTCTGGCGACAGAGCAAAATTTCGTACATATAAGTCTTTTTAGCTAAAAATAGACTTAGAATATTTTGTTGCTTTTTAGCTAAAAATAGACTTAGAATATTTTGTTGTCCTCCTAAAATGTGTGTGGTCTCAAATTGACAATTTTTATAGCAGCGTTTTAGCATACAAAAGTCATGCATACGGTTAAGAGCGCAAATTAACGAAAATTAACCGCTGGGTATTTTAAGGTGGGCACCCGCTTAGTGCGTATATCTCAGCGGGTAACTTTTATGACGTCATAGACTCACGCTAAAGTTCCCCCTCATTTGTGGATATTACAGCGTGAAATTAATTTTTGCGTCATTTTGACGTCAAAAAATTTACCCGCTGAGATATACGCACTAAGTGGGTGCCCACCTTTAGTTATTTCGGTTGTAGAATTCCAAGAAAAAAAATATTGCAGTTTTTATAAGAGCTCTCGTTAAAGTAGTAGTAGTATAGTAGTAACATCAAAAGTAACATCCCTCCAATTTTGCCTTGGTATAACTGAAATCATCGGGCGCAGGAATTACTTGTCTCACGTACATCGTATTCGATGAATATGGGCGCATGCGACTGTTAAAGAAAGACACACAAATAACAATTCTTTATTCACTCCATTGCCGCCATATCTGGTTTTCATTATATATATATATATATATATATTATATATATACATATAAATAAAATTATATATTATATTACTTAATTTCACTGAAAAGCTTTGTCCATAATATATTTTTCTATCTCAGTCGTGTCTTTTTATTTGGTGCAAATGTCCATTCGATTACGCGCCAGACTCTGTCCCCTAAAATTTCTATTAATATATGAGTCGCTCTAAACCCAATGTGAAAAAGTCCATTTTTTCATATTTTCTGATTTTTGCAAATTTCAATAGAATAAATAATATATTTCTTAGCCTTAAAAGGATTTACTCATACTTTAATTTTTTGTAGGTCAAAACACCCTTCTTTTAATAGCTCCGTATGTGTTATGTATTATGAATGCATAAAGAAACATTAAATTTCTCTGTTTGGGTTTTTTGGACTTATCCACATTGGCTTCTCAACGACTCATATAATAACATGTCCACAACATAGCTGATAAATAATGCAAATTATCCACTTCAATATAAAAAAAAATTTTTATATGATTTTATAAAAACACATTTATATACATAATTTTGTATATACGAGTAAAATAAAATGTAAAAAGTTGAAAGAAAAATAATTAATTAAAAATATTAAAAAACGTATATTTATTTCTGTTTAATTTTTGCATTTTTCTTTACCAAAACATTTAATTAAATGTAAGTTAACCAAATTTTGCTAATTTGAATATTTTATTTTTATTTTAGAGGGATCATTTATTTACAATAGAAATGGTTACAAATCCTGCGAATTCTGTTGTAGTAAGTAATTAAATTTTTTTCTTTTCAATTTAAACAATTTGCTTAGTGTCGCTTTAATAAACAAAAAATTAATTTTGTTACTTTTAAACATAAAACTAAAATAACATTTGAAAAGAAAAAAAAGAAAACTCAAATTAACTGACCCTTGTAAAAATTCATTTTGTAAAGTTAAGTAAAGTTAACGATTGTTTTACATCAATTTCTTATTTTGAATTATATAAATTTTTATGGTTTACCATCTCAACTCATTTCTAATTATATTATGGCTTATACAACAAATATATAAGACATTTTGCCAAAATTGTACTTCATTGTTAAAAAATAGCTAATATTTTAAATCGATCACACTGTAAAAGCAATGTTAAATATCTAAATAACTGAATTTTGTTTAAAGTTGTTTAACCCTGATTCAATATTTATAAAACTAATTCCACTTCCAGATACTGGATGAATATGAAAGAGAAAAACGGTTTCGGGATGTTTGGGGAAAATATCCAAATTGGGACTCTCTGGTTGGTAATTTATTGTTTTAAACCAATTTATTTTTAGTGAAAACTTTTCTAGGACTGTATGAAGAAGCTAAAAGCGTGTAATTGGAATGAAGAGGAAGCTATTAATTATTATGAAGAACAAATAAACAATAAACCAAACAAGAAAAAAAACAAAAATGAAACACAACAGGAAAAAAAGAAAAAAAAAATGATGAATTGTGTGAAAATGTTAAGGGTTTTGTTTTAAATTTTATAAATTTGGCATCAAGAAATGAGCTTAGTTCAATTAACTCATTTTCAGAAAAAACTGTAACTGTAATAATGAATTTACGACCATTTCTCAATTTTAATGAGTGGGTAAGTATAAAACAAATAATTCGGAGGGGTATGTATTTAAAAATGTGTTTATTTAAGGAAATGGAACTTTGTAAAATAACAACAAAATATAAAGCTATTATAAACAATTGCAAAAATTATGTTAAAAAAAAAAGAATAATTTTAAATTTAATAGAAACATGTAAAATTTCATTAAAAAAGATTGAAATGCCCGCAGCTACAAATAGCGAAATAGATAAACAGCCATCAATTTTAAATAAAAGGTTTTATTTAATAAATGTTAAATTTTAAAGAAAAATATATAAAAGAATTAATTTTTAGATGCAAGCTTGCCGAACATCAAATTAATGCCTTGAATTGGCTGCTAGTTTTGAATAGGGGTAAAGTAAATGGAGTTATCGCTGATGAAACGGGCTTAGGTAAAAGAATTCAGACCATAGCATTCCTTGCCTATCTCAAAGAACATGAATTATCTAAAGGGCCCCATTTGATTATTGGATCAAGATCCACAATTGAAATGTGGAAACTAGAAATGGAGGAATGGTGTCCCAGCTTTGTCATAAAAAATTATAGTTTAAGAAAAAATGAAAGAATAAATATGCGTAAAGATTTTAAAAAAAATCTTTATCTATTTTATGATAGATAATATATATTTACTATAACTATCACTATGTACATATTTGGAAATAAATAACAACAAAACAAGAGGCAGCTTTTGATAAAAATTCATAAAATTATTATTTCTTGTACTCCTATTACTTATACTAGGGAAGAAAAGTTTAAAACGAAGACAAGTTTATGAAATTAAATTTTCATCCAAAAGAAAAAGCAAACCTTTCATATTTCCTCCCATTATATAAACATTTTTTATATTTTCTGCAAAATCAGGATACATTTTAATGCAAATTGCTATATTCGTAAGTGGCCCAACAAGTATAAAACTTATTTGCTTTGGATACTATAAATATAATAAATATTTTAATTTTAAATATTAATATTTTAAATTTCTATATTATTATGTAGAAAAAATACCTTGCATACAAGTTCATACATGGCATTTATCGCATGAACATTCTGTATTTGGCTTTTAACAATATTAGAATTGTCATAAACATCACCAAAACCATCTCTTCCATGAAAATAAGCTAAATCATATGTTCTAGAAATTAAAGGTTCAATGCATCCTTTATATATTGGTATCTGAATTTATTTCAATAAGTGTTAATTTACTTTAATAATTTTACATTTGGGATTAATACAATTTACTTACATCTAACCTTTCAAGTGCTGTTAAAACCCGTAGAGCATTACTGTGGTAGCCATATAAAAGGGTTGTTAATTAATATATTGCATCATTTGTGGCCCGAACTGTTACATTTGCCCTTTTTGGAGTAGTTTATTACACCACTTGTCAAGGTCACTGGGGAGGATGTAGTGAAACGCTCGTTTTATTCATTGGCAGAATTTGACGCATGGAAAAAAGATACACGCAACCATAATACATACAACCATAATAATATGAAATACTACAAAAGTTTGGGTGCTTCAACTCCAACCGAAGCCCGAGAATATTTTAAAAATATAGAACAACATCGTTTTGTGTTCAGGCTTGCCGGGGAAAAAGATGATGAAGTTATTATAAAGGCGTTCAGCCGTTCTGCCGTTCTGTTGTTCTAGAACGCAAACAAATGATAATGAATTACATTAATGAGCGAGAGAGGAGAAAATTTTTAAGTTTACCCCAAGAATATCTTTATAGAGGCCAAACTAAAGAGGTGACATTTGAAGAATTCATCAAATTAGATTTAGTAGTATATTGGTATGTATCAATCATACGAGCCATAGCGTGTTTGGTGGACGGCTTAAAGCCGTCACAACGCCAAGTTGTTCATACCTTGTTTGCACGTGATGACGAACTTGAGGTGAAGGTGTCACAGCTTGCTGGATGTACTGCCGAAAATTGTAATTACCAGCATGGTGAGCATTGTTTGTCATCTGTAATAATAAAATTAGCACAAAGTTTTGTGGGCTCGAAAAATATAAATTTGTTGGCAGCATGTGGGCAGTTTGGTTCCCAGCTAGCCGGCGGAAACGATAGCGCCAGCTCACGTTATATATTTACGAGGATCGCACAGTTGACAAAACTAATTTTCCGTCCTGAGGATGATCCTCTATTGGATTACAAATATGAGGGGAAGAAGAAGCTCGAACCTTTTTTTTACTTATCCACAATTCCATTGTTGTTAATTAATGGTTGTGAGGGAGAAGGGGTAGGTTTTTCTGCGAGAATCCCCCAGCATAATCCATGTCAAATTATAAAACTTTTATGCAAAATGCTAAAAGGAGAAACACTGACTGCTGTGGAAAAAGATATCCAACCCTGGTATAAAAACTTCTCCGGAATAGAACTGGACGGAAAGAAAGGTTTCATAACGAAAGGGGGGATCCATGTTCGTGGCGATAATAAAATCGTAATAACTGAGCTACCCATTGGAACATGGGTGGAAGATTATAAAATCAAAGTTTTAGCACCATTGCGGGAGCAATTAATTTTAAAGGAGTACAGAAAAAACCATGCGGGAGACAAAATTGGATTCGTATGTGAATTTATGGAGGGTGAATATGAGAAAATACGACCAGGACGGTTGGAGGATCTTTTTCAACTTATTAATAATTATAATATACTTATTATAATGTTACATAAACTAACTTTTAAAGAAATTTCTTTAAAAAAAAAAGCGGAATTATTATTTTGAATTCAGCATTAAATTAATTATATTAGAAAAAAAATTTTTTATTATAACTTCAAGCTCACAGGCATTTATTTAATACAAAATTTAGTCGTCAAAATAACAGAAATTCATATTAATTTTTTAGATTTATATTTCAATTAAATTTATTTTAAGCAAGTCTCTTAAGAGCTAAGTTTTTTATGGACCTTTTAATTAGAATGAATTATTATTTGTATCATAAAAATCATAAAAGCAATAAGTATTCGAAAGGTTCTATGTTATGACAATACGAGCGAAAGTATCAATTAAAGTTGCTTTATAAAATATGTTTCCTTGAAAATGTGGTCTAAATGAATTATCTTTGAAATAATTTGCAGCAAATTTAAAAAATTTTTGTTTGTTTGTAACTGTTAAAAATTTTGCCAACTGTCCCAAAATTAATAATATAATTTCTTGGCTTTCCATATTTGATTCTCGTAAATTACATACAAAATATGTAATTAACTTTTTCTTTTCTTTTTGACTGATGTCCATTTGAAGAATAATTGAGGCTGCATTTTTTCTTTGATTTTCAACATTTGAAAAAACAATTTCCTGCAATTTTGGTACAGTGCATATTTTTTTAATTAATCCAACATCAAATTCATCTGGTGTAGACTTTAAATATATTGCTAGCTTAAATATATAAAAATATTTCAAATTAGATTTTTATAAATATATTTAATTCCACAAAAACAAAACAACACCTGAATGATATAAATTAAGCCAATGGACAAACAATAAGATCTTAAAAACCATTTTAGAAAGTAAACATAATTAAGTTTTTTTTTTGGCTTACCAATTTGTCAAATAGACATTGTTCTCCTTCATCAAATATCCATTGTAATGTATAAATATCAATATGACTAAGCTCTCCTAAGCTTAACTTTTCAGATATTAAATTAATTGCAAAACGTTTGCCATTTTGTATAAATTTCTTATTTGGAATAAGATGCAGTTTAACAAGCGATATCTATAAACGTTTTTATGTTTATTACTTGATTTTTAAAACAAAATACTACTTACACTAAGTACATATAAAGCAGACAATAGTTCAGCTTCACTCAATAATATATTTAGAGATTTATATTTATCAAAAATAAATGATATACTACTAAGAATTTCTATAAGTAGTTTTTTGTTATTTTTAAAATTATATTTAAGCATTGTTTTAAAAATATATATAAAGCTTTTAATGTTTTTTTCAAGCATTATATTGCTATTGAGATCAACAAAACAAGGAAAATTATCAAAAGTACTCTCTAAAATATTTTCTGATATACTTAATCCACAGCATGGTAGTTCCATTTCGTCAAGAGAAGTAATAATCCCAGATATACAAAGTTTCGCTTTTAAATCTATTGTTTCGCTCTTATAACTAAAAAATAAAATAAAAAATTTTTCTTTAACTAAAAATATAATATGAATCAGGCTAAAATATTGAAGCAAATATAGGGTCAAATATTTTTTCTAAAACAAAATTAATACATAACCTTGAATTTTGCAAAAAATTAATAAGTCTTTCAATTCCATTTTTACGAACAAGATTTAAGGCGCATTTCTTCTTGAATACATCACTTGTCGAACCCCAGAATATTAAATTCATAACAGATATAAAAAGCCCAGCCAAAGTTAAATTAGAAATTCTTGACTAAAACAGAAAAATTGATTTAGTTGAAAAATTTCATATTTTGCTTTTTTTGCTATACAAAGCCTAATGGAATTAATTTCAGTTCAAAAATTCGAATAACTACATTTTCAATATAAAATTGTAATGAACTGTTCAAATATTGCTTCTCAAAGATAAAAATTAACCTAAAAGTAGATTTAGAAAAAAAAACTAAATTAAAAATTATTTTATTTAAAAATATGGCATAAATTTTACTCAAATGTTAAAACGATGAATTGTAGAATTTGAAATATTGTAACATTATTTCTCATGTATATTTTATTTGAAACAATATTATCAGTAAATAAAATAATTGTTTCAAATATTATTTTAAATGTTTGATAGTAAATATTTTCATTGGTATTTAAAATTTTAATAAATTTTAAAAAATCACAAAATAATATTTCTAAAGCAATTTTAACTGTTTCAGTAGCTGTAATAGATTTAAGAACTTTTGTACATAAGCCACATAATGAAGATGCTGTTGTTATTATTTCTACTCTACAGTGAAACACATCTGGATTATGAATAAATCTAAAATAATAAAAAAAAGTTTTGTTTTTTATATTTAACAAAAAAAATATTTGCTAATTAATATAAGGAAATTTTATTTTTTAATTACTTGAATTTTTTCATTTCTCATTACTGAATTTAATTGAACTTAACCATAATTAAAATTTTAACTGTCGCTAGCATTAAAAATGATATGAATATAACCTATACACACCTATTTAACATGATATCAGCCATTAGCAAGACTTCGGAAAATTCATATTGATGGTAAATAAAATTTTCCGACTGTACGAAAAAAATTAAAGCACGTAAAATACTTTTCATTATTAACCAAAAATATTGAGAAAATTCATCAACTTCAGATAAATTACATAATAATTTACTAGTGCCTAACAATAAATTCATATTTGAACAAATAACCTCATTTATTATTTCTACTGAATTACATTTAAATAAAATATCTTGAATTAAAGTTATTTTTTTTACAGATTCTATATTTTCTAGAAATTCATTTATTTCATTAATAATTATTAACACAACATCATAATCAATTGCTATAATTGCTTCTCTTAATTTGAGAAAAATTTCATTTATTCCATTCATTTTTAATTGTAGTATAAAGATATTTTTGGTTTTTTAATAGTACACTGTCAAAATGATACCGGAAATTTAAAAATATAACAAAGTTAATATATAACAGTTTTAATTTCGTTAGGTTATGTGAAATAGAAAATGATCAATATGTGCGTTCCTAAAATCATAACGAATTTAGTTCTATATGTAAATAAATTGTCTAATTAAAAAATAATAATAATAAAAATCAAAGCAATTTTTTTTGATTTCTAATGTTTCTAAAAATAATTCAAAAACAGCGTTTTCATTTATTTGCTATAGAGTAAAACATTTGCTACGTTTAATTGTACTAAAATTTAATAACAAAGAAAAGATAGTTTGTCTGTATTCAGTTTTTTTAGGATACATATTAGAAATCCTTCTGAAAGAAAGTTTGAAAAAAAAAAATCCTTCTTCAAATGAAATGAAAATATTCCAATATGTAAAACTGAATAATAAAATTAATACCTTTTGAGCAAGGTAAAATTTAACCAATGTGTAGTTCTTTTATTAATAGCTATTTATCGTTAGAGAAATATAACAACATATGTAATTATATTTTAAATAAAATGAAATATTAATATAAATTTATACACTTCTACGGAAGAATTTTTAAAGAATGTCTTGTTTTTATTTTTTACCATTTTATATTTACTATATTTTTATTTGCGATTAAGTCTTCTTGTGAGGTTGGGAAATTTTAATTTGTAAAAATCTGTCAACGTTAAAGTTATAGTTTAAAAAAATTTAGAAAAAACTAGATTATTTAAGCTTGTTTTAAATATATATATATTTAATTTACAGTTCTTGTTAAATTCACAAATTTCTTTATTTTATTACTTCTAGTTTTAATATTTATTAACTAATTTTGATGTTTTCTTTAATATTTAATTCTAAGATTGTTGACATAAATTGAGCTACTTAAGTCAGTCTAATTTTAAAAATTTTTCATCATCACAAAATTAAAAATGAAATTGATTGTGTTTATTTTAATGAAACAGGATTAGCCTGGATTTTCTGTGAAAATTTTTTATAATTATATTTTTTAAAAATATAATATAAACTTTATTTTTGGTGTGGTATGAAGGAGACCTAGTTACTTTTAATTGCTCAAATTGTCTATTGCAAATATCTGTAATATTTTGTAAAATTAAAAATCAAAAGAAACGAATGTATTATAGTTAATTTTAAGGTAATTTGCCATATTCTATGAAGCTATCAGCCAACTGAATATCAATCATGTAGGAAGCCAAATCATTTTTCACCTGTCACTCAATGGTTAGTTGGCATTGGAGCAGACAATTTTTAGTTTTCTTATCCCGTTTTTCAAACATTAATCATTGCGGCTAGATTAAAATTCTTATCAGAAAATTTAAAATCTATTAAATTATTAAATTTTAAAAGGATTTTATTTTTAATATAAAATCAGTGTACAAACATTTAAATTATATCTGACTTTTCAATCCAATCACAGTGTTAATGATGGACAGTGGATGGATTTAGTGGCTTAACCCTGACCACATAGTCATATTGCACTTATCATATGAAGCTTTTTATTCAGTCCTGATGCCAGGCTTTTTATTCATACGTAGCCAAGTGTTTTACTTTTTACTTTTTTACAATTAATAAATATTTTTTATTCTAGCTGCTAATCTTAAATTAATCTTTAAACAAGAAAATTAAAGTATGAGTGAAAATACAATTTTCAAATAAATTTTTAATATTAACATTTACATTTATTTAATTTAGTAATTTCAAATTTTTATTTTCTCTTTTATCATTAGTGAAATATAGATATCCTTTGATATTAATAATTTTTTTTAGACAATTGTGTTAAAATGCAGTCGTAAAGTAAAGATTCAAGGAAAAAAAAAATTAATAAATCTATTTGCAATGACTTTTCAGTTGTCTCAAAGTCTGAACTCTGTCATATGTATAAAACATAATCGATTTTTTGACTGACTTTTCAGTCAGAAAAGGAATTGAAAATTAATTAATAATTAGTCGTTTGTCTAAAAACTTTGAAAGCTTGTTAAGCACTTTGAACAAAGTGTGGAACATTTAAAAACGAAGTTTATTCGGTAAGCAATTAGCAACAATTAAATAAGTCCTTAAATCCCTTACTTATGAAAAACCATGAAGCTGCTTAAAATCTCTTTCAAAACTTATTTGAATGGCTTTTGATCAAAACTAACGAATCAAGTAATTATAAAAATTTCTTCATTAGTATTTACTAATTTTCAAATTTATTTTAAATAAATTAAATAAATTAAATTATTTCTTTTTGCATATTACACATTCCCCTTCAAACCAACACCACTCAATATCAGTTTATTTTTTGACCTCTTTCATCATTTTAAAAATATTTAAATATTAATTTTCGCATTCATATCATAAACACCAAAAATTTTGAGGTACAAATTAAATAATTCAATTTATAAAAAAAATAACACAATTTTATGCAAAATTATATCTGTACAGTTTAAAAAATAAAACAAAAATATTATTTTAAGTGATTTATAAATGTACAGTGACTAATTAACTTTAGATATATATATATATATATATATATAATTGTTTATATAAAATTGAAAATATCTTAGACTAAAATGATCCAAAAAACATAAAATTAAAAATGACTATTTAATGGTTTGGGCATATGTATTTTTATGTCAATAGCGTAACAGCTGAAGGCTTGAATAAATTTAATTAAACAATTTTAGTACAATCCTTATTTAACTAAGAAATTAATACAGTTTATAAATATTAGCATTTAATTGAGAAATTGAAATAGAATTAAGTTTAACTATTAAATCAAAAAAATAAAATTAAAAAAATATTTTTATACATATATAATTTTTGTTCACAGCTTAAAATATGTAGTTTTTGTAGTAAGATATAAAAGATTTTTAAAAAATTAATCTCAGATCTAAGATAACAAAATCAACATCTAATATTTTTTGAGTATATTACATTCACTCCCACCAGGAAAGTCCATAAATGACACTTTAATGGCTACTCATATTAACTTTAAAAAAACAAACAAAGAACATGTTTCTTTAATTTAATATTTACTTAAGATTATGAGCTTATAATTAATTTTATGCAAACAATGTACTTTCAATATAACTTGTCGGCACAAAACCTTCATCCCAGCCATTTGGTCCATTGAGTCGTCTTACTCTTGTCCATCCATCACCCTGGTCTAATTCTATCACTTGTAGTTCTTCACCTTCACACATTGGAATGCTTCCGTCACTTGTTGCTAAAAGAAAAAAAAAAACAAAATAATTTTAAAAATAAGTTAAATTTGACAAATGAGCATTTAAAGTGAGGTTATAAGCTTCATATAAATTATTTTTTACTAGATTTTATTCTTTTAATTCATTAATTTACAAAGTCTATCGATATATTAAATGATGATAGGTTCTTAGGATATATTTACGTATTCAAACAGAGGCTCAAACGGAAATTGCTTTCCATGAAAATGAAAAAATTGAAAGCTTTTTATTTTTAATGAACTAAATGAATATAGCTTTAAAACTTATAACTTGCTTGAATTAATTAATCTTAAGGGAAGAAATACCCTTAGAATTTTTAAACAATAGACCAGGCAAAATTGTTGAAATGTTAGCCTATATTTCTGCTAGAATATTTAATAAAATCTACAGCTCTGTTCTGACCGAGGTGGGTGTAATCGTTGGTACCTACTGCAAAGCTTTCATCAAAAGGCGAAACTGAGCCGGGTAAGCCTTTTCGAGACAAAAATAGCTCATAAACCTCGAAAATAGGAACTGTTCAGAAATAATCAGTTTTTGAGGCCACCAAAGTTTTAATGTATACACTTGGAATCACCGATTGATCGGTAAATTACTTAAACTTTTAGTTATAACGCATTGAAATCTGAATCGCAATTATCTCGAAACTATATTTTTAAAAACTGCTCGAGCTGTAGCTCAAAAATTTATTGACCAATCAGGTTGGAATTTTGAAAGTTTTCTCTTTATAATAGTATCGACAATTACGAAATTTCTATGCTAAATAATTAATTTAATAAAAAGTACATTAAATCGAGAACTTTTCAGAAAATTGAAGAGCAATATTAAAGGTATACCTAAAATATTTGATCCAATATTATTAATTTTGATAAAAAAATTTAATTAAAGCACAAAAGTTAAGAGAAAAATTCTCTACTTACCATCGAACGCATACAACGCTCGACAAGTCCCTAATGGCTGTAGTGCTTCAGCTTCATAATACGTATCATCATTTATTCCTTGTTCATTAGCACTTCCTTGACCTGAGCCTGGTAATGAAGTGTGTGAAGTACCAAGTCCACTCTCCGGGCTCGCTGAACTGCTGAGTATATACAACAACAAAATTTAAGTTGATTTTTCCATAAAAAAGAAGATAAAAACTAATTATTTTTTTTTTCCTTATCTAAAAATCATATTTACAGGCTAAATAAAAATAATAATAATTGGCGTAAAGAAATTTCAATAATATTAATTATAAAGGATAATTTTATAACCTTTTAACATGCTAGCAGAAATATTTAATAAAGACTTTAGGGTAGTCTAAATGTTAGAAATTTATTAAAATTCCCATCTATTATCCCAAAATGAAAATTATTAAATGTATTAAATATACTAAAATATAAATTAATATAAAACGAAAGGATAAATAAGTGAAATAAAATTGTTTTAAGTTCTCGACAATAGGACAAAAGTGTACCCGTTATTATTAATATTAAGCCCATTTTGTAATTGCGCCACATTATCCTCTGAATCTGACCTGCTTAAACTTCCTGCATCGTCTGGATGATCTTCGCCTTCTTCGTTTTCTCCGCTCCCATTGGAATGTCTGTGATTCAAGGTTATAATTTTTAAATAAATATAAAAATACTTTATCTTTAGAATACTTAACAACAAAACCAAAAATACAAAACTAAAATAATAAAAAAAATAATATAAAAAACAAAACAAAACATTAACAAACCTAAAAAATGAAAACTATAAAAAAAATTTTGTATAAAATACTAACCTCGATACACGATGTCCATTTTGTAAATTTCTATGAGCTTGAGGACTATTATTTGCAATTTGTAAATTATTTGCTTTTTCTAAATAACCTTGGTATTTTTTTAAATCAATTTTTAATTTTTCTAATTTGTGTTCAGATTCATTTAATTGACCTTCAACAGTCATAGGATTACCAAGGCTTGAATTTGTCTCATAAACAACTTTCATTTTCATAAGACCATCACGAGCAGCAGTTTCTAGTGAAATTTTTTGTTGAAGTTCTTGAATTTTAGCCTGTAATTTTTTACGCCTTTGATTTGGTGGTAAATCACTAAAATCCTCCTTAACACCATCCGTTGATAATGAATTCTAAATTTAAATAAAAAAAATTTAAATATATTTTTATAAATAATTTTTGTTTTTATAAAAAATAATTTAATAGTTTAACAATCTACAAGCAAAACACAAATAACACTTAAGTCATACATTTTGCTTTATTTTCAGTTTAATAATATGTGCAGCAAACTATTTTACCCGTAATTTATTTTGTGAGATATTAAAATAAAAAATTATGTTAGAATAAAAATTTATGAATCAAGATAGTTTGTTAGTAATGAAAGATTTTATGAAACACTTAAGTGTCTGAATGAAAAATATAAATTATTTTAGCAATACCAAAAATTAAATTACTTTTAGAAACAGTTTTGCACAGTGCTTATAAGGAACAATCCACTAAAGTTAGTTTTGGATGGAGAAATGTAAATATAGATTGCAATGAGCGATAAATAAGATTTAAAGCTTTAATAGAATTTTTGGTATATATCTCAAAAAGTTTTTATAATTTTGTATGATAGTAAGCGTCATTGATAATTTTAAAAATTTAGTTAAATACTTCGATGGATTCTTAGAGTGGGTTTACACAGGACAACTCACAGCAGAAACTCAAAGCGATGCTGTGAATTTTGTATGAAAATAACCGGTTTCACTGTGAGTTTTCTGTTGTGAGTTTTCTGCTATGACTTGTCCTGTGTAGACCCAGTCTTAGATTGATAAGGAAAATCAATAAAAATCTGTTGAAAAGCGTAAGCCAACAAATTATTAGCTTGAATTGGCTTTAAAAACAGCTTGACGCTATAGCCAGTGCTCTATGCTGAGCCTTATATACTTGAAATAATGCTGGTAGATGTACTCTTAAAAGATTTGCACAACATTACTAACAAACACTTTACTGTCTTTTTAGCATAAAATAAAGTTAAGACATAAAGTCGCTTCTATTAAACTAAGAAATAAAGCACATTCTGTAAATTTATAAATACTACTCAAAGCTTACACATATATTTATATATATTAAATATATATATGAAAACTATCTAAGCAAATAATTTATAATTTAATCAAACAAAAATAACTAATTACTTTTACCAAAGCATACCTTAACAGTGATGCAGGCTTCAAGTATCTTCTTTAAGATGTTTAATGCAAATAATTTTCAGTTTTTTTTTATAGTATTTTTAGTTGCGAAATCATTCAAAAATTTTCATGATTTTTATTTATTTACATATATCGATAATGTTTTTATTTGTTTGGTGTATTTTTTTTGTATGATCATGAATTTTTTTGTTCAAATAATGCAGCATGAAAGCAAGAAATAAAATAAAGTTATAAAATAGAATAAAGCAATATAATTTTTTTTATAAAGATAAATTCTTATTATATATAAATTTATAATTTAATAAAATAAATTAATTATATTAAATAATTTGAAAGGAAAAATTCAAATTAAAGCCAATAAAAATACAAGGTATAGAATAAAATATCTTAAAATTCTTAGTTAAAATAGTGAATAAAATTTCTTATATTGTTTTTAGTTTTTAATTATAATTTCTAATTCAATTAGTTCAAGTTGAAGTATAAGAACTATTTTTTAAAAAAATTATAATACTATTAGAAAAAATTATTGAGATTAGTTGAAATTTCAGAGCCAAATAATTTATAGACGAAATTGATGAAAACTATTCTGACAGGATTAAATGTAAAAAAAAGCATTTATTTTAGAGTTAATAACTAAACCAAAATGAAGCTTTAAGCCTTTCGGAACTTCTGAGGTATATGAGTAGTTCAGTACACAAATCGATTAACTCCATATAACAAAAGTCGAGAAGAATAATGAAATAGTATATATATTTTTTTAAATTCTTCTTAAATTAAAAATTAAAAAATACGATTTTGTCATTTAGTGGTATTACTACTTATTACTAGAGAAATTTTTTTTGAATATGTACAGTTTGGAGGCAATCAAGTGCTTGGAAATTAAAGTTTAATAATTTTCAAAAAATGGAGTTAGTCGATTTGTGCACTGAGCGGCTCATATATATGTCCCACTAAAAGTTTAGGATAAAGAGTTAGCCACAAAAACATCACTGATTAGTTACTATCCCAGATATTTAGTCATAGTTATGATTAGACTCAAACAAAAATAAATTATTAAACCTCTATATGTATCAAATTCATCTCAAAAATGTTAAAGCCCCCTGTTTCACAGCACGCGTTTAAGTCTCGCTAAACGCCATCTGTCTTTCTAAGAGCGTTTCACAGTGCTACGTTTTTGAGCTTAAGCGCGATTAATTTCTGGAAAGCTTAAGCCCTCAAAATTGAGGGCTTATGCCTAATTTTGCTGTGATTTGTTGGTTATTTTGTTATATTTGTGTATTTTTAAGTAAATAATTTAAATTAAGTGAATTTATATATTGTGAATAAAGCTCTTATAATTTAAAAACTTCTTTGTATTGATTTAATACTATTATGTACTATAAATAAAATGTTTTAAGTATAAGTTAAACGTTAATTATTAGTTACAAATAGAAGTTATATTTAAGGGGGTAGTAAAGTATATTTTTGTTTTTTTTTATTGATGTAAAACTTCCTAAGATTATTCTGTGAAAATTTGAAAGCAATTGAAGTAAAACTAACGGAGATATACACTTGCAGTCTTTTATTTTATTTTTTTTATTTTATTTTATCTTTTATTTTATGTACTTTATAACATAAAATTCAAACTTCAAATGCGTTTTTCTCACACTTAGCTTTTTTAAAGCCGGTGAACCCTGTAACTCAAAATCTACTGAACCGATCCTTATGAAATTTTGCACACTCTTTCTTTACATAAATTACGAGGTAACGCTTTCGAGTTTTTTGTTTTTTTTTAATTTTAACTTATTTTAAAACAACAAAATTTCTGATGTTTTTAATGAAAAATCAGTATTTTGACTTCCGAGCCTTGTAAAAAAACGAAAAATCAACAAAACAAAAAAAAACAAAAAAACACTCGACAGCGTTACCTGAAGCAACTTATCAACTAATCAAATCAATTTGGGTTTTTGGTTTCAGTTAACCCAGTAATGAGTTATGATGTTCACCGCGAATCAACTTTTCTTTGAGACGTCTACGGAGATTCGCTGCCATTCGCTCATTTTTTAATATTTGTTAATGAAACTTTCACAGAATATTCTTTAAATATTATATAATTATACTGTATATATATAAATAAATAAATATTGATTGTATCCTTAGAAAAAATTGTAGAAAGTATACCTTTTTTCGGCCGAATTAACTTTACTACCCCCTTAAGAATTTTATTTAATTGAATTAAAAAAAATTATATTTTGTTGGAAAATGTGTTTTTTTTCTAAATCATAAATCAGTAGACGATCATTTAAAGTGTTGCCATAAGCTTCACTGGAGACTCTCAATAAAAAAAATTCAATTTGGCTACATTAAATAATTATTTCTGAATTTGTTAATTGATAAAATTACTTTCATAATAAACTAAAAAGTTTATAGTTTATATTTTTGATAAATTCAAATATATTTTAGTCCACTTGGCCACTTTATTTCAAAATTCAGAATAATTTTAATAGCTATTATGATTTAGACTTATATACTTTTTGAAAATATTGAAATAATTTCTGATTATTTAATAGTAAACAATTAAGGTAAAATGTAAGTACAAGGAAATAATAAAAGAAATGTTATTTATATATGTATGATTAGATTAAATAAAATTTATTTAAAGCGAACACAAGGCATTATGCTTAAAGTACATATTTAGTACTTACAATGGATAAATGGGCCAGGACGACACCCAAGAGCATTAGAAAATGTATGAAAGAAATATATGACGATTATTTAGGTATGGATTTAAAATATATAAAATATACATTTGAAAGTTAGTTAAAAAAAACTATAAATTTTAAAAAGCATTGAAGCATAAAAGCATTTGAAGATAGCAAAGATTTATTGAGTATATGTATTTCGATTTTTTGAATGAATTCATACAAGATAATTAAAATTTCTGATTCACAATGTTAAAGATCATAAATGATTTTAATATAAACTAAAATTTTCTTGACTACTAATGCAATCCAATCGAAATTACAAATAACAAGAAAAATGTTTTCGTAGTTTTTACTTTATTTTATGTCAATTTTTATATGTAAAAAACAAAACTTTTGCTACTTGTGTGAATTTCGAAAAAGAAAACAAAAATAATATGACAATATTTAATAAAAATCAGTTCGGATAGAGACAAATTCTTCTGAAGTAATGTACAATAAAAGCTTTAAAATTGCTTAACTCAAATTTAAAATGTTATTTTAGTCTGCAGACATTAAGAATATTTGAAAAAATACTTTTAGTAATAATCTTTCAGCAAATATTAGGGGAATCATTAAATTTTGGTGTTTAAGTACAGATGCACTTTGAGAATCAGTTGAATCTATTTTCTTAGATGGAATAAACCTGTTTTTGTTTCGATTTAAGTTTGAACTCTTTAAGTATCACTATATTTTAAAATGGGGAATGATTTTTGTACTAAGCATTATTTATGTAGTTCAATGCTGTATGAATTTCATCTAAAAAGAAAGGTACAATCGCTGCTCTATTTAATCTACTAAACTACCTCTTCGTACATATCAACGTTGGTTTAAAGCGGGGTATTCACTATATTTCGGAATCAATGATTCGGCTCTCTCATCCCATTTAAAGTATATGAAAAGCACGAATAAGAGAGAAAATATCCAACATGTTGAATATCTTCTCTCAATTCGTGTTTCCATATATTTTATATGGAATGAGAGAGCCGAATCATTGATTCCGAAATATAGTGAATACCCCGCTTAAAAGACTTAAATCGGTTAATTTCAGTTTGGAAGATTCGCCTCGATTTGGAAATCTTATAATATTAGAAAATGAGATTTTGTTGGCTGAAATTGAACCTAATCGCTAATTAACAATCCAATAATTATCTGAAAAACTTCAGTGCTTCTTGTGAACAGTACAAATTTAGTTAAAAAAGATTGGGAAAATCTGGAGAGCAAGAGTTTGGCTCCCACATGATCTGATACTGGAGAATAAAGTCGTTCAAATAAACACGTGTGTTGCCTTGATTACGAGTAATGAATATTATACGACAGCACAAAATGAGAAAAACAATGTTTATCATCTAAACAAATACCAAAACCAGTACCAAAGCCCAATTTAACATTTCGTAAAATATTACTTTGTGTTTAGTGGAATTATAAGGGTATTATTTACTAGGAACTTCTGAATTTTATGAAACTATAACTGTAGATATTTACTGTCCAATAGCTACATAGACTGAATGAAAATTTAATTCAAAAACTGCCAAAATTTGTTAATAGACGTGGAAAGGTTTTCTTCAACATGATAACGTTCGACTTCATAAAAGACCTGTGAAAAAATTCTTGAAGATTGATGGGAACTTTTTCACCAGATATCACACCATTTATTTCCTTCCACGGAATATTTTTCCCGTAATAAATCATATAAAGACATAAACCATATAAAAAGTACTTTCGACCAATTTTTTTCTTCTAAATTTGTCGAATTTATGGAATCTGAAATATTTTCACTTCCTGATAAAATTCATATATTCCTTTGGTGGTTAATTTAAAAACAAAACGCCACAATTAAATAAAGGCTGTAAATTTTAGAATTTCAAATTAGAATATGAAAATGAAAAATCATCGGGTATAATCTTAAACTTTTTTTAATAATTAAATATTAAAAATTGAATTAAATATATTACAAAATAATTAATTTAATGGAATGCAATAAATTTGCCGCAAGCTATTTTTAAAGGCATTCATAAAAAAAAATAAAATAAAAATATAAATAATTTTGAAATTAATATTTAAAAATAAAAAAAAACTTAAAATTATTATCTTTATATATTTATTTAATTTTTTATTTCAGTCAACACTAGAACGACAGAGTGAGTTAATTTTGTTACAGCATAAATTCCGATATTAAATATATTTAAAAAAACACTATAGTCAATTAATATTTTTCAATAGTTTTTAAACGTTGATATTTCAAAATCTATCCACATGTGTAGCATCAAATTTCACTCAATCCATCTTCCTAATTTTAATTAAGCTAAAAATTATATTTCTTAAATAAATAAAATAAAAATTCAAGCAAAAAATACAAAAAGAACTATGCCTTAAATATTTATATTTATAGATATGTATTGTACGACTAATAATAATATTTATATAAATAAAATTAATAAATAAATTACCTTATTACTGCTAAATATTCCAAAAATGCCTACACGCTTTTTAAGTTTACTTGCTCCTATTGTCCCTTTAAGGGTTAAATGATTCGTTGGTGTATTATTATAGTGTAAACTATTTACATCTGGATCTACTTTAGATAGATCTTCAAATGGAAAATCAATTGGTGGGGTAAAACCAGATTGATATCTTTAAATAACGAAAATTTAATATTTAATAATTCTTTTTCTTTTTAAATTAAATTAAAAACCTTTCTATCACTTTAAGAGAATCTTCTTTTTCATTAATTGATTCAGCTGCATTATTAATACCTTCTAAGCATCTAGCTATTATTGGTGCAACTGATGATTCTACATCGGCTGTACCTTTTATAAATTCTTTTAAGCCCCTTGTTCTTTTTTCATCAATTTCTTGTAACCTATTAAATACCTAAAATATATAATAAAATATTATGTTTGTTATGGTTATATTATTAGAATGTTAATAAGAATAAGTAATAATAATTAGATGCTTTTATTAATTTTTATTTAGAGATGTAATAACTTCAGGAATAATTGACCCCTCATATAAAAATGTCATTTTGTTGGTAAAAATCAACAATACAACAAAAGTATGGGTTTATATTTATTGGATTTCTTTGGATATTTCAAAAAATTAGAAAAATTTATTTTAAATAAATAAATTTTTTTGAATATCTTTAGACTTTGAATATCAATTTTTATGCTATAATATTTTTTTTTCGGCAAAAAAATTTTATTTTACTAGGATCATGAGTGAAATATAAAAAATAATTATTAGATAATTTTTTATTTATTTGTTTTAAAAGTTATTAGAAATTCTTCAATGGTCTTTTTGGCTTTTTATTTAATATTTAAAACGTATTTAATTTCAAAGAATTAAAAATTTGATGAGCAAATGATAAATTTGCTTAAGATCTATTACTATTTTAGTATAATAACTTGAATATTATTTGGAATAACTATTGTCTAGGTTTTTTGAGCTTATTTTTGTAAATAATTTGAGTATAAAATATTTTTTCCTAGTAAATATAATAAAATTCCTATATTTAAAGGAGAAATTTCAATTAGATCAATTCAATTTTGTAATATATTAAATACTGAAGTCAATTGAATAGCTGAATGGCTTTCAGGAATAAAAAACCTTAAATTTATTTGTATTTAAATCATTTAACGAGTTCAATCTAGCGATGAATTTTTAATGACCTGTTATTCATGGAAAGTATAAATTTCGAGCCAATGTAAAAGTTGAAAATAAGATAAGCCACATTATCCCTGGAAAGTTTAAATTTCGAGTTAATATAAACGTTGAAAATGAGCTAAGCTCTTTTATCCCTGGAGAGTTTAAATTTAGAGCTAATGTAAACGTTGAAAATAAGATAAGCCACATTATACCTGGCAAGTTTAAATTTTTAATCAATGTAAACGTTGAAAATTAGCTAAGACATATGAAATTCAAGAATTTTTTGTATTTAAAATGTTTAGTTATAATATTTAAGATTTTATTAGAAAACTATAAATTTTGCATTTAAATTTAGTTGTTCGATATAGACATTCGATAAATATTGAATTTGCTGACCAAAATTTAAACATTAGGTTTATTATTTATAATAAAAATTTTTTAGATCCACAAAAGAAGAAAATTATTTTCAATTTATTAAACAATCCGTTATTTTTAATATAAAACTATCCCTAAATAGTAAAGAAAATATGACTTTTGTTTTTATAAAGAAAAATGAATAAATTAATTTAGTTTTAAATACTATGGCCTCTCTACACAATCGACCGTGCTACGCAGAACTTAGTCTGCCGTTTAGTCGCCGAACTCTACGTAGACCCCGTCCCGTCCACACAATCGACGGTGCTACGCAGAACTTTAAACAAAAAACTACTTAAGAGGTTATAAATTCACGTGAAAGTTCGCCTACAAAGCGAACCATTAAATAAATAAAATTCCTTTAATACTTACACTCGGTAATAATACATCATAATGTTGTTGTTGTAAATTATTTGTTTTTTGTAATAGATTAGCATATTCATTTTTTGTATCATCTGATTGTTGAATTTTTGCAGTCATATTTTGTTTTTGTTTATCAACTTCAATTCTACTTAAACTAAGATCAGCATCAGCTTTTTGATAGTTTTCAACAGCCTTTTCTGAATCACGATATGCTTTCTCATAATTACGTTTAGCACGTTCTAATGTTTGTATTTGTGTTATTAAATTTTGTGTCAAATTTGCCCCATCTGTTAAACATTTCTAGATAGACAACAATTATAATTTAATTAAATATTTAAATAATTAATATTTATTTTGGTTTTTTTTTTTTATTACTTTTCTATCATCTTTAAGATTTTTTGATAAAACTGCTATTCCATGAAGTATTTGTGCTTGCAATGATTCAGCTACAACTTCCCTTTGACCAGCAAGGTCTCCTATTTCTTTTAGAACATTTCGAAATGCTTGCCAGGATGTGAACCTTAAAATTAAACAGAATTTTAGAATTGAAATATATATATATATATTTATTTTTTTAAAACATTTTCTTAATAGTATATTATTGATTGACTGCCTGATGTGTGTACAATTAATAAATAATTCAAGAAATTTATTAGAATTCATTAAACGTAATAAATTTCAAATGAATTCAAAATTCTTGGATCTTGAGGTATTTTAAGTTATTCTTGGACGACTTATAATACGCAAATTTGTTTTATTCCTCTAGTAAAAAATGAAAAAAGAAAAAAGAAAAAAGAAAAAGGCATTTTAAATTTTATTATATAAGAAAAATATTTGTTGGCATTTTTATTTTGAGGTTTTTGCTAATTTGGATTATTATTAGTCAGTTGGTTATTTATAAACAACCATCGATGAGGTTCTATTTATTTTAAAAGAAAAAATTCTAAGTTAAAAATGAATTATATATAACCAAATTTTAATATTTTCAGCATTAGTAAAGTGATTTGTTGGTATTATTAATGAAATCAACTTTCTAAGTGTTAGAACATAAAAAGATTTACTTAATTTTGAAATTTAATACGGGGAATTTTTTATATGTTAAGCCATAAGTCATGTGTACAAAAGCTATGACCTTTTTATTGTTAAAACAAGGAATGCTGGCAACAAATAAATAGACAGAATGTCCTTAAATACTTCTTAAGAGTAGCTTAAAGTATTTTTAAGTACAAAAAATAAAATAATTTACAGGCACAGGCGTAAGGTTTAAATGCTACATATAAAACTCAACTATTTTCTAATTAAAATTATATAATCTAATTTAAAAAACTGATAAAACATTAAGTTGATCTCTGTAATAATTAATTTATTTAGCAAAGAAAGTTTTGAGAAATTTCTTTTTAATTTTTATTTATTTAATTTATTAAATAAAATAACATTTTACTTACTCGCAATCTTCTTCGTCTTTCTTTTTTGGCTGATAATTTTTAACAAGTCGTCTATAAATGTAAAAGAATGAAATTAGTTTCAGAAACAAATAAAAATTTCACTTTAATTAGTTAAAAAATGAAAGCAAATTGAATTTTGTAATTATTTTAAGTACATAGTTTAAAATTAATTTGCTTTTTGATTAAGTAATGGTCTTATAAAGTATAATCTGCTTTGATGTTCAAAATAATATATGTACTGCTATGTTTAATCAAAAGTAATTTTAAAATGCTTGAAAAATAATAAAAAATTAAATGTTTACAAAAAATTAAAAGAACTTTTATAAATCAGACAAAATATCTTAAATGTAAATTTTGAAGACTTGAAATATTTTCAAAGTTAACATGTTCTTCTTGTTTATGTATAAAATATCAAATATATTTACAAATTCGAGAGTTTTGATTATGAACGAAATTCTAAAAATAGAGGCATAAATTTAGGGAAAGCATATTTATTACTACTTAAAAAGTTTTAGTTCATAATTTTAAATAAAATTAAAGTTTTTGTACACCAAAAAATATATCTTAAAAAGAAATTAAGAAGAAGAAAATTACTGAAAGCTTTGAATTGAAAAAAGTATTAAAAAACCATTCAGAAAATGGATTAACTTTTAGCGTACACTTTGTTTTTCATGCCTTGAAGTATCTATAATTATCCTTCGTGTGTGTAAGAACAAGGGACCTATTTATACTTAAGACAATTTTATTTGGGGTACTCTCGTAGTATTCGAATTTCTAGGAGAGAAAGGTGTGAAGTCAGGAAATACTTTGAAACTTTTATTTTTCTTCTATTCTAATAGCGCTTTGCACTTGGGACCTTTTTCTGGCAGCACACCAGCAACACGAGAAGTTTTGCAGCCTTTTTGACACATTTCTTACCACTTACTTAAAATCATTACACAAAAGTAATTACGTTCGTATATTACACTGCACGCTTTTAGGGATTTAAAGCTTTAGTAGTCTCTCTTCCACGACTGTCAGGGTCAAACTAATGCTGAAAATGTATTTAGGTCGGAATTGTGTTCTAATTTCAGATAAAAAAAGTCATGTCTTCATTTGATGAGGTATCCTTTTACACTTGATAAGATTATACAGAAGGAGCATGAAGAAACTATACGTAAACAGTTCCGCGCATCGATTTAGTGCAAAGGGTTAATTCTAGAATTTTTAGGCTACTCCAGTGAAAATTGCTAGGTTTAAAAAGGCAAAATTGGTGAAATTATTTGCTAGTGAATTTCTACTTAAATAGTTCACTAGTATCGATATAATTACTTTAGTTGCAGGCCAAAAATTTCCAAGCTAACAAATACCACCTTGATCAAAAAGTTCCCGGAATAATCACCGTGTGGAACTTCAAGCACAGGGCTATCAATTTTTGTTTTTGTTTTGATATTTTCATCTGAAGTTTGGCGTCATTTCATCAACAGTTGTGAAAATTAGATCAAGTTGAGTACAGGTGCTTCTGAGCGTATTAACAATTTTTGAGATTTTTTGCCATCATTATTCGCGAGCTTTTGGCTGAAAAAAAAAAACACGAATACCATCCAAAAACCACCGAATTCACTTAAATTGGCCCCCTTGTGACTTCCTGTTCAATTGAATCAAAAAAACCACTGAGAGGAACGCGTTTCAACAGCTGCAAGGAGATAATGGAAAAATCAAAAATGGCCTTAATAAAGATACCTAAAATCGAGTTTAAAAAACATTTGAAGGAAGGGATCAAGCGTTAGAATAAGTGTGTTGCAGTCGACTTGGAATACTTTGAAGGCAAAAATAGCGATTTGCAAAAATAAACTGGGATTGTTTGTCTTTTTTTTTTGTTTTAATAAATTCCGGGAACTTTTTGATCAAGATGGTAGTTCATCTTCTTTGAAACAGAAATTATTTCACAATTCAAAATAAATATCAACATTTCAATAAAATTAAATTAAAAAGATTCATTTCAAAAAACTAATAAAAATTAAATCAAAAAAAAAAATACAATAATAGTAATTAAGATTTACTACACTAACCTTAATTTTGCTGCATATTCAGTTTCTATTGCACATCTATCCCTTACAAAATTTCCATATTTGTCTAAAAATTCAATTCCTTTATGAGTGTGGGTTGCTAAGCTTTCGTACTGATCCTAAAAGAAAAAATAATATATATATATAAATTTAAATTAATTCAGAATCAATATTTATAATAATAAATAAAATATAATATTTAATTTTTTTTGATTTTGTTTAAACAAAAAATCGGTCATTGATCTAATTTCATCTGAAACTATTTTCTGTTGATTATATTTCAATCAATAATATTGTATTTTAAATTCCGGTACTAAAAGATTATTCATTTTTCAAAAGGTTTCACTTCACCTTAATTGTAAAAAAAAAAAAAAGGTTTAAAAAAAAAAAACTAAAGAAATGCTTAGAATAAATTTCTTTATTCTAGTATTAAGTGTAAGCCCATAATACAATTTTAATACTTGGATTGGCCTTCTTTAAATTTATTTATATGCAATCTATAGGAGTTTCATGCTACTTGAAGCGGTTGCATGAAGTATTCAAGCTCTCGAAATTCAATTGTTGAAATTTTTTATTTGCTATTAAAAAAAGGGTACGATGTAATTTAGCTTTTGTGTTAGAGAAGGTGATTTTCTTTACTTTTATTTTTGTATTGTTCTTCTTCTTCTTTTAATTTAGCCGACAATATTTATTCCTTTTTATATAACTTATATTTAAGTACTCTCTTGTGAATGATCAATTTAAGGAGGTTTTCTTTTTGTTTTGTTGAAATTTTGTAAGTAAGATAAATATTTTGAATTCTTCTTTTTTAATTTTATTGTTAAAAATAAATTTCTGAATACATATTTCTGTTATAATTATTTTGGCTTATATTGCGTTAAAATTTGTCAATAATTGCAAATAAAAAAATTATTTCTAGCCTAATTGCTATATTAAATGTAAATTACCGTTATTCGTATTTAATTACAGACAATAAATTTATGTTTTTTTTTCTGTTTTGAAAAAAAAAATTGTTGCTACTTCATATTCGGCTAAAAAATTAAAAAAAAATTCTCTATAGTCATCCATGATAATCGAATTTAACTTTTTAATAGTAGTAAACAAACAAGAAAATATTTTATAGACATAATTTATTAAAGGAGTCTAATTTCCTTCCTAGAAATGAATAAAGATGTTAAGAATTCCAAGAGTTACTTAACTAATAACTGTCGGTCATCATTTCCGTTACACTAATTGATTCACTTGTATCGAAATTAATAGCCAAGAGCTTCCGATATTAATCATTAATAAATCAAGTAATATTCTCTACCATGGAAAAAAAACACTAGTCCTCTTTGTATTTATACTTTGTCATTTTTAAATATATTATCAAATTTTTATTGATTGATTTTTTTCAAGGTAGGAAGCTTAGTTTTAATTCTAATCCATAAAAGAAAAACAAAAACAAAAGAATTCAAATTTAATTTGTAATGTTTAGGATTTGATGTTTTTTATGGCTTACTTAAAAAATTTTCTTTCTTCTTAATCCTGGTTCTATTGGATAAGATGAGGTTAACATTTAAAATTTAGAGTCAAATTAGATTTAGGTCAATGTCATTTTCATTTGTGTTACTAGTATGATCCCAAACTGTTTTAGAAAATCAATAAACTAAATAATTAGTGTCAATAAAGTTAAAAACTTAATGAAATTATATTAATTAGCTTCAAAACACGTAGCTTTGGTGGAATTATTTAATATACTTCATAATTAGCTAAAATAGTTTGAATAAATTAGAATAAAAGGAAGAAGTCGAATTATATTAAAAGAAATATATTCTTTTTTATTTAAGTATGGAACTAAAAAATTAATTCTATCTACATAGAAAACAACTTTTGAGCAAACTAAAAGAAGAAAAACTAAATAAATTTTTGATATAATATAAAAAAATCAATTTCAAAGCGAAAAAACAATTAATTTTTGCATTTAATACAATTGTAATTATAATTAAAATTGAATAAGATTCAATTAAAAAGATGTTTATGCTTCAGCTTTTTCACTATACAAAAATTCACATTCTTAGATTTTGATTTCATTTCTATAACAATGATCTTACTAGTGAATTGGTGAATTACCGATTTAAAGCTATGCAAAGAAAAATATCCCCTCTTTTGCCACGATAAATAACTTAAGAGTGTAGTCTTTTTCTGGTATTGTCTGGTATAGTTTTCTTATATGTATCTCCCAAGCCTTACTTGGACTCGAATTAAGTAACATACCTTAGATATTTCAGTTGTTCTGTTTTTTCACTGGTAACAAGAAAATACAGTTTCAAAAAATCAAAGGTCACACAATTTAAGATTTATATGCTATGTATATACCCAAAGGTGGGTGTAAAGTGAGAAATAGCAGAATTAGCTCACAAAGTTTTTTCGAGTTTTCGAAATTCTAGCTTAACTTTCATTTTCCTGTTTTATAAAAGTTTCATCAGTATTTCTATTATGTGTTGCTACAAACACTTAAGAATTTTCATTGATAAAATTTAATGAATATGTATTAGTGTACATATAAATTTATTATAAAAAATATCTGATTGTTAGTAAATTCATCAGAAATCGTTCGGAAGTAGCGCACTATATCATTATTTGGAGCTGTTGTTAACCCCTTGCACTCGAGCGGCACGGATACGTCATATTACAGTTTTTCGGAATTCAATTTGATTATTTACGATGTGTGACAAGATATTTCTCTCGGAAATACCTTCGTGGGGTAGGCTTAGGTTAAATTTTTAGACAAATCTTAGCTCAGTTTAGTTAGTCTAAGAATAGCATTTGTTTAAAACGGTCTTGCCAGTTAATAAAGCAACTAAAAAGTTTTTGAGCCCTAAAAATACAGATCAAAATTAAATGAGTTCAAGTTCGGACGAATTCAATTATATCCCTTTGGATGAAGAAATTACATTTATTTCTCACGAAATACGTCACGATATATGAACAAATCTAGCGGAGAAGATAGTGAGAAAATTTGGGCAGGGAAATTTGCTTCATCAATTTTTACCTTCTATATAAATAAGAAAAGACTAAAAAAAACAAGAGGAAAAGCAATTTGGTATATCGCCAGCATCGTGGGCAACAGTCTACGTCGCATTCAGATGAAATTCGACTCAATGAAAAACTTCAAATACTACTTGAAACGTCAGAAAGGGACTGCAGGGTTTGCTCTGATCATAACACGCTTGGTGGTAGACGGGAATCAAAATATTACAGCAAATATGTGTCCTGATAAATTAAAAAATTTGTCCAGGCTTAAATGAAATTAACAATACCAGACACAAAAAATGTCTAAAAGCATTTTAAAATGCACACAAGTAAACATTAATGAAAATCCTTTTATTTTTATATCAATAATATCAAATTTTGCTACAATTCAAAAAGAGTCTGTTATGCAAAAAGCCAGACAAAGGAGTCTAGATTTTCTCCCCTTCTTTTAAATTCTATGACATAGGAGTGTCAGAAGATAAAACTTGATTTTTTGGATACAAAAATGAAACAGTAAAATATTAGCTTTACTTAGAATCATACCACTTCATGGTTAAAGAACAAATAAATAAAATTCAAGGCTATAAATTTCATCGTATAACTTCTTCCTCAAGAAACATATTGAAATTGAACAATAATTTTCAACTGTCAAGGATTTAAGTTACAATGAACCCAAGGTTTTTACATTTTAAATAATTATATTTTATATTATTCTATATAATCGTATACAAAGTATGAAAAATTTTTATGTTTTACAGCTCTAAAATATACTGTGTCCTGTAGTAAATGCAGTATATTTGTTTTTTTATTGTGCTTTTTGCAACATTTTATGATGTGTATAGTAAAACCAAGAAGAAACTAAGATTAGCCGCCACATATGACAATATGCAACAATTAACTCCCGGTGGTGCCGACACTTTTTAAAAGAAAAAAAAAAGAAGAAAAACCGCAAGACGCCTTCAAGGTTATTTTTAGTGCGTAGGGTAAAATTAATTATTCACCGACACGTTTTCTTTTAAACTACCAAAACAGGTACGTGCCATCCTTAAATAGGCTTCAATGTCATTAAGCCACGTTCTGCACTTGACATCTGGTGTATAACAAGTTAAAATCAAATGTCTTGCATTTTAGAGGTTTAATAATCTTGTTCTTTTTTTATTTATTATGTTTTATGTTTCTTTTCTTAGCTTTATGTTGTTGTAGCATCTTTTTTTTTAGTAATTCTATTTTGATTTTCGTGCATTTATTTTTTTTTATCCCATAAAAAATAACAATAAAGAATATTTCTTAGATGACAGGAGATCATCATCTTAAAATGATAGCAACCTGTTTGATAATTTTAACGGAAGTAATTTAATGTTAGTTTTTTGGAAAGACATCAATCTAGTAGCGCTCAGGTGCATTGATTAATTACCGGAAAGGGACGTTTCTGTATTAGTTATGCTACCTTTTATGTTTTATAAAAAAAACAAAAAAAAAGAAAAAAAAAATATTTATTTTCAAAGCAACATTATTATCAATTTAATTAATTATTGTATGCGGTTTAATAAAGTTGATATTAATTGTTAGTATTAATGACATGAATGGCTTTTCATATTGAGGTCAATTGTTCAAGTGTTTTTAACTTGTCTAAGATTAGAATCATGCAACTGTACAGGTGTTAAGTAATTTGATTAAAATTATAAATAATGAAAAATATTGGAAAATTATTTACAAATATAACAAATAAATAAATGGGAAAAATTATATACAGTAGTTTCAAGCAATTTTAAGGGCGTGGTCCTTATCAAATCAACTTCAATCTACATAAAATGACGCGCGACTTTAAGTGACTAGTAAAATTTTCCACTTATTATAGCACTTATTAACACTTGTCGCGTAAATGTAAGTCACACGATAAAATATACATAGCTTGAAGCCGTTTCCATATGGGCCACGACGTTAATCGTGTAACTTATCGGTGTCAAACATTTGAGTGACAAATGTTGTAAAATTGATCAAAAACTCAAAACAAATGTTTTTTACCTAACATTGAAAATAAAATAAAAATTTCTGGGTGTTTAGAAAAGTAAAAATTTAAAATTAAAAAATTTTTAGTAAACTTTTGTTTAGCAATTTTGGGTTTAGTTTAACCAAAAATATCAAAACTCTAGAGGAAAATAAGAAGCCAACATCGAAAAGTGGATTTTTTTTGCAGTTTTCTAAGCTTCATTCTGGGTTTACTTTTGTCAATTAATTTTAAGATTTATAGAAAATTAAACTGAAATTTGAAAAACAAATTTCAAATTATTATTTAGCTGTTGTTCCTAATTAAAAATTGATTGTTTCCCTTTTGATAACAATTAGTGTTTTTCATTAACAAATTTTTAATTCATTCATTGCAGTCATGTCTCATTTTTGTAACAAACAACAAAGAAAGTTGTACTTGTTCTATTAATTAATAAATTTCAACCCGGATTTGACCTTTTGATGACTATTAGATTAAATTCAGTTTAGGTACATTGTAACAAGTTTAATTAAGATCCAAATCGTTTGAATCAAATTTAGGATAGTATTTTCGAAAAAATATGGCACAGCCCCACTTTTAAGACTGACAAATAGTCTTGGAATGATCTTCCCATCAAAAAATTTCCAGCATTCTGGTCCTTAAAGTACAATTACTATAACTAAAACTAGACTAGACTCTTAAAACATTGAAACTAGGATAAAATAATTATCAATGAATCTCATGTAAAACTTGGTTAAAATGTATTAAAAATATTTTGATAAATTCAGCACGTATACATCGATATTACGCTAAATAGAACCAATTAGTTTTTGTGAAACAAGAAGTTTTTGGATAGCAGGGAAAAAATAGCACAAAAGAAGTCAATTTCAGCTCGGAAATCAGAAAAAATAAAAACTAAATTTTATTGGAAATGACGATTTGACTACTTTGCTGGTAATTATGGAAAATTTTTTAGACAAGATCAGAAAACTATCCAAAGATATATTTCAATCAAATTTATCTTAATTTCAGTAAAAACAAAATTTATTCCGATTTAGTAAAAAAAAACAAAAAAAATTGTTACATAAAAATCATTAATTTCGTGACATTTAATCGTAAATTTCAAATGCAAAAAATATTGTTGTGACTAAAATTGTTGCAAAAAGATTATACAATTTAAGGAACAAAAAAAAAATTTATCGTTTAAAATAATTCTACAAATAATTTATGTTTTGCAATATCTCAACGAAATAGGAATTTAAATTTTTATTTAATTTAATAGTTAAATTCCATTGCTTTATATCAACTTACGTAAATACTCACGTTTTAACGTATTGTCTTCATAAAAGAATACAAAAAATAAACTTTAAAATAAAAATATTTTAAATATATACTATTTGCAAAAGAAAAAGGAGAAGCACCAAAAAAAAGTGAAATCAATTTATTTATAAATTGTGTTAGGAATTGTCTAATTGGTATTCTTATCGAGCAATAAACAAATAATGAAAATTGGGAATTTAAAGTGCAAATCATTTTATATTCTGGTTACGTTTTACAATAATGAATATTAATATTTCATAAATTAAAAAAACAATAACAAAATATAAAATATATGAATTGAATATTAAATGATCAGAATCTATAATTGTTTAAAACATTATTTAATTTGGCAAACTAATCTGAATCAATGTCAAGAAAATTATAAATATTTGTCCGGTTTTTGAAATTGGATAAACTGTTTGCAAAAGTGTGTCCTATATTATTTAATAGTGGATAACTTTTAACACAAGTTTCTATTTACTATAATAAAAGTTGTTTATAATTTCCTATCATTGAAAGTTTTCCGTCGAGGATAATAGTTTCTAACTTCTTCTGTCCACCAATTAAGATTAAAAAAAAATAAATATTTCTTTATTCTTTGGACAATTATCTAATACCGCCTCTACACATTTGTGCACATTCGGCAAATATAAAATTCGTTTTATCTGCCACCTTCGCTTGTGCATCCATTCGCAAAAACATGTCTCCAAAGGAAAATGAAGAATATGCTATTTTACCAAAATAAATTTTATTTCGAGCAACTTCTGCATCCCCAATATACTGACCAGATTCATCCGGCAGAGATTAGAAATTTATCAGGTCTTAAAAAAAATCTTCTACAAAATTTTCTACAGTGATACAGATTTTCCAAAGAAGTCTTTGCGGTGATCACTGTATCTCAGCTGAAAATTACCCGAAATCAAAATCACTTTAAAGCATTTTTCTGAGACTTGTTATCTTCGAAGTCGGTGTGCACGATAACTCAAAATCTACTAAAGCGATCGTTTTGAAATTTTGCACACTACTTTTTGACATAATTTTCAGGTAACATGGAGAGCTTTTTTGTTAAAAAAAAAATTATTAATTTTATAGGAACAAATAGGTCGATTTTTTAAGCGAAAATCGGCATTTTGACTTCCAAAGGCTACCAAAATTATAAAAATTGAAAAAAAAACCCCTCGATGCTACCTCGAAAAACATCTCCTTTAATAAATAACTTTTGATTTTTTGTTTTGGATGATTCTGTTGCGAGTTGTGTTGAACACCGCAAAACCATTTTTCTGCAAGGCGCTTCAAGATATTCATTGTCACTCACTATCTTAGGCTGCCCACAGAGTGCCGGCTTACAGCCGAGCTGACGCCAATTCCGATACCGAAGACTATAAAGTCGTTATGGGTAAATCAATAGGACCTGTATCGCCAAAAAAATTCTTAAAAACATGCCTTTCTTTGAGCGAATTGACCGAACTCTAACCCTTAAGGTTTGTATGCAGTATTATTACTCAAAAAAATTTCGATTATCGTTCATAAAAACTCAACAATTTCATCGTTTGATATGTGAGTTCAAAGAGTTCAGATATGGCATACAAAAGACATTTTCAAATCTGAAACTTCAAAATGGTGCTCTACAGCACAATAACATTCTACTTCAAATTTGAGACACAAAAATTTATAAAATTATGAAAAATAATTAAAATCTATTTATCTCCCTAATCATTTAAATAGTAAAAATTCTTGTCTAAGTTGAATTTCCTTAAATTCCATTTTTGTCTTTATTAACGCCAAACAAAAAAATAAAAACTTTTTTTTTGAATAGCCTGAAGACTTCTAAAATACATTTTTTTGTTATTACTTTTAAGACTAGATTTGTATGTATAAAAATTCCACATATAATTTGTCTGTGATTACATAAGAAATGCAAAAAGTTCATTGTCCAGGTACTACTATGGAAAGTTTTTTTTTATTGTTTCATAAATGAACGTTAGATTAAAAAAAATAGGTCTTTTTTTTTCTTTATTTTTCATAAAAGTATATGAGTGCCTATAATTGAGCTTTTTGTTATTTTCTTTTGAAGCTAATTTATTGACGAAATCACAACAAAACGCTAGCTGTCATCTCAAAAAACAACTTTTGTAGCAATAACTGTAACAATGTCTTATAGTAACAAAAATTAAGAATATCACGTATTAAAATTTTTAAATAAATAAAACGAAAATATCATTGAAAATTTTTCTCATCTCAAGGTTTGCTACTCTCTACTCAAATCGTGTTTTATATTTTTCAATTTTATTGTTATTAATTAACTCAGAGCTTACATTCATGTAAATATTTACAATTACCAAATCTTTGGATAAAATTTGTTTATTTTATAACGTTATAAATGTAAGCTTTGTTTAATTTAGTTGACTTCCTTATGGAGGGATGTTAAACTGATCATAACATTCCGATGCACATTTTTGATGGTTTGAAGAAATATTGTGTAATTTTTATACTTATAATTTTGTTTTGTTTTGTTTTTTTTTGCTTTTAATTTTTATTTTATTTTTTAAAATTTGAATTGCTAATTGCTAATTTGAAATTAAATTAAACTTAATATTACCCAATAAATTATTTAAGATTTTTAAAATAATAAAAACCTAATTAATTATAGAAATTAATTTTTAATGTCCATTAAATTAGACTCTAATCAATTTTAATGTAACTTTCTATGATAAATTACGATTTAATGCATCAGCTGATGATATAAAGAAAAATTAAATATATGAAATGAATACTTTTCGTAATTTAATTCTATTTTTTTTAGATTTTTTAAAATTTAGAATAAACCAATTTAAAATTTTTTCTAAAAAATCAATAAAAGTAAATTTCGTGGTGGGTTAAATATATTTTTCATTGATAGACAAAAAACCAGTTAAGAGCAAATTTTATTCATTTTGGGTATGAATTTTTCTAGTTTATTAGTAAATTGGCTTGCAAAAGTAGAATTTTTTATATTGCTTTTTTATATTCTGTTGATCGTGAACGCCGATTGACATTTAACAAAATCTTAGATAAATTATCTATGGTAAAACTAATTTAAAATCTTTTATGAAAAAGTCATTGTGTAATATTTTGACTATCAAAATAATAATAAAGTAAAATACACGGTACCGGAAATAAGTTCTAAAAATTAAATCATATATAAATAAGTGTTTGACGTTTATACACATATTTTTTTGATACACGGAAAGAATTTTTGTATGGAGAAAGGTGTAATACACGCGTATTAAGCATGTCGCAATCGTGTCTTATACCCTTTCTTAACAGGCGGATGTACACACTTTCTAACTACACAGAAGGCCACTTTTGTATGGAGAACTGCACTGAAAAAAATAAAACATCATATCAATTGAAATGAGATTGACTCAATTTCACCGCGTACTTACCTGTGGCGAATGTACTCTTGAAGTTGAAAGAAGTTGCCTATGAAATTGAAAGATGTATTTTATGTAATTGAGCCAATTTCATGAGTAGCTCGAGCAATAGAAAGGATATTCTACTAAAATCATATGAAGTTAAACTAAAGGGCATATTAGTTGGTTGAATATAAAAACAAATCCCAACAATCCATATTTAAGTTAACTTAATTGCTAGCGTGTGTTTATGCAAATATCTATTTTGAGTTAAAATTTTATGCTATCATTCCAATAATTAATTAACTTGATTTAATTAAAATATTAAATGAGGAAATTAGAAAAATTTTTTGGTCAAAGAATATTTTTTTCTTTTTTTCGAAACATTTATTAATTGTATACATAATTTTAGGTTATAATGGGATAAAAAAAGAAATAAATTCATATTTTAATAATTAAATTTATTTAAAGTATTCAACATATATAAAAGAAAATTTATTTATTTAATTTTCTTAAATTTAAAGTACTTAAACTATTAAATTTGAAATAATACAATAAGAAGTATGCCAACATAATTACCCCTTGCGCATAGAAGAAGATAAGATTTTAACTTAATTCTAACTATACATTACATTATTTGACTTATATTCTATAAAATATGGTATAATTATATAAAATTTAAATTCATTATAGTTAAAAACACTTAATATGTAATAATAATAACTAAAATTAACACATGAACATCATAGCTCGCGACAGCACTAATTGTAAGGCAATTGTCAAAAACTATTCAAACACAATACAATTAATTCTTTTAATAAAATAATAATTAATTTAAAACTTAAATCAATTACAAGAAAAGATGAAAAACTAAACCATTCACCGAATAAAACAAATCCACACGATTAAATCGCGACAACTACCAACTGTCAAACTGACAACTGTCAAAGACTTAGAAAATTTTTGATATAAAGGAGATTGCATATACTATATGAAAAGATTTATAACATTTTAGCAGTATTTCATTCTTAATAGACGAGAAAACTTTTAATTATTAATTAAAATTTATCTTAAATTATATATTTATTAAATTTAACTAAAAATATTTAAGCAAAAAACAAAAAAATTAGGAAAAAATCAAACTAAAAGGCAAAATGTTTCATGGAAAAATTCTCATGAAATTGTCTCAATATCACAACCTTTGAAACAACATCAATATTTTTCAGTGTATTGCTTATGCTTTTGAGTTAATAATCAAGATGCATTGATCTACATTATTAATGCTTGTGAAACAGATCCAACGCCAGATTGATTTAAAAAAATTGAAGTAATTGACCGAACAGCCCTGCTTTTGCGTGAAAGACAATTCAATTGATGAAACTACAAATCTGTCAATCTCATGATGAGATTGATATTACATCATCATTTTTTTCAGTGTGTGTACATATGTGTGTAGCAACTGCAGCCTTTTAAAGTCTGTAGACACAGAAAATTGAGATCTATTGTGAATTTTTTCTTATTGGATCCCTCTGTTTTGTATAACTCTAGCTCGGTTTACTTCACTAATATTCACTGATTAGCTTTATAAAACAATTTACCAAAATAAATTAAAAACTCTTAACTTTTCTATAGTTTTTTAGTTAAAACACTTTTAAAAATATACAACCTGTGACATCTAATTGGACATTTCACATCATATGTTTTGAGATTTAGACGCCATGTTGCTTTTGTCGTCAGGTACAGACTTTGCCTGTTAAGAACCGATTTTTTTGTATGGAAGACTTCAAGGTTGTACATAGCGCCTGTTAAGAAAGGGTATTAAAATTGAAAATGTGCATAAAGGAAATTTTGCCATCTATTGTGAATTGACAGGTTGTCCAACAAAATAAATTTAATATATCCCCTATTTATTTATTATTTGTTTTTTGTTATTTAATTAATTCATTTAAACACTTTTTAAATATTATATTTGAGTATAATTTGATGATTCAATGATTATTTTTATGACACTTCCATTATATGTCCTAATACAGGATATTGCCAAAAGAGAAACAAATTTTTATGAAAGGGAAACTAATACACTGTATAAGCCTCAAAAAATTAATCATTGACTAAAACGAAGATTTCTTTTATTGATGAAATAGATCTTATTTGCCACCTTTGGCGGGTACAATTGATTACTTATGGGAAACCTGACATCATTTCAAAATTTATGTGGTAGTGTTTGCTACAGTAAATGCTGATCATCCGATTGTACAAATTTACAGAATCCAAAGACATTCATATATTTCACGTGCATTGATTTGATATTAAAATCCAACTTGAGAAGATTTTTTTTAGCTTTAATTGTTTTAATTTAATGATAATATAAACTTTTTCTAAACTCTTCACCTTTAGATGAGTAAGATAATGCTAAGCTCGTGAGAACTCTTTATTTAAAAACAACAAAAAAATCAAAAGCAAGCATTTTGTTGATTACAGATATGTAGATATAATAGCTTAAGAACTGAAAATACAAAAAACCAAACAATGATATTTTTAGCTTGAAATTTCATCTTAATACATCCATATTTGTTTTTGTAAAATATTTGCAGTTTATTTTTTATTTGCAATCACTTCATGTATCCCACACACCTGGATATTTTCTTAATTGAATATTTATTCAAATTTTCGAAATGATTGAATAACTTTCACATTAATTTTTTAATATTATTATTGGGACATGACGGAACAGCGAAAGTCATTATTTGATTTTTAGGTTAAATATAAATTTTTATAAAATAAAAATCTAGTTTAATGTTAAAAGCAATTAAATTGCTTTACATGCAATAAAGCAATCAATCAATTTATTAATAAAAAAGTCGTGCTTTTTTTTTCTTAAGCACGAAATTATTTTACCAAAAACTACTTGTGATATGTTTAATAATGATGTTCCTTTTCTTCTAATAAATTACTTTTTTTATTGTAAATTTCCAAAATATTATTAAGAAATTCATAAAAACAGTAGGACATAAGTGGCGACTACTGAGAAGCTAAACATTTTTAACAACTAAAGTAACAAATCTAGGTGTATAAATAATGATAGAAGAATACAGGAACTGGAAATATAAACATCACAGAATCTTTTCAACAACAAAAAATATACAATTAAATTTCTTTTCTATTTAAACGTGAACTATTGAATGAATTTACTTTCCTGGCTATTCTATAAAACAATATTAGATGATGCTAAAAATGTAAAAATATTTCTCGTGCTTCTTCTAATTATGATAATTCCCGACATATGGTAAGCCTCATGCATTTATCTACCGGAAATTATAAACAAAGTTTTAGACAAATTTCTATATGTTCATCTATCTTTAGTAATTTGCATTTTGTTTTTTTTTGTTTTCTCTATTTCACTCTTTCTTTTTCTCTATCTTACTTTACGATTAACAATTTTGTTTTTAGTATTCATAGTAATACCACAAATCTATAAATCAGAATCATAACCAAACATGCCATCTCAAAAAAAAAAAAACGAAATTATAATTAATTATCCAAAATTGGTTCTCCTTCATTAAAAACTTACACGTAATATTAGAAACGTTAATAGTTCTAACACCGCAACGGGGTCAATAGCAAAAACTTCGACAATCATACAAAACACAAAAAAAAAAAACAAAGCAATTTAAAAAAAAAAACCCAAAGATAAGGATGTTTGTAGAAGAACATTAACCACAAATCATTTTGTATAGAAGTATAGTAAAACATTCTAAACCAAAAAGATAAAAAATTAAAATTGAATTTGTTTCTGGTAAATTGCTTCATAGACAATTTTGAAAAAAACGAATAATTTGTTCTTTGTGACGGAAATATAATTGGATAATTCTATTTATAAATATTGATGTGCTTTTTGTGATAAATATTCTGGCGTTTAGCCAATTAGGCTATTGCCTCAACCTTATTAAAACGAATAAAACAAAAACAATTAACAAAGATCAGAATTTTAAAAACAGGATCTAGTTCCTAAAACAACGGATATAATCAAAGAAATAAATTTTTTTAAATTTTATTCTTAATCAAATTCTGATATTTGGAAGTGTTACATTTATTTTTCGTTAAGTCATATAAAAAGACTTAAGAACAAGGATATTGGAATGTTTTTTTGACCATTACTGATCATTCGGGGCACACAATTGGTGATTTTTGCTCACCGTGGATTGAATTCCTGGAAAATAACATCATCGTATTTATTGTTTAACATCAAGTTTTATGATGATGTTTAGAACTCACTAACGCATATTGGCATATTCAGTGACTTTAACACTTTGAATACTTGGATATAAAATGAAATTTTTTACTTGTATTTTGACATCGATATCAAGAATTTAGTTGTGACATTTTTATGTTTCATAACGTAAATACGTATGAAATAAATTTACGGTAATTTAAACATTAAAAACAACAAATTATATCAGAATTAAACATGAACCAGGTAGAGTGTAGAGAGAAGTAAAATCACTAACTCAATACGCTTAGAATTTCAAACTTTGCTTCGCTTACAAAAAAACGCTAGTTTTTCTTCTCGTTACGCTATTCGGTTTATGTGAATACTAACGCTTATTGGGCCAGTGCACACCAATGTAGCTACTTTTACGGGTGAAGAAGAAGAAGAATAAATTTTAAGCACTTGAAGAGCAATCTTAATAATCTTGTACCTTTTTTTAACCAGTTTTACATCTTAAAGTGCATTTCCACCGCACGAATTTACTGACGAAAATTATCAAAAACCAAAAGTGTTAAAGTGAATTATTCATGTGTGGAGTATGAAGAAATTATTGGGTATTTATTGAATTTAAAGCATTAATAAATAAAATTTATTTTAAATACAAAATTTATTTAATTTAAGTACAAAAATTTCGCAAAATGACATTTGTTTAGCTCCGTTTAATAGGCAGATGGAAATTTTTCTGCGTACTGTCATACTGCCATCAGTAAATTATTATTTAATAATGAAATTTCAGTAATAATTTACTGAAGTCGACATAATTTTTTCATACAAAATCTATGATTGTCAGTAAATTCGTCGCGGAAACGCACTATTACCAATACATAATTCAAATGGAGTAATTTTATTAATATTACCTCTTTTTAAAAATCATTTTTCAATCAATTTTGCGTATCAAAAATTTCACTGCTAAAAAGAAGAAAAAAAACTAAATAAAACGATGCACAAGAAGTTCATAATATAAACTTTCACTGCCCTCAAATTTTAGACTTTTGACTTATTAACACATTGAGGACGGCATACACATCGGCCATAGTTTTGTAAACGAAAAAAACTTCATGTGGTTAAAAATAATTTTTTTTACTAAAATCAACCAGGGATGGGCAAAATACGGCCCGCCGGAGGGTTTTATGTGGCCCGCGGATAGATTTTTAATTTGCCGGTCCGAAATATAGTTTATATATTATATGTATATCCATCTCCTTTTCTACTTTGTTTAAATATTATTTTTTTTTTCCTTTTTTTCAAAGGACTGATGATATTTTTACTTTCTTTATTTTTGTGCTACAAAACATAAATCTACGGAAAAAGCAAGCGGAGAAAGCTTCTAAGCTTGAAAAAATTGCACTTTGAGTTCGATCGAACGCAGATTTCAAGATTTCCGTGCCATTCAAACAGAATTGGATATTTTTACCATGTCCTTCAACGTAAATTGTGAAGTAGTGAGGTCAGATTTGCAGCTTGAATTGATTGAGTTCCCCTCTAACAATCATCTCAAGCAGCTATTTCTAAATATGCCAAAGTTAGAGTTTTACAAATCATTATCGAAAGTAAGTTTCCCAAATTTAATATCTCACGCCCAGAAAATCAGTGGTATGTTTGCGTCATCTTATATATATGTGAACAAGTGTTTTCAACTATGAACCTTAGAAAGAATAATTTCAGAAGTACTGACAGATGAGCATTTAGCCTCGTTCCTTAAAATCAGTACATCTCACTTCAAACCTTAATATAAGGAACTTTTAAAAATGAAATCGCAATTTCATTCATCTCATAAACATATTCAAATTCCCGCCAACCCTTTATTTTTCGATTTTTATCCCACGACCGTAAAAGTTTGCACATCCCTGTGCTAAACCATGTTTTGTGCAAGGAAGGCGCCGCCAGATAAAGCAAAGTACGATTTTTACTACCGCTGGATGAAGCGAAATAGAAAAAACTACGCCATCCTCGACGTATTAAACTAAATTTTATTGCATCAATTTATGGTTAAGTTTTTTTTTTGTTGATTCTAAATTTAAAAAAAAATTAAAACAACCTAAATATTCCTAAGAAATTAAAGGAAAAAATTTTTGTTGTTTTAATTTTGTGGTTTTTCTTGCCATTTGAGTATTCCGCAAAAATTATTGTTTTCTTTTCCTTTTTCTTCCAATTTTTTTTATTAATAAATTGTGGCCAGTTTAGTGGTGATGATATTTCAACAAATCTGTTCTTGTCATATTTTTTTTATTATTTAATCTTTACATGAATTCTGCTGTATGAAGCATGAATACATTTCCCAAAAAATAGTATATGTAAAAAAAAAAAAGAAAACAAGAAAAATAAATTCACTTAACATTTCTTTTTTCAGTTAGATTCGAAATAACAAGAAATGATTAAGAAAAGATTAAATAATTTTCTAGCTAAGGTACTAAATCTGCAAAATTTTGTCTATCTGGCAAACTTTATTTTTTATATAGTAAACTGTTGTTGTTACAGTCATTTTATTTTTGTAAAACATAAAAGAAAAATTAGCTAATGGAACAACCTGATAAATGTTTCGTCACACCCACAATTTATATAAAGCAAAAAAGTAACCTCAATAGTTTCTAGCAAGTTTTGCCTTCGAACTATAAAAAGAAATGTTTTTTTTGTTTAATTAACTTAAAAGTATTGCAGATACAATTTAAAATTAATTTTTTTTTTAAATTATTAATAAACATTAGGAATCTTAGATCAACATTTAAATAATTGAAGAATATTTTAACGGTGTCACACACTAAAAAATTAAAATTATGTCAGGAAAGTAATAAACACCAAAATTCTTGCGGTTAATCAACTTTTGTTGAATTTAATTTGTCTAAAAGTACTTTTTAAATAAAAATTTACAGTTAACTATTACAAAGTGTTAATGTAAAGTTTATTATCTAAATTATATTACTATTATTTATCTGTTATTTTTAGTTTGGCAAAGATATGACGTAAGATACTTTTTAAATCAATTCCTTATTAGTAAAAGATAAAATCAAAATAGATAATGTCAAAGTTTGATTTCATTGAAACAACGGTCTAAAAATTAAATAATTTAATACCACTTAAAATAAATGGGGTTAGAGTAGTGTGTATTGATTAAAATATTACAGCTAGTCCGCATTTAGGCGTGATTATCATTCTTTGGGTTTTGTCAATTTACACATTTTTTGGTTTTTACCCTTAAAAACGTAAACAAACACTTAAAAATTTGACACTTCATAGTCCTTCTTCTTTCTTATACTCATATTTTAGACATTTTACAACTCTTCTTCTTTCTGTAATGAGCAAAACCCGAAGAATGATAATCAAGCCTGTATTTAGTTGTTTTGATGGAATTAACAAATGATAGACTTGTCCATATTTGTTTGTTTTGTTTTTTTTTTTTTTTGTGAGAAAAACATAAAAATTACTATTTATGGTTATAGATACTGAATTATTTATTTACTTGGTAAATAATAAAAATGTTTAATTTATAGATATTGAATAAACCTTCATAACTATATAAGAACCATAGATTTGATGTTATTTTTTTTGTTATAAATAAAAAAAGTTTCTAGAAAGCATGTTTCTGTGAGGCTGTTACAAATCAAAACCAAACAACGAAGGAGCTTGCAAAAATAAAACTTAAAAATAATTTTTTAGTAAATAAATTATCCAACCACTTGAGTTTTTTCATATCAAATTTATACAAGACTCCCATATATGGCTGAGTTCTGTTTATTAACTTCACGTTTTTAATTTTGGTACAAAATTATGTAAATATGATAATTTTTTTTTTCAAAATATTATTTATGAAACAGCTTTCAAGAAATCTCTTATAAAATATATAAGAGAATTGTTTAATAATTTATAAAGAAATTTATTCGAAATTCACTAAAAGTTTTTAATGCTATGGCATTTAATGACTAGAATATTTATCAATAAAAAATTGATTTTTAATATAATAGTTTTAATATTTTATTAAATTATTTGAAATATTAACATAATTCATATTTTTTGTCATATATATAAAACTTCCAAACTGAGTAACCGTTAGAAAAAGTAATCATAACTCGTAACCTTATTTGGCAAAAAAGCTGTTTATAACATCTTTTTTATATTTAAGAAGAGAAGACCCTCCAGAAAATTCGCATTTTTTATTTTTTGCTTTAAAAATTCATTTACAACCTAAAGAATATATTTTTAATGTTTTAAGATCAGTAAAAGGTCTAAAAAGTCCCTAGAAATGAAGTGACGTGCGTCGAAAGTATTGAAAGAAGATGAGCGAGCTCGCACTATTTACCTTTAAATTTTTTACCCAAAAAAGGCAAGAAATGCACAGAAAAAAAATAATGTAGTTGTATTTTGATTTTTTTGAAGTAGAAGACTTGATTTGTGATCCTAGCATCGCAGAATGCCAAGTTTGAGTAATTGTAGCGCCACCATTTTGTTTATAGCTTAACAAAATGTCTAGAAAGTCCTTTGAAGTGAAATGATGAGTGTCGAAAGTATTTAAAGAAAGTAAGCGAGCACGCACTGTTTACAGCCTAGACCTTTCAATTTCTTAGATAGGAAAGCCCAGAATTGCACAACAAAAATATTTTGGACATATTTTGAGTTTTTCAAAGTAGAAGACTTGCTTTATGATCCTGGATTAAGCTTTATGCTTTACACTGCTACTCTGAATATCGTATTCTTGCCAGCTTCACGTTCAGCTGGTACTATAAACGATTCACAATGTGTCTAAAAATGTCCGAAGATGCACATAAAACATCATAAAAACTTAATCCAAAAAAAAAAACAAGTTGAAAAGAGTGCAAGTCCCTGACTATTTATCTTAACTTCCATACAAAAATTCCTTTTGAATCCATTAAAGTGCCAAATAGAATTAAATTTGTTGGCTTTGCTTGGCCAAAAATGTACAGAGAATCTTTTATAATAGTGTATTACTTCGGGTATTTAGTGTTTGCTGGCAGACATCCCCAACTGTCTATCTTTCTACTTTTGATAGCAGTAAACATATAAACTTTTTCTTATTTTTTGGCCCCCAAATTACATTTTCTTATGGTAATAACGATCTTATAAAGTTTTAAATATAGTCGCAACATCATTTTCGGTTTCAGGATCGAGTTATACCCATAACAAATTTGGATTCTTTGATGGTAAAATATTTTGAATCCAAATTACAGAACAGGTTACCAGCAATTAGTATGGCCCAACATTCAAAATAGGTAATTTTACCTGAAATTGTAGATCATTTTTAATACAAATTAAATTAATAATTATTCATATATGAAACTTAAGTCACTAAAATATGTATGGAAATTGCTCTATGGTATACAAGAAAAAAGAAGAAACTAGCACAATTATAAATAAAACAAAAACACGGAAAACTATGTAAACAATTTTAAGTTTCTTCAACCCGGAATTATAAATTAGTTTATTGTTTATTAACAATTTAATTCATTTTTTCTTTTCAAATTGTGCAATTATTTTATTGAACTTGACAATATGATTACATCGGTTAATGCCCCCTCCATATATTCCGCAGTATATTGTATTATAGTCTCAACATATGCATATGTTACATACGTCTTTTAAATTGGATCAGTTGTGTACATTTTTTTTTTCTAATTTTTTTATTTTTACTCTTTTCAAAATGAAACATTTAAACAAATCAATTGGCCACTTGATTCACGTGCCTTTTTTTAGCAGCCACACTTCATTTATTAAAAATTTCAAGTTAAGAGGAAGTAGAATTAATTTAAAATTTTATTTTTTAACGTATGGTTAAATACGTCTCTTATTTTTCTTTTTTAATCTGTAAAGGAAGATTGTAAAATTAATTAAAAATACATACGAATGTAATTCTGTTAATATTTTATAATTAATAAAATTTTTGCAGACCAATATCCACTAAAAATTGTCCAGAAAATTGTTGAAATTATGACAAACATAGAAAGTGCTTGCTTACCTGCAAAAAGAAAGAAAAAGATATTTAAATAAATAATATTAATGACATATAGTAAAAAACTACTCAATGAAAAATACTTTCAATAAAATATCAATTGAAATATAAAAGAAAGCAAATATTGATTAAAGCTTCCCCTTAAATTAATTTCTGTTTTATTAATGAGTCTTTTATGAACTTTAACGAGTCAATTTAAATGTTATTTCAACCTTTGACAACATTTTTTTTTTGTTTTGTTTTAATAGGAAAACCATTCATAGGAATTGCTGTGTAAGGATGACTCATCTCTATTCAAGCATCCCTTCGTGACATGTTATGCGATATTATTATTATTCACCCTTGCTCGCAATACATTAACCTTTCACCCTCAATTGTGCATAGCTTTGACAAATCTTATTTTTCCGCCTTTTTCTTATATTCTTTTAGATATTTCATTATAGGGTAAAAATTTTTTATTAGTCACTGAATTTACTTTAATGCTTGCTTAAAATCTCTAAAGCTCTCTTCTTTTTTGTTCCCTTTAATTTCTTTTTCACCCTCCCTATTCGTTATGATGCCTTTGATGACTCATAATAGGGATTGGTCAAAGTTAGTTTTCTCTTTAGCTTTAAAGTTTTTCTTTTTACCTACATAACTAAATTTTGAATGCAATAAAGCTTTAAGGTTATTTTAAGTTTTTAGAAGTGGTAGGGACTGACCTAATCTTTTTAGTTACGTTCTTTAAAAGTAAACGTAATTTATATGCTTGCTATAAAGTCGATAAAAGTGAAGAATAGGAAGTAAAATTTGTTAAATAGGAAAATATCTTTAAAAATTTTAGGATTGGCAGACATAAATGTTTTAATTTAAATTGATTTTAAGGGCTATAGAACGACTAATACAAAACTAAAAATAAAAACAAAAATAAATAATAATAAATAAAAAGCAAAAAAAACTACAAAAACTATTACTAAAAGCAATATAAATCAACAAAAAAATGGTGACACAGAAAACCGCATCAATGATTGCCTTGAATGAAAAGGCAGCATTGAAAATGACATGAAAGGATGGCATGGATACACGATCGCAAAGTCATTAATCACTTGTTCTATGGTTACATTATTTTGAAAGTAGTCAAGAAAATAGCTAAACAGCTAAGTTATACTTGGACAAAGATGCAAAATAGCTGAAAAATCTCAAAAAGCTGGCTAAATGCAATAAAAAGTTTTCAGAATTTGTAAAATAAACTTACTACGCTTTAAGCCCGAGAAATCGGTAACTGGTAACACATTAACGCTTAGTTTCATAGTTCAAGTTCAAACTTAGTTTAACTTAAACTCCATCCCTTTTGAAGTATTTGAGGTAAAAGAAGTCTGCTACATGCATTAAGTCTTGACCGTTTAATTTCTGCACAAGCTGATAAGACTTTTTGAATGCAATCTAAAATATTAAATTCTTTTCAAACTTGAAGAAAAGTTTTACCTTCATCATTTGCTAATCTGTTGAAAATAGTTTAAAAAAATTGGCATATGAAGTACATTTCAAAAGTTCGGATGACTCCTTGATCCAGCGGCTGTATTAGTGAAGTGCAGTTAGAAGGAAGCAAAAGAGTTCTTTTACATTGGAGCGATTCGGTTCCTTACTATGACTGCTAACGTTATCAGAAATCATTAATACTTTAAAAGTATTCCATTTTCGGGTTCAAGCAATTATAAAACAAATCCTTAAATAATTTTTGGATCAGATACACTTCTTTATTAGCTCGCCAAAATACAGGCAACTCCCAGACATTATAATATTTTTTAAAAGATTTTATTCACAAACTTCCTGATAGATTGCTACACATATGGAGAGTGACACGTTGTTTAGGTTTAGACGATTGAAAGCCTGTAGCCCGATATTTTTATAGCTATTAATAGAGAATATTTTGAAGGGGATAAAAGAGATATACAAATACAAAGGAAATTAAGAAAATGTTTTTTTCTTTATCATTTTTAGAATCTAGACCAACTTTTGTAAAAATGTTCAATATTTAAAATGCAAAATGTCCAGTTTTCAATTTTGATCAAACAAATCACTAAAAATGTTAAGTTTTATTTTATTATTCTCATTTTTAGAAATTGTGTAGAATACTATGGTGTGATACTTGTCTGCTTGAAGTTTAAAAAATGAAACATACTAAATTCTTATAAATAATTACTTTCATATTTTTAGTGTGACTTAAAAAAACAATAAAAAATTTAAAGACAGTAGAAAAATTAAAATTTAAAAGTAAAAAAATTTTAAAACAAAACAAATAATTGCTTTAACCTGAATTTCTTTTTTAAAGAAATTAATAATAAAATATAAATAGATTAACCTATTTAAATATAGAATTTTAAATTGCAATATCAAACAAATTCAGGTGACACATAAAAATTTAAAACAATTTTGGTATACTTTATCTTTTTTTCGAGGAATTTATAGTCAGCCAAGTGTCATATACTTGGCTACTTTCTAATAAATTTATTTACTTAGTAGATGGAAAAGTCAAGTTTATAAAAAAAATAACCAAAATAAGTAAAGAAATATTTGTTATAACATAAAATATAAAAATTATAATAAAATTTTTGCTTTAGTACTAATAAGATAAATTACATTCAACTTCCTTTGTAGGCCATCTTAAAAATATCTTGTGACTCTTTTAACTGGTTCCTCATGTATTTGTTGAAACTAATTTAGAAATATCATTATATATCCATAGCCGGATATAGTAATGAATGCAAAAAACAAAACCAAACGAACGTCTACTTCATCTTTTTTATATAAAATACTAAGAAACAAGAAATTTTCTTAATATATTTATCTGATTCAAGTAGCCAAAGGGGAAATGTAAATCTACCATCAATAAATTTGCTAAAAAGTTTTGCGAAATTTTACTTAAAACAATGGAGAAGATAGTTTTCAAGATTTATACCAAAAAAGTAACTATAATAATTTTACCGGTGTTATGTAACCAAAGTGCAATTTGCTTAAAAAAATTTTTATATTCATTTCATATTATTTTTTTTAGTGATTTTTGTTTTTAGTGCATCTAAAAAGAGTTCAATAAACTTTTCTTAAGAAAAAATAACATCAAAAAGAGCCAGAGAAATATCTTTAGATTTTTTTTTCTTTATAAAAAAAAAAAAAAAACATTATTAATGCTAATTAATTTTGTAAACAATTTTTTAAGCGCGTTCAAGCATAATATTAATAACAAAACGTGCTTAATTTACAAAAAACATTTGGTTTCACACCATTAATTATGTATCACCGAATTTGTTAGACTAGTGTAGATTAATTTTGAAAAATGAATAATAAAAAAAAAGAAAAACAAATATTTTTATTAAAATTTGTTTATTCATTATTAATTATTCCTTATTGTTTTTCCTTACAGTTTCATAAAATTTTGTTGAAAGAATAAAAAAAATTCTTATCCAATTTAATATTGTTAAAAATTGTTGCACTTTTTGATAATTTTTTTTTGATTGGTTTGGAATGTTTAGTAATTTTCTTTTGTTAGTGTTTTTAATATAATAAATAATAAAGTTAACGTTAAGCACAAAATGTGCAAAAGAGATTTCATGTATTTGTTTCATTCTGTTATTCTTTTAAAGACATTATTCTGCTTCTACAGTTGATAATGTGATATCATCTATCACAATGTTGCTCATTATTAGCACATTCATTCAATTCTGGGATTGGGATATGTTTTTTCTCTGTAGATATTGCGATCTATTTACAAAGGAAAGTCGTAGACAGCTAGATTTATTTGCAATAATCGCTGATTCTGGTTTATTTTAGTCCATCTTCTGTCGATCATCACATCTGTTAAATAAAGATCGATCGAACTATCTTCTTGTTGTCTTTCGCTTTTTTTAATGGCCAAAGTTCAATTTAAGGTCATTGGTAAGAGCACTTTTAACCTAAGTTGTAGTTAAAAAGCGTCTCCTCCAGTTACGAATGGAGAAGGTGTATATTATAATAAACCTAAGAAACGTGCCTTTACCTTTTCTATTGCTATTAAACTAGAGATGCTTAGTTTTCAACCAATATGAACTCTATCTCATATGCGAGAATCGGAACAACTTCAGATTCGAAGAGAAGCAAAGCCCTATCGAGAGATGGTGCAGAAATATTATTATTGATGAAATGAAAAGCTCTGATCACTGCTGAAGTTAATGAATATGTGCCTTAAGCTCTTTTTTGTAGTCTATATCGTGAATCCGAGGTATTTAAAGAAGTAAAACTATTTCGATCGGATCCGCCTTTGTATGTTAAATAAATAAATAAAAACCATAGCCTCATGGAAGCCATTTTGAAGTGTCTTCGTATATGTCAACGACTTCAAGCGACTAGCAATTTAGATACTTTTTATTTTTGATTTTTTAGTAACAATTTCAGAAATTGCTTTAAAACAAAGAACTATCAATTATAATTCTTTTTATTGTCAGTACCATTTTTCTGCATTCATTTCTATTTCCCTAGGAAAAATTGACCTTTTAACGAATTTTTCTTTTTTCCGCGTCTATTACAATGTGAATTAAAAACAATTGTTTAAATAATTTTTTCTATGATTTACAATTATATATAGAGTTAGATAATAGTTATGATAGTTTTCTTTTTTTTGATGACTTACTTTGATTTTGAAAAATTGTTTCTTTGCTTTTCTTATACCGAAAAAGATTTTACTTGAGTTTTTTATTTTTAAATCTATAGCAACGTTATATCACACAATAAAAAGTTGTTTCCATAAGGATTACAGTTTTATTTTCAAAAGCTTTGCACGTTCCGACCTCCAGTAGATATATGTAAATACTACTGTGGCACCGAACCTAAAGAAGTACCTAAAATTAAGTAAGCTCCACTGTTTCTAGATAAAATACCCAAGATTTATACAGATTTTAGCTATTAATTGTATATAGTTAATTGATGAGTTAAGTTTTAAATAGGATTAAAGTTTACTTTTAATGAGGAGCCTTAAATTATCATTTGTTAAGTATAAACTTTAGATTTAAGTAAATTTAGCTATTTAAGATAACACTTAAACAAAATTAGCATTAAGTTAGCTAGTTTAGGTTAGTTAGGTATTCAAGATATAGGGACCAAGTCTCTCTTAAAATGGGGTTGAATCTCTAGACATTATTTGTAAGAATTTAAAACGTTTCTAAAAATAAAATAAAGTCGAAAATCTGAATTCAGAAACCCAAGAAACTGAGAAGGATCTTTAGTTTCAAAAACGCCACTTTTTGAAATTTATTTAATATTTAAATTTTGTTTTTATTTCTACAACGTGAAGGCTTATAAAGAAGATGCTATAATTTCCTGTGAAATATATCCAACCATTTAGGAAATAATAACATTATAAAAAAGAATGGTTAAGAGTATGACTTTGACAAAAAAAAAAATAATTTAACAAAACAATTTTCAATTGTCTGGATTAAACACATTATAAATTTTTCACTTGACATTCTTTGACTTTATTTAACCCTAAAATCTTTGATAGCTTTTTAAAACCATGACCTCTGTAAATTAGAAATATCGGGCCCTTTATTATTCATGCATTCATGCACTTTTATATATATAAATGTAAATATATTTGATATCCATTAGCCTTCTCTTATTAATCCCAATGCAAATTTGACATTGATAATAATCAGTCCGTATACATCCAGAAAAAAAATCTAATTATAATTTTGATGATATTAGAGCGTCTTGTATATCTTTTTTTTACTTCTACTTTAAACAACCTTCAAGTGTTGCTACGTCTGTCTGATGGTATGCTTTTAAAAATACAACGCCCTTTTTTTTTATAGATATTTTCATAGAACTAATTTTGATATAGTATTAATACCAGAAGGTACTAACACACTTCATGCAAAAATGGAATATGATATCCTTTAAACTAAAATAAAAAAAAAAATAAGGAAGAAGAAAACAAAGGGGGAAAAAATTTTTCTTTAATACGCAAAGTCGTTAATTTTAACTGCAAACAATATTTTCTATCCTTTCGTATTAAAAACAACAACAACAACAAAAACTGATAGTAATAATAATACGTTCGTAAGCTTCCTTTGTGGTCAATTTTGTGGTAAATTACATCCGTTTACAGTAACTATTCGTTTAATTGTCCTCTTTTTAATTAATAACAAAAAATCTAAAATTAGTTGCTGTTGTTGTTGTTCTCTTTGATACATTTCCTTGATATGTAAAGGAAATTTTTGTTGGTACAGAAAATACTAAAAAAAATTTCTTCTGTGTTTTTATTCACTAATAATTTCTTTTAAATATGGTCGTATCACATATTGCAATCCAGTACATCCTGTGGCATAGAGACAAATTATGGTACTTCCGGCTATGAGTAACTTTCCTTTCAGACGATCAAAAACAAAACAAAAATCAACAAAAAATATAAACAAAGTTAAATTTATACAAAAAGATAATATTTTTTATCATTGGCAGGCCTCATAACAGGCAGGCGTCTATGTTTAACAATATTAACCTCGAAATATGATAGCATCTTAATATTATTGTTAAAAATAGAAGAATAAAAAGAGAAGTTAATAACCGCAAAAACAAAAAAATGACAAAAAACAGAAGCAAAATACTTTGATAAAGTGATAAAACTTAATGAAACCGTCAATAAAATATTTGTACATAATTTAATTTCGATGACCAATCAAAAATAAAATAAGAAATGTCTTATTTTTAGGGCTGGTCAATCTGATACTTTGGATATTTTCATTAATTTATCAAAAGGTAAATTTATTTATGTGTATTTGAAACGATCACCTTTTATGTTTTATGACAAACTTAAAAAAACAGAATTTTTTTTCCATTTTGCTTATAAAGAAAGAAAACGTATAGAAAAGAAAATTAAACCGTTTTGATATTCAATAAATTAGAAATGAATCAATAAAATTTTTATGTGTCATACACACAACAGCTGTGCGTCAAAGTTTTTATTGTTTACCTTGTTTAATGAAGCCGTTATTTGATTTAGTGAATATTTTATAATAAAATAATCAAACAAAAATTCTATTTGAATTTACAGTTAAAGAAAATTAACTATAATAATATACATATTGTGATTAGAAAACTTAATGAAGAGAAAATTTAGGGAGAACAAATAATTAAGAAATCTGTCTGACGTTTAAAAAAAAAAACAAAGAAATATTTAAAAGTTACCGGAAGCAATGTTTCCGTCAAAATTGAGTCATTAGGATAATTTAAGGCAATTTTAAAAAAGGTTTTAATATATTGAATGCATATAGTTCTTGATTAAAAAGTTTTCATTATCTGTAAATTAAATTTCCCGCACTTTAGGATACTTAACTTAATAAAATCTTAAGACATTTTTTGTGAAAGTGTTCTGACTATTAGTATTGCTTTAAAAGCTGCTTGTGTCGAAGCATTTTACGATTTTAAGCACTAGTTTTCGGGCAATATTTGACTAAGCATTGTATTCACCAGGCTCCATTGTGACTGTTTTTTGTTTTTCCTCCAACTCAAGTTGTCTTAATGAAGAAAACGTTTTGACTCGATTAAAACAATAAAACTTAATTCGAAAAAGAAACTAATGATCATAACGTCCGCAGTTTATAAGGAATTTATGGAAAATTAAACGAGAAGCGAATTTATATATGTATAGGCCCACCAGGCTGTAGCCTAGAACGGCAGGTTTCAAGGAGCGGCAAAATTTAAAAAGTTAAAAAATAAATAAACTCCTGTGCATAATAACAAACGCTTGCATTTATATGAGCAATCAAGGAATAAACAAAGACTTAAATATTAAATGGGTTAACAAAGTGGTCCAGGAACGCATTGATAACCAAGAGAAATGCTTACATAGACACAGCAACGTTGAAGCCAACCAACTCCTGGATATAACCCACAAAATCAGGAGATTTAAGCGGATTAAACCACATGAACTGGCATAAAAAACAAAAAAACTATATAAAATATAATAAATTTGGTGTTGAGCATTCGATCAGCCAAACCTGCATACGTTTTGCTTGATAAGCACATTCTATTAATAGTAAAAAAAAAAAAAATTAACGAATTTAAGACTGTACTAGACATACCCAATAAAGGATTTTAAGTGGAAGTGACTATCAATTTTTATGATATTGGTAGACACTTGTCCATGAAATATATGAAATGATTAAATGGCATGATCAAAAGTCACTGCTATAAAGCCATTATACCTTGTCGCCGTTAAGAGAAAATTTTATTGTTATTTTTTCGCCATAAATTTGTTTTTCGTGAATAATATGAAAGTTTTTCGAGCCCTAGATACAAAATTTTTGTATACTAACACAGAGTTTACGAAGTTTGTGAAATGTAACTTTTTTGGACCGATCATTTTTATAATAAGTTTTGACTACTAAAATGAGTTATTGCATTGTTCAGCAGTCTATGACTAAAATTATAGTTAGTACTTAAAATACTTTAAAACAGAAGATCATGACATTTTCTATTTAACAGTGAAAATATTAGTCCAAACAGATGAAGCATTCTATACAATCAGAATATAAATTTTTAACCTATTATCATTAAATTGTTTACACTAGACATAATATTCATGAGAAATTTTTACATTTTAGCATAAAATCAATAGTAATAGTGTAACGGTAAATTTATTTACTATAGTCTTTTAGTTTATCTTTATGCATTATTGCTCTTAAGTAGCTAACATATGTTAAGTAACCAAAAAGAAATTTTTTAAATACAAATACACTATTGTTCTTAGGTTGATATTAACACAAGCTTTGTTTTCAAACACTTAAGTGAAAACAAATAATTTCATTCATTTACAGAAATAACAGTAACAATACCTCATAAAATTATCGATATAATCAATATAAATCTTATTTTCCGGTACATCAGATCTAAATTTATTTTACACTTTCATGCGTAAATATTTTAGTTTTTTCTTTGTTTTTCATAATCGTTGTATTAAAATAATTATTAACGGAGTAGTATTTTGTATGTAATTATTGATTTTATTAGTGCTTTGAATAGATATAAGCTCATCAACCAAATTAATAATTACATTAAAACCGAGCAGAAAGCAAAAAAAAATATATGTGTATTATATCTTTTAATCAAATATGTCCTGGACTAGTCCACTTAAACTACGCGTGCAAACCGAGTCGGTAAAAATTTTTATCCATGATTGGTACAATCCTTTTTGACATTCGTTTGAAATTTGAGAACCATATATGTCAATTAGTGTGTGTTTGGCAGCTATTTGTTTATGACGCGAAAAGTTTGTCTTGTGATATTTATAACAATCTATCAAATGGCGCACCAGAAATAAGCCGAAACCGAAAAACCAGGTCTAAGTCGGTCGAAAATCAAGGTAATGCTCATCGTTTTCTTTGATGACTGTAGTATGTTCACCATAAATTCGTTTTACAGGTTCAAACTGTCAATAACAAATACTATTTGGCCGTTTTCAAGCGTCTTCGTGAAGAAATTATTAATAAACGACCGGATTTGTGTGCAGACAATTCATTGATTTTTCACCACGAAAGGTGTTTTTGGTCCAACACTTTACGAGTTATCAGATTTGATTTCCTGTGACTTCCTCCGGTTTCCGAAGCTCAAATATTCCGTTTCAAGGAGTGTACCATGAATCCATTGAAGACAAAAAGTAATTTGCTAATTATAACAGGATTATAACACGAGCAACTTAAGGGAATATTTTCTTTTCAAGATAAATTACTGCATGGTCTACAGTGCTTCCTTTTGTTTTATGTATTGTTGTAGCCTATGATAAAACTTTGAGGAGGATGATCCTTCTTTCAGTAATACCATAACTGAACTTAGCAAAAAATTGTATTAATTTTGGTTCAATATACAATTCATTGTAATCAAAACAATTAATGATTTCCTAATTCAAATCTCAATAGCTCAATTAAGTCCCAAAATTCTAACCTAGGACTGCGAAAGAGTTAAGTTTTTGACAAAACTTTTAGCATCATATTACACTTATCTTAGCTTCAAATATCGATCACAAGCTGTCCACACAGAACAAAAAGCAAATTAAATAAAAGCTTATAAAAATAATAAATAATATAAAATTTTCATAGTTGCAAAATTTTTGTTTATTTTGCTTACTTTTATTCATCAACAATTTCAAAAGTTTGGAAGTTCCATTTCCATTCCTTAAGTCTTGATATCTCTCTCAGCTTTGTTTATTTATAAGGTTAAAATATGTCTGATTTTTTTTTCTTTGTTTTTGTCATAAATTTCATATCAGCTAAAGTTTCTCTTACCGTGTGAATTTATTACAAAATTAGATTAAAGCTAATATTCTGTAGAGTTTTTGTTACTTCGTGCATTGTAGAATTTCCTTACATTTTTCATCTTCTTTTTTTTTTTGGTTACAGTTTCAGAAATTGTTTTAAAACCAACAATTATCAATTATAATTCTTTTTATTGTCAGTACCATTTTTCTGTATTCATTTCTATTTCCCTAGGAAAAATTTATCTTTTAACGAATTTTTCTTTTTTCTTTTTTCCGCGTCTATTACAATGTGAATTAAAAACAATGGTTTAAATGATTTTTTCTGCGGTTTACAGTTATATATAGAGTTAGATAATAGTACTCTTTTTTTACTTTTACTTTGATTTTGAAAAATTGTTTCTTTGTACACAGAAAGGGAATTTACTCGGTTTTTTATTGTTCAAAGTGATGTAAGTAAATTATATATGTCCTTAAGGGCTATATGTGTTTTCAGTATAGGAAATATAGAAGTACAAAGAGAGAAACAATCAGACAAAAGTGGAATTTCTTTCAAAACATGTCTCTATTGGGCTTATTTAACCCTAGATCACAAACATTCCTAAAAGGGCTGTTTTCATAAGCCTTCGTCGATTCGACTACGCATTAATTAGGTATCATTTTATTAATTAATTAATTAAATTAATTAATTAGGCATATTTTACCAGCTTTTATTTACATAGATTTACTTCCTACGACTTCTATGGAAAGCAAGAACTTCATTAAATAAGTACTCGTCGTTTCGACGAAGGTTTGTGTTCTAGGGTTAAAATACGGGCAATTACTTCTGAAATATTTGAATAAATAGAAAAGAATTGTATGATCTTTTGAGATTTTATCTTGCTTAGCTTCTTTTTATCCTATAAAAAAATCAAAACTCTTAAGAAGATTTTTGTTCTTGTATACAGATAAACTAAAAATGAACTCTGACACGAAGGTTGGACTAAGAGCTCTTAATGGTAGCCCAATCTATTTTAAAGAAAAAAGCTGGAAGTAAAAAATAAAATTGGAAGTGAAATAATTTGTCAGTAAATTTTAATATCCGTTTCCTGTCTTTGTGGACATTTTACATTACAATCGGATTAAATTATCAGGTATATTTTTCATGCAATTTCTTAGCCAGGATTAAATTTGTTTGTGAGTGTTTTAAGTCAGGTATAACCATTGTAAAAAAAAACTTTCACAGCTATAAACCGCCAAATCGAGATCTATGAGGCGCAATTTTCAATAATTCACTCAATAAGTAAAAAATATGAAAACAACTCCGAAAGGTTGTGGCTTCTTTCTGCATTGAAGGATGCTCACAGTATTCTGTTCATTTTGAGATGAAAAAATTGATCAAGATTTATCGTTGATGCATTTCAAGGTAGAGATCGTTTATGTAGAAGATTTAGAATGAAGTACTGATTTGCCAAGACTATACTTCATGTTAGAACTATTAAAAACAATAACTTTAATACGCAAATTTATCTTTAAATAATTTTTATAACTGCTATATTACTAGATCTGTATTTCAGGGGTTGTCGGCTGTTCTTTGATGTTGAAACGATGCTCTGAAGAAAGATATTTAGTTCATATGAAGAAATCACTGCCAAAACTGAGGACTTTTCTAAAGGAAATTTAAAAATTAGAAGGGCGTTTGAAGTCGAAATTTTTTTTAAAAAAATGGATATTTATGTGTTAAACTCGAGACTTATCAAACAATGTATTAAAATAAAAATAAGCTTCTCGGGAAATTAAAAAAATATTCCAAAAATTTAACTCTCTTTTAAAAATTAACCCTCAGAATAGTAAATTTGGAAACGTGAAATTTTTCCAATTAGAGAAAAAGAAAGCTACATTTATGTACGTTTTCGTAGTTACTTTTTATTCAACCCAACATTTTTTAAAATAGGTAAATTTATCTGGACCGTCGGTTGATTTTTAACGAATTGGTTCCAAATTGGTCAAAAGAAATTCATTCCTTTCTGTGAAACAAAAAAAAAAGTTTCTTTTGCAATAAAATTTAATTATTTCACTTTAAATCTAAAATTTTTGATGAAGTATTAAAACTTTGATACAAAAATTAAGAATTCTGTATTGAATCTAATTTTTCTTCTTTTTTTTTGTTTAAAAATTAATTTTTACTGCATTCATTGTGGCTGAAATTTAGTTTAATAAACTTTTCTTATACTTTTTATTATTTAAAAAAATAAGGAATATTTTTCCCATAAAACTCTTGGATAATGTTTGGAAACAATTTTTCAATTCTTTTTTTTTTAAATATATTTCTTAAGTTTTAAAATACTCTTAATACTCAAGGATACTTTAAGTACTACATTTGTTGAGCAATTGAAAATCTAAAACAAGAAAATTTATCTTAAATTTACGAGTGATGGGTGATGAGTTCCAAGTTTATAGCTATGAGCCAAATTATATTAATATTTGAAAGACCGATAAAAGCCAAGAACATATTTAACATATATTTTCGTGAGAAATCCATTGAAATTTTAATTTTAATTTCAATTGTTTAATCATATATATATATATAAGAAAAAACAAAACTAAAAGAAGAGAATATATCTTTACAACTTGAATAAACTGCATGAAATTTGAAGTTTGGAATGCACAACTTGAAATGTTGACAACTTTAGAGTAGTTGCTTTTGTAATCTATCAAACATTTAAAATGCATTCAAAAAGAAACTGTGGGAATTCGAGCATTTAAGCTGACGTTGAAATGTGGGAATGAATGCAAGTAATAAAATTTTTTTTCTATTTTTCTTCTTTTTTTCTTTTTCATCCAAAGAAAGTGAAAAATATGTAGTTAAAAATGTTAGCTTAATCATACATATTTTTAGAGTCTAGACATTCTCTTGATTGAATATCAGAAATATTGTTATTATTTTTTTTTTTTGTGCTCTTGTAAAAGAAATTGTTTTATAATTCCATTAGGTTATATTGCTGTCGTTTGAAGAAAATCAATAAGAAAGTTACAGGGAAAGTCATGCCTAGAGCTTTTTTTTCTTTTTCTTTTTTTTTTCTATCAAAAAATAAAATTGCTCAGATTCTTTTATTTAATTTTGACAAAAATGGGGACGACTACAGGCAAATATCTATCATGCAATCAAATGGAACTATTAAAAAAAACAAATACAACAGCATCCCTTATATAAGTTGACATTTAACATACGAATAAGGTACACACCCTTAAGTTTTTATTTCTTATTGTTGGGGTGATATCCCCAGTAGGCACTTAAGGTAAGGAAAAGCAATAAAATACCAGCCAGAAGTTAGGGAGAAATAAAAATAATAAAGAAAATTTTTTTGATTTGGAAAAACTTCTTTTTTCTTTTAATAGCAAAATCAGGAAATAAAAAAAGAAATTTATTAATACTATATGAACGTGTTTAATTTGATTTGGTTAGGTTAGAGTATCAAGAGAGAATCATTTAAAATATGACAAAGAGTTTTGTTAATTTTTGAAATTTATGTTTTTAAGTAATAAAAAGACAATATTGATTTTTATTATTTATTTATTTTTTTAAAACGGAGTTTCAAAAATATTTGTTCAAAAGAGTCAGATTAAAATTGATAAGAGTAATTATATCAATAACATAATAACGCCATTTTGTAGGAAGTATTTTTTCTTCGATACGCAAGAGAGATAAAAAGCGTAGAAAAACAAACAAAATTTCTAATATTAGTTTCTTTAGGATTTAGAATACTTTTTCTTCACAGTATTACAATACACGGAGAGAAACTGATAGGATCGTGTATATAAATACAGACTTTGAAATCTTGTACACTTACTGTGATCAAATTGAAAGGTGAATTAATTTAATTTAAACTTAATGGGATTTTCAAATCGTTAAATTTTGTCTGTAGCAGAAATCGCAGATTCACTGACGTGAAATTTGGCACGTGTGTGTGACTAACATAATGTATACTATCAAGTTATACACTTTCAAAACTCAAATTTTAGCACAATTTACACGTTTCAATGTTTTATAACACTCAGTTTGACATTTCCATCATATTTTCTAATACAATGTATTAGGATGTGTAGGGGCCGATACAATAAGGCTGATACAGTGTAATAGACGTCTGTTGAAAAAGGGTATTAATAAGCATATGAAACGTTACAAAACATGGCCCTTGGGGATATAAATTAAAATTTAAACACCCAATAAAATCCTTCCACACTTAAAAAATTGAATAAATAAAAAAATATTTCTTATTAAATTCGAAAAATTCCAGTAATAATTTAATTTGATTTATAAGTTTAACATCAATAAATTTAAATGAAAAAACAAAGCAAAAAAAAAATACATGACTAGCAATCATATAATATAATATTTGCTCCCGATATTACGTTGACAATTGATTGCTCGTGAACTGAATTTGAAATTCTTTAGCGTCGTCTCATAGCCGATCCACTTTAATACAACGTTCTTTGCCTGTTATGAAATAAAAAAAAAATTGTTTTTTTTTTGTTTCCAGCAGTTCCCAAGCTCTGTGACAAACAAAGAATGCATTTTAAGTTTCTTAATGAGGTGACAACTTCGTCTGCCTTCTATTGAAATGAAAAAAATAAAAAATTAACATAAAAAAAAAAACAAAATAATGAAAACAAACCAAGCCATAAAATAAAAAATAAAATCGAAGAGAAAGAAACTACACAATACACAATTCCCTATCAACTTAATATGTTAAGTTGACATTGGACTAAAAAATGTTTTTGTTATTTTCAATATTGGTAATCTCAAGTTTCTTTTTTTGAAGTGTTGCTCTTCTCTTCTCTCTATGTCACAATTAAAAATATTGTAATCACTTTTGGGTGTACTTGTTGACATCAAGATCTAAATAAATGTGACTTAAATGTATCAGACTTTATCAAGAAAGAAAAGAAACAGTTATGTTTTGTTTTTATTGTTAATTTTATTCTATTTCTGTCTCTTTTTTTTTTGTTTTTGTTGTATACAATTTGAAATGAAAGTGAACTTTGGTTTTGACTCTAAATTCAGGTAAATTTTTGGGTTAGGCCATAAATAACCCGTTTACGGTTTTTTTTTGTTTTTATTTTGGATTTTTAAATAATGTGAGAAATTAAACAAAACTACAAATGAGTCGCTCAGAAGCCAATGTGGATAAGTCCATTTTTTCATATTTTCTGATTTTTGCAAATTTTAATAGAATAAATAACATATTTCCTGGTCTCAAAAGGATTTACTCATAATTTCATTTTTTGTAGGTCAAAAAACCCTTTTTTTAATAGCCTCCGCATGTGCCATGTATTATGAATGCATTAAAAAACATTAATTTTCTCAATTTCCATTATTTCATATTTTCTGATTTTTGCAAATTTTAATAGAATAAATAATATATTTCCTGGTCTTAAAAGGATTTACTCATATTTTCATTTTTTGTGGGTCAAAACACCCTTTTTTTAATAGCCTCCGCATGTGCCATGTATTATGAATGCTATAAGAAACATTAAATTTCTCAGTTTGGATTTTTTGGACTTATCCACATTGGCTTCTGAACGACTCAAATAATATTTACTAGATAAGTAATCTAAAATCTAAAATTTTTATAATCTTACAGAACCGCTTGACAATATATAGGGATAAAATAATTTCCTTTAAATTATGCATATAATGTTAAATCTATTATTGAAAGCATAAAAGTTTCATTTTGATATCGCTTTTGAATACTCATCGAAAACTGTTTAAGTACACACTTTACAAGATTTTTTTTGTTTTTTTTGTGAATATTTTGGTAGCAGATGTTGCATGCTCCTACAACAGCCTACAGGTGGGCACTCACTTAGTGCGTATATCTCAGCGGGTAGCTCCTTTGACGTCAAAATGACGTACAAATGAATTTCACGCTGAAATATCCACATATGAGGGGGAACTTTAGCGTGAGTCTATGACGTCATAAAAGTTACCCGCTGAGATATACGCACTAAGGCTGCCTAAAGCGTGCCGGCTTACAGCCCAGCTGACGCCGATTCGGATACCGAAGACTATAAAGTCGTTATGGGTAAATCAATAGGAATAGGCTCAAAGTGTTCAGAGTGCAAGCCTACCAAAGATTAGACTATCACAATGGGAATCGGTGTCAGCTCGGTTGTAAGCTCGGCTGTAAGCCGGCACTCTGTAGGCAGCCTAAGTGAGTGTCCACCTTAAGATTCCTCATTTCTTAAATGTTTGAGAATTAACGAAATATACAATTCTTCATTTAATTCTATTAAAAATAGTCAGCGCTCATTTTATTCAAACATTTTATTGTTTTATAATAAATTATGTAGCATGCGAGACTTGAAATATCCAAAATATTCTCACGAACCAAATCATTAAGATAAAATATATAGCTCATGAGATGCTGAGGCTTCTTAAAAGTCAGGATCTATATAGTTCCGTTATCTACTTTGTCCGATACACTGGAGTAACTTTTTAGCACATGATAGGTATTTAACTTTTTGTTTTCAATTTAGTTGTAATACCATTTATAACAATGACACAAAAACATAAATCTGATCAATGTTTCATTGGTTCTATCCAAATCAGAGACTTTGAAAACGGATAAATCGAGATCTTTTTCCCCGTCCCGTATGAAAGGTTTTGATATGTCACACAACAGATTCAAGGATTACAAGCTATGTCTGGTTGTCCGACAGCAAGACCAGAATACTGTTTATAGGTTAGTAATGATGTCAAACTTTTCTATTGAATTTAAAAAGTAATTTTGCCACAAATGTAAAACAAAAAAACTTTTCATCAGCATTTTTAAGGTTTTTGACTATAATTTAAGAATCATTTAACTAAGCAAATATAAAATGCAATCATTTTACTGAAGTACAAAACATATCAGTTAAAAAATTCATTAAATCAAAATAATCAAATCAAGGACAGTAAGCATCTGTAATCTGTAAGAAAACTGTTATTATTCAGATAGTGGTAATTATTTCTATTATAAGTTTTTATTCACCTGTTTTGTGAAAACATATTGCTTCCGTGTCTTATTGTTATTCGGAATTTTATAATTTTCAAATATATTTTTAAATAGTCGTATTTAAAAACTAAATCGCCAGAATTTTTTCCTCCTAAAGAACTTTATATTAGTTACATTTATTGCTCTTTTATGACCTCATTAAATATGCTTTCTAAAAGTTTCCTTCGTGTACAAAAGTTTAAGAGACACTTCTCTTTAAATAAGGAATTTACGATATAACTATAAATATTTTGTTTTACTTTTAGTAACACAAAAACTAACCTTGCTCAAATTAAAATAATTATTATGTTATAATAAGGGTAGGTAAAGGCACTCAAAATCTTTTTTTGAAAAAGTTTAATTGACAAGTGTTATTTTTGAACTTATTGTTATTCATTGACAAATTTAAATTTAAAAAAAAACCTCAAAGTATTTAAAATGAATCGAAAAAATCGTTTTGTTTTTTGTTTTTGTCCTAGTGACATGAAGATTAATTTGACATAAAATGTAGAATATAATGGCAACAAGTAAAAACCATTAAAAATATTTTCTTTTCAAAGTAAACTCTTTCAATTTTAATGACAAAGAAAAATTCAATTTTTGTTTCTGTTTTTTTTGTCAGAATGAATTCATTGTGAACTTGTATTAAAAATGTTTCCATAGTGAACAGCTGTAGCAGATCACATGCAATTAGAACCTTTTGTAAATGTTACCAGCTTTTATACATATACACATGTATATATATATATATATATATATATATATATATATATATATATTTACACACCAGTTTAATGGCATCAATAAGATAGATTTGCATTGAGAGCAGGAACAGATTAAACAAATTTACACTTGCAAATATATCTACAGTTTATGTTGCTTTTATTTTTATTTTCAACTCAAAGCTTATTTATATAAATTGAAGACTATGATTTTTTTCTAAACTAGAAACAATGACAATGAGATTTAATTATTTAACCATATGTAGGAGGGGGGAATTCAAGTTTGTATCTTGTTAAAAGAAAATTTTAGTCTAAACAAAAATTGGATTTACTTGCAATTCATAACTGGCTGGACTTCCGTATTTAGGTTTGTTTGTTGAGTGGAATGAAATCATTGTTCTATAAAGTATATACATATATACATATATATTTTATATGGTGGTGTATGTGTGATGGTTTCATAAAGAGTTTTTTTATGCATAGGAAAGAGTTTCAATTAATTATAAAATACTAGACTAATAAAAACTAAAGTAGTCTAAATATATTTAAAATTTTATATATGTAACTGTAAAAAGTAAACTATATGGCTTTTAAAAGATTTTATTTTTAGAAAATAAGAAGAACATTTTTAAATTATTTTTGAATGAAAAATTAGTTATTTAGCTTAAGTGACAACTTAAATAGTTTTCATTTTTATCAAAATTAATTATGTAAAAATTGTTTAAATATTTTCGTTTGATAATTGCAGGATGAGGTACATTGGAAATGCTTTTTTTATGTTTTATTGAAAAAACTGACAGTTGATTTTAAAATGTAATCACATTTACATTTGTTATAATAGAAGTAATTTTTTTTATTGAATTCGAATCCATTCCCGAATTAACAATTCAATAATTATCTAAAAGACTTCAGTGTTCCCTGTTAACTGTACAAATTAAGTTAAAATGGATTGGAAAAATCTGGAAAGCAAGAGTTTATCTGCCACATAATCTAACACTAGAGAATAAAATCACTCAAATAAACACGTGTGTGGCCTTGAAAAAAAAAAAATATATATAACTGACCCATTCATGAAATAAAACGTAACCGATGACGAAAAATAGATATTTTACAACACATAAAATGATAAAAACAATGGTTGTCATTTAAGCAAATGCCGAAACCAACTCTAAAACCCAATTTCAACACTTCGTAAGGTATCGCCTGGTTTTTTGTGAGATTATTTACTATAAATTTCTTATACCTGGAGAAACTGGTAACTGCTAATATTTACTGTTAACACCAAACTAAACTGAATGAAAATTTAATTTAAAAACGGCCTGAACTTGTTAATAGACGTGGAGAGTTTTTCTTCAACATTATGCAGCAAAAAAGACCCAAAAAAAATTAGGAAATAGGAAATTCCTTTACACCCTTCTCATTCACCGCACCTTCCGACTACGATTTATTTCATTCCATGGTACATTTATTCAGGAATAAATCACATAAAGACATAAACCATATAAAAACTGCCCTTTAACAATTTTTTTCTTCTAAATCTGTTAATGTTTTATTTTCACTTTCTGATAGATGGAAGTGTTTGGTAAATAACCATGGAATTTAATTATTAAAATAAAGTTTTTGAAAGATTCTTTATTTAAAAAAAAGAAGGCAACAACTAACTCGAAAAATCTGACCGCTTAGAGTCCCTATAAACGATCGTATTTCGCGTTCTTGTTAAATCCGTAAAGATATCTAGGACAGTCCGCTTATGGAGCCGAATATAGGGATAAAGTACAAATTTTACTGGCTTGAAAACGAAACGTAGATCGATCATAAAGTTTGCAGTTTATAATTTTGTATGTGGCATTTACATGTCAATTTATTAAGGAAAGGTTCAATGTTAACAAAAACAGAAACAAAAAAAAAGAAGATTTAAACCCAAAACACACATACATCCTAAAGTACATATACTTAATGTATTTAGTCATTTATGGACTCTGTCTTTCCATAAAAAATTATCCAATGCACAATAATTAAATGCGTTTAAAACTTATGAGTGTCTCCTGTATTTGTCAGTGTTTACTTACCTTATATATATATCAGACAATGACATTAAAACGATCATAAAAAATATCTTGAATATCAGATAACACTTTTTCGAATGATATTTTTATGAAAAAAAAATACTCAGATAATAAAATAAACAAAACAATCAAACCGAATGACATCATTGGGTTCATTGTTTTACTTAGAAAAACTTTTTGTGTAATAAAATTCTATGAATAAAATAAAAACAGACAACTTTTATTTTATCATAGCGTTAATTTATCAATAAAATCAATAAAAATTTCCAAAAAGAACACAAGGTACTACATATATCAAATTTAGTCTGAAACATAAATATTTTTAAGGGGTTATATACAGTTAGAAGCCTGTAAAATCGGGCTTTTTCGATAATTTTTCCTAAGAAGACCTTTAGATTTATTAATGTAAAAATTAATACACATATTATAGTAACTCTTAACTGTATTTTAAAATTTTTTATATGTAAAAATAATAATATTGAAAGCTGTTATAGCTGATCTTCTGGAGCTGCACTCAAAAAAGACTTCTTGCTGTGACCAAAACCAAAACCAATTAAATTTCCTTAAAGTAATGTATAATCTAGTAATTAATTGAAGGAATAAGCAAAATAAATTTTTTTGACAAAATGGAGGCTTTTTCAACAAAAAAAAAAAACGGTTTGTTTTTGTTTATAAAAACAAAAATATTTATTGTAATAAAAAACAAAATATTTAATTACTAAAAAATGTACGAAACTTGTGTTAAAATTTGAGGCTGATCGGTTCAGCTGTTTCCGAGAAATCTTGGTCACCGACTATGAAAACAAAGTTTTGAGAAAAACGTGTTTAAAGTTTCAAAAGCACTTTCAATCGCTCGGACAACTTCTAGAATAATTGTCAGATTAAGTTGAAATTTTCTGTGTGTGTATTAAAATGTTTTTATTGAAAATTCTAACTGTAAATAACCCCTTAAACTAAAACTGGATATAAATTCCGATTTAATACAAGTTTTTTTTAAGAATGCGCAGGAGTTTAAATTACGTGAAAGCATTGAAATTTGCAATTTTATGTAATGAAGGTTGAATTCATGAATAAAAAATATAAACAAAATTTGAAATTTAAATTATTTTTGGTTATATTTTTTTTATCTTACAATCTATTGGAAAAAAAACTAGATCTAAAATACATAAACAAAAATATTAAAGCCCATCAAAGTTTCAAATATTATCAAATCTGTTGGCATAACTTGTGACTTTGAATTCATAAGATCCCAAATTAGGGCATGAATTTATTAAATACCTTAAGAGGCATAGTTTAATTTTAACGGAATATAAAATATAATAGTTATATGATAGAAAAAGAAAAGTAGATATTATACAATGATATTTAATTTTGTTTATATTTATATTTTGAATTGATGAAAAATTTTTTAATTATTCAAAAAAAAAAAAAAAAAAAAAAATATGACTAAAAAGTGTGATTTGAGAGTGATCACATTAGAATTAAAGGGCCCTTCTTTTTATATAAATGCTGCCACCTTACTTAAAATTTTCACTAACATTCTAAACATTGGAAATAATATATATAATGTATAATTGAAAGGAAGTTCTTTATCGAAGATTTCAAAACAGCAGGGGCTCAAATAATAGCCGAACGACAAGAAAAAAATCAGCAAGAAGACAGTATTTGTAGTCAGAGGAACTAAAATATCATGAATTACAACAACAACAAGAATTTTTATTTGATAATATCAAAAATTTCAAGCTTAAGGTCTCCTCCACAGGTATCCATAAGTATTGTCTAACAAATTAAATATTTTGTAATCGTTAAATCATTTTTATTAAAGGTTAAATTTAGCAATGCATAACTATAAGCTATAAAAGGAAATTTAACACATTTTAGTACATGAGACTTCATCAATTTCAATTTTATTGTTACAAGAAATACAAAAATACTAATTTCAAAACAAATTGGCAATGAATTCAAATTTGATGATTACACAAACATAAATAAATGTAAATAAATCTTTTATGATTTTATTTTATAAGAGCTTTATTTATAGGAAGTTCCTTTCATAATTTTTAGTAGTAATGTTTTTTTTTTTTTTGTATTTTGCGATAGTTGAAACTCTTCAAAAATTTATAAATAATTTTCCTGATTAAAGAGATTCTATTTCAGTTTTAAGTACTTTTAAGTATAACAATTTCGTTTTTATTTAGCAAGCTATCAATTTGTTTCAGATCTATTTTTAATTAAAACCAAATATTTAAGTGTAATTAAACTGAAAAAAAAATCGCCCTCTGAGCCTAAAAAATGGAAAAAAACGTATATACGAGTATACCTTGATCCTTGATAAGTTTTCGGAATAATGTATGACGTTGGAAGCTGCTAGGTTTAAAAAGGCTCAATTGGTGAAATTATTTGCTAGTGAATTTCTAATTAAATAATTCACTAGTATCGATATAATTACTTTAGTTGCAGATCAAAAATTTCCAAGCTAACAAAAAGTTCCCGAAATAATCACCATGTGGCGCTCCTAGCACATGGCTGTGTATTTTTGTTTTTCTTATGATAATTTCATCAAAAGTTTTGCTTTATTTCATCAACAATTGTGAAAGTTACGTCGAATTGAGTACATATGCCTCTGAGTATATTCACGATTTTTGTGAATTTTTACCATCATTATTCGCGAGTTTTTTTTTTTCTAAAAACAATACGAAAAACATCCAACCACCATCGAATTTATCTAATTTAGCCCCTAGTAATGTTAAATCGAATTAAAAAAACCACTAAGAGGAACGCGAGGGTATTGGAAAAATCAAAGAGATACCTAGCATCGAGTTTAAAAAATATTTCGAGGACTGGATCAAGTGTTGGCATAAGTGCATTGCATTAGTCGAAGGGGAATAGTTTGAAGGAGACAGTATCGATTCGTGACAATAAACTAGTAATGTTTATTTGTTTTTAAATAAATTTCGGGATCTTTTTGATCAAGGTAGAAAATTTTTTGAAATGTAATCGTTCAAAAGCATACTGAATTTATTGAACTGTCGATAAGTCTGGAATGCATTTTTGTGCACAAATTTTATCTGCAATTGAAAATTGTATTTCTGCATCCCAGCTAGTTGGTGGTATTGTTGATAAAACGCGTTATACTTCTACTAAATATTTTCCTCGAAGACCTTAATGTTCTAACGACTCAATTTCTCTTCTGACGGTTTTAGATAAATTTATTATCGTTTTTATTAATTTTGTATTATTGTTTATGGCAATTTTTTTACTAAGACATGTTTGAGCCATAATACATTCAAAGAGGTAATATATCCTCGGAGTACGAATTTTATTTTATATCGACAGATAATTAAGCAAGAATAAATTCGGATTAAAAAGTTACAAAATTTTTTTATTAAATAAAATATTCCATGAATTTTAGACTTAAAAAAATAGCAGGTAATATAAACAAATACACATGATGTTCGCTAGCGAACACTAAAATGTTCCATTTCATAACGAGTCACTGTCATTCTGAAATCTTTTTTTTGTAATTTTTCCCTTTGTTCCTATTGTTTTAATAAAAAATTTTATTATTTTAATCAAACTGATAAATTTTTGGATTTTCTTAAAATATCAATAATTATAAATAGGTTAATAACTAATTATATCAGTTTAAATGAAGCTAAAGTTATTCATTGTTAATAAAAAAAAAAAATGAAATAATATTTAAAATGCAATTAATATCCCTAGACATGTCGGAATTTGTTAGAACTTATTTTTAAGATAGCGGAAATAAAAAGAATTTTTCTATACAATTTCAATTGTTGTTGTTTCTGTTTAGTGATAATGAAATGATTTGACCCACCACAAAGATTATATTATCAATAAATTAAAGCATATTTATCAATAATGAAAAAAAAAAAGATTAAATAAAATAAAATAAAATAAACAAACAAAAATGTTTGTTTTTATTTTCTATTATTTAATTGAGTTTTAATCTTTTTTTTACTTAATATGTGAGTAATCAGGAAATTGTGATTTCAGAATTATAATGCAAAATTATAAAGAAAAGAATTTTCTTTATGAGGCTATCATTTTCTTCGAAAACCAAAATTTTATCAAAAACAACTGAAATTATGTGTGATAAAAATAACATCTTAATTTTTTTTTAATTTAAATAAATTTTATCTTACTCATTGTATTAATTATAAATTTTGTAATTAGCATTTTATTCAATTAAATGAAATTTTTTTTGGCTTTTGACTATAAATTTTGTAAATAAAATAAAATAACATTTTTATAGACGATTCTAGTGACAATATTTAATGTTAAACATATCCTAATATTTTTCTATGTATATTACTTTTATTTTGATATAAAGACGAATATCATATTTATAAATTTAAATTTTTTGTTTATTTTTGTTTAAAATAAAAATAGAGTTCTTATGAAAGAAAATTTTTGGTCAAAATGTGGTAAATAAATAAATAAATTCAGGTCTAGCTGAAATATCTTTTGATTTTTGTGATAGTATAAGTAAAGCCTAATTTCAGTTGCTATAGAATTTATTTTTTCTAAATGAACTTTTGAATTCAACAAGAAGTAAATTTGTTTCTTTAGCAGACAAGATTTTCCAAAATTTACGAGGTCAAGATGACAAATTTTATAGCTGAAATAAAGATGGCGTTTTTCTATGAGTAATTTAAGTCTTTTTAAGCTGGTACACTTGTTATAATTACTGATAACATATGTCAACTTGATCAATCCAAAGAGTTTGTTGTTTACTACTCTTTACAAGTTTCATGAGTGTTTTATTAAAACTACTTTTGTAGCAATAAAATCTATAACATATTTTCCTAGATTATATCATCTAGGCTACCCACTATATAATGATAATTTTTACATTTATTTTTATTTATAATATATGCGCATGCATGAGAAACTCACTGATGAGCAATTTCCTTACTTGAATTATTAAATGAATTTGGGTTTTTTACAAAAACTAATTTCAATAAAAAAAAAATATAATTAATTTTCTAACGCTTTTATTAGAAAAACAAAAACAGGAAAAATCTTTCAAAACAATTACCACAAAATTAATTAAAATATTATTTCAAAGGAATTAACAAAATTATTAGGAAATATTTGTATTAAATTAATATTTTTAACTGTTATACTGTAACAAAAATTACAATATTCAATTTTATTTATTTATTTATTTTATTGTTTTTGATTTGGATTAAATAGATCTGGTAAACAAAATCGAATTTCAGCTTGAAATAAAGAAAAAATAAATTTAAAAACTGGTATCAATAAAGTAGAATTTGAATATAATGGCGTAACATAATGATATAATTGATATCAAAGAAAAATACCGTAAGACTTATTAGTAAAGATAATGATTCTTAGGTATCCTAAAAGCTTAGTTACAAAAATCAAACAAAATATTTTACACTGGTGTTTAACAAACCAAGAAAAAAGAAGAATTTTGTGCTACTATGGACGAACCAATTAATTAACAAAAGGAATAGTAAAAGACAAAAATTTAATTTTGCACAAGAGTATTTAAATAAGACCTTGGAGTTCCAAAGAAATAAAAAACAAACAAAAAAAAATGCTATTATTACTTACCAATGAAAACAAGTTTAACTTGTTCGATTCACAAACACTCGGTTAAGTATTACACATTCAGAAAACCTGTGTTCAGCTATAAATTATAGAGGTGGAAATGTCATTACGGCTTTGGGTATAATTGCAGGGTATCTTTAAAGTAATGTGTGAAATTTTTTAAAATAAAATCATGACAATTTGAGGTCTAGAAGTTTTTTAAATTTGCTGTATTGTTTTTGTTGTTGCTTGAATTAAATTTGAATTGAATCTCTAGAATCTCAATTGTGAATTTTTGAAATATTTTTTGTTAATTTAATAGTTATTGATATTTGAATTTTACCCACTCTTACTCAACTCAACCAAGAGTATAAAACTTTAAACGGCTTTTTCTCGAAACGACAGTTCAAAAGTCTGTGATAATCGGCATTCAAAAACTATTGTACAAATTTATTTGACTAATAAGTATATAGTTTTTACATATAAATACCTCCTCTCTGATAATTTCTTTTAGGTTTTTTACACCGTTTATCGGATTGTAAAATAGAAAAATGTTGGATTTTTTCGATGAAAAACGATATTTTGACTTCTAACAAACCAAAAAAATTTAAAAATAAAAAAAAATTATGAAAGTTGAGGAAAAACATATATTTTATTCACATAAATTTGATTTTGTAATCTCAGGTAATTCTAGGTTGAAATATGTTGATGGTTTACAGTAGCCAGAATACTAGGCAAAAATACTATCTTTTGCTCCGTATAAAAAAATAATTGTTTTTACTGGGCTCTAGTATTCTTAGTTTAACCAGTTGAGCTCGTTTTGTCGTGTATACACGTCAAATGAAATCTCAATTATGGTTCGTTCCACGTGTTTGCTCGTGGTCGTTACCTTTCATTATGGAAACTATTTTATTAATATTTAAGAATTTTTAAGTTTATAATAACAGTAAATTTTACAGGAATAAATTATTAAGTTTCTTCTGAATAAAAATGTAGTTCTTCGTTTTTCATAATACATATTTATAATAGAACCATTTTGCCCTACGTTCATCGTGTATACAGGTTATCGCTTGATTCCGCACACTGTGAAGGTTTGTGAAATCAATGTGTTTTACATAATATCCACAGTAAAATTTAACCTAACTTCCACAATTCAGTCATTCAGAAGCAAATGTGGATAAGTTCAAAAAATCCAAACTGAGAAATTTAATGTTTCTTAATGCATTCATAATACATAGCATAGGAGGCTATTAAAAAAAGGATTTTTTGATCCACAAAAAATGAAAATATGAGTAAATCCTTTTAAAACCAGGAAATATATTATTTAATCTATTAAAATTTGCAAAAATCAGAAAATATGGAAAAATGGACTTATCCACATTGGCTTCCTAGCGACTCAATTAATCATGAAAAAGAAATTAAAAAATTACTTAAAATTTCCCCTCATAGTAACGGAATATATTATTTATAATATTTTTTTGAAACAGACTAGAAAATGAAACGAATTTTTAAATTAGTTCTCTTGAAAATAATATTAGAGATTTTCATTTCAAGATTTCAAATTTTAAGAATATATTAGACTAGTATTCTGGTAACTGTCAACGCACTATTAATCGATTTTTTTTTATAGTTAACTTGAGAAATGCTTTGTCATTTGATGATTTTGTACAAAAATTTTGTAGTGTTGTAAAGATTCCATTCAACAATATTTGAAATATTTCAAAACATTTACTTTAACCATATCTCTAAAAAAAAAAAATCATAAAAAAGTCCCTCACACCCACTTAAGAACTCTAATCATTAGACAAAATAAATTTATAAAAAATTATCAGTATAATTGATTTTTCTATAAGGTAATGTTATTTAAAAAATAAAAAATCAAAACACTCACATACAAAATAATCTTTTAACGGATCTAGTTTGATACTTAATAAAATAGGAAGTTGATCGCCTTTTATTAGCAAAATCTGCTGCCTTCAATATGCAAGCATCAAAAAACAAAAGAAAAGATTTTACAGTATCATAACCGGATGTCTCAATGTTGGAAGGAGTCAAAATAATCATTATATATATATATATATATATATATGATTATGTACATGTACAAATTTAGCCAGCAAGTAAAGAATCATTAGTAGAAACAAAAATCTATAGAACAAACTTAAAGAAATCAAGAAATAAGAAAACAAAATCCAAAGCAAGAAATGAATGAAAAACAGAAGAAAAAAACCAGTTTCAGCATATGCTTAAATATGGTATTAAATGTTCTTGGTAAAAACTTGAAAGTAAAATTAGGAGGGTGGGTGCGCCTTAATAACTTTAATAAAAATACAAAAACAAAAATTTCTATAAGATTTGAAGAATTAGAAGAAATATTTTTTATTTATTGATCCACGTGATATTATATTGTGTACAGTTAGAATTGACTTGAACTTTATTATTTGTATAATATTGAAATTAATTTTTTGGAATACATAAATAAAACAAGTTTTTTTTAAAAAATGCAAAAAATTTATAAACAGTTTTTGTTTATATTCCATTTAAAGTGCAAATAAGTACTGAAAATTTCATTAAAAAACCCGTAAATTTTATGAAAAACATTAATTGAAATTGTTCAATGTCTGTTTTTGTTTTGTTCATTTACCACAGTTTTTATTTTTATTCCCATTATCGTTTCAAAGCATTCATGCAGTAAATTGCATTTCATGAATAAACAAGTCTAAAAGTGAATTACTAGAAAAAAACATAATGATCTCTCGGATGCATAGTTAATTAGTTATGCTACATATATATATATATGTACCTATATTTTTTATAAATTGCAACAGTTAGCAATACTTAAATCAAATTTTTTATAATTTAATAGAAATTCAATCAGTTGGCGGGAGCTAACATTTAATTCATTGCACTCGGTTAGTGTCATTGATCGCTCTATTTATCAAATCTACCTTGTCTAGGCTAGCTCTATTCCATGTAAGTAAGAAAATTTGTTGACATTGTATAAAAAAAAAAGAAGCAAATTACAAGAACAACAACAAAAATATAATTTGTAGGTGGAATGAGTCGTGGACTTTTTTTTTTTGAATAGTGAAAACAGTTAACTTATCTTGAGGGGTAGATGCATTCTATCTAATGAAGTAAAAGTTTAAAGAATAAATCTTGTGTAGAAAAAATAGTTTTTGCTTTTTGTTTTTGTTTTTGTAAAAGTAGCAAAGCAATTAGTCATGTAGATAACGTGTTTATAAAAAGAAGAAAAAATGTGTTTTTTTCATTTTTCTAATGTTCGTCATGCATTTCACCTTTAGGTGCAGAGAGGAATTTTACATTTCACTGCTTTCAAAACGGAATTAAATGAATTCCGTTGTAATGGTATGCAGAATTTTATCGCTTTATTGTTTTTCTTTTCTCTTACTCTCTTTCTCTCTGTTTTTCACTTTCTTTCTTTTTCGTACATTATATATAGTTTAGATTTTTTTCCTTTCTTTGCGCAATACACCATTGTATAATAATAAAAACGAAAAACAAAAGAAAAATTTTAATTAGTGTAACGTAAGAAAATAAAATAAATAAAAAAAACAAGAAAATTCAACAAGTTCTATAAGAGTAATCTAGATTAGAGAGATTGAAATTGAAAAAATGGACAGCAGAAATATTTTATTGCAGGTAATACTTATATAAAAAAGGAGATTGATTAAATAACTTTTATTTATTTATTTTTAATAAAATATGGATGATACGTTTTATTTAGTAAAACTAAATTAATTTGACATTATATATATATATATTGTATTAATGTTCGATTTATAATATGTCATCTAATAAGTCCTTTGAACTATATCAAGGTTATGTATTCTCCAACAAAAAATTAAATTTATTATTATTAAATTTATTTTAAGGCCTGAAATGATGACAATTGAAATTTAATTTCATTCTGATTATTTATTCTAAATTAAGTTACAGTATTTTTAGTGAAGCTTCTTTTGATTTGAACAATAAAAAAAGTTTCCTATGTCACTTAAAAATTAATTTTTTTGGAAAAACTAATTTCCCAAACTTCATCAAAATACCGCCAAAGGTTAGAGCAATCTGTTCTTTAGGCTGTGTCTAGATTAGCGATTTGGACAGCGAATTATAGTAGTTCTGAGGAGCGGTTATACTCAATAGTTTTTCAAAGTTTGACATTTTGATTGAAAATATAAAAGTTCTGCCTTCTAACTAGTTTTATTATATTAAATTGACTTACTTTAAATAATAATGCAATAAAATTAGTTTAAAGGTACAAAGTATACTATTCGAGAGAACTTATAATTTAATAATTGTAGTCAATATACTTCTGAGTATAACCGTCCCTCAGATCGCCTATAAAAAATCGCTGTCCAAATCCCTAATGTAGACACCAAGTTAACGGCACGTACTAACTAACTAAACAACAGAACCTTCCTTATGTTCAAGTACTACAAATTAACAGATAAAAAGGGCTGGAGTGCTTTACACCCCAGTGCCAAGTAACGGTTAAATCTCCTCTGTCAAAAACAAAATTTTTAAGTAGTGGTTTGCTGAATTTAAAAAGTGTCACTCTGGTTGTCCGAATAAAGCAGCAACCGAAGAAAATGTAAAAAACTGCTCTTATTGATCTTGGGATCAATTTACTTAAAAAAATTGATATCGTTAATGTATCAATGAAGCGCCAACTATGTACAAATTAAATTTTTTGGAGATAACTAATTTCTATTTGTAAAATTTCAAACGAGAGTAAGCAAAGAAAAGAGCTGTCCCGTTCTTGAAATTTTTTATTTTAATAATTTTATGTAAAGACCGTTGTTAAAATACAAATAAATTTCGATTTCAAAGATTTTTAATATTATTAAAACTATTATGTATAAAATTAAAAATATCTATACTTCAATTTTTAACATAACGTCATCTTTACCTAATATGACTCATGGTAAATTTACTCATAATTTTTTCTTACTAAGAAAATTTTAATTTGTAAATTTACAAAATCAAAAAAATATTTTACAGTGCGGACCTTTAGCATCATCATTAAAATAAAATTCATAATTCATGAGAACAATACGCAATTTAAGCGCCCTCAATTGAATAATCACAAGAAGAACAACAGCAAAATAAAAAAGAAAAAAGAAAATCACATCATGGTCAAATTTTGAAAATGAATCACACGAGAAATAATATCAGAAAAATTGAAAAATTACACAATCGAAAATAAATTAATTTGATATCAAAGTGAATTGTTTGATGGCCTTGAAAAAAAAAAAAAAATAAACAACCAAAACCAAAAGAAAACGTTAAAAAGAAAAAGAATAAAAATCATTAGCAATACTTAATGACCAATTATCAATCTCATTTGACGATTTGCAAGAAATTGATCATTTATTTGTGATCTTCGGATTTCTCTGTACTCAATTTTTGAAGACACAAAAGCAAAAATTTGTTAACTTATTAAAACCGAGAATACCTACGCTTTATAAATTAAGCAAATATCTTTTTTGAATATTAAGTTATTACTAAATTTAAAAAAAAACACCTGGCTCAAATGTTAAAACAGACTTTTGAAGCAGCTTCCATTCAAATTTATAAAAAAAAAACAATCAAATTGACCACATTCTAGCAGGTGTGTGTGTGTCATATACATATGCCTGTGCTTGTCATGCGTTTCAACTATGCATCATGTGAAATATTTAACTATTCCACTAGATCCCTAAACAAATAGTTTTTCTCTTGCTTTGCACATTTAATTAGTATAAAATTATATTTCGATTTTTACACAAATAAAGTATATAAAAAAACAGAATACCGACACCCTCCCTCTCCAGTGAACGCACACTGACTTTTCTCAATGGCGCTCTAGTAGCTTTTTTTCTCATATAGATATATGGACACAACACACCCTGTTATTGTTATACAAATTTTTGCCAGTGTATATACGAAAAGAATGTTTAACGTTATAACTATAACTTTTTATGCATTTTTATTATTCCCTTAAAAATAACAGCAACAAAAATAAAAGTTTCAGTTTTGTTTTTACAATCAATTTGCAATACGAGTAAAAAAAAAACGCATTTAACTTACCCATAATTCAGTACCCCAACTCATTTTGAAAAAGTTGTTTTTATCCAAATACTAGTTGTATTGCCAAATATTTTTATATAAATATATATATATATATATATATTAATATTCAAAAAAAGAAAAAAGTAGTGTTTGCCTTCATAAAGCTGAAGTAAAACAGACAAAAAAATTAAACACTAAATTATAAATTTTAAACACGGCACACGTCTTTAAAATTTAGCACTTGACGACCGACGGTAACAAACACCGTCTTAATACTTATTTATTAATATTTCAACACTTTAATCACATCTTTTATAATTATAACACAATTATAAATGTGTTATTTAACTAATTATTTCAAAATTTGCATAAATTGTATTAACTTTTTCATATTAAACACAAATTTTTCCAGGACATTTTTACAATATCGACAAATTCGTCGCAATTCACAAGTTCCACTGAAAAATATGGCTGGCTCAGTTTTATTACTAGATTAATATACTAGATCAAGTATTAAAAATGAAAATAAGGATCTATTACAAAATTTTTGTTTTGAATCATAGGCATATAATAAAAAACAAATAATTTTTTCTTATATTACTTAATTTCATTGAAAAATTTAAAGAGTTTTAATTAACATAAACAATTATGTATAATTTTTATCAATAGTAAAATAATCAAAGGTTTAATGACAGCTGCCAATCCGAGTCGAAATTTTGAGCCTACTTTGAGCCTGCTCGACCTGCAACGGGAATTATGTAGGCTCAGCAGATTCATAGCAGGCTTAACTTTTGGCATAAGCGTAAATGTAGGCAGTTCAAGCAGGTTTAAAGCAGGCCCAAAAATTTCGACTCGGGAAGATAACCAAGAAATATGCTTTTTCTGCTGTATGCCTGTTTACAATTAGAGGGAAGAGCACCATGAAATATTTTTGGTGTTTGCTTATGGCATAAGTATCAAATCTTTGTGTATATTTAGGTATATAAATGTGTTTTTTAGTCTTGTCAATTGAAGTATTATATATGAAAAACTAATTTAACCTAACAATACTTATATTTTTTGATTAGAAAATATATATTTAACTAATTTTTATTAATTTAAATCCAAAAAACTAGAAAATATTTAAGTATCTAGAAAGCAAGAAACACTTCTATGTATGTCCAAACAGATATTAGCGTTATATTCTATATTAGTAGTCTGAATGATCAGGAATTTCCCCTTCTTTGTTGCATCTCTTGCTAAAATATATATCAGCTTTTGCTGTGCTTTATCCGAATGTAAACAGGCCATGTGTTAAGAGCTAGAGGCTAAGCGTAATTACAAAGTAAAATTAAGAATCCACCAAAGCTAGTTCTAAGATTAAGGTTAGCTCAATAAAATGTGTAATGAGTGTTTCAAGTAAAATAGTAAAATTAATAACCAATATACCCTTTGATTTGCACTTTATTATATCTAGAAGGCGTTATTTTTATTCACTTCTCTTGGGAAGTTACTATATTAGGTCCGAAAATCGAAATCAATAATTTTGTGTTTTTTTTACGTTTCAAGATCTGGAGAATCATTTACAATTATTTTTAGAGTGTTGTCTGTCCGTGTGTGTGTGTGTGTATATACATACGTTTGGATGTGTGGTTTTTTATGAGATTCGTTTTCTCAAAAACTACTGGACCAAATTACGACACATCATGACTTAGATCTGAAAGGAGTTTGAGCGAAGTCGGTTCAGTGGTTCGTTTTTTATGAATAAAAAACTAACGCTCTCAAGCATGGAACAAAAATTTTTATGTAACCATTATATTCTAACTATCGAGGGGTACACGGGGGTTTTCGAAGGTGCTGATTTTGAATCTTTTATGAGTTTTTTAGAATTCAAGATGGCGGACCCAATATGACGTAATTTTTTTCTTTTTTTGTAAAAATTCTTCAAATTGGATGAATTTTAGTTTTGAGCTGGGTTTTAAGTAGATAATTATAAAATATTGTGTAATGTTGAAAAGTTATTGTTTTTTTTTTTCAATTTTGAGCTTCGTTTCAAAGTTATGATAATTGGTCAAAAAATCGAAATAGTTTGTTTTTTGTAATTTCTTTACGTTTCAAGACCTGAAGCATCATTCGCAGCCAATTTTAGAGTGATGTATGCCAGTGTGTGTATGCATGTGACCGTAATTTTAAATATTGAGGGGCAGATGGTGGTTTTCGAGTGTGTTGATTTCGATTCAACTGCAGAAAAGGAAATAGACGAGTCACAGTATGCATATAATACACATGATACACATTTAACCGTAATTATCCAGTAAGAGTTTTATGATCCCGTCCTCTAGGTAGCGAAATGCGGAAGTTTCAATAAAAATTCAGGAATATGCCAAATTTCAAATGAATTTTGAAATTTCGTTTAATATTCGAGGTATCGGAACATTAAGAATAAATTTTTTTCTCAAGAAAAGTTGCTTGTGCAGTACCTGCTGCCGGACGTATTTTATAATTCTTATTTACTATGGTTTTCTCATTTTTCTTACCTCGAATTATGGTTAAATTCTTATAATCCAATTATAAAATTATTTTTAAAATGTTACAAATAACTAATACATATGAAAACCTACATGTACACAAAATGAGTAGAAAACTCAAGAAGCGCTGTTTAACGAGTTTTGAGTCAGGCTCTGATGCAACGTCAAATATAGCTGAATGTAATCTTAAAGCCTCAAAAAATAAATGTATTAAATAAAAAAACTTTATCGGCTTTCGCCCAGCTGATTTATAAATGTCAAAACAAAACTTGTTTTCTGTGTATTGGTAAATGTATCCCTGAGTCCACTATATTTTCAGACTCATTATTAACTCCGAATATTCCCAATTCTCCCTTTAGAGAACACAGGCCAACTCACAGCAGAAAACTCACTGCGAAACCGGTTTTTTCAGACAAAACTAACAGAATCGCTGTGAGTCACTGTCAATAATTCACGCACACATTAATCACTTCCTGAAATTGGGCTAATGAGCCCTCGTGTGTCAGCTAATAGTGCGTTTTCACTGACCTTAGTACTTAGTATTTAATACTTTTTTAAAAGTATTTTAATTGCAAATCTGGGCTGGGATTCTGTCTCGGTGAGAAGTTAGCGCGAGAATGAGAAATTCGGATTTTGACATATAAGGTATGGCAAGTATGTCAAAATTTGACATTCTCATTCTCATTTTGACTTCTCACCGAGACAGAATCCCAGCCCAAGGCTGGGATTCTGTCTTGGTGAGAAGTTAGCGTGAGAATGAGAAAGTCGGATTTTGACTTATAATATGGCAAATATAAAGCACACACAAGCACGGCTGAACACAAATAAGCCCAAAAAAGCACACACTAGCACGGCTGAGCACAAATAAGCCCAAAAAAGCACACACAAGCACGGCTGAGCACCAATAAGACCCAAACAGCTTTACTTCCATCTGTTGTTGAACACCTTAAAATTTTGACAGCGTAAAAAGTCAAACTAAGAAAATTCCAATTTGTTTAAAATTAATTTTAAGTTCATAAAAATTTGTTAAATGTAAAGTCTCAATAAACAACATTCTGATTTTGTTTCAAATTAATGGAAGACAAAAGTGAAAATAAACGATTACAATTCGGAAATAGATATCTGACAAAGGATGAAAATGTTTTCAAACATAACGCATGGTATTTTTATTTATTTGTTAAAACGGAATTATCTTAAAATAGAACGTAACTTATGCTATGAGCATACTCGGTTTAGAAAAAAACCACAAAACGGTGACCGATTTATAAAAAAGTCATCAAATATTTATGATTTTAATGCCTGGTATACTTTTAAAAATGTGATATAAATTTAATTTTTAGTTTTCCTTTTTTTTTCTTTTTCTTCATAAAATTTCTTAATTTTCTTTTGTATTATTTTTAGGGACAATGTTGAATGGGATGAAGAACATGAACGACAAGCACGTGAAATTGTTAAAAACAATTCAAATGAACCAATATCAGAAAATTTAGCACAAGAATATGAAAAAAATACAATTAAATCATGGGATGATTTTTATAATATACATCAAAATAAATTTTTTAAAGATAGACACTGGCTTTTCACAGAATTTCCAGAATTATTACCAATAAAAGAAAGTGATGATGATGAAGGAGTTTCAAGTCAATTTGGTAAATCAAGAAGAATATTTGAAATTGGTTGTGGTGTGGGTAATACAATTATTCCTATTTTACAATATAGTAAAGAAAATAATTTAATTGTATACGGATGTGATTTTTCATCTCAAGCAATTAAAATTTTCAAGGATAATAAAAATTATGATAGTAAAAGATGTCAAGTATTTGTTATGGATGCTACAGAAAATATATGGAATGTTCCCTTTAATGAAAATGAAATTGATATAATTATATTAGTATTTGTATTATCGGCTATAAAACCAGAAAAAATGAATAATTTAATTAAGAATTGTTTTAAATATCTCAAATCTGATGGTTTAATATTATTTCGTGATTATGGTCGTTATGATATGGCCCAATTAAGATTTAAACCCGGAAGATGTTTAAAAGATAATTTTTATGTTAGAGGTGATGGAACAATGGTTTATTTTTTTACACAAAATGAAATTAAAAATCTATTTGAAAATGTTGGTTTTATACAACAACAAAATATTATAGATAAAAGATTACAAGTTAATAGAAGTCGTATGTTAAAAATGTATCGTGTTTGGATACAAGCAAAATTTAAAAAACCTTAATATAAAATTTCAATAATAATATTAAAATTATAAAATACTTTTACTAAAAGTAATCAACTTACATTTAAATAAGATCTTAATATACAACTTTTCTGTTATCATTTTACGTTTTTAATGCAAAATGGTACAAAAACGAAAGATAATTTTTCAGAATTAGTTTTAAACATGCTAAATATAAAGTTCATTAAGGTATTTGTTTTTTTTGTTTATCAAACTCCTTTGCTATATGCAGATTTTCTTTAACATTGGATGAAGTTCAGGCCAACTTTCAAAGTGAAGCTTAAAATTGGTCCATATTTGAGAAATTCAAGAGAAAATGCAAATTAATGAGAATTATAAAAATTGCTTGAAATTATCTACTCTGAAGTGAAATGAAGGAATCGTTATTTGAATTTTTTGAACAATGCTAACTTTATTTTTAAATCAAATAAGAGCAAATACTAAAAATAGCAAATAAAACACTAAAACTTTTCGAAAGTGGATAATGTTAGCGTTTAATTAGAAATGTAATTGCTGTGAATGTATGCAACGGCAAAAAGCAAAAAACAAAACATAAAACAAATAAATTGTCGAAAGAGAGACAAAGACAAATTGCGATTGTAACTTATTCTTATTTCAAGGAGATGATCCCTGTTTACGTGGTATTACAGAAAGACAATTAAATTTAAACGGTTTTTAAAAGATAAATATTAAAAAGATTGCTACACTTCATCAAAAAGTTCCCAAGAAGCTACGGTCCAATTCATAGAGGGAAATATATGACAACAATTGTTTAATCTACGATCATTTTCTAGTTCACTATACTATTTTAATCTTAGGGTAAACTTGTCTTTGACTTCTTTCCGTATAAACTGCAAATGTCCTGAGCTAGGTCAGCAGCAGGTCTATAATTATGATAAAAAAAGGGAAAAATACAAGTTGTCCAACATTTTAATTTTTTCTGTTGTACTTTCAAGCCCAAAAAATCATGAAAAATTGAATAATTGTAAAAAAAAAATATGACATAACTGAACAAACTTTGTCTCTTTTTTTGATTTCGAAGTAGGATTTAAACATCAGTGAAAGAGAGCTACTTTTGGTGATAGTGTCTACATTTTCGGGGAAAACATAAATGAATTGTATTAAAAAAGGAAACCCAAATTTGCTATTCTGGCTTCTTTATCCATATAAAGTTATATGGATGGTTACTTTTTGCTAACATGCAAAAATCCATTGATGCACATTTTTCTTACTGGAATATTAATAGATCCAAAATAGACTCTGAAATGAACCAGGATAGAAAACGTCTAACTGATTTTCAAGGGTTTAAATGGAGACTTCTGCAATTCTATGTATCAAAAGTGATTATTGGAGAAATTAGGTCTTCATTGTTTCAATTAGCCGTGGTGCATATTTTTACATCAAAAGTATTATGAAGTTACTTGGCTTAAATTAACAAAGTTATCCTAGTATGTGTTCTTGTTTATAAAGGAATCAATAAAAAGAAAGATACAAAATGATTAGAAACCTTAGCCTAGTGTAACCAAACAAATACAAGAAGAAATTCGGAAAAAATTTCAATAGTTAAGTCAGATTTCAAATCGAATGTCTTGGTATAAGTGAAGACTATCTTCAAATACTGAATAAAAAATCTTGACGAGTCAAGTAAGCTAGTGCATACGTACAAATTCTGCCGGAAAGTTGAAAATACACCTAACCAACTAGTCTTTAACTGTATTAGGTTGCTGATGAAATGAGCATGGCACCTTCAACACTGCCACTAGAGAGACAGGAAATTATTGAACTGACAATGAGAGAAATTGCGATAATGAAATGGAATCTCTGGATTAAACTTCTATCTTCGGCTCACTTGTCGAGGAACACCATAGATGGAAGATCACAGTGCTTTTTTGAATCCTAATCTATTATCACAAAACATAAAAACATCAAAGAAAGTGATTTAAAAAAAAAACACAAAACATATTTTACTATGACTCATTTGTATTATAAAATTACAAAAATATTTTTTGTTTTTTCACACGTTTTTTTTTTTTTTTTTGTCATACACAAATTCAAGTAACACTTTTTTTATCATACCATGCCCAAAAAGGTTTAACTTTATCAAAATTCCATTCATTTGGATGTCCATTATGATTTATAGTTGTTAAAAATGTGAATTTCTGAGACCATTTAAATGGTCCTGTTGTCCTGATGTTTCTTTCTTCTAAAACTCGAATATCATCTCGTCCAGATCTACGATTTGATACTATTTCCATAACTAATGATTCAGATGATGATATTGTTTTTTTATTATCATTATCATTTTTATATTTACTAAAAAAAAGTGGACCAGCAATAGCATAAAATTCACTTTTATCCTTTTTAAAGTCATATGAAAACAATTTTGCATCAATATTGCCATATGGAATTGGTTGATGATTTAGATCACCACGAAATGAAAAATTTTTTAAAATTATCTCAATATCATTAATATCTGTTGGATTTTTAGATAGTAAATTATTTAATGTTTTATTAGATAAAAGTTGTGTTCTACCATTAAAGATACAAGTTGTTTCATTTATTAAAAATTTTTTAGTTAAATCTTTTATTTTTGATTCTTCTGTAAATTGTTCATATAAAAATATTAAATTTTTTTGATTATTAATTTCTAATGTTTTATTGTTATTGAATAATGTTGTTAATTTTTTTAAATCAACTCGTATCCATTGTTTTTTAAAAAAAAATGAAGAACGATGCATTAAATCTGACCATTGTTGTTGAGATTTAGCTAAACGATTAACTGCCATTATATGTGCTGAATTCGGAATTAAATTTATAAAATCAACATTTTTAAATAGTTTTTCAATATCAAATTTCATATCGATTCCTGCTAATAAAGAATGTACCAGTTTACCTTTAATTATATAAAATTCATCAGTTGAAGCTAAAATACCATGATAACCGGTAAATATTATATCAATACTATTTATTAAATTTGTTTTAGTTTCAAATTTCATATGATATTGTAGTTTATAACGTTTATGGACTCGTAACATTGTTGAATATTTTCCATAAGAGCTATGACCAAATAGAAATTTGTTTTTATTTAAATTTATTATCATTTTACCATTTGGTATAGTTTCAGTAATATTTGTTATTATATGATTATCATTTTTTTGTAATAATTTCTCATAATAATTATGTAATATATCAATATCATGAATATTATTCATTAAAATAAAATCATTAGATGGAATGTCTAAATTAGAACGTGAACGTTTTACACCTTTTCTCCAGCCAGCCTCTAGACCTTCTAATTGATAAAAAAATAAACGAATTTGATGCCAATAACTATCATATTTTTTATGACGATCTGATATTTTTTTAATTTTATCATAATTTCGTGTAAATGTATCTCTAAGCCATATACAAAAATTTTGAGATCTTTCATTATGATCACATGTTGCTGCAATTGTACTAAAAAAACAAAACAAAAACACATCAATTACAAAAGGATAAACGTATATTTTTTGTATAAAAATTATAAAACATGCAAATACAGATGAGTGAGTTTTTTGATTCAATTTCTAAATTACATCACGTCTGAGTACGATCTGAGCTTGTTTAATTCAATGTGGACATTTATAAGTATTAGCTAGATCCCATCAGATAATTATCTATGTTATGTTTACTCCAAGATAAGATACCAAGCATGAGGCAGAAATATTTCTGCCTCAGGAAGGGGTAAAAGCTTTTTCGAAATTTGCGAAACTCCGTCTTACCTTTCACTTCCGCTTACCATGAAATTAAATGTTACCGGACTCAATGTGAATACCCGTATGACTCATTTTCAAATAAATTAGGCCGGCCAATATCAATTTCTCTGGTAAACGGAGGTGAAAGGTAAGACGGAGTTTCGAAATTTTCGAAAAAATTTTTACCCCTTCCTGAGGCAGAAATATTTCTGTCTCTTTTGCTTTGCATCTTACTAATACACATAAATTACAAATAAATAAGTTTCTGTAATATTTTACCAACACATATTCACATATTTAAGTGGAGTGAGATTTATAGGGAAAAATTTGCGAATAAGATTTGACAGTTGGCGGCCAAATGTAAATACCCCCAATGTTTCATTATTTTTTTGTTTAAATTTAATTAAAGCGTAACAGAAACAGAAGAAAATAAAATGTTTTTATATATGATAGAGAGAGAGAGAGAGAGAAAGAGAGAGAGAGAAAAATAACGACCAAGAATGGAATTAACTGCTAAATGAAATAAAAACCAGATAATTTTACAACTTGAAGGAAAATTGATAAATTTTTAAATTTCATGACCCTTTACGTCAAAAGCTAAAAATCGTTAACGGAGTTTAAAAGCCCAAAATTTCATAACTTATTAGTGCAATAAATTTTATTTAATATTGAGGAAAAAACTCACTTTGTCCATTGATAGTAAATATTTCTCCATGCCATTGATCCTTCCAAAAGACCAGCTGCAAAAGCTTGAACCCAATCAGGATATATTTTTTGAGTTTCAATTTCAATTTGTGACCAACTGAAAATTGTTATTAAAAAAAAAACATAAAAAACAAAGAAAATTATTGACCCACTAACCCATTTATATTTGTAGAATCCTGATAACATGTTCTAGCAACACCTTTCGGAATGTTATTAAAATCATTTCTTTGTTTCCAATATTCAATCTTAAAACCTGACTTTTTTGACCAATAAGCAGTTGCACAATAAATTCCATTCAATTTCGGTCTTTCTATTTCAGCCATAAATAGGCAACCGATAGCCAATAAGCTAGCACCAACAAGGATATAAGTTGATATTTTGGTTTTTAGCCAAGAGGCTCCAACCACTTTTAAAATTATTTGTGACATTATTATGTTTAATAAATAAATAAATTATATTGTTAAAAAAATTTAAATTATTTAAGCTAATTAAAATAAATAATTTTTATCTAATTATTTTCTAATTTTACAGCCAAAATCAGCAACAGTAGAAATTAAGATCAGCTTCAGTTTCATATGAATAAATTTTGTTATTGTTGTGATGAAAATCAGCAATGAATTCTTTATTGATATTATATCCTTGAATGGCTTGAGACGCCACCTTTAACAATGGTGAATACGAAGTGTTCATCGGTGATTAATTTTTAGGTATTGTATGATTTTTTCAAGTAAAATTTTTTCGTACTGTTTTTAAAGTCAATTTGAAAATGTCACACGAGAAAAGCGTAGTTTTTTTGCTTTTGTTAATGACTAAACGAGATTCACTTTTGATGATAGATTTCTTCTAAAGATTTTATTGATGCTATGTTTTCCCTATTAAAGTAAAAAAAATAAAAAACAATTAAAAACATTTTCAAAATTATTGAAAAAAAAATATTTAAAGAATATTTCTCTAAAGGTCTATAGTCAACACTTAACGGTCAGGTTACTAAAACTGATGATATTATTACCAGAACTAACGTTTGCATAAAATTGCAAAACAGATAATTTTAACTGACCCGATAATTAAGTGTTAAGGTTTGTTTCAAACTTAAATATTTACAAAGCTGTGAGTTAAGTTATCATAAGTTCTTAAGTTAGTAATTTTTCAAGAATTAATTAATATTTCTCTGTATAAATGTGCACGTTTGGCCACTTCAAGTTACTTTCAGTGATATCATTTATATGACAGACTTGTCCCATTTTTTTGGGATTCTACGGATAAGATAAGTTCCACAATAAAAGGTAGCTTAAAGTCGCTAAAATAAAGAATATAATCTAAAATGACATAAAAGACAATGCAGTTTGATAGTAGTTCTAAATTAAATTTATAGTTGGTCTGTTTAAAATTACTTGAATCCTTTGGGTTATAAATAAAATGGAAGCGATTTCAAGCGACTAACTATCCATTTTCAATGGAATTTTTTGATATTTTGGCACCAAATGCTAACTAGGCCAGTGAATTGGTGGGTAGTTAAAGCTATCCTTATGGTTTTTAAGAGAAGTTCAAAGGAATAAAATCAGTAGCATAAAATCTGCTACAGCTGTGATTATAATTAATTACATAAAATACAATTTTAACAGTTCAATTGTATAAGCCAATTGGAACAGTGGAAGCGATTTTTGATCATGTGACTTATCTATGCCATACATTTGTGTGGTAAATTTTGGTCAATCCCATACAAATGGGAAAATTCGCTAGTCCCTTCGTATATAGGTCGCAAAAATATATAAAGTCGCTTGAATTCGCTTTCACTGTGTCCACAGGCTAAGGCTGCTTGTGATTTTTAAACAATTATATATCCTGAATTGCGTGCAGCTATGTTCGATTTGAATTAATTAAATTGAAATTTCCTAATTTTTCTATTTTTACAAGTTTTTTTGAAAAAGATTAAAAGAAAAATATATAAAATTAATTAGAATTTTATGTACACAGTTTTTTTCGATTTAAATTTTTCTTTTTTGACTATTTTCGGTTATAAAAGATGCAAAAGCAACGATTATTAGATTTCCTTTTTAAATTTTATAAATTTTAAATTTACTTTTTTGTCTTTATTTTTTATTTTTTTTTTGGTTTCAGTTTTGAATTTTTTCGCTGCTTAAAAATTCACTTGCAATATATTTTTACTGCAATTTAAATTGTAGTTAGGATTTTTCTGCAATGCTAAATACAATTTTAATATTTTCTAAACTTTTTATTTTATTTTTTGTTTTCAATTAGAATAACGAAAATATTTAAACTAATTAAGCATTTCAACTTCGTTTTCATAATTTACTTTTTTTGAAATTTAAGTTTTTTGTTATCAATTTCTTATCTTTGTTTACAAATTTTTATGCGCGCAAGGTTAATATTTTTACATATATTTCGAGGTAACTGTTAGTCTTGCAAAAATAAAAACTGTGTTAAAAAAAACAACAAAATACTAGTGAACTTTTGTCATTCTTCTATCATTTACTGGAAAAAACAATAAATAAAAATATTTGCATACGGCAGGTCAATGTCAAAAATAGAAAAAAATTTGCTTGAAAAATTTTTGTATACCAAATAAAGTTCAGTGGGTATTAAATATTTAAGTTTTGATTTTAGGGTTTAAAAAGGTTTACTCAAAAAAGAAAGAATATAGAAAAAATGTGAATGAGCTTTACAAGAAATATTAAAAAGGTTCTAATACATCAGAAAAAGATAAAAAAATTTAATAATTTGGATTACTTTTCAAATTCGAAATACATTAGTAAATTGCAATTTCTAGCACACATGTAAACATCTTAACTGGTAATCAATTTTTTCGTTTTCTATAAAGCTACTTTCGCTTTGGTTTATGGCTGAAATATAAAAAAAAAATATAATAAAAAAAGAAAAGCTACACTTTTGAGAGATAATTCACGACTGACAAAGGCTAGGGGGCTATCTCGCCACTTTTACTTAATCATTGATGTCTACAAATTAAACGTCTACGGAAATTTTCAGAAATAATTACCAGGACGTTTAAGTGTAAACTTACTTTGATATTGATATCATTCTTATTGTTCGCTTATAATGGCCAGAATACTAATTTTAAAATTAATTTTCTTTTCTAGTCTTTTTCAAAAAAATACTAGTTTAACTTATGGCAGTACGAAAGGGAAATTTTGAATAGTTTTGGACTCTCTTTTTAAAGAATTATTTGATAGTTGTTGAGTGTAAAAGTTAGATTAAATTTGGTTTGCTAATATTTTGTAAAAACATTTTTTAAAAGAACAAACAATAATAATTTTTTGAGGGATGAAAACTATACTGATCTAAGAATACTAGGGCCCAGTATGAGCAATTCTTTTAATATATGAATATATGAAAGGTAGTATTTTAGCCTAGTATTCTGGTGACTTTAAACGCCCTATTACAACGTTCAAATTAAACACGAATAAGTCTAGTGGTTTATCTATTTTAAAATATTAATACATACTTTTAAGGACGTGAAAGTGGAAGGGAAATACAATGATGAGAAAAATGGTGACTCATGTGAATATAATTATATTAAATAAAAATTTTGATAACATTTAACATTTGAAATTTTTATCATATACTTTCTGTTATGAAAAGTAAAACGCCAGTGAGTCTTGCCCTAAAAATTAGGCTAAAAAATTTTATTGAAAGAAATTATAAGCACGCAATTCTACTTGTTAAAGGATAAAACTAAATTTTTCATACCAGCTAAAATAAAAACTTTCATATTAGAACAAGATTCTGCAAAAGAAGTCACCAATTTGTTTAAAATTTTAAAATAACACGTAGTCCATTAAAAAACATAAAAAATTTAAACAATGCACAAATTCACCCACTTAAAATTACAACAATGTAAACACTGTAAAAGAAAAGCACTGAAACATTAAAATTAATTACAGTTTTGTTATTATTTTCATTAATTTACAAAAAAAAAAAAGAAGTAATTTTTTAAGAATGAAAATTCTATTCAGCTCATGGCAAGATCAGCGATCTTACTAGTAGAATAAAAATTTTATTAAACTCTCTCACTTAGCTTGTGTACCATAATAAAATTCCCTGCAGTTTTTAATTTATTACCAAAAATAATTTTTCATTGATCCAAAAATGAAAATATTTGTATCACAGGTAAAAGAAATGGCTTCAATACGATCACATGTTAAATTTTATATACAAAAAAATTTAAAGAATTTTTTGAGATTTCTTAAATGGACGATAAACAAAAGCCACAGTTGTGGTAGACAACATAAAATGGGGATGCAATAAAAAAGTATAACAAAAATACGAGCTTAGCAATTTGTATTAGTGTTTTTCTTGGTATATATTCCTTAACAAAAAGGACAGACGTGATCTTTTCAGACAAATAGAACGACGTTGAAAGGGAACAACAAAAACAAAACAAAACAACAATACCTTTATGTTGTTGTTTTTTTTTTTTTTTGAAATTTTATATTTATTTTTGAAATAATTTAAATTTCGATACAGTGGGAATATAACAAGCGATCAAAATTCTAAACTTAGAACAAAGATGTCGAAATTTGATTGAAAATTTTAATTGCAAAATTAATCATACTTGAATGATGTTTCCTTTTTTCTTTGTTTTTTCGTTTTTAATGTTTAATAGAAGTGTTTGTTTATGTCAGGACTAAAGTATAAACAATCCAATTGAAAATCATATCAGATATTTTTGGAATGCATTTTTCTACACCCACAGATATATTGATATAGCTACAAAGTGGGAGTTATATCAGATAAATTTGTTTATTCATTTATAAAAGATTCCAAATTGATGCAATTTAATAATTACAAATGATATTTTATTTTGACTAAATACATTTGATTTGAAATTAGAAAATTGATATTAATTTAGAAATTTTTATTTATTACAATAAAAAGAAAAATGTAAGTTTTATTTTATATTTCGATTGGAATTTATTGGTTAAATTATTTGCTAATAGTTATGCTGGATGTTTTAACAAAAAATTATTTAAAAAATTTTGTGTGATATTCAAGAAGCTGTCCTTATAAGTTATTTGGTAAATTTCTATTGGATATGATAGTTATTCGTAAAATTATCTTAAGGGCAATTCATGCCTTAAAAGTGCCTATTCATTGTAGTAAACACTGTCGAACATATTTAGGAATGACATTGCATTTATCAGATAAAATAAGTGGTATCAGAATTAACAAACAGTTATTATGTTTTTACTTTTCTTTTACCATTATTTCATTACTGTGTTCAATAAAGAAAGTTTTGTGTTGACTTTGCATTTTTTGTTGTGTTCTCTTTTGGTTTTGGCTAATTTTTCAATTAAAAACTTACCAGACAAAGTCGATTATTTAGTAAAATTATACAAATGCAGTGTTTGCTTGTAATAAAAACTTAACTCCCAAAAGTCTACACTAAATTTGTCGTTCTTATTTAATGATAATCTTAAATTTTGCTGGCGTAAATAATCACATAAAATAGAAGCAGAAAAGAAGTATGAACAAAACTATATGCAATTTGGAAGAGAAAACATAAACAATCCGCATTTTATAGATTTTTGTTTGAAAAGCTGCTATCAAACAGTCCAAAAATTTGATGTTAGTATGATGTAATTGCGAAATCTGATCGGCACTGTTTAGGTGACTTGAGTTGTTAGATAATTTGGAACCCTATAAATAGTGATTTCTGCGTGGAATCACCCATAGTTTTGAAACAATGTAATATTTTAAATTCTTGACAGAATGTAAAATGTTATCAAAATTGCATTTATTATATTATATTGACATCATCACCACACCAGTATTTATGCAAATAAATTTTCTTTGATCTTCTCGAAAGGATCAAACAAACAAAAACCAACAAAGTGGCGATAGACAATTTAGTCTATAGATCAATCTATTGAAGACTTTCCTTCATTTTTTCACTTTTTCTTAAATATTTTTAGTAAAATTTAATACTTAATAAATAAACATATAATTTAAGATTTTCAATTAAAAATTTAAAGCTATTTCCATTTTTTTTTAATGAAAAACTTCTAAAATGCTACAAAGCCTTTATAAAGCCCGTTTTTAAGCATAGGCGATGTGTCTCATACTCCTTTCGTATGAAAAACTCTCCATTAGTGGCTTTCTAATCTAATCGCTGTGTTAAATGGGATGCATTCCTCCATCTAGCGTGGAAGTTATGAAAATACATTGATCGGTGACTTTATATATCGCATGGTCCACGAGAGAGAATTTCAACCGCAGGGCAAGTACTGAGCCCTAATCATCATTAGAGAAAGAAAAAATTCCTTTAAATTGACTGTGACTTAATTTAAAGGGCTGTTCAATATATTTTATAGTTTTCTGTATAAATTCATTGGTAAATTATGATAAAAAAGTGTTTTTATATACAAAGTGGCTTATATATAGTTGTGGTTTATATGAAAGCAGATTTTAAAAACTTTTCAGATCTTGCAACTTATCGATGCCATATTCTTAAAGGGAAATAATTAGCGAATAATGTTGATTGATTCCATAAAAATGGTAAAAGTTGCCTGAATTTCAGCAAATCTATGAAGTCACTGAAAAGCCTTGCGCAGACCAAGGCGTCTGTAGCCGCTACAGTAGCAGCTACAAACGCCGCTACTGTAGCGGCTACAGACGCCTTGGTCTGCGCAAGGCTAAAGTCGTTTTTATAAGGACCATAAAGTTTCTTTTGACACAAAACATTGAACTGGTTTAAATATTTTTGATTATTTAACTGAAAAAAACTAAAGTTTTTAGTTAAGTTTGATTTTTTTATGATAAACTAAAAAGTTCTATTTGTGGAATTTTCGTAATTTGTTTACTTCTTAAGTTAACGACAATTTGAAAGTCTGATTGTCTTCAAGGCAAGTAACCTATTTATTCATTTGTATTCATTGGAATTTAATTAAAATACATTAATTCCATATTTTACAAGAAATAATATTGTTGATATAGTTATAAATAATCATTGAGTGTTTCAATTAAACGTTTATAAATTTATATAAATGACAGCTTTATTTTTTTTTTTAAATTTTTAAAATTTAAAAGTCTTTGTAGTTTTATTATTTTTATTTAAAAAATGAATAACCATTCGCAAAGTGAAGAAAAAATTTTTTATAGAGAAAAAAATAAATTTCTTATAATTTATTTCATAAATATTAAAAATTACAAGTGAGTGAGAATAAAGGAAAAGTCATTTAAAAAATTTGAAAAATTGATCTGTATAAATAATTTGATTGCAGCGAGCATTTAATCTGAAAATTGGATCAAATATGATCCAGGTTCATATCTATTTTTGACTTATTAACTGATTCTTATGCATGATGCTTGTGGTTCATTTTTTTTGCATGATTGCTTATGAATTATTTTTATTTACAAAATAAAAGATGTTTAAGACATTAATAAATTTCTTGTTTGACAGAACTCTCTTGCTAAGTTACCTAAAGTCAGCGCTAGTTTTGGCAAAACCGGAACAAACACTCCAATTTTGTTTTTAATATATGAAAACATCTTAATATTAAAGTAAAGAAAAAGAAAGCAGGAAAATATTAAACGAAATTTATTTTTAAAAAATTAGTTTGAGAATTTTTAGTTTTTCTAGAAGACTTCTATGTAGTAAACGTATAGTAAAAAAGCTACCAGCACTTTTTATAATTGTTAAACTTCCATTAAGTGAATATAAGTGATCAAGCCAAAATGTTTTGGTATTTAGCATACTTTTATATATTTATGGTCTTTAAGTCAGGACAAGTTAAACATTATTTGAACCAAATCTCATAGAATCATCATCGAGAAATGACTGTACCTAAGAAAATATAATAAAGTAACTAAATATGACATAAAATTATATTTAGGCGTCTCAAATCTAAAATTTTTAAGCTATATAAAAGACAAGGCAGGCAAAGTTAACCTATTGTGCTCCGAACAGATAGAAAGAAGATCCTATCATAATTATCTCAATCTGAAGCCTTTAAATTCTTCTTTTCGTGGTGGCAGTCGACAAAATGGCTGAGTTAAAATAGGATGTAGGTTAAATTTAACTTTAGTGGTGTTTATAAAATAGTTCGTAAGCCATTTGATTGGCTTTTTTTTAGAACTTTTTCTTGTCATTAAAGAATGTTTCTGCTTGTACTTACATAAGATAAATAGTATTGCTTCATAACTTAGCATTTAAGTCCATTTCACATAATCAGTGAATGAGATAGAGACATTTGTCGGAATGGGCTTATCTATCTCTCTGATATCCAACATATACAGAGGATTTTATATTACACTGTTTGCATTATTTATGTGATTTTTTCTTCTTAAAATTATCCTAAAATGATTTGATTTTATCTTGGTTAAAATGGTCACAACGGTGTATCAATTTTGTTTCATTTGTTTTAAATAGAAATATAAAAGTTGTAGACATACAATTTTGGTTATAAAAGCAAAGATTATACTTTTTTAATCTTGCAAAAAATTTAGTGAGCAAAATAACAAAAGAGGGTCATTAAAAAGATTTGAAACTTGAGAAAGTACTTTCTATCCTAACACTTAATTCTAAGAAAAAGATAATTTGTAAAATTTTTGGTACACATATGATCTTCGATATGGAAAAAAGTACTTTTTTTCTGATAAACTCATTAAAAAATATTTTGTTATTAAAAAAAATTAGTTTAATTGGCAGACACACTTTTAAAATAAACAAAATTTGTTTCTCAAAACAAAAAAATAAATTATTTTCACCATTTCAAGTGTAAATTACAAAAAAACTAATTAAATAAATATCACTTTTCAAAGAATTATAAATAATATCAATAAATATTGTTTTATTTTATTATTTTAAAATAAATATTTAGTTTACCTTCTATCCCAGGTTCAGGAAAATTTATTTATACTCGTCAACCCATTGAATAACTGAAATGAAAATAGAAATGTAGTAATTTGTACTTAAGTTTGGAAAATTTTCATAATAGCAGCAAGTTTTATGCCCCTGATTAGAGGAAGTGATAACAGAAGAATTTTTTAGGTAAACAAAAACCAGACTTGAGTTTATTGTACGTTGGGTAATCAATTGAAAATAAAACATATTTTATTTGGGAAGTATAACAAAATATGACATTTTCGAGTTATTTAATTAATATTTTGAATTTTAATAGTAAAGTGATTAATTTTCAGAATATGGAAAAACAGAATTTGGACAGAAATTACAGAAAGTCAAAAAACAATAACTCTATAATAGCTCTGCAAGCTATTCAGCTGTTAAATACTTGTAAAATGAGTATCCTTGACTTTGATTAACCAAAGAGGTTTTAAATTTGGCCTACAATAAAAAAAGTCGAAATAAATTTTAAGGTTATAGAAAATCTTTTCTATTAGGAAGAGTGTTTTATCAGCTGTTTATTTTATCGTGGCAGCTAAAGCTTTGGTCGTTACAATAAGACAATTATTATTAAAAAAAATATTAAAAAATTAAAAAAATTGTTCTCATCACTTGAAAGATAAAGTCACGTGAAACTTTTTTTAAATAAAATGAGTACCAGGTTTGCATCAAAGAGACCAAAAACAAGAAGCTACCGGATTATTCAGAGCTTTATTTAAAGTTGCTTAAGAGGAATAAAAATGATTATTTTTTCCGCTACTTGTGATAATGAAGAAAACATTGAAAAATTAGCTTAATCAAAACGATTTTAATCGAAAAAGGTAAAAAAACGTTTGAGCAGCTCCTTCATCCATTATATTTTCGAGATTTGGTGACAATATTTGCAAACACTCTGCAAAAATAAATTCGAGGTAAAAGTATGAGTTTATTATAAAAGCTGAGGAACATGAATAAAAATGTTGGCAAAGTGTTAAAATGATTTCATTATTCTTATGGAGGACTATATTAAAGCATTTAGGCTTGAATTTTGAATTGTAACCAATTCTTTAGTAATTTATTACTCCTAAGAATTTTTCAGACGATACGCGAAATTTATCAAATTTTTTCTGATGTTATCAAAATTTTCTAATAGTCATTTGACAAAATGTCTTTTGTTGAATAACAATTTCTTTGTAGAAAAAACCTTAAAATAATATCCTGAGGTTGAGCTAAAGTTTAATAGATCTATTTTAGCAATTTACTTGTTGAACTTAAAAATTTCATAGCTATTAATTAATTAAATGAATTAAATAACAGCTAACTTGTAATGTAATGTGTAATTTCCTGTTCAGAAAACAGATTGATAGTAATTAAATAGACAACATTAATTAGTTTCCTATATCTATATATATGGTTTCAAGATACAAAAATGAAAATATCTATCGGCCTTAAGAGGCACAATTTAAGCAACATCTGTTTGTATTAGAAGGTTAAAGCAATTTAATAATAAAAAAAGTCTAATTAAAAACAACAAATTTAACAATAATTTAATGAAATTTTATTTTTAGATAGTTTGTAGAAGGCGCCGATTATTTGAAGATTACAAAGAAATTTTAAAAACTTAATAATAATTTCAATAATACCAAAATTAAAATCAAATTCAATTTTTCATAAAAATACTCAAATTAATATCATTAAAATAAAATTTTTAAAAGTTTATATATATATCAGTAGTAAATCACGTGCGAAAACTTTTTATCGGATATTTTATATTATAAATAAATAAATAAATAAATAAATTTTTTATTTATTGCAAATGCACTTAAAATATTTTTTATGTAGATATAGACTTGATTAATAAAGTATGTTAATTACTAAAAAAATACATATAACAAAAAAACTTAAGTGTATATGAATGAGTGTACGGAACGTAAATAATAAACCATCACTTAAAATAGATAATAAAAATATAAAATTAAAGCTTTGTAAAAATTATAAATTAGAAAACAAAACAAAACTTTTATCATTTAAAGCAATTGATCGTAAAAAAATGCATAAAACAATAAAAAGAAATTTTTTGCATGCGAATTTATTACATAAACCACGTGAAAATTAATGCCGCCACCATATTAAAAAATGTGGTGAAATTTTTATTTCACATAAGTAAAAACAAAAATAAACTTTAGCACATTACAAATCAAATATGAAAAATTTGATTACACATTGCACAAATAAACATTAAAAATATTGAAAAGTAGACGGAATTTATTTTAATTTACCGGTAAAAAAAAATATAAATATATATATATATATATATATATGTATATTTAGAATTGTAAGAAACAAAAAAATTTAAAACATACTTAACACCAGTCTTCTTATTAGCTCACACGACGCATTTCCAATTGGAACTGATCGTCTGAGACGACGGCCTTTAATACAAATTTGCGATGAGCTTTTCACGTGAGTTTTATCCGTCGGATCACGCTCGGGTAAAATTTTTTCCATATTCGTATTGATTCAAAGAAATAACATTTTTTGTTTTTTTATCATTGTAGCTATTTTTTATTTGTTTTAATTGTTATCACTTTACTTGTATGTACATACAAATAATATTCAACATTAGGGAAATTGATAATGGGAGCATTTTGTACACATATAGTTTTATATTTTTCTATAGTAAAATTATGCTGTTGTATATACTTTCCCTTTTTTTATAATTCTGTTGAAAAAGAAATTTAAAAATGGTTTATATAATTTAATTAGATAATTTTTCACTTTGTCAATGAGAGTAATATTAGCTCCTAAAAAAAATGATCTACAAAAAGTAGAACAGATATTTGATCTTTTAGATTTATTTTGTATTTTTTTGATAAGAAAATAAAAAAGAAATAGCATTTAATGAATCCAATCGAATTGTTGTTCTAATTAAGTTCAGTTTGTTGGTAAGTAAAATATTAATCTCTTAATTTAATTCCTGAATACTATTGAAGATCCGTGAAAGCCTTATTAATGGGAGGTGTTCAGGTAATTATTCGTTTAAAATTAGGTATGTTTTCAAGAATTTTTTTTGACAATACAGGTAGTTCTGATCTATTTAATTAATTTTTATATGATAACACAATATTTGGAAAATATTTTTCCAAATTTTTATTTCAAAGTTCTAATAAGTGAACGAGTGGTATTGAATATCTGTACGCACTTCAAAAAAAAATTGTTTTGCGGCTTCGAAAAGAACAAGCTTCAGGAAAACCCTTAACAGTTTTTCTCACTCACTCCTTGCTCTAGATCTAGAGCAAAGGATGCTCAAATGCTCATAACTTCCATAATTTTATTTCGATCGACTTGAAATTTAGACACAATATTTTTAAAATATTATACATTAATTTGAAAAATTAAAAAAAATGTTTATAAAAAATATTTATTCGAAATACTTATCCTGTTTGACTTAGCAAGTGTTGGTTAATAGAATTGCTATACAGATCGGCCCAAATTGCATACAGTCTAATGCAAATAAAAATATACATAAAATTTTTATTATTTTTCTGAAAATTGTTACTTTTACGTAGATACGAGTATGTATGTGAGTATGTCTAATACAAAATTTCTGACCTCTAAGCAAAAGTAGGAAATTTTTTCAAACTCTCTGAGTTTAGGGCAGATATCCATTATCTTATAGAATCTCTTGTCTGACATTGAACTGTATTAAACTGCATACAATTCGGACTATTGAAATTTATTAAACTTGTGACAGATAAATATGTATAAATAAATATCAAGAAAGTGACAGCAAATTTATTGTTGAGCCATTGACCCAAAAGGGGAGTTTTTGACTTTTGAAAAAAAAAAAGAATGCGGAATTACATCCAGGTTCGTCTTTAACAAATTATAAAATTACATTAAGAGGACTAATTGAGCCTGGTCTTAACTTTCATTTAAATGCAGAAAAACGTTTACTTTTAAAACCTTCATTTTTTAAAAATAGTTTCATGTTTAAAAGGAAATACATATGATTAGTATGGGAATGGTTTAGAAGGCAACTAGTTTAGTTTAAACACAATACACACGGTTGAGGAGCAGAAGCGGTTACAACAAAGTAGAATTTGCTTCTTGAAACTACTACTAAAAGTTTTCTTAAGAATTAGGTAAAAACCAGATCTTTAAGTTTCTTTGAATTTTTGTATTTCTAACCCAAAAAAAAAAACATTTCAAATAACTACAAAAAAATAACGAACAAATAAATTTTTGTTTGTTTTTATTTTTCATTTTTGAATAAGTAGAATAATTTTTCCTTTTTTTTTTTGTTAAATAAATTTTTTATTTTTTAAGATTATCTTACAGAGTTTATCAACATTTTCAGATTCTTATTATTTTCTATCATTTATACTAAGCAATAAACAAAATTACAAAAAAATTATATACGGCTTACTCACTGACTTAAACCTTAAACTTAACTTAACCCAAAAGAGGTTTTTATTGCCAGTGTGTAAAAACAAGAAAATTCCTATATCGAGCTTATTTTTTTTTTTTGCTTAAATACATACGAAAAAATTATTCATTTTAATTATATTTTCAAGATTTATTTGTAGACAATGTAAAATTTAATTTCTAATTGATGGCATAAAAAACTTAAAAAGACAAATAAAAAAGTCTCCACAACTGTATTATTATTATTTCAATTGTTGTCATTTTGGCATCACTCAAAGAATTTCTCTTAAAGAAAAAAAAATGAAAATTTGCCAGTTAAATTGACTAACTATATATATACATATATATATAGAATTCCGGCTGATTCCTTTTGTGTTCTATATGTGCTTTAGTAAAATAACAAGAACAAAAATTAAATTTTTTTGTGTGTATCATAAAATATGTAAAAGTGAGAGTTCATTAATTTTTTTTGTAATGGAAATTTGATGTATATAAATTTGCTATGTTTTTATATTTAACATATGATTATCTATTACAGAAATTATTTTAAACATGCGAGTACTACAAAAAAATGAAAATTATACAAAGTATATATATATTAAAGAGAAAGTAGAAAAGAGAATAAACGCACATTTTGCCATTTTGCGCGAATGTCAAAAAGGTATATTAATATGTATTTGTTGTCGTCTCGTCTACACCTAGTCTTCTTTTCGAGGCAAAAATTGTATAACAAATTATTTTTAATTACAATCAAATGTTATAAGTGGCAGCAATCAATAGTGATAATTAATAAATCATTTCATTAAAGTTATAATTATAAGTTTAAAAATTAAGTGCTAGTGTTTTAAAAATAAACCAAAAAAAAAAATTTCGGAATTGCATTAAAATAATTATATATATATATTTAGCCTATCTCTCTCCAGCTTAAATGCAAAAAAAAAGTAAACGAACGAAAATAAATTCTTGATTTTTAAAGAGATGAAAATTATTTAGATTTGTTCTTCTTTTTATTTTTATCAAATAAAAGAAAAGAAGTGTAATAGTTTCTTATTGTTAGCATTTAAATAATTTTAAACCGTGCAAGAAAAGAGATTTATGTGTAAATGATTTTTTTTTGGTAACTGATTATTAAAAAATTAATTATACATATTTTAAATTGCTAAATAGACTGACTTAGTGCCTTCAAGCAGTTTTTGTGTTCAAAAAAGAATAAAGAAAAAAAAATAGTAATAATAATAATAATAATAAAAAAATAAAAACAAAATTGTGTCTTTATATAGTTAAGCCCCTGTGTAATTATACAATTTGACAGATAAAAAAACAAAAACAATTGAAATATAGCGAAAAAAAAAGTTATCAAAATTTTATTGGATTAGGGAACTATACATACTACAATTGTGGGTTAATAAATTAAGTAAAATAATACGGGTACATTTGTTGGTGTTAAAGCTATATATATATATATATATATAAATATACATATATATATATATAGGTATGTTATTTTTAAAATTTCAAATAAATTTTTTATTGTATTTTGCGACATTTTGTTAAATTTAAACATTCTGTGGTATTGTGTCTGTCGGTCGATTTTTGCAAATAAAAACAAAAGAATATACTCTTTAAAATATATATATACAGAAAGGCTTAAGAGTAATCTGTCAAAAAATTCTTTATATACTAGGCACATGCATTTATTATGTTAAGTGCTGCCATAGTTCAAATATTTTATTTTGCTTAAAAATTTCTAACAAAACGAATTTGAAAATTATAATTTTTCTTTTGCTTTTTTATTTTTACTTTTATAGTTCATAATAATTGACGAATTAAAGAAAAATTATATAAATGGAAAAATTAAAATATTTGATTATGTAAAATTATATAAAATTATATACTTTGAAAGGTTTCATTGTTTTCAACATTATCCTTGGATTTTTCTTTTAGTCCTAAAACAAAAATTAGTTATTTAACAAATACTGTATTTTGGGTAAAGTTTTTTATTTTTCAAGTTTTAAATATGAACAAAATTAACCAAGGGCTAAAAGTATCTAAAAAATTGACACATTTTATTATTTTATTTTCATTTTTTAAAGTTTTCATTTTATCGTATTCAGTCAATAAATTCCTAGGTTAAGATATATTTCCACTTTTATTAGCTGTCGAATTCATGTCTACATGTAATGAAGAATTAGTTGTCTTTTGTATGTCCATTTTATGATCGGCAATAATCGTTATCTTACCCTTGTAATCGATTAGATTGATAGGATCGAAAGATAATTTTTTGGCAGTCTTGTTTTTTTTGTTGGCGTCGAAATTGAAATATAAAAAAAAAAACGAGGATTTATTATTTCATCTCTCACAGTTCTCAGCCAATTGAAATGAGCTCCTTTTTTCTTTTTCTAAATTAAAATCTACATTTTTTTTTAAAATAAATTTTTAATTACAGTTTGATAAAGAAAATATGCATCAACCTCGATATAGCCCGGCACCACCAACTGGTATGAGACCACCAAATCTTCCACGACCTCAAACATTTACAAATGTAAGTTGTTTTATTTTTATTATTCTTTATTTTTTGCGCTTATAATATTATTGTGGTTTACAGACTATTATAGATTCCTAAGAGTTATAGAAATTTTTTCTTTTTTTACTTATTCTTTTTTGATTATGTAAAAATATTCTTTCCAGCAAAATTTATGGATACTACAAAGAAAAGAAAAAATTAAATAATGATTAAAAAGATGCTCAGAAAACTATTTAAAGTCTAAACTATTAAAGTTAGGAAAACAAACAAGATCAGAAATATTTTCATTTTCAAAGTATTTCGATTTTTTAAAAAATCTCAAAAGTTTTGGTACTTTCATGATTTGAGTCGTTCAGAAGCCAATGTGGATAAGTCCAAAAAATCGAAATTGAGATAATTAATGTTTTTTAATACATTCATTTTTAAAATTCCTGGTATATTATTTTGATCAAAAAAGTATATTAATTTAATCAGAAAAGTGTAGACTATATAATGAAATGAGATATGTTCAAAATGTCTAAAAAGAAACGTAAGTATTTATTGAGACAATGGCAGAATCATGAAAGCTTATGGACTTATACCTTTTGGCAACTGAAAAAGTTAAGAAATTTATGTGAAAATTAAACAATACCATTTATTGTCATAATTTTTATATTTATTCATCATAACAAACATCATCTTCTTTCGAGTTTTCCTAATTTTGATCTCCACGTGTTGTCCTTAATGTCCTGTAAAAGTCCTGTTTTATTGGAGGTATATATTTTAATAATTTCACCATATCTTTTTTTGTTGCTTTTGAAATTTTTCTACCATTAGGATACAATAATGGGTACAATAATAGGATACAAATATTTTTTTTGGTCAACTTCATGGAAGGTGTCATCCTCGTCAAAATTATATTTGAACTTAATGCTGTTTGGATTTGATCTTTCTAGTTTTATCCATCGCATATTAAGCCAATTGAGTGTTAGTCTATTTTTTGTCTTTTTTCTGTTGGCAATAGCCAATTCCTATGGTTTTGTGGACAGAGAATCTTGGTGACTCATTTCAACAAGGCTGAAAGGTTTTTTTTTGACTATTTTGAATTATGTGATACCAGTCACTAGGATTATAAATATACTGCTGTTTTTTCGCATGAGATCAGAGTCGTTGGGCAAAAAACTGTGCCCGCTTAGCGAAAATTTTTACTCAATTGATTCAGCTTTTATGCTTTCAATCTGAAATTAAACCACTAAAAAAATATTTTGCTTATGATGATCATTAAGCTTGTAGAAACTTTTCATCGCCTTCTTTCTTTGAGAAAAGGTTATGTTACTGTTACAAAGCCGTAAGCAAATGCAAGGCTTATTCTCAAATTTTGTTGCAGAAATTATACTGTTATTTCTATTTAGATATTGTTTACCTTATATCCTTTTTCGTTTTTCGGCATTCCGCGACCATTTATCTGTATTTTTCTTACGTTTTCTACCAACTTGTCGGTCGGTTGGTGAATTATTTTCTTTATCTGACGATGTATCAGTATCAATACGATTAACTCTCCTTCAATTAGGATTGTCAATTCTTTTTCCGTTACCCTTACAATAAATTATTATTATTATTTTTCAACCAAAGTTTAGATATTACGGAGTAAAAGAAAGTACGTACATAAAACTCAAAATAAATGACGTTCTTTTCAAATCTTTGTTCTAGAAAGTGGAATTAACAGATAGTATTTATTATAAATTTATGTTGTTTCATTGTTACTAAAATATATCGAAGGAAGAAGAAAAGTTTTGTTTTTAGTTTAAAGTTGATGTGAGAAAATAATGTAAAGAAGTGGACTTATATTTAATGGCTTCTGAAATTATTATATTACACATTCAGAGGCTATAAAGAAAAGGGTTGTTTGACCTACAAAAAATAAAAAAACTGAGTAAATCTTTTTAAAACTAAGAAATATATTATTTATTCTATTCAAATTTGTAAAAATCAGAAAAAATGAAAAAATGGACTTATCCACATTGGCTTCTGAGCGGCTCATTTATTAAACGATAACAACAGTTATTTTGCATTCAAATATTGATTTTTGAAATTTAATTAAAATTGAGTTATACAAAATATTTGTTTAATTTAATAATTTCAAGTTTTCTTAATATACATTTAAATTTCGTAGTTAAAACATTTAATTAATTAACTTAAAACACCAAAAAGTAAAAGCTTGATTTAATGCATTCAGGTAAAATTAAAATAAAAAAAAACTCTTCAATTATATAGAATAAAATTGATATCCCCACGTGAGAATTTACAACGACTTCCTGTTGAAAAACTAAATAGCATCGATTTCAACCCTCATTATTACTGCTAGAATACAAATAAAACTAAGATGGCTGCTACGAGACACGGAAATGAAAAAAATTATATCCGGCGCCCACCCTAATTTCTCCTCTTTTTTTCTCTTTTGTTTTTATATATATATCCCCAACTCAATCGTATCTGAATTAAAATATTATAATTCTTCACTAATTTAACGATATATGTTTGCTAAATTAACTTATACTAATATATAATTCCGGCCGGCAATCGCCCGGTTTATTTATGATTTTGTATGTATTTATGTATGCAGTATAGATATAACTTTGATGGTCATTTATTTAAGAAGATATATATCAAAGATTCTGTAATCATGCGCAGCCATAGATGTATCTAAAATGAATGTATATATTTTCAAAAATTTTCAATGCAAATGCATATTAAAGAGAATTTGTTACTTTAGAAGTTGAAGAGAAAAATTTAATTATATAGATAAAATATATATATATACAAATGTAAGGTTTTGCAGCGTTAATTGGAAATTGGCGAATTTAAAGGGCTGCCAGAATTTATTTAAAATTATAGTATAGTGGAAAACTTTAAAAACTAATATAAAAGTTAATCTTTCTTTTTAAGATTTTAGGAATTTTAATTTTTTTATTGTATTGGAATTATACTTGCGTACAATCCTTATTTTTTACATTAAAAAATATTGATACAATTTTACAGGCTTTCTTTTTCGTGTAATTCTTAAAGTTTTATTAAATATCCTAAACGCTACCAAGTTTATCACATTATGCTTCAGGTGAGGCCAATTATGTTGTTTATAAGTGATTATTTTAATACTATTCTGTAGCCAATGTCAAGCTCACTTGTAAGATTTCAATTTACATATTGAGGACAATTCATCTTTCTTGGGTAAAATATTACGATTAGTTTGAAATATATTTATGCAATAGAAAAAGGGCTTAATAGCTTTTTAGTTTCATATTGATTATTATATATTGTCAGTCAGCGAAAAGAGTTTATTTTTAAGGTGTCGGCATAGTGAAAGCGACTTCATGTATTTTCTCGACTATACTAGTAAATTTTCCCATTTTGATGGCATTGATCGTCATTTGCCACAAAATATGTATATGAAATCGATATGTCACATGATCAAAAATCACTCCCACAGTGCCCATTTGTTGGCAATTAAGTGTTAAAAATTTTGATTGTATTTTAATTATCTTTACCTCAAAAGTTAGACTTTGGACACAGTCTAACATCTTTAATATTTTAAAATGCGTTTACAGTGGCCAAAGATACTAAACAAATGTACTAACATTTTAGAATTTGCATGGGAAATTTCCAGTTTATTTCTCAAATAAACTAATTTAAATCTAGTTTGCTTTGCTAGCTCTTTGTTAAATGTACTAGAAAGCTCATGGCAACACGAATAGGAAATTTTGAGTAATTGTTCGTATTCTCTCTTTCGGAAATAGTTTATCAGTGAATAATTGTGGAAGCTAGGTTAAATTTGACTGTGAATATGACGTAAAACACTTTTTACAACAACAAGGATAAGCAAATTGAAATATGTACTAATCAAAATGTACTAGGGTTTAGTATAAGTACTTATTTTTATATATGTAGAAATTGTAGTATCTTTGGCCTCTGTAAACGCACTATTAGCTGGAGAAATACTCATTGCTTAGTTGTTTTATGTTTTTCTTTTGCATGAATTCATGTCTGAATTGTAATGAAAAATTTCACTAGTAAGAAACTAATTGATCTACATATATATCATGTAATAAGTATCCATAAGGGTAAGTTTAGCGTCTCTAGAACCAGAACCCATTGCTGTTTATATCAAAGAATTAGATTTTATGTTTGAAACTCTTTTTGCTCAATGAAGGAAGATTACTTTTCCTTACTTGTAATAACGCAATTTAGACAAAATCCAGAATAATACCTACGATTCTTTTTCAGGCTTCAGTCGTGATTATACTCAAATATATATTAACTTTATTAATTATTTGACTTTTTTTATTGAAAATATAAAATTTATGTTTTCCAACTAGTTTTTTATGCATTATAAATATAATAAAATTAGTTGAAAATTTCAAATTATATTTTTCTAAAAGATTTGTAGGTGTAATTCTTGCAGTATAAATGTGCTTCAAAAACGCTGTCCAACACACTAAACTGGACACCACGTAAAACAAAAACAATTTGTGTTTTTTTTTTTTTACCGATAAATTACATAACTATGCACATCCCATTCATGTCAAGATCGTATAAAATGTGTGTTTTAAAAGGAAGAAGGTTTGAACTAATTAAAAATGTAATTAAAAATAATAATTTTTTTCTGTTTATTATACACTGTTTTATTTATAATCACATTTTTGTGTTTTGCTAAAAAGGAGAGTTAACCAAATAAGAAATCTAATCTAGCACATCCCACTTTACAGGTTTCTTCTTTTTTCTTTGTTTTTTAATATTAAGCATAAACACGCCTTAAAAAACGCTAATCTAGGCACTAAAATCGAGGAATAATAAAAATTATTTAAAAAAACAGTATCTTATAAAAAACTATGTAGAAAAGTGTTGAAATTTAATCACCATAAAAAAAAAACCTTGATAATGACAACCCCATTTACACATATTCTCCATGGTATAAAAAATTGCCATATCAGAATCAATTTTTAAGAGAACTACACCCCATATCAGCTGATAAAAAACATATGAGCAACAAACACAAATGTATAAAATCTCTTTAGAATAAAAAATAAAACCAACAAAAATAAAATTGCCATGTAAATCGCATATGCTCTATGTATATATATGAAATATTTTATTGTAAATGTATTTGTAGTATTATAAATCGCATCTCTTTAGTATTTCTCCGGCAATTTCATTGAGTGTTTGCTTCTGTCACGCGAGTTCAATGATTTTTTTTTTCCTTGCCTTTTTTTTTCTGTTAATACTAGAATTACTTGCGGTACCAGAGTGGAATTTAATCTCTGACTATTTAGGTTTGGGCTGTTGTTGGATTAAAACTATCCGAAACAATTCAAATAAGATAAAATAAAAACATTTCAGTTATTACTTTATTTCAAATTAACTTGAATTTAAGAAAAATTAAATGTTTATTTAAATTGAAATTGCAATCAGTGAATCTAGTATTGATATATATATATATATATATAGTGTTATACAAAGACAAAAAAAAAATTCTCTTTTTTTTTTTTTTTATAAATTGCTGACAAATACGCCCATGACGTTTGCATTCGAAACATGACGGCAGTCAGGGAGTGGCTGCACATGAAATTATTTCACAAAGTCAAAATTATTTTTTTATTAAAGTTAATTTAAATAATTTAAGAACAATCTAAAATAAAAATTATTTATTAATTAAAAATAGTGTTGTAAAAAAGTTTTTTCTAAAAATTTATCAATTAAAATTAGTGTTACAAAAAAATATATTTTTTTTTTGTGTCTAGACGTGTTATTTGCTAAGTAAAACAATTTTCTTGGTTTTTTATTGAACTTCATACATCAATAACAAACAATAAAATTAGATTTTATTTAATTAACAAAAATCAACCGGCATAAAAAGAAAACTTTTTAAAGTTACTCTTTGAACGAATATTGTGCTTTCAATGTGTATGTGTTGTATATTGTGTGTTGCACCACCGCCCTAGTCTCGAAAATTTTTAATTCCGGTTTTAATTAAAGTTGAAAACAAAAAAAAAAACCGGAAAAATATTTTAAGTTAGAACAAAAAAACTCAAAAACGTGAAGTACTCAAAACATTTAAAACACAAATTTAAAATAAATTTAAACCGTTTCCTATCTGGTTAATTTTTTTGCGGTATGCAATTCTCTAATTCATAAATTATTAAATATTTTATTATCATTATAAAAATTTTATATTTCAGTATAAAAGAAAATTTTTTCAAAAGAAAATTTACTAAAAGAAAACAGCAACAACAAATTTATTTTGTACAGAGAAGAAATATAAGCAAAAATATAAATTTAACTCAAATATATTAAAAAATCAGATAAATTAAAGAAAAATTTTTGAGTTTACTACCCCCTGGCTATATTATTCTCAACTTTAAACATGTTAGTGCTTTCGGACACCCAAAAATTCCATTTACATGAGATGATGGTAAATATTAATAAAAAAAAAAAAAAACAAAAAATCAAAAAAGATTACAAAAAAATTTTTTTAAAACCCATTTTGCTTGCAACGTAGTTAAATTAGTTTAGTTGATGATGTAAAAATATCAAAAATACAAATATTAGAACTTAAAATTTCAATGTTACCAATGTTTCGTTGTGATAAAGTATTTTATTGTTTATATTTATGCTAGAATTTATGTTAAACGCTTTATTTATTTTTTTTTTAACTCAATTAATTCCAGCCAAATATTTTTAAATAGTTTACGAATTTCGAAATACAAATATTCTGATAAATATTTTTAGTATAATCCATAAAAATGTTAGTCTTTTTTTTGATTTGGCTTCTTTCTAAATGTAGTTATTTAAAAAAGAAAATTCATTCATATTAATGGGTTTGTTCAAGAGAAAAGATAACTTTTCAAATTTTCCGGGCTAAGTACATTTGATTTTCGATATATTATTTTTTGTTATGTTGGTACACAAGTCAACAACTTATACTGACACTACCAGACATTTTGCATTTTTTCTACTTTTTTGTTTTTAACAGATATGAATGTTAGAAGAGTTTTTGTGTGCTTCGTAATTATTTGCTATTGGAAAAAATGGACCAAAGAACTTGTATTGAATTTGGTGTAAAAAATAAAATTAAGTATTCTAATGAACTCGAAAAATATTGACTGTGGCCATTTGGTGAGTCTACTTTAGCACGTTTGCTACCAGCGCTTGAGACGAAAGTCTTGTACAACAGCCAATTGCATTTTTTCGTATAATATGACTTTAAATGGCATTGAATTTTTGAACATTAAAGTGGGCATATGAGGGGAAACTTTAGCGTGAGTCTATGACGTCATAAAAGTTACCCGCTGAGGTATACGCACTAAGTGAGTGCCCACCTTTATATTTATAATCTTAAAATGAAGCGAAATAAGCGAATAAGCTAACTAAGGTGAACCTGCATACATTTTGTTTTTTTACAGGCCATTATAACTGTTCCAGTTAAAAATAAGTGTAAGAATTTGTTATAAACTGAAAAAGTAAACACGCCGCACATTTACAAGAACTGATACGACACAGATATGCAGGCCTGGTAGCCAACTTGTTAAGTAATAGAAGTTTGGAAAGATCTTAAGTAACGATTCGCGGTTCGAATGCTCCAGTACGCCAACACTCGATGAAAACATTGTAGCAATAGAGAAACTGGCTGTAGAGAATTGTCAAATGACTATTAGAACAATTGTTAAAGGTGTTTACATAACTATTAACTCCTTTCTTTAAATTTTTTCGGTTGTTTCAATCATTTTGTTCTAAAATGTCTAAATTTTGACAAAAATGATATTGTTTGCTTGTGATATTTTAGTCTAACAACAACAGAGTAATAATTTCTTAGCATATTCTACAGACTTGATTTCCTGTGTCTTCTTCATTCTACCAAAAAGGAAAAGACTCATGAAAAGATGATGCCATGATTAAAGAGATTAAGATTGTATTAAGTGCATATAAATGGTGCTGGGAATATTAAAGCCCTGTTCAGACCAATGCGCACGACGGACAAGGTTGTAAAACGGGTGATGCTTTTGCTCTAGCCATAGCTAGAACAAAAATTTTTGTTTTACTTTAAATTTTTGTTGTGCCTATTCTAAAAGGGATAGGAAATGATTTTATTACTTTTAGAGAAGCATTTTGTCGCCTTCAAAATTTTTGTTGTTTTAATTCTTGTTGTAGCTCAGATTTTTGTTTCGCTTTAAATTTTTGTTGATTTATATTAAAAGGGATAGGAAAATGATTTTATTACCTTTTGAGAAGTATTTTGTGGCCTTCAAAGCTCTTGGTGTACCTCTAAAAGTAATAAAATCATTATTTCCAGTAGAACTAAAATTTAAAATACAACAAAAATTTGAAGCACAACAAAAATTTTGAAGGCCATAAAGTGTCCTTTTACCATTATGAAAAAAAAATTTTTGTTCTAGCTATGGCTAGAGCAGATGCATCACCCGTTTTACAACCTTGTCCGTCGTGCGAATGAAAAACGCATTGGTCTGAACAGGGCTTAAGAAAAATACTAGCACGAATGTATTATATTTGAAGGGGATAAAAAAGAAAAGTTTTAAAGTCCGTGTACATACTATAATTCCAAATCTATAACATCGATTTTTTCAAAATTTTGTACACTTTTTCTTTATTATTACCGAATAACATCCAAATTTTATGAAATTCTGAAATCAAATGTCATTCAGCAATATAATTTGCCACTACGCACTTTAATTTTACCAAAAAGTAGCTCCAAACTAAATATTATAAAGTTTGTAAATGTTGACGCTAGTAAATTTAGTAAAAAATGGAAGTTAGAAAATGTATAGAATCTAAAAATTAATATAAACCTCTTTAAAAGTCATCCAAAAATTATTTAAAACGTAAAAATGGAAAGTGATAAAGGAAAGTGCTAAAATTCACAAAATTACAATGTTATCCGGCTTCAATATTTATTTTCTTACTAATTGTGAAATTTTGATGCATTTGAAGGTGTTTAAGTAGCCCGACTAAAATCTTGCCCGAATATATTTCAAATGTTATTTACTGTGTGTACTGCAATTAAATAAATCCACATAAGAAATCTTTGAAATATGTTCTTTTTCACTAAAATAACCTCACGCCTCCCTTACCCTCCCCTCCCCTTAACATGTTAACTGTTTTTGACGTTTATGCTCGTCATCACTGCACAATTTAAATACACATTTTCTAAAGAGGTCGAAATAGTTAACTGGTTAGGAAGAATCTCCTTTCATGAGATTGTTAACTCAATTAATGAAAATTTTTCTGTTGATATCTTACAGATACATTCAAAAGTATTTTTCCAATGATAAAACCAAAAAATCATTTTTGGGCTTTATTTGAATTTCTTAAAGAAGATACGTAAACATATTTTTTACAAAACATACAAGAAAAAATCTTTATTGGTGCCGATTTGAGTCTTTAAAAATTTAAAGAGACTTCCCTGAGTTAGTAAAGTTAGTTTTTCTTTTCGCAATGAAATGAATTAATTGCAAATTATGACAAAAATTTCTTATAGAAAATTTCAACTGATTTAGAAATTGCTAAAAGATGAAAGATTATATTTTAATAGTATTTGTGTTCATATAGATGACATTTATTGTCGTCTGGGCGCCAAAATATATGATGCACTATTTGAATGATATATTAATTTTAGCACTAAATAGAATTTTTGCAGGTCTATTTGTCCTCTGTTACTAGGTGCCTATAATCTTATATAAAAACATATTTTCCATACTTTATATATGGAAAAAAATTTCATCTTTTTATATAAATGAGTTTACATAAGGGTAATTTTTCTTCCTTTTTGTTACCAAATAAAATAATGAATTTTTTAGTAATCATAAAATATTGTTTGTGTAGATAATTAATTATGCTATAAAAGATAAATAAGAAAAGAAAAGTAAAATATCTTTATGCTATGCGTATTGAAAATTTTATATTTAGATATTATATCCTGATCAGATTTTTGCTGCAAATAAAGTAAAGTATTTTCGAACTAAACTATCAAATTAAATTGAAAATCATAAAAAGAAAATTGAATTAGCTTTCATAAAAATTCTTAAATATTTAAGCTTTATGTAACAAAGCTAATGGTTCTATTATTTTTTTAAATAATAGTAAACGATTACTAAACTTTTAGAAATATTTGATTCCGTTTTATAGATTTGAAATAAATTTTGATACGATCTTTAATTTTTATTAATGGTTTTTCTTGAGAAAAATCAAATGAATAATTGTTTCTCATGTATAGGGATTGAAAGTAAAATATGGCAGGTAGTTAGACTTATTTATATAGTTTTAGGATTTTAAAATTGAGAGATTTTCTTAAGGGATGATTTTCATATAGTTTATATGAATGTATTATATGTATAGGAAATTATTTAAAAAGTGACAAGTAGACAGATGTTGTAGTTAACATTACTATAAGCCAGTGGCTCCCAATCTTTTTATATCTACAACCCCCTTTTTTGCGACTCCTTCTTTTCTTTATAAAAAAATATGTGTGACTGCTAGCATACATTAAGATAACATTATTTATTATGAAAGGTAAATTCAAAAATCATAAAATTTTTCTTATAATTTTTTGTTAGAACATTGTAAAACCAATGAATTGATGTTTTGAGCACAACTTCTCAAATCAAGACTAAAGTTGTTCTCTCTCGACTACTGAAAGTATAGATGGAAGTGGGTTCAATTGGAATAGATCTCTAATTCAGTCATCTTGATCAAGATTCTCTGGTAAATGTTTATTAAAATAAGTACTTGGGGTTGATAAGTGTTGGATTAATATCAATTACAAATTTTGGCTTAAGATTTTGGATGTATTTTTCTTGTGGTAAATTTTTTAATAGCGGAAGACAGTATTTCCTTGTTCCTTTTTTATTTTCCTCTTCCAAAAAAGCAACTTTTTTTTCAATGCTACAATTTTATCAGATAGGTTCAGTATATAGATTTTGTTACCTTATTGTGATTTACTGAAAAACAATCATGAAACAAAAAATTTTTGCTCTAGTTATGGCCGGAACAAACGAAACGCCCGTTTAACGACTTTCGATGGCAGGTGGTTGCTGCGCGGTGCTTTGTGAATACACTAACCGTTAATAAAACAGACATTAACTTGTGACAAACAGAAATATTTAAAGTAAACTCTCAACACATTTTGTCCTCTTAAAAAATAGTGCAAGTAGAACTTCTCCTTCCTATGATCTTTTTCCTCCCCTGCCGTTAAAATTGACTCTTTGCATGTTTTTCTTAAGCAAACTCGCATGCAGAAATCTAAATTTCCCAACAGGCCTGATATTTAACATTGGGATCAGATTGGAAAATTCATGCAAACAGTGAATTTTAAGCGCTCTCGGGGTACATACATTAAGAACGTTTATGTAATTTCATAGCTTCCAAGCTATATACGACAAAACATCGCGTTTAACACGGTGACGGGATTAGAAAGTCAACGATGGAGAGTTTTTTTATATGAAAAGAGTATGAGATTTGCCTATGCTATACGAAAGGCTTTATAGCATTTTAGAAGTTTTTCATTCAAAAAAAAATTGGAAATAGCTTTTAATTTTTAATTTAAAGTTATCCTAAATTATACAGTTATTAAGTAAGTATTCAAGTTTGTAAAAATATTTAAGAAAAATATTAAGAAATGAAGAAAAAATCCAAGTAAAAGACAAAAGCTCCTACACATTGAGGATATTGTACGAAGGGATGCATCGAACTTAAGGCTGCCTACAGAGTGCCACCTTACAGCCGAGCTGACACTGATTCCCACTGTGATAGTCTAATCTTTGGCAGGTTTGCACTCTGAACACTTTGAGCATATTCCTATTGATTTACCCATCACGATTTTATAGCCTTCGGTGTCGGAATCGGCGTAAGCTCTGCTGCAGGTAGCCTAAAGAGAGTTTTACCGCTGGGAAGGCCAGCAGCCAGCATCAGATGAGGAGGTGTCTTTTTTTATCTAATTACAGAATTTGAATCTTGGATTTAGATAATAAGTAGTTTAAATGAAAATGAAAAATAATACATCGGTCAATAAGTCCTGAGATTTACAAAAAGAATACACCTTTTTGTGTGAAAATGTTTTTTATAATAATCAGACATATTACACTTTTCTCTTTCGTAGAAAAAAATAAACAAAACATAAAATCATTCTAAAATTAACCTTTTTAGCAAAATAATTTATTCTTTACCGTAAAATAGCCCTCAGTTTTGGTGATCGAAAACGGCTTTGAAAGAGCCATTTTTTTCGATTTTTTCCTTCATATACACTAATTATGGAATTTAACAGTCGTTGTTAAATTTTCCGTTTCCTTTTCTCATTTTATTTGATGAACAGCCCAAACTAAAGAAGCCATAATTCAGATTTGAGATTTATTAACCGATTTGTTACAATTATATTTATATTAACGTCATTTTAGTTTGAGTTAGTGTCTTCCAAATTGTGCCTAGTGCTATTTTGTCATAGATTTTGGGGCCTTTTTTTTTATTGTATTAGAAATTAACAAAATACAAAATAAAGAAATATATTTTTAGTATAATTTGAAACTCCTTTGGGTTCTTATTTTTAATAGAATAATAGAAATCTTTTTAGTGGTGTATATAATTAATTAATCATTAATACACAACAGTCAAATGTTTTATAGTATTTAATACTATTAAATCGTTCTGCTAAAGTCCAAGAAAAACATGTTACTATAATAACAGAAATTAGTTTTTATAGAATTTTAATTAAAGCTAACCATATGTTTCATTAGTTTGAGCTAAACGCGGAAGTTTTTCCAATTTGTACAGCACAGATTTACTTACACAAAACACAAAAAAAAAAAATCAACTTTAATGTTTCCTATGTTAGTTACATAAATTACAAGAAATTTCAAACTTTGTCAACTCTTAAAAAGTTTTTTTTTAAAGTAATTGTTCAAAATATTGCACTTTGTGTTTCATTTTAATTCCTTTGTGAATTGTAAACTAGTCTGAATTTTAGCAAAGTTTTTGCTATAATTTAAGTAATTAGTTAACTTTTCTAATGGAAATAAAGATAAATAATGTAGGCAAGGGCAATAGGAAGGAACAAAAGTAATATCAATAGTGAAAATGTGTAACGTTAAAAAAAATTATTTTTATACGTTGTGATATTTTAAAAATTGTTTAATCTAAATTATGTTTAAAGCTTAAATGTTAATTTTTACTATAAATTAATATTATAAAACTTTTATTAGAACTTAGATCACTTTTGTAGTTTTTCGCGATATCTTTACTTGAAATTTTTTCACGGGCTAATTTGGACTTTAAAGTTAGAAGATGTGAAAAAATTGGCATATGAAATTTTAATTCGTTTACTTTTTATTCTTCCGAAAATCTTATTTGTCTGAGCCAAAGTGGCTAACTTTTATACATTTGTTGGTTAGCTAACTTGTTCCCATAAATTTTTTATAGTTTATCTTATAAACTAACTGAAAGTGACTAAAAGAGCTTGCAATGCGACAATATAATTCTACAACTAGTCTTAAGGGTATAAAAAATAATCAAAATTATAGTGGATTTCATTTATGGCACCTTTGCTTTTCGGTAATACCAAAATAACATCTGTGTAACTTGGATTTAAAATACAATCTGTAAGGAAGTTGTGTCGGGCATAGTAAATTTTTATATAATGCTGCTTTTTTTGGTTCGTAAGCAATTCCTAGAATGAAATTTGAAGGAGTATACTTTGAGTAAAAATTACTGAAAAAATCAATAAAAATTGTAAGATATTGCAACAAAATTTTGGAAATGTTGCTCTTCTATTGTGTTTTAAGGCTTAAATGATCTTAAAGGTTGACAATAGTTGATTGGTATAGTTTGCAGAGGAGCTACTAATATGTCTTGAAATGATTGTGATAAGTGGCTGAAAACATTTTTTCTGAAATTGTCAAAGGGATACAATTGCAGTGAATATAGAACGCAAATGAAACAGTTTTATATTTTAAACTAACTTCCGATAAAACTAAAGATTAAAATTTTTAAATTTAAAGGCAAAAAAAGTATAGGCCAAAAATTATCGAAAAAAAGAATTAACATGAATTATTATTGGGAATATAGAGAGCAAAGAGAAGAAAAAATTAAAAATTCAGGACGCTGTGACTATAAAACGAGAAAAGCTAATTTTTCACCCTTAGTGTTTTGATATTTTATCTACTTTCCACCCTTATGCTTATGCGTTCAAACAAAAGAAATCAATTCTGTTTGTTAAAAAGTAATTTTTATTTACATAATCTGTAATTTCGCCTTGTATCAATATTTGCAAGGAAGCTTAATAGATTTGTGTAGATCTTAGAATAATAATAAAAAATTAAAAATGTTCTAATTAAAATTATCTAACAATTAATTAAGAACAAAACATTTTTTTTTAATCAGCATATGTAAAAATGTTGACACAATAAAAAACCATACAGATAACAGCTGATATTTTGACATATGTAATAAAAAATATATATGTATATACATAAATTATAATTACCTTCGGTGATTCATGTCAAAAGAATTTTAGCTTTGAAGAACATATTTTGTAGGTATAATTAGTCATCTAACTTGAGTCTAGCTTTAATTGTAAACCAAGGGCTGATTTGCCAAATTAGGGTCAAGTTTTAAATTGCAAAAAAAAATAATATTGATAAAAGACATATTTTATTCAATTTTAAATAGAAAAAGATATTTAAAAATGGAAATTTTGAAGAATGGTAATTATATCACAGATGAAATAAATTATTCTAACAAAACAGACAAAAAAGAAAACATATATATAAAAAAAGAAGTATTTGGTCTACATCTTAGCATGTATATAGCAAAAAATGTTGGGAATTACATTAATTTTTTCTGGTTTTTCGTAGCTTGACAATATTTAATATAATTTCTTTTTGTCTTTTTTTTTTGATTACTTTAAAAAATTTTAATTCGTGTCACAAACACATGGATTTTAAATGCTATGAAAATAAAAAAAAATTTATTTAACGAAAAATGTAGGCATCCTATATGACGTAAAGCGAATATGAGAGGCGGCTTTCATGTCTTGAGACATTAAAAAAGACAATCAGATGGAATATAATTTTTACTTTTTTATTTAATCTTGCCTTTATTCTACTCGTGTTTTATATTTAATATACAGAGGGCTTATACCCTTTCTTAACAGGAGGATGTACACACTTTCTAACTACACAGAAAGCCATTTTTGTATGGAGAACTGTGTATATAGGTGGTTGCAAATTTGTAGTTACTACAGCCTTTTAAAGCCTTTACAGCTTTTTACATCTATTGTGAATTTTTTCTCATTGGATCCCTCTGCTTTGTATATCTCTAGCTCTCGTAGCTTCATTAATATTCTTTGCTTAACTTTATAAAACAATTTACCAAAATATTGTAAATTAAAAACTTAACTTTTTTTAGTTTTTTTAGTTAAAACACTTAACAACCTTTGAAATCTAATTTGACATTTCACATCATATGTTTTGAGATTTGGACGCCATGTTTCTTTTGTCTTAATGTACAGACTTTTCCTGTTAAGAACCGATTTTTTTTGTTTGGAAGACTACAAGGTTGTATATAGCGCCTGTTAATAAAGGGTATTAATACCTAAGAGAAAGTTTTTTTTTGTGTTACTCCTAAAAATTCTTTTCTATAGTCGTCTTCATTTCTTTTGTAGTTTAGAACTATCAGATCAGTCCAAAAATTCTTACTAGTTTTAAAAAGACTTAAATACATTTAAAAAGGTTTAAATAAAACACAATTTAACATTTTAAACAATGATATATTTTCCTTCACTCATTTTTCAGTAAACTTTTAATTGCCTTGCAGTAGAAAGTCTCCTGCTTTGATGCTAAAAATGTTCAAAGTTCATTTTGTACATCCTGTTTAGAATTTAACTTTCTGCCTTGTAGAAAATTTTGTAAGGCATGAAATAAGTGAAAATCGCTTGAAGCAATATCCGGAGGGTAAGCAGAATATGATAAAAGCTCCTCCTAATTAAATTCACTAATTTTTTGCAGCGTTTTTTAAATCGTATGTAGCCTATAGCGTTATCATGACGAAATAACACTTTCTTGATATTCATTAATCATTTCATTCATTAAGTGATAGTGAATCCCATGCATGATATTAATGCGAACGTAGTTATAGACTGATCTTGATTGATCGCTGGAATCCAGTTTGAATATGTAGCGTGTATGATTATTTTCGTCGAGGGTGTGCCTTGCAACTTGAGATATTTACGTTGGTTTTATTGTTTTGCAAAAACAAAATTTCTGTAACTGATTTTGGTATGGGTTTTCTTTAAAATGATTTCTCTAACCTTCTTTAATAGATTTGCATAATATTTTCTACTTATTGTAGACACGATAGGTAATAGATCACCTATCCATCATAGTAGCCAAAAGTTTAAGAAAAAAGAACTTTTGATCTTAAATTTCTTACAATTACAACAAAATTTTTGTTTAATTTGTTCTTTGGATATTCAAACAGCTTGGTGTAATTTTTCATTTTGTGAGTCTTCAATCTATTTAGCTCTATCTAATTTGTAGAAATTTAGAATGAAATGTGTTGTTATTAGTAAAATAGTTTTTGAATATAGATTTAGGGGATAATTGGAGACTATCAAACATTTTCGTTTATGATTATTACTTGAAATTTTGAATTATTTTATGTGATAAGGAATGTTTTTTTTATTGTTTAGAATAACGTAAAATAAATCAAGAAAAGTTTAAGAGAATATAAAGAAGTAACTTATGTCGAATAATGTTTTTGTTTTTAATATTTTCCAATAATAAATTTTTTATACCTATTTTTAAAACTGGAGAAAACAAATAATATTTTAAGCCATATTAGAAAACTCTTTTCTTCTTTTTTAATCCGATTTACTAATACGAAAAGACGTTTATATTCTGATAATTCATTATAACTCAATAGCATAAGATCATTTACGGTCTAATAATTTTCTTATATGTGTAATTTAAAATAATTTGCACTAAAAACGATTCACTTTGAAAGTTAATCACAAAATTCGATTATTTCCTGTGTAATGTAATGAATAAAAGAAATTTTAAATGAAAAATTATTAACATGACGTGACTGAGGTATTCAACCTTGAATGGAATTTCGCATAGCAAAGTAAAATAAGAATTTAAATGCATCAAATAATATAATCACCGTTAAAACTTATCAAGCGTTACCACTGCCAAAGGAAAGTAGGCAGTCAAATGCAGTGTAAAAGGAGGGACTCTATAATTTGCAATATTTGTTTAATCGTATATGAAAAACTAGTTTAACTTTTCTTTTCTTTTTTTTACTTTTCTGTTTTAGAAAACGGAATTCTATTTTTGGTGAAAATAAAATTATTACCTACTATAATATTAAATTATCTTTAATCATCATAGTAGTATGCACAGTAAATATCCATTAATTTTAATGTAACTAAAAAGCTAAAATAAAGATATCAGAATAAACAAAAAAAAAAAAAACAACAACAACATAATTTGTTTGTTTTTTGTTTGTGATCCAAAGCTAATCAGGCTAAAGTGAAAAGACCTCTTTACAGCGGTAAGACGACATTCCACAGGTGATCGGACCAGGAACAAGTGAATTCGCTTTGAAATCATTGATGACCAAGAGTCTTTAAGAATAGAGGTTAGATACAAGATAAAATCTTGATTTACTTTTTAGACATTGCGATCAAATAAAATGGCTGTATATAATTTCTTGATTTACTTGAAATTCGAACTTTTTACTATTTATAGAGAGAGCAATAAAATTTGTAAAAGCAAAAATAGATATAATGTACATGTTTTTGTGTTTTTTTTTTTTTTTTTAATTTGAAATAAATAGAAGAAAAATAATTCTTGGATTTTTAATGTAGCCTTGTTCTTAATTCTTAAGAATGAAATAGATTTTATTATAAATAAAAAACAAAAAAAAAGTTTTAGTACGACATTTCAAAAGCAATGAAGACAAATTTATTACAATTTTGTTTTTTGTAATTTTGCTGATACTAATTTTTATTAAAAAAAACCTTTAGCTTTGACATAAAAAACGGAGAGACCTCGTATTTTCGTTTTATATGCTCAAAGTTACTTTAAGGGAGTAAAAATTACCCCCGAAATGCAAACTTTATTTTATAACTCGATTTATAAGATATTATTTCTCAATCAAATAAAATTATTATAATTTATATAAAAAGGTAAAAGTTTTTATTAGAATTGCAGGGGGTAGAAAAAACTCTAAAAACTAATCCTCAATAATTTTTTAAAAATCATGAAATTCAGTGGCGTAGAAAGCTTTTTGTGATGAATAAGATCAACGTTCTTAGGTGATTTAGCTTTCGTTCTTTAATTATCATTAAAATATTGCTAGCCAAGAAAGGAGATTGATCTCGTCCCCGACAGTTTAATGTCTGAAATTCTAGATTTTTTCCGAAATGAACGAACAATATCGCTAGATTCAGTACAAGTCTCTTCATACTTCTTTATCATTGCTCGTTTTCTTTTTGAGAGGAGTAGAATAATATCTCTACTTTTAGTATCCTTATCGATTTAAAGGATCTGAATAAGGATAATAATGACTAATAATTATAAGTGAACTCTTATTATTCTGACCAGATTTTAATTTATTAAACCGTTATAAATTTAATATGTTCGACTAAATAAAAATCGCAGTTTTATGTAATTGCACTGATTTCACATTTGAATTAAGTAAAGTAGTACAGTATCGCAGAAAATTAAGTAGACGTGCGATGCACGTCATTTTAAATATAGAAGGAAATTATCAAAGACGTACATTGCACGTCAAAATAGCGCAAATGGTTAATGCCAAAGATTAGATGGCACACACTATATTTTTTTTAACTCAATTAAAAAAGGTTTTTGAAATCAGAAGAGCATTTGATCCATAGTGATTTTAAGCGAGTTTTTATCATGTAACTTATTGATGCCGTATATAAATCCAATACAAGCTTAAAAAAAAAAAACCACGTTTCAATAAGAACCACGGCCTTTTACTATTTTACTAAAATACTCTGTATTAAATTATGCTTGTTTTTGATTTGATTAATGTGTTTTTTTAATTACCATTTATAAAATTTAATATATAAAATAATATTTTAATATTTATTTCTTTTTTCTAATTTCAGGTAAGCCTAGTTGTAATTGATTGTAATTAAAAAAAGTAATAAAAGTTGGTGATGGGTAAGCGTTTTAAATAAATTTTAGAATAAAAAACAAAAACAGCTGTAATCTTAACAACAATAAAACATTTTAATAATTTTTATTTTGATTTTTACAAATCGACTAAACTAAGTGGAAAACTACCTTAAATAAATTTGCATTTAAAATAAGATATTTTTCTTTTACTTATTTTTTGTATTTTTATATAGTTCATGATTATCATCCATTAATCATTTTTTTATTTATTTAGTTTTTTTTTAATTGTTAATCTTCTACATTAATAAAATAAAAATAAAAGTAGGCAAAATAACCTTAATAAAAGTAAAGGAAAATTATAATCAAAATAAGAGAATAGAAATCTTAACTGTTGTTATTATTCTATTAAAGGTAACTTATTTATAGGGTCAGAAAATTTAATAAAAATCACGGCAGCCTCTAAGTGCGTGACAAATAAATAAATAATAATTTATATATACATATATATATATATATATATATAGTTATTAAAGAGAGGAGATGTTGATGAATTAATTTTAATTGGTGGTTATAATGCTTGAAAATATATTGTTGTTTTTGTGTTGTTTTGTTATTCAATTAAAAGGGCGTTGAAGCATCAGATTTATTCACTGAACACGAATTTATACGTCATATTTATACATTTGGGCCAAATTTTCTCTGCTATTTAAGTTATAAGGGCTTGAGATATCAACATGGATTAGCCATTTAATGTCTATATCTTGATTATTAAACTTATTATTCAATTTAATTTACTGGCAATGAACTTCTTTGCGTGTTAAGTACTTAAATATAATTTTTTTGTTTTTGATTTGCTTCTTTTTTGAAAAACTTATACATATATATATATAGTCTTCCTTATTGAATATGTACAACAAACTTGTTTTTATCTAAAAGATAAGTTTTAAGCTACCACAAAATCAGGCTGAACAATCATAATTGTCCAAATACCATATGGCTGAATCATTTTATTCCGCACATTATTCCGCATAGTGAACTCCGGCTTTTATACTTGAGATACACTGACGCCCCGTTTCACATTACATCCTTAAATACTCCTTAGCGCATCTGTCAAGTTAAGTTTTAACTTAAGAAGATTTTGCGTTTCACACTTCTTCCTTAAAGGGGACCCTTGACCAATCCAATCAAATTGTCAAAGCACTTTGATCATAGTAATTTGATGAGTTAAGGGATGTTCAGATCAAATATACCTGTCATTTTGAGAAAATTTGATGAATACTCATCAAATTTATATGTCACAATTAGATATATTTTGAGCAATTATTTGAATAGCTCCAGTTTTCATATTATCATAGTAATATAATATATATTAAAATAAGTTTTGATTTTTAAGTTGTTTCAGGGGAATTTTAAAAACATTAATTAATTTTTTAAGCATGCAAGTGCATACATAAATCGAACAATATATTTATATGGTAAAATTCGCACTGTTTTGTCACCTTCCACATTTCGCAACATTTCCCACATTTCCCAACAAACAAAAGACTTTTGTTGTTGATTGTATATTTTACCATTACTCATTTAATTTTCTTTTATTCAATTGAAAATTGAATATTTGTAATTTTTATTCAGTTAAAAAAAATCATTTTCTTAGTATAAATATAAATATAAATGTGCAATTCATACACTATACTTTGATCAAATTAATTTGATCAGTTAAGGGTCTCATATTGAGTGAATATATAAAATTTGCTTAACTTCCATCAAATAACTTTGACAGTTTGATTGGATTGGTCAAGGGTGCCTTTAACTCTTAAGGAGTCTTAACTTCGCACTTAAGTTACATAAGTCGCCCAATTTTCACGACCTAAATTCGACTGTCAGTATAGTAGAATTTATGTTAATTTTACTAAATTTTAAATCAAATACCTTCGAAAGGAATTACTTTATTTAAATAATAAATTTCAAGTATACAAATTAGATTGATTTTAAAGTCAAGTTGTTGTTAATAAATAAAATTGCAATTTTCAGTAATATTTCATTGATGTTTTATAAAAAATGCATTATTTTGCAATAAAGAAATGGTGTATCAGTGAGTTTTTAATATATGAAAAGTTAGTATTCAGTTGAATTGTAAAAAAGACATCATTAACATTATTAAAGTTTTTATACAAGTTTAATTTGCTAAATTCAACCAGAAGTTAAAGATTTATAATAAAGACAAAGAATCTTTTTATTTAAAGAAAATTACTGATTAATTATTGTTTTTAAAAATGATGTTTATATTTTATCGCTATTTGACTTATTATAACATATCTCTATGCAAAAAATTAAACAGATATTGATCATTTGACGTAAAAATAAATGGCTTACAAAATTCAGCAATGATAGCTGAGTTAAGAAGATCATAAAAATAAACTGTAAAATACTTCCAGTTCTTAAGAAAGACTTAAGTTTTTTAAGAAACTTAACTGAGGAAAAACTTAACACATTACCTCTCGGCGTTATTTCTAAAAAAACTTCTGGTACCGGGGAAAGTTAAAAATAAACAATTTTATTCGAAATGCTTTTTAGCTTCAGAAATTTGAACAAGGAATATAATTCAATGGTTTTTAAAATGATAATATATTTTACCAACCACTTTTCCAGTTTTTCCGTTCGTTATTAGTTACGTCATACTACTTTGCATTATGCTCCACTTTTTTATATTTGTGACGATTTTGGGAGTAATACTTATTTGTTTCTTCACATATAGTAGTGAAAAAATCATCACCAACAAAGAGCGATGTTAAATCCTCTACGCTGCCAGGATATTATCAAAAATCCTTTAGATTTCTCAGCATATCAATTTTTGACGATCAGACGAGATTATTTAACCTTACAGAAGAAAAGAATTTGAAATTAACTGTTACCTCGCTCCTTATCTTATAAAGAGATTTGAGTTCAAATTCAACAAAACGCACAAATATGTGTACACGGGAAAAGCTCAAATGTGTGCACACTGGTGATAATATGTTAAGTAACAACTGTGAAACCGGGTGTGAGACTTTTAATTCTGTCAAATTTTACCGAGTTGCCACTTTGTCTAATAAGAAAAATGTTGCGAGTCTTTAACACCATACACGAAACTACTTAAATACTTACCAATTTTTATTTATTTTATTTTATCAAACATTAAGTTTTTTTTTTACAGTCCCTTAACGTGTTAAAGAAAATTTTATATAAAATATTCAGGTCATGTTTTGTGTTAACAAAATTTTTTAAATATGTTTAGTAAAAAAAAACAAAAAATATTTCTTTTCTTTGAAAACTAAATTTTAAAATAATTTGTTATTCTTTTTTTATTTAATATAATCGTAACGCCTCCTGCCGAATGTAAGCCTAATAAAAATAATTTTATAAATTATTATTCACCGTGCTTTGTTAGTCTGATAAATATAAATTAAACTATTCTATTTAATTTAATTCACACAATAAACTCATTTATTCCCTTCCATTCTCCTAATCCTTGTTTTTTTTTGGCTATTGATAAATAAATTTCTATACATGATATTAAATTAGTTAAACTTTATTTTTTATTTCTACTCAAAACTCAGTATATAAAGCTTGCCCAGCATAGCCAAAAAAAAGGAAAGGATAATACAATAAGCTTTTATTTAAAAATTTAAAACAGACAATAAAAATGTTACTGTACAGCTTTAACGTAAGCAAAAACAAAAATTCCAAAAAAAGAAAGAAAAAATTTGTCAATGTTCAGCAATGCTAATAGACTTCATTTGTTGTATTTGTTTTTTATTTTTTTTATAAGTTTAAATGACGCTTTTGTAACAATCAACTAAATTACACTTTAGAGAGCAACAAAAAAAGTGTAAGCGGATGTATACATGTGTAGAACTGATTTATTTTTGTGCCAAATTACTCTAATTTTGCAACTTTTGTTAAACACAACGACAATGTGAACAAATTAAATGCATTTCAAATGTATTTTATTTATATTTGCTATGTCATTGATGTTTCTGTTTTTTATTATTATTCATTCCGAATTACTTATAACAATTTTTTAATTAATTGTTTTTAATGAATTACTGTTTTCAACATTTATTTAAATAAAAAATATAACAGAAGTAATAATAACCTAATTTACTAAAGTGAAATTTGTTAAAGTACAATTAAAAAAAAGCATACAAGCTTTGTTGCCGGCAACATATTTGCAATCAATTAGTTTATGAGCAACATTTAAAACTGCATGCAATTATTATAGCTCCTAACAATAATAATTCTTTAGCTAAATGTTGAATGTATTTTTTAAGCTAAAGTAAATAATTTAAAAAATAAAAAAACTTGACTGAGTTTTTATACTTTTATAGATAAAAGTTTTATTTGTATTTTTTTTTTTTAATATATTTTATTTTCATATAAGTATTCCACTTTTTCTTGGTCAAACCAACACCTTGTTGGAGGCATTGAAAATATTACATTTGCTCTCAGATATTAATGTAGTATATTTACATATGTATATATCTATATATAACTGTGTGTGTTTATTTATGTATATATATATGATTTCTATTAGATATCCAAATGTATATATATTGTAAGGTTGGTGTTGTCAACAAATAAAAAAACCAAATAAAATATTTTTTTTCATACCAAGTTTAGTTGATTATTGACTACTTTAAGCATTAGATCGTATAATTCCGGTAATTATACTACCAATTGTACAAGTGTTACGCTTTATGTTTACATAATTTATCAGGTGTTTAGTTTTTTTCTTAAATACTAATTGCTATTTAACTGTGATATCTATAATGATAATTATGTGATTTTCTGTATCTATAAATATATTTTGTTTTTAACTATACAACTATCTATTTTGAAATTCCATTATTAAACCGCAATCACATGAATTTCCTGTTCAAAAATAAATAAAATAAAATTTTAAAATGTATAATAAATATATGTGTATTAGTTGTGCTGATTTGTATGCGAAAAATTCTTTTTATTTTGCGATAGTAGTTTAGTTGTGTTAAATTTCTAATGCAATTATTATTATTATTATTGTTATTAATTTCAAGATAATTTCTTTTTCTAGTGTCTGTTAAACTATTTGTACCTTTCTATATGAAAATAATTGAAATTATTTTTACAGTAATTTTTGTGTTGTACAAGAAAACAGTAATTATTTAGTTTTTTATTTTTTATCATATTAATTAATAATTTTTTTTTTAATGACGTGGTAAAATATTTTAGTGTCTTTTCAAAATTTTATTTTTATTTATATATAAAAATAATTTTGATTTATTTTCACCTGTAATTTTAAATAGTTATCAATTTTATTTATTTAGTTTATGGATTAATAACTTAAGTAAATAAATTTTATTTACTGCAAAAATTAATATTATTAAAGCAAAAAGAAATTTTTTTTTAGTATTTGTGTGATAAGAAGCTTTTCAAAATTTATTGTGATTAATTAATAGCTAAAAAGTAAGTTTTTTATTAATTAAAATACAAAAAATTGTATTTACTTCAAAAAGTAAATTTTTATTTATTTTTACTAGTTCAAAACTCGTAATTTTATAAAATCTGTTTGTATTTTATGTCAATACAAATACAAAAATTTTTTATAACTTTAAGGAGCACAACTAGTGTGACCAACTAAAAAATTTTGTGATTTTTGTGAATTTTTTTTAAGAAAAAATATTGTATCGAAGCATAAATAAAAACCCAAATGTAAATTTCTGAAATAAAACTATTGGTTCAAGAAAACATTGATTCAGGGCCTTAGAGTAGCTGGAATCGAAAAAAAACAGAAAGATCGTTAAAACAAAAAAAGCGTTAAACTAGAAAATATTTACCATACCATCAACTAAGATTATGGGAAAAACTTAAAATGCAATAAAATGGCGGCTTTGAAAAAGAAAAAAACTGAAATTTTGCTAAAAAATCTGATTGATTTGATCTAGCAAAAATATATTTTTTATCCAATCATAAAACCGTACAAACGTAGTTTTGAGAAAAACGCAGTTAAAGATAAGTAACGCGGGTTCCTATCAGAATAGCACCTGCTCTTTGGAAGGATGTAACCCAGAAACTATTTGATATTTTCACTTAAAATTTTGATATATTTTGTTAAAAGGTACAAATTATCGAAAAAAGTCACACTAGTAGTGCCCCTTAAGATTAGTGGTTTATATAATTTACGTCTTTAATATTACAAAAAAAAAATACATTTTCAATTTAAAAATAATTTTTTCTACAAACATAGAAAAATTTCATCTTGTGTAAATTTGTAGAAATAAATTTTGCTTTTCAATAATTCTTATAACAATTTTTGGTTTTTCCTAGAAAAATCCTCTTGATTTTTGGAATTAGTTCGATTGTATAAAAATTTGCTAATAATAAACTTTTGCCTCTTCAAAGTTTTGAATTTCTAAAAACGTTGAGATCAAGTTTATGGAATAAATTTTGTTAAACTTTGTAAAATGACCTCTGATGAAGTTAAAAAAATTAATGAGAATAAAATCTAATTAGTTTTCAAAGTTTTTACCTAAAATTTCAATTATTACTAATCATAACTTTTTTCTGAAAATTTTATACCTTTATTAAGCAAAATATTTTGAATTTATTTGAGTAATTTGAAACCATAGAAAATTTAGTATTTATTATTGACTTTAGACAAATGAAAAACTTGACTAATATTTTTGTTAACTTAAAAGTAAAGATTAAGTTGTTTTTTTTTTACCAAGTTTGTTTTTACCAAGTTAAAAGTACTAACTTAAAAAATTAGAACATGTGTTTTTATAATTAAATAAAAAAGGGTCACGTAATCAATTATAAATTCACTTGAAGTATTTTAGAAAATTCTTGGTATGAATTTCTGCCGTATTTATATTTTTTTCTTGTTATTTAAATTATTCTCTATGAGTCGTAAAGAAATTTTACTCAAACTCATAATGATTAATTTAAATTTTTTCTAATTATTTAGCATTCTGTTTGTTCTCTTTGTGTTTACAAAATATTTTTGAAATATTCGAGTTTGTATATTATTAATCCAAATGTCATGTCTCTCATTCATGTGTCAACAAAAGCTTGAGTTTATCGATATTTTTACAATTTTTTTGACTAACTTTGTTTTTGCTAATTGCTAATGCAATAAAACCCTGAAAACATTTAAATTTTACTTTCAAGCATTTATTAGCCTAAAGTTATGCAATTGTGTTTATATGATGCTTGTAGAAATGTTCTTTTCTAGTGCGTTTACACCGCACGATTACTGACAGTAATAGATTTTGGATGAGAAAATCTATGATTGTCGGTAAGTTCGTCACTAATCGTGCAAAGTAAACGCACTATTAGCTAAATGTCATTTTTTATGGCAGGTAAAGTTTTGTTATTTTTGGTCTGAGTGAATGAATTCAGCTAAAGAAAAAATTGTCTTAAAGGAAGACAGGTTTTTTTGCTGATGACACCAAATCCTCGTCTATTTTGCAGTCCTATAGTTTCTTGGACTACAGTATACAAATATACATAATAAAACACCCCTACACAAATTAAATTATTTCTAATTCCAGCATTTAATTTTTTCTTCAATTTTTTTTTGTTTTTTAGAAATTTATTTCTAGATGTTCACTGAAATGTTTGTAATACATCATAGTTAGAATTTTTTTATAAATTCACCATTTCAGGTGATTTGTAGAACCAAATATCTATTATTTAGAAGCCAAATACAAACAAACAAAAAAATGCAAACAATATAAAAATAAACAGTAATAAGTAAATTTATCCAATTAAACAATTGCTTTTGAGGTAGAGGTCTGCAAAAAAAAAAAACAATAAAATAAATAAAATAAAAAAAAAACGAACAAACAAACATAAAATTTATTGTCGACATTTATTTGTTTCAAATTGATTTTGCATGTGGTCGAGGTCTTTTTCAAGGTTTTTAGAATGTATTTAACTTAAAGTACATTTATCAATCATAATTTTTATTCAATATTTTTTTATATTTCTTTTGTTATTAAAATTAACAAATTTTTATTTGTTCTATGTAAAAAAGCAAGCAGAAAAAAATGAAGAAAGAAGCACAACATTCTTCAGCCTAATGCAATTGTTATTTTAAAAAAAACTTGTTTATGTATTCAAAGCGTATAAAGTTGATGTGCTGACATCATTTTAATGTACACCAAACTAAAAATCTAGTTGCACATTGTTGTCAGGCAAGTGCGCTGCCTTTTGCACAGCTTTCTTGCCCCATCAAAGTTAAATTATATAAATTGTGTATGTACTTACAATATAACAAAAATATGTATGCTATTTAACAGTATAATGTTTTTTATTTTATTTTAGTTGAAAAAAAAAAAAAAAAACAACAAAAATGTGTCGTTTTTTTAATTTACTTTAGTTTAGTTGAGTTTGCTATATCGTCTTAAAAATAAGGCGTGGCTAGATCAAAGAGCATCAAAGAATTTTTAAATCAAATTCGATTACATGAAAACTTGGTCTATAAGAGCCCTGAGTTGAACACAAAAATAACTTTCTTTTTGTTTATTTATTCTTGTTGTGGTTTATCTTATTAGAAGGAATTTAATTAAGTCCGTTATGAATTGAATTTTATTACAAGAATGATGTCATTTGCATTAAATTGAAATGTGTTAAGAATTTATTTGGTCGTCAAGTATTTAGGTCAAGACGAGGTACTTTAAACTTTGTAAAATTTTGCATATTATTTGTATTTTTCTTTTTTTTTTAAATGTGACAAAAAAATATTTCTTTCACACCCAAAATATGAAGTATGTTTTTTTAATTTATTTTAATCTTTTCTTAAAATTAAAAAAAAGAAACAAAATCAAGGTATTAAAAAACCTGAAAAATACTAATTTTTAATGTTGTTCGAGAGTAAAAATGTAAAATTGGATTTTTAAAGCTTTTCATTTGAAAAAGTACTTAAATGATTGAATTTCACGAAACAGATAACTATACTAGACAAACGTCAGGTGTTAAAATTTATACGTATATTAATGACAAGTATCTAAAACTATAGAAAGCCAAAAATGTACTCTAATTTAGAGCTAAAAAATTGTTAACCTATTTGTTCCCTAATAAACAGTGCTGGAAACGGCTAAAACTCAAAATATTTTTTCTGGTTTTTCCATATATTTGATTTCGAAGTAAAAATATGTTATCAGGTTATATTGCCTTTTACCTGAGTTAAATTCTTCAGATAATTAGTTCTATGTATGTATAAAGGTATTTACTTTAAACGAGTTTTATGACTAAATTCTTACTCTAAACCTACATGACATGACTACAAACTGACTTCACTTTTTGCAATAATTTTATTTAATAACAAGTACTTTTGCCCCTATTTTTAAGTGATTCTATAAGCCTGCATCTTTAGCCAAGTTTTCTCAAACTTTTGTAATCCTGGTTTTTAACTTGCTGACAGTGAGGATTTCCGGGTGTCCAGATATACAAACTTCATGTATTTTAAACCTGTTGATGTCGCTATAGTAGCATTACTTATAATTGTGTCTACAAAATAATAAAAAAATATTTTGAAATGGTTTAGGGTAACTTTAGGTAAAGTGTGGGCAAGAATTCAGGTACAGTGTCAACATTAATTTCTTAAAATACAAAAAAAAAAAAATGATGATGACCAAATAAAAAATTTAACAAATTTAGAAAACAGTAACTTGCAAATTTATGATCTTATACTTTACGTTCATTACATTAATAAAGGAAAATCTATTAACAGTGACTGTTACATTACGTTATCTGATCAAATAATAAAAGAAAATTGCAAGAAAAACGTTCCGATAGGAAAAAGAAAAAAATTTACAAGTCGTTGAATACGATTGCACATGATTTGAATTTCAAGTTACTTCCGCATAATCGTTTGAACTCGCTCCCAGTGTCTACTGGCTGCTATTTGCAGATTTAAAATAAGTTACACCAAGGAATGACATTTTTTTTAAATTAAGAAGTTATCACTGAATGTGAGAGATATTTTAAGGCAAAAAAACGGCCGCTATAGAGACGTCAGAAATTAATATAATTTATTCCAAGGGTATTTAAACAATCTAGTTTCAAAGTATTTTGGTTTCTATTGAACTCGTTTTACATGGTTTATTATGCTTGACCTATAGATGCACTGAATTTAAATAAAATTCAATACAAATACTCAATATGGTCGATTAACATTATTAAACGGTCAAAATATGATGCCTAGGACTCACTAGCGCTTAGCGTATGAGACGACTTACGTAGCACAATAAAAATGGAATTTTTTCCTAAATATCAATCGGAGTGGACTCACTAGCATATCCCTGTTTTCATTAACAGAAAGCAAAATACCAATACCTTTGATCTTCTTTGAAAAACCGACAAGCTAGCGCTTATTCAGGCTATATACCACTTCATTGGAGACTAATGAACTCATTAGCTTTTAGTGCTTTTTGTGCCGTTAAGCGCTAGTGAGTCCTAGGCATGAGATTGGCTTCAATTTAAAACTTCTAAAAAGAGTTTTTTGAATTTTGTTTGACAAAACGATGTGCAAAAAAACATTTTTGAAAATACTGATGCAGTTCTTTTGTTTTGAAGTCTTTTGCAATATAAGCAGAATTCAGGGTTAGCCTTCCAACTCAGTATACGAGAGATCCATGGCAACTGTTTTAATGAAATTTCATTGCTTAATTCAGTTTTTGTTTCTTTTCTACGTATATAAAACGTATTTGAAATTAAGAAATGCAGACATGTTCTTAAAGTATTTTTTATATGTTTTATATTTATAGATATAGCACTCAACAGGTTTTTTTTGCTTTTTTCACAATAGTTTTTCATATTTATTATAAAAACATTACAATATCCGTTTTTTTTATTACTTTGATTAAAATGTAATTTTTTAGAATCTAATGCTAACTAAGCAATTCTTTTTGAGATATGAACAACCACTAAAAGAAAGGGAACTATTTATTTTAAAAAATTTTTTAAAAGATATTTTGTGTACACGAAAGAAGTCGAAAATTAGAAAAATATAATCCAAGATCTTTATACGCTTATCTGGATTTTTCGGCTTTTGTAAAGGTTTTCAAAGATTTGTAGCCTTAATATATACATACTTGTATATACAGCTATTAAGGTCACTTCCTTTTTCTCCTTTAAGAAGATACATGCGTTTTGCAGACGTAGAAAAAAAACTTAACAAAAAATTTTTCTTAACATAAAAAAGATCAACAATATTTGAAAGATATTTTGTGAAATTTTTATTTCAAAACTTTCGTAATTCTGCCGCCATTGAGACTTCATTTTTTGTGACTCCTGAAAATTCCTGTTGCCACGTTAACATATGATAGTTTCATCTGAAATTGAAAATTCAAATTATATCTGTTAATAAAGAAGGATAAAAAGTTTTAATTATAATTTTAATTTTTAGTAGTGTTTTGTACAAAAAAGTACTTACTATTTTTGGTATAATTTTTGCCATGTAAAATTTGTCGTGACAAAAGAAAGTCCTTTTTTAAAGAAGTAATCAATATTATATTTAAAAAGGTATGGAAAATTTGAAGAATATTGATTCAGTAATTTTCAAGAAATCATTTCAACCGATTTCAAAAATAAAATTATGAGCAAAACGTGATAAAATATTGTCATCACTACTAGGCCTTAAATTCAATGGCCGGAACTTGTCCAAGGTTTTATTTCCGACAGTTTTATTCTGATTGGAGAATATTTTAGATATATTATAATATTAAATAAGATAACAAAACAAATTCTGGAACCATGTAAAATATTGAAACAAAAAGTTGAAAATTTTGACGTAGAAAAGTAAAAATTTCTTGGATAAACATACTAAATTCTTGTTTTTCTTTTTTATTTTTTTTTTAAAAAAGAACAAATATTCTAATGTTAATTGTATTTAAATTTGCTTTTAGTCCCTAGATTTACTGTTATACTAAAAAATATAATTTTTCAACATGGGCGGCGGCACATCTTTCTAAATTCTCTGCTAATTTTGCAAAAAATATCTAACAAGTTTTTAGTTTTATTTTATCACTTAGCTAAGTACATAATTTGTACAGCACTTGAGTCATATTTAAAATGATTCAGCTCTTTGTTAATTGTAGTTGTACCCACAAATGAATAGAAAAATCCAAAAGCGTTATGCAAAGAAATAGAAAATTTACAAAACAAATAAAGTTTGTGGAATGTTGACTAATTGTAAGTCGTAGAACTTTGATTAAACATTTCGAGCGATCATCCAAACATTGGCCCTAAATCAAAATTTATTTTAAAGATAGTTAAGGAATTTTATATTTTAATAGATTTTTTATTTTGTTTGTTCAATTTATTAGGTATTGTTGTTATTTTGTATATATATATATATATGTATATGTGTGTGTAATTGGGTTTTTTGTTTTTTGGTACAGCAAACAAAAAATTAATTTCTTAAATCTATACTAAAGGCTACAAATAAAATTTATGAATGAATCTGTGGAATATTAAATAATTAATTTAAATAAAAACTAATTAAAAAATATTATTTCACATGATATCAAAATGTAATTAAAATTAATGATCATTTTAATTTGGATACCACGAATTTACATTATTTATAAAGGGTTCCTAAGTTTTTTGAATTTTGAACAAAAAAAATACCGTTTAATGGTTCCAAATTTGATTGTAGATTTCTATAAAGCCAAAAAACTTTTAAAAAAATTAACTTTGGTGTTAATTTAAATAAAAGAGAAACAAAAACACCCAAAAAAATTATAATTTACATCTTGTAGAATTGAAGATCACAAATCACATAAGTTTGAAACATAAGCAAATTAACTTGTTAGTTGCTTTGAAAAAAAAAAATAAAAACACAAAATGTTTGATTTCTTAAATCAAGCTAAAATAATACCAATTAAATTTTTTTATAACAAAATGACAAATTTTGTATTGAATTGGCTCACATTTTAATGTTGTCATTTAATTCAAAATCAAAAATTTTGACAAAGTTAATATTTTGGTACTTAATCAGTTCTTTTTAAAAGATAAAACGCTCATTGCTGTCATCGTATACATTGTTAAATTTGGCTAAGTCCTAGTAGAGAAAGTAGCTCTACCTCATCAATCAAAGAGAGCTAGTTTTGAGTCATAACACTTACTTTCTCAGGGGAAAACATCAATGAATTTAGTTAAGAAATGGCCGCAAAATTAGCTTTCATGACGACTTTTTGCATGAAAATATGACTGGAAAGAAGCTACTATGATGGCTGCATTAATGAATATTTCACAAATGAACTTTGCGGCATGATTCACGCATGAATTTTCCCTACCCTATTGGGATTCTTCCAAATGGACTTGTGAACTTGTTAATTAAAAAAAACTTAATAAAGTCTATAAGTGAGAGATTTATAACATGAGGTGGATAAGTGAAAAATGATATTGTCCTAACTGCGTGATTACACTTTAGACATGACAACTAGTAGTACTGACAAATTCTGGTCATTACAAGCGATTTTGAAATTTTTTATTCTATGACGAAAATCAGATGCAGACCTAGAAGCCTGAGAAAATTGAGTTTGTGTGAGCTGCTTTATAATATACAAGCACAATTGCTGGTGACATACATATAAATAATATTATTACATTTATTATTTATTGTGACTAATTGAATTTCAAATTGTTGTTACTTTGGAGATTTTTTTAATGAATTATCTCGAGAGGTAACTTAAGATTTTTTTTTGCAGAAAACTCTTTGAAAGCCTTAACTTGTGTAATGAGGAGGGTTTTAAATGAAACAAAATTTTTATGTAATAACATTTAATTTTATAAAAAACACTTTTGTTTTGTTTTCAAGCTAAAAGATACCTGATAACCTTGCGACATTGTAAATCTATCTTTTAGCTGTTTTCAAAGGCAACAAAGGAAAAGAATATTTTTAAACCAAATTTTCCTTCACTTTCTTTTCTTTTTTAAGCTTTAGATATCTTTTCCGAGGTCAAGAATTTGTTATTCGTGTTAACTCTGCGATATAGAAGAAAAGTTTAAATAGAAATCATTACTGTCATTTTTCAGTTTTTTGCAGGTGCATGCGACTGAGATATAAAACATAATTAAATTATGAAAATCTCTTACATTTTTCTTTCCTATTGTCTCTTACCTTCTTTTTTCCTTTCACCCCCCTCTTGTCTCTTACTTTCTTTTTCCTTTTCCTCTTCTAAAACGTAAAACTCGCAAAATTTGTCGTGGTGTGCGCTGATGAATCGAGGGTGAAAAATCTTAAATTTGACAATGCCTAATAAATTTGTGACACTCAGAAACCAAGCTATCACTGATAAATGTAAACTTATGCGTGACACACAATGTTGCCAATTATAATGCATAGGACCTTAGGCTGCCTGCAGAGTGCCGGCTTACAGCCGAGCTGACACCTATTCCGATACCGAAGACTATAAAATCGTTATGGGTAAATTAATAGGAATTTGCTGAAAATGTTCAGATTGCAAGCCTACCAAAGTTATACTATCGTAATGGGAATCGGCATCAGCTCGGCTGTAAGCCGGCACTCTGTAGGCAGCCTTAGGATGTATTATGTTACCTACATGTTTAAATGGCACCTTACTGATTTTCTTACTGGGACTGTTTATAGATGACAAAACTTGACTTGTCACTCATCCATATTTTTAACAAAATAAATCGTAGGTGTGTAGGGCTGCCAAATCTCAAAACTAGAATAGAATTCAAGAATTAATTAATTTGTATCGGGATTATTAAAATGTTTTCTATCATAATTACCCACGCTAATAATATCAGTTCTAGGTGTAAACTTCACATGACAGTCGAACAATTAATATATTTTGACATTTATTATAATTTCATTTTAATTACATGAGATCTTTGTATAATTGGCTTAAAGTCTAATAAAAACTTCAAAAGAAAAATCATAATTAATTCTAATCAAAGGCTTTGTGTTTTTATCCCAACCTGAAATGGTCAAAATAAGACGGTTTTAAGGAATAACTCTTTTGAATTAACATAAGAAAATTATTTTTTAAATATTTCTTTATTAAATTGAGAGGATTAAGAGCTAAAACTATCTGTGTATGTGTGTAATTTTTTATTACTGGAAATGGTTTGTTTATTTCTATATTCGCTTTAACTAATTTCCTAATAATAAAGGACATTAAAGTTTTTTTTTTTTGGTATATTAATTTTTCAAAAAAGGAAATTTATTTTATCAAACTGTAAATTTTAAAATTATTAAAAATTAATATACTCCAATGACATATTATAATTATCTAAATATCGTTTTTTTTTTTGTTGTTGTTATGATTAGAAAGCATTTTTTTCCTTTTGACTGATATTCCTTATGTCATTTACAGCAAAGAAATTATTTTTATTGTATTTTTTGAAATTAAAAGGAAGAACATAATTGCTTATTAACATTTTGAAAAGATCTTTCGTTCTTTGAGTAGGACTAAATCTGTCATTTTCAGTTTCACTATTAAATTTTTGTTGTTGTTTTTGTTTCGTGCTTTTGTGTTAAAGTTCTACAAAAAAAAGGGCAAATATCAAAACAAAAACAAAAAAAAAAGAAGGAAGAAAAGAAAGTTCGTCCTTAAATTGATTTAGCTTGCAAAACAAAATGAAAAGACAAGTTATCAATTTAATAATAGAATTTTTTAGTCTGCGATTTAAACAATTTTTACTTTTAATTCGATACGAAATTTTTGGATATCTAAAGGCAATTTTTTTTTTTTTTATTGTTTTCTAACCTAATTTACATTCGTATGAATATTTTTAGGTTCCTAAAAAGGCTAGAGAAATTTTTATTTAAGGTCGAAAAAATGATTCAATAAGGGATGAAAGGTGTTGACTAAAATCTTCCTAATAGAAAATCCCGTTGAATAATTTTTTTCATTTGTTTCTCTTAAATATTTGACTAAATTTTTCTATAAATGTATATTTTAAAGTTAGTAAAAAAAAATAATAAAAAATCATTTCCAGTTTTTTTTAAAGTGTGCATTAATAGGAAAAATATTTCTTATGGTATTATGGTCCTGCTTAGCAATTCTTTATTTCTTTAACTTTTGAGAGTCATGAAAATTTAATTAGCGCATTACTCCCCTTGTTGAAAATTTCAAAAAGTTTATTTAGATTTTTTTTTTATAATTATTTTTTTCTTCTTTTTCGCATTATTTTTAGGATTAACTGCTGTTCGCATGGATAAAATTGTTGTTGTTTTTGTCTTCTTTTACTCTATTTTCGTGAAGTATTTTTATAATAAAATTATTTTAGATGAACTTTCATAAGTACAAAAAAGTCATAAATTTTTAAAAATTATTTGTTGAAAATGAAAGTTAATCGATTTAAGTATAACAAAAAGAAAAAACACTTTAGAAAAATTTTAGTGATATGGACGAATGAGCAAATTTAAGCACATTTTAAGTATCAGTGAACAAAGTGGTCAAGCTTTCTCATGAATCAATTATGTTCATAATAGTTTTTTGCTTCAACAATCATCATGAAGAATTTAATATGATTTTGACAGCTTTTGTTACACTCGTGGATAATATTTCACCATAAGCAATTGTGTTTTTTATTTGTGTGATATAAAAATATCTAATTTCTTATCAATCACACAAAATGAATTTATTAAATTTATTTTTTTAACCTTTCTTTTAGCTGGTAACAATTATTTCATATTCCTGAATATTTTTGTTTTTAATCCTATTGTAACAGACGCCTGCTTGATGTCGTGGCAAAGTGTTTTGTGTTATCAGCATTCCTCGAAGTCTTTAACAAGATTTCGAGGGTAGATGCTTGATAATATAAGGTCAGAGCGACTTAGGAGGGCTTCTGATTATTTTACACTTGAAATATCCAGTAAGCCTTCACGGAAGGAAGAGAAGCTAGGATGTTACTTACGAAATGAAAATTCAATCCTTATTGCGTCTAATAATAAACTTGAAAGATAGTTTGGCAAATGGTCTGAAACATTATGCGGAATTTGCATAAAAAATATTCGTTGCTAGAAATGAAATATGAACATGAAAAAAAGGTCTGAGGTCTCAACATAAAATCACTAAAAGAAGAAATGATTATTTTAATGGAGTAATTCATAATTCTGAAGAAGTAATAAAATGTCTGCCAGATAATTTGGAGCTAATTCGTTAAGATTATGCTGAATTAACTTAATAAAAAGTATTATTATTACTTCAAACTTTTCTTTGTCAAAATTTTTTGATTGTCTATTGCAAATTTCCATGTAAAAGTTATCAGTTTTAAATTGTATTAAAACATGCATAGCAAAGTTTGGAAATTTAGTGAAATTCGGTTTAGATTTTAGTCTGAGAGTTGCCATGGAACTACAAAAAGTTCGTATAAAATTGATTACAGCAGTAAAATAGCTGATTTTTACATGAAAAAAGTACACAAGGCTTGAATTTTTGTTATTCATGTCAACAGAAATCAGCTTAAATTATTACAATTATTATTCTTAATTTTTGTTGTTTTTTTGCCTCAAATATTTCTCATGTTATTGATTAAACAAAATTATTTTATTTTACATATTTCAAGCAAATTTTTGGCGTCAATCAAATAAAATGAAAATTTTCAATAAATAATAAAAATATCCTTAGTTAAATGATTTTAACCTTAATTTAGTTAAATTAAGGTCTCTAATATTCCCTGTTTTTGTTTTTGTTTTTTGAATCAAATAATCAAAATACTCCCGATAAGGAAGCTGTTTAGACAATAAAAATTTTTAACAACTTTTTAATGCAGCTAAATTACTTTTCTATTGTTGTAATTTGGCATTTACCAATAAATATTTATTTGTCACATTTGTAAAACTAATTAGGTCATGTAATAAAGCCGGAAAGCTAATAGATTTTTAAAAAAAGTTGTTTGTAGAAGCTAAAAATCCTAGTTTTATATTATATTATTATTCGTGTAGTGTCTGTTGGCTAAATTTTTAACGTTTGTGGATATCAAGATGTAAAACTTTCCCATTTTGTATGAAATAAAAAACAAAAAAAATCTTTCTTATTTTATAAGTTTATTGTTTAAAGTCTGAAATCTTTCAGATTTAATTTTACTCGATAAATACAAATTTGCGAGATCTGACGTATAAAACTTGCACCTTTTCTTTTTTTCTTGACTTGAAATGCATTACTTTGATTTCTAATATCTACTGAATGAAAAATTTGCAATTTTCTCAGATAAAACCACTTAAATATTCAATTGGCAAGTACTACACACACTAACTCTACAACATTTCGAAACATCTCTCGTGTGTACTGCTACAATTGAGGATGAATCTAACACTTCATGCCCTTAAAGTCGCTTTTATTTTGATAAAAATATTTAGCTTTAAAATTGGACTTGATAAAATTTAATTGACTTTTTTACATATAAATATTTTTTGTTTTTATAACCTAACTATATCTAAGGGAAGGATCCATAGATAAAAATGCATAGGCCCTTAGCAACAAGTGCAACTCTGTCAAAAAGTGGCAGGACAAAAACAGAAGAGATAGAACTCTTAAAAAGTTTTTCTTTTAACAGTATCTAAAGAAGAATTTCCTTTTTAGAAACAAGCATTGGTTTAGGAATTTATGAAAAGACAGTACCTACCAAGCCTCAAGGATTTTACAATTTGAAAACGCAGCGACGTAAAAAGAAAATGTTAATATTCAAGTTTACAGGTCATGTTCTTCCAAGCAAAGTAACAGGCATTATTATAGAAAATTTTGCGGTCGAATATTTTCTATTGCCCTCAGTAATTACATTGAAGCATATTACTTCCCATTTTGAGGAGTTAAAACTCTGAAAACATTTGAGTTCGAGAATGATATCATTCTCACATCGATCCTAAAAACTATTATTTCGAGAATGAATTTGAGAAAGAATAAAACATTACAACGTTTACGATTTGAGTCATCGATGCAATTTTTGATGTCCTTGACATGTATTGGTATTTTAGTATATAAATTACACCATTAACATGTATCGTTTCTAGAAATATTAATTTTTCCAAACAATGCGTGATAATAATAACTCTTTTAAATTGTAATTTTCAAAGGATTACCATATGCACTTGCTGATATTACATTTACGTATTTCCTTTTGGCACTAAAGAAATAAAAAATATTAATTATATTCCTTTTAATTTAATAAAAATTTATAACTTTATTAAGACTTAAGAATCTTATAGGAATTATAGGAAAAGTTCAAACAATGTTTATAGATGCAATACGGATACGTGACGTCTATTTATAAGGTATACATATTTATAAGTTTGAAATTAATTGCAAACTTAGAGGATTATTAAATTGTTTCTTAAGGCCCCCCTAGACTATCAAGGATCCTTGATCAAAGTCGCCTTGTTCAAGTAAACTTGGTAGTTAAGGGAGATTTGGTCAAGTAGAAATGACAGCTTTGAAAATATTTCATCAAAGTTTTTGACAGATATAAATTGTATTGAGCAACACTTCGAAAGAGTTCACATGCTATTTTTAATTAATAATAAAAAAAAATATTCGAATTTTTTTAATATAAAATGTTTGTAACTAAATACATTTAGTTTAACTACAAAATATATCAGAAAAAAACATCAAATTAACGTATCTAAAAATGATCGACATTAATAAAAACAAATTTGACATTAATTAGCTCAAATTTCCTTGATCAAGTAGACTTGATAGTTAGTGGCAAAATTTCTAGCAACTATTTGAGCAAATTTTGCTCACATTCAATCAAGTCTACTTGATCAAGGATCCTTGATAGTCTAGGGGGCCCTTTACTTATTTGTGTACTTTTTCTACTGTTCCAACATTTCGAGGTTTCTTTCGTCTCAAATAATCTTTCGAAAAATTGTTTGCCGGGAAACTTTTACGAAAATTTCACAAATGCATTTATATTCCTTATTGTGTTAAGTATAAATCAAAAAAATAACAAAAATTGCTTTATATTATGATTCGTATCAGGTTGCTTGTATCTATTATTTGGACGTTTTTCGACGTCTATTTGACATAGGGTGAGTTCTGAAATGCAGGGATACATTGCAGTGTAATTTTCTAGATACTTTTTACATTGTTTCAACAAAAAATTTGATACACTTATTGCGTGATTCATGTGAATCTAATACAATCGTAAAAGTTTTCGAACTCATGACATTGTATAACATGTGCAGTTTGACATTTATGAACTCATGACAATGCATTTCTTCGGTAGTACTGCATTTCAGAACTCACCCATAATTTTTTAACCTAATTTTAATACTATTTATTGTTTATCCGGGAAGTGTAGTTAAATGCCAAAAGGTTGCAGAAGAGATACCTTTAAGCTCCTGATATTATATGTAAGTTGCCTTTAGGAAAGAATGAGGAAATGTGGTCCTCAGAGATATTGTGTGAGATTTTGAGTTTGATTTTCGTTCGAGCTCTTTCTTATGGCCAAAATAATACTTTTAAAGGTCACAAGGCTTAAAATTCTAATAAAAAGCACAAATTTATAATCAAATTTAAGTTAATCTAACCAAAATTAGTAACTATTGAATTCTAAATAAAATGACATGTCAGGCATGTAAACAATTCAAAAATTACTTAAAATTATAAATTTTTCTTTGAAATATAAAAAAATAAAAAAATAAAACATGTAAATTGCTGCCATAGGAGCCATTTTGATTTCATTAAATTTTCAGCTTTTTAAAGATTTATACTTGTTGTCTGTCCAGCTGATTTGTTTTTACAGCTAATAAACCTAATCATATGTGATAAAATTAACAATTGCTGAAAAAATTTTCAAAACAATATCAATTTTTTTTTTGTTATCTTTGTATACATATATATTGAGAGATATATTTTTAAAATCGCGTGAAAGAACTTCAATAAAATTAGAAAAAAAGAAAGCAAAATAAAATAAAAAACAACCAAAGATATATGTATATGAAGCAAGTCCATTTTAAAATTTGTAAATATAATCAGCGTAAAGAAAATTAAAAATCAAAGTTTTTCTCTTGTGAAAAATATAACTGACAGACTTTTAATTTTGCTTAAATTGACTTCTTGTGCAAATACCGTACTTTTTGATTCGTTCCCTCTCTCATCACTCATTCTCTCTTATTAGATTTGCGTGTTCTGCAAACTTATATAAGTTCATCGACTTAATTTAATCTTTACAACTTTTAGAATGATTTTGCATCTTATGATGATGGGAAGATGGTTTTTTATTCTTTAATACAATTTTTTTGTTTTTTTAGTTTTTACCTGTTTCATGTTTTTGTTGTTTTTATTTCTTTTACTGTTGTCTTATGACCGCGCACACTGATCCGGACATTAGGTTGAATGTCTTCTAAGTTTATTTGTTTGTTTTCTGTTTTTTTCCTGGTTTATGTTTTTATTTTTTTCGAAAATTAATTCTAAACTTTTAACTGCTACACTATATAGTTTGCCTTTGCTTATAAGAGAGAGGTGATTGCCTTATGGAAATTTCATTAAGTTTACGGTTTCTGACAGTTCTGTAAATGATGAATAAAATTGCTCTAAAATATTTTACAGCGTTTCATTTTTCTTATTTTATAGTCTTATTATACATTAAAGATTAATTAGATATGTGTGTGTGTGTATTATGTTTCGTTTCTCTTGTTTATATTATTATTATTATTATTTCCCACTTTCTTTTAGATGTAAAAACTAAATCTTGTCTGGTGTCATTTGTACAACAACAACAAAAAATTGATTTTAATAGCTTTTTATATGCCCTATAATATTTTAATCTTTCTCCTGTTATGTAATAATTCTGTTTAAAAGTTTTTTTTGAATATTTTTTAAAGTTGTAAAGCAGAGCACTAATTAGTGTAAAAAAAATAACAACAAAACAAAAAAAAGTTGATTTTTATGTACAAAGAATTCAGGGCACCTAATGTTGTACTGTAAAAACTCTTTTCCGTAGAATATGTTTCTAGGTATATTATTGACACTAATATGATTACAAAGTCCTCTTCAATATACTATATAGAAACTCGTAGCTTGATATTAATGTATAGGTTTCAATAATACTCATACAATACATATGTGTAACCAAAAAAAAAATATATTTTTAATGCATTGATGGTGACCTAGTGACGTTAATACCAAATGAATGGAATTAAAACAAAAAATTATTTTGAAATATTTTAATATACAATAATTATATTTCAAATGGTGCTTAGAAAAACAATTTAGCCTGAATCTAGTCACAGTTAACTAATTGTATCTATAAGTGGGACGCAAATTTAGTTGAAGACTTAATTCGAAAATTTTATATCAGTATTTTTCTTCAGAACATACGCCAAATCTACAGTTTTAGTTTCTTTTTTCATATATATGTAAAGCGGTTTATTTACTATATTTCCAAATCAATGATTCGGCTCTCAGTTCCATTTAAAGTATATGGGATGAATACCCTGCTTAAGATATCATGAAGAGATTTGTTGTTAATACTAAAAGATTAACTTGCAAATTAATGTGTTGGCTTGAATCTGTGTAAATCTGGTTAGCTTATAGCCTTTCCCCGTTGAGGCTTCTAAACATTATTACAATGCACGGAAGGATATTTTGTATGGAGAATTGTGTAATACACGTATATTAAACATGTCGCAATCGTGTCTTAACATTGAAAGGCTGTATAAAGGAAATTTTGCTATCTATTATGAATTGACAGGTTGTCCAACATTAAAAACTCCCCTATTAATTATGTCAAAAAGTGAATTTTTTGTATTTTGTATATTTAAAAATAATTGAGCTTTTTGTGAGGTTGTTTATAACATAATTAATCCTTAGAAGTTAGTTTAACCCTTTGTACTCGTATGTCGCCGTATAAGCGACATTTTATGTTTTACCGTTGCGTTTAGGAGTTCAAAGGATATACTGTTTTTGCGAGTAAGCACATTAAAATTATTTTGTGTATTTTCACAGATTCAATGATTCAATGTTTATTTTTATGACACTTTTTTGACATTTCCATCAAATTTCCCTAAATTTCCTTAATATAAACAATCGCCAACGGAGAAACGAGTTTTTTACGGGAGGCTGTATAGTGTATACAGCCTGGAGAAAGGCTATTAACAGCTTGAATATTAGTCAGAATATCTGAAATTTTGCTCATGCTTTATACCAATTTTGTTTGAATTTGTTTATAAAAACTATTCCGAAAAATAAGGCTACTTATGTGACAATCCAATTGTTGTTTAAAAAGTTATATGTGTGTATGAATGTAAACAAAAAATTCTTTGACAAACACTCAATAAAATTTTCATTTTGGATGAAGTAAAATTTTTCTAATGGTTTTTTTGTTTCTCATTTGACGATCGTGTTCAACTTGTATGGTATCCATTTTCTGGCTCTCTGAATCTTTCCATTTGCATTGTAAATGTGTACTGATAATTTCGTGTTAATCTTTTATGCCAATTGTTTTTAAGTATCGTCTTCGTCGAATAATGCTTACAGTCCGGCATTTTAATAATTTTTTTGGTAGTATTCCGTGTTTTTCATTTAGCAAATCAAATATGCAATTTTTGAATTGTTTGAAGGAGAGCTTACAAGTTGTGAGACTTGGAGCATATTTACTACAATAATAAATTAGACAGAATGCCTTTCAAATGCTTTTTTTTTTGCGAATTGCATATAAGAACCAATGGTACCCGCAAATGTTCTATATTTGGTAAAAATTTTGGCATTTTCAACAGATTGAAATTTGTGATGTTATTAATTTCACAGATTTTGTCATATATGAAGCTCACTAACAGCACAACAAAATGAAATATGTTGCAATTCATAACATTGCAAATATTAGTCATACTAAATTGACTTGTGATGAATTATTATACTTTATAAATATAATAAAATTATTTGGAATGTACAAATTATACTTTTGTAAAAGATTTTGAATGTAATTATTGCAGTTAGTGTACTAATGAGTGTAAGCGTGCCTCAAAAATATTAAGAAAAAACTCTGTTGAAAACGCTGAACTATACACGGTATGAAAACGAATATAGAATAAAAAATGATCCAATTTGTCATAGCCCACCTTTGGATTTAATCCCTCGCATAATATGGACATATGTATATTATGACATATGGCATAGACATACTTTCTGTTTTGTATGCGGTGACAAACCTGTTGTTAGTGAATTGATGCTAGAGAAACCATTTTTTTAAAAATTTAATGGTATATGTTAACAAAGCTTATAATTAATACGTTTTTTGATTTATTTATCTAAAAATTGAATTTATTATGAATCTAATTTAATTAATGTAATAATAATAATAATACATACAATTAATTACTTGATGCAAGCACAATAATTGCAGCTATAAAAGTAATTATCTAGCATAGTGCGATTGCAGATCCATTTATTTTCTTTTACCCGAATAATTTCTTCTCTAGACACATTTATCATCTTGTTTTTTATACTAAAGATACAATTTTTATCGCTTCCATTGTGTTAACACTCGCGATTCATGCTGCAAATAAATATCAGATATAAATCGCTCATTGAAATCGCATCATGCATTGCGTGCATTGGTTTTTGCTCCTTTTATAAGATATCACTCATCTGACCATTTGAGGTCATTAATTTCAGCTATAAAATATGCGTGTATAGAATCTAAGAATTTATTTCTTTCATTCTTGCTAGATTTTGTTGTGAAATCTTCCCTGCACAGATATGCAGTTGATAAATTTTGTGCTATTAACAAGTTAAAACAAGTTTTGCTATTATTATTATTACAAAACAACTAACCAGACTGTACGAAAAACAACAAAAATAGAAAAAAATCGTAGATCATTTTCGATAACCAAAATTTTACTTGCCTTAAAATCAATTTTGCTTGTCTTTTTCGAAGATAAAAACATTTCCTTGATGTTAATATAAAAAGTTAACGAAATTTAGCATTATCGAAATAAATAGCCGATATGTAATTTAAGAGTTTTTGCTTTTTGTTCTTATAGAAATTTTTTATAACATTAAAATCTTTTTTAGGAAGTTACCACTTGTGTAGGTAAAGCGAAAGATTGGATCAGGGGTGGCCAAACCGTGGCACTTTGGTAGGTTGAGGTTTTCACCTTTTTGTAAAAAGGAGCAATTCTGGCTATTGTAGGTTAGTATTTAATTAAACTGGATGTAAGCCAATTCAACTGCGTGATTAAGATATTCCTTCTTCTCTCCTAAACTCAAAGTATATTCCATCTTTATCTCTATTTACCTAATCCTCACGTAAGAAGGTATAAAGGGTTTTCAAGTTATATGGCGCATCTGAAAGCGCCTATCAACCAAATTGGCTGATGCCATGCCAAAAGGTTATTGGTCACCCCTGGTTTTATTTTCAAGTAACATAAAATTCAGTTTTGTTTTAAAAATATCATAAATTACGTATGGAAAAGGACCCCTTAACCATTCATACAATATTGCTCAAAATACTTTGTGCTACGTTTCATTGCTATCAAATCTATATAAAAACTGCCCATCCAATATTTGAACACAGGTCTTACACGATACAATCTGGTAATCCTATACAATATTTTATCACATTATGTGATGGTTAAGGGGCCACTAAAGTCTTTTATTATTCGACTAAAATTTTTTTTTATATTGATCCTGAAAAAGTGAAATCTTAATTTTGTTTTTCAAAGTATTTTATAAATTTTATAAGATGAAGAAGGATATTATATCAAAGCTGTTAAAAGTGTTTCTGTATTATTGCATTAAACAAATATAATATTAAATTTTTTTGTTTAATTTTCGATTATATTTTTTCATTTCACTGTGGAAATAGAGAGTAGTACGAAGCTTTTCTTCGTAGCTACTATTTACTGTAAATTTTCGGTACATACTAAATAAAATATTTTATACCCTTGTTTAGCATCCCATTACCACCTATGTACTAAAGCATATAGAAATAAATAGCTTTTTTTTGTTTTTTTCTTTACAAAACCACTACTAGGATATTTATTTAGTATCAAAAGAAATTAACTATTTTTTATTTGTTTTCACTTACTATACGCCCAAAATTTTGCGCATCCTTTTGCATGCGCAGACTTAGCTATATGACGTCATATATATATATAGCTAAGAAATTTTTTTGTCTTCGAGTATGAGTGTAAAGTTTACATTTGCTTTTCTTATTTTAGACATATTGTAGATGATGGGATAGGCTATGTATTCTATATGCATATATTTGCAGTGCCCGAATATAATCGATTATATAATTATATCGATTTGAACGCCTCCACTCTGACGTCATTTCGGATCAAATTAAAGTACAACAAAAAAACCTAAACAGGGTATAAAATAGTAGGATGTCGATGACAATGAAGTGTGCATTGAACTTTCACAAAATCTAGTAATTCTTTTGTAGTCTTTAGTATTTTGTTTTTGTTTTACTGAAAAGTTTGATTCCTGTTTTTTTTTTTTTGATAAATTTTTATACTACAGAGTAGACGCATCATCCCTGGTAAAACAAAAAAAAAATTAAATAAATTCAATATATAGGAGGATTTTTTTAAGGGTTAAAAATCAAACAAATTATAGAAGGATGCTTTATTATTGTCTGAGTTATTGCTTGTCAATCAAATTTTATTCGATTTTTTTTTTGTTTCTCTATTAAATACAAGCATAAAGGATGCTATATTATACATGTCCTAGATTTGGATTATATCAAAAATGTGATATGAAACCATGCAATATGTTACCTAAATGGTATAGGCGTATGCTCTTAAGTACAATGATTTAATATTTTTTTTCCTGATGATTTGAGTTGTATTTTTTGATTTAGTGTTAGTTTTAGTGTTTTTTTTTTTTTTGTGCTATCGCAAAATATTGAAGAAAATTTTAGATTTTATTTTTATCACGTATATTTCATCCAATAATTTTTGTTGAGCATCTTAATAATTTTCATTGACAATTCTTTTCATTTAGTAATTTAATTATATAAAAAAAATAAGGTGCTTTGTTGAAACAGATGTTTCTTGCAAATAAAATTGATAATAACTGTTTGTGTAGAATTGTGTTTTAATAACAACATTCTATTTAGGATTAGGATATTTTTTGTCATTTTTATGTTCATAATCTTCACCAAATTTATTTATACTACTCTTATTGATACTGGATAAAGATTCCTCATCATTAATATTCTTTATCAAGTTTAGTGTTTTCTTTGGGTTCAAATTAGATTGTTAATAATTTTTCATAATTTACTGCTTGAAAAAAATGCGTATTTGTGTAGGTAGACTCTCAAGAGTTTCTTTTTGATTTGAATAACCTAAATTAACGTCACATTATTTTATCAAAACATCTTCATATTTAGAAAAGGAACCATCTATCCATTATCCTGTCCAAATAAAATGAAATTATCATGGATTTTATACTATGTGAAACTATGAAGTTATTTCTGAAATTTCTGTCACTTTGAGGTCGGTGTACACTGTAACTCAAAATTTAAAGTCTGATTCTTTAAAAATTTTGAGTGTTCAATCTGCAACTCATCAGATAAGGAGGTCGAAATTTTCTTCTTCTTTTTCTGCTTTTTTTGTAAATTATTATTTATTACACAATCAAAAATTTGTAGATTTTTTTAATCAAAAATTGTGAATTTGAAAAAAAAAAAATAATAATAAAATATAATCAAACTTCCCGGGGATAATTTTATGAATCATTTAGTCTAATAAACTAATTTTGATTTTTCTGTTTTGGATTGATTGCAAGGACGAGTTGCAATGTACACCGTGAAACTATGTTTTTTTACAACGCGCCTTTGGTAATTTACTGCCAACGGCTTATTTATGAAGATTTTGCTGTGAAAGCTCAATGGAATATAATTCAAATATTGTTTTATTGTGTAATAATTAATTGAATGAATTGACAAAAGAATTAAATTTTTTTTTTGGCGTAAACCTTATCCCCTCCCACTCCTATTTTTAGTTCTTAGTTCAAATAAAATATTCTTCTATTACTAGGGGAGACATTTGCAGGTTGAGACAGGTTTTAATTTTGGGCCATACCATTTTATTACAATAAAGTTATGAAGACTACAGTATATCGTTGGAAAGCGGCAAACCAGAGCAAACTTTTGTAGAAGATTTCTTTTGGATCGCAAGCAAAAACACATTTTGTCAAACGGTTTTTTAAAGTATTAAAAATGGAACCGAAAAAAAATGCTTTGCAGGTTGAGACACCACTATTAGTCTACTGGAAAAGTGAAAAAATACAGTAGATATACATGTTTTATTTAAGGAAATGGTTCGAAATGCTAAGCCCACAGTAAAGTTTGGTACATTTCACTACGTATTCAAGCAACTCCTCTTGCGGATCCAACCCCTGAAAAAACAGTCAATTTAACAAGTCTAATTTTTTCCTGAGAAATGAAAATCATCACTAGAGATGGTGGGAAATACGATGCAGATTTACGAACTAACGCGAGTAGTTCAGTATCATCGAGCAGTGAAATATCTTGAAATTTTTTATTGATTTTTTTAATTTTGCGTGCCAAGCTAGATTTCGGAATGCTGTATGCGGCTGAAACTCTCCCAATAGATTTTTTTTCAATTTGTATTCCTTTGACTGCTCGGACTAACACATCAAAATCAGTAAAGCCGTGATTTGTTATCCTTTCTCGGCGGGCAGACATTCTAAATCAAAAGAACATTCACAAAAAAAAAAGAAAACTAATTAATCACAGTAAAATGCTTCGTATTCACTTTATTAATGATTTCAAACAAAAATAATCACAAAAATGGCGGCTGCAAATACTCGAGACGAACCACGATAGTGTCTCAACTTGCATAAAAGTGACATTTTCGAAATCCACGCTTTTTTTCCTTTTCAGTTCATGTTTTACATCTTTTCACTTGGCATACTGAAAGACAATAAAAATCTAAAAAAATACGCTGATTCACCTTTTTGAATTGGTAGAAAATGTTCACTTTATGCAAAATTAAAACACTACAAAAATTAGATCAAAAGCACAATTGTCAACAGCACGGAATTCGACTTGCTTTTTAGGATGACTATGCAAACTGAACATGGGTTGTAACATTACTTTAACAGTTGAAACATTTGAGCAAGCTATTCAGCAGCATTTTAAAATGGCGGTGTTTCAACCAGCAAAGCGTCTCAGCCTGCAAATGTCTCCCCTATATTTATTAATTCAAAAATATTATTTTATAATTATTTATAAAATTTTCTTTATTACTAGTATAAATAATATTTTTTCCGTGACGTAATAATAGTGTTCGATTAACTGTCAATATATCAAACAGCAAAACTAAAGTTGTGTTATGTTTTCATATGTTTTCTCGTTGGGATCTATCAAATGCCGTTTATAGGGCATCGTAAGAGATCGCTATATGTGCGGCTGTTGCAGTAGAAACAAAGAGTTGATCCTTGCACATTGACAATCTGATCTTACTATCGCTACAATAATTTAAAAGCATCAAGAGAAGAGGACTAGAATTCTTGTTGATCTAAGGCCTTTGGCAATTTAAATCGTTTTTTTGTTTTATATAATTTAAAGTAAAATATTAAATTATTTTTCTGTAAAAATATGTGACGATGTGTTTCACAAAATAAAAGAAAAGCTTTTTGGTTTTTTTTTTTGTTTTTAAAACCACCATGTCTTCATATCTAAATCTAATATTATAAAACTTAATTATAACTAATAAATTAATAAATAATGAAGTCATTAAGTTAGGTAAATAATAAAACTAAAAATATCTTCTATTTAATATCTAAAGATAATAATAATAATAATACGTAATAAAATTAATATTTTTATTTTTATTATCTTGTAAAATTAATACACTAGTTCTAGAAAATTAACAAAAACAAAAACAACAACAACAAAATTTCAATCCCACATTATTATCTCATTCAGTAAAAGAACATTTTGACACTTCCGTTGATTATTATTTTCGAATTTGGGCTCTATAAGATTTTCCCACGTATATAAATATTACATTCATATTGTAACTGATATTAACAAAAAGAGACAACAACAACAACAAAAAGGAAAAATAATAATAATAAAAATAAAAATAAAAATTAAAGATTAAGATGAGCTATGAATCTTGACAATGAATGTAATTTAGTTATTTATTAAATCTTCTAACACTATGCTTATATCACGAATCTCATTAGAAATGTGTTAAATACCGTACACACGCCCTAAAGGTAAAAATTCCAAAAGTTAATTTTACTTGTTAAGATCATATACCAATTCGTGTTGTTTGTGTATCATCAATTCGTGTGGCTTCTTAATTAAAGAGCTCAGATTATTGGCGTCGAATGTGGTAAAAATGTACATTTTTTAATATATTTTTATTATATTATTACTGTTTTAGCTACTGTATGTATGTGTGTGTCTAGGTTTGTCTATTATTATAATTATTATTATTATATCTTGTTTGTTTGTTTGTTTGTAGTATCTTTAATTATCTGTGGATAATAATTAATGTGAAATGCTCATTAACTTTATAAACTTTTTTAAAGTATATGTAAGACAACAATTAGCCGAACAGCTAAAATTTATATTTTATGTTTAATATGGTTAGCTGGTTGCTTTTTTTTTTTTTTTTAAATATCTACGATACAGTTATATTTAAGATTTTTTATGCACTTGAAAATTATAAAATTATCTATTAAATTTATTATTACTAATGATTAGGAGTTTGCGCTATCAAATTTGTATGATTAGCGGAAATAGTAACCACGTCGATTGCGTGTTAGCCTGATGAGTTTCTATAGAGGTTTATTAAATAATTATTTGATTATTATTTTGTTATTGTTTTCTTTGTATATAAATAACAAGAAAATGGTTTTAAGTGTAACTGAGCAAAACGAAACGGAAAAAAAGGCCATCATGCAAAGTTATATTTTCTTATAGAACGTTTTGTATAGGAATTTAAATAATTTCTATTAAAGACATGAAACTATGAAAATTATTAGGACATATCTTTAGTTTATAGTGCGTTTCAATTGCACTATTATTGGCAAATTTATTAATAGTTAGTAATTTTCTATATGAAAAATTCTTAAATGCATTCCAGTAAATTAACAATTGGAATTTCATTACTGGCACAGGAAAAGTTTTATCTATTTATAAAAATGAAACCTAATTAAAGTCATTTTGACATAAATGAATTAAAATATTGTCATCTATTTTAATAGTAATGTTTTTTTTTTTTTTTGGTAAAATTTCAATTTCGATTATTCAACTATCCTTTAATTCCTTCCTCTAAAAAAAAAATATAGCGTCATAAATATGATAAATTAGAATATTATGTAACAATTAACACTTCCGCTATCGGCGCTTGAGAAGAAAATCTTGGACCATAGCCCATGGAGTTTTTTCTTATAATATGATTTTAAACGGCATTAAATTTTTTAACATTATATTCATTATCTTAAAATGAAGCGAAATAAGCGTATGAGCTTGCCTAAGGTTAGGTTGTTTATTTACAGACCATTATAAATATTTCGGCTAGAAATAACTGTAAGAATTTAATTTAATTTCTCTATTATTCCTTTATGGACTCCAAGAAACCAAATGAATTGGAACTTCTTTATCTAAATATTTAATTTTAATTTATTTTTTAAAGTAAATTTCTGTTGTTCATTTAATTTTTCCATAATGATCTTCAATCTATTTGAAATCCTAATTTTTGTGCTGAAAGAAAACACTTCACTTACATGCAAAAATGAAGTCATGAAACAAAAATAATAAAAATAATATCTAAAACTTATTATCTTAAAGTATTTTAAATTTGAGTGCAGCAAGTGCCAATCAATTCCTTGCAAATAGGGAAAGTTGATAGTCGCTTGAATTTGCGTAATTATATGAAGTTGCTGGATGTAGTTTGAAAACACTTCCATAAGTATAATGGCCCAAAAAATTGTCTACTTATTTGTTTAAACTATTTTGTATAGCATCTAGCCCAGTCTAAAGTTATCATGCTGAGAAATTATGTTTTTGAAAACATTTACAGGCGATGTAAAACGATGTAAAACGTTGTTAAAGCGAAATAAAGCTCAGTAAAAATCAATTTGTATTACATGTCAAATTAAGACTATACGACAAGTGTCTGCATAATTGATTCTTTTTCTCGTTGATTTCGTCAAAATTTTTTTTCTTTTTGAAACAGAATCCATCTTCTGTTAGAGTGGATTTACACAGACCAACTTACAGCAGAAAACTCACAGCGAAACCGTTTTTTTTTCTCATACAAAACTCACAGAATCGCTGTGAATTTCTGCTGTGAGTTTGGCCTGTGTAAACTCATTCGTAGGGAGAGAAATGTTAATAACTTCCGAAATTATTTTAACCACTAATCCCACATATTTATTGAATAATTTTTTCAGTGGTAATTAAAAAATCAAAGCCATTTATAAATATTTATGTTATGACTAGCAAAATTTGATTTGATTTGATACTAAAATAATAAAAGGAATTAAAATGAACCATTTAAAATTTATTCGATGCTATGGGAAAGTTTGTTGTCAATCTCTAACTAAATTGTAAAATATATAGAAATATTTATTTAAATTACAATTCCAAGCAGTACACTAGAATAATACAAATATCCTTTAAAAAAACTGGAAATCTACCAAAGAAGCGTTAAAAATATGGCATAATTTGTCTCTTTATGAATTACCAACTGTTTTTTGTCAAAAGCTTCCAATTAATTAGTTTGAACTTTCGATTCTAATCACATATTTTATTCTCTAAATGCAATGTCTAATAATTGCTTTCAATCTGATTCCGGGTATTTAAAGTTTGTATGCCTGAGAAAATTTCTTTCGTCTACTTTTGTCAGCAGTCTTCTTCTCTTACTTTAGTATTTATTAATTAGTCCAACTCGGATTCTTAGAGTTTAATTTAGCTCTTCTTTTACAACTAAAATCTGTAAAAATTAAATTTTCAAGTTTTCTTAGAAAGTTTTGGAAAAACAAAAACTTTTTCATTAATATGAATCAATAAACCTCTTGTTAATTATCTTTGTCCTGTTTTGTAGATTTAATTAGAAGGGCACGTTTTGAGCTTTGACTTAAAAAAAAAATATTGACTTCAATTGTATAAATTCTTAATTATCTTTTTTTTATTATTTAAGAGTTTGATATCTATTTTTTTATTGAGAATGGTTCTAAAAATCCGTTTTTAAAATTAAAAATATATTTCATTATCTTTGATATGGATTTCCTTTTTTTGTTTAAATATTTCAATAAATTAAACATTTTTAAATTCTCAAAAGGACTTGTAAAACGAGCTCTTGTATATAAAAATATTTAAAAAATTTTAAAACGTTACTTATTACCAAGCAAATAAATTTCAACATTCGAAAAATATATTTTAAGTTTAATTTAAGTAACAAAAACAAAAAATTCATAGGCTTCTTTTTTTTTAATTTAATTTAATTTAGGGTAACACAACAGCAGCACCTCGGACTGCATATCCGGGAGCGCTGCCCCAAGGCCCAGTTTCTTTAAAGGCCCAAAGGCCAACTATGACTAGTCCAGCTGCAGGTGGTTTAGCCGGTGCACCTTATAGAGGAGCAAGTTGGACACCACAAGCGTATGCCCCAGCTGCTGCTGCTGCTGCAGCCGCTCAACAAGCGTATAGGTATACGGCACCATTGCCTCAGCCAACATATGCCACATATACACCACATACAACAACAACAGTAAGTTTTTTTTTATTTACTTTTTATTCAAATATTTTGGTTTATATGTATTTGTATTGAATTTAAAAAAACAATATAATCTTTGGTAAGGATAAAATAAATAAAATCAATTACAACATTTTATTAGAGAATTTCTAAACATAAAGAAACCGCACAAATTTTTTGGAAGGTGACAACAATATAAATCGATTTTGAAAAATGAGTTTCTTTGGTTTATGTATGAAGAAAGCGTCTTAAGTACTTAGGGTGCTATGTGGCTTTGAACATTATTGTGAAATGATACATGAATATGTTTGGGTGTTAATTTGTGACCTCCTTGTTTAAGTGAATGTTTAGAACTTTTACATGAAATTCTGATTATTCGATTATATTTGAAAAATATATAACTTAAGGGAATTTTCATACATTTAAATGTTAATTTTTTTAGTATAATAAAAAGGAAGAAGAAAATGATTTTCTTTAACTTAAAAATATAATTTCCCTAAGGCTTCAATTAAATTTTAATTGCCTAATGGTTGTTCCCTTATGAACATAAATAATACTTTTTTATGAACATAAAAAAGTAATAAAGTATTGGATTTAAGATTTAAATATTCTTGATATTCCTTTTTCACTAAGGATACCACGTGGGAATATATTTATGAAAAAATGCAGAAAAATAATTCTATCGTTCTTTATTTGAAGTTTATAATTTTTAATAAATTATAAAATCAGGATTACGTATTTCTATTTAGAAGAATGAATGCGTTTCGATGCGTCTTTATTCTAGGCTTTAATTTTCTTTGGTTTATTTTATCTTTAGAGGCTTGTGAGCGATTTTGTAAGTACTTTTTGATGAGCTATTTTCATTAAATTTTAATAAAATATAAACTGATAAATATAAAGAGTGTTATTTGATAAAAATATTAACCTGTCAACTGTTCTAGTCTTAAATAAAGTGGAATTTTGTGACCAAATTCTCAGCAACTGTAAACTGTTTAAATGATAATAATAGTATCCTGTTTCCAGTTCTAGCCGCGGATGTAGAAAAATCTTGCAATCGAATTCTCAACTACTTTATGATGAACTATTGAAATTTAAATTAGGGAACTGTTAATTATTTAATTTTTCCTAAAATATTAGCCCATTACCAGTTGTAGGGAACCAATTTTCAACTATTTCGGAATATACATACAGGACTAAAATGGATAAAATAAAAAAATAATTTAAAAAGTAAGATTAATGAACTGAAATGAAAAATATAATTTTTAATACTGGGAAAAGAAGGATAAATAATGATTTTTACAATTTTTTATCACGAAAAATGAAAGTGTGTAGCGTCGAGAAATTTCGTTATTTACAATTTCTTAATTTTTACTGAACTTTTCGAAGGATGATAATATATAAATTGGTAGATATTATATTTGATGCAATAACTTGCAATTATTATTATTAAGAATCAGCTGTGACAGTTGTAACTTTGGTTTGTCTCGATCTCGTGTTGAAAAACTTCTCAATTTAATGCTCTTATCTTCTGTTTTATTCGACGAAAAATATTTGCTAAACTTCTGTTGCAAAGAAGTCTTGCAAGCATTTCACTTATACTTGAAATAGTTGACAATCGTCGGACAGGAGCGGATAATTAAATTTAAATTTGAATAAGTTGAATTCAAAAGTATTAATTTTAAAATTTAGTCTAAATCAATTCTTGTTTTTTTTTCCTAATTAACACCTCCCTCTTTTTATCCAAATAAATCCTTGAATATTACTAAAAACTTAAAAATTAAAGAGCTTCTAAAATATTTGCCCTATAAATTTAGCTACGCTCCACCTAATCGGTTAATAGCCTCATTTAAATGACTTGACATTAGCACAAATTCTAAAAATAAAAATAAATTCCGGAAAAAAACAGAAATACAAAATACAAGAATTTAATTTGCACGTGCCTGCCTCTAGTCTAAAAATTTGATTAAGGTTTCCAAATTTGCAACTTCATTTCTGTTACAACAGACATAAGAAAAAAAAAGAAACGTTTATAAAAAAAAAAAAGATTCGGTTGAGTTCCAGCGTTAAAAGCTTTTAAAATTTTTAAAATTAGAAACAGTTTAGGACAGTCATGTAGCATAATACTTCAGACTAAAGAAAAAAGTATAAACATGAATGAAATAAAAGATTTTCTATAGTATTAAAATACTAAACGTAAGTTTAAGTTAAAGAATTTGGTTTTAGATTTTTTTTATTATTACATGTTTCCATTTTAAATAAAATTTTCTGTTAATTGCTTTACACAGTCTTAACAACTCATTTTATTGAACTCGAGTGACAAGGCTTTTGATTCGATCTTTATCTAAACATTTATCTACTCTAAAAATTATTTTACATTTTTGTTTTTTTTTTGGGATTTATTAGTTAAATAGATTAAAAGTATTTCTGGCAAATCTTTATATCGTTCAATTTTTAGTTTTATGAACCACATAAAAAATTTTACTTACTGCTGTTAGTTTTTTTTTACTACATTGCTAAATAAAAACTGATGTTTTTGTTTATTACTAACGAAAAAGGTTGAAAAAAACCACCAAAGAAATCAAATAAATAATGCTAAATTTTTAAGTAATTTTGTTCAAAAATATGCTAAAAATTTTATTGTCTGTTATATAAAAACAGTTATTGATTTTCTTTCTTTTAAATTTAAAAATAAACTAAAAGCAAAGTCCTGTTAAGTATTTAATTGGTGGTACAATAAACCTGGGATGAAAGCCACACATGAGCGTTAAATTTAAAAGGACAGGTAAATTATTAGGCACTATATTCATTAATCCTGCTAAAGTGAAGAAGCTTAAATAACGCATTTGTGAATAGATTCCTATTTCTGACGGCATCACACTTCATCATTCTATATAAATGTCAAAGAATACGAACCTTTCAAACGAAACATGTAAAATTGTCATTAAAATTTGACATTTAGTTTAAAAGCTACAAGGATTTTAGTGACGCTTCCTTCTGTTATTTTTAAAACAATCAATTCAAATTAATTTCATTGTTTTTGGAAGAAATACAGTCAAAAACTTGGCTTGATAGTTGTTTTCTGGTCTTTGATCCATTGCAAGAAAAAACGACTTATAAGATGGTTGTATAAGCACAAATGTTGCTGAACGTTCTTGGTTGAATTTATGAGACGATTATTGCAAAAAACTCTCAAAAGGTCTATGACATTATTATTGCTGAACGTGTAACTAAGTTACAAATGCTGGCAGACTCTATAAAGATATCAAAAAATGAAGTGTTCACCAATTTTCCCTATTTGGGTAACTCTAATAATTCAATGATTGAGAGCAGTGTATCAAGCTGTTTAATAATTTAATATTTTGATTATATTTTACAAAAAAATTTATATTTTAATGTGTCTATCTCAGAATTTATTATTTCTTGAATCAAAATCTGACGGCTACATAATTTTTCTAAACGGTTTAGTTAACCCAATCTGACACGGTCAAATGTTATGACTGAAAAATATTCCCAATATTTTTAGCTCAATTTTTGAACTGAAAATAATCAAAGAAATTTTTAGAATTCTGGAAAGACGTCAATCCAATTTTTATAACCATCCAAATAAAAAGTTCTTCGCTATCTTTTTGGAATTTACAAAATGTTCAAAGTAAAAATGGGAGAAAATTTGAAATTCTTTGTGTCGTCATAATTTCAAATTCCCTAAGAGGAAATGCTCAAGAAATGCTCTGTTCATACGGTATCTTACGATTAGACATAAAGGTGTATACCCGCCTAAAGCGAATAGCATAATAGGAAGAGAAATTGATTTCATACAATCTTGCTTAGTTTCTCATTTATGTTCACCATTTCAAGTGAATAATTTGAACGAGAAATTGCTTTTGTTTATGCTTGTGCCATAATTTAATATATTTTTTAGGAAGTCAATAATCTATGTTTTTCTCATTAATACATAAGAAGTCAAATGTTTTAAATAAATAATTCAAAATCGAAAATTTATTAAAGAAGAAAATTGAAACTTTGGCTAACAAACATGAACAATCTAAAGCCATAAATATCCTTAGAATACTGAAACCTATCTTTCATTTGGGTGTTTTTAAAATATTCCAAAAAATTTGTTAAGTAGGTACATTAATATAATTTAAAAATAAATCGTTTTTTGTTCTTTTTGACTTAAGAGTGTTCCACCTTCATTTCTTCTTCATTTTCTTAAAATTTCAAATTTTTCTGGAAATTTTATTTATGCCTAGAAGTTAACCTCATTGTTTCCTTTTGTGAAAGCCCGGTAAATTTTAAATAAAAAAAAAGAAGGATATTGTCGATTATATAACGAGGGTGGATATAGCTAGTAACTAAGAGTTTGTATTGAATTTCAAATTGATTTTTGCGTTAACTAGGGTGGATTTTATTTTATTCTAAAAATCTGAGAATTTTTAAAGACTAGTCTAAGAAGACCCTTCGGGATTTAAAAATTTAATAATAATTTACTTAACATTTAATACAATACTAAAGGAATAAAATTATTTGCTAAATTGATTTGAGTTTTTCATAAGTCCAGACTTAAATGTTTTACATTTGAAATGACATTTTAATGCTTAAAATGGATTCCAACTTTATTTTGTTGTAAAATAAAAATTTTAAAATCTTTTAAATATTTAGAACTTCCAACGTGCTTCGATAGTGGATCTTTGAAGACCTGAATACACCGTGTGATCAAAACTTATCTATTGTGCTCCTCGACAACCAAATCATTTCAAGATCTCCTGCTAAAGCTTTAATATTTTATTAGCTGTTTGTTTGGTGTATGGTACTTGTTAAATAGTGGAGTCAATGAAGCTTTTAACCTGGAAGTCCGGTGGAACAGCTCCGATTTTGATGATTTTTTTTTTAAAAGTTTTGTTTTTCTATATTATTTAAAATCAGAAACCTTTGGGAGGGGGGAAATAAATTTTTATATTGTTTAAACAATAATTTTTATACTTATACAGGGTGACCTAAAAATCTTTAATTAAATGCTTAGGATAGAAAGTACATTAAATTTCATGGCCAAAAAACACAAAAAGTGGGGGTCTAACTTTTTTCGTTTTCGAGTTAAAGGGGCTTGAATTTTACAGGCGCCGTTTTCACCCCGACGCACTCTATCACTTATAACTTTTTAACCTATACGATGATGAGTAAGAAAAAAATATTTTTTAAAGCCTACAATATTATTTTACTAATAAAATAGCAAAAACTTAAAAAAAATAACAAATGGCGGAGAAAAAAATTTTTAAATGAAACCATTAGTAAGAATCCCGGACTTTTTTTTGAAGTTTTTTGCTTTTTTTTAAAAAAACACCAACATAATTTGTTTTAAGTTTCTAAGTCCTTAGAGGTACTTTGTTTAAAAAGACCATGTGCCACAATGAAAGACGTCCCTTTAAAGATTTAAATCACAATGTTGACGAAATACGCGCCTTTGCTTAAAGTTGTATACCTTAGAAATTAATGTTCCAATCTTCAGGAATTTATAACATCATATTTTTCATATAATTTACTTATTTTGAGGCAATATTATAAAGATGATCGATTTTTTTACTTATATAACAATTGCTTCACTGTAATTTCTACCAAAATGTTACAGCAATAAAAAATGAATTTTATTTTCCATCCGTTAAATCAAGGAAGTGGCACAGTTTTGCTATTCATACAGTTATGCTCCATTGATTGTACATTTCATAAAACCTTTTTTTCTTAAATTTTCTCTATGTCAGCAATATTTAAATAATAATATTTTTTGAATTGCTTCAGCCTTAAAAATTTATTCCTTTCACTATTTTTCTACCGTGATTTAAAAAATTTATGCTTTTATTTTTATCTTTAGCTTTTTAAAAGTTAAAAAAAGAACAAATCTCAATTGTGTTGTTACAATAATTTAATAACTAAAAAATAAATTAATTTAGTAATTTTAGGATAAAAAATGATGATTAAAATTTTTCGTCAAACAAAATTTTAGTGTAATATTTTGAATAAATTTTCTTTAACAATACAAATAAAATTTAACATTTCCTAATTTTTAAAGTGTGGGTGATGGAGATAACTAAAAAGGAAACACCTTAATGTTTCAAATATTTACAGCATTGCTCAGTTTAAGCCTTATCTGCTATTATTTTCCATCTGTACCATTACAACAGGGGTTTTTCTTTTTGCTATGAATTAATTTTTCTGTAAATTTTATTCATGCAAATAAAATGTTATGCTTTTTTGTTGTTTTATAGTTTGTTAAATTGATTCAATTTGTATAAAATTCTCATGAAATAATAGGAGTGTAAAGTTCGTGATTTAGTTCAAATAAACTAAATAAATGGCAGACAGATTATTATAAAATGATATGCATAAAATTTATTTATTTTTTGTTTTTTTTGCATAGTACTTAATAGGGACGATAGATTTATATCAAGTACCTCACTACGTAAATTGATTGTCAATTGTGAAAAATAAAAATAAATTACTAATTTTTGTTTGCTTTTAATAATTTTTATTATAATTGCTGTCGGCGTTTTTTCTCTCAATATTTTGAGATAGTTAAAATAGGTCAAAAATGTTAAAATGTTAAATGTTAAAGAAAGAAAGAACAAAAAACAAAAATATCAATTTTTTAATAATTGCTTATACTAATTTAATAAAGATTTTTTTTTTTAGTTTTATTGGTAAGGTAAAGTAGTTAGTTGTGGGACATGTTTTGATTTTCATGCACAGTTTTGCACTCAATCAATATTATTGAGTAACAAATACACCGTTGGAAAGGTATTATTCAGTCCTATATTCCTGCAAAAAATTAGCTTGATTAAGTCCGTAAAAAAGAGATATGGTCAAATTAGTAAATATGTTCAAATTGCCAAAAAAAAAAAAATTTGTGCCCGATTATGGGACACTGTTGTTAGGCCACTGTTAATTCTAAATCTTTGAGTAAAACTCCAAAATATTTATGAAAAATTATCAAATTTATCAAAAAATCCGAACAAAATAAACAAAACAAAATTTAGTTAATTTAATAGTCCTTATCAATGTCGTAATTTTGCAAGTGATAATGCTTTTGTTTTTTCTGCATTTTTATTTTTTTTGCCTTGATTGCATTTAGCATTGTTTTATTTCCTGTTTGATCTGATTTTTTAGGGGTCGACATCGCTAAGATTAAAATAAAAGTAAATTGAGGTGCAAAATAATTGCTAAAATGTCAAATAACAGTGTCCCACAACTATCGCTACTTCTCTGTCCCACAACCAGACTTTGGCGCCAGTTTTTCGAGGCACACAAAAATGTTTTTAAGTTTTTAAGTCAAGTATCATTATGGAAGATTTTTGTACGATACAAAAGACATGGCATTTTACTTACCTTTTTAAATAATTTTTGATCAATTTTATAAACAATGAAAAATAGATTTAATCGTTTTTTTTTGTATAAATTTAGCATGAACTCTGTAGCAACAATAAAGCGCGCATCTATTTACTTTATTGTTAGCTTGAAAAAACTACCTTCAATCATTAGAAATAGATGACATTTACCTAACAAATTTAGCATTTATATTGTGCGTTCTTAAATATTGTCCTGTCGCCAAACCATGCATGTCCCACAACTAGCTACTCTACCGTAATCTTATTTCGTTGGTAGCATTTTAAAATTTTTATCATAATTAGTTTTCGTTTTTTCTTAAATTATTTTTTGTATTTAGAACTATGGTTGAAAAGTTAATTATAAGGAAAATTTTATTATTCTTCATCTCGAAATTTCATAATGAACTTAAGCTATTTTCTTCGTTATTTGCGGAGATTGCACTTCATAATTGGATCTTGTTTTTTGGCAAGGATAAAAAACCTATGCAACTTCTGTATTTGTTCAAATAGACAATGAAATCAAAATATAATCATAAAGGAATTCAATCATTATGAAACTCATTCAGTCCCCTATCCTTTTAAATTTTCCCTCCATTATAATGCGAAAAGCCTCCCATTTAGCTAAGGTATACTTAATCGAATGGTGAGTGTCATTATGTTAAAGTATTTTTCTTTTTTGGAAAGCTAATTTGAAGGTGAATACATCTCTGTGGGAGGTAATTTCTATTTTTCCCTCAGACACTATATATTTTATAAAAGAATAAACTTTATTTAAGCTTTATGTATGGAAACAATAGTTGCAAAATTACAATTTATGAAAATAGTCATCTGTTTTATACTTATCTTAATATTCTTCAAAATTTCTAGGTACGGCACAAGTAATCTCTACATCCCTTTATCAAAGTAGCAATTATTGATATTTTTTTAACTGCTTGAAGTCACATTCGACTTTACAACTTCCTCTAAAAATTGGTTTGAAAAAGTGATTGTGAAATTTTAGAGCGTTTAAAAAATATAAATAAGTGCTACTCAATATTGAGATTAATATTCGTCATAGCATTGCTCTCTTCGCTTTAGTTTTCTTGTCATCTAATATTTCAAGAAACTCAAGATAATTCTTTATCATGTAAATTATAACTTAAAATTAAATCACTAATGACAAAGGATATCGCTAAAACTTTTTCTACTAAGAAAGTCCACAAATTGCACCCACAAAATTCTAATTTATTCTTTGATTTGAGAATTTATACAAGAAAAATATTCAAAGAGTTTCATTTAATTATTTTCGTGATGCTATGGGTCTAAAGAATGACTTATTTCCAACAAAAAAAACTCAATTTAAATTTCATAAAGAATTCCACACACCTGTTGTCCTTAAAAAAAACAACGGGAATTTTATAGCCAGTGTTTGTGGGAAGTCTTTTGAATATCTTTGAAAAAAATATTATCAAGTAAAATTTCTTGGGATCCTCTTTAAAAAAATCCTTTTGAATTCTCTTAAAAGCGTTTTCTGAATTTTAAGAAAATCCTTCATAATTCCTTAAGAAAAGTTTTTTTTTGAATATTTTAAAAAAATTCATTGAGATACTTTAAAAAATATATAGGTAGGTAACTTGTGTAATTTCTATTAAAATTTTTATTGTATTTTCCTTAGAGAATTTGAAAAATATTAATTGGAATCGCAAAGCAATTTTTTATTGGAATTCCTTAACAAAATCTCCTTAAAACTAGACTTTGTACTTCATTAAGACAAACATTTTTAATATTTATGTAAATTATTTTTGAAATATCTTTAAGTAGATACATTGAGTAGGTATATACTGAATGACGAACAATGTAACGAGACATAAATGTGACGTTGGATAATCTCGTCTAGTGTCTCGGTTATGTTATCCTTTTACAGAGTTTATTTCCGAGAAAAAACGTTCTTGTTTCAATATTTTGTTGTTTTGGAAATTTCAGAAAAATTTTTTTGATTAAAATATAGACAAATATTTTCTTATATAGCAATTTTTAATTTGGACGAGAGAAGTTTTTGTAACAACTATAAAAACAAGGCTATACAGCATTTTATACTTTTTATTACCATTAAAATTAGTGTCAAAACTAAAAATTATGAAATAAATAAAATCTATGAATTCATTCAAACCTAACAAAGCAGTAACTTCTCTTCTCGCTTCTCGCTTAAAATCAAAAATGTTAATAGAAAAAAAGGCATCATATATTTATTTTTTCTCTTATTAAATATTATTGGACTCATGTGAGTTCCCATTCTCGAGTTTGAGGATTTTTTTTTTCTGGGAAAAAGCGTGTGTCAAAGTTTTTTTTATAAAAAACTAGGGGTTATGCCAGCTAGAATTGCCTGGTTCTTCTTTTCAACAAATGAAAAATTTCTTTGAGTTTAAGCTCAGGGCTAGCTAATTGAAGCATATGTCACCTTTTTGAATTTTTTTTTTTAAAAAAATGGATTGGAATCATTATTAGTTTTCCTACCACAGCCAATTCTGGCTAAGTAATAGTATCTGTATTGGATCAACAGAACAGAGAACAAAATTAATTGGTTTTGTTTAGAAATTTAAAATGATTTCGGCAATAAATTTATTTCACTACAGGCTTAAACTTGGCGTAAACCCAAAGTTTTTCTATAAAAAAAAAAATCAAATTCTAAAATCTTTGTTTCATTACAAAAAAATGACAAATTTCTATAATTATTTATATTGAAATACAAAAACACTGCAGGCATCTTTTAGAATATCCTTGTATAAGGATGTACATAACTTTTAGACGGATATTTTCAAAATTTTGTCTTTTAAGTAAGCTCTACACAAAATTTCTCTATTGAATCTATTGAAAATAATAATGCCCCAAAGGTTGGTGTTAAAATCCTTTTCTTTAGTATGCTATTCGATATTTTTGATATGATTTTTAGCTATGAGAAAACAAGTTTCAAATATAGTAAAAAAAATAGGCGTTTTAAGTATATATCCTCCATTTGCTTTTATTTTATACTCTAGCTAAGCATATAGTTGAAATACAACGCCTTCCACCACAATTGCTATCAAGAATATCCTTAGACTAGAATATATTTTTTCTAATGGAAAAGTTTTGAATATAAAATTATTATTCTCAAAGTTTTCTTGGTTTTCTGATCAATAATTCTTGTATGCTTAGAGCTAGTTTTGGAATGAGCAAAGCTTGATTTCAACACCAAAGAGAAAAATATATGGTGAAAGTAATATAATTTAAATGCGCTACAAATAAAACATTTTATAAGGATAACATTGTTTAATATGTAATAAAAATAAAAGTGGCAAGTAATTTTGATTATTTTAATACTCTAATGGAAATTCTCTGTTACTAAAATTTAAAACTTTAAGGAAAGCTTTTATTTTTTATTGTTTTTAAAACTGACGTAAAATAACCTGACAAAACTTTTATCTCTAGGTTATAAGGATTAGTGTCGCATTAAACTTCATTACGCCCACTATTAATTTCCTTAAAACTATTATGTTTTTATTTCTTCTCCTAAATAGTGAGATACATATTAATATAAACATATAAAGTAACATTTACGCATATAAAATAATATATATGTATATGTATATATACATGGGAAAATATAAAGACGTATCTTTCTTTCTGTTCGGTATCAAATGAAAAAACGACACCCACTCATTTCTAAGCCAGCCATGTAATTATTTGATATAGTAAAATGTTTACTCCTGTTGTCGTCACATTGGATAATTTTTTGTCTAGGCATTTGGCATAGAAAAGAATATTAAAGAATTAATTTCATACTGTGACAATGGTTATAGATACATGGTTGAAATATTATTTAGTTTTTGTTGTTTTTTTCTTTTATGCTGTTAACAATTTTGTTCAATTAAAGATTCCTGATGAAACTTAATTTTAGTTAAAATCGATTGTTTCTTTTGTGATGCTGAGCAATCAATTTCGTGAAATATTTTAATCAATTTATTTATTTTAGACAATAATCAATATCGCATATAAAATGCGGCGTATTCATTCTAGCAAACACTGACCAACTGATTTTGGAATGACACTAAAGTAAATTCTATAGCGGAATGTTCGTCACAGCTATTTCATAAGTAATCCATGTGTAATAGTGTTGATTATAATGTTCGCTAGCGAACAACATTTAGTTATGTCCTATGTCGCAATGTAATTAGTCCTAAATACTTTGAATTCGAGATTTATAGCCCAAAATTGTTCAAGATTTATTTAGAGTTCATTCTCTTCTTCTAGTGATTATTCGATAAATAAGGGATAACCCGAGAATATTTCTACTACTTGGCCGGTTAACTAGAACCTTCTCAAGACTTTTTTGGAGGTATATATTTTTTTAAAGATAAAAACTACTATTTTGGTTTAAATCTCTTCAAATTTTTGTTTCTTAATGATCTTTATTGTTTTTTTTTAATAATCTTTCTTGAATATTTTTAGGATAATGCAAAATTTTAAATAATTCTGCAGTCGCTTTTTATTTAATTCTTGGCCAAGGCTCATGTTGTCAGCTAAAGGAAGTTTTTAATCAGGTATTAATCTTAACATTTTTTGTTTTATTTGGTATCTGTCCAACTATCTCCATATTTAACTATTTCTTCTTAAAAAGATCTTAGGGTTTATTTTTGATTTATGTCCAGTTTTTATCTATTCCAATGATCGCAAAGCTGAGCTTTGCACAGATTTATAAAATTTTTGATTTGAATATGATCTGTAGATCTACTCCGTTCTCTGAGAGGCACATGTAAGAATGAAATGGTAGTGCTAAAGTTCTTTACAATTACCCCAATTTCCTCATGATTTATCATCTTTCCCTAGTAGCATTTGGTAAAGAAGAAGATGCCTTAATAACATTAACCCCCCTTACAATCCATAAAAATGGCAAATAATTCTCTCATGAGGCTCCTAGCTTTCTTTTTAGAGACATTCATTAAGAAGTTTAATGGCAGATGAGGCTTACTCAGATTGTAAAGATTAATCGCAGTAGTAACTAAGGGATGTATAGGTAGGGACATTGCAAACTCCTTTTTAAAAAATTAATAGAACCTTCATTTAACGAATATTGTCAAATATGAGCACACACATTCATTTAATGACGTCTATAGGGCTGGGATTCTGTGTCGGTGAGAAGTCGGATTTTGACATAAAATGTATTGCAAATATGTCAAAATGTGACATTCTGATTCTCATTATTACCGAGACAGAATCCCAGCCCAGCCCAGGTGTTAAAGGTATTCCAAAGTAGAAAAGCCTTTTTGGACTTCTTGATAATATTCACTTTTCGTACTGAGCTTATCTTTTATTTACAGAATTTCTCTTTTGCTACAAAACCAACAGATTTTTAATGTTAAAATTGAGTATTTATCTCAGTTTGGATAGGCTAAGGTTGGGTTTTATATAGGGATGCTCCTCTGATTCCATCTTTATTAGACGTTATTTTTCTTCATTTATCTCCATTTTACTCGATGTCATTTTTTTTTTATTTCTCACTAAAGCCTTTTAATTTTTTATGAATTTCTGTACTGCTAAAGCCTTCTGGATATTTTTCAATCGTTTTTATAATGCATTGAATCGCACAGACTTTAAATATAAGATAGTAAGATAAGCAGTGATTTATATGATCCAGCCGAGTACTATACTTAATATAATTCACGATCTAATTTGGTATTTTAAAAGCTTTGCTTGTATTTACAATATTTGGACCAATATATTGTGTAGATATGTTACCAACTTCACCCATTACAATAGTCAAACCAAGTGAAATTACCTATTTTGAAGAAAATATGTAAATAGCGGAGCATCAGGTGATATTAATCTACTTATGTTTGTATTTCTTTGTATCATCATCCTTGTACTTATCTTTTCAGATTTAATAACGGTACATATATGTTTATCAGATTTAGTTAGTAATCAGCCGTGAGTATATTTTTAGTTTTAATATTCCTTTTTATCATGGTTAACATTTTTTCAGAGTTTACCATTTTTTCTTTTATAGAATTCCAATCTGTATTTCCGGTTGATAAAGTTTTTCTTTTAATTTCTTCAGCTTTAGCTTCCCGATGATTTATTAGAAGTCCGCGGAAATGGCTGACAATTAAATAAATGGAAATTAAAATACAAATACTCGACTGGGGTTATTTTTAATATACTTAATTTTTGACATAAATATTTATTCACTTCATTTAATCACTTTTTTGCTATATTGTTGATGGATAAAAATGCAATTTTTATTTTCTTGATATTTAACTTATTTTAACTCAAAAAAATATAATCTAAAAATAAAAGTCAGGAAATTTCTCATCCAAGCATTGCAAAAAATTTCTTTAATCCTGCTTTCAATTTTTTTTTTTTGCATCAAAAAAACTACACAAAATTTCAGGAGAACCTAAAAAGTTGTCTCACCGAAAAAAATTTCTCTTGTAAGAAATAGTAATGTAATAAAAAGCACAGCATTTGATTTTTATTTTATTTATAATTTTAAAATATATATACATATATATGTATATATTAGTTCAGACAGTTCTGTTTACGTTTAAGGATAATACTATAGAATAGGAATTGTGCATTCTTTAAAGGATTATATTCACTAAGCATGCGTTAAAAGCAAACGCCCCAGTATATAAAGCTTTTTGAATCGACTAAAATACGATGATCTCATAAAAATGAATTCAACAGCTGGGTGGGTAGTTTCATTTCCTTCCTTTGTCTACCATTTTAAATTTAAAACCCACAGTTACATAAATATATATATATATATATATCATTGTATTAACACATATTTATAACAAAAATATACTTTACTTTATTTTACAACCCAAAAAAGAAGAAGATAAATAGGAAAATTTTAAAGGGCAATTGTCAATTTGGCTCAACAACAAAAGCTTTAATTTCTAGACATTCTCAAGAAAGCTTCCACAAAGTTCATTCATAGAAAGAAATTTATAAGGGCGCACCACGTTAGTTAAAAGTTGCCGGCATTCGATGCATTAATCCACAAGTGAATTTATTGTTGTTCTATCTTTTTTTTCTTCTTCAAATTCTAAAAATTCTAGAAAACAAAAACTAATAAAATTAATAATTTAAACAAAAACAAAAACACAGAATTTTACTAAAAACTAAAAAAGAAAAATTAAAAAAACTACGTATCGAAATTAATAAAATTTCAGGGCTAAATATTTTCCAGCCACAATTACTAATTCCGCCCCCTTGTAAAATTTTTTTGCAAGAATCGGTTTGTGTATTGTATGTGTATGTGTGTGTGTTTGTGTATACATGTGTTTATTGTGTAGGTTTGCAAATATATTAAATACTCGTGGATTTTTGATTTTTCAAGTAAAACATATGATTTCGTGCGGGTTAAATTAGGGAGGAATAGTGTTAAAAAAAAAACCAAAAGCAAAAAAAAAACTAATCGCAGACTTTTAATGCCTGCTTTTAATAAAAACTGAATAAAAGTAACTTAGCATATTTTATTATAATTTTATAACTATTTTATGGTTAAAAAGTGAAAAATAAAAATTTTGTGCCAAACTGGAAAATTTTCACTTTTATATTTGACATATTGTGTTTTTTTTATTGTTTTTTTAATAGTATTTCATTTGGCTTAAGAGGGGAATTAGAGTTTTCTATAAGCTTTTCCGGAATGATCAACGTATCCTAGGTTCGTCATTTCCGTCGCAGTTTCTTTTAATTTTTGGTCTCTTTTTATACATACACACATATTTATATACATATATAAGTATATATAATTTTTTTATTTTATTTATATTTTTTTTTTGATTTTACGACGCGACGACGCTCCCTACTTTTTCGCATGTGTGAATTGTGAGTAACTTAAATTTTGTTGTTGCTTCAAAATCAGTCAAAAGTGTTGTTGCAGTTGTGTGTAACTGAAGTCTAAAAGTCTTATTCTAAAGACTAAAAAACCAAAAAAAAAAAAATTATAATAATAATATTAATAGTTAATAAAATATTAAAATACAAATTTGAATATTAAATCATTGAAAAAAGTGATTTTTAATGTCAATTCAAATGCAATGTGGTCAACTTTTATATGAAATGTGTTATTGGAGCTTAGACGATTACTGCCATATGGTATGCTAAAATTATTCTTTAATTATTTTCAATTTTTAATTTTAATACTTAAAACATATGTTCCTATGCACACTTTATTCTAAAATTAGATTTTTTGATTTGATTTTACTGTATTTAAACAAAAACATGAACATGTTAAAAAAAAAAGACAAAAAACATGAGCAATTTAGAAACATATGTAAAATAATTTTAAGACATTTGTATCTTATCTTTCGACCAAGTGTAATGAAAATAAAAAATGAATAAATCAAGAGTTTTAGATACATAAATTAACTGTTGATTGCAGTCAGTGCTGAAGAGAATTGGTCTTTACCGAAAAAAAGTACCACCCAATTTTTAAACGTATGAAATGTTAGTATTTTATTTTTTTTTTTAAATTCAAATTAATCATCGGTAAAGTAATCATTTTTAGTTTTTTTTAAGTGTACAGGATTTTGAATTATGTGCTTATGAATTTAAAGTTGAAGCTTACAGTTTTGTCATTCTTTAAAATTTATGTGTTTTTTAATATAATTTTATATTTTCTTTTTATTTATGAAAGTTTTAATTTTAAAAAGAATAAATGCATCAATATCAACCATAAAAGATTTATTTAAAAATCCATGATATAAAAAGAATATAAAATTTATCTATTTCTTCTCGCGACTGCAGTTTATTTTAAAAATTAGATTAGAGTTAAATAATTCATTTGAAAATTTATCTTAATATTTTGTTTTGTTTTGAGTTTAATTAATTCTATTCAGCTGTTGATCCATCATGTTTTAAACTGATGGTGAAAAATTTGCATTGTACACAAACTCCGACAAGCTATAGAAAATGAAATTTTTGACATTTTTAGTGTCAGTCTCGTTTGACTTGAAAACGGTCTTTTCTTTTATAAATATGCAAAAGATTTAAATGTCTCTTTGAAAAATATGTCTAGCTAAAAGTCAAAATAGTAAATTAAAAAAAATGGAAATGTAAGATTGGAAGCGACAACATAATTTTTTTCCTGCAATAATTATTTTAATTAAAAGCTTTCCGAACAATAAAAACAAAAAATAATAATTAGTTAATTTATTTAAGAAACTTACACGTAAAAAAGTAAAAATACACGTACCACGTTTTGCACCAAACTGTCCTTTTCCAGACTTTTCTTTTGTATTTGTTACGAACTGGAGACTGCTATGAAAAAATTCTTAGCAGTTCATTTTTTTTTATAAATTGAACGTTTTTCTATATCTTTTCATTTTCTAAAAGTTTGCTTATTGCTGAAAAAATTCACAAATAATTTACAAACGCTGCCGAGTTTTACTTATCGCAAAGAGTAAAGAGTTTGTATAGTGTGAATATCAGTCAAAAAGTGTGCTTCAAAAATGTTGAAGTCAGAATTAAATAAAGAGAATCAGGATAAAATTATAACATAAATAATACAATAATTAAAATAAATATCCAACAATTAAGCAAAATTTTAAGTAGTTTTGCTCTCGACAAAAAAAAGGAATTTATTTTAAATATGGTGTGAAAAATATGGTTAAGAACTCATCCAACGTACTCAAAATCTTGACTCTTGTGTACGGCAAATCTATTTTCACCAAAAGTAAGTGTTAAAAGCTCTTTATAGAGGGCGAAGAAAATATGTTAAGGACGACATTCTCTTTAGACGGGCGTCAGGACGTCAACAACCGTTAAGAATTTTGAAGTAGTGATGAAAATTTTTATAGAAAAATGTCGAATTATTACTGAACAAGTTGTTGAGGAAGTCAACAGTTGGATTAGCTTATGTAATTTTTTGGAAGTTTTGAGAATGAAACGTTTGCCATAGTTTGTTCCCAAATTTGTGAATTGATAAATGCTGATTTTTAAGCAATAAAAAGAGACAAAAACACCTTAATAGAAAAGGATATTTCTCAAAGCTAAGAAAAAAATAACAGACGAAAAGCGTCATTTTATTAACGATCAAAGGGGGCAATACAATTGGACGAAAAATATACATTTTTGAAGGATTTATTTCTATGAGGTTTTATTGAAGTAAGTTGGAACTTTTCAAAGATTATCAATCTATTAAGGGAGTATATAAATTTTTTTTTATTTATTTTATTTCAAACAAGATAGCTGTACAGTGGTGCACAAGATTTTAAATTATGTTGGTGGTTGCTTTGCAAGCCGTAATTATGATCTAAAACAGTCGGGGAAGAAAAATAGCGTTAATTTTATACTTGTAAATGAATCGATGAATTAAATTTGGCACAAGTTTTTCGGAAAAACCGATTTATTTTTTCCTTGAACTATCTCGCTTCGAACTCAAAAAGTGCTGCTCTGCGAAAAACGCAATTTAAAGTTGTTGACCAACAAAAGTGGCACTTACATCGCGGAAAACGACTAGAAAGATTTAGGAAGGTATTTTACGGAAAATTTTTTTACAAAAATAAATTTGATTTTTTGGTCAATTTAATTGTATTGCTGTTCCCCTTAAGGCTGCCTGCAGAGTGCCGGTTCCGATACCGAAGAGTATAAAGTCGTTATAGGTAAATCAATAGGAATATGCTCAAAGTGTTCAGAGTGCAAGCCTACCAAAGATTAGACTATCGCAATGGGAATCGGTGTCAGCTCGGCTGTAAGCCGGCACTTTGTAGGCAACCTAAGAAGATAAAAATCGCACAACTTAAGGCCATACTAAAAACTGCATTTTAGAAGTGATTTGAGAGTTATAAAAAATTCTGGCACAAGTGTATTATATCTGAGGGAGGATAAAATATTGATACATAAATAAGCATTAAAAGTTCACTTTATTTTTTGAGCAAACCTTGTGGATTCCCAGGATTTCATAAACAATTTGAGTGTCGAACAAGACATATTCAAGGACAACCAATTGCAGAAGATTCTTGATAAATAAAACGCTCTTTATGAACTGTTTAACTAAACTTAACTTTGCAATGAACTACAGGCAAGCTTTGAAATATTTCAATATACAATATTGTCAGCTGCTTCAGTTATATAACTTTAAGGATTAAAGCTTACAACAAAGATTTCGTTTTATGTGCAGTTTTTTATGTTTCATATAAATTGCATTAATTATTTTTGTAAACTATTTAACTTTAATTATCTTTCATTTTTCCTGCTTCAAGACACATTAATTTCCTATAAAGTATGAAGGACTACAAACTACAAATGATTCTTAGCACATAAAACGCTCTTTATTAACTTTTTAACTAAACCTAATTTTGCAATAAAATATAGAAAAGCTTTTAAATATTGTCAGCTGCTTTTAGTTTTTTAATTTAAAGGCTTAAAGCTTACAACAAAGAACATCTTTACGTAACACCTAGAATAATATTTCCCAAAAAAGCATTTCAAGCGTAAAAATCCAAATTATATTTTATATTTAACAAATGATTTTTACATATAATTCCCAGCTCCCTAAGATATTTAGATTAAAATTATATTTTGTGAATTCTTTTAACCTACAACATCAGCTGTAAAACGTTTATTTGAAATAGATTTGTCAAAAATAATTTTAATTTATTTATTCCTTTTCTTGAAATAGTTTCTAGAAAATGTTTAGTATATTTTTTAGTCTATAAAAATTATTAAGTAACAAGATGCAGCTTCAAAACAATTTCATGTTTAAGGGTAGTTATTTTGCTGTATTGACATAAGGAATTTCGTGTTAGCATTCCTTAGATACCACTTAAAATTTTTGGCCTAGCCCTTATGTTGAAATCCACGATAAGGAACTTCGTTCTAAAAGGGTATTTCGTAACAATATATTTTCTACCCTGCAAATCTTAAGAGAACATTTTGAAAATCTGCTATAAAATCTACACAATTCAATTATTCAAATAAGGAAAAGTTTTTTTTAAAAATTTATAGCTTTTTTCTTTTTTTTTTTAGCCATATGCAAATAAAATTTTTTATTGATTATTTATAATTCGCACAGATATTTAGTTAAAAATTTATGAAGATTCTTTTAAAAATATTGCTTTTTAATATTAATTAATTTTGACTTTTAGAGTTTTTTTCTTTATTTAGATTTAATATTAGAAATTTAACCTGAATAACTCTTTCAAAATCGTATGAACTTTGGGTGTAGGCTTCTTATGCCCACTTTTTAACGACAATCCTTTTATAATATTTTGGTATTGTTTTTTGTTTGTTTTTAGAATTCTTCAAATTCTAAACTGTGGAACACCTTGCATTAAGTTTAGTCTATTTCTTTTTGTTATAGACTCCTTCCCACCTGTTGATTTTTGGAAAGCAAAATTTTTTCGCATAAAGTTTTAAATTGATTTTAACGTCGTTTATCCGAAGATATTTAAGTTTTATTTATAAATTTTTGTTTCTTCGAATTTTTCCTTTAATTTTTTTCGTAAAATATTATGGGAGCCCTTTTTAAATCTTATATTAAAAGCCTTGTAAATATCATTAAATAATTCTGTTTTTTTTTTTTTTTTTTATAGAAATCCCTCTTAAAATTGTTCAGTTTGAAAACCATAAGATAATGAGTTGGCATAAAGTCAACAAATACAATTGAAATGGGAGTGAATATTTATTGAAATAAATTATTTAGTATCAATCCAATCTTTAAAAATGTCACTTTCACCTGTATTTTTGTGCTTTATTTATTAGGCCGGTGATATAACAAAATATTTCAAGTTTGCAAAAATTTTCTTTGATCAAACTTTGACTGTAAGTCATCTTTTTTGGATTCACAAGACACCAGCGATCAGTTAATCTCAATTTCTCTTCTTCACGAGGTAATTTGCTTACAATTCAAAACAAGTAGGCATGAAATGCCATTAATATTTTTGACTTAATTAGATTTCCAGTTTTCACCTTATTCAGTAACACGAATATAAAAAACAAAACTTATTAAAATACTTTTCCAAATAAACCCAAAATTCTTTACCAAGTTTTATAATTGAAATGCGATAGAAATTGCAAATAATCTTAAATGATAGATAGAACCCATATCAACATTATTCTGCAAATATTTCAATTTTAATCTATTATTCTGGTATTTCTTATACGTGTAAGAATCATCTATCATGACACTGAACTATATTTTTAGCAATTTTAGAATTAGAACTTTATTTTTTTTTTGAGAGGAAAGTAGAAAGATTCATAAAAAACAGTACCTTTACGTGCGAAAAGAGAATTTTTGTTAGACTAAATTTAGTAAATTTTTCTTGATAGCTTCCAAGAAAAAATGTTAAAGTCATCAAATTTTTATTACAATTCATATAGTACCTTAGAAATCTCTTTGAGCAATTCGAACATTTTCAAATTAAATTCAATTTGCTGTAGCAAAAACGATTGAATGGGTTCACTTTGTCGTACCTATATTAACTATTTCTATTATTTATAGTAAATCTCTTAACGACAGTACTTGGATAGATCAATAAAAAAATTTATCACTTCTACGTTCTGGAACGACACACACAAATCTTTCAAACTTTTAAATTTCTTTCAATATTCTTTTTAAAAATATTATTTCGTCGTACTTTGTAATTTTATATTATTCTCTCCTATCAATGTTCTCTGTTCAAAATGCAAAATGCGTTTAGCTAGTTTGTGAGTATCTACACTCGGATCTATTAAAAATTATCAAAATGATTTTGAAACAAGTACAAGTAAGTATTACCATTTATAGAGAAAAATTTATAAGCAAAGATAAAAAATATTTAAATTTTATGAGGTTTCAATTTTTTGAAACTCCTTTTAGAATAATAATAATATTTTTGTTTTACTTTTATAAGAGTTGTTTCAAAAATAGAACGTTCTTTTGTTTATTTAGTTCCACCAAATCAAAAGGGAAAATGTCTAAAGTACCTAAAATTATGCAATATCCTTTCGAATAATATTTTAAGAACTTTTTGTAAAGTACAATATTAAAAAGGGATTCTATATATTAAAATGAGAACAATATATTTATATACACATCTCTAACTTTTCATTAAAGCTACTACTACAAATTGTTAACCAAGGACAAGCAGAGTATGCCTTACAGCTCTCACATTAGTGAGCTTATTGCACGTTTACGTTGTATTTTGTGATTATTTTAACCATGTTTTTATTTTTAATTATTTTCATTATTTATCCCACTTGGGCTGCTTGTGTTTCTTTTGTATCGTGTATTCCATGTTTACGAAAATTTTTAATGTTTACCTATTCTAGTAATTCAAGTATTTTTGATGTATACGCTGGAGCTCTTTTTTTGTAGCCCAATTTACTTTGAAATCACTCAATTTTTTTGGTATGATTCCACTTTTGTTAGATAGGTAAAAATTTCTATTGGGTCATTCGGAAGGTTTTTTCGTATTTTTGGTGAAAATCAAATACAAGTTTTTAGAGTATACGAGTATAAAACATTTTAATAATCCTTTGAGTGCTAACATATTTTTGACCAGTGTTTTGAGGAGCGTGATCGCGCTTCTTAGCACTCAAAGGGTTAAATTATATGATGTTTCCATCTTTCGGGCAGGAGATTGATTTCACGCTCATAAAATTTTTGACATTTGCTGGCAAAAAACTGGTCAAAGTGATATTTGACGTCCTGATTTTTAGTAAACGTCTTCCCGTCTAAAAAGTTTGACAGAGACCGAAACAAATAATACTCTGAAGATGCTAAACCTGGAGAATATGTTGTGTGTGGTATCAAATTTGGATGAGGTCTCGAATTATCGTAGTGGAACACTATATCCTTTCTATTGATCGATTGCGGCCTTTCCTGTTGGATTGAATCGTTAAATATGTCCTATTGATCACAGTACACTTCAGAATTAATTGTGATATTGTCCAGTAGCGATCCCTTTGAAATCCTAGGATATACAGTATATATGTATTTCTTTAATTTTTACTCTTTATATATCAATTACAAGATGATAATAATTTAATTGATGATAGGGTTGGCGCATTGGCAATAAAAAGTTAATTTCCTGAAATCTGACAACATTCAATTAATTTCTGCCTTCGATTTACGAAAGTGACTTCAAGATTCTTTGTTTGACTTCGTACATTTACGTGATTTTTCCCATTTGTCGCTCAAATGTATTAAGTTGATAAGTCGTATGATCAAGAATCATTTCCATTTGAACCATGGCCTTATCGTAAATCTAAAGGTTCTAATTTATTGGAGCAAACATAACCAAATAGAGTAAGGATAGGCGTAAGAGTGATCTGAAGTTCTGTTTACCACAATGATCAAGGACAGCAGATAGTTTTTATTTAAAATTTTTAGTTAGCAAAATAACATGAGCTCTTAGTAGTTGTAATCAAGAAAAACAAATTAATTGTAAACTTTAAAGGATTATTTTGCATTTTAATTTTTTGTAGCTAGTGATATATTTATACTTTCAAAATGCATTGAGGAAAATACACTTTAGATAAATTCTAAATTCCACCAAACTGTGTTTATTGTTTAAGCAACAAAAAAATAAAAAGAAAACACAAGAGCTGTTCGTTTTTGGTAAATGAACGTCATTCCTATATCTGTTCAGCCATATATATGTGTAAGAATTATTAGTTGCCTTAAACAACAAAATACTTTCAAATGTATCGAACTGTTAAATTTAAAAAAACAGAAGCAAAACTATAAAACAATATCCTTTCTATGTATCTAATTTAATGTTATTACTATATATTAAATTAATTAGTAAAAAATTACATATTGTCGTTCTGTAAACCCTTTTATTCATAAAAAGTTAATTGCTTAAAAGCTACGTAAAATAAGTAAAGAAACCAATTTTTTTTTTTCATTTCCTTTGACCGATAAAATTAGTTGTAGGTAAAAATTAGAACGTTACCTAAAATTCTTATGGGGAAAAAAAAAAATTTCCATAAAATTCTTGTTATCATAAAAATATATTCTAAAATTTCTAATAAATTCTTAACTTTATACAAAAATTTTATCCTAAGTATAAATGAAAAACAAAACAATAGAAAAATTTCAACAAATACAAAATAAACAAAAAATTGATTTTAAAACAAAAATTTGAAAATTTTAGCCTTACAATTATTCTCTGATATTTTCTTATCAGCTATAGTCTAGATTTTTGTTCATATTTTGATAAAAAACCGGCCATTACCATTGTTGTTGGATCTCTAAATACAGGCGACAACATTTTTAGTATTTTTTTCTTATACGAGAACTTGATAAGACGCCCACAGTTGCCATTGATTAGGGCCGAGAATAACATAACATTTTTTAATGTATTCATAATTACACTAAAATTATAATTTCTCTGTTTTCTTTGTTTTTGTTTGTTTAATTTTTCTAATTTTTTATTATTTTATGTAATAATTAAATGCCAAAGATATTTATACTATTTTTTTTTGAAATTGTGAATCTCGTTGTTTTTGTTTTTCATCTTTATTAGTGGTATATCAACGAAATTGATAAAGAAAGTAAGTAAAAATTAACTGAAAGTTTTGCAAGTGAATGTCAGACTTTAAACGATTAGTCATCGTTGAAATTTCTTAAGGGAAAAACAAATATAGTCAGTTTTTATGTAAAGTAAAATATAAGTAACTCTATAAAAGTATTTCCGGCTTTTGTATTTTGTATATATATATATATATATTTCCGTTTCATTAGTTGACGTGATGTCCTGTGCCGGTATTATTTTCAGCTAATCAAATTGTGAAATCGTTTGTGTTGCCTTTACATAAGTGTTAAAATCAATTTAAATTATTGCTGTGAACTATGTCTAATTAAAGTTATGTTATGCTTTTGTAATTTATATAATTTTTAAAGTGTATTTCAAACAAGTAACAGTAACACCAACATTTTTTTATTTCTTTTATAAATATATTATATTAAAAAAATAATCGAAATAATATTATTTACTATTTTCATACTTAACACTTACACAATCTTTGTATTAATATATATATTTTTTGTTACTACAATTTTTTTGTTCTCAGATAAGTGTTGTAACTATGAATAATTTTTTTAAAGGTTTATGCAAACGAAAATTTCGTTCATGTAAAAATTAAAAACTTTCTACAAACAAAACAATTAAAAACAACAAGTTATTGAATTTTGCAAATCGAATTATTGTTCCATGTTAAATATATTCAGTGATTATTTGAAATTTTTTATTAAAAATCAAACCAATATTAAATAAAATTTTTTAAATAGTATTAAAATTATTTTCTTCTTATTTTAATCTTATTTTTTATATGGAAGTTTTAAATGGAAATATTTGTGTAGTAAACCAAAGAAATTTTAATAAATAAATTCGATTTTTGATAAGTTATTGATCAGTTATATTTAATAGGATTTGAAATATTGTACAAAAAAACTAATTAGCAATATTTTGGAAAAAAAGTTTTTTTTATTGTTGTCAATGTTAAGCCATAAGTAAAAACAATGTAAAGCATCATTTTTGTTTTGAAATTTAACAAAATAAAATTGTGATTAAAAATCAAAACGTAAAATCTTAACGACAGCAATGCTAGGATATGCTTATAGTTGTTTATAGAAGTTAAATATTTGGTACACATTGGTAGGCAATTTGGCACGCATTTTTGTTCAAGAATTTAAAGGTGATTATAGAATTTATTTTAAATATTTTATAGTATTCATTATTATAAATTCATAATTACATAAATTAATTTCGTTAACTTTCAAAATTCAGAAGAAAAAATCTTAAGTACAGGATACCTCATGTTTTGTGTTTTCTGGGAACTGATAATTTTAACGTTTTAATAGTAAATGTAAAGATCTTTTGTTTTGTCATATTTTAAGCAAAAAATGTGACAAATTTGTTATGGATTCTTTAGCAACAGATTTCACTATTAATACGAACAAAATTTTGCAAACCTTGTGAACATTTCATTCAACATAATCGCACAACAAGGTTCAGAATTTGCAAATTTGTTAAACATTTTAAAGAAAGTTAATCCGTGGAAGATTTTATATCCCTCTCAGCCAGTCTTCTAATATACTTTTTAAAGTTCTGTACAAAATAAAAGCTCCCAGACAGGTTAATTAACTGTATTAGAACCATATGATGGAAATGTCAACATAAGTGTCATAATTATTAACATTGAACTGAATTAGATTTTAAAATGGTTTTTAGTTAAATAATTTAAGAACATAAAATTTTAAAATTGTTTTGAATAATAATCAAGGACAAAATAAGTGTTTGTAGTGAGCTATCAACATCAATCAGACATCGCGTTCAAAACTGTTACACATATCATGGCCTACTTTTCGCTAAACTTTATCTGTTCATCTTCATTTGCATCTATGCAAACTTGAAATTATGTATATAAGAATGAAGCCTCAAGAATATTAATAAAAAAAAAATAAAGGAAAACAAAAAGATTAAAATGAAATCAAATATATTTTATGTTTTTTTGCTTATTGTCGCATCCTATCAAGTTTGCTATTAGAGATTTGAACCGCGTAATTAAAAGAAAATGGTTGCCACTGACTGATGAAGTCCCTTGCAACGGAGATAAGTAATAAAAAGGGTTAAGTTTAAAGCTTAAAGAATTGATAGAGAATGAACTCAATAATTTCGAATCATGACAATTGCATTTTTGAGAAGAAATAAACTTTTAGTCAAAGGAGTAACCAATATTGTATTTAAAAGATTTTTCATTTTATAAAAGAAAATTTATAGAGAATTTTGAATATCATATGTATATTTAATTAGATACCAAAAATGCTTTGAGGACTGAAATAATCATTAACAAACCTAAATGAACCTATTGGTGATTTTTACACGAGTAATTATTACCCATCGAATATTCTTAAAGTTTTCGAATTTATAGAAATATAAGAAGAAATTTTCTTTTCTAAAGATGGAGTAAACGCTCAAACACAATGCACGCGGTTGCGGAGCAAAAGCGGAATTCAACTTTGCTGTCACCGCGTGTTTTGTGTTAAGAGATAAAAATCCTTTTTTTAAGATATTTTTGTAGTGTAAGTAAACATTTTGAAGTATTGAAAATATTGTTGATTGACTTCTTTAAAATTCTTGTATAAGATTATCATGTAATAAGCTAGTGGCAAAGCACTACCCCAGTCATCTTTTAAGGGGGGAGTAGGTTATTTAATTTCAATTCGATCGGAGTAAAATTACCGTAGTTATGACCATTTGAACATCCTTTGCTCTAGAGCAGGCAGTGAGTAAGCAAAACTTTAAAGCATTTTCCTGAGACTTGTTATTTTCGAAGTTGGTGTTCACGATAACTCCAAATCCACTAAAGCGATCGTTTTGAAATTTTGCACACTACTTTGTGACATAATTTTCCAGGTAACATCGAGAGCTTTTTTTTTTTTGAAAAAATTATTAATTTTATAACAACAAATAGGTCGATTTTTTAAGCGAAAATCGGTATTTTGACTTCTAAATGCTACCAAAAATATACAAATTGAAAAAAAAAACCCCTCGATGTTACCTCGAAAAACATCTCTTTTAATAAATAACTTTAGATTTTTTTGTTTTAGATGATTCTTTTGCGAATTGTGTTGAACACCGTAAAACAATTTTTCTACAAGACACTTCAAGACATTCACTATCACTCACTCACTGTTAATATTTTGAAATTTAAAATTTTGAAAAATATTATTCAAATACTGTGGTATTATATAAAAATTAAAAAATAAGCTGGAATTACCAGTAGCTCCTTTTTTTTGCCTTCTGTTCTACTATTTCCACTACTCCTCCACGAGTAATTGCTTTTCATGTAAAAAACACCTTGAATCATTATGCATAGGTTACCATTAAGTTGGTAAATGTTAGTTTAAAATAAGATAAATTTTTTTTCTGGAAGTCAAGAAAATGGCTTCTAATTTAAAAACTGCAAAACTGCAGTGCAATTTTTGTATCATTTTCTGACTTGGTATTAAAACAGCAAATAGCAAAAAGGGGGAAATAAAACTTATAACCAAATATAAAACAAATATGGGTAAAGGGGTATATACAATATTTTAAAAAAAGATGATCTGCATATGATCAAAAATTATTCTATTTTAATTTTCGCCAATTAAGTATAAAATATTTTATATGTTTAATTAAATTAAATTAAATTGTGTTTATAGCAGCAAACTATTTTATTGATCTCTTATACCCTTTATCCACCGATGTCTAATACACTGTCCCAAACTAATAGTGTGGGACCTAAATTTTATTTTATTGACAACTTGTAAATTCACAATAAAAGATCGAATTTACCTGTAAACAGGTTATAAAAACCTGTATTTAAATACACCATTCTTCAAATTTCTCGCCATGTATTGTGTAATACAGACTAGGGAAAGGGTATTTAGAAACTCCTTAAGAAGCTAATGTTAGAAAATGTTTGTTTTTGTGATTTATTCCAAAGAACTTAAAGTTAAAATTTATTTTCTCATTTCATGATTTATTTTTGCAATATATAAAAAAATTAAAAACAAAAAAAGAAGAAATTTTGTTTAGATATTTTGCGACTTCTCCACATTTTAAATATTATCTTTTTTGTTTTTGTTTTTTTATTTATTTCTCTTACTCTTACAGCCGTGATAGCAATGATTATGAAGACTCATCATTTGATAGAAGTATTTCAATCTTAAATAAAATAAAAATAAAATACGTGAATAATTGCTAAATCGTTTTATATGTTATTAAAATGGATAAACTTTAGATGTTTCTTATTGTTAGTGAATTATTCAACTTCAGATTCATTTACTTTTAATCTCAATTTTCCTTAACACTTCTGAAACGAATAAAAAGTAATTCTTCTTTATTCTTAAATAAAATCATTTTGTTAACATTAATTAAGTTTTCCGTTTTATGGCTTTGATAATAAAAATGAACAATATTCTTAAATATAGTATCTTTATATATATGTATATATATGTATAATTGTTTTGTTTTATTTATATTTTTATTTGTATCTTTTTAGTACGGACAAAGAGTCCCGACGGCCGCATCACCTAGCAATACTAATTCCAGTAGTTCGTCAAATACCGGCTCCCAAAGTGGAACATTAAGTACTAGCCTCAGTAATACCAATACAAATATAACAATGGGTCCTAATGGTACACAACAAGCACAGGAAACTTTGTCTAAAACAAATTTATATATTCGTGGCCTCCAACAAGGAACTACTGATAAGGATTTAGTAAATATGTGTGCGCAGTAAGTATTTTATTTAATTTAATTTATTGAATTGATCTAAAAAGAAAACAAAATAAAATTATGGATTAAAAAATATTATTTGGTATCTTTTCTTCTACATAATTCTCATCAGTTAGGCTTAGATTTGTTGTAGATCCATATCTTAAGTTAATAATAAAATACTAATTAGGTGATAAATTTTCAAAATGTATACTTCTTTTTTTTGAATTCCTTCACAGAGCTTTTAATTTTGATTAAGCTTTGTTAGTGATTTACTGTAAAATCATTTAACGAGCTTGAAATATTTGAGTACTATACTCACCTTGATATTATTACGGTTTTTATTTTAGATGAGCTTAACTTAAATTTTGGTTGTAAATCTTTGAGGAATTAGAATTAATTCACTTATAAAAAACGTTAGTAATAAACTTCAATTTCTGAATGAGTGAAGTGAAAAGTAAAAACAAAAATTTCCAATACTCAGAGACAAATATAATACCGTAATAATTTTTCTATCAATTTTTACTAATACATGTTAAGAATAATTCATTCTTAGTTTAGAATAAATGTAGATATAAAACCTCCAATTTTACTTATTGCCCATGAAACTTTCACCTGCAAATAAATTCGAGAATGACCCGATTTGAAATCTGCCTGATACAATTTCAGTTTAAACACTATCTTCATAATCGCAATTTGAGCTAGAGGAATAAGAGAAACTTATACGGAGCCAAATTAAATTAATATTTCAGCATTGTCTACCACTATAACCAGATCACCAACTTCTTAAAGATTTCCTAAAGAGGTTTTTCGATATCCGTTGGCATTTTTAAGGGTTATTAAACCTTAAAGGCTTTATATACAGTCATGGGGACAAAAAAAAGGTTTTTCTCTTCAGAGGCTTGTACACAGCTATAAATTTGGAACTTTGTGTACAAGTAATAGCTCCGTTCGATAATTTTTTCGAATTTTTGTTTTCAAAAGGAATAATTTTTAAGATTAAAGCAAATTATCTTTTGAAACTAATTTAAAAAGAAGTGCATACTAAGAAAAACTTGATTTTTCAGAAAAATTTCAGCCTTAAATTGTTTTTAAAATGAAAAAAATCGCATAATTTCTTGAATCCTTTAATTCGTTTTTAAAGAATATTTTCAAAAAGATTGTATTGAAATTTTTTGACAAGATTTTGTATAGTTATTATGTAAAAATATCTAGATATAAAGTATTGAGAAAGTTTTTCCCAAATAGTATTTTAAAAGAAGTGAATTTTTACGGTGATCACAACATCTCAGTCAAGAATTATCTGATATCCAAAAACTATATTTATTAAGTCAAAAAATAAGCTTGTCTTCCCCTTGACATTCCCTTTTTAATGGTTTTTGTTATTTCTATATGTTTTTTTATTTTTTTGAAGTCGAAACATATTAATGGAAGAATCTGCCACTTTGTCATTTTACAGCCCCTTAAAAGGTATATAAAAATACAATGGGGTATTCCCAAAGAGGGATAAATTATTTTACATATAAAACGTAAATATGAAATTTCAAAAAATTGGTAGTTTTTTTTTCAATGCTGATTATAACGGAATTTAAAAATTTCATTCTAAGAAAAACACATTTAAATTTTTAACCCTGAAAAAGTTACAAAAGTTTAGAATACATAAAGCTTAATAATTATGACAGTTTTGTCCCGATTGTCTTGAAATTTTGACACAACATTCTTAAATTCTTCGTTAAAATAAAAAAGATTTTATTTATTTAGTTTGTTCAGCTTTTTCTTATAAAATTTCTTCTTAATAAATTTATAGCTTTTAAAGCTTTGCATTTATTTTATTAAAAAACATTTAACAAAAATATAAATATAGTTAATTAAATTTTTTATTTTCTTATTTTTTAATAATTTCAGATATGGAACTATAATCTCAACAAAGGCTATACTAGATAAAACAACAAACAAATGTAAAGGTATTTTTTTTCTTCACCTTTTTTTTATTTATTTAATTTTTATTTAAATAAAAAACTTTTTCTGTTTAGAATTAATTGTTATTTCATTTAGAAATTTTTAAATAAAACAATTTTTGTTCATTTTTATTTCTATTTTTTTATGCTAAATTTTTGTTTGTTGTTTTAGTTAAGCTCTAGACAAATATTTTAGTTTTTATTAATTTTTTTTGTCGTTAAAAGGCTTTACGTTAAAAAATTTACTTACGTTGAAGTTAGTAAAAGAAAATTTTTAAGCAGAAAAAAATTTTTATTTATTTTTTTTAAAAATGCAAAAATAAATTAATAGAAAGTAAAAAATATAAATTATATAAAACATTTTTGTTTTTTTTTTCTTTGTTATTCTAATTTCAGGTTACGGATTTGTAGATTTTGAGTCACCAACATGTGCTGAAGGGGCTGTCAAAGGGCTCCAAGCTAAAGGAATTCAAGCTCAGATGGCCAAAGTGGGTATCTGGGTGCTACATAGGCCGGCCATTGTACGTTTGTTTGCATGCAAGTAATACTCACCCCTTCTATTTCTTTCTAGCTAAATATCATTTTCTATTAATATTAGCTTTATGTTTTTCATTTTATTTTTATTTATGTTTTTAATTTAAAGTTGCTCTAATACAATATTTAGCCAGTCATTTCTAATATTTGATTTTTTTTTCAATTTGGTAATTTTCTTTTCATATTTATGTTATTGTTTAAATGTAAACATAAGTTTTGTTTTATTATATATTATTTATGTGTTATTTAAATTTCATTAAAATTTTCAGATAATCTTTCAACGATAAGAAATCTTAAATTTTAAACAGACTAAATGTAAGATTAGGCTTTGGCTGAAAACATTTTTTGATGGTCTTTCCTTTCTAGTTGGTTATCAGAATCTTCTGAAAATCTTTTATTATTCCACAAAAGACATTCAACATAGATCCGTTTTTGGTTTTAACCTTATTAGAGAACGTTTATTATAATGGTGAGGATTCTTTTTTGAATTATTTAAATTATAAAATATTTAAAATCTGATAATGTTCCTGACAACATTTTAATCTCCGATTATCCCATTAAAATTGTTGGTTCATTAACAATCAAAGTTGATATTCCTTTTTTTAACGTAAGTGGTTAAGTGTTTCAGTGAACTATTTAAACTATTTGACTGTTTTATGACTAAACTTTGCTTTTGATGCCATATCTTCTTTCTTAGCAGGCTAATTTGTTCTTTATTTACAAAGTTTTGTCTGATATTTTCAAGACAGACATATACAATTTAATTTTTGTTCTCGTCTTTGATTCTAATTTTGTCTTCAATATCAACTTTTCGCCCCTAATTACATTAAAACCCTGACTTCAGGTCACATTATCTTTTATAATCTCCCAACGAGTTAATTTGGTTTTTTTTTAGTATTTTTATATAACAAAAACTTTTAAAATTTTCCCTTAGACTCTTACCTTGTGTCTGGCCTTTAAAGTCGATATTGAGATTTGTCATTGTCCATCAATTTCGGTTTATGCTTAAATCGTCTTAGGACAAATTTCTCTATTTGTTTGATAAAAGTAAGCTTTGATAGAAAGTATTTACTTAAAAACAAATAAAATGTAAAAATTTCAAGAAATTCTACTGTGCAAGAACATAAAATCAGAAACAAAATAGAATGCGAGTGGCAGTTTTTGGAATTTCTTTGGGTTCAATCGAAATTCCGATGATATTCCTTTGTTGAAACTAGCTTATGTTTTGCTAATGATGCAAAGAATTGTAAAATTTGTGGATAACGTGCAATTAAAGGATTTAAGGGTTTGCAGAGTTCGTTAAAAATGGCTTTGGCTACAATAGTGTCAACAACAATTAATTCAAGAAAAGGATACAGATAATTTGTTATCTCCCCTTTTAATACTAAATTTATTGTTTTTTTTATCTTTTTATCCTTAAATTTGGTTTGACTACCATTAAATTTTCTCTTCAACATATATTTTAACTGAAATCATCATTCAGCTAATTATGACTTTGATTCCACTTCTAATTATTGCCAAAAGGTTAAATATTTCATTAATTCCTGTAGTAATTGAATAATTTCCTCCTTAACTTGCATTTTTTAATTCCATTCATAATTCATAGATTTCAGTGTCACTTTTCGTGCGTCACTAATCTTTTTTAAGTTTAAAATTTGAAGCGAGAAATTTAATTAAATGCTTACTTAAGGATATACATGAGTTCCGCAGTCTAAAAAAACATATTTTCTTATTTTTTTTTTATATTTTTTACTATAATAAATGGAATATGTTATTCGAACTTTTCAACATAACAAAGAGATAACATTTCTAAATATTTTGCAAAATTTTAATTTCAAAAGTTGAAAAATTCAGCCACTAAGACCTTGTGACGACTTAAAATAGCTGTTGATATGACATAACTCATGAGAGAATTATTCAAATTAAAATAATAATTGGATAGAGATTAAAAAATAAATAAAATTTGAGTTTTTGGCAAAATTTTGTACAAAATATTTTTGGTGTAATTTTTACTACACTTTGCCCATAAAAAATAGTTGTTATTGAAAAAAGTCCTTTGGTCGAGCAGTAATCAATTTTATACTAAAGAAGTGTTAAAAATTTTGAAAAAATTCGGTTTAATAATTTTTAAGAATTGTCTTTAAAATTAGAGTTTCAAGAAAAATGCGGTTAAGGTCTGTTGGCTGATATTGCAATTGGCGAAATTTCTCCAGGCTCTATCTTCGAAATGTTTTATTCTGATTGGCTTGAAATTTCTAAAAAATATTTTATATACATAATAATAAGAAAATAACCAAAAAAACGTTCTTTTCAATTCCTTTAACAAAATAAACTGAAATTTTTGTATATAACTTTTTCTTAAAACAAGTAACTTGCTTCCAAAGATGTTTGTTATTTAATTTCTCATCTTTATTTCACATTCTAATCCTATTTAGCTTGTAGGTTTCTTTTCTTAAAAAATATTTACCTCTTCCACTGATTCCTTCGAACAAAAGTCCTGCATTTAATAAATAGTTTTGATAAAATATTGAAAGAATTCTCAAGTTTTTATTTGAGCCCAGTGCAATTGAATTGTGAAAGAAAAACAACTCCTGTCTATATGTTGATCAATTCCGATTAGTTACAGTATAAGGGTTCGACCTTAATCTAGGTCAATTTTATTGAAATCTACTGTTACCAATATAAAATGGCGTGAAAAGAATTTTTTCTCACAAATTTGCTATTTTTGTGTTCAATTTCAAAAGCCAAAACCTAATTTCATAATCATATTTTTCAATTTTTTGTTTTTCTTATTGTTAGTTTATTTTTTTGTATTGATGACGTTTTATTTTTTTAATAAAATCATTTTTTTATATTCTTTTAAATTTTATTTATTCTTTTTATTTTTTGTAAAATTTTAATTTTTATATAAATATTAATTCTTTAAATATCTAATAATATATAACCATATATATATATATATGTATACGTATGTAATGAATTGGATCATTGGATCAAATCAGGTAAAATGTTTGCGAGAATTCCCATTTTTGCTACATTGAGTTATTGCTAGAAATTGTTATTAATATTTTAGTGTAACAATTTGGTTACAAAACGAAAAATTATAAGGAATTGTTTTTGTTTGGAATATTTATGAATGTAGAATATTTTTTGCATAAAATTTTAATGCAAATTAAAAAATAAAGTATATAATATAGCTTAATTTTGATAATTAATTAGGAACATTAGGTTTAGTATATTAGGCAAAAATTTTGGTTTTTACTTTGATAATTATGGTATACATTTTTTACTAACCTTATAAGGTTGTAATTACGTAGTAAAGTAGTTTTAGTTTTAGTAAAATATTTAACAAATAAGTATCCTGATTTGTTTTTGATTTTGTTATCAGTTTTTTTCTACTAAGAAACAGAAATTTTTTTCGATTTTTATTATTTAATTATTTAATCAAAAACAAATCTACATATTAAGAAATTTTTCTTGAAAAAAAAATCCTTAAATATTAAAAAATCTTAACTAATATTAATTACTTTCATTGGGATAGAACCCTTGAAATACTTTTATGAATATAAATAAAGTTATTAATAAGAAAATCATATTTTCTACATAAATTACATAATTAAAAATTTATAAAATTTACTGTCAATTATCTTCCCTTATATATAAGTACGTTGTTTACTTTGCTATTTGACATTAAAATTGGATCATATTTTTAGCTTTATACTTCGTATGTATGTATTTTTGAATAATTTGTTAATTTTTTTTTCAATCCAAAGAAATATTCCCAGTAAAGCTCAAGGCTTTTAGGCTTCAATTAGAAACAAAGCTAAAATTGATTAAGCCATTTTTAAGGGAATAATTTTAACCATTCAAAAAAATTTTCCAAACATGCGGTTTGCTAGAACAACCTGTTTTGAAGACTTATTTAAATATAAGGATAAATGGTAGCGTCAGGCATTAATATCCGTTTATGTAAGTTATCTCTTTTTATTGCTGGTTGTCTACGTGCGTTTTCAAATCTAGTCTAGTAAATTAAATTTCTTGTGTTTGGGAGATCTGTTCCGCTTTTTCCTTCCTTAAATTTGTAACCCGTTAATACACTTTCTTTTAAAGTTTAATTATGATCATTAGTATTATTTTGATAGTTTTTGGTGTTGGCCAAAAAGAGGAACGAATGAATGTTGTGAAGGAGATGATTGCCAAATGGACATGAAATGCATTAGAACTTATTTTAATTAGTACAATATGCTAGTAAGCCAAACAGCATCTATTATGATCCGCGCTTCACATTTACCAAAATACGAAAAAATCATTGTTTTCCACAATATTTGTTGGTTTATTGAGGATTTAAATCCTCAGTGTGATTTAGTCCACAGCAAATTTTTTTTTTCCGATTTTTTTATAATATTATTCAGGTGTGTGTGCACTGCTTAATGGTTTTCAAACCACTATAATATACTTGGCTCATTATCTTGCAGTTTTGGCAAAACAATGAACACAAATATGATTAGCCAAGCATCATATTTACCAGATATGGTTAAGTGTGAATTGTTTTTGGTTCCCCCAAACTCAAGTTGCCATTAAGAGGAAAGCATTTTAATTTGATTAAAAATATAAAATTTGAAGAATTGAAGGATGGTTTCATTTTTAGCAGCTGCTGAGAAGCTCATGTAAAAATTTAAGTAAACACTCGAATATGTGGGATATTTTAAGAGTCTTTCTTATTCACTTCACAACAAATATTTAAATAAGGATTATTAAAGATTTGTATAGATGTCAAGAAATACTCTTCTTGAGTAATAAAACAGGGTATTATTAGTCCATAAAACCATGCTTAACTTGTTGAGCGATAAAACCTATTGAGGAACATAGTAAAAAAAGAAAAATGCAAATGTTAAATTTCAAGTAAAGAAAAAAAAGTTCTATTTAGATCAGCTTAAATATTGTTGACTTTTTTTGTATTCATATTAACTAATGTGTTAATTGCACAAATTATACAATCCACAATTGTCAAGTGTAAGTTATTAGCCATTTTCACCAACTTTTTTTTGACATCCACTTAAAAACATCAAATCATTTAATAAGTTACAATATTTTCAATCAGTTCAAGTAATTATATTAAATTTTGTAGTATAAATTACTTTGTGAAGGCCTTGGCGGCTTGAAGCCATTAAATGAATTTAACTGACAGGCATGTCAACAAAAATTTTTTTTTAAATTTCAATAAAACAAGAAATTAGTAATATTACTTTCAGAACGTACAGATATTTTCTAAATAACAAAATTAATTAAGTGAAAATGATCTAAAATTTGAGAAGAATCTGTCATTTTGATTCCAAACAGTTCAATTAATTAACTAATTCCAAATATTCTCACATTTTTAATCAATAATTTCTCTATGATGTTTTTCATTATACATTAACTAAGCTCCACATGAATTGAATAATATGACAAACTATCACTTATTTTCAAAAATGGAAGATATTCTTGCTATATCTTAAAAAAAACTTTTAATAAAAATTAATAGCTTCATAACATTAAATTAATTAATTCTGCTTTTTTGAATATTCTTTAGATAATTTTCAATATAGAATATCATCGGAAATCGTTTTCAAAGTATTTTCTCTGTTGTTTCATGCTTCCTTATTATCGATTTTTGCTAACTACTATTTTACTCCATTACGAGAAGATCTATTAAAGAAAAACTTATTGATAAACATTTTTCAGGCTGACCCACTTTATTATTCTCATTAATTAATTTTTGGTTACTGATTTTATCATTCAACCTAAGAATTTTATAATTATTCTCCCATTGGTATAAAGGAATATATCAATAATCAGATAATCTTAAATTAAGTTTTACAGGAAGAGATTAAAATTCCATTTGAGTTTTTAACCATATAAAGGTCTCTTATATCAAAATATCTTAAGGAAAAATAAAATAAAATACTTTTATAAAATAAATGTTTAAAGTTACTTTAAACTAATTTGCATACTTTCAGGCGCATATGATAAATTTTAAATGTAACAAAATTCCATTTATTAAATTATCCTTTTAAGAATATTTATATATCAAACTCAGACTTAAATTTCAGTATTTCACGTACTAAGAACACTTTTTCTGAAATTTAAATTATTTAATTCTTGTATAAAATTTTGTTGGTGCTTGTATAACGTTAACACTATAAAAAATTTGCTTGCAAAGTGATAAAATGTTTTAAGGAACGTTAAACTAGGAAGAAATATACTTTTAAGAATCATTACTTATACTGCACAAATTTTTAGACATGGGTTTTCTAAATTTTTGTCAAAATATAACTAACTAAGATATTTTTGCACATTTTTAATAATTCTTCTGATCATATAAAATGAAATCTTTTGAAAAGTTTACGTTTATATTTAGTACACGTGTTTGAAAAGTAAAAAAAAGCCTTGTACCAAAGAAAAAATCAATCAAAGTTATTAAAAGACATCTTCAGGTGTCCTTGTGTGGAATACTATTAACCTACTAATAAAAACTACAAAAAGGAAAAAAAAACAACTTCTCATCACTTAGCTAGAAATTTAATAGTATCCTAATTCTATACATTGTATGTAACTCGTAAAATTTAATAAAAATTTTAATTATATCAGTCATTAATTAAAAATATAAAACATTATTAAATATTTTTCAATTTTGACTTTAGAAAATTTTGGTTTCAAATGCAATATGGTATCTAATTTTTGTTGCTCAAGTATCTTGAATACTTGAAAATTAACAAAATGTTCCCTTGTAATATTATCAAAACTAACTCAGTTTCTGTTTTAAATTGAAAAGAAAAAACAACACCGCAAATATCTTTGAAATAGCAAATTTCAGAATAAGAGCTGTAGTTACTATTAAGTCCTTTATTAAATTAAATATTTGATTTCATTAATCATGTTACATTAAAAATAGAATCCAAGAGAAATATTAATTTTCGGCTTTGAAATCTAAAAATCAACAATATTAGGACAGGATATTTATTTAGTCCCTTCATTTTTCTTGAATTTATGATCTACAAATAAATAAAATAGCTCTAATTTTTATTTGTATAAAATTGATTTACATTCAATCTTTATTTTATTTGTCAATTGAACTAAAATTATGATTTTTTGTCATCAAATTTCTTACAAATTTACAGTATTTTTCTTTTAAAAAAATTTGAAATTTAAGTTTTTAAAGTTTTACTTAAGTTACCCCAAGAAGTTTTTTTCTATAACCTCACTTTAATTTGATTTTAAGAACCAACGTGTAGTTAATACCTTTACGTTAACATTGACATTTTCAAAATATAGTTATACCACATGTAATTTTCTTCCTTATCTTCCTTTTAGGTGGATGCCTGATTAAGAGCTTCCAATACACACTGTCCAAAGATCTAATACCTTTTTTATCTGATTTTTATTTGCAGAATCTGTAGGTGTTTTCATATTTCAATCACCTATTGCGTAGCGCCCAATAAATTGTGTGAAATATCATTCGGTAAATATGATATGATGAATGTCAGATATAAAGCTGTGGAATTTTACACAATGTTTATTATTGTTATTTTACATTTTTTTAACTTTTTTGATATTAACAAATATTAATTTAAGGGAGTATTCTAGTAAAAAAATACGAAAAAGTCGATTTTTTTGTGCATATTTTCATAGTTTAACCCTTTAAGAAAATGCTCCTAAAAATTTTTTTCAAAATTTAAATAATTTTCGGAATTACAGCTCATTTTGTGACGCATTTAGTCCCAGTTCAGTTCAGTCGTTACAACTTTAAACGCGTTTTTCTCAAACCTACTTTTTTCGAAACTGCGTGTATGATATCTCAAGTTCAAATTAACGGATTCATTTGAAATTTAGCACAGAGCTTCTTTATACATTATAACATCGCACTACGGAGAGTTTTTTGAAAAAATTTTTTTCTTTTTTATTTTTGGAAAATTTCGAAAGACGAAAAGAACATTAAAATTAAAAAAATCCCTCGTAGTGCTGGAACACAAGGACAAAAGTTTTCCTCTTGGAGAATTAAAACAAATTTTTTTTTGTCAGACTACAAGACTGGAATCCTGCTCGGAAAGGCACGTTATTTTTTCGTTAGCCCCCACTATGCCGGCCTATAGTTTTTTCAATTTTAATATTTTGTTTAATATAATTAATATTTTATACTCTGTAAATATCAATAAATTAAAAGTAAAAATATTAATTGGTTTCTTTTAATGGCGTCCGAAAAAACAACTAAAACTCGGGCGTCTAAACCAGAATACTTACTTAATATTATTTACAAATTAAAATTGTTTTTTTTTTTTTATTAATTTACGAAGAAAATTATTATATTTGTTACATTTTGTGAACAACTTAAATATATATTTATGTATATCTTTTATACCAACTCACTTTCTAATATATTAAAACTAAATAATTGTATGACAATCAAGTAAACAATTCAAAAATAATGATTTAAATAATGTTTTGCCACAAAAATGATCAAATGATCAGTTTTATCTACTTTGGCCATGCCATCATTAAATAATCGCAAAATGTCAGTGTGAAGTATTAAAACTTTGCCCTATCTTCGTGCGTCATGATGTTTTCTAACTCCATTAAAATTGAATAAAAGAACAACTCCTTTATTGTACATCATTTTGATGTCTACCACATGTTAATATTTATATAAACTGCTTATAAATAATATTAATGCTTTGTTATTAGCGCTACCCTCTTCCCAAAGATTTTGATTATCTAATATAATTGCCTACCAGCAAGGAACTAAGCATTCTATCAACATTTTACTATTTATATCTTCTTTTTTTTATTAAATCTTTCAGTGGAAATTATGAAAAACACTCGAATCATTTAACAACAAATCTTATGCTTTGGCCCTTGTTGTTTTTATCCATTTCATTTCTCCTATTTTTCGTAACGTGAAATAAATATACTGAAAAATTTCACATCAGTTTCAATTTTTAAAATTTTAAAAGAAAATTAAATTTCAAAATGCTCCTAAATGTTAAAATTTATCTTAAATTGTTTCTTTTGTTTTTTTTTCTTGTTTGTTCTATTTTATACCCTATTAGAAAGGTAGTTTATCATTCATATTGAAAAATTAGTGTAACTATATTTGATTTAGTAAAAACGTAGAAAATAATTTAATTTAAACACATACATATTGAAACTAATATGCTTCTAATTAAATATGCTTTTAATATTCGCTATACTCTACATCAATGTATAAATATGTATTTATTAGCAAAAATTAACTTCTGAAATATCATTTTGTTTTTATTATTATAATTTTTATTTTTTTTTTTTTTGTGTATTTTTCTTTTTGTTCAATAACAAAGCAAAGTTTTTATCCATTAATATATTTATAGTTTAACACAAAATGTAAAGAACAATCACAAAAGTGTGCCGGCCAAATTTATATTTAACTATTTTTTAGTCCACTTAGAAAATTATTATTAATAAAAAAAATTTTGTTAGAAACTAACGTGAAAATATCAATTATTTTTTGAACAAAATTTTGTTTTTTCTTCGTTTTTTTTTTTTTGTTTTTTGTTAAATAAAGGGATAAATTTTTTTGACAATCTCTAAAACTAATAATTGGCACAAAATTTAGAAATTTTAATAAACTAAAATCGTAACAAATTTATAACTTATGATTTTTTTTAAAATTAAATGTTAAGAAAAATAACAAAAATAACTTTAAAGAGAACTTTTCAGTAAGAAATTCCATTCCAGGACTATAAAATTTTAATTTATAATCACTATTTTCAAATAACTAACTTGTAGAGTTAAGCTAGAGCTAATATTTAACTCCACATTTTTTAAAATAAACAATAAATAATTATTGTTTTGTTATTTTTGGTATTTAAACTTATTTTTAAATTATATTTTTAAATTTATTTTGTCTGATATTTTATAATTTATATATTGTTTGTTTATATATTGTCAAATCCTGCTTGACTTAAAACGTAATGCAATCTATATCACTTTTAAGTTTATGGTAAAACAAATATAATTCCGCGTAGCAAGGCTTCCAATTCAAACTAAAATCAAAAATTGTTTTTCTTTTCTTTCAATTAAAACAAAAATATAAATAATCATCTTTGAAACTTTATTTACAAGTTTATATTATTCAAAAATGGAATATGTGTGGAGTACTTTATAATATATGAATCGATCTCAATTGCATTTTATTAGTGTAAACCATACCTTTTAAAGGATAATAAAACATATCCATTCGATAATTTTCAGCCCCTTTTTTTTTGTCTTTCATAAAATTTCGAAATTTTAAAGTGTCACTCTCTTCAAACTCTTGTGACTGACGTACTTAAATTTCCTAATTGATTGTAGGAAAAGTACACTTTCAGCAAAAAAAACTAATTTTATGAGCACTCTCGTGCGTTTCTTCTTTTTCTTTTAATGTTTTAAATTTTAATTAAGTCAACAGAACATGTTGGTCATATTATATCGCATACATAGTTCAACTAAGGACATTAAACGTTATGAGTTCTATATGAAAGTCGTATTAAAATGGCCGAAGTACTATAAAGCATCAATGCTGAGAAAAAACCTAAAGCTAAAGATTTTAACATGTCATAACATTGAGATTTTGACATCCTTGTTGTGTATTGGTATTTCCAGTATATATATTCTCTTAATGTGTTCATTCATTGTAGTAAACCCTGCCAAACAAATTTTCGAATGATGTCAAGGTGACAACAATTAATTTTTTTTTTTAAATTTCATGGCAGTATTTACCAAATATAAAACGGATTTATATAATATTTCTAAACAAACAGCTTTTCGTTTTATTTATGTTTCCTTTTTACTGTTATCACTCCTAAGGAGTGAGGTTAAGAGATGAAAAGTAAAGCATGATTAAAGTAAATATTTTACATATTATTGAACAACTTTTCAAAAACTTTTTGTAAAATGTTTGTACAAAAATGTTAAGGAATTAGTTAGTGGCAAAGCATTTTCCAAACTGTCTTTAAAAAGTCAATTTGTGGTGATTACCATATCTCAGTCTAGAACTATCTAAAATCCTTCTCCTCAGTTTTTTAATTCTCTATGTCATTTCTATATGTTTTGTGGTCGTTTGAATTGAAGTCAACGAGTTTCAACGAAAAAATCTGCTATTTTGTTAAATGCAATTAAAACAGATTAGATTTTTGAAAGGTTTTAGCTCTTATGGATTTTGTTGTTGTTGTTTTCGCAGTTAACAATTTGCGATAGCAAAATTACAAAAAAAACTTAATAAGTTTTTTAGCGCATTAATTTTTTTATAACAAAATTTTTAAAACAATGAGAAAAATCCAACTTGCAAAAAAACGTGCTTTAAAATTCACAAAATATTCTCCAACAAATCTCGCCTTGTTAACTATTAAATCTATTTCAATAATTATTTTTCTCCTTTTAGTTAATTAATAGAGCGATAATTTTTAATTTTGTTTTTCTTTTAATATTTATATTAAAATATTGTTTCATATAGAATTCTGATATTATCTTCGCCAGTATTTTTACATTATCTTCCTTTCTACTGGTTGCAATAATATAATTTTATTTTTGTCAGGCTAATTTTTAAACCTAATTTTTGCTCAGGGTTGTTGAGAAGTGAACCCAAGTTCACTTAGGCTTAGGATAATTTTCACTTAAAGATAAGAATTTTTACAATAAATTATACAAAACAGAACAACACTCAAAAGTATAAGCTACGCCTAGTAGCCTAGGATAGAATCCATTTTTTTTATTAACATTTCTCCTAAATATGATAAGATATTTCAGAATTTGTTTGTTAAATGTTAGCACATTCTTCTTGAGTGAAATCAGAAACGTGTTAATATTTTTATATTTTTGAAAGAAAAGCTTCTATTTCACTCCATGACTACCCCAGGAAGGTTAGGTACATCATTAAAATAAAAAATAATAAATCAATAAAAAATGGGTAGCTAAATTTTATTTTTTTTTTAAATTTTGGATTGAAATTATCGATATGTAAGTTTTTTATGTTTGCTGAATCAAAGCTTAAATAGCACATAAAAAACTGATTCAAAACTAATCAAATCCGTGATTGCAACACGGCCCTAAGAAAGCTTTTTTTATTATATTTTTATGGTATCCTAAGCAGTTTATTTTATTTATTAAGTAAAATTCCAAATTCTCATATTAAATATGTTAAGAATTCACTCAAAAGATTTTACCTAAAACGAGTCTTGACTAGGGAACATGTTACTCTTTCTCGGAAATTGTTTCGCCAAATTAAATTGTCTTCTTAGTAGTTTGTGTTTTTGAAATGAAGAGCAAAAAAGAAAATGATAAGGTAGAACCTAAAAACTCTAAGAAATAATAAAATTTTATCAACAAAGAATTTGTATACAGAAAAAAAAGCCCTATTGAAGCCCAGGCTATTAAATATTTACACGATAGGCCAATAGAAATCCCTAAATGGAAATTGGGATTTGAATTTTTTCTTTTTTTTTATTATTGATATTCTACACTTCGTGGGTAATCGTTACTTTGAGAGAATTTGTTTATTCATTATGGGTCTATGGAATTATGTATTAATACTAGGCTTATGGGTGTTTTTTATATTCCTAATTTTATGAGCAACTGTCAAATTGGTGGGTAAATAAAATTTTGCACTTCCTTTGAAAAAATCGATTCCTATTTTAATAAGTCCTTAGTTTTATTTAGTTAATTATAGGGCTATGGCTCTTACGGAAATGACATAACAATCGTGTAAATTATCGATGATTCTCATACAAACAAATCATACAAATGCTATTCGCATGAAATTATACAAATATTTAAAGCTATTGAAACTCGAGAAATATATTAAGTCGGTTCGTAACACAGAACCACAGAAATTTTAGCATTAATATTAACGTTATATGGCAGTAGTATTTATTTATTGCCAACAATATAAACAAGAATTACTATTTCTAATTTTATTATACTAACACAATTGGCCACTTTGCAGTTGACAGAAATGAAGCGTCTGGTCTGGTCTCTTTAGTTCTTCTTAAGCTAAACAAACTCTAAATTCTATTTTGGATATTTTTGATACGGCTTACTATTGCTGCGAAAAACTTCACGAAAAAATCCTTGGATAGATTATTCCTTGCTTTCGTATTATATTTGCGTATTATCTAATTGACAACGTATTTGTTTTAATATTAAAAGCAGCAGTTTTCGGAACATGTTACCTCCTTTTATGCCTGTAAACTTGGTGTCAAGAAGGAGAAATCTTACGCTGCCTACAGAGCTGACACCAATTCTCAATGCGATAGTCCAATCTTTGGTCGGCTTGCTCTCTGAACACTTTCAGGATATTTCTATTGATTTACGCATAACGTCTTTATGGTTTTCGGTATCGGAATCGGTGTCAGCTCGGCTCTAAACCGGTACTCTGTGGGCAGCCTTACTGTCTTTTATACACAATAAATATACAGCTCTCTGATTTATAGAAATTTAAGGATAATAAAGTCAACTTTGTCGTTTTTCTTTCGCCAATTTTTTCAGTTTTCCAATCAGATAGTGACAATTAATATTATTTTTTCTTCAACTACTTTTTTTTTTTGCTAATATAATGTAAATACTAAAACTTCAAATGTATCAAAAAAAAATTAAGAAATCTCTAATTATTTTATATAAAATATATTCTCGTATTAAATACCTTGTTAATAGATGATATTTTAATTAAAAGAGGTACAAACTACATTTTCTCTATTTATGTTGTAAGCATAGTCAAAAATAAACCTGAACTAAATTACTGAAGACATAACAAACTTAATTTTTATTTTATTTTGCTTTAAGGCCAGTAATTACTTCTCAAGTTTAATAAATTAGACTACTAAATATTTGTTTATTACAAGAAAAACAACAAAAGTAGCAAATATATAATTAATAAAACTCAAAGAGATGAAAGTTTAAGAATCACAGGCTTTCGAGCTGAAAATAAATTTAGGTTTTTTTTGTAGTATTTCGCGGATTATCTTAAAAGAAAATATTTAATATGATAAATAAAATTGCTTTGTGAAAAATTTAACTTTCTTATTTTTTTATTGTTGTTATTTTAAGATAAGAATCGTTTGTCGTAACTGAGCTCTTTATCACTACGCTTGATTAAATTTTGAGTAAATGATCGCAAAGTTGATCTTTTAGGAATAATGATTATAAAATAACAAAATTTCAAATGTTTGTGCCATTCCATTAGTTTTTTTTTTTTTTGTTTTTTTTCTTAAAATAAATAAACATAATTATTAGCCGTAGGGAAAATATTGAAAGAAGTTTCTAAAAACATTTTAAATTAAAAAACAAAATTATTTTTATTAGAAACTATATATAAATTATTATTAAAAAATATTTTTCTTTTTTTTTAATAAATTTTTTCATATCAAAAAAACCAAAAAAAAAAATCCCAAAATATCTTCAATATCAACATTTAATATGGAAAAATTCAACATGACACAGCAACAAGAACAGGATCCAACGAATTTGTATATTGCGAATTTACCACCTCATTTTAAGGAAACTGATTTAGAAAATTTACTCTCAAAATATGGACAAGTTGTTTCAACTAGAATTTTAAGGGATCAGGAAGGGGAGTCAAAAGGTTTGTATTAGTTTTTTTTTTTTAAGTCTTTATTTCGTTAAACTTTTTTCTATTTAAATAGTAGACTTAAATTTACACACTTTTATATGATCAATTTAAATTACTTGATATCTTTGACTTATTAAATAGCACAACCTACAATAAGTTTTAAATTAGAAAATAGAAAGTTCATAAGTATCCTGTTTATTGACTATCTTAAAAAAGAAAATTTTATTAACGCATTTTGAGGAAAAACTTTAATAAAGTTGGTATCCATATAAACAAGAAAAAATGCCTGGTTTACTAAGTTGATCAAATTGAAAAAAATTGAGCCTTATACTCAATTCGTTCTGACCTCCAGTGATTATTAGTTGTTCACTGATCTTAAAAAGGTGCTTCAGGGATATAGTTTTGATTGTTCTAAGACCTAAAATATAGTATTTCAAAAGATCGGTAAAGAAAAAAAACTAACAAAGTAACAGAGTTAATTTATTTTATCAGCTTTTTAGGAGATTTTATTTTATTGATAAATAAAGTCAAATTTTGACATAGAATTGAATTTTTTATGTTCAGCTTAAATTTTGTACAATAAATGTAATAAAAACTTTTGTAAAAACAGAAATCAATTAAAATTTATCCTTTGTATTGATCCTACTTCTGTGCATAAAATGAAAACCTTGTATTAGACAAGTGATACTTTTTATATCTTGTTACAATTACAGAGCATCTTCACGTTTATTTCAGTCAAGTAAAACATGAGATTTTCATGACTTTCTTCAGCTCCTACAATTAATGATGTAATATTTATCACAGTGTTTTTCCCATAATGAACACATACATTCGTTTTCGGAATTGGGATATGCTTTTTCTCTGCAGATTATTTGATGGTAGCCGTAGACACTAGATTTGTTTGCAATAATTGCAGATCCTTATTTACTCCAATCCACCATCTGTAGATCTGTGTTATAAAAGTTGATTCAAATATTTTCTCGTTGTCTTTACAGTTTTTGTTGTCTTTGGACCAGAGTCCAAATTGAGGTTGTTGGTAAAAGTACTTTCAAAATAAGTTGCTGCAGTAAAAAGGGTTCTCTAGCTATCTTGTATGCTAATCGAAAGGACGTATATTTTGATATAGTCTTTAAGGAATGTGCTTTTACCCTTTCCTATTGCTATTAAACTGAAATTGTTTAGTTTTCCTTATATCAGCTCTATCCCATATGCGAGATTTTGTATGACTTTAGCTTCAGAGAAAAGCAAAACTGTATCGGGTGGTGAAGGGAGTAACTCTTATCGCTTCTGAAGTTCTATTTTGATTATGTATTCTATAGCTTTAGTTTGCAGAATAATTCGGTTCGTTTTTGTATGTTAGTCGGTGCTCGAGAATAGGTTTTGCAACATTGCTAAACGTCATCTGCACTATTTTATCATGATTCCTTGGTTCCTGTAAACCCACAATGTTAAAGCATTCAAGGCATGTTTCAGTTTCTTTTTTATTAACTTCCTTAAACAGAGATAAGTCTAAATTTATAGAGGGATAAAATTAAAAGTCTATTTTTTGTTGGTATATTGAACTCATAATAAATTTCAATTAAAATTAATAAAAAAAAATTTTTAAATATTTTAGGAGTTGGTTTTGCTAGAATGGAAAGCCGAGAAAAATGTGAACATATAATTCAAATATTTAATGGTAATTCAATACAGGGTGCTAAAGATCCTTTACTTGTTAAATTTGCTGATGGTGGTCCAAAAAAGAAGAATCCCTTTAAAAGTCCTGATCCAAATGCTAGAACATGGCGTGATGTAACTACTGAGGGTATACAAGTTACATATGATCCAACATTACAACAAAATGGTGTTAGTGTTAATGTTGGTACCCCAATTGGAGTACCATATACTACTAGATTTCCCAATACTTATCCAATACCAGGATCACAATGGATACCTAGTTATATGATGACACAACCAATTGCTCAAGTAGAAGATCAAGTAATTAAATTATAACTATATTTCTTAATATTTTTAAATTTTATTTGATTTTTAATTAGTATATGCAAATGGCAGCACCACCTTTAGGAGTTACATCAGCCTATAAACCAGATGGTGTGGGACAAGTACCACCAAGAGGTATGATGGTAATGAGTGGTGAGACTGTGCCATATGGGGCTATGATGCCTCAACTAGCAACACTTCAAATTGGAAACTCGGTTTGTTTATTTCTCATATAAAAAAATCAATAACAATAAAATCTTAATATATAATTTCTATATATATATTTTCTTATTTTAGTATATTAGCCCATCATATCCATATTATCATCCACCAACAATAATTCCAACAATGCCAATGCCTGATTCAGAACAAGCAAGCACAGCTGCTTCACCTGATGAGGCTTATACACAGTATCCGCATCCTGGTGGGCCCAAATAGGTCATCGAAAGGTTTGTAATTTCAAATCAATTTTACTATGTATTCATTTTTCGTTTTAATTTGTTTGTTAAATTTGCAATTTTCAAATTGAGTTTTTATTGAAATTAATTGGGACTAATTGAATATATTATGTTTGATTATTTTAAGAATAAGATTGAGCAAAAATTATGTTTGATATTCGTAATGAATTCATATTCATGTACATTCTGGGTCGAAAATACCTATCAGTTGTGAAGTTGTGAACTGATAGGTATAGTTGTGAGGTATTTAAAAGTCCATCTTTAAAATATAACCAATTTTTTGAAAGTAAAGGTCTTTGTTTTTATAAATTTTTCATATATAACTTAATACTAATTAGTTTATTAGATTTCTTTTTCTTTGGCTGGTACAAACTTTGACCTGCCCAGCGATTCAAATCTTCTATTTGTGTGATATGAGGAAACTCATATCCATTATCACGGATCAATGTAAATTTTCCTTTAGGCGAAAACAACTGTACTTCATTAATTAAAGAGAGCTACTTTTCAATCGTAACGCCTACTCTTTAGGGGAGAAAATCAATGAATTTTCCTAACAAATGGCAATAAAGTTCGCCGTTATTAGAGATGCAAAGAATATTGGGCTACTATTCGGTATTCGGCGTATTCGGCGTATTCGGCCACTTTTTCTAACATTCGGTATTCGGCTGAATATCTCGTAGTATTCGGCCTAATACCGAATAAAAAGCACATATTACATTTCACTACTCATGAAAAAATAACACATGTTACGCAAAATTGCATATATCTACTAAAGAAATAGTTATAGGAATAGGAATTTTGGAATAAAAATCAATTTCGTATTACCTGTTTCTGTAGCAATTTCCTCAAAACAGTTCCAGAAACCGTCATGTATTTCAATTTTTTTCTTACGATGTGGAGAACAACCATTGTTAGGGCTAGATTCATCACAACTAATTTTCAAAGTTTCTAAGATAATTTTTTGTCTCACTTTTTCTGTTTGAACTAATCCCAGGAAACTAGTTTTGTATCGCGAATCGAGAAAAGTAGCAACCAGATATTTGTCTTTACCGTCAAAATCAAAACGTTTTTCAAGATCAAATTTTAATGAAATTCTCATTTTTAATAAATTTGGTGTTCTATCGGCAGTGTCTGCCTTTCACTCATTTTCCACAAAATATTCGGCTGCCGAATATTCGGCGCTTCGGCCGAGAGCGTGGCCGAACATTCGGTATTCGCCCAAAACCACTATTCGTTGCATCTCTATGCGTTATGGTGACTTTTTTCATGAAAATATGACGGAAAAGTAGCTATGATGACTACTTTCTGCATGCTGTATAAATGAATGTTTTACAAGTAAACTTTTCATCATGATTAACGCATGATGAACTCACTGATGGGAAATTTCTCTACTGGAATACTTCCGAATGGACTTGAGACCTTGTTAATTTAAAGAAATCTTAATTATTTCATATAGCTAAATATTTCCCAAATAACCAGAATATCTTCGTATACTTTTGCTTAATTTTTTGTGTTTAACGTGTTTTTTTCCACTTGAGCTTTATATCAAAGGTTCATGCGAGTAGTTAACTATGTTTTCGTGAGCATCATTAGTTTTTTGTTCAATTATCGTTTTCAGATTCCTTCATGAGCAGCACCATATAATTGCAAAATCTATTTGTGTTTTTGTTATTGTAAATTTCATGTTATTGTCACTGGTTGCCAAATCTACGATGCCATCAACAATTATAGCAATATCAAAAGATAGGTCACTAATGTCTCAGAACCGATACCTTGTGGCACACCTGCCTGGACGACGTAAAAGGTTTTGAAAGATTGTTCTGTTATATAAGATTTGATTCTAATCTCTTTTCTTCATTTTTGGATTTTACTTTTGATATAACAGGAGCATTTTTTGACTTTTCAATTTTTGTTGTGTTTAGGATGACTTAAAATATCTTGAATGTATTAATCTTTTGACGTTTTTAAATCAAATCAATGTCAGTTATTTCAATGCTTATAAATAAATTGACAGGCTCTATAATTTAGTTATTTTCCATATTTGTAGATTGAGATGAATTTTTGCTTGTGTTTTTGAATAGATGTAGGAAATTTTTTTGACATAAAATAACAAGAAATTATTCTGTATTAGCGCTTAAAAAAACAACAACTAGTTTTCTAGCACCAAAAAGCTAAAATAGTAGCAAAATAATCGGAAAAATTTTGGTTGTCTTGGCATCCATTTTGCTTCTTGTAGAGCTTTTTCGTTTTGTGGGTATTCTTATGTTTTTATGGATTTATCGAGAAAAAAGAAATTATTGTGGATATCTATTCATATTTGGAAAAATCTGGAATCTAAACTTGGAATTTTTGTTAACGTCAGGTATTAAAATTTTTTAGCAAAAATGTTATCATGTTTTGATTGATAAAACTATCGTCTTATAGATAATAATGGCTCATGAATATTGTGATAGATATATCCTTTAGTTTGACATTAGCTTTTTAATTGTAGAGAAGGGCACAGTAAATAGATAAATACACATATTAATCATTTGTAAAGCACAGCATTTATGTGTCCAAATTTTGATCCCATGCTAATATAAAGGATTAAAAACGATCACTTTGTTTATTTAATGTATATTAATTTATATTTTACACATTAGGGACAAATCTGTATTGTTCAGCTATTTTATATACGAACAAATTGAATTTTTTCAATTAAAAAAATCAAGCTCGTGTCCTGAGTCTACGAGTAAAGCATAATTTTATTTAAGAAAAATTTATTTTATAACTATTTAAGACAAAATTTAATGAATCTCAAATAATATTATGTCCAAAATAGATGTAATTTCTATTCATTTACATATAAAATTACGCAATCAATTGTGAATTTTGTAAATTTTATATTTTAACTCTAAATAATTTGTATTTTTTATTTTTCAGATATAATCACCAAATACCTCATTTACTTCATCCAATTAAGGTGATTGTATAAGGGAAAATCTTTTGTTTTATTTGATTATTATTATTATTATTTATTATATTATTATTTTTTTTGTTGTTGTTAAAATTCCACACAATGAGTGAAAAAAACTACAAAAAAGACTCAACTAAAACATCAACATATAATAAATTCTAAGCTGAAAATTTAAATTTTATTAGGAAAAAACTAATAAGAGCTGCAATTTTTTTCGCTTTAAGTTAATTATTAAATTTTGCGATACGATTTTAAGAAATAACTTTTTTCTTTAAGATTTACTATGATTTGTAAATCATTAAAAAAGTTTTCTTAAGTTTTCCAAAAAGATAAAAAAAAAAAACATACGAAACCCAACTTTAGTAAATATTAAGCGTTATTTATAGTTTAAACTATTTTCAAATAAATTTTTTTTCTTTTTCGTTTTTATTTATTTCGTTAGTCAAGATTTTGTAGAATTTTAAGAATAATTGTTAAGTTGAATAAGAAAAGGAATTGTTTTTTGATTTTGTTTAATTTTGTTAAAAGAAATTTATAGAACGAGAATGCGATGTCTATGTGAATGTATCGAACTGAATTGATAAATTTATTATTTATATAAGTAAAAAAAAAAAACAAAAACTTCAAAAATGGTGAAAGAATAATGAAAATGAATTATAATATAAAATAAGAAAATGTGTGCGAAATTCAGGTAGAACCTGTTGTTAGAATTTAGTAACTAAGACAGTCATAAAAACATAAAAAACAAACACAAAAAAAAAATCACTAAAAATGTAAACATAAAAATAGAAAAATTTGAATTTATTGGAAAAATCAATGAAAAAAATCAAGGAAACCTAGCCTTAAGTTTGTTTGTTCTCTTTAAAAGGTAATTTTTAATTATTTTTTTTTTTTTTTTTTGCAGATCATAAAATGTTTATGATTATTTGTTTAGTTTTTTTTTTTTTTTCATAGAGCTAAGGTAAAATTAAAGCAAAATATGTTAGAAATGATTAAGAGGCAAAGGGAAATATTTTTTAAGTGTTTTTAATGTGAAAACTTTTGTTTTCAAAATTATTTCAAATTATTTTATGTAATTTTTATTTTTAATTATTGTTTTTTTTTTCTTGTGTGTGTTAAAATTATGATTAAAAGCTAAGATCATTGGAATAGCATTCAAAAAAAAAAAAAAAAAATCATAATTAAAACTAAATTTAAGTTTATTTGATTGTATTTTGTAGGAATTTGAGTCAAATTTAGTTATAATTTTGAAAGAAATTAAAAACAACTAAAAACCAGATAAAATAGAAATGAAAATAAGAAGAACAAGAATAAGAGAAAGAAAATAAATTTTGTGAAATTTGAATATTCGTTAGAGTTAAGACATTGACTGAACGTCGTTGATTTTTTATGTTCTAAGAAAGCGGATTTCTAATGTATATGCTGTGAATTAAATTAGATATGTTTAAGGACTGAGTTTTGTAGGTATATTTAAAACATTTTCCTATATTGATACGTTAATTGCATATCGCTTTGAAGAAGGTAACAATTGGGAACTGCTTCTTTTTTTTTTGTATTTGTATACATTTGGTATTTGTTTACTTTTGTTTTATTTTGATTAATTATCTACTTATTTTTACATATATTATATATTCTCGTTTCTTATTATTTATTTATTATTATTATTTTTTTTTTTTTTGGATTTTATTCAATTTTATTTAATATTATTATAAAATTAAAAATTGTTTTGATATTGTTATTAATACAGAAATATTTAATTTTTAGGTTTTATTATTGTTATACTTCAAAATTTAAATCGCACAAATATTTATTTTAATTAATGTAAAAAAAAAATTTGATTTTGAATTTTATTTTCATGTCATTTATTCGACATATAGTGCTTGCATTTTTTTTGCATCATTTTTGTTTATTGATTTAATAAATAAATCAAATACCTAAAAAATTTTAATATTGATTATTCAAAAATCATATATTATTTTCCAAATTTCTAATAATTTATTATTATATCTAATATGTATCTTTTTAGTAAAATTTTTTTTGTTAAAATATTTATTATCTACAAGTTATATAATTTTAAAAACTAAACTGAAAGTTTGGTAAATATTCTAACTTCAAACAACTTTACTTTGTTTGATTTCTAAGAAGAAACTTCATTCAAAAATTTCTTTTAGTATTTGTTTTTTTTTTTTTTTTTTTTCTGATTGCTTCAAATTTCTTGAACTGTGTTTATACCTAATTTTCTATTTACACAGCAAATGCAAATCCTGAACTATTTGCTAATATTAAACTTTAATAACTTGATACTCTGGAAAATTATATTTTTGTTTAAAAGTTCTTTATTGGAGTGGGTATTTTGCTACCTGAAAACTCAAAACCATCTTAAGTTTATGAAGTTTAATTATATCCTCAAATAACATTTTAACAATCAGTAATGCTGAATATTTTAAGTTAATACTTATACTTGTAAGAAATACCGTCTTTAATTGATTTACTTTTAACCTAAAAGTTTCACTTATATCACGCAAAATCACTCTGTTGCTTCTGAGAAAAAATAATTTTATCAATATCTGATAGTAAAGTATACTCAACAAAATTATTTGTAATGAATTTTTTTTTGAAAAAAAATTAAAAAAGATAAAGTACTTTTCTATGATTTGTAGAAAATTCGGAAAGGAAGCCAAAGTTCATTGGTTACAATTATTATGGATTATTTTATTTTGTGAATTTTATTATCTAAAATATTATAGAGATTGTATATAAATCACGTATTCTAAGTCTTTTTTGTTTTGTATTTTAACGGTTATCAGCGAAGTAACTATTAGAGGTCGTTGATAAAAACTTACAATAGAAAAACAAGGAATTTTTGGCAATTGTATACAATACTATGATAATTTTTCATAAAGCTAACTTTTTATGACTGAATAATGGCTTTCTTTTGTTTTTATTTCTGAGTCTCATGAGGCTTAGGATTTTCATAGTTAAATTTTTACAGGATTCCTGGCATCAGGCTTTAAACAAGACACAGACTTTAACTCACTTCCCTCAATAATTTATTTCTTACCCTATTGAAAATTAATTATTTATTCTTTTTTTCTTATTGGACGTAATTAAAGTATATCAAAACTTACTTGGAAGGCTAGGATAGGGAATGTCCTATTATGATAACTAATTTAAAATTTTTCAAACATTTTAAACTTAAATATTTTTGTTGCTACGAGCTGAAATTACAATCATTATTGAGTAAAAATATGTTCGATATCGTAAAATATACATTACCAAAACTGTTTTGTGCTCAACTAGGTATAAAATACAACTCAATTTTAATAAATTGTATAAAGTGAAACTCAAAAACTATAGAATTGCTACATTATCTCATCTTAATTAAGTTAAACAAGTAAAATACAATAAAGTTGTAGACTACGTTTATTCGGTTGTGGTTAAAGTCACATAAAATTGAATTTACAACCAATAATCTAGTTCTAGATCATAGTGACTTCTAGGCTATTATTCTTAGTAATTATTAAATAAGTGTAAAATAAAAAATGAGTAAGACTTTTAAGCATTAAAAATTTTACCAGATAGCCAATATAATTATCTAAAGTTTTTACTTTTAATCAAAGTATTTGAATTTTACCGTTATCTTTGAAAAGATATTTAAAACTTTAACCTCTTTAATTTGAGTATATGAACTTAAAACTATTCCCTTTAGTAATAAAAAACTTAGAACGCTTTAAATAACTCTTTAAACACCTTTAGTTAATGTGCAATTGATAATTTTTTAAGAAAAGATTAGTCAATAAATTATTAAAGCACATTTATCGATATTTATGTCTCCGGCATTAGATGATAAATATTGATATGAAATTTTATTCATCTTCAAAAAAAAATCATCAACACTTTAGAAAATTATTACAACATTTATACGTTTCAAAAATAATTCTTAAATTAAGCATTAATATAATAATATTTCTGATGATCCTTTTATTTTTCATTCCTAATATAGAGGAGATGGTATTAAATTTTCTCATAAATAAGTGGCAGAAGTCATAGAAACATTTTTTTTTTCTATTTTTTGGTTATTAAATTTCTTATTTTATAGAAATATCTGTTAAAAAAAAATTATAAACTATAATAAAATATATGCCAGGTTTCTAAATATTTCTCTTTTAAATATTCTTGTGTAGATTTTCTTAAATAAAGAAAATTAATAAACAAAATAAAAATGTTTAAAAAATATATTAACAAGTGCCTTTGCAATTGTATTAGAGATATGTGAGATTAATTATTGGGATATGTATTATAATAATACTAATCAAAAGTTAGCTGTAAGTTTTTAATTGATTTACTTTACTAACAGCTATTTTTATTTTCTTGTTTCTATATTTATATATATTCTACATATATAACCATTGCATTAAATATTAGAATTTCAGAATTATTAAATTCATTTTCTAGGTACTTGATTTACTCTTAAAATATTTAAAATTCTTTATAGTTTATTGTGCTATCTATGAACTCTGCCACTCTGAAATATTGCTTAGTTTTAGTTTTGGATATCATAAAATATACTTGAAAAAAATTTAATTATACTTGTAATAATTTTCAGATTAGTTAACTGTCTTTACAAGTGTTTTAAACGAATTTTATACTATAAAAGGCAGAATTTTTGGTTCAAGTAATATCAAACCATTTTTTATAGACTGCTTTTAATTATCCCTGATTCATTATATCATAATACTTGATATCTTTGACTTATTATTGAGTAATATTGAGTAATTACCTTTAATAATATTTTTTATATGTGAAAAAGGAATGCTCATAATTCAAGTATTTTATTTCAATACTAAAAAACAAAACAGAGGAATAGAAAATATCAGGAAGAAACTTTTAAAAATTCAAATTAACTTAAGCTACACAATAATAATGATAATAATTTTCCAGAGGTAAAGAATAGTGTTGACTTATAACGGGTTATATTAGTTTTAGTCTAGAATACAAAAATGTTTTTTTAGTTGTTCTTTTTTTGAAATAAACAATGATAATTCCTGGCTGAATTCCAAAATAGTGTGGTAAGTGTATAATAAATTCATTTATATTTTATTTATAATTTAATATTGTATATTTTTTTTTTCTTTTTTAGTTTTTCACGTATTGCTATGCTAAAAAATTTGATGAATATTTGTTAGCTTCATGGAACAATTTCACCAGCCTTTAATTAAATCACATTTGCAAGCTAAGTTAAAGTTATTCATTTGGTTTTTCTTTTTAATTTTAAACTAATTTCTTTACTTTAGTTTTTATTTTATATAATATATTCTTTCCATAGGAAATACTTCCAAGTCGCAGAATAATACTTCCAAATAATCTAACAGTTATTGACTTCGAAGCTTTGAATAAAATTTATTTTCAATTAAAAGAAAATTTAAAAAAAATAGTTGTTAAAAATTGCTAACAAAAAAAAAAAATAAATAAATAAATAAAAATGAAAATACACACGACTGCAAAAAGATAGATTAAGTCTTTGAAAAATAGAGATAGGAATATTATTTTTAAAAGAAAAGAAAAAACATCAGATAAAAAAACATTGACTAAATGTCTTTTTGAATAGTTTTTTAAGGATAAACTAGTTTTAAGTAGTTAATAATTAGTAGAAGTCTAGTGAAATAAAAGAAACTAAAGCTTAGATGCTGATGATTAGTTGCAGGTGTTGAATCTCAATCAAAACAGAAAATTATAATTAAATAATGTTAAATACATTATTTTATTTAAGAACAGAAAAGATTCAACAGCCAAATTTATAACGAGCTATCGTTGTATTTGTTTATTTATTTATATTTTTAAGTTTTAAAAAAATTTGAAAATAAAAAAGATTTCTATCCATGTTCTTTCTTAAACTAAAATGAAAAGAAAAAAAAAAAATATACATTTATTTTGTTTACCATGTGAAAAAATGATAAAACATATTTTTACTATTGAAAAATGAAAAGAAAAAAAATGAAACAAGTAAATGTGAAAAAATAAATTTTATTTATTTATACAAGAACAAAAGAAAAACAAGAAACATTTAAAAGTATTTAGTAACTTAAATTAACATAGTTTCTAGTCTAAGAAAGCTCACGGTGCGCAGTAATTTTGACTGCCTAGTTTTTTAAGTAAGATTTAAGAAAAAAAAAAAAAAAATTAATAAAAAATTTTACCGTTAAGTTATATTGCAAAGAAGAAAATAAAAAGTAAGAAAGTTAGTTATTAATGATGGTTGCTAAAAGTACAGTTTCATATTAAGATAAAAAAAAAAAATAAATAAATAAATTAAAATCAAGTGAGAAAATCCAAAGTAAGAAAATTGATTAGAAGCTTAAGGCATAGATAGGAGATACCTAGCCATTAAGTGAATTTAGATAGTAAGACTTATAATAGGTCTATAGACTGTTTTACAAGTTTTCCTTTTCTTTAATTTTTCTTAAGTTAATTTATTGAAACAGTTTATATGGTAATGAGAGAAGCAAAAAAAGAAAACATAAGTATGTAAAAGTAATTAAAAGGAAACTGTTGAATACTAACTGAGTATTTTTTTGTTTTGTTTTGTTACATTCCAGAATTTTTTCTTAATCCTATTCCTTCTTATGTCTTTATATCTTATTTACCTACAACAATATTATATCATAAACGTATGAAATATTTTCCTTTATTTAAAAATTTACCAGAATGTTAAAGTTAACTAACATAAATGTAAATAATCACAATCTAATTGAAATTTTCTGACATATTTGGCATACATAAAAGTAGATAAAATCCTTAATTAGGCAAGCAAAGGGTATGCTTTAATATGGAATGTTTTTTGAACAAGCTACTAAGGTGCTCATTATTCTAGCATAAATAAAATATGTCTAATAGTTTACTTGTTGTATTATTTTTATATTACTATTTACTTATATCTAATTATAACGAGAATAGTATAAAAATCATTTTAGGTGTAGAATAGACGTTATTTAGTCATCCATTTTTTGTTAACTTGGAATGTTAAGTTGTAACTACACTAAAATAAAAATTTGTAACCAGTAGTGGTTACAATGTGGAACCACCTTTGGATTTTTTACATCTTAAATGCTTGTAGCAAATACTGTTTACCAAAAAAATAGATTTTGCTTTATTATTTAAACGGAGATCTAGCCAAAACCTAATTCTCTATTAAAAGCCTAACAAGTTTACAAAACTAACGATGATATAGAACTCTAGCCAATTATTACAATTTGTGATTATTTTTAATAAAGAATTTCGTTGGCTTAAAATAAAAATATAAATTTCTAATATACTTTGCTTATACCGTAACACAATCCATTTTTCCATTGAAATTTACACAATGGCTTAAAACTTACCCATCAATCTACATACACAATACAAAATATTAAAAATTTTATAACTTCACAAGTTTAAAAAAATTAAACAACAAATCCAAATTGTCATGATAAAAATCTTTAAAATATCTTCATATATAACAAGCACCTAAATTATGATTTTTCTTGAATATAATTTCTTAAAGTGTACTTCACCAAAAATTCCAAAATGCAAAGTTTTTATAGGATTTTATATAAAAAACAATTTTTTGAATCACATTTAAAAAATCTTAAACACATTTAGAGACATTAAAAAAATTCTTTGGTTTTTTTTAAAATTAATTCTTTAAGTATAAGTAGTATAAGTATAAGTAGTATAAGTAGAGAAAAGTGGAATGATGTCTAAAGTTGTAAATCTGCTACTACTGTTTTGTTGATCTTTATTGGCTGTCCATTTGATGCCATTGTTATATTACTGCTATTTGTTTTACTAGAATATTGACTAGTTTTGGCTGGAAGGCCTCGTAATGAGCGATACCTATTAAAAAATTTGTATATAATTATAATATTTATAAATAATAATTGTAAATTAATTTGGTATATATACAAAACTGGAAATGGCTATAAACTCAAAGTATTTTTTCTGGGGTTTTCTATATATTTGATTCCGAAGTAAAGCCTTTTACCTGAGTTAAATTTTTCAAGTAAACCAGTTTTATGACTAAACTGCTACTCACAACCTGGAAATGGCTACAAACTGACTTCAATTTTTGTAATAATTTTATTTAATAACTAGTACTTTTGCCCTTAGTTTTAAGTAATTCTATAAGCCTATTCGGTATACTCCTAATTAAATTCCTCAAAAGATTTTTAGCTAAATTTTTCTAAGGATTTGAAATCCTGTTTTTAAACTCGCTGATAGTACGGATTTCTGGGAGCTCAATTGTACAAATTTCATAGTAAATAATGTTCCATAAGTTTTCAATTAGATTTAAATCAGAGTTCAATGTTGGACAATCCATAACAAAAATTCGTTTTTCTAAAAATCATGAAAATACAAATGAAAAAGAAATTAAATAAAAAACACAACAATTAATAAAAATTAGAGACTATTACATTTTTTGTATTAGAACTTTGTGTTAATTATTTTTCTAGAATTTCATGGTAGAATTTCGTTTAGAAATTTCTTATTAGCATTCTTTTGATGGCATTAAAAATTTGGACTTAGCCCTTATGTAGAAACTCGCGATAAAGAACTACGTTCGAAAACCGATTTTTGTTATGCCCTGAAAGGCTGTATTCGTTTTGGGCTAATAAAACGGCTTCACTTCACCTAGAAAAAAGTCCAAAACGTGAATTTCTTTTTCTGCTTTGTCTGTGTCTCTCATACGTGTATACCCTATGCCTATGTTGACGTTAATCTCAAGACTTACGATTAGAATTGGCTGAAAGCTGCTACTGTGATATATAAGTGGCCGTCCTCTTCCTTCATATACTATATAATAATTTTAATAGTAAAAATAGTTGAATAGTTGAAAGGAATATATGATAAAAACATGTAGAGACCTAAGCAAAAAACAATTTGTTTCATACCAAAAAAACTAAAAGAAATTCCTTTCATTTTTAATGACAAATGAAATATTATATTTATGAAAGTTTCTTCTATATAAAAACATAAAAATATACAAGCGTTACCTTAAAAAAATCTCTATACAATCTAATAACACATTTCTTTTTTATAGAATTTGTCTGTTATCTAATCTAATAAAATTCAAGTTTACGTAGATAATGTGTTGTGTGATTTTTTGGTGATATTTTGTATCTTTTTCATCGTAGAAAATTTCTTGAATTTAATAATGTGGTCCAAAATCATAATTTTATTTGATGTAGAGAAAAAAACTATGTTACAAGTATAAAGTTGTGTATAGAAGTTGCATAATTAATTAATTAATGATTAATTTCTTTTATATATTATGAGTGGGGCATGTTGCAGTGCAACGTAATTTATTTCAAGTTTTGAAAAATACTTGGAAGATTTAAATATCAGAATATCTCCTTAAAATAGAAAGATTGAGAAGGTAAGCGTTAAGTATTATAGTCTAGGAGTTAACCTTTTTGGAAAAAAGTTATTTTCATAATATATTATTAATTTTTATATATAATATCAGCACTATTAGGATTCCGAATTTTTCCACTCTCGTTCCGCTAAGCCCAAATTAAATGAAAAGTAAACGCAACACCGTTGAAAGTCTGCTTGAATATTACATATATATCAGAGACAAATATTAACTCATAGGCCTAGAAATATTTCCCATGTGAAAAATCCATTCATGTCTTTTTACACATCTTTAAATTACATAAATTTGGCCACCTTAAGGTTGAATTTCTAATTATATTAAGTTAATAGTAGGTCTAGGTATAATTACAATCATGTGTCTTACTTTAATTGAAAATTAAGGACTAGAATGTAAGCAATACCTTTGTTAGAAAAAAATCAGATTGCAAAAAAATCAAGAAGACAGGCAAAAACGGTAGAAAGAGAAAAATTGTTTTGCCTATTATGAAAAATATTAAATTCAAAAACATTTCTAAAACTCAATATTAATTTTTCTACAACTTTTTTCCTTATTGTATTAAATATTTTGGCATTTTGAAATAAAGCCTTACCAGTATTTAATATATTGATGTCCATAACATTAAAAATTAAAAATTTTACAGCTGAATTGCTACTTCAAAAAGGTGTAGTTATGTTGGTTGGGTTATAGCTTATAGAAAATCTGAAAAATTTTTATTTACAATAAATCAATTTTTTAATTTTATTTGACCAATGTGAATCACTACAAAAAACTACACATGCAAAGAACTTTGTTTTTTGTTAATTCTTTTTAGAACTAACCAAATTCTATGATTTTATGGTATTAATATGGAGTCCCAACCAAATATAGATAGAAATGTAATAAATAAAATAAATCTATGCAGAATAGACTATCAAGAGTATTATTTATTTAATTTTTTACACTTTTTTAGTAGTGATAGAAAGAAAAGAAAAACTACTTTTTAAGAAAAAAAGTTGCTGAGATGTACAAAAAAATATTAGATTAATTTACTAATTGGCCATTTGAATACTATTTGGATGGAAAAACTAATCAAATCATCCAACTAGCTTGTTTTATTCATTGTAATTTTAAATAAATAATTTTCACCGTTTTCTAAATCGGGCACTCAGACGACCAAAAATAGTTCGCACAATCGGCAAATAATGTGTTAGTGTATTGTTGTTATATTACAGTGCCATATATAGAGAAAGGATCAGAGAGAAAAATCTCCTCCATTGGTAAGTAATGTTTAAGTGGTAATCAGAGCCAAAAATATAATTAAAACGCTTAAGAAATTTTAGTGTGGGCAAGTCATATCCCTCTCCCCTCCTCTATGTGTATTTGACTGTCACATTATATTCTATTTTTAGCTTTCACTCTATTAATTTAAAAGGGTTTTTTCTTCTCATGAATCGTTTAGCAAAGCTCAAGTTGTGGAAAAGATTAATACCTTTAAAATTGACGTTTTAAAAAAGTGATTCCTTATGACTCCTGCAATATTCTAATAAAGTATTTCATATTTAAGTCATTGTGTAAATCACTATTCTTATGTGGGTACATAAGAGCATCATTGCGTTATGTTGAAATGCCACAACTGAATCTGACTTCCTTTTATATATAAAAGCGTACATTCATTGTAGCAAACAAAATCAAATAGATCATGATGACATCAAATTCTGTACACCACAGTGATCCATATGAAATTGACTGCTGTAATGAACAGGATATAGTTTTGTTAACTCTTCCTTTTTAGTTTGAGATTTTAGTCTGATGCCTAAGAAATTTGAGTATTATCTACGCTACTGTCAAGGATAGCATTTGTTTTTAACATTTTAACCCATATAGTTTATGCTTTCTTACAATATACAGATGGGAGAAAATTAAAAACCAAAAAAAAAAATCAAGGAAAGTTGGTATGCTATGAATTTCAAATTTCATGAAATTTAACTATACTTATTATTGATTATAGTCAAAATTTGCCACTAGTGACTATTAACCACTAACAAACTGGCTTTAATTATAAGAAAAATGTATACCTTATACTCCCGAAATATATAAAAAATAAAAAACTTAAATACAAAAAATTACTTACCGTTTAATTGTTAATTTTTTAATCTTTTTCTTCAAAACAAACATAGCAAATATTATAAAACCCTGTATCCCATTACAAAAATCTGTTAGATAGAAAACCCATCGTAGGTTATCATCTCCTACTAGCCATGATATAGTTTCCATCAACCAAGTTACACCCATTATGATAAATAATCTTAAAAATAATCCAAATCTGAAATATTTTAAATATAATTATTGATAGTTTTATAAATATTTTTTTATTCTTTACTTATCCTTATCATGATTTAAATTTTTTTGGCTATCATCTCTATTGAACATATTTTTCATATCTTTTTGGACTCGATAAATTTTTGTTGCTGTTATTATAAACATGACTGTATTAAAGCATATGATAATTAATATTGGTCCAAAAAAGTACAAAAATTGAATCCAATAATGTACTAAAATTATGAAAAAATATATTTATGCAAAAAATACCAAAACATATAATTTAATTTTTTATATCCATTACCATCAAGAGTACAATATTGTCCTCCACCGATGCCTGGCTTCAGGTATTCAGGTGCATTAGATTTTTGTACAAAAATGACAACTAATAAAAATAAAAATGCCATTCCCCAAGAATATAAAGCATAGACCATAAATCTTTTGTTTTCATTTAGTCTGCTAATACCTCTAGGACCTCGAAAATTCCACCATAAATCAAAACTGATAGTACTTAACCAAAAAAAACTTGACATTAGAGCAAAATAAGAAGAAAAACCTGTACAAATATGAAATATTGTTTATTATACTAGTAATTTTCTTTAAATAACTGTTACTTACCGAGCGTTTCACACAATATTTGTGATAGCCCAATACTTCCAGTGTATCTCAAGTATCCAAAACATGAATAACCATAAGCAAGCCCTGCTAAATAGCATACTAAAGATTTTCCATGAAGATTTCGTAATTCAGGAATTAGGAGGTATACAAAAATTGTGATCAATAAAAATGGTACTGAAAAAAGCATCGCTGAAAATTATATATAAAAAAATATTATACTTGGTTATCAGAAACAAATTTCCCTAAATTTCATACATTTAAAAGTTACATTAGACTTTTTTTATATTTACGAGGGGTAAGCAAAAAGTAATGAGCAAAATTAACATTTATTTTTCTACATAGCCTCCTTTCAAGTCAATACATTTCATCTACCTTTTGTTTAAAGCTAAAATCCCATTTTTATAAAATTCTTTACCTTGCTTTTCAAAAAAGGCTTCAACAGCAGCCATCATTTCATTGTCGTACTCAAATTTTTTCCCCGAGTTTCTTCCTTTAATTTTGGGAATAGATAAATATCACTCCGGGCCAAGTCTGGATAATACAGTGGATGACATTAATTCGAAGCCTTCATCACGGATTGCAGCCATCGCAACGTCGGACTTGTGTGCCGTCTTGATGAAACAAAACTCTTTGCACAAGTTTGCCTCGCCTTTTTTCTTTGATGGCTTCTCCCATTTTCCAAATTTGTTCTACATATATTTGACCTGTTAATGTATTGCCATGTTCCAAATAATCGATCATGATATTTTCTTCTGCATTCCAAAAAACTGATAGTGCTGATGTTAATGGGCAGCCAGAGCCATGTTCATCTTCTGTTCTCAATCTCCCCAGCTTAAACTCTCGACACCACTTCCCAACTGTTGAATATAGTGGAGCAGACTCTCTTAATGTTTTCTTTAAATCAGTATTAAATTTTGCAGGTGACATCTTTTTTAAACAAAGATATTTGATGACGGCTCTAATCTTGTTTTTCTCCATTTTGTGTTTCGTTTCAGTATTCAAATGAATACAACTCATAGAAATGCACAGATATTTAAACCAAATTGGTATGATCGTCGTAGTGCAGTGAAAAGATTGAAAACTCATTAGCGCTCATGATCCAGACCTATTAGACACGGAATTATTACTTTTTGCTGACCCTTCATATTTTGGAATTTTACAGAATTTATTGAAAATTTTATAGTTACACTCAAATAATTTATTATGATTTAATTTTTTTGGGAAATACTTGAGCCACATACACATAAAATTGATTTTTATTTTAATTTTCATTTGTATAAAAACTAAAGAGATATGAAGCTTGTAGGAGTTTAGAGCAGAACTGCTCAGAACTGCTTTAAAATTAATTTCAAATAAAATATTTGATGTCCCGAAAATAGATATTGAATAGGCTTTGAAAAATATGAGAAGAAGCCAAAAAAGGATTTAAATCAGTATAATATTAAAACTGACTTAAATCTAACTTAGAAACGTGGTATTTATACCACTAACTGTACAAACATAGAACGAAAGCTCTGATACAATGACAAAAGAAACCTAAGTTCTAATGGAACCGATCTCAAGAGACTTTGATAATACAAGTTATTGATATTATTGGCCAGTTAAATGTTTGATAAAACCCATACAAGCGGAAAAAGTTATAACGATGTTTCTGATAGGTTTGTATAGTTAGAAACATTAGCGAACCCAATTAAAATTTCATCTGACAGGCTTAATTGAGTTAAGTAAGAATCGAGAAACTAGCAAAAAGGCCCCGATGCAAATCATCGTATGTAAAGTGTTTAAAAAATCATAATAGTGAAATCACACGAAAAACCATAAAAAGGGTGACAAGGTTTTATAAAGATTGTCGTAATATAAGTCATACTTATGTATTCAAAGTTTTAACAAAACTCATCGCCTTATGAAGACATACATATATGTCAGTCAAATATAGGAAATCGTTTCCATTTCATATTCACTTTTGTACATCATTTCAATTATTCAAAGTGAAATAAATTTAATTGTTTTGTCATTTTAATATTTATATATTCCCTCAAATACATGAAAAAAATAAATATTTATAAAAAATTATTAAAGTGGTTGCCGTGTACCGAAAATGGATCACCAATATTGTGGGCTGCTCCCGTCAAGCAATTCGGGAATTTCTAAATATAGAAATATAAAACTTTCTAATTCCTTTTCTTAATAGGAAACAACATATGAGGAAATATTAATGTTCATTAATGTTGACGATGTCAAGGAAACAATTAAACCAATTTAACAAAAGATTAATAAAGAGGAAAATTGAAAACAAAAACCAATTGTGAATAATTCAAAAGGAAAGTATTTTCTACTTTCATTGATATTATTTATGTTATTTTATTAATAGAATAGTTAAAAGGATAAATTGAACATATCAAAATTCATTTAGATTGCTGCTGTTTGACATTATCTGATAAATTAAGAAAATAAATGATACACAGCTTATAAATGACGCTTCCTCATAAACAGTATGACAGAGAACGTGTCAATAATATTATTTATTGTATTATTTTTTTTTTTTTTTGAATATTTACCTAAAGAATTTATAATATCTTTGGGCCTTGTTTGTACCTCCTGAAAACAAACTGCTGGATTTATTGTTACCGTAGATGATTGACCTTCGTGTATTGGTGATAAACAATATTCATTTTTTGATATTAAGGCCTTATCGTCCATACGAAATATTGTTCCATTCTAAATAAACAACATTAGTTTATTAATATTACATTTACAAAGAAAAAATTTGAAAAATTGGACTACTCTAATACAGAGGTCAAAATAAATCTAATTCTAATAATTCAATCTTTAAGAAATATTTTTCATATTTACCTACATGTTACAAATAAAATAATGTTTAATGTTTAAAACCATTAGACAATAAAATGATTTAAATGCAAAAACTAACAATAAATTAGTGAATGTTTATAATTTTCTGAGCACTGAGCATGCTTTAATACATGCTAATTTTTCAAAATATCTTTTATAAAATAATTTTTTAGTGAGATAATTCATTGAATTTATCTGTTCTTACAACAATTGAAAATATAGTAAAGCAGAATGTTGTAAATTTATTGAAGAAAAGCTCAAAGGATATGCATATCACGTAAATCAGTCTCAATATAAATTCAATTCTTTATTAGCTTTTCAATGGCAGACTATATATGTTACCAATTGCAAAAAGTAGAATAATAGCATTGAAATTTTCATAACCTGATAACAATTGTCATTTATGTATCTCGTGTTTTCTTTTTTAAATTCTTATTATTATACTGTAATATGAATTCCAGGAATTCTAAACTTTTCTTCCTAATATCTGTTTTTTTATTTCTGAAATAAATGAAAATAGAAAATTTATATCTTTTTTTGATATTATTTCTATGCACATATTTTTACAGCAGCTAAATTATATATGAGTATAACAATCGTAGGCTTGGCATGTTGTGAATTGACTTGCAAAATACTTTAAGTCTTTTCTCATTTAAAAAACCATTCATGGTATCAACTGGAATACCCGGCATTGGAATCATTAAAACTTACAACAACAAAAAATTAATTAATTGAATAATAAAAAGATTCAAACAAAAATTAATTTAGATAATATATAAACATAATTTTTAATTTTTATTTTTGCATAATTTTAGTAGTTTTGAAAATTATGTGTGGGAATTTAAGTTTAGCTATGCTTTTAGGCACAACATATTCGACAATGTTGTAAGTAGGCAATAGGTAGGGAAAAAATATGGTCGTTTGGAGAATTAGAAACGGATGAGGCGGGAGTATTGGTCGCCTAAAAAATAGGTGCAAATAGAGGCAAAAGAAACGAACTTTTTAGGGAGAAATCTATATATTATAGATTTAAATATATTTACACTTATCCGATTTCAATCAAATCGGTATCATTAGAAAGGTGACGTCAAAATGTGCGAAAGAAAAAAATTATTTCAAAATTCCTCATATGTCACTTGCAAATGAGAAATGTGTGTTGCATGTTTTTCCCCATATAAAATGTATAGGAGAAAAAAACAACAACAACATAAAGGCAAAACCAAGCCGTTCACCTGTCGTGCTATATGTGTATTATATATAATTTCCAGTGCAAAAGTATTAAAAATTTGCCTACTACTTTGAAAAAAACTCCAAATTTTTGGTAAGTGTAGTTTTTATAAAGCTATTTTTTATTCTTAAATCCAAATTTCCTTAATTAAAATGGTTTCTATAGTAAAATATTTTCGATGTCAAATATTATTTTGTTCCAAATACATACACACTTGACTATATAGTTAACATATATTATTTAATTATTATAACTGTTTGTTAGTTTCTAAAGAATTTTACCTTTTGTACCTGTATCTATTTAAATTTCAACTTTTTTTTTATTCTTTTTTTATTAAAACTTTTACTTACTTCTAAGAGCTCCCATTTATCATATTCTGCCTGTGTTGGTTCAAGAAAATAATGTGCATTACATGGAAAGCCATAAACAATTCCAAAATTTTGATAGATATCAACTTCAACAAAACTTCCAATAGATTTATGAACTTTTAAATCTGTTACCAATGAATTTCCAATATTAATACAATCACCTTCATGATATTTATTATATTTTGGACAGCATAAACGAATACATGTTTTTATATGACATAAACAACCTCGTAAATGTGAATTTGTTTTTATACGTGTTGTTAAATTAATAAATTTATAATCATATATACCAACAAGATTAGATGGATATATGAGTCCATCATGTAAATATGAACCATTTTTTAATCGTTTACTGTCTGTTATATTAATACTATCGAAAAAACTACAAGGAACATTTAAATTATCTCGTGCTATATATTGAGTATGAAAAATTTTTGGTAAAATTAATAAAGTTGTGATGTATATAATTAGCTGCATTCTTGTTGTTTAAAGGATCTGAAATGCAAAACAAAAAATTCCATATTATTGAATAATATATATATATATATAGTCTTTTAAATTTCACTTTATAAACTTCATTTTTTTCTGCTACTTCTATTTTGATAGTTAAGTTTTATGAAGAATTCTTTTTAATAAAAATCACAAATTATATTTGTATTAATTTAATTATTCTAAAAAAAAAGAACAATTACTACCTAAATAACTTTCAAGTGAAAAAACCTTAAGAAATCTCATATATAATATAATAAAAACGAAAAGAAGGAATCAAATATGGACGGTTTTAGAATAAGAGTTTGATTCTTTTTTGATATTTCTACTGTCGGAAGTGTTAAGAACTCTTTTAAAAGCCAACAATAGTGCTCTTGTAGCCCTGCCAAAGGTTTTTATATGAAAGGATTTAGGACAAAACTTTTTTAAACCTCCTTTTGATAGTAACAATTAAATATATATATATGTATAGCAATGTCAAGTATGTACCAAAGTGCAACAAGAAACTCAGAGAGAAAAGAAAAAAGAATCTTTGAAAATATGTTTCTAAATTTGAACTAATTATGATATTTTGAATATTCCTATAAGCACAATAGTAAAAACGTCAATTTGAATAACAAAAAAAAGTAAAGTAAAAAATATTTAAACTGAAATATGAAACTTTTCAAATCCATCAAACTTCATGAATAAAAATTAAAAATTCTGTCAATTCAAAAATTGATTGACAATAAAAAAAATTGCTTTGCAAATAAATTCTTCTATAGGTGTCACCTGTGTTTACTTCCTAATTGGAAACAAAAAACTGTTGTACAATTTTAATTGTTTACATTCTTCTAAGATATTCAGTTAGTTTCAATTTTTATTTATTTTTTGTAGCTATTTTTGGATTTTTTATATAACTAATTGACGTAATTTGATTGATTATTATCACTTTTAATTGACAAATTAATTGACTCTAAATTTTGGTTGTGATAAAATTAATCATAAAAATATTACACGAGTTTTTAAATAATTGTTTTTGATTTAAAAATTATTATAATTATAACAACAAAAATTGTAGGGTAGATAAAACTAAATTAATGGTAATAATAAACTAAAATACTTTATACCTTAATATTTGGTCATTGTCAATTTTATAAAAGTTTTCAAAACTTTCAGTTACTTTTAAATAGTGTTCAAGGTACACATTTTAAAACAAATCCCTTATCATGCTAATTTAAAAGCAGACCGATTAGTAAGAATAAAATATAAAAAAAGAATCATAAATAGAGCCCAATATTAGTATTCTTAACTCTGTCTGCATACTTAATAAACATTGAATTAACAACTGAACTGAACTAACAAGTAATGGTCTGAATTTATTGACTTTATCTGAATCAACACATTCTTCTAAAAAAGCCTATCATATAGCAAAAAATATCTGCAGACTTCTTAGTTATCCTCAGATAATAACACATACATATTTAATGTTTTTATAAAAGTTTGGCTTATATTTGGAAGATCCCAATAATGAAAGTCAAAGTTCAAACACGTCAAGAATATTAGATTTTGAATTCTTTTTATTTTTAAAAGTTTTTACCATCGCCTTCGATGTGTCAATAATATTTTTTCGATATTTGATTATTATTATTGCTGACAACTAAAATGGCAACACACTATACACAAGTATATTGTGCTATTCATTTAAAAATGTTAGAATTGGAAGTAAAAACAAATAACCATTTCAATAAAATAATGATTTTAAAGCTTATTGAATCCTTATTAAAGGAATTGAAGTTAAGTTAGTGAAAAATTTATACTTTTTCATATATAGAAATATATTTTATTTTTCATAAATAAATAACTTCCTTCATAGGATATTTCTAGTACAATTTTAAATTAGTTAGATTATTAAATATTATTACTATTATTAAATTGTGCTTATCAAGCTAAACGTGTGGAGGTTTAGCTGAACCAATCCTGAACTCCCAATTTATTATCTTTTATATATTTTTGTCTTTTACGTCAGCTAATTTGGCATAACTTTAAACTTCCTGGTCACGTAGATAATATCTACGAACTAAATAGCTTTAACTGTAACTAAGTAAACGTTTTCTGTGGTTATCAATGCACTCCTCAATAACTTGGTTATCCCATTTAATATTTATTTCTTGATTGCTTACATATTTGTAAGCATTTGTTATCATGCCTAGGATTGTAATTATGCCTACACGTTTTTGTTTTATTCGTAAATACTTAAAAAAAACTTTAGTTGTATACAAAAATTAAACTGTTTTATTCTAAATAAAACAAAACTTTCTTTATCATTGCCTCCTTCTTTAGAATCTTTTGGTTGGTACCTTATCCATATCTTTTTATTGATCCCTAGCGCTTGGCATGTAACATGACTGCACGATAAAAGTGAGGATTTATGCTTAAAACCTTTTGAGGTGTCCTTCTGTCATGAATACAGAAAGTAAATTATAGCAAATCCAACTGTAAAATGCTATCAAAATTGTTTTTTATGTAAATATATTCATAAATATCACTCACATCACATTTTATGAAAAAAAATTTATCTTGTTTGAAATAGCGATAACTAAAAATGACAAATTTATGCAATATACCAATTTAGTAGAGACCAGTGGCTTCATTCTGTAATTTCTCCTTAGCTGTTACCTTAATTTCATGCTTTAAAACGCTGTATAAAATTTTAATATGTATAAAATATTAGCTAAAATAAAAATCTAGGGTTTAAAAACGTGCTCAAGCAAAAAATCAGTTAAATTAATGTTTATGCTATACATTATTTGGTTGGACATAAAGTTCACTATAATATGTGAATATTTTAAGAAATTTGATCAAGCCATTTCCTTGCAATTTTGAAAAAACTGAAAAATTGTGATATTTTTTTGGACGATGTATTCAAAGTTAAAATATTGCCACATTTTTTACGATTCCTAGCCTAAAAATGAAAGTAAGTTGGAAAATAGAGAAACGGTGAAATATCATTAATTTAATGTTGACAATCACGACCCTTTTACATAGATAAATAATAAGTTTTCTTTCATCGAGAACTTAATATTAATTTTTTCCTCTTTTTTTGCTACTCTTAAGCATAATTTGACATAAGTCACGCGGACAGTTCTAAAGATAATGACAAATATCTGCAAAAATTTATACAAATTATTAACTATATGTTAATGGAACTGCTGAAACTAGTTTCAGTTAGGCCAGATTTAACACTAAAGCTTTGACAACGCATAAAAGAGCTTCACATAAATGAACAGCTGAAATTTATCCTCTATAAGTGAAAAATGAGCAAAATTAATTTATGATATTACATATTTGACGTTTATATATTAACAAAAAGAAAAATGTAATTCGTCTACGTCAAAACAAAAAAACCCATAGCAGAAATTGTTACAAAACAGTATCACTAAAATAGATTTAATTTCATATATATGTCTTCTTAATACGAGCATAATTTTTAAAGAGCATTCAATAATTATCATTTTTTTACCGAATAGTAATTAAATTGATCGATCCATTGCTCCACAAATAAAAATATTTTTGTTTACAAATTAAATACTTTGAATAAGAGAGATACGACAGCTGCTTTTTTTAGGGGAAAAAATTAATTTTTTAAAAGAATTTCCTAAAAATGCTATAAATTAGAACCGGGGTCTTCTAAAATTAAACACAGTTATCATTAAAATACTACAATCAATGATGATTCTAAGGTTATACAATTAATTTTCTCAATGAAAAATATTTCGTAAAAAAATAAAAATATGAATAGACAAAAACAAAATATGTTTAAAACACTCTAATTTTAAATTTTTATTGTATTGTTTACTTACTCTAATGTTGATATAATGAAACTGAAAGCATTTTTTACTAAAATTTTATGTTATATTAATACTATCGAAAAAACTACAAGGAACATTTAAATTATCTCGTGCTATATATTGAGTATGAAAAATTTTTGGTAAAATTAATAAAGTTGTGATGTATATAATTAGCTGCATTCTTGTTGTTTAAAGGATCTGAAATGCAAAACAAAAAATTCCATATTATTGAATAATATATATATATATATAGTCTTTTAAATTTCACTTTATAAACTTCATTTTTTTCTGCTACTTCTATTTTGATAGTTAAGTTTTATGAAGAATTCTTTTTAATAAAAATCACAAATTATATTTGTATTAATTTAATTATTCTAAAAAAAAAGAACAATTACTACCTAAATAACTTTCAAGTGAAAAAACCTTAAGAAATCTCATATATAATATAATAAAAACGAAAAGAAGGAATCAAATATGGACGGTTTTAGAATAAGAGTTTGATTCTTTTTTGATATTTCTACTGTCGGAAGTGTTAAGAACTCTTTTAAAAGCCAACAATAGTGCTCTTGTAGCCCTGCCAAAGGTTTTTATATGAAAGGATTTAGGACAAAACTTTTTTAAACCTCCTTTTGATAGTAACAATTAAATATATATATATGTATAGCAATGTCAAGTATGTACCAAAGTGCAACAAGAAACTCAGAGAGAAAAGAAAAAAGAATCTTTGAAAATATGTTTCTAAATTTGAACTAATTATGATATTTTGAATATTCCTATAAGCACAATAGTAAAAACGTCAATTTGAATAACAAAAAAAAGTAAAGTAAAAAATATTTAAACTGAAATATGAAACTTTTCAAATCCATCAAACTTCATGAATAAAAATTAAAAATTCTGTCAATTCAAAAATTGATTGACAATAAAAAAAATTGCTTTGCAAATAAATTCTTCTATAGGTGTCACCTGTGTTTACTTCCTAATTGGAAACAAAAAACTGTTGTACAATTTTAATTGTTTACATTCTTCTAAGATATTCAGTTAGTTTCAATTTTTATTTATTTTTTGTAGCTATTTTTGGATTTTTTATATAACTAATTGACGTAATTTGATTGATTATTATCACTTTTAATTGACAAATTAATTGACTCTAAATTTTGGTTGTGATAAAATTAATCATAAAAATATTACACGAGTTTTTAAATAATTGTTTTTGATTTAAAAATTATTATAATTATAACAACAAAAATTGTAGGGTAGATAAAACTAAATTAATGGTAATAATAAACTAAAATACTTTATACCTTAATATTTGGTCATTGTCAATTTTATAAAAGTTTTCAAAACTTTCAGTTACTTTTAAATAGTGTTCAAGGTACACATTTTAAAACAAATCCCTTATCATGCTAATTTAAAAGCAGACCGATTAGTAAGAATAAAATATAAAAAAAGAATCATAAATAGAGCCCAATATTAGTATTCTTAACTCTGTCTGCATACTTAATAAACATTGAATTAACAACTGAACTGAACTAACAAGTAATGGTCTGAATTTATTGACTTTATCTGAATCAACACATTCTTCTAAAAAAGCCTATCATATAGCAAAAAATATCTGCAGACTTCTTAGTTATCCTCAGATAATAACACATACATATTTAATGTTTTTATAAAAGTTTGGCTTATATTTGGAAGATCCCAATAATGAAAGTCAAAGTTCAAACACGTCAAGAATATTAGATTTTGAATTCTTTTTATTTTTAAAAGTTTTTACCATCGCCTTCGATGTGTCAATAATATTTTTTCGATATTTGATTATTATTATTGCTGACAACTAAAATGGCAACACACTATACACAAGTATATTGTGCTATTCATTTAAAAATGTTAGAATTGGAAGTAAAAACAAATAACCATTTCAATAAAATAATGATTTTAAAGCTTATTGAATCCTTATTAAAGGAATTGAAGTTAAGTTAGTGAAAAATTTATACTTTTTCATATATAGAAATATATTTTATTTTTCATAAATAAATAACTTCCTTCATAGGATATTTCTAGTACAATTTTAAATTAGTTAGATTATTAAATATTATTACTATTATTAAATTGTGCTTATCAAGCTAAACGTGTGGAGGTTTAGCTGAACCAATCCTGAACTCCCAATTTATTATCTTTTATATATTTTTGTCTTTTACGTCAGCTAATTTGGCATAACTTTAAACTTCCTGGTCACGTAGATAATATCTACGAACTAAATAGCTTTAACTGTAACTAAGTAAACGTTTTCTGTGGTTATCAATGCACTCCTCAATAACTTGGTTATCCCATTTAATATTTATTTCTTGATTGCTTACATATTTGTAAGCATTTGTTATCATGCCTAGGATTGTAATTATGCCTACACGTTTTTGTTTTATTCGTAAATACTTAAAAAAAACTTTAGTTGTATACAAAAATTAAACTGTTTTATTCTAAATAAAACAAAACTTTCTTTATCATTGCCTCCTTCTTTAGAATCTTTTGGTTGGTACCTTATCCATATCTTTTTATTGATCCCTAGCGCTTGGCATGTAACATGACTGCACGATAAAAGTGAGGATTTATGCTTAAAACCTTTTGAGGTGTCCTTCTGTCATGAATACAGAAAGTAAATTATAGCAAATCCAACTGTAAAATGCTATCAAAATTGTTTTTTATGTAAATATATTCATAAATATCACTCACATCACATTTTATGAAAAAAAATTTATCTTGTTTGAAATAGCGATAACTAAAAATGACAAATTTATGCAATATACCAATTTAGTAGAGACCAGTGGCTTCATTCTGTAATTTCTCCTTAGCTGTTACCTTAATTTCATGCTTTAAAACGCTGTATAAAATTTTAATATGTATAAAATATTAGCTAAAATAAAAATCTAGGGTTTAAAAACGTGCTCAAGCAAAAAATCAGTTAAATTAATGTTTATGCTATACATTATTTGGTTGGACATAAAGTTCACTATAATATGTGAATATTTTAAGAAATTTGATCAAGCCATTTCCTTGCAATTTTGAAAAAACTGAAAAATTGTGATATTTTTTTGGACGATGTATTCAAAGTTAAAATATTGCCACATTTTTTACGATTCCTAGCCTAAAAATGAAAGTAAGTTGGAAAATAGAGAAACGGTGAAATATCATTAATTTAATGTTGACAATCACGACCTTTTTACATAGATAAATAATAAGTTTTCTTTCATCGAGAACTTAATATTAATTTTTTCCTCTTTTTTTGCTACTCTTAAGCATAATTTGACATAAGTCACGCGGACAGTTCTAAAGATAATGACAAATATCTGCAAAAATTTATACAAATTATTAACTATATGTTAATGGAACTGCTGAAACTAGTTTCAGTTAGGCCAGATTTAACACTAAAGCTTTGACAACGCATAAAAGAGCTTCACATAAATGAACAGCTGAAATTTATCCTCTATAAGTGAAAAATGAGCAAAATTAATTTATGATATTACATATTTGACGTTTATATATTAACAAAAAGAAAAATGTAATTCGTCTACGTCAAAACAAAAAAACCCATAGCAGAAATTGTTACAAAACAGTATCACTAAAATAGATTTAATTTCATATATATGTCTTCTTAATACGAGCATAATTTTTAAAGAGCATTCAATAATTATCATTTTTTTACCGAATAGTAATTAAATTGATCGATCCATTGCTCCACAAATAAAAATATTTTTGTTTACAAATTAAATACTTTGAATAAGAGAGATACGACAGCTGCTTTTTTTAGGGGAAAAAATTAATTTTTTAAAAGAATTTCCTAAAAATGCTATAAATTAGAACCGGGGTCTTCTAAAATTAAACACAGTTATCATTAAAATACTACAATCAATGATGATTCTAAGGTTATACAATTAATTTTCTCAATGAAAAATATTTCGTAAAAAAATAAAAATATGAATAGACAAAAACAAAATATGTTTAAAACACTCTAATTTTAAATTTTTATTGTATTGTTTACTTACTCTAATGTTGATATAATGAAACTGAAAGCATTTTTTACTAAAATTTTATTTTTATTTCGGGGATGTTAACAAAAGCCAATAACATTACGTAGCATTTCTCATTATGAAATTTAAACAAAGTGACATTTATTTGTCTAAAAGCTCATGCGTCACCACGAGTGATCTTATATTATAAAAAAAATAAAAATAATTATTACAAAATGTTCAAATTTCTGTTAAAAGATTTTAGCAATTTTAATATATTTGGAAAGAATTCTTGTGACTGGAACTCCTTGTTATGTTTTCTTCCAGTCCTGATGGCTTTCTGTTGGCTTTTATTCCAAATTGTCCACAGTTTTTTTTTGGTGATTATTCAACTTCTTTCAAATAATTTATCAATAAATCTGGTGCTAAAAGCTTTGCTTTAATTTACTTAACTTTAATTATGTTATCTTTCTTTTCGGCATTATTGGAAATCTAGTTATCAACTTTAGGTTTTTACGCTCCACGCACAATTTGGTTTTTTTTTGTTTTTTTAAATCAGTTTGGTGTTTTTCTAACTGGCGTTTTTTCAGACACTTATATGATATAATATAGAGGAGTTGCTCCCTTTAAGCAAAATGATAAGATTTTTAGATTGTTAAAAGAAACAAACATAAGAAGAGCACAGCAGCGAACAGATATAAATGTTTCCAATCACTATGGACATATAAATAATAGGATTAGATGAAATAGTGAAAAAAATTTACATAATTGTTCCTGGTAATCCTAATATGATGCTACATGGGTAGCTGACATCGTTAAAATATTAATCAATCCCATCAATCATATTCAATATAATTTTAGTAAAAAAAAATATTAATTTTTAAATGGCTTTTGGGATCAAATGTAGGGAATTAAAAATAGGAACCTGTTGATTATTCATAATGTGATAGGGAGCTGTTCAAGAGGAATAAAAAATGATATTTCGCACTGACAATAGATATTATGGTTAAATCAATCTTTAATCCAATCAGGTGGGTGTTGTGTTGAAAAGATTTGAAGAAAGCTGTAAAAAACCGGCCAAAAATTCGATGCTATAGCTTCCACTTGTGACTGATAAAGTATTTTATTTTTATGTCAATTTTGAATCAAGTGATGAAGTGATTGTAAAAAGTTGTACCTATTACGGAATCAAACGCAAAACAGGAATAAAAATATTGCAAACCGTTAGAATTTTTACGTTAAGATAAGTTTATTAAATAGATTCAAATTTAAAAAAAATATATAGGTATATTTCCCTTTTTGTAATTATAGTTTGCAGTTAAAGTTTTACTTGACATTGTTTCCATATAATTAGCTTCAACGCATCAAGGATTCATAGAATTCTGTTCTCTCTTGTTAAAAAAAACATAACACAAAAGACATTCTACTCTTTTCTTCTTTTTTCTCCAAAAAACAATAAGATCATTTACCAATGTCAAATATGTCACCAATTATATATCTAAACAGACTTTGAAAATTTCTTTTAGCGAAAATTTCAATCAATTCAAGCTTTTAATTGACGTAGTAAAAAATTAATTTGAATATAAAAACAAAATTGTGGTCTGGTATTATATTTTCTATCTAAGCAACCTAGACATGGCTTAAATTAATGCAAAAAAGAACAAATATGTAAATATTATTTAGCTGTGCAAAAAAGAAACTTAATTAAGCTCGTTTTTAATCTAAAGCAAAATTTTCACTTTGTCACTTTGAAATTCTCATCATTTTTAATTGTGTTCTTCTGTTGTTGAACTATTTCTGGTTTTTAATTTCATTACACAATTGTTTATATTATTAACGTCTAGTTTTTAAAAGCAGACGTTTTAAATGCTAATATTTAAATCTATAATCAAGTATTTTTCGTATTTATTGTAAATATTTTTTAAAGAATCTATAAAAGTTCTACTAATTATAAGCTTTGGATCATAAATTCTGTTTCGTACAATGTGAAATGAATTTTGTTAATATCTTATACTCTGCTTAGTTTTGTTGTTTATTTTATTTATATACTCAGGTTTGAATAGAAACAGAAAAAAAAACCAATACCAAAAACAAGTTAAAATCAAAACTTCCTAAAAGTTTAACCTAAATGCTATATACTCCTTACCATTTAAAGTAGTTTTGTCCTAACAACATTTTTGTATATTTTAATTGGAACTTAAATTAAACACCAAAATTAAACTAGTTTTAATATATAAAAAATTCAAAAAAAAAAAAAAAACATATTTGCCACGTAAATAAAAATAACGACACAAAAATATTAACACTAGATAAACTAGTAGTAAGGAATATAATATCCTTGAATAAATCAATTCTTAAAAATATAATTGTTGTTTATCTATAAAACAAATATTTTGAAGAAAAAAATAAAAACTAAAAAAAAAAAACGCTTACACTTATCAAAAGTAAATAATCTTAAATGATTAGACACACATAACCTTTAGGAAGATTCGAGCACAAAGCTCTTTGCTGTCTGTTAAAAGGTGTTTCACATTTATTGCTCCTCGATTTATTTTACAACTGATCACTTTCTGATGCAAGTATTATTTATTAGTAATTAAAACAATTTATTTTTGTTTTTAAGTTTAAGCCATAACATAATATTTCATGGACGATAACAATAATATTATAAGTGTTAGGTGATATCTCTACCTTTAAACATGAAAACATCAACTGACACCTTAAGCACAAAACAGAGAACTGAACACGACTATCACAAAACTTGTTCTGAATGTTCTTAGAGTACGAACGTTTGGAGAAAGCTACAAACGGATCACACACCTTAAAAATTATGACTGCGAGCTAATGACGAGTTTAATATACAAAAGAGTCTCCGAACATTCTGAGTATCTCTCTAAATTTATATTTTACCTTTAAAAATTAAATTTTGTAGCAGTTTCAAATAAATTTACCTTTCTCATATAATCATTTTTCACCGATAATTTCACTTTTTATGCATATATGTACACATATTAAAGTTTATTATTTCACTAATTGCTTCATACTTGATTCATGCAAAATTTTCTTTAATTCTACTTATCTTTAAGGATACTTGAAGTATTTAGAAAAGGAAAATAATTTGTTTTTGAAAAATTTATTTGATTTTTGTATAAATAATTAATAGATGTAATGCAACAGTTACTTATATGAGACACTGAACTACATGGGTTAGTTAAACAACATCTCTTCAAAGAAATTCGATTTTATTATACTTCAGGAGACCAATTTTTAGTCTAGCAGTCCTTTAAAATTGTCTTTGCCTTTTAAAAAATACAACTCTTTAGGATTACCCAAATTATTAATGAAATGTAGATACTATAAGCTAATCCTGTAGAGTGTTATAAATAAGGAAGGGGTTTTAGTGGGGCAATACAATAAAATTGATCCAAAAATTCATTAAATCCAAAAGTTTAGAAAATTTTCCGTTGAATACTCTCTTGAAACTTTTATTTAAAAATTTGAATTCTTTATGTTATAGTTATTTAGTTGTTCTGAGTACCTGAGTCAGCAGTCATACCCAAATTTGAACGAGAGTTAGAACAAAGCGAAATGGTGCTTCAGTCCTCGCAACCATTCAAATTCGGGAATAAAAATTGTTCAAATTGTAATTTACATTTCTGCCGTAATATCGTGAATTCCATGAACATCATTGTTATAAATGTTATAAAATTAAGTCACGTATACGCTGAAGAGGAGCGTAAAATTATGGAAGCTCCTAGGGATTACACAGAATTTAAAGAGACGAATAATGACACGTATAAAGAAGCTGAAGAACTTTTGTATGCTCTCGTGATAGCTGATAAAGATGTAATACAGTTTTTTACTAGTTAAAATATTTTAAACGTGTTTTTATCTAAACATTACTTTGGGTTTGATAACTCAAAAACTAATTGAGATTGGGCTAAAACTTACAACAATTATTATCTTATAATATTAGCCATAAGATAAATTATAAAATTTTCTATTTTTTTATTGTAAAATGTAATAGTTTTTGCTAAAATAGCGGCAAAAAAATCGAGTTTTCCAAAAAACAGATGCAAAATGCCGAATTTTCTCTTGATTTCGTTTTGCTTAATTTAATAACTATGACTACAAATATAATTACATTATTTGTTTTACTGACTGTTTCAGGTAAAAATTACGGCCGACAGAGTATCCGCTAACGAAATTTAAGGTCTTCTTTGTGCCATTTTACAGCCACCATTTTGTTTAAAATAAAAAATAAAAATATTTTCATATACTCAATAGATATATCAATAATTTTGCAAAAGTTTCAACATGCTTCAATTAAAACTTCCTCATAAAAGAAATCCTTGAAAAATCTTTCAAAAAAGCTTTCCTTTTAAAACGGATTTTATTATAAGTTAATTTATTTTTTACTATTTGAAGTATGAACACTTCCTTTATTTACATGTAAAATTTTATTAAAAAATATTCAATAATAGCCGAGTTGCAGCCACTCTCTCTTATAACCAAAAAAAAAAAAATAACTCTTTTCTTCGAAAAAGCCTTTTTGCTTAAACCTTTCCCGTAGGTGAATTCATTAGAGTCAGAAAAAGACACGTTGACTTCTATTCATTTTAAGGACTATAATATTTTTAAACAAATTAGTAATTTTTGTAATTTATAAAAATTTATAGAATGACCAAATTCTGTTACTTTCATTATTTAAACACTAAGAAATTAATATGTAAAGGATAGTAAATTAATTTTTTGAGATATTAAATTGCAATTATTCATCAAAAATTACAACCTAAATTATTTTGAACCCCAAATTTTTATTATTAAAGTATTCCCATGGGATGTAATGGCTTTTTAATCAAATAAAGGAGTGCTAGTCATAATTGAGCATGTTGCTTCATTAATTAATTCAATTGAATGCAATAAATGTTTCGAAATAATGGCTAGGCGAATTGTAATTTACTAATTACTACAAGTACTCGTATAATGCGCAAAGGATAATTGAATTTTATTTTACATTGCGTACAGGCAGAGCTGCACGTAGTACATTTTTTTAGTTTTTCTTTTTTGGCTTTTTTTCAGTAAATTATATAGTTAAATACTTAGGGTAGCTTTCGTTACTCACAGGTAATTAGAAAAAATATGTTTGCGAAGAATCAGGATTGTCTAATAAAAACTTGATTGACTCTATAATCATTTAAAATTTCAAAGCAATAGTTTTTTTGCAAAAATATCAATTGTATAACATATAAGTTATAAAAAAAATAAATAAACATGGTTTACCAATTTCGTTTTCTATGTATTCTTCAACAATAATTGAATGTTGTGAGTATTAGTAAATCCAGTAAAGGAAATAAAAGTTTTTAAAAATCCCTTAAAAAAAATTATTATCTTAATAAACTGTACTAAAGAAGTTTTAGATAATATGTGAAATAATATCTCTTTTTATTTTCAATCGAGAATAAATTCCTTCATACCCTTTCTTGACTGACGCTGTGTACATGCTTGTACACCTCCTTCAAAAAAACCGATTCTTAACAGAGAAACCGTGTACAACATGGCGGCTTATTAAAACATATGATCGGAATTTCTACGCGGATCTGTTCGTCAATTACTATTAGGATATATAAATCACTGTAAAAATCACTAATCTATATTGTAATCAATCAAAATATACTTTTAAAACAAAACAAACTAATATACTTACAAATTTGCAAATATTTGCATTATAATTTTGACATAAGCCCATAGGGAATTTCAATTTTGGTTTGGTACACAACCTTAAAATTCACAATAGATGTGAGATTTCGCGGAGTACAGCGTTTCAAAGGCTGTACTGCGTACACGATTCCAACAAGTGAAGTACATGATTTTTCCATACAAAAGTGTCTTCTTTCGAACTGAATGCTGTGTACAGGCTTGTGTTAAGAAAGGGTATCAGAAGCTAAGAAAAATGGATTTTGTTTTTTGGGCTTCTGAATATAGAATTTCTTACCCACGCAATAAGATATACATTTTTTATGCATGTATTGGTTTTAAATCTCATTTTTCTTCAAATTTTTTGAAAAATTATTTTTATTTATCAATGATGTCTGTAAGAAATATAAATTCTGCAGATTGTTGTATCAAAGATGCTTTGATTATTAAGAATTACACATTTTTCGTATATTTTAATTTATAAAAGGCTTATATATAACGCACAATTTCATAAAATAGGTGTCATCAATACCAATTCAGTACAGTTTTTTTATATTTTATCATTATAAAACAATAAATTTGCCATTGTTTCATTAAAAATTGATAATATATTTATAAGTAATCCTAAAGCATAGAAAATCATTGAAAAAGAAGAATTCGCCTGCAAATATCAACTTAAATTTGGGTTTGGTTTTCAAAAATTTTGTGCAAAAACCTTACTTAAATATCATTAGTTAATTTTATAATATACAAGTGTTAGGGTGGTTCAATTTTTTTTTGAATTAAGCGTACATTCTAGTTGTGTTCTATGGATAATTTTAAGCAACTGTCACCAAGAAAGTATGGTTCTATTTTGAATTTGGAGCCTGCTGATTTTTAAAAATAGGTGTTTTTTCAGCATTTTCAAGATTTAACTTGGACACATCATTACAAAAACCAGAAACAGCATTAAAATATTTTTTACATGTGTGCATGGGTGTATTTGGGTAAGAGGAATTTCAATCTGACATTGTTTTGGTAATAAATTTATGTTTTGATGTTCAATTTGTACAAAAAAGACTTAAAATTGCCAAACAAACTTAAAATGGACCAAAAAAGCTCAAAATGGACAAAAAATTGGAATTTTTGTATGGGAAGTACCCTTATTTATAATAATCTTTTCGCTAAGATTATATATTTTAGTCAAAAAATAAGATTCAGAAGTTTTTGTGATGATATTACAACTACAACTGTAGATTTCAGATAGTAAACGGAATCCTCTGGAAGTTGAAAAATTCAAAGTTTTCTTTGTTTACTCATTAAATGAACAAAGCATATTTTTTTTATTTCAATTTTATTTTACTTCACAAATTTAACTTAAAAGATGAAAATATATATAAATAAAAAAAACTCAATTGAATTAGAAATAGATAAAAAGCGAGGAATTATTTTTGAAACTCTTCCTTGCTATTAAGCTTAGGGAATTTTTTACAGCTTTCTAATGTCACTGCCATAACTCCCCCTCGATTCTGTTCTACAACACGCTAGCCAGCAGTTGAACATGTCTTTCCGTTCCTTGTATTTTTAACGGTATTTTCGGATCAGGCAGCGGTCTATCATCTTTTTCTACATATCATTCTAGATATTCAAAAGGAATGCTTAGAGTCAATGGTGGTTCATAGAACACAACTAGTGGGTACGCCTGCCAATTTTTTTTTGCTCCATACAAATTAAACCACCCTAATAAGTATGTATTTATGCCAAAATAAAATTAATTAGAAAGTATAAATTGTATTTTTCAAATAAAAATATCAAAGTTTCTCAGTTATTACTGTCCTTATTTTAAAATAAGCCTTCAAGCAACTTTTAAACGTGTGATTAATTGACTTATTATAAAACATACACTTTTATTTTATAAAACTGGAATAAGAAAAATTCTATCTCACTAACAGTTAAATACAAAACAATAACAATTATTATTTTCAAATTTTACAGTTCATACAATTTATCAAAAAATCAAAAAAAAAAAAAAAAACCAGTCGCCACAGACTTAATATAAATATATGTATATTTTGTTTGATAAACGTCGATGTCATATACATCTCTTGTCGTTTGAAGACATGCAAATGTATGATGTGTTTTAAAGTATCATTCCTATAAAATTACTGCCGGAAACGCTAATCTAGCCTCAAGCCGAATACTAAGGTTCAAACTTATAACAAAAAATCAGTTCCAATCAGCTTCTAGAAATGCTTTGAATATAAAAAACTAAATATAAAATTGATTTAAGAAATACATACTAGTTATTTAATAATATACATATATGAGTATTCAATATTAAAAGCTTTAGAAAAAATAAAACATTTAAATTTTAATCACTAAGCTTATTTCTGGAAAATAAGTACGAAAAAATAATTTTATTTCATGCTATTTGAATTTTTTTAGCCACTTTAGTTGAACTAAAATTATTTTATAGCAGTAGGATGTTTCGCCAATCAGTAAAACGAGAAGCTGTCATTTGCTAGGCTTCAAATTTCTATTTCAATCTATTTGATTTAAATATAAAAAATATGTAACATTTCGGAAATGTTCCCCTACAATTCTCAGTCCACTAAAATATGTGAATATGAGTTGGAAAATATTACAGATAACATATGTGTATATAAATGTGTATTAGTAAGATACCAAGCATGAGGCAGAAATATTTCTGCCTCAGGAAGGGGTAAAAGCTTCTTCGTAATTCACGAAACTCCGTCTTACCTTTCACCTCCGCTTACCATGAAATTAAATGTTACCGGACTCAATGTGAATACCCTGATTACTAAAGATGTTGAGAATAATAGGTGCGGACATTCTTATGTTAAAGTCGACAGTGATGAACATTAGAAATTAGCCCTTTATTGTCTCTATAGCAGCGCAAGCACTGCGTAAAAGACTTCGTACGCTGGGTTTATACTTAATTGAAGTTAAACGCGACTATCTTCAGCTTAAAAGAAAAATTCAGCCACTGACACTAAATCAAATTAAAAAGTTTTTTAGTTAATTTGTGACGCGAGTTTTCAATTAAAATTGTAATATTTTTTCATTTTCCTTCTATTTCTATTAATATTTTAAGTATTGAATGCAAACTTTGTAGCATTCTGCCAACATTTTCCATTTCTTCAAATTCAGCCATTCATCCATTTCATTCAAAATCTTTAGCTTGAATAAATTTTAAAATATGTTGTCAGAGATATGACATGTTGTTTAGTTTTTTCAATGCAATTCAGTTGATCTCATTTGTTTGTGTGGTGAGTGTGAAAGAAATTAAAGTCGGTAATAATTATAAAATTTCTATAAGTTACTTAAATTTTTTTTCGTTTTTATAATAAGTTAATAATATTTTATCTCAAAAAGTGTCAAAATAAAAATTTGCTCTTCAACATATATTTTGTGTGTTCTTTAATTGAAGTTTCTTTATTCTATTTTTCTTAAATAGTATTTTTCGATTTTTTCACTAAAAATCTTAGGAGAATATATAAAAATAGCAAAAAGTTTGGTGCAAAATATTTTTTTAGTTTCTACTGTATAAATATTTATTCCGCCATAATTTGTGTCTGGGGAAAGGACAATTGTATTGTATGTATTCCTGGATAATTAAAGTTCTCCGGTAAGGAATTTTGTTATAATTAAAATAAAAATAATTTCTAATAGTTCTTTACTAGTATTAAATACAATTTTGGATTGTAATTAATAACTGAATAGAAAAATTATGAATTTTTTAATAATAAGAATTAAAATAAAACTGCTCTATTTACACTTAATTTGTTATAATACTAAATAATCATTTAAAATATGTGAAATAATATGAAAAACCAGTCTCAGAATATGGGGGCGTATAGTAATGCAAAAATAGATATTTAAATCCATTGATTAAGTGAGAAGTGTGAAAGTTTACACAAAAAGATAATAAATTTTATCAAAGTTATGATTAAAAAAATTCATAAATTTTGAAAAAAAACTATTAATATACATATAACTGTATTTTAAGTCAACTATTTTAAATAAAATCCTTCATAGCTTAAAGGGAAACATTTCTTTTTAATATTTTATTTTGATTGTTTTAAATTTTTTCAAACTGTAAATGATTGAATTAATTAAAGTAATGTATATTAAAAGACTGCATCTAAATTTTTAAAATTTTTAGGGCACATTGTTTGTTTATATTTCGTACACCTGATGTACATTTTTATTGCTAGTACAGCATAATCGCTTCATATTGTAAACCGCGTTTCTTTCAAATGTCAAATATAGAAAATGTAATTCAAAATTAATTATTTTATTACACACTATAAATAAATTTTTTTTGGTTAGAAATTTTTTGCAAAAAAGTAACTTTATATACTTGTGTATGTCGTGCAAATTTGGAAAATTAAAAAGAAAGCATTTAAACGAAACATTATAATGAGAATAAATTCTTTCAGATCACAATTTATATGCATCCTCATTTGCTAAAAATAAATTTCACTTTAAATTACTTTTGCTATGTTAAACAAGTAGTCTCAAGTAGATCTCTACGATTTAGCTTGTAAAATAGCTATAGAATTAGAATCAATAAACCACGTACTTTAAGTAATCCATTACAACAGGGAAAGACTGAAAATTTAATATGTAAAATTTCCCCGTACTTTTCTGTCTATTCTATGTGATTTAATTTAGAGGTTGTATGGATCCGTTCTTATCTAACATTTTTACCGGGGAAGTATTTTCGCTAACATTTTTGATATTTCAGTTTCGAAAATAGAGAAAATATATTTTTTATTTAACGTTAGCAAAACCAAGAATAAAAGAAATAGTCTTATTATTAAAACAAATAAACTCTTGGGAAAATTATAAGAAAAAAACATCACCAGCTAAGACTTTCGCACCAGAAACAAGAAAACTGCGTTTGTGTTTGTTGTACTTTATAATATTTAATCTTCTACCGGTCAAGACAGTATAAATATTCTAATTTAAAGTTTCATTCATATCAACTTAGCTTTTGAGATTTGCATTTCTTGTTCGCAGATTTTAAAAACTGGTCCATTCAAACTGAATAATTTTTGACTACTTTTCAAGTTTATAAGTTAAAACAAAACGTGATCACCTTTAAAAGTGGGTCTACACATGGCAACTCACAGCAGAAACTCACAGCGATTCTAACCTAATTTTTACCTTTAATCAGGACTTCAAAAGGAATAACACTTTTCAAAAATTACAATTTTGCTACTGAATTACATCTTTGAAATATTGTGTAAAAATTTCAAGCTGATCGGAGTAAAATTACCGAAGCTATGAGCATTGGAGAACTGAATGAACAAAACTTTAAAGCGTTTTCCTGAAGCTTGTTCTTTTCGAAATCGGTGTTCACAGTAACTCAAAGTCTATTGGACTGATTGTTTTGAAATTTTGTACACTACTTCTTCATATATTTCATCAGGCAACAACGAAAGCTTTTTTTTCTAATAATTATACAATAACGAATAAGTCAACTTTTGCTCGTTCCTCCATCGCTTCCAGATATTCACTGTCACTTGCTTGAAATAACAATTTTGACGAACATTGTTTAAATGTTGTATTATAGAAACATTTCTTGAAAACTTGCCTTTTTTTAACCGATTTAACCGAACCATACCCTTAAGCGGGCTGTTAAGTAACGAAATTGTGGATTTTATTTTTGTTGAAAACCCCTATTTTGATTTCAAACGAACACAAAAACTTTAAAAATAAAGAAGATTGTTAGTGGAGGAAGAACTTATGCTTTATCTATATAAATTTGGTTTTTTGAGCTCAGTTACATCTAGGCTGATGATATATGAGTTGTTCAGAAGCCAATGTGGTTAAGTCCAAAAAATCAAAATTGAGAAAATTAGCGTTTCTTAATGCATTCATAACACATAACACATTGAGAGGCTATAAAAAAGGGTTGTTTGACTTACAAAAAATAACATAATGAGTAAATCCTTTTAAGACTATGAAATATATTATTTATTCTATTAAAATTTGCAAAAATCAGAAAATATAAAAAAATGGACTTAACCACATTGGCTTCTGAACGACTCATATGGTAATCAGTGTTAAGTAATTTGTTAAGATTACTTACAATTAGTAAATGCTTTGCCACTGACTTTTTACTTGATAATTTTGTAAAAAATTTTTTAAAGAAGTTATTCAACAATATTTTCAAATATATATAGGTACTTTTCTCTAAAAAACAATTTGTGAAAATTTTAATAATAAGAGCCCCTTCGCTGGAAAAAGGGAATAAATATTTCACTCATCATTTCCTGCTAATAATAATAGAAGATAATCTGTGGTTGAGAGATTTCCGCCCAACAAAATATATATAACAGACAGAAGTGTCTTTTATACAAAATTTTTTTCTGGAAATTAGATTTATAATTTCATTCCCCATAATGCCACTAACGTATAAATCGCAACTACGAAAAAATTCTATGAATTTTTGTAGTTTTGCTTTGTTATTTCAATTCTTTAAACACATAAATTCTTGGAATGACATTACTGACTTTGCATAAAAAATTACTCATTAAGTTAGTACGTTTAATGTGAATTTCTTGCATTTTTTTGTTTATTGGTTTTGAAGCATATTCCAACAAGTATTTCGGCAATTACGACATATAATACACAATAACAATAGACTGCTATCAATATTTGATTTTTTGATATTTTTCACGGTTGCCTTGCTGAAATTTAAGTCTTCCGTACACTTAATTAGAATTCTAAAAACAAAAAGAGAGTAAAAGAAAATTGTCATTTTTTTTCTTACGTAAGAAACTCTTGAAAAAAAACTCTAGCTTTTATGCAAAAAAAACTAGAAAGTACATTTTCTACATCCTGTTTAGAATTTAATTTTTTCCATAGTAAAAAATTTTGTAAGGCACAAAATAATTGAAAATCACTTGGAGAAATATTCGGCGAGTAAGCAGGATGCAGCAAATGCTTCCAAATAAATTCACTAATTTTTAACAGAGTTGCAGCGAGCAGTATTAGGTCCAGAGTTATAATTATGAAACAACACTTTCTTGATATTCACCAATCGTGGTTTAGTGTAAATGTCTGCATTAATAGTTGTCAAAAATTTCATAATAAATCGTACCACACATATTGTGTATCCCACCAAACACTTAAAAGTCTCTTTTTAGAATGTAAAATCACATTTGCTGAATTGACAACTTATCTTTATCGGTCCACTGTCTTTTTCTGCTGACGTTACTATAAATAATCTATTTTTCGTTACCTCTTACCAGATGGTCTAAATATGGCTGTTTTTGGAATTGTGATAAAAGCAAAATGCAGATGTTTATTTGCTGTTGGCATTTGGTTTCGGATAGCTCAAGTGGTACCCATTTTTCAAGCTTAGATACATTCTCAATCTCTTTTACATGAAGAAAAACTTTTTCATAAAATGAATCCATCCTTTCTGCGATCTAATCCACAGTTAATTGTGGTTATGACTCTGAAAAAATTTTAAGGATCTTTAATTTTAAATGTGCATTATGTTATGAAGTGACCTATTATCCACTCCCAATTATTAGGATAGAGGTTCACAGAATTTTGAAATGGCAAAAGTAATTTAGGGGCGTTTTATCTGCTGCAAGTTCTTTAGAAGAACTAGAGTGTCGTAAGTAAATATATATATATATATATATATATACATATATATATCCTTTTTAAGAATAGAAGAAATTTTCCAAGTTATTTTCCAAAAGTCTGTTCATACACATTATTAAATAATTAAATTTTCTTAACTTTTTATTTATTTCTGTAAGTGGATCAAGCAAAAGGGAAAGTTATAAAATGTATATTTTCTTATTAATAATTATTGCTAAAAGGTGTGAAAATAAATAAAAAATCATGTCAGTTATAACTGTAAAACCTTCAAATCGAAATTAATTTAGCTATCGAATTGATTAAATAGGAAATGCCCTAGAATACAAACTTGCTACTTATGTCAAATTTAATTTGGAATAAATATTATTTTCTCTCATAATTGGCACTCTTTATTTCTTATCAAAACATTTACTACTCATATAGGAACAGTTAAATATTTATATGTATAAATATTTCATTCTTTTAATAACTTTTAAGGTGTTAGCTTTATTTATTTATATCAGATTTATACGATTTATAGTATTATGAATAATAAAGCACTAAAGAAATCGACCGGAAATACAATCTCTTAACGGAAATTTAAGACTATTTTAACGTCGATGTGTACTAAACTGGTTCAATACAATTTTATTAAATTTTTCAGAGTAGCTGGTAAGTTTTTTTTTTTTTTTATTTTTTCTCTGTAATACAAATTTTAAATAAGAAAAATAATATAAAATATTATTTTAACCTGAAAATTGTTATCTAATCTTAAGTGTCATATTAATAAATAGATTGTATTGTAGTATGTTGCGTTTTACTTTCGATTGATATCAAATTATAAAAATTAGGTGATTTTTTTGCGATTTACTAATTTTTCTTTTGTTCTAGAGAGGATGTGATAAAATATGTGATAAATGACTAACATTACAAGAAATTTAATTGTCTCTAAGTGATATTTAAAGAATTTAAAATGTTAAAATTTAATTTAGTTTAGTTGTTCAATATTTTAAGATAACATCATCACTGCTTGAATTTTGTTAAAAGAATTTCGTCCTGTTCAGTAGGTTAACAATTGACGGATTTTTAATCATTTTTTGTTCATTGTTTTATTCATTTTTATTTATTTCATTGATTGTTTCTTGTTATTTGTATAATTTCTATTGGCTAAAGTGCTTCGAAAGTAAACATTAAGAAAACCCTTGTGGGGAAGTATTTTATACGTAGCAATTATTTATAAAATTTAAAAACAAAATTGTTACAGTAGTTTTTGAATACCAATGATCATGGACTTTTAATACGTCATTTCGAGAAGAACGCGTTTGAAGTTTTAAACTCTGAAAAAAGTACAAGAGTTGAGGAGTTTTAATGTCAATAACTACAAGAATTTTATCCCGATTCAATACGAAAATTCAAATTTGAAAAATATCAAAACATTAAGGGGAAGGTAACGTTTTTAACTTTTCAAGAATATTGTGTAAAAATTTGAAATGAATCGGATCAAAACTAACGAAAATACGGCGGTAAGTTTTGTTACCTTGTTACGAGCAAATTTTAAAATGTTTTTCTTACAACTCATGTTTTCAAAATCGGTGCCCCTCATAACTTCAAAACTACTGCAATGATCTTTTTGAAATTTTGAACATTATTTTTGTATAGAATTTACGAGATAACACGGTAAAGTTTTTTTTGCAAAAATTGCGTTTTTTATTTCAAAGTGTTGCCAAAAAGTGAAAAATTGAAATTTCGAAAAACCCTCCAAGCTTTATCTGGGAATAGCGATTATCTAACGAAATAACTTTGAGTTTTTGATTTCAGATTATCCACCATCTATGTAGTTATCAGGGGCAGCGCAATTCTACTTTTCTCCGATGCGCTTCTAAATAATTGCTGCCATTGCCGTATTTTTTAATATTTTTTCATGAAAATTTCACATAATATTCTTCGAATGTTATGCTTTAATGTGCCATTTCTTTTTATTAAAAGATTTTAATTGTGTCCCCGTTTTCCATGTATTTTTATATTTTGAATTAAACGTGCACTGCTCTTATGTTGAACAGTATTTATTTACAGGCAGTTAATGCACTAGTCTTTAAATAACTAAAATACTGAAAACTGTCTTAAAAAAAGGGTTTAAGGGTAATATGTACATCATTTTCTTCTGAAAGATAATAATTTAATCTCTGATATGTATTAGTATTTTGAAATACTAAGGTAGGCTTTAACGACTCAAAACATGTACATTTTTACGATTTTTTTTTCATATTTTATTAAAACAATTTACCATGTAAAAGATACTAATTTTATCTGTATTTTGTGAAATTTATATTAAAAAATTTTGAAATTCAAACCATAGGGACCTGATTACCTGTGGCTCTTAAGAAAAAAGTGTTTTTGCCGTAGCTAGGATATTTCATGACATATTCATCAGAAATTTAAAAAGAAAATATTTTCTGTTAATAGATGGTTATGGCTCGTGCTTCACAGAAGGAAAAAATTATGAAATTTGCATTTTTAAAGAAGTTGTGAAGTCAGACATCCCATTTTTGGGTGAAATTTGCACCCTCTATAACCTTGAAAATATTATATAGAAGAAGTGTGCAAAGTTGGAAGAAGATCGGTTCACAATTTTTTGAGAAATCTTGGCTACCGATTTCAAAAATAGAGTTTTGAGAAAAGAGCGATTAAACTTTTATACTCAAATAACCCGACTGGAAATTTGATATTAGGTCCTAGTTAGGCCCTCATTAGGCTTGCCCAAGTTTTTATTAGGGCCATGTTAGGCAAGCCTAATTAGGGCCATATAAGGCATGTGACGATAAAATCATATTAGGCCCTTGTTAGGCATGCCTAGTTCGGCGGTATTAAGGCGTGCCTAGTTCGACGATATTTAGGCATGCCTAGTTCGGCGATATTTAGGCACCACTTTTTATTTAATTAAAATAATATTAAAAATGTAGAATTTTATAAAATACAAAACAAACTTAAATTAAAAGTTTTTTTTAAATTTATTTTTGCAATTTTTTTTAATATAAAAATACAGAATTCTATGAAAATGATTTAATTTTATTCAATACTCCTTTCAGGAGAATTATTTTTTTTGATCCTCTGCAGACGACCACCATCCCAGTCTTTACAGTGGTTGAAGTTGCTTTTGAGAGCATCTTCAAGTTTTTCGTCACACAGATCTTGCCCTAAAGCAGAAAATTCCTCTAAAATTGAAACTAAATCAAAAAATATCATTAGCAAAATTACTCCAATTTCTAAGTTTATTCGTTAAATCAATTCACCTTTTATAATGCTAAACAAAAACGTATTTTTAAAAATTTTTTTACCGTTTTTGCTTCACTGGAAGTTGAACTTCAATGCCATATCCCGTGTAAGACAGAAACTAATCTGTATTTATAACTAACTTCCATTTTTCAAATTATTATATTAGCAAAATATTCTTATAACTCACTTACTTCAAATAATTCGCACAAGTCACTGTTATCACTCACTTTTTATTTTAAAAACTAAAACTATTGCTAAACAAAATGTATGATGAACTGGTTTTTCTATAAGGGATCACAAGGACATACTGTACTCATAAACACAAAATTTTGGAAATACCGGCCATATGTTAAATTTATTAGTCCCTACACAGACTCTAAAGGGTAAATCATAAAATTTTATGAGACAAAGAGGTCGACTAGTAAAAAACTAGTAAAAAGGTTCTGTGCTAAATATGTTTACCTAAATAAGATGCTTATACATATGGTACATTAAACTATATATATATATATATTCCTCACTTAGGCATGCCTAATGTTTGCCTAATAAGGGCCTTAGTAGGTTTCCATAGGCATTCCTCACTTAGGCGTGCCTAATGTTTGCCTAATAAGGTCCTTAGTAGGTTTTCATAGGCATTCCTTATTTAGGCATGCCTAATATTTGCCTAATAAGGGCCATAGTAGGTTTTCATAGGCATTCCTTACTTAGGCGTGCGTAATATTTGCCTAATAAGGGCCTAGTTAGGTTTCTCAAAGGCTTTCCGCATTTAGGCATGCCTTTCACTTGCCTAATTAGGCCCTTATATATTTCTAGGCATGCCTAACATAAATTCCAGTCGGGAACACGTGGCCCAAAGGGCGATACTTACAAAGACCATATCTCTTAGGATATTACTCGGATCGTTGTAAAATTTTGGGAGAATATTCTAGACATACTGTATTAATAAATAAGCAAATAAACAAAAATGATTTTTTGAAATTTTGAAACCCAACTAACCCCTTGAACTTTGTATTTTCCATTAATTTTTACTTGTATATTATTTTACGCTGACAACTTTTTCCACCTGGAATGCTATTCTTTTATTACATATTTATTTTTTTTGTTTTCATGATATTTTTTTACTTTTACTCAATCTTTTTAGTGTCGTTCTTCTACAGGGTACGCACCTACCGCATAAAAATCGACCTTTATGTGTAATATTGAATATAAAAATTTAATTTATTAAATTAAAATTAAGTCGTATTTTTCTGAAACATTTAAATTAATTTTAACCAAAAAGCATTATTCAAATATATTAACTTATTGTTGTTGTTTCTGTTGAATCTTTCTTAATTTTTTACACAACTAATTACATGTAAATTTTTTTACTTTTATTTAAATTTTACAGACTTAATTAAAGAAAAGCAAATAGCTGTTTGTCAAATTTTATTTAGTCTAAATCACTTTTCAGTTTTAATTTAATTCAAGAGGTCAACAAGTTGAATATTTTAAATACTTGGAGTAATAAAAAGAATTTTCAATAGTTTTTATGAAATATATGTATAATTTATTTCAGTTATTTTTAAAAGAAAAAGAGAAAAAATTATATTTTCTTTTACTTTTTTACGCTTAAAAAATTTCCTATATTAAAATTCTAATGAATGATTCTCACATTAAATTATATAAGACCCATTTTCACCTTATTGCTTCCATTATTACTGTAAAATGTAATATTTGTATACATATATATATATATAAATTTGATGCACTAGTTAGCTTGTGTCCATTTTTAAATTTTTATAAAGAATAATATTGAAAGCACTTGCCATCTAATAATAGAAGTTAAAAGAGTTTATATTGTCTAATAAATACATCTTTTTAATGGGATAGCATGATATCCAATTGTGAAAGTCTAAAGTGGCTTACATCTTCCTCATTGAACTTTTTAAATGAACATAAATACATTTCTTAGATAAAAGCAATATTGAATCGTGATTACCTTTTAGTACTTAGGGCAAATTATGTCCATATTTTCTGTAAATTTTTTTATTTTTTATATTATACTACTATAAATGGATCCGATTATTCATTATGAATATATTCTTTTGTGAACATAAACAATGCTTAGACTAGTAGATAATTTTTAAGCCTGTCATATCTACTTTTTATATTAAAATTAATTTTTGTAATTAATAATTGTAGATAAATATATAATTACATTTTATTTTTAAAGTATTCTATATCGAGTATAATGTAATTAGTCTACTTTTTCCAGTCTTGAAAAGAGCTCTGAATTTTGATTTTTTATTCTTTCAATTTTTCATATGATTTTCATAGTTTATTTTCATATCAAATAAGAGCAAATGTCATTTAGTGCTAAATCTAGCAAAATGCGGTACCATTTTGATGTTATTTTTATACTAAAATTCCTGATCGAGAAATGAAGTATGAACTGGTGATTTATCATTCCATTTACTAGGAATTTTTTGCACGCAGGCATAGCAACAAGTTAGATTTTTTTTTAGTTTTATGAAATATTTGATTTTTGAAATTTTATTAATCTGGTAAATATTTTTTGGTGATTACGAAAAATTGTACGAAATGTTTATCACATGTATATTGTTTAATATTTCATTGCAAATTGCAGAACTTTTATTTTATAAATCTATTATTTTTGACAAAAAACTGATCCATAATTAAATCTGCTAATGACAATAAAAAATAATTACTTGTTATGCGTCAAATGTGAATATCGTATAAATTCTAGAAATTTCTCCCTTTTTTTTTGTAACATTATTAACTTCTTGGCTAATATTCTTTGTTAACATTTTTTTGTTTTTATCCTAGAAAAAGTTCTCATAGATTGAATTCAAATCATAATATGATATTTTTTATATTTCAAGCTACCTTTTTTACAAAAAAAAAATAAGAGAAAGTTTGTTGACAACAACTTTACTTATTTGTAAAAATGCAAATGAAAATGAAGTTGAAAAGTTCTTTTTTATTCATTTTATAAGTGGATAAATGAAACGAGAATATATATATGTATATATAGATGTTACCTGGTTTGTATAAACTTGTTTACAACTCTCAATATCGGTCACACAAACTCAAATGTAATGAAAGTCTCATTAATATATATATTGGAAGATTAAATTATTGTTTTATGGTTCAATACAAGAAAAAAACTTCAAACAAGAATTTTTCCTCGAAGATTGAAGATGCAGTAGAAAATTTATAAATTTGGAATTCTTTTTTTTAAAAAAAGGATACATTTAATTGTATTAATTTTTGTTTAATAAGCAATATTTCTCTAAATCGTCAGACATAAATTTTCTTGTATGTCACAGTTTTAAAAAAAAGAGTTTTATATTTTTTCAAAACTAATAACAGCATTTTTAATAATTATTTTTGTCGATTTTGTATTTTTTTTATAAAAATTCTTTTGGCATTCAGTGTACCAAAAGGAAAATAATTACCCATAAATGCTTTTAAAATTGAAGCAGAAATCAAAATTATGGCAAAAGGTCAACAAAATCCATACAAAATAATTAATAAAATACCAAATATATGTTAAGTTTGGCATTCAGCCGATATTATGTTTTATAGTATACATAATTGCTATGTCTGCAATTTTTCTATGTATTGTAGTAATAAAATCGTCTCAAAATTCAAGTTTTATTTATAAATATTGAAAAGGAAAACGCAAAAAATTATTCTTTTAATTTAGTATAAATTTTATTTATATAAATCTCTTTTGAAAACTTAGAAGTTGATTTGAATATATTTAAGAAAGCAAAAATTTTTATAAGTAATTTAAATTTAGAAAACGAAGCGGAAATTTTAATTATACAAATTACTTCCGTAAAATTATTATCCAAAACAGTTGATGGCATGAAGAATTTTTTAATTTAATCAACAACAAAAACAACAAAAATGATAATAATAATAGTCTTAAGTCTTGAGATACCATAAATTATATTTTCTTATGTTGAAGACTTATTTAAAGTTAATTAAAATCTTTACTAACGTTAATTTCAAAATTTTTACTGTTATAAAGAAAATAATCAGTCTGAATCTTTCATATTTAACTGTGTTTTATTTGTTTTTTTCTTTTTTTTTTTTGAAATAACACTGAAAGTTTTATTACTTGTGGTTAGTAAATTAAATTAATACTAATTCTAAATTAAACTAATCAAATTGCTTAATTATTTAATTTGTTATTTTTTTTATATTTTTCTATCAAAATGAAGAGACCACAGAGTAAGTATAAGTCTAAAATTAAACCGCAATTAAATATCATGAATCTACTGAAAAAAAACTTAATAAAAATGAAAAGCTTCAAAACTTCATTAAATTTCTTATTTTTTTATGTCAGTGGTTAATTATGTTTTTTTTTTTTCTTTTTGGTTTTCTTATTTGTGTATCCCCTAAGGAAGGTTTTATTACAAATATATTTGCAAGCCCATTAAATGATACTTTTAATCCTGTATCTTTCTAATAATTTAAAATTATTTTTCCCTTGTGATTTTACGCCAATGGTTACCATATACTCATATACTTTTTTTTGTTTTGTTTTATTTTTTGACAATATTAAATTACAACCTTTTCAATATTATTGTGGTAAAATTTAAAATGCCACGAAAAGTAATGCGATAAGGTCAACAAAACAATTATACAATGAGGTTATCTCGAAATCTGTAGAATCTCAAAAGCTTAACAGCTACAGCTACAGTAGCAGCAGCAATCTTGACGACAAAAATATTTAGCTAGAAATACCCTATTTCTTGTTGAATCAGCGATTGTAGCCGCCACTTCTGCTACGTCCAAAATTTTATTGCGGTTGCTGTCGCTTAGGTCTGCATTAGGCTAAACTTGTTTTTCTCATACTTGCGCCCGGTTTCACAGTAAGGGTTTAAAGTTAAAATTTTTTATATGCGTTTTATATATTTAAACCCTGATTAAAATGTCAAAGAATTTCATGGTCTACTTTTGGAAGTTTTACTTAATTTTAATTTACTTAAAATTACACAAATATTACACCATAACCAACAAATTACAGCTATATTAAGCTTAAACTTTCAATCTTGACAGTTTAACTATCGCAGAAAATTAATCTCATTTAAGGGTCCAAAGTAAAACTATAAAACGCGTTTTGCTAGTTGATCGAAGTTTAAATTCGCACTATAAAACCGCGTGTTAGTATTTATTTTGAGAGTCGGTAACAACTGTAACTCAAAATCTATTCCACCAAACTTTTTCAAAATTTTCACATTTTTTCTATACATAAATAAATAATTAATAATTTTTTAACAACAAAATGACCAATTTTTCTTTTGTCAAAAAATTTTAATGATTTGGAAAACTTAAATACAAACTCAAAAATTCTTCAGCTATGCTACTTTTTCATGTTAAAATCAGTCTACAACAAAATTTATGTCTTAAAATGACCAATAACTCAAAAGAATCTTTCAGTGATAATGAATCCCTGCTTACTCTCTGTACTCCGTTATATGATCAACTGGAGCAGTATAGATACAAAGAGCTCTCCTAAAGAATAATAAATAATGTACAAAGTAATTGCTCAATATCACATTATAATAAAATTGTTTACATAAAAGCCCTGAATCAGAGCTGTATTTAGTATATGGATGGCTCACTTGCCAAATCGATTAACTCCATTTTTTGAATATTATTAAACTTTAATTTCAAATCACTTGATTACCTCCAAACTGTACATATTCAAAATAAATTTCTCTAGTAGTAAGTAGTAACACTGCTAAATGACAAAACCGTATTTTTAAATTTATAATTTAAGAAGAATTTTAAAAAAAAATTTATACTATTTCATTATTAGTCTCGAATTTTTGTTTTATGGAGTTAATCGATTTGGCAAGTGAGCCATCCATATAAGAAGTTTACTAATTATAAGCGGGAAAGTAGATAATATCTACTTTGCAAAAGTTAGGCAGGACATCGACTGTGGCAGTCATTTTTAAACAAAATTAATTTTTTGTGTTTCTGGTACAAGTCGAAGTTATGCTGAAAAATAGCCTTCACTCATCAATAAATTAGAATTACTTTCCCTTATGTGGGGAAAATTTTTTTTCAAATTCGACAAGTTAAATTAATCAAAACAAATAACATTTTTTCATTATATAAGTGAAAAAAAATACTTTATTTCTAAATTTTATTCACCGCCATATACCCAACACGTTTGTAAATATTTCATGTCGGAAGTAAATAAATCACTAGTATATTTCTTCATGCCATGGCTCAAAAATTTTGGTTAGATGTAGAAGTATACATAATTATACCATGCCGGAAGTAATTATATATATATACCTATTTCTATGCTATTTATCGCTATAATAAAATACACATCTGGTTAGTATACTAAATTAAAGTAGCTACGGGTCAAAATGTAAATCATTAAATCAATATAATTTATCCAAAATACTTGAACTTGACATAATGAAATTAAATTTTCTCTTGTTTTATTTTTCCTTTTTAGACAATGCGATTCAAGTGAATAATGGAATGCAATGCTTGAACGTCTACGGCTTGGCGGATTCAGTGGAACTTATCGTATACGAAGTGCAGAACTGGCGCGTGATAGAAAGCAACAAGCAATCAGTGTGATTGTATTATTCCTTGATGAAAGTACACACACTTTTCAAATAGAAGTATAAAAAATTATAGAAATATTCCTCTAAAGAAATATATAATAATTATTTTTTTTAGAAGCGAGCCAAAGGTAGCGTACTTTTAGATCAAGTATTCGACTATTTAGAATTAACTGAAAAAGATTATTTTGGTTTGTTATTTCCACAAAAGCCTAATGATGTTGTTGTAAGATAATTTTTGAAAAATTTCTTAATAATAATAATATAATAATTTTATTATTGACAGCGATGGGTGGATCCAAATAAATCGTTTAAAAAACAATGGAGTAATATACGGGATACACCAACACTTTTGGAATTTAAAGTCAAAGTATTTACTAAATATTTAACTTAATAAACATATTAACATTGAATATATAAATTTTAGTTTTTTGTAAGTGATCCCAGCCGACTACAAGAAGAGTATACGAGATATCAATTTTATTTACAAATCAAACGTGATATATTTCTTGGAAGACTTGCATGTTCATTAAATACACAATGTCTATTAGCGAGTTATACTGTCCAATGTAAGTTTTAAACTTTACTAAGCTTAAATAATTTTATTTAAAAATTTTTAATTTTATAATAATTTAAAATTAACTGGGAAATTTAAGAAAAGATAAAAGGACATATTTTAAATTTTTGCTTTAATCATAAAATCATTATCATATCAATCCGGGAAAATGATTTATATTTACATTAGGTGACTATAAATTAATTAAAGATAATGAATTGTTATAAGTCTTAAGACTGATTTTGTGATGCTCATGGTATTCTATTTGTGAAGTACCTTGAAAAAAACATGAGCCATCAACAGTGAATTACGTTATTAATATGATTAAAAGAAACAATCGGCCACATATAAAAAGCGAAATAGTAATGTTCGACTAAATCCTAGCACAAATCGGAGATGCAGATGCAATTATTTAAAATTGTAAAAATTTATTTGATATTATAGACAAAAAATAAGAAACAGAAATCAATTAAATAAGAGTAAATAATTAAAATAATGAAAAAATATAAAAGTAATTAACAATTATAAACAATATTTAATAAAAATGAATACTTACTTTGATTTTGATAGATCCTTTTTCTTGCCAGTGTATCAGGAGTAGCCGCTACTAAGTATTATGCATTTTTGATATGTGCTAGACTTAAGAAAATATCACAATCAATTGATATTGATATCAAAACAATTGTTAAATTACACGAATTGAGTTGAAAATTACTTCCGTAATTGCCAGATCTATCTTCAAATAAATACGTGCGGGATATAGAAAATATATAAAAGTGGTTGTCACAATTTTTGAATGAGAATATTTTATGTTGATGAATTAAGTTGAAATATACTAAAAAAATTATATTTTTTTATGTATCAGCCTCGTAATTTATTGACTATTATATTATTTCTATAATTTTAATACATTTATTTTTAATTTTAATATCACTTCTAATAGCAAACGGTTTATATTTCTAGCTGAATTAGGAGACTTCAATCCAATTGATCATCAAACTGGATATCTTAGCTCAATGCAATTACTTGTTAAGCAAAATGAAGATTGTGAAAGGCGTATATCGGAATTACATAAATTACATCGTGGTCAGCTACCAGCTGATGCTGAATATAATTATTTAGAACATGCAAAAAGATTAGAATTTTATGGTGTCGATCTACATAAAGCAAAAGTATTTATATAATATTAAAAATTTTTTAAATTTCTAATTTATATATGTTGGATATATATTTAAATAGGACTCGTCTGGTAAAGAATTACAACTTGGTGTTACTTCTATTGGATTGCTAGTATTTCAAAATAGTATTCGTATTAATACATTTTCTTGGTCGAAAATGGTTAAAGTTTCATTTAAAAGAAAAGATTTTTTTATACAACTTCGTCGTGAACCCGTAAGTCTATCTAAAAAAATTTTGTAAATATTATTTTTTCAATAATTCTAAATTTCAGAGTGAAGATTATGATACACTTCTTGGCTTTTGTATGGGTTCTCATAAAAATGCAAAAGCTCTGTGGAAATCATGCGTTGAACATCATTCGTTTTTCCGTCTTAAACGTCCACATCGTATACCTAAATTTTTAAATTTAACACTAGGATCAAAGTATTTTATTATTATATTTATGTTAAATAAAATATTTATTTTTATTTTGTTTATTTAGATTTTATTATTCTGGTAGAACTGAAACTCAAACTGTTCAAGAAAGCAAAAAACGTCCAAAAATTTCTAAAGTATTTACTCGATCACCAAGTAAACGAATAATAACATCATCACCTTTAAATGGTACTAGTGATAGTAATGGTACTTCAGGGAATGGTAAAAACCAAAATTCAATAATAACTATAACAAAAACATGTAGATCACATGACAATAAAGTAACTTCTAAAGAAACTGATTCAATACCACGAAAAGCATGGGAACAACAAAGTGATGAGTAATATAAATTTTAAATTTTTACATTAATATTTAATTAAATTAATTAATTTATTAAATAAATTTATAGAGAAGGTTTTATTGAAAGATGTGCTAGAAATTATGAATCCCCAGTACCACCAGTTTATAGTTCTGAAACACAAAGTACTATTCCGTCCGATGAAAATCTCGTTACAATCCGAATTCAAGCTGATGAACATGGTCGTTATGGTTTTAATGTAAAAGGTGGAATTGATCAAGGAATTGTACAAGTATCACGTGTTGTACCTAATACACCAGCTGATCGAAGTAGTCCACGTATATGTGTAGGTGATCAAGTTATTATGATAAATGGACGTGAAGTAAATGGTCTTAAACATGAACAAGTTGTAAATCTAATACGAACATCTAGAGAATATCGTTCTGGTGAATTACATCTTGTTGTTAAACCTAATGCTTTTATTATAATGGCTGAAGAAGAACCATTATATCAATATGTTCCAGAAAATAATGATATAATTGAACAAGTTGCATTAGATGATAATCCGTTTACACAATCTTTATTACTTTTAAGCGATGGATTAGCTTCTGGTGCACTTTTGGCACAATATGAACAACTTTATAGAAAAAATCCTGATTTGCCAATAACAGAAGCAAAAAAAACACCAAATATAGCAAAAAATCGATACAGAGATATATCACCATGTAAGTAAAATTTTAATTAAAAAATAAAAAATTTGAATTTATAATTTTTTTGTCAATTTAACTCTAATTAAATCATATTTTAATTTAAATGATATTTAATGACTTTTCTATCATAGTAGACACTTTAGTTTAACGTTTAAAATTTTTTATATTTTTAAATTATTAATAATTTGCTTAATTCGCAGCACTATTTCTTATTTTTGTTTCATATCTAATGACATAAATTGACTTTTCTCGTTTTAGACAATTTTAAAATTATTTATGTTATCATTTAGACTTTCATTAGGTTCATTTTTTGAAATATTTTTGTATATATCTTTTTGTAAAAATTTATAATTGTCATTTTTGTAAATTTGTAGACAATATAATTTTCTCTAATTTTTCAACATGTTTTGTTAGTATCATTGTAATTCAACTTAACCATTATTGTTTCATAATTGCATCAATATTTTTATATTTAAATTTCATTTTATTTTATAATTTACTAAAATCTGCATAATCTTCATAAATTTTTAAAATTTTATCTATTTCATAATTAAAAGCAATATTTTCAATAAGTTAAACGTTTTGTATATCCTGCCATTCGTTTCTGTGTCCAAACGTATTAGCTCAAATTTCACGTCTATTTTTAACTTCTATTGGGAAGTTACTATATTAGGTCCGAAAATCGAAATCGAAAATTTTGTGTTTTCTTTACGTTTCAAGATCTGGAGAATCATTTGCAATTATTTTTAGAGTGTTGTCGTTTGGATGTGAGCTTTTTTATGAGATTCGTTTTCTCAAAATCTACTGGACCAAATTACGTTTTTAATGTATCAATTGATAGGCCACATCATGAGTTAGATCTGAAAGGAGTTTGAGCGAAGTCGGTCCAGCCGTTTGTTTTTTATGAATAAGAAACAAGCGTTCTCAAGCATGGAACAAAAATTTTTATGTAACCATTATATTCTAACTATCGAGGGGTACACGGGGGTTTTCGAAGGTGCTGATTTTGAATCTTTTATGAGTTTTTTAGAATTCAAGATGGTGGACCCAATATGACGTAATTTTTTTCTTTTTTTGTAAAAATTCTTCAAATTGGATGAATTTTAGTTTTGAGCTGGGTTTTAAGTAGATAATTATAAAATATTGTGTAATGTTGAAAAGTTATTGTTTTTTTTTTCAATTTTGAGCTTCATTTCAAAGTTAAGATAATTGGTCGAAAAATCGAAATAGTTAGTTTTTTGTAATTTCTTTACGTTTCAAGATCTGGAGAATCATTCGCAGCCAATTTTAGAGTGATGTTTGTCAGTGTGTGTGTATGCATGTGAGCCTAATTTTAAGTATCGAGGGGCAGGTGGGGGCTTTCGAGGGTGTTGATTTCGATTCAACTGCAGAAAATGAAATAGACGAGTCATAGAATGCATATATTACACATGATACACATTTAACCGTAATTATCCAGTAAGTGTTTTATGATCCCGTCCTCTAGGACGGAAGTTTCAATAAAAATTCAGGAATATGCCAAATTTCAAATGAATTTTGAAATTTCGTTTAATATTCGAGGTATCGGAACATTAAAAAAAATTTTTTTCTCAAGAGAAGTTGCTTGTGCGGTACCTGTTGCCGGACGTATTTTTTTTATAATAACTTTCCTTTCGGTTTTCTCAATAGTTTTTACGTGTTTTTGTTCGATTTTGTAAATTCTCTTGTTTCTCAAATTTACCTTTTTTTGTAAACGGAATTCTGTAAGTAAAATAATTCTTTCATTGCGTAATTGATTTTCAGAAGTATATTTTTCCTCTATAATTTTATTATTTAATTCTAGTTTTTCAACTTTTTTCTCAAGCCTGATTTTTTCTCCTTTAAGATTAATGTAATAAGTTAGAAATCTTGTCAGCTTATTATTTAAATCCTTGTTAGTTCGTTAAATGTCTGTCTACATTTGAAATCTCATTTTTTATTCCTAATGTTGTTTTTTCTCTACATTTTAAATATAAAATTTATTTGTATTTCTAATTCAAAATTTATTACAAAATATTTTTTCTGAAAGAAAACGTGTAAAATTATCGTGAAAACGTTAAAATTAAAATCTAAAAGTAAATTACGTTTTTTTTTTAAATAATTTTAGACGATTGCACTCGTGTTACTCTTATTAATTCTGAATCAGGCGATTATATAAATGCAAATTATGTTAATATGGAAATTCCTGGTGGGGTTGTTAATCGTTATATAGCTACACAAGGTCCACTATCTAATACAACAAATGATTTCTGGCGTATGGTACAACAAGAAAGTAGTCATCTTGTTGTAATGTTAACAACTGTAATGGAAGCTGGACGACAAAAATGTCATCAATATTGGCCAGTAATTGGTGAAGAATTACAATTATCAAAAGAATTTAGTATTAAATGTATAAGTGAACAACCTGATGAAACTGGAAGTTTTGTATTTCGTGAATTCCTTTTAAGTGATAAAAAAACAGGTGAAAGACGATCCATCCAACATATGCAATATTTAGCATGGCCAGATCATTGTGTACCGTCCGACCCAAATTTATTTTTACAATTTACTGAAAGAGTACGTGCTGCCCGAAATAAAACATTATTACAAGAAATTGAAGAAAGTCTTAAACAGGTAAGACTTTTAGATGCTGATGCTGATGAAACTGAAGAATTAGGACTTGGTGAAAGAAAATGTAATAATAATGGTGGATCTGATGGAGATGAATCTGTATTACCCGCAAGTGTACATCAGTATGTATCACAATTTTATTTTAATTATTTCAATTTATACTAAAACAGATTTATTACAAAGTATAATATTTCAAAACATAGATATATAGTATAATTTTTTGAAAATTACTGCTTAAAATCTAAAATATCAAAACTCTTCGTTTAGATATATAAGTGCGGCTAATCCCCCTGTAATTGTTCATTGTTCAGCAGGAATTGGCAGAACAGGTGTACTTATTTTAATGGACACAGCTTTAGCTCTAATGGAAGCTAAAGAACCAATTTATCCATTAGATATAGTACAAATTATGCGTGATCAAAGAGCTTGTATGGTTCAAAATGTTGTAAGTATATTTCTTTAATTTAAATAATATTTATAAATTAATTTTTTTTTTTTTTTTTTTCAAAAAAAAAATATATATTTTAGAGCCAATATAGATTCGTCTGTGAATGTATTTGTGCAGCTTATGTTAAGCTAATGAAAAGTCCAACTAAGGAAGAATGATATTAACGCAATAAATAATAATAATAATTTTTTAAAGCAGCTGCCCTTTTAAAATAAACAAAATTTATTTATGAAATTAAAATAACAAATTACAATTTAATTGAAATAATTAAATTTAAATGTATTTTGTAAAAATTTATCCACAAGTGTTCTATTTATATTAAAATAAATTAAAAACTTCGAAAGTTCGAACAATAATGTAAATGTCAAAATATTTTTATAGTGAAAAATTTAACTGATGAAAATTTTTTACAATTTTAATTCAGCAGTCTTTATAAGTGTAAAATTTTACACAGATACTTTTTGGTATTTTAATATTTCCATCCAATTGTCTCTAGCATTTTGTTAAAATAATATTTATATATTGAATTTCTGCTAATTTTATTTTCGATAAAATAATTTTCTTATTTTTTCTACATTCAATCACGAAAATTATTAAATTTACGATGCACGTGACTTAATCTGAATTCTCTTATAATTTTTAAATTTTTCAATGCTACATAGAATTCTAATATAATTTAAAGGATAAAGTACTTGCTTAATATATATTTAAGATAGATAAATTTTACAAATATTTAAAAAAAATTTGATATTCATAAAATAAACAAATATAATTATTCTTATATTAAAAGCACTTTTATGTTATTAAAATAGCTCAAGTACGAATTTACAAGTAAGTTAGTTTATAAAATTCTTAACTTAAAAACATATTTTGATATTAAATAATACTTTGTTTAATACAATGTATTGTTTGAAAGGATTTTAATAATACCCGGGGACACACATCCCTTTTGATAATTTTGTATGGAAAAATAGTCCATAAATGACAAATACACATTAGATAAATGCGCATAATGAGGGTAAGCCTTTCCCCGCTTTAAGTCAAAACTGCCTTTATTAATATTTATTTTCTATATTTATATTTTAATTATCCATTTAGATTTTTTTCTAAATTGTGCAATATTTCCAAAAAAAAAATTTCAATAACACAAATATTTCGCAGTTAAAATTTTCACTGAAATTATAATATTACCGTAAAACTATATTTGTTGTATTAAAATATTATTCACTATACACATAACTGATTAAATATCAATTAGTAGTTTTATAGTATTTATTTGTATTTTACACTTTTCTATATATATATTCTGCACTTAAAAAAATAGAACAGTAGTTTTTTACAAAACTTTAAAAAAATTTTAATACGGAGATTATAAAATTTACCATAACTTAATAAAATGAATAAATTTATACAAAGTCCACATAGTGAAAATATAGAATTTCGAACATTTACAATAAAAAAATAAATAAATATTTTAAAATTTAAATCTTGCATTATTTTCTCAAAGTTGTGATATTTCACAAAAATAAATTTAAAACTCGATAAAATTGGCAGCTATGCGAATATAAAGCAGGTTTTTTTATTTACAGGTATAATCTGACGATTAATATTGATATTCCCGTGTCAATTGTGGTATATAATAAATAATCCTTTATATTGATTATACATTTTCAAAAAAGATCAAAGGAAATTCGCTTGTATAAAATCTGTCTGATGTGATATGTATGAATAGAATTTTATAAAACAAACAGTTGGCTTGGGTATCAATTTTTTTATGTCATAAGAACAAGAACTTTTGTTAGAATCCACTCCGATTGTCTTTAAACAAAATTTTCCATATGTTTTCCCCTACACCAAACGCTAGTTAATCCTAGAAATAAGACATTAATTGTAAATGTACTTTATTTTTATCAAAAAAAAGTTCTTTTTTAACCGACAGGTTAAATGCATGTCTCCTGGGGGCTATAAAGTTTGATAATTTTGTGTTTAAATAACTTTATAAAGAAGCACTTCCTTCTTAGTCTTTCAGGACAAAATAGTTATAATGAAAATTAATCTTTGAAACATTTGGCTAAACACTTTGTAAGACGAGGGATATCAAACAGTTTGCAAACATTTTAAGGCAAATCTCTATAAGAAAATAAATTGTTTTATAATAGGAAATATTAACTATTTTTAATTTATTATTTGTAACATTACAAATAAGCAAATAAAAAATCAGATATTAAAGTCCGGAATGCGATTGTAAAGATGTACAAACGTGGATAACCTACCTCAATATGAAAAATGTAATACCCATTCTTAACAGGCGCTATGTACAACGTTGTCCTCTATACAAAAAAAACGGGTCTTAAGAGGCAAGTCTGTAGTGACGACAAAAGACGTCTAAATCTGAAAACATATGATCTGAAGTGTCAATTCAGATGTCGCAGATTGTTAAATGTTTGAAAAGTGTTTTAACTAAAAAAACTAAAGAAAAGTTAAGAGTTTTTAATTTTATTCATGTAAATTGTTTTATAAAGTTAAATAATGCATATTAGTAAAATAAACGGAGCTAGAGATACACAAAACAGGAGGATCCAATAAGAAAAAATTAACAATAGATGTCAATTTTCTGTGACTACAGGGTTTAAAAGGCTGTAGTTACTACACAATTCCAACCAGTTATAACTACATATATGTACACAGTTCTCCATACAAAAGTGGCTTTCTATGTAGTTAGAAAGTGTGTAGTTCCGCCTGTTAAGAAATATGATGATAACACAAAAAAAATGAATTGTATTAAATTAGATCTCAACAAGATTAGGTTAACTTGATTGGGGATCGTACTATTTATTAAAAGAAATGAAAAGAAAAAAAAGAAGCTGTCACTAAAGCTTATTAAATATTTAAATCTACATTTACATTAAGTTTTTATGAAAATAATTGAACAATTAGAATCACCTCTAAAAAATAAAGTAATATAAACGAAACATTAAATTGAATTAAATTACCAATAGATGGCACTACGAATGTGATTAAGCCCTGACACCTAGCAATAAGGTTATAAAGCTTAATCCTTCCAATCGTTCCCAGCTGTCTTTGACATTTGGAGTTTTCCGTAAAATTTTCAATTAACATTTAATTTTAAGTTCATATTTTCCAAAGAACGATGGAAATTGATAAAATTCATATAAAAATCAAAATAAAATAAAAAGAATGGACAGTTTCAATTATAACTGTCTAGGAGGAGATTATAGTAGTAATAATCAGGTAAAAACTCTGAATTTTGATAACGTTTCTTGTAATTTTTTCTTCAAATAAATAATTGTGAACAGAATTTGGAACAATCATCAATACAAACAGGCTATTACAATCAATTTGAAAATGAATGTTACCAATCACAAGAACAAAATAATTGGGCGTCACAAAATGTTTTTGTTTCTATTCCAATAAATCCTACACAGAATGGTTACAAACAGCTACAAATCCGACAATCAGAAATCAAATATGAGCCAATTAAATTTGAACAGAGTTCAGAAACTGGTAGTCTTATATCAAATACAAATTCTCCACAAAAGTTGACAACAAATGCTACATCTAAAACTAATTTAATAACAGCTCGTCCTAAAGCAGTTGTTTGTTATAAATGTAAAATATGTCCATTTATAACTATATCATGTAATTGCTTAAATTCTCATATTAAAAGCTGCCATCCAGATGGTGTAGTTTTTGATGTGCCAAAAAAAATTTTATGTCCCGGCTGTGAAAATATCTTTTTTAAAAAGCAATCACTCGAGATACACTTGGAAAATGATCATCAAATGAAAAAATATGAAATTAAATTGCTTTTAGAAGCTACTATTAAGGATCAGTCATCTTCTATAGCATGCAATGAAAGTAGTAATAAGGTTCAAATTGACAATATTGACTTCCTTCCTAAAACAACATGTGATAATACTGTTGAAAATATTCAAATTATATCTGACTCTGATAGCTCTAATAATATTTCAGATGGAAGAAAAAGTAATGATTATACCGTATTATATCAAAATAATAATTTAAAAGAGATGACATTTAACGAAACTAGTAATTTAAATTTGGATAATGATCTCTTCATGCCTGCCATAGATCAGGATAAAAATAAAATTTTTATTGAAAATGTTGATACTCCAATTGAGCCTAGCATTGCTGATAATATTAGTATAGTTAATAATTTCAGCAATTTACTTGAAAAAGAAGAAGATACAAATAAGGTTTTCTATGATATGGATAGTGGTACAATGAATAGCTCTCAAACTGAAGGAAATAATCCATTTCCATATGCTTCATTTAATTCTGAAAAACCTACAAGACCAAAAATTTATATAAAAAATGTTGATATCCTTAAAGAACCGATTTTTGTTACATCGCAAGCAGCTAGAACACTTAACTTTAATGATGATCTGAGTAATTTATTATCACCAAATTTAGATTCACCATTGAGAAATTTTGAAAATATAAATCATTCACGTGAAAATGAAATAAAAAAATCTGAAGGTAAAATATATATAAAAAATGTGGATATCATAAATCAGCCAAACTATCATAAAAAAACTACAAATTCATTACATTTACGAACAGTCGATGAATTAAATTTAATGAATATGAATGAAGTACAGGATTTAATTGCTCCAATCTTAGCACAAGATCAATGTGATTCAAATAGAATAAATAAATTGTCAGAAAATTTAAAAAACTCAGATAATTCTTGTTGTATACTTCCTGATATGAGTGATAATGCTAACATTTTATTTGAAAATAATAATTCTAATAATATTGAACCTTGGTCAAATAATTGCAATCTTAATGAATTGAAGAATAATAAAATAGATTCAGAGACATCAAATACAGAAAATAAAAATTTTAATTTACTTAAAGAATTAGATTTTGATTTAAATACACCTCAAAGATTTTTAAATGAAGAAATTGAAGATGATCTACTAAATTGTGCCGAAGAACTTATGAATGATGATCGTTATGGATTAGAAAATTATCCATTTCTAATGTCACAAAGAAGTTATAGTAGTTTTCAAATAGAAAATTTTGATTTTCGTGAAAATGAAAATGAAACCTTACAACATTTTAAAGTAGATTCAGCTATTCCAGAAAAAGGAAGAATATATATTGCTGCTAATTTAATGGAAAATAAATCTGAAAAAAATGAAATGATAAAAAAGAAAACTAGAGGAAGGCCACCAGGTGCTAGGCAGACAGGAATAACAAAATTAAAAAAGAATGGCTTAGTTGTTAATGTTGATGAAATTGGTAAAAAATGTGATTTAGATTGTGGAATGAGATTTCGAGATATAGAAAAATTACAATATCACAAAAAATGTCATATAAGGTATGTTATATGAAAGTTATTAAAATTTAAATACTTTTATTTATTTTACATATATTTTGTAATTTTTTTGTAGTTTTAAAACAGATTTTTTTCTAAAATATATCTAATAATTGTATTCCCAAAGTTTATTTAGTGTGAATAGAAACACTAAAATGTTATTAACAAAAAACCAAGTTTGGATGTATTCATTTGGTACTCAGCATCATTACAAAATTTAAAACTTCGGTTTATGTGAACATATATGAGCCTCTTTATCTGTAAATCTCGAAGACATTTAGTTAATTTACAATGATTCGAACTTTTTATTTTGGCATTTTTTTGGAAAGAAATATCGACGGAAAGTTCATGAATGTTATTTATTAAGTTTTACTAAATCAATAATTACTGATATTTTCCTGATTTTTCTTTTTCAGATAGTAATTATTTTTTACACAATATATTTTCAATTATCTAATTAAAAAAAAATTTTGTAGTTCTAATCTTCGCCGAATGCAATGTCCAGAATGCAAATCTCAAGAATCTCAAGAATTCAAATCATGGAATGCACTACATGCACACCTTTGGCGATCACATAATATCGATATGGAATTATTTAGCTGTGATATTTGTGATTTTAGAACTCCAGTATTATCATACCTTAATAATATCCATAGAAAAATTCATTTTGATGATAGAAATTATAAATGTAATGAATGTAATAATAGTTATAAAAATAAAAATCAACTTTTCCATCATCGTCGTTCACATCGACCAACTGTTGAACATATTCAAAAATGTTCAGAATGTGGAGCGACATTTACAACTATAAGAGCATTAAAACGACATATAAAAAAAATTCATGAAAAATCAAAAGGAAATTTTAAATGTGAAATATGTCAAAAAGATTTTTATACAAAATTTGATTTGAAACAGCACAATTTAAATCATAATCCTTTACATAAATTTATATGTGATAAATGTGAATATCGTTCAAATGACTACAATGTTTATCGACGGCATAAATTAACACATGACAGAAATAAAATGTATACATGTAAATTTTGTGGTTATCAATGTATTCAAAGTCATTTATATCAGGTAAAATTTTTTGGAATAATCAAAATAATATATATATATATATTATAAATATTTTGAAATTTTTAGAAACATCTTTTACGAAAACATCCTAAAAATGCATATGAAGTAATTTTAAAATGCACATATTGTACTTTTGCAACAATTAATCAAATCAAGTATAATTTCCATATAGCACGACATCAAAATGAATTAAATACAAATGAAAATTTACAAATTAATGAAAATATTAGTGTTCAGAAAAAATCTAAAGATAGTTTTACTGAAAATAACGCACAACAAAACTCTAATCAAAATAAAATAAAAGTTAAAAGCAATTTAGTTTTAACAGATCCTAACAAATTTTATTCATCTAGTCCTATTTTATTTGATAACCTTGAGAATGGAATCACATAAATTATTATTAAAACCTTAGAATATTTAAAGAGTATATTAAGTCTGTTTCTTTTATTTAATCTATTTATTTTTTGTATAAATTATATTTATCGGACCAGTTTATTTCAGGCTTAGATCCATTTAAAAAAAAAAGTATTAAAATGCATGTAACGAATAAGAATATATACTAATAAATACACTAGAAAATATGCAATATAATATTCAAGCGGTTTACTACACCTCTTATCTGCAATTAATTAATGTAATATAAAAATTATGTTGAAAATGCTTAAAAAGATGCAATAAATATGTACAGTCAGAGTTATATATTAAAATATATATTTTATTCATATCTTAATATATCGTAAATTTAAAAATGTGCTTTTCATTACGATTATAATATAAAGTTGTTATATAAAAAACTGTCTATGATTTCTTTTTTATTTACTCGATTGGGTTAATTTAATTTTCAAAATTACTTAAGCCTTTCTCTAAATACATATTAAAAATGTAAGAATCTTAATATGAAACATACAATAAAACGAGTTAAAATAAACTACTGTTTAATGAAGACTAAAATTCAAATAAATAAACAAAATTACATCAGATTCAAAAAGTAGATTTCTACAAAGTATACTTCTGTATTACGATAAATTTGATAGAATTAATTAGTTATATTCGTTTTTAAATGTAATCTTTGAAAGCCTGTAAATATTTTATATTCTGAATATCTTATGAAATTCAATACGAAATTTAAATTAAATTAATTTGTACTTCTTTGTTGTGTAATATTTACAAAACACACAAATAATAATAAATTTGTAAATTTTTGTTTTACTTACCTTAAGTAACGTTTTAAAAAAAAGCAGAGAACATGCATAATTTATTGTACATAATTATGCTTCTAAATGTCTAGAGAATCACTGCCAGCAATTTCATTTACATCTGGATTTTTAAAAAATTTTCGTAAAAAAAATCAAGACCAAAAAAAATCAAAGCCATTTTTTTAAATTTTGATGAATTTTCCAAATGAAGTTTTGAGCTAAGAAACCTATTCTCAACTATATATTAAAGTAATTTTTGCATAATTATGCTCATAAATGACTATTTAGCATGACGGATAGCGGTTAGATCACAAATTAAACTTTTCAATAGTTCTTCACACTCTCGAAGAAAATTTTCTTACTATACTGAAAATAAACTTTTAGTTTATATGAGTCTGTATAGTAAACCAGACTTACTAATACCAACAATAAGTATGATTTAGAGAGAAAAATACAACTTATAAGACATGCACCCACACCACTCTATTCCAATTATAAATAAATACCGTATTCTCTTCAGGTTTTGTTGGAATTTAATTAGATTTTTTTCAATTTCAACCTTTATTAAAGTCTCTTAAGTTTTTCAACACATCATACTGCAATCGTATAGCACAGTCTGGTGTCAAAATTTTCATTTCCGATTATGCCAATCAAAATGACAAATGCATTGTTGTAAATTAAGTTACAAAAATAGATAACTTTTAACTTTTGTTAAATATTTTGTTGTTTTGGTATTTTATTATTTACTAAAATTTATTAAAAAGTTTAAAATAACCCTACAACATTTCTTGTTATTGCTTTTATAATTGAAAATTAAATTCTGGATCATGATATAAGATGAATATGTTTGGATATATGAAATCAAACCATGACAACATTTTCAATAATATTTGTTTGTATAATAATTACAAAATACAAAAACAGGAAAATATTGATGGTAAAAATATTAACAATATAAAATTAGTCTCAAATAAATAAATGCCTCAGATTAGTTTTAAAATTAAAACGTAAGGCGGCCGTTTTTTATTTTTTTTTTATCTTCGCTTTTAAAACAAAAAATTATTTACAATTAAAATTTTTGAGCTGAATATATATAAAAAAAAAACAAAAACTTCTTAAAAAAGTCCATATTCTTTTTTTAAATTTGTCTGCTTCCAGATGGGGAGCTGCTCAAAATCCTTTCTCGTAATTCCTAACGCCAGTTCGAACTCTGAATCCTTTAAGTAAATTTCCAACTGTGTAGGATCAACACCTTCAGGTAAAGGTCTTTCTTTTAAAACTGATAGAGAATATTCAGTACGTTGTAATTGTGATAGATATTGTGATATTGATATTGGAGTAATATTACGACCATCCTGGTTAAGTAAAAATATATAAATATAAAATATTTAAAATGAGATACACATATTAATTAAATATACCTGTAAATTAATATCTTTAACATCTTCTTTTACTTTCCAGCTAGGAAATAGAGCAATAAAATCTAACGGCTCCAGGCCTGCCCATATAGTATATCCTTGAACTCTATCATATTTACTTAAATCTTCTAATGATGAATTTTCTGACGATAGACTGCTAGTAGATGATGAATATTCTTCTGTTTTAAATTTCGCATCCCAATATAAGACTGCTGTTTCAAGTGCTGCTCTTCTTTCTGCTAGCCATCTATTGATACCAGAACGATTGTCATTAGTTGGACTGTCACGATCATCCTGTTTAACTAAAAAAAAGTAATGTAAGTTAAGATCTCTCTCACAAATAAACTAGAAATATTTTTTATATTTACTTTTAATATCTTGTTGTGGCCACCAGCCAAACCATAACCATAAAATATCTCCATTGTCAATCATAAAAATAGTTGGTTGGCTACTATTATATAACAAAGATTGTGTAAATGGAAAAGGACTTGCTAAATTTTTTGTTCTTAAATTATAAAAAATTTCTGTAGCACGAAACGATCCTTCTGTACTTGTAAAATGAAAAATTCTAGGTGTATAATTGTAATCTTTGTCGGATTTTATCAGAGAATAATAAAGACGTATTTTGCTTAAATCTAGTGCAGTTTTAAATTCTAAACTCTCTTCATATTCATTTTCTTCATAAATTTCAATTGTAATTTTTGAATTTATAACAATATCATTAAATTTCATTTGTTTGATTTTATTTGCAACAATTTTTGCAACATTTCTTGTATGAGGTAAACTTTTACAACCATGCCAAATAAATATTTTTCCCTGTTCACCATTTATAATTAATGTAGATGATCGTGATTTTAATTGTTTTGTACTACAATCAACTTCCTCAGCTAAAATTTCACATTCTTGATTACCATGTAATATATACATTCGCATTTTATTTCTCCTTTTTAAACATTCATCTTTTCTACCTTTATGTAAAAAAATAATTTCAAATAAACGTATAAAAGCTGGAATTTCATCTCCTTGTGCTATGCGTAATTGTGAACCTTTTTCTTTATCTAATTCAACAGTTAAAAGGGCAGCAGTACCTTTTTCATTTGCACTCGCATCAATACCTTGCCAACAAATATAAACACATCTATCACGTCCAACTGTTGCACGATTTGAAACTTTTCCACTTAATTCACGAACAGTTACGGAAATTTGATATATCCAACGAATAATATAACTTTCAGCTGAATAAAATTGACAATATGCAGTATCTGTTACATTTTCCAAATTATTTTCATTTATTTTCCATTTTAAGACAGATTTTGTTAATACATCAAAGTGTCGCATAGTATCAGTATCGTAATAAAAATTACCACGACCTAGATTTTTATTTTCAAGTACTAAATTTGGTTCAATATATTCTTCACCTTTAAAAAGTAGCTCTCCATCAGGTGGCCTAATTGTTTTAATGCTATTCTTAAGATAATTTTTTTCTAAATCTTCACGATCACATTCAGGCCAATCAGCAAATTTTTCTTTAAATAAAATTGTTTCCATATGTTGTGTTACTTTGGCCAGCAAACACCAATCAGGTCTCTTATGAATATCAATATCATCAAAGTCATTACGATCACCAGCTATTTTTGAAAAATTCAAAGGATTTAGATAACATTCCTTGTATTTATTGATAATAGAAGTTGAAAAATATTCTTGGACTAGACGCATTGCAGCCCTTTTGCAAGATGATTTAGCGTTTTTACCATTCCAAACATACATTTCACTACCAAAATCAAATATAATAATTTTATGGGGATTTAACATTTCAACTTTAGGTATTATACCCCAATATCGTTCAATTGGTTTAAGTGTATCATCTTCAAATTCATAAATCATATTTGTTTCAATTATACTAGGCTCAAAAATATCATCTTCATCTGAATGACCACAATCAGGAATATTAAAATTTTCAGGTGTATTTAATATATCAAAAAATTCTTTCCATACTTTTGAATTATTTTTATTATCATCCTGTAATAAAATTTCTGAGCTTGCTGTACAACCTAAATCTTTATTTTCGATTATATAAGCAGCTATGGCTTTACTACGAGCTACTTCAATAACATTTGCAAATGCACCAACATAACGAAAAAGTTTCGATTTTTTAATTAAAAGGAAACAATCACCTCGATTAAGTGATGTATAAGTAGGTTCAACAAGTCTTGTTTGAACATGTGCTCGACCTTTGATATGTAAAAGCATAACTGATTGATATGGTAGCCATAATTGATTAATTGGTAATGAACTAGATTTAAGATTAACTGATTTAAAATCTTCAACACTTGCAAGTCCTGCTAAGGCTTCAGCTGCCAGATGAGTTTGTTTTGCAACTAAAATTTTAAATTTCATTTATATTGGTCTTTATTTATTACATCTGAGATTATCAAGTCCAATTTCAAAATATAAAAAAAAAGAAATTTCAACCCTCTCAATTTTCCTCAAATCATTAGTTTTTATTGTAATTTTTAAATATTTCTAAATTTTAAAAATTTTCCAGAGAAGTATATAAAATCAAACTGAGAGGTATTTTGTGGATTTATAACTCAAAAAATTATCATGAGAGACAGCACAGTCATTATGGTAAACTAATATAATATTAAAAAATATATGCAGGACAAAAGTTTCTCCGTTTTCTCAAAATTGTTTGAATACGGCTTTATCACATTTTATTAAAAATGTAAATGAGATGTCTAAGAACAGCTGATAGGAATGAAGTTCCTTAAAGCCTCATCTATAGCAAGGTGCTTTGTATTTACAACTAAAAAAATTTACAAAAACCAAAAAAAACCATTATTAGCTACAATTAACAATAATAAGAAACTATTTCATTTTGTGTCTTTTGTTGTGCTGTGTCAAACTTTTGTAATAGAATTTCGTATTAGAATTCCTTAGATGCCATTAAAAATTTTATTCTAGCCCAATTCCAAAACTCAAAATATATTGGTAAACATTGTAATCAAAAAATTAAAGTTTATTAAAAATTTTTAAATGACCGCTATTTGTATTAGTGGAATTTTAAGGTTTACCTTCATATCAGAATAATTGGTCAATAATTGTTAATAAATAATATTTATAAATTTTATTAAAAAGCATTAATTTTATCCCTTTTAAAAATTTCTAATCAAACTTCTATTGGGTACTTTTATTGGCTAAAATATGTGAATTTTTATTGAAAATAGCTTTACATAAAAATAACGAAATTTTCCAATCATTCCAAAATTTGTCAAAAATGTTTCTAAAGATTTCCTTACAAAATTTAAAATTTTTAGGCAAGAGTTTCATAAATTGTTTAACTTATAATTTATATCAACGAAAATTCGTTTTTTTGATTTTATAAGCGTTTGAATATTCTATAATAATTCTATAAATATTATAAAAAGATTTTTCGACTTCTAAAATTGTGGAGAAACAAAAGAAAAAAACAAGTTGTGTTATGATTAATATAAAGGAAATAATATATACCTAATTATTTAATATGTTGAGAATAAAAATAATTAATAATATGATTATTAAAATAATAAAAATGAAAACATTTGTTTAAAATCGTAAAACTCAAAAAAATTTTTTCCTTATTCGGTAAATGCAAACTTATTGTTAAGGTGGGCACCCACTTAGTGCGTATATCTCAGCGGGTAACTTTTTTGACGTCAAAATGACGTAAAAATGAATTTCACGCTGTAATATCCACATATGAGGGGGAACTTTAGCGTGAGTCTATGACGCCATAAAAGTTACCCGCTGAGATATACGCACTAAGTGGGTGCCCACCTTTATAAGCAATATATTCCCTCGAGGCTTGTTAAGTGCATTTGAAATCACTCTAATTATGATAACAGGAGATTTTTGGCAAACACTACTAGCAGTTCCTCAATTGAGCAGTTCCTTAAATCAGCAGAAGAAAAACTATATTTGTATGAAGTGCACTTTACTAACTAACGACACATAAGCACGTTGAACTTAAATTCAAATAGAATTATCTAAATATAAAACAGAAAATAATTAGAGTTATTCTAGCATTCATTCCTGAAAATTGTCTTCTATCTCTCACATTTATAGACGTCTAAATAGAAATATAGTTAAAAAGGCATTTTTTTATATCACGAACAACCACAAAAATTGTCCACTAAATTATAATCAATAAACGAAGTAATTGATTTTGGACATATTTTTGTGTGATGTAAATAATTTTATAATAAATCTCTGGTTAATATTTTAAAATTAAGAATTTATTTAATATTTTTCATATCGTTGAAGAAAATAATTTTTTTTGGCAATATATTATAAGAGTTAACAAAAACTAAAAAATTATTTACTTGATTCCAGTTTCAAACGTTTCAGTTCTTTCTCAGCGATTCCTGTTTTTATTTCAGTATATTCCTCTTGGATATCAGGTCTAGCGGCTAATGTTTTTAAAGGATTTTTAGCAGCTCGCCGACCTTTAGGTCCCTGAACTAGCCGTTTATTGGCTAGTCTGAAAACAAACAAAAAAAAAAAAAATAAATAAATAAAAATCTGTTTAATAAAATTTTTAAATCATACTTTTGTGTTGATTTAATATTATCAAAGTCAGAAATTTCAACACCTTCTACGATGACATTTTTATGGAGGCTTGAAAAAAATTTGGTAAATGTTTCCTCGTCATCCAACTTTGGTATTATTACTTTTAAGCAATTCTCATCATTACTTTTTTTAGTTGTTATATTATTTAAAGTTTGATGAAGATTTTCATTTGTGCTATTGATTTCTGTATTTTTATCAACACTTATACTTCTTTTAATCACAGGTATATTTTTCTCATTTGATTTTATTGCGTTTATTTGTAATGCACAAGCTACTGATGGACTTTTAGCTAATCCTAATTGTGGAGGATTTGCACTTCGTATTAAATTCATTTTTGGTGATCTTTTTACATCTGATCGCTCAAATTGTAATTTAATTTGGGATTTTGTATGCAATCGGCTAGCGACTGTAAATTTTGAAGCATCTGATTGTTCTAACGTAAGAAATAACAACAACAACAACAACAAAAAATACATAAAACGTTAAAATATTACAAATAAATGTATTATTTAATTAAATTTTGTACCTATTCGATTTTTCCAACTTTCTGAAGATGATTTTAATTTTCCCAAGCGATCTAAAACTTTTCCACCTTCAATATTTGTGCTTATTACATTTGATTGAGTTTGGGGTAACTTTTCATTAAAATTATTTGCTAAAGTAAGTGTTTCCTGAAAAGTTAAAATAAAAGAGAAATATATTAATTCCTTTTTGACTTTTTTCTGAGTTAAAAACTACTTTTTTTTTTTTTTGTTTTGAATAATGAACTTTAGAATTTTTGAAAACGTTTGTAAGAGACCTTGAAGACTGTAAAAGTTATAAAATATCTAATAATATAAAAGGAGAAGGTATAAGGAAAGTAAAAAAATGTACGCACATAAAGGTTTTGTCTTTCAAATATTTAAATAAGGACATTAGGAAAGGAAGGCATCAAGCAAGTCTATAGTATAGTCATCAAGAGAATATCAATATCAACAATCGACAAATCATTCCTTTTGGAAATTTTATTATTCGTAAATTTTTCATTAGGATTTGCTGTTGCATTATTGAATTTGCAACCGCAAGATATATAATTATTGAAATACATATTTAAGTTTCCGCTTCATTTTTTCGAAAATTTCTTAAAACTTGTAACGTCAAGATGTCTTTCATTATTTTCAACTACAACAGCTAAAAAATTTTCATAATGATTTTAGAGATAATGATATAATGAAATATCAAAGAAGTGTTTAAGTGAAATATTAGAGAAAAACAAAAATTTATATTTTATATTTGCCTAAACTATTTTTTTCTATTGCATTTAGAACGTTAAAAATACATCTAAGAAACTTAAAACTTAGTACCGAAAAGTACTACTTTATAAGACTGGCTCTTATATAACTTGATTAGGAAGATGCAAAACTTCTTAATTTTTTAAATATTGAATCCTTAACTATAATCTACTAGAACTACCTTGATATTATTGCCGAGTCAGGTGATAATTAACGATTGCAAATTATCTAAATTAGCGTTGACACTCTTATATGCTTAGTGAATTTCTTCAAAGCTCGAAAATTTTATTTTTTTTACTATTATTAAATAAAATTAGCATAAATATTAAAAAGCTTACATGTTAACTGGAATTAATTTTTCAATGATAAATTATTTGGGGGTGATAGAAGAAAAATTTTCACAACTAAGATAATAATTTTGGTTTAAAAAATTTTTTATAAGTAAACCTGTTTAAGAAAACATTTGTTTATAATCCCAGTAGTAAAAATATTCATTAGTGGTTTTTTCTAAAATCACTAATCAAAGCGAAAATGAAAACAATAGTTTAATAAATAATTGATAATAGGTTTCTTAGCTCAAGACTTCATTTTAAAGATTCAACAAAATTTGAACAAATCTCTGAAAAAACTTTGATTTTTTTATACTGAAAATTATTTTTAAAAGTTCAGATTCCAATGTAATAAATGCTGCTAGTGATTCTATAGACATTTAAAAGCAAAATTATACAAAACTCAGTTTAACAAATACTTCAGAAGATGATTTTGTTCGAAATTTTTCTATGAAAATTGAAAAGTTTAATTCTAGCCTCTTTTAAGTCAAAAATTTTATTTAGAAAAAAATGAGCTAGTGAAAAAGAGCAAAAACGAAGAAATAGACTTTAGTCAAGTCAGGAAAGTTTAGGAGAAATGCAGAAAAAGCTGTGAATTTTGAAAATGTCAGGGTGTTTTTTAGATTTAGAGGAAGTAGTTATCTATTGTTAATATAATTGATTTGAGCTATTTGGGGATTATCAGCTTTATTGCATATTTCTGAAGTTTACAATACTATGACAACCCTTAGGTATTAAATTAAATATGTGGTTAAGGCTTTTGAATAAATTCAACAACTTTTTGTATTATTTTATTTTTTAGTTTTAATCTTTCAGCACCAATTTAAAACTCTGTATCAGAAATAATAAAAAGATATTATTTAAATTGTAAAAGCTATGTTTTATGCTTAGTATCTTACTCCATTTGGAAGATTAATTGATTTATAATACTTAAAAACAGATTTTTTTTTTTCTTCTTTTTTTTTAGACATTTATTTTTCCTTTTACTAAGCAAAGAAATAATAATTTGACTCTTAAGCTTATTTTACGACAGCACAATGCACTCTGCTAGATATCCAGCAAATTTAACTTTGTCCACAAATAAAGAGTTTCGTTGATTAGCGCTATTCAAATTTTATTTTCTCTTTATATATTGTTTTCTTTTTATATATATATATATATATATATGTATATCACTTAAGTACACCGTTTTGTATGATAAGATAAAGTGAAGACGGACGTTCTTTAGGAAATCACACTGATATTCAGTTACCCGGTACACTTAGCTATAGCAAAATTGTGCATTTTACATGCCAAACGTGTTATTCTATTACTAACTTTAGAATAATATTTTGAATGTTCTTTAAATTGGAAAAGAAATTCTAAAAAATTATATCTGATTTTAGTCTTATAAAATGTGGATATATATTTTTAATATTTTTCAATTGTGTTTTTATTTATTTATTACATTTAACTTTTTGTGTAACACATTAAGAACAATAAAAAGAAATGTGAATGTATTTAAAGAAAAATTTAAAAATAATCAAGATGAACAAATTCGTGATAAAATTTTAGAATTAGAGCTATTACCAAAATTTTTTACTGATTATAAGAATAGTATAATCGGCAATGAATTACAAAATTTCGACAAATATAATATTAAATATCCTAAAGATTTAACTTTTGTAATAAAACCATCTATAAAAAATGAAGAAAATCAAAATTTCATGGAAAAGTATTCTAACAGCATAAATACAAAATTAATTAAAAATTTTAAAATTAATCATGATGATGATATGCAGTTAAATAATTTAAAAAATGAAACAGATCAAAAATGGAGTATTGTCACGGAAATGACAAAAAAATTTGAAGATACAAAAAATAAGACAAAAGTTCATAATATGACTTCATCTTATTTATCATATTTTCAAGGAAATAAAATTCCTGAATTTTATAAAATTTCTAAATCTCAGGAACATTTAGATACAATTAAATCAAATTTCAATAGTGGACATGAAGAAAATAAAGACAATAATTTTAAACCAATTTTAAGATATCGTAGTAATAGTCCTATTGAAAATTTGGAAAATTCTAATAATAATAATAATAACAAAGTGAACACCATTGATGATATTCTTCTCCAACAAAGGTTTTCAAGACGTCTTTCAGATTATTCGATATCTGATTTATTAAATGATTGTCCAATTGATGTTGAAATTGATGAAAATATTATACCAGGCTATGAGTCATTGTAGAGATAACATATCAATTTGACTTCCTACACCTGTATATACATATGTACATATAACATATACGGTTTAATTAGTTTCTAAAATATACAACTAAAAATTTCGCTAAAAATTATCCATCATAAAATTTTATTTGCATTATATGTAGTATATAATTACAAAAAGAAATATCTGCTGTGATAATTGTAAAAAAATAAAAACTTTTTTATATACAATACAAAATGTTTATTATATTAAGATTAAGAAGAAATGGAGTTTTGGTAATTCATTGGATCTGTAGGCGTGTGAATAACGCTTACTGGAAACTTTCAGTTTATAAGTGCTACATATCAATAAAACATCAGGGTACTTATTGTTAGTCTAAAAACGTACATAAAAAAACATAAAATTTAAAGATATACTGAAGTTCTAGTGAAAAAAGTTTACTTAAATTTTTCAACTGAAGTATTTTAAACGATGGTTGGGTACTTTAAAAATATTTTTCATACATTAGAGCACGTTTAAATCTATGGGATCCTGTTATGGAAGTAAAGGGAATGGCCAAGCATGTCTATCAAGTATAACAAAAAGGATAAAAGTATAGATATCATACTGTCATAAGAGGATTTTTACCTCTGGATATTTAGAATTTTCTCTTTTCAAAGTTTTAAAGATGAATTGATTAAAAATGATTTCCTATACAAAAATTTGGAAATGAGAGATCTATTGATTACGATGAACTCAATTTTTCTACTTTTTTCTTTAATGAATACATATTAGTCTTTGAAAGAATATAGATTTGACAAGTCAAATATCGAACTAGTGTATAAAAGATATGGAAGGTAGCCATTACCTTTTAAGCCTTGAGCACAGCCTCATACCAGGCACTTAACAAACGACCTCCAGAAGCTTACCAGATGCTTTCAAGATGTGCGTTAGACAAATGATGTTTAAAATTATATTAAATTAAGTTTTTAAATAATCGGTACTTGTATTCAGTGTTAATTTTTGTTAGCTATAGCTAAATATCGTTATGTTCATTAATTATATTTTTTGGTTTTAATTATTTTTTGTTATAGTTAGTTTTGTTTAAACTTCCACAAGCTTTATTGGTAAAAAACAGCACTGCCTGACTGTGACTAAAATATACACAAAAATGTAACAAAATTTAGAAAATGGAGAGAAAACAGAGAATATAAAGAATGTTTAAAAAACTGAATTGTAAATTAAATTATCAACTAATTGGCTAAATGGTCCAAAAAAGAGAACAGATGGGTTGATTAGAGCTAAGTAATATTACTTAGGAAAGTATGGCCCATTAGGCTAATTAAATACAAACCTGACACTCAGGATAATCCTAAAACTATAACTTATGATTGTTCAAAAATCAGGTATCTAGCGCACATCCGGAGAGTGTCTGGCATGCGGATATGCTTAGGGCTTTACTCAAAATTCATTTAGGGAAAAAATTTTCTCGTAATAGAATTTTATTTAAGGGAGTATTCTAATCTAGAAATTTAAAAAAATCGATTTATTTTTTGTAATTTTTCAAAGCATAAGCCTTTAAGAAAACGCTCCTAAAAGGATTTTTCAACATTCAAATTATTTTTGAAGATATAGCTGTTTTACTGACGTATGGCTCATATTGCGTCTAACTTAATCCGAAACTTTAAGGCGTTTTTCGCGAAACTACTCTTTTCGAGCTGGTTACCGTGTTTTCTAAAGTTCTACTGAACCGATTCACTTGAAAATTGGTGTGAGCCTTTTTTATACATTTCCCTATCGCAGGAGCTAGGATTATAAAAAAATTTTAGTTTTTAATATTTCAAAAAAATTCGGAAACGTTAAAAAAGTGTCTCTTGAGTTCAAACAGCAACAACTTCGCGAAAAAAATTTGTTTTTTTCAATTATCCTAGTGCCTGCCATAACTCCTCTCGATTAATTATTCACTCTTTTTTTACTTCAGATTACTCAGAGGGTTGAAATTGTGGCAAACATCGAGCGCCTTTTTTTACACCCCTCACTTCATCAGCCCGTTACTTTTTGCATTTTTGATTTTTTCAATTTCTTCTTTTCTTTGCATTGTTTAGGAATCAATAAATATTATACAAAATAAGGAATACTAAAAATATTTTATATTTTTTCTTATTGCTCCTCAAAAAGTACCTAAACTTCATGTCTCTATACTAGAATACCACCCCCTTAATATTTTTTCTCTTATACAATCGTTTATGGGGGGAGTAAGGTTAATTCGGTATAAAAAAGAGGTTATTCTCCATAATTTTTTTAACGACATAGCTAATATATATTTATTTTAATAATTGCTACATTATAAAGTAATATTTCAACAATATTTTGTAGAATTTGTATTCATTTTTTTGGAGGAATAAACCATTGGCCGCTAGAAAGAGGCGGAGACTTACAACCCCATATCTTCGTTAGTTTTAGATGAATCGACTTCAATTTTGCACACAATAATCTTAATATGTTGTACATTGATTTAAAAGAATTAAACAAAAATTGAAAAAGAAAATAAAAAAAATACCCTACTGCCCCATTAATTACAGATTGAAATGTCAAAATAAAAAATTCTGTAGTCTATCATTTCACAAAAAAAGTTTTATTTGTATGAAAAAACTTCTTTTATTATACACAAAGCTATTATTAGTTGACAAAAAATATATTTTTAAAATTTTTCAAAAACAAAAATAAAAAACAAACTAAATTATTAAATTATTTGTCTTGTATTTAATGAAATATATCCATCCAAAAACAGACATAAGGACAAAACAAATCATTTGGTTTTGTTTTAATTAAATTTTGTTTTTATATTCCTACTATTAGCTTGCAAAAAGTATGTAAAAATCTTAAATTGTTAATAAAATCTTTTCTATTCATCCAATCAAGTTCAAATACATTTTGTCCTGTTGGCAGTGTATGCCAATTGATGCTAATACAGTTGGTTTAAATATTATTCTTACCGTTAGCTCATAATGTCCAATATCTTTTACAAATTTTCAGTAGTTAATAAAACCCGTTTCTAATCATCCAATCAAGTTCAAATAAATTGTGTTGTGTTGAGGGTGCATGACAATTGATGTTAATGCAGTTAGCTCAAATATTAATTCATTAATTATATTTAATAAACTAATTTTTAGTTTTATATGTGAGAAAAACTTCAGAAAACTGAATGAGACGAATTCTGAATTCAGAAAAAAGAAAAAACAATCGCACTAAGTGGGAATGAATGAGAAATATAAGTAGGAATATACTTTAAAAAATTTATTTTTATATTGACTAGTTTCATTTTATTTTTAATTAATCAGTTTAATTAATTCCGATAATATTATTTATAAAATAGTTGAATATTTTATTCTCAATTTTATTACAACAGATCGTATTGAAAAGAAAAGTGAATACAAATTACTTACTCGTCCCAATAAATTATATTTTGCCACAACTATCTTTAAGTTGGATCTCTTTGAAAAGTTAACTAAAACCGTGAAGCTGACTAACGATGGTACTGTTCCATGAAATATTTACTTTCCATTTTATGTTGTAATTATTATGGAGCTCTAATAAATTTTTTAGGAAATAAAAAAATCAACTACAAACTATGCTCTAATTGGCAATTCTTTTTATTCATTTAAATTTAGAAATTCTGTAGTAATCACATATTTTTTTTTGTTTTTGTTTAATTATGCAACATTTCACTAACTTGTTATGCAAGTTGTGTGTCATTACTGATTAGAATTGAAATAAAAATTTCTTGATTACATGCAATTGATTTTCTAAAAATTAAAAAAAGAAAAACAAATAAATTGTGATGTATAAATAGTCGTTACATAAAAACGAAAACATAATTTGACCTTTACTATCTCTTTGTATTTGAGTAGTTTAAGATACTATAAAACTTATTCCTTTTTTATTTAAATAACTGGGTTGTTCAATTTTTCTTGTAAAATATACATATTTTTGTAAAAATATTGGAATTTTTGAGTATTTTTGATTGGAACACAAGACTATTATTGTTCAAGATTCTTTTTGCCTGGCTTTAATGACACAGTGAAAACAAGAAGATTTTATCGAAAAAATGATCAAGTGTAAGAGACAAAACTGGACTAAAAAATTAACCTCAACAAAAAGATGTTTTTTAGGGTAATTTTGGGTCGCTGAGTCCGAAAACAGCAATTATTTTTTTGTCTTAAGGAGCGTTTTTGAGATATTCCCAAAAAACGTGTTTTTTGGGTGTATTTTTCTTTATTGGTCTATATCTCAGAAAATAATTTTTTGATTGACTAAAAATGGCTTATTTCAAAAAGTTATCATGTTTTTCTTGAATTTAATATATAAAACATGCAAATCAATTAATATTTAACGAAGTTACAGGAGATCAAATTTTAAATATGACCCAATTTTGTTTGCATTTTTTGGTTGAAAAAAATTATTAACCAGACTTTTTAAGACTTTTGATAAAAGATAAATTAGTTACAAAAATTTTAAAGATAAAATCTTAAAGATTGAAAGAAAAATAAAAAAGTTATAGATCATTAAGTGGGGGCGTGATTCTTTCATTTTTCAGGTCTGCTACGGACGTGTAAATAATAATATGTATATCCTTAAATAAAATATAGATTTATTAAGTTCAAGGCAATTTTTTCAAGTTAAAACACCTGGAATAAAAGAGTAAAAATTAATTGTTTAGGAATACTTATTTTATATTTAAAATGATATCACATAGATGAATTTTTACTTAAGGAAAAGTCTGATATTTTAAGGGAAAAGCTTTTCAACAAATTTCTGCTTTTCTTTCAAGTCCTCTTTTACTAGTGTTACAATAAGTACAAAAAAAAATTATTAAATTGAAGCCCCTTATATCGAATTTAAAATGTGTATAAATATTACTACCAAATCTGTCTTCACTTACACCCAAATAAGTTTTATTACTTGAACACAATTTATTTTATATTTGAAATATTATCATTATGATGAATTTTAATTTAGACATAAAATAAAAATTAAATTATCTTTAATTAAAAACTAAAATACTTACATTAAGTAAATTTTCACGACGTACTTCATCGATTTCATCTCGTTTTGATATTCGTTTACGCCAATCATCTTCACCACTTTTTTGTAGTGCAGCTAATCGTTCAGCAATAGATCCAGTCTTAGTAATAGTTCCCTGATCAGGACGCATGACCTTAATAAAAACCAAAAACAATTAAAATTAAATATATTATTTATTTTTTGGTTTTTTTGTTTTTGGTTAATTTACTTGTGTTAAACTTTTTCTAATTCCTCCTCTAAGAAAATCCGGTAAGGCTGTCTCCTGGAAGCCAATTTTTGGATTCGATTGGAATTCCGGATCACTTTTTTTGGTTTTTAACTCATGATTAACTCTTATAAAACCTTTATTCGGTTCTTTGCTGGCCGCTTCTTGATTAGAATAATGAATTGAAGAATGACTTTTACTTTTTGACACTAATCCACTTTGATATCTGGAAAAGATTAAAAAAAAAAAGATTTTAATTTTGTTTTTTAACGGACAGAGTAAAATAATATCCAAATTTTGAACACTTTCTAATGAGATCAGTTAAAAATAATTAAAGGTAAGATCAATAGTAATTTTTAGGTTTTTGATTTATGACTGAATTGAACTAACAATTGTTTTGGTTTTTAGTTTATCCATAATTAAAGTAATAAATAATTCGATTAAAAACATCTTCTTTTTTTGAAGAATTCCCTATGATAATTGTATATATCTTTCGATGTTGAAACAAAATTTTCTTAAAATTTTTAAGATTTTGACATTAAACTTATTTTTTTTCTTTTGCTAAGGAAATTAATGACTAGATTTCATTAACCCTAGATCACAATGAAATGAAATGAAATTCTTACTTTCCGTAGAAGTCATAGGAAGCGAATGTAAATAAAAGCTGGTAAAATACATTGTGTGTTTGTTTATTCTCAAAATATGATTTTTAATGAAATAAATATTTTAAAATAAAACCAAAAAAAAAAAAAACATACATATATTTCACTTTAAAATGATGCCTAATTAATGCGTAGTCGAATCGCCAAAGGTTTGTGAAAACAGCCCTTTTAGGAAGTTTTTTGATCTATGGTTAATCAGTAAACGATTTCAGTATTTCTTATGCTATTCAATCATAGATTAAATTTTCATGAATTCTCTACTCAATCTACTAGTTTGCAATTTTCATGAAAAAAGTAAAATAAATCTATATGTGTACAGGGTGATTTTCTTTTTGTGATACCCGATGTTAAATACGTATATTTTGACAATCAAGTGTCAGATCGACATGCAACAATACGCGTTATAAACGTCAGTTCAGTAGAATTTTTACCATGGAACACTTCACACCGCAAAACTGTGGGTAAATTGAATGAAAGTGGTTCTGCGGCATGATCTAAGCCCATAATTAAAACACGTCAACGTCGAAGTGCTGATGTTATTGAAGACATAAGAGCCGATTTTGAACATAATGCATCGCACAATAATACGCGATTTTTTAACAATCCAGCTGGCTGACAATAGCATGGAGAATTAGTGGTTACAACAAATGGCGTAATATGTCACACCGCTCGTGAAACAATGAATTTATTGCAGCCAATGTTCCCCAGTCGATTGATTTCAAAAGGAGATGATAATAACTGGCCACCATGATCACCAAATTTGACTGCTCCAGACTTTTTTTGGAGGGTATTTAAAAGGTAAAGTTTATTCCAATAAACCTGATAATCTCGCACAACTTAAAGCCAACATATGCCAGGAAATTGCTCAAATTACTCTCGAAATGCTTCATAAGTGATGCAAAACGCCGAAAAGAGAGCCACCAATATGTGTGTAGCTGCTGGCGGTGGCCATTTGCCAGATATTATTGTCAAATTAATTTAAAAAACCCAAATTTACCGCAAATAAATGAAAAATAAATAATTTTTCGCATTTAATTCATTTCTTTTGAAAAAAAAACTGCAGGTACCACAAAAAAAAATCACCCTGTATAAAACAAGAACGATACAATATTTGTTATGAATAAACTATGAAACTACAAATCCGATTGGGTTCAAGTTTGGATATAATGTGTGCCTTATGGAGAAAAAAGTTTAGCACGCTAAAAATGTAAATAGTTTTAAGCAATATTTTCCATTTTCTTTATTATAAATTCTTTTTTACATACCCAAAGTATTTTTAATTATAAAAGAGCGCTAACAAATTTTCCTAACCTAAAGCATCATACTACATTTTATAAATCTACTTTTATTTTTTGTTATATATGTAACTGAAATAACTTGTGTATGCAAACGTGTCTGATTTCATATGGAAATTGTTTTTTGTATTTACATTATTTATTGATAAAACAAAAAAGTGCATCAGAGCTCAAAACATTAGGAAGTACATTTTCGAAAATTTTGTTGTTGTTTTAATATTTTCTCACCATAACCCATATCATCAGGCTCATAATTTCTGAATGAAACCCCATAAGAGATGTACACGATGGATACTTTTTAGATTTTTATAAAAATATATATAAAAAAAAGTATTTTTAGATATATTTGGGATTTTTTTGAAAAAATACATTAACATTGTTTTTTAGGAGTGACAAAGTACGCATTTAGCGCATTTAACGTAATTGAAATTCAATAATTTCAGTTTTTGAAATTAAATTTCTTGAATAAATAAAATTAATTAAATTTTAAAAAAAACTGGGCTTAGCAAAAAAGATAGAAAAAAAAATTAACTAGATAAAATTAAACTTGAAAAACAAAAAATCCCAATTACTTTCATATTTAAAATTAGACAAGGTTTTGAAGGTATTTTCTCATTAATCAAATAACAAGGTTGAAATGATATTATTTAAGCAGCTAACACTCTACCAACGTAATCAAAAGTTTATACTATTATAGCTTAGGGAGCTCCTCTAGAGTTTCAACCGGTCTGTATGACTTTTAGATACAAAACTCATAAATTAGAAACTAGTTAACTCCACTTGTTTGATATACCAAGTCTATCTTATATGTTGTGTTGAAATGCAGGTACTTACCATTAGTGATAAAATCTCATTGAGGCCAATAACCGAACATATCTGACCAGTTTGACCTATGTTACTGACTGCATCTTCTAACAAATGGATAGTATACTTAAAAGTCATAAATTGGTTCACAGTTTGAAATTTTTAATAAAAAAAAAGACTTTTTTCTGTATTGTAATTTAATCATTAATTCTTTTTCAACTAAAAATAAAATTCTAGCAAATATTAAAATTTTTTTCAAAAATTTCTTTTTCATATGTTTTTAGATTCATATAAATAACAAATGAAAGTAGGACACAGAATTCTGAAATAATTTTATTGCAAGAAAAACTACAATGCATTATTTATAGTCGTCGATTGAATTGATTAACATTTACGTCTACACCTTTAGACAAGAAATTTCTTAGAAATTTTAAATTAAAACTTTGTTAGATGAGAAATATGTTTACATTAAAATGTCATGTTATATCATTTGAAATAAATAGTTTAAGCTGAAAGTTATTAGTAGTAATTTTGTCAGATCAATTGGTTTAACGGTTTATTTACTATTATTTATGTTAAAATAGAATAATTTTTTATTGTTTAAACTATTTATCTAAGACTTGAAATAGTTTATTTACTGATAAATTGTTACTTGTGTGGTCATTTCGAAAGAATAATTTTAAATTTTAATTAGCTAAAAACTTTGAGGATATGAATTTATTGGTGTCATCAGTTTGAAATTCAAAATACCATAATAAATAAACACAAAAAGAGAGAACAAAAACTTTACTAAAAAAATTGGTTTTCCAGCAAACAAAATTCTTATAAGAGTATCAAATAATAATTAAAATTATTTTTAAAGCAAAGATCATCGGGATTAGGCTTGAGATGAATGTAATTTCTTCAAAATTAAAATAAAAATGATGTAAATGTTAGGATATCGAAGTAATTCACTCAGAAAACTTATACTTATATTACACGCAATAAATTTCGAGAATTCGTTAATCAAAATAAAATATTTAAGGGAATATTCTCATGCGACGTTTTTAAAGAATTTAATTTATGTTTTTTTTTTACATATTTAGAAAAAAACATTTGTTTCAAATATACTATAAAAATTTCAGACTGGTAACAGTGCAAAACGTTCAACGAATATCGTTTTTCTTGTAAGTTTTGATTCTATAACGTATAGATTAACCAAAAAATTAGAAAAAAAATTAAATTGTTTATAGTATCATAATTTTACGCAGCATTTAAGAAAAATCCTAGCAGTCTTTCAGAAAATTTAAAAGTAAAAAATAAAGCTTAATGTCTTTTTAATAAAAGGCTTACACTTTTTTTAAAAATTGAGAAAATGAAGTTTGTCCAATTTGGCCGAGATGATGTAACTTCCGCTAAAATGTACGACGGTGTCTTGCATATCTGATTCCATATCTGATTCCACAAAATTCACTAAGTTAAGTCACAGACAGCAATTTAAGGGACTTTTAAGTCGACAATCAGCCTAGACACAGTTTTTAAAATATTAAGAAGTACTTTTCCAGCCAAAGAACTATTGGGTTGTAGGGAAAGTTCTGTCGTATTTAAATAGGCAGGTAATTTTTCTTGTAAATAAAAAAAATCCTCATTTAACAACTCGAGAAATTGCAAAAGAGTTAAATCACATTAAATCTCCTGGGTTTGTGTTAAAGCAAAGTGTTGGGGTTCCACATGAATTAACGGAAAAGAATTTGTCTGATCGTGTAAGAATGTGTTCATCACATCTGATTAGACACAATGTGGAGCCGTTTTTGGATAAGCTGATTATTGGAGATGAAAAGTGGATTTTTTACGAGAATATTAAGAGAAAAAAATATTACTGCAAACCAGGAACATCATCAGCAAGAGTTCTAAGACCAAGTATCCATCAACGAAAAGTACTGTTTTGTTTGTGGTGGGACAGGAAAGGTTAAGTGTACTACGAGTTGCTGAAACAGAGAAAAACCATCAACGCGGATCTGTACTGCAATCAGCCGGATAAAATGAATGCAGCTATCAAAGAAAAAAGACCAGCATTAGCGTCCAGAAAAGGAATAGTATTCCACCACGATAATGCTCGACCACATACTGCATGGTGACACAAAAAAAGCTGAATGCGTTAGTATGGGAAGTCCTTAGTCACCCACTGTATTCACCTGACATTGCACCATCTGATCATTGCCTGTTCAGATCTCTGCAAAATAATCTAACGAGAAAAAAATTCAAGTCTTTTCAAAGTGTTTCTAAGGCAGTTGCTGACTATTTGAACTCCAAGGACGAGAACTTCTACAAAACAGGAATTCACAGGTTACCTGAAAGATGGTAACAAGTTGTAACAAATAACGGAGCATATATGTATAATTGATTAATATTAAACACATATTTTTATAAATGAATTCGAATATTTTCTTTAAAATACGACAAAACTTTCCCTCCAACCCAATAATTTTGAAAATTTATCAAGAATTGATAAAAACTCTGATGTCCTTGGTTTCTTTTTTCATGGAATTTCCGTGGACGTTTTAAACTTCTAATTTAGTCCTTTTGTTGCTTTCAGAGTCTTTTACGAGTATGATCGTGTCAGAAACACTTTTCAGATTGATTTAGAAGTATTTTAAAAACTAATTTGAAAAAAAAACAAATCCATATTCAAGTGTACTTGGTTAGTGTAAATACTAATTTTTTATGGAAATTTTGCTCTTAAATCTTTGAACGTGTTTTTCTCTCAATAATTTGACACAAAACAATTAATTTTTCAAACTCACCAAAGGCTTTAATGGAATCCATATTAGACCGATTAGGCTAAAATTTTGAAACACTATAGTTAACACCATTGGTTTTCATGTGATGCAGAATTATTTGGTTTTAATAATGAATTAATGTTTTTTCTTTATCAATTGTCAAAAAAGGCAGTCGATTTTAGAATTTTTTTCGAAAGTCCACCGCCATTTTATAGTTAATTAATGGAATTGTTACTTCACTGTGGAGCAACAAATATACAGAATAAAAGAGGTAAGGAAAATTTGAAATAATTACAATTTTATTTAATTAACAAAAAAATTACTAAAAAAAACCTTTGAATCTCAAGCTTTACACGAAAAAACCCCTTAAAGCCATTAATTTTCACTTTTAAAATATCATCATCATTTTAGTTTAACTAAAACGGCCGGGGATCACACGTAGTCTCATGTTTTATTATATTTTGTTTTGCACTAAGCCTCGTGCGACCTGAAAGTTGTTGTAAAAATGTGTGTGTGTTAATTTTTCATACAAATTTTTTTCCTCGATTTATACAAAAAAAGTCAGCCATTTTATATGGATGAAAATTTAAAAATTCCTTAGTTTTTTATTGAATTTTTAAAAGCTGTTATGTACGGCAATTAAAACATCTTAATTGGATCATAAAAGTTTATATTTGCTATACGTAATTTAGTATTGTGTTAGCAAAATCAAAAAATGTGTTAAAAGCAAAATGTAATTTACGTGATAGAATATACTTTGCTTTGCTACTTTTAATTTTATTACATGCTCTTAACAAATCTATAACAAGTCTAAAATCTCAAAAAACACAAAACATTTCACTAAACTCAAAGTAAAAATTCTAATAAAATAATTTTAATCAGCTAAAAAGTGAAATTGAATAATTTTTTTTGTATATTAAAAAGAACCAAAAAAATAAACTTTTGTTCCGGATTTCATTTCACTCAATACAAATGGACTACTGGCCTCCTGGAATACCAATGGGAGAGTCCATTAAAGTGAAAAGAAATACAAAATAAAAATTTTATCCAATGAATAATGCAAAGAATTTCATTTGGTTTTCTACTATAATGAAGTTTTTTATTTAATGCTCCAAACAAACTATAAAAATCAGTTATAGTTTTCTGTATTCTTCTCCCTTAAAAGCCAACAAAATTACCGGGAGGCATGTAAGCATCTTTTTGGAATTTAAAGGGTTCAGCAAAAAAATTTCCATTAAAATTCAAAAAGCGTATATGGTAAAATCTCTAGATCACTGGGTCATGAAAATATCAACCAGCTGACGTGCATCAGCTGACGTGAAGCTGAACACTAAGTTTTTGACTTTCTTTTCTATTTTTTTTAATGTGGTCTTCATCTTGTTTACCTTTTACTTAAGAAGATAAATAAGATTTGTTTTATTAAATATGTTAATAATGCTACAATAACATAATTTTAATGGATGGATGATTAATATTATTTGGCGATACTAATTATGTTTTATCCAAGATAAGCACTTAAAAAAAAACAACAAAAATGTTGTTATTGTTTTCTTCACGGAAATATTAGTGAAGAAACACAAGATGAATGTGGTGTTAAAAGTTTTTTATTATATGTTATATAACTAAAGTAATGAACATAACTTTGATTTATGTTTTAGTTATTGTTTATTTTAAATTATGTAAGTATTGCTTGAAAACTACATTGAAATTTTTAGAAACAAAGCAAAATTACTTCATTTCTGTGAGTAAAAATAATTTTACTTTTTATGTCTCACTGTTAACTTAGCTTTTAGCTAGAATTTTTTAAGAAAACATTTGAAAATATATAAATTATGAGAAAGAAAAAGCAAAAATGACTGTTTTTGGGATAATATGTAGCATTATATTTTTCATGTTTTTCGAAAATTATTTCATATCGAATAAAATTTACAAAAGTGTTTCACCAAGAGAACCAATCTATCTATGCTAGTTTCAAAGAGATATTTGTTTTTCCATAGTTTACATAATTGAAGCAAGGAGCTTCCCAGCTGCTTGTATGCAATTGCAATGTATTTGCACATAATTTGCTCAAAACGATATTATTAATCCCATCAGTTTAGAGACTGTGAAATTTTACATATTCTGAACTAAAACAATTAAGAGCCATCCAAAAGGTATAATTTTTTCTATCGTTGCGTTTTCCCACTGTAAAATTTCTTAAAGCAAGATAATGTATTATTCTTCTTAAAGTGTTTGACAAGGAATGTTCTCCTTAGAAACAAGCATTTAAATTAGGAATGATTAAAAAGGCAGCACCCTGCATAAATAAATCCACACTGGGAAAATGCAACGAATGAAAATAACGCTGTCGTATGAATGGTTCTTTATTATGCAAATATCAGACATCGGTAAGATGATTTTTTGTTGATATTATTTATGATATCACAATTATTGCTGAGTAGTGACAATATGATACACTCTTTAGTTCTAATAACATACTCGTCTCATTCATGTGTGATTCAGGTCCATTATTTCTCATAAGCATTATCAAATCTTATCTCTACACAAATTGCTTATGAAAAATTTTTATTCACTTCTTAGATCGAAATTATTCTTACGTGGCACAAATAAAAAACTGTTAGCATAAGTAAAGTTTTTAGACTATAACAAACTATGTAGAAGGATTGTATTACACCTTCAAATATTCTCCACTAAATATTAATAAATATGTTTTAATAAAAGTCAACAAAATCAGAATCATATGAAAAAGTTACTTTAAATTTGTTAAATTCGATCTAAAGCAACTTTTTTAATTCAACATAAAATAGAAAAAAATCACACTATTCAGACCTAAAATACCTTGTAAAATATGTAGGACAGTAAAGTGTTGAAATATTTATGCTTCATTCACATTCACCTACAGATCATAACGCCTGCTTAACTTTAGCTCAGTGCGCGGATATTATTCAAGGCTTTTTTTTTTTAAATTATTTTAATTTTATCAAGCTTTTCAAAACGCATACGCATTTTATATACACAAAATATTTAATACAATAAGTCTAAACCAATTTCCAGTGTATCATTATAAAAATTTAAAATTCTCTAGATCAAGATAAATTTTATAAAAATGTTATAATTAGTTTGCTTTTAAAAATTGGGAAATATTTAAAATAAACAAAAAAAAACCTCTTAAGATCGGTCAATAACTTAATTACAGCTAAATTACATCTCAAGATAACCAAGAAATAATGTAATACACCTTTTAAGCCTAATAAACTAAATTTAGTTTTCTTAACAAAAAGAAAAATATATTGACTTCAAGCCTGAAAAGGTATAAAGGTCAGATGTTAAATTATCCGACACTTAAATCTACTAATTTAATTACTGTGTGAAAAATTCCAGCTAAAAGGTATTACCAATATGGTTGCACCATTTGGTTTATGAAAATAAGATTTTTACATAGAGTTTTAGTGTTACCAGCACAAATAAATTCATCTACTAAAAGTTTTTAGCTAATTAATATTGAAATGAATATAAAAATTTTTATTTCAAATACTTTAAAGTTAAAATTAGTTACTATGCACGAATGAAAATAGTTTCATAAATAAGTTTTAAAAAAACCTTTAAAGGTTTCATAGTCAGAATTTTTGAAAAATCAATTTTCCTTTTATTTATTTAAAATTTGATGTCTATGAAATATTCTCTTAAAAATTTTAAATTAAGCCAAATAAAATTTTGTGAGATTTCCAGTCATTAGTGAAGAGACTGCTAACTCCTTCATAGGGTTAGTGGCACTTAAGAAAAATTGGTTTAGTTCACTTTTTTCATAGAAATAGAAGACAACAAAAAATTGATATTTTACAAGCTTCTACTTTTGGTTAATTTGAACGCAAAAGGATATCATAGTACGTTGACAGACAGTAGTGTCTGTTTATTCTGTCTATCTGCACAAATTAAGGAACGGTTAATAACAACTGGTGAGTATAAAACAACAAAATTAGCTGATTTATACCCATTCTCCACCGAAGCTTATACTCATTATTACAATACAACGACGGAAGTTTTGTATGGAGAAATGGATAAAACACGCGTATTAAGCATGTCACAATTTTGCATAAAATACAGCCTTTGAAGGGCTGTATAAAGAAAATTTTGCCATCTATTGTGAATTAGCAGGTTGTCCAACATTAAAAATTCCCCTATTTGTGTGTCAAAAAGGAATTAAATTGTGGCACTTTCATAAGTATTTTTAAATTATTTTATGTATTTAAAAGTAATTAAGTTTTTTTCAGGTTATTTTTAATATAATATTTAGAAGTTAGTTTAATACTAGTTTTACGAGTAAGTAGATTGAAATTATTTTGTGTATTTTCACAGATTCAATGTTTACTTTTATGACACTTTTTTTTGAAATTTCCATCAAATTTCCCTAATACAAACAATTTTCAGTGGAGAATCGATTTTTTTGTACGGGAAGCTAATAATGAGTATAAGCTTTGGTGGGGAATGGGTATTAGAGATAGGAAATCATGTTAACGAGTCGACTGCACACAAAGCTTTACAAAATCTCGGCCTAGTATCAGCTATAAAGCAGAAAAAATCTGACTTTATCAACAAAAAATATAAAAGCAAAACAAGAGTTCTGTAAAGAATACAAAACTGGAAAAAAGTTATCTGATCAGATAAAACAAAAATCAATAGATATCAGTCAGATGAAACTAGTAAAAATTATAAAGTAAAACCAACTGTGAAACATGGTGAAGGTAGCATTATGATTTAGGATTACTTTACTTACTGGCACATATGCCTATTAGATAAAATAGAAGGAATAAAGGAAAAAAGATGGCTATCTATATATTTTAAAAGCAAATCTTCTGGAATTTTTAGATATGAGCACGTTTCCGGACGCGAAGATAGTGTTACAATAAGATCACGATTTAGAAAATACCTTAAAATTTGTGCAGAACTGGTGTTAAATTCAGCAGTTTCATAACTAAATTTAGCGGAAAGGTATACTGATTTTATTTCAATAATATGTAAACCAGTTTCACCAAAGCCCACATAAAAGAATGGTAAGTCTATTTTGTACAGTTTTTCTCACCAAAAATACTTTGAATAAATTAATTTTTTTTTATCCTCATTGAATTTTCATCAAAACAATTTACAGTTAAAAATCTCAATAGCTCATCCCAAAGTAGGTGAGAATTCAGTCACCTGATTTCACTGTATTCATACCCAGAACTGGGAAAAGATTAATTTTTTGGACACATTGCATTGTCATCAAAGCATATACCAAAATAGGTTAGAATTCAGTCACAAGATTCTCCTGTATTCGTTTCCAGAACTAGAAAAGGGTTTTTTTTGTTTTTGACAAAATCTTTTCCCCCAGATTACACTACTATACAAGAAGTTTATGCTTCAAACATCGTTTACAAGCCTCTATAGAACAAAAACCAAGTTAAATAAAAAAGTCTATAAAAAAATTTAAAGTATTTTGTTCTCTTTGCATGACATTCCTTGGAACAAAAATAAGATATACAAACCAGTGGTTACAAAACAAATATTCTGTCCGACTTTGTATATTATTTTAGGTCAAGTCTATTTATTATATGAAAAATAAATATGAAACAAATATCGTTAAAAAATTCAAACAAATGTAAAACTTTGTTTATATCAACAAATACTAACTTGTAGCCCACAATAATTTGTTTTATTTACGTTAGTTAGATCTATTTTAAATTCTTTCATTTGTATTAAGAGTATAAAAATTCCACCTAATTGTTTCATTTTCTTTTTTGTGGTTTTCTTAGATGCCATTTCCAAAGCCTAAACACTAGCGTTAATTTGTAGTTTTATGGTAAGCCACTAATCGTGACCTTAAGCAGCTCAATCTAATAATATCTTAGAGCGTGGTATTGGACATAAAATTTATCCGATTACAGTCAATAATAATTGCTTAAGCCGCTTTTGTAATTAGAAAAAAAAAATAAACACAAACAAATTTCTTTTAGAATTGATCACCACCTCCTTGTGGTGTGGTTGTAATAAAGTATAAATGATTATATTTATAAATAAATTTCAATTTGAGATAAATTTGATTGATTGAAGTGCCTTTGATCATATTTACATAAACAAACATATTCTTTGTGGATGATACTTTTTGTTTTAAAGTATGGTTGTATGTGTTGAAGTACATAAATATATATGTTATACTTAGTGAATGAAAAAAGAAACACATAAAAAAATTACTAAAACTTGTATATATATATAATAGAAGCATCAGTCATTAGTTTGATTTATGTTATTAAACGGTTTAAATCTTTTTTTGCAAAATTTTCTTATGAGTTTGTACTCTTCTTTTTATCAAGATTAAATTTAGATGATAATTAAGGGATCTCAAAATCTAATTCAGAGTATCATAGTTTTATTTGGGTCCTAGTTCTTTTAATATAAAATATTTTAATAGATTCGCAAAATGTTCGCTTTAAAATGGTTCAAAGCTTAATTTATCATATCTAACAGTTATAAAAAAAATTGAAAGTTTTATCAGTACAAGTAGTAAAAAATCTTGGGAATAGACCAAAAAATTATTTTATAAATATCAAACAATTAAAAGTTCCTGGGCTAATCCTAAAAGCCCCATGAAACTTAATCAAAACAGTGCAACTATCGCATAAGGCACGTACAAAATATAATTCACCATTTTCCCTAATAAAACAGCATAAAATTAATTTGAAAGCTAATGTACAGATTTTCATAAAAAGAAGGTGAAAATTTGTTTTGATTATAAAATTAAATTTTTATTTAAAACTGATTATTAAGTGATTAAGTTTTACTTAAATATAATTATTTCACTTAATATAATTACATCAATATTTTCAGTGCCAAGAGGAAAAACGTAAGTGCAAAAATAACCTTGTCAGAATTACGCAGGTATTAGCTTGCGTTCTAGATCTTAGTTGCCTGCAAATCTAAATTGAAGCAAATCGAATAATTCGCAGCCTAATGCTGCATTGGTTGTAGTTGGTTAAATCAAGACCTAAAATGATACTTCTCTCTTTTCCTTTTCTTCTTTTGTTAAAACCGCTCAAATTCTTATTTATATTTAAAGAGTTCAATAATAAAGTAGGATTTATACAATTTTGCTCAATTGACCCTTAACTAAGTGTGTTTAATAACATTCAGCACTTTATTGTTCAAGATCTCAGCCAAGGGCACCTGCTAACCGCTGAAAAATGACATTTAATCACCTGTTTTACAGTTGCAGACAATTGAGATCTCGTTATATTCGAAGATCATAGATTACTAACGTGTTTTTTAAATACATGGAGAGCCACAAGTGCATAGCTAGAACTGGAACCCCTCGGGGAATTTCTGTAATTTTTCTCTCAAGAATCCGTATAAAAATTCATACTTTTATTCCTATTTTCTACATACTCTTCAAACAGTTATTAAGAAAAAATAAAAATAATAATCAATTTTTAGATAAAACATTAAAACCAACCATTAAAAATAATAAACATTTTTTACCAAAAACAAAACTGTATATATGAAAAAGTCTGACAAGAAAAGGGTAAGGCTTAAAAGCGTTAAAAGATTTATAAAAAAACATTATGAGTTATCTTTTCATTAAATTTTAATACAAATATTTTAATTAAGAGCTGCATGAGGCTCCAAAGGCACAAACTATTATCAACTCCTTTACAAATGTAAACACAATTTTTCTTTTGAGTAATTTAGACGACACCAGATCTTACGCATTCAAAGAGTAAAAACCGCAGATATTTTTTGTTTATAGTTTAGCAAAATCTCTAAATAATATTCGGTTCAACTTAATACTGTGCTAATACTTTTTCTACAATTCAAAAAAGAGCAATTTTGATTTCATTTCAGTCTTTAATTTGACTTCAAAGATTTCAGTGAAATATTTTAAAATGATTAAATTATGGGGATTTAATAAGATAAATTGGATTTAAAAGTCCTATATAGATTTTTCTAGTCATATTTTTGGTAGTTTATCTGCTCCCTAGTTATTTTACATTTTTTTTCTTTTATCATTAGTAGCCTTTAGATAACATTTAAGATTCATCTATGTACAAAGCAGAGTTTTTCTTTCAAGGGGATTGAATTCTCTTTTGATTGTTTGACTCCACCATGACCACATTAGATCAGTCTTTATTTGAAAAGCATTTAGATGTTTTTTTTTTTTGAATAATTTTAATAAATTTTCAAATTTTTTGTTCTGGCTCAAATTAAGGACAGTAGTTGGGCTATAATGAATTATATATTGTATTTATATTAGTCTCAAAAATTATGATGTGCATGGAAAGAATAATTTAGTATTTTTCTATGATATAATGCCAAGGAAATAGGTTTTTCTTGTGTAGGTTAAATAATAATACAACAATATATCCACAACACAAGAAACAATTTTACAACTACAAAACTAAGTAACAAACAAAAAAAAAAAAAAAGAAGTTATTTACGCCTGATTTACAAATTTAACTGCATTCCCAGTGCTATTAGTAGAACAATGGATTTTCTTACATTCAATAAATCTCTTAATTTTAACTTAAGATTATACTGACAGAAATTTTACTAGTTATTTAATGACTAAATTTTTCTTTAATACTAGTCAAACAATAAAATTACATTATTTTATTCATTTTTCTAATTTAAAAGCTTTTAATAATCGTTAATATTTGTACTATGTGGCCAAAGGATTTAAAGATTACAACAAGCAACTTCAACACTATAATCATTCAAATTACACACTAAAAAGACTTAATTTGTGAAATTTATCGTGATAATAATTTATATGTAAATGGCTAAAAATATTAAATTTCTCACCCTTGAAAAAATAAAAATACGAAATATAATTCGGAAATTTCATATCAAAACATTCGTTACTATAAAAATCAATCATGAATAACTTTAAAAGATAATATTTGAGAGTTCACAAAAAAAAAAAAAACAAAAAAACTGATCAAAGATCTTTTAAATCTTAAATACTCAGCCTTGAATTGTTGGTTGGTACACAAATTAATTGTCATATCTAACATGGAGCACAACTATCTATCCACATAAAGATATAAATCCAATTTAAGTTAATTAAACTATATACAAATGATTAAGTGTTATTGTTGGACTAGTGGAATGCAATTTGATGATATTCAAAATCAGGTAAAAATACCTACAAAAATATGCATTTTATTAGCATTCTAAAGATTTTAATCATCTTAACATTTGAATGTTATAAGAATTTCTGCGAGTTTATTAAAAATTTTCTAGAATTTTTTAAAGAAATTATCATTCATCATGTCTCTTAAGGGCTTAATTTTGTTGAAATTTTAACATTTCATTTGATCCTTTAATTAACATAATAGCTTCATTTTTATTAGAATATAATAAAAAAAACATTTTATGAATTTATATTTTACGAAATTTTGATTAAAGTAATTTTAGAATATAATCAATGAAAAAATTAATTAAAATCAAATACCGTTATTTTGTAGATTATCAAATTTTCCTATTTAAAAAATGTATAAAACTTCAATTTGTCAGTAATGAGTCTTCATATTTCGATCCATTGTTAATTTTCTACGCATTTAAAATTAGTAATAGAAAAATTTATCAACGTATTTTCGAGTAATTATAACGAACAAATTAATGCTTTCTCTTGTTTTTGTTTTTTGTTCATACAATCAATTAGGTTACGGCCTTGATAAATTTCTAATGAAACTACATTCGCTGATATTTCTTGTAACCAGAGATCTCATATATAAATTTGCTCAATTAAAACCATTTTATTAGAATTTATTAAAGAATCAATTTTTTAATAAAATAATTACCATCAAAAATTTAAAAACAAAGAAACGTAGCACAAAAAATTTTAAAAATCTTTTTAATTAACAATTTTAATTAATTTCAGGCAATTTTTTTAATTCGTTTAAAAAAATTAAACTTAATTTAAATTTAATTGAAAAAATTTTAAATTTCATGTTAAAAATTGTATTTGAAACAAAGTAAATATAACAAAAGATTGGAAGTGTTCGGGAAAAATATAAAGGAAACACAAAAAACTGTAATCTTTGATTATTTTTGAAACATTTTGAGAAAATTTTCAAATTAACAAAAAATGCAATTTCCTGAATTGCATGTTTTTTTCCTTTTTTTATGTATTGTAATTATATTTCCACGGCAATTAACTTTAAGAAAGTGTTTGATTATATACAACAACAACAAAAGATAATATACCTGACAATAAAAAATTATTTAGTAGCTAAAAAATTCCATTGATTTGAAAATAATTTCATTGTGAAAAAAAAAATACTTAAATTTAATATAGTAATTATTCGAATTTTTATAAACAAAAAACTTCTATAACTCGATTAAAGAATTTTATTTTAAAAAAAAAAAACAAAAAAAAGTTACACAAACGAGAAAAAATGACAAAAATTTATCACTTGATAAATTAAAAACTAAAAACATAGTTTAAATCAAAATATTTAAAAAATTTACCGTTATGGTAGGGTATCATTCAATACTATTTTAAGACAAAATACAAAAACCAAACAAAAATAGTCTAGAAAAATATGTTATACTAATTTTACAGAGCAACTTTTCAATATATCCGGTGCTATTTATGGAAAAATTAGCTTAGGAAATAAACGAAACCCATAATTGGGTACTTCAATGTTATATTCAGTCAGTGGTTTTTTTTTCTTAATTAGGAATCGATATTTATTTTATATAGAAATTATATTTAAGCTTAGATATACCGAACAAGACTAGTATTTTACAGTGTTGTCAAATTTTAGTATTCAAAGTGATTTGTTTCTTACTTTAGGTTACCTTTTGAAACAATGCATGATTGAATTTTTATTTCTTTTACAAAAAATGTAAATAGTTATGGACAATTTATCTTTAAAAGTTGTTAGTTTTTATTTGAATTACTGTTAACAAGTATTTAACTTTTCCAGGGATACAACTTGTGTGATAATTTCAAAATTTTGATTTTTTTTTTGCATTTCTCCATAATTTATACCTTTAAAAATAATATACTAAAATTTTAAGTGAAAATTTCAAATATTATCTGAGTTATATCATTCTAAGGAGCAGCTGCTTCTCTGTTAGGCGTTTCTCACAAAACTATATTTTTCAAACTCGATAACAAATCCAATCGATTTTAGCATTGTGCTTGTTTCTTCATACAATGACGAACAATCAGATTTTTTAACAAAATTTCTAAAAGCCGCCATTTTGTTGCATTTTAATTGTTTTTCATAATCCTAGGTCATTGTATGGGAAATATCTTCTAGTTTAACGCTATTTTTGTTTTTTTTTTTTATTCTAGCCACTCTGAAGCCCTGAATAACTACAGGAGTTGGAGAACTTCTTTTTTTTTTTTGAAGACTCTGGCGATGATGAAAACCGAATATTTTTATTTAAAAAAATTACATTGTTTTTTTTCATTTACGCAAAAATATATTTTTAAAATTCCGGAACTTTCGAAGCATTACTTTTTTTTACAAAAATTCTCAAAAATCACCATTTTTTTTTAGATGATCACACTAGTTGTGCCCCTTAAGCTTTTCATTAACCTGTGTATAGAGTTATAAATGAAATTTGAATAATTGGCCGATTTGAAGAAATTTAAAAGAAATTCATTCCTTGTAGCAAGTACTATCCAACAAATTTCAGAATGGAATTAAGGTTGACTGTTGGACTCTTCTTCTGTTCTTGGTCTTTAGTATTTTCTTGTGAATAACATGCCAGCAAATATTTTAACACTCTGAGAAAATCAGAAGTTGCACGGATTTTAAGAGTTCCGTTTTGTAAAAGTTATTATCTTATTTTGTAGAAAATTTTTGTAATTTATTGAATTCATCAAATGAAAAAAATCGTTAAATAAAGAAAAATAATGTAATCTAGTATGAAAATAAATATTTATAAGTAAAGAAAAGTAAATAAAGACTGAATAAAACATTTAAACATTTGAGTGTTGTCTCTTTACTTCACTCAAAAAATTTTTTTATTTATTTCCAAATCTTCTCGCAATTTACATGTTAGCAATTAATATTGCAAAAAAGTTGTTTGTGATATAAGAAAATTGTCCTTAGCCCAGCAGGGAAAGTGCGGCTAAAACATCAATGAAACTGAGCTATTTTCTAGGAATAAAGCCTACCTTATAGGGAAAAACATGATTGAGCTTTGTTGGCTACTTTTTGTATGTTCTATTCTAACTTATGAACTCTCGCATCATAAGTACGCAAGAATTCCTCAAATTTTTCCTCCTCCTGTTCCTCCTTATTGAAAAACTTCTACTTCTAGTTAAAAGTTTTCATTATCAAGTGGGAGAGGAGATATTTCAGCAAGTAGTCACTGAATGAAGTTGAGTATAGTTTGAATGGTCCTTTAAATAAATCCCGATCACACAAAGAAATTCAGGTATCAATTGGTCAATCGAACAAAGAAGAGTTTTTTTCAGACATATCTTTGATTTATTTATTCGCAAAATTAAACAAAATAATTCTGTTATTTATTGTTTAAGCTTAACACATAAAAATTTAACTGCAATCAAATTCAATCTTCTATCTGCTTAAAAATTTGCTAAATTAGAGAATCTAAATCTACTATAGAAAAAGCCAGGAAGGGAGAGAAGTAATTAGAACTGTTTGTATTCGAAAATTTGTTTCTCTATTCTCTAGCATCAGACAATTAACTTTGAAGGACTATGGCTATGACAACCCGAACGTTTTATAATTAACAAAAAAATATTTTCTGTTCTTCAAATTCCCCCACATTTTAATTAAAAATTAACAGAAAATTCTTCAAAGTATTGCCTATTAGAAACAAGAAAAAAAAAATTGGTATTGCTAATATCCTAGTTGTTCTTATTTTTAAGTATAGGGTAACAAGTTCATGGTAGACAGCTAAATGCAACCAAGTTAAGCATTTGTAAGTATTAGAATGTTTTTGAAAGGATTCTGAATGTCTTGTAATAGGATCCAACATTTTTTAAGGGTTCAACAAAAGCCAGCCGCATGACTTGTATTCATATATACAGAACAAGGAAAAATTAATCGGTTTTAATTTGTTCTCAGATTAAAGGGGTGGGCTGTATAAATCAAACCATTTGGTAAAGGATGCAAATCGAAAATGACCCTTTTAATTATTTTTAAAAAAGTGTGTGCACATAAACAAAAAAAAAATTTTTAAGAATAATTAAAAATATTTCCTTGAATATTTTTTTTTTTTGTGTTTTTCATTACATATTTTATCCAGAATTTGTTCCCTTTTGGAGACGAGAGAAATATTCAGGAAGAAAAATCAAATTTATCCTAAATATATTTTTTTTAGAACACGAATAAGTTGAAAATGTGGTCTGGTATAAAGGTCCCTGCTTTAGGTAAGAGTAGGCCCACTTTGGTAACCAGGAATCATTCAAATAGACACCTAGAAGCTACTGTATCAAAAAAGCTAAAGCAGATCTCATATCTACATATTTCTGTAAAAAAGGCCCAAAAACACCAACAAGGTGACACTATTATGGGCTGCTGATTATAAAGGATTTGAGGAAGTAAAAAACCAACGTGGTTAGCAATGAAAATTTTATGTAAGCCCCATTCTCAGTTTTTTGTTTTCTGTATACATACATCACTACAGGGACAAGTGTTTAACCTGGATTTGCAAAACCATCTATAATAACGTTTGAAATTTTAGACTGTTAAAATCAGTAACTGCTAATATACCCACATAGCATAAGCTACTAAGTAGTACTCAAAATATCTTCAGAAAATCTTAGACAATAACAACAAAAAATTAAATTTTATCGAAGAAAAATATGATCTTAGACAACTTTAAAATATTCAAAAGTCAGAAAAAAATAAATTAACTACCGTAGGAGTCAAACGCAATTGATATAGCAAGTGCAATAAAATGTGGCATCAAGAGAAGCAATGAGCGATCAATATTTTCCAACTGTCTACCTACTTCTTTTGTTAAGATCAAGAAGAACAGGTAAATACTTCACCTTGATGAAATTTAATTATTTCTGCATTGCATAAACTGAGTTCTACCAACGTTGCAGGTGCTGTAAAATGTGCAACAGATATTCATGTTATATCCTACACTGATCACTTCTTCAATGCATAAAGGCAATGGAACTGATGGTTGGCTTCTTAGAGAATTGTTTTTACTTTTAGTTTGAATAAAACTTAAACAAGGATTTTTTTTTCTATTTTTGTAATTTTTAAATTATCGACTGTAGGCATCAGAAAACCAGGTGATCACGCGCTTTCGTTTACCAAGAGTAAAAATAAAATGTATCACGTCTTAATGGGAACAATAATCAAGATTAAACAGGGCAAAAGGATTTGTTATTATCAGAGATTCATGATTTTGCATATATACGTACGTTACAAGTGATTTAATTTACATAATTAGCTGGGTTTGTTAGGAATTATAAATTTCAGGTGAATTTCTGTCTTTTTATTTTGAAATTTAAATAAATTTAGTGAAAGTTAGCCAAAAAGACAAAAAGAAAAGTTCCAATTTTGTTTTAGATATTTTTGATTTAGATACTTGGGATCGTAGATTATTGCTAATAAAAAATTTCAAAATGAGATTAATGCAAAAAAATTTAAATTCAATCAGAAATTTTGAATGTGAAATTCTTAATCTCTTGCGCTATTTTGATAATTTTGATTTAGAAGTATATACATCAGTAAATTCGTCAGTAATCGTGCACACTCTAAGAGAAGTCCGTTGCAAAAACTTTTTTTTTTGAACTCTTGCGGCTGTGTGCGGTTGACCATCTTAAAAACTTTAATTTGATCTGGTTCAACTCTCAGAATATTATTTTAAACATCAATAGCTATGTGAGGAACCAGGATTATTTATTTAATACAATAATTTACTCTTTTTTTTAGTTAATTAAAACAACAACAAAATTCCTGATTTTTTCAAAAAAAAATTTTTTTTTTGTTTTGTTGGTGCTTCATTTTATTATGAAGATAGTTTTATCAAAGTTCTCGCCAAAACGACAAGTCTGTAGATCGATTATCAGGGCAATCCATAACTCCATGCGCATTAATATCATGCAAGGAATTCGCTATGACTCACTAGACTAATAAGAACCACAGATAACAGTGGATTAGATCGCAATAAGGATGGATCCATCGCATGGAACGAAAAATATATTATTTATCGTAACGACAATAAAAACAGTTAACAGATAAATATAAGCAGCCAATTACAACAACAAAGGTTGCTTTACATCCTAAAAAGATACTTTTAAGTGTTTGGTAGGATATCTATGATGTGATTTGTAATAAAAAGTTTAGAATTAAATCAGCCATTGATGTAGATATTTACACTGAACAATTTTTTCATTAAAACGTAGAATTAATATAAAAAACGCCCGTGATTAGTGAATACAAAGAAGGTATTGTTTCGTTGTGATAACACTAGACCAGATACGACTCAAACAACGCAGCAAAAAATTAGTGAATTCAGCGTTTTTGCTGCATTCTGCTTGCTTCTCAGATACTGATTCAAGTGATTTTTACATATTTCGTATCTTACAAAATCTTTTTCTAGAAAAAAAGTTGAATTCCAAACAGAGTGCATTAAATGAACTTTCATGTTATTTAACATCAAAACCAGAGTCTTTCTCTTTGGCCATATAAAACGTAAATAATATAAAATCCCTTCAAAATAAAATCAGAAAATAAGAATACACATTTAGCACTCTTTGTAAAGCTTCCAATTTCAATTAGAATTATTTTTATAGCGGTCCTTTTTTTTTTTCAACCATCTCATAAGTATGTAAAAAAAGTCATTACACGTTTTTAAGAATACCTATTCATCAGGCGATGAAAATAAATGAAATGAAATAAAAGACAAAAATAAAACAAAAAATAAAAAAAATCTGAAATATCAGCCGCAGGATATTAAAAGTTGTCTGAAAGCAACAAGGACTCATTTATAGTATAAAAAACTCAATTCTAGATGAAATCTTAAATCCTTAGACTTACTTAAAACTAAAGAAATTTTTTACTTTATTCTAATGAAACTATGAATATTGATTTCAACTTTTATTGCCATGGTCACAAGTTTGTATTAAATATACATACATAGAAATACATTTAAATAGAGTTTATAATAGTTATATTGTTAATAAAAGATATATTTCTATGGGAAAGAAAAGTCCTTCAATAGTATTGATCAAATAATTTCAATGAATTCGTTTTTATACAAACTTTGAGCTCTATTAATGAAATATTCAAAAACAAAAAAACTTTCTGTTTCATACTTTCTTCATTTGATGATTGCCGCAATTCTCGGGAACTAACAAACATTTTTTCAGATAATTGCTATATATATATATATAGTAACAAATACTACGTCTTGTTAGTTTTAGACTTTTATAAATGACTGAAGGACAGCAGCTGGTAAACATCAACAGTCAATTATTTTTTACCGATAAGAAAGTGTCAAGTACGCGTACATCGCGGTTGATAAGGTTTCAATGCTAGTTTGTACTACCGAAAAAAAAACACACACAAACATAATGTTTATTAGTACACTTTAAAGCAATAACAGTACTTTGCTGTAATTTAAATAAAACAGATATCTTATCAGGCTACACCTGAGTTTTTTAGGCATACATTTTCTCTAAAAGCTAAAATTTCGAATAAAGTACTAGCGGTTAATCAGTACGTGTCTTGCTACACCAATTTTTTTTAATAATCCTAGATCACAGATATTTATCGAAATGTGGACGCAGTTTTAAAGCCTTGAGCACATCCACACACCAGACGCACGCTAGATGCTTTCCAGACAAAAAAACTTTTAAACAAATTAACACTAAAAACAACTAATGATAATTCAGGACAACAATGTAAGTGAATACATATAACTTTTTTCAATAAAAAAAATTTCCCAACAAAAAAGTAATTCACGATCATTTCTTTGGGATTTCAAAAGAATTCAGATTTTATCCGTGGTCCTTATGAAAACAAATTCAAGCTACTTTTTATCGTGCAACTTATCGAAGTCATACTTTTGCGTAGCAAGGTGGTGATAAATCCCATACAAATGGGATAATGCCTTTAGCACTTGAAGTCACGCAAATTTATGAATTAGGCTTGCTGAAAATAGGCTTCATAGAAACCAAGGCCTTTACCTCCCTTTTACGATTTTTTTCATTTTGCAATTTGTCTTCTAAGCCAAGTTCTCTCCAAGCGCAGTTGGAAGCGATCGTGCGATTTATCAATGCATTACATTTGTGTGACAAGTGTCAATCAATCGCATTAAATGAGAAATTTCCCTAGAAAATCACGCTTTCACTGTGCGCACAGGCACAAATGCATTTTCTATACACATTTTCAACTGATTCTAAGCTAGCAGGGTTGACTTTACAAATAAATTCAATAATTTACAAAAAAGCAAGTCTTTCTCCCGTAAATATTTTACTATACACAAAAAAAAGGTAACCTAAAATCAAATTCTTATATTTTCTTGTTGTGTTTTATTTTTTTTTAACGATATTCAGATGATGAAAAAATGAATAATAATAAAACAAAAGTCAAAACAACTTGAAAAAGGTACACGAGCGCCAGAAAGATCAAAAAACCCTCAAGAAAACTTGCTGTAATGACAATGTCATGTCACGGAAAGTGGTTTTTATTCTTTTTTCTTGTTTTGTTTTTATTTTGATGATGTTTTTTTTTCTATTTATTTTTTTCTCTATTTCTTATTTTTTTTTTTTTTTTTCATTCAAACCTAAATGACTCACGATAATACAAAACAACTGCTAATACTAATTTTATTCTAACTTTTTAGACGATATTAAGAACTATTTTAAATTCTAAAATGGTCACCGACTCATGACTTTTAAAGCTTTTACAATAATTAAGGAAAGTGTTGACAAAAAAAAAATATGATATAATTACTTTGAGGAAGTTAATATTGTAAAAAGAGAAGTTTTTTAACAAAAATAGTAACTTTTATTAAACGCATTCGTTTACATCTAAAAACTTGTAGATTTTTGTTCGGTTTTTAAGAAAAATAATAAATAAAATGTTAGATTTAAATTTTGGCTATTTAGGAGATATTATTTTGGTTTATAAATATAATTTGTTGAAATAATTAGCAGTAAATTGTGGTCAATTCTCAATTTTATGCTACAGCTTAAATAGAGCTTAATACCAAGTTAAATATTAATAAATCAAAAATGATTGGTATAGTGCTTAATTAATTAAATCGTTAATGCCTTTACATGACAAAATAATGTGGTAAAATTGATAAGAATGTCATACCTTAGCTAAAAATTAACATATATGATAATTGGATTAAAAAATTCTTACATATTTCATTTTCTTGAAACATTTTATGACACAAAATTAGTGCCATAAAATTTGTTTCTAGTGTGGCCACTTTAGTATAAAATCTAAATATGAATTCACGCGTTAAGTTAATCTATCATCACATTGAGAGTCAGTGAAACGGTAGAAGCACACCGAAAATTTTATGCAGGTTTTTTTATTCAGGTTAGCCACTTTATCCAGGTTGAAAGCTGTGATTTTCCAAATGCTAATGTGATATTTAATAAAAACTCGATAAGTTCATGCGAATGAAAATTTCAATGTGCAAAAGTATCTGTGGTCACTAACCTTAATAAATAATTAAGGTTTTTGAATGATGACTTTTGTACATAGAACAATCTGTAGGGGAGCACAACAAAAATTATGAAAAATGCACTCCAAACAGGATTAGCAAAGGTTTTATTTGGAATCAAGATTGAATTGAACAACATCACATTAGGTAAAAAGGAAAAACTGATTAAATTTAAAAAAGTTAAAAAGTTTTGGTTAATAGAACCTAATTCCTAACGTAATCTGTAATACATAAGAGAGATTTATCAATCCGTAGATTTAAATACAGAGTCCAGAACAAAAAATTTGTGATATTTTTCAACCAAAGAATAATAATTTCTTGTGAATGATAAAGAACGCCAAATTCATCATGACATAAGGTAGCCATACATAACGAATATTGACGACATTTTTTTCTTTTTCCCATATTAAAAATGGTTTCTTCAAATTTTCTGTTTCTGTTATGAAACATTACTGAAATATTTCTGATTATCTTCTGGTTTTTATATGCAATGTACACTAAATACATGATAAATTTTATTAGTTCTAAATTAGTGCATATAAGTGCCATTTAATGTGTATTTTATCTCGATTAAGCATAAAATACTGCTTTAGTATACTTGTTGAGTAGATGATGTTGGCGAATGGATCTATTGTTTGAACCCATTCTTGCTAATCTATCAGCCTCCAGGATGCCTTCAATGCCTTCGCCACATTAGAGTTACTGTGTTTCTTTTTGTAAAACACTGCAGCCTCTTTTAACAGGGCCAAACCACTTAAGATATGAAATTTGGTATTGCTAAGGCTTTTATTGCAGTTTTTGGGTTGGAAACAATGTAATTATGAGTGTTCCAGAAATTTCTTCGTACATTGGATTGCAGTAGCGATTGTTTCAGCTTGAAAAATAGTGAGGCCTAGACCTTTATTGATCCTTGCTCCTGACCAGAGCCCCAGAGAAGCTATTTAACTTTTTAATATGAACTGGCTTAAAAATAGTATTAAGACATATCAATAGCTGAACACTTTGTTTAGTATGTAATGATGTTCCTTTTAAAAACGAAAAAAACGCAAATTACACAAGGAAACTCATACCTATGTCGTCTTTTTACTCAGGATGTCGTCTTTTTACGATTTCATTGTTAAATAAAGCTTACTGTCACGATGTCTTATGTCTTAACACAACTGTCAGTTTCAGTTCAAATAATATTACAGACTGTATGAGGATTAATTGCTTAATGTAATTTTATTAATTTAAATAAATTGTAATTAATCCTCATGGATTTCTACAGATTTCTTGATCATTCCAATGGGCCTTAAATGCTGTACTCATAAAAAACTAAATTAATTTTGAATATCTAATTAAAATCATGTTAATATGATACAGTAAACAAATAAAACATAGTAAAAAAAAAACAATTCAATTAAAATATTTGGTTTAATTTGAAATAATAAATTAGTATAAATTGGCGGCAAAACCATAGAAATGTAAGTGTGTGAGACATATGTTATGGCATTTTTCTTTAATGTTATTTCAAAGTTAAACTAATACAAAAAGAAGAAAAAATGCAATTGCCTTGGGGTGAAATCTTGATTCATACGCCAGAAAAAAACTTACATAGTTGATTTTATCCTAAGGTATAATTCAAATAGAAATATATATTTAAAAAAACTTCTAATATAGAAATTATAAGGTGATAACCAAATTAAAAAATTATTTAATTAAAATTTAAAATTTTGCTATAAGTATAAAATATTAAACAACTCAGCAAATAAAGAGATAAAAAATTATTTGTTTAACTGAAACAATTTTCTTAGTATAATTAAAAATCTACATACATAACAAAAATTCATATTATAAAGAATTATACGTGCGGTTTGTACCGAGAGTTTACATATGCATGTTTAATGTTTGTTATGTAAAACCAAGTAAAGTTATTTGCTTTATGCCGCAAAAAAACAAAAAACAAAGAATGGTAATTCATTGGTAAATATATATATATATATATCTATAAATATAGTAGAAAATTTATTTATTTCTTCATTAGTTCCGAAGGTGAATTCTAATAAATTTCTAATAATACAACAAACACAAAAAAAAATTAAAAATTAACTAAAAGCAGTAAATTATATATTTAAAATTGGCAGATATTAGGTTTCCATATATAAAAATATTTCAACTCCTGGTTGTATACAACAACAATAGCATATAAGATAAAATAAATTATGTCAAAATTTCAAACGTTCTTCACAAGGCCTTGAAATCTTTCGGCGGTATAAAATATATATCCATGGTTACAAGATGCCATCTTATAAAAAGAAAAAATGAAAGTTTTAAAAAACTTACCTTTTTTGGTTAAAAAATAAATTCCTTAATGAAAATAATTTTTCTTAAATTATTTTTTTTATGCACTTTTTTAATTGAAGAAGAAGAGCATAACTAAAAAATGTAAACAAAATGCAGTTTTGCTTTAAAATTTCCCCAGTTTGCATTTATTAAAATGATTATTGTAGTGGAAGTACATAACAAGTTTCACTTTTTTTTTCTTTTTTTTTTAAAAAAAAAAAACACACTTGATATTTTTTAAACAATTAAAATTAAATTATAAAATAAATATAAAAGATATTAAATTAGCTTGCACAACAAGATATTGCACTATACACGAAAGCATCTGAGAGACTAATTGTAAATTTGACGTTTGCGGGAAGCGCCGTGCTTGGTATGTGTATATATAGAAAATAGCGAATTGAGGGGAAATTCTATACATTGAATATTTTGAAGGTAGGGCGCTTCAAAACAAAACAATACATATATATTTAGAATAAAAATTGTATAGAAATGCATCTGACAAAGTAGGGAACTGGTACATGTATTCCAATTTGACATGCCTCTGAATACTACATATATTTTGATAGGGGAACAATTGAATATGCAATTGATGCAATTATGTAGAAATTTGATTTACCTCTAGTAATTTTTCACCTAGCAGTAATTTTTCATGTTTTTTACTGAAGATATTTTTAAGATTCCTTTTTATCAAAAATAATAAAAACAAAAATCATATGAAGCTGCATTTACACCATAGAAAAAAATATATATAAAAATCTATTACTTTAATAAAATGGAAAATTGTGCACAAACGTGCATAAAAATTTCTTTATATTAGATTCCTTTAAAAAGTATTTTAAAAAGTATATTAAGAGTATTTTTTTCACACATTTTCATTTGCTTGTTTTGCAAATTTATTGTTCATATTGGTCAAATTGTCTTTCATTTTTCTGGAAACAAGTGGAAACTCTAACAAACTTTCAGTAGCAAATCTCGTTTAATAAGAGCATATTTTATTATAATTACTTGAAACGTCATTCAGGCTCAATAAACCACCTTATTAACCCAGAAATTATTAAAATTAAAACAAAATAAAAACTTTTTTAAAAATTGTCTTTCATTTTTCTGGAAACAAGTGGAAACTCTAACAAATTTTCAGTAGCAAATCTCGTTTAATAAGAGCATATTTTATTATAATTACTTGAAACGTCATTCAGGCTCAATAAACCACCTTATTAACCCAGAAATTATTAAAATTAAAACAAAATAAAAACTTTTTTAAAAATTGTCTTTCATTTTTCTGGAAACAAGTGGAAACTCCAGCAAACTTTCAGTAGCAAATCTCGTAGACACACATTTGATGATGTGATATTTATCACAAAATTTATTGTACAATGAACACACCCATTAAACGGTGAAATTTTGATATGCCATTTTTTTTTGTATATTTAGTGAAATTGGTGAACAGCTAAATTAGTCTGAAAATTTCCCAATTCCCGATTGGTTTGAGCCAGATATCCAATCCAAAGCTAATTATCAAATTTGTAGTTCATGGCAGGATCATCTTTATCCTCAACTTTTCAGTAAAAAATGTTTTCTTAGACAACTCATATGCTAGTCGGAAAGGTTTTTTTTTTTAAATACCCCAAAAGGTTTTCATGAAAAACGCTTTTACCTTGTCTCAGATCAACTCTATTCCGTAGGTTGAGGATTGAGATAATCTTGTCTTAGGCTTACAGCCGAGCTGACACCGATTCCCATTGTGATTGGTAGGCTTGCGCTCTGAACACTTTGAGCTTATTCCTATTGATTTACCCATAACGACTTTAGAGTCTTCGGTATCAGAATCGGCGTCAGCTTGTCTGTAAACCGGCACTCTGTGGGCAGCCTTAAAATAGACACAGAGTAGTCTCCAATGATAAATGCTATGATATTCTTGATAAAATAGATAGTTCTTAAAACTGTGGAGTTTAGTCGTGTATAAGAGCCCTAAAAGATTTTATTGTTGTCTTCAAGGTGATTTCCAAGTATTAAATGACTCTGCTTTTATAAGTTCGTTCATCTTCATATGCTGGCAAAAATGTTCTTCTGGCATGAAATTTTCACCCTTTTTGAAAAGTCAAATGCAAATTTTTCTTTATTTTTATAGTAAGTTGATTTTTTTTAGGGCATTAAAGGCATAATTGAGATTCAGCCACTTTAGGGAGAAAAAATCCTTGCCATCTGTTAACATGGATATTCTAGTTTCTGAAACTATTATTTGTTTATTATTTCTAAAATGTCTGGTGTTACTAGTTAGATAGCAGAGGGCTGATAGGATCTCCCTGTTTTCCTCAGTTTTTCTGTTTGATTATTGCAGATGAAGTTACTGAATCATTAATGGTGGTTATATTGTACAGAAAGATGTTATGTAACAGTTTAGTTTCTAAACTATTTTGGTTTGTTATTTTTTTTTTGCTTTACTGCGACTATATTACTGTCGAGAATGTCATCGATGTCAGATTTCAAGATGAAGATCGATGAAGAATTCAAAGATATTTGTAACCCTATTTAGTTTTATTGTATGAAAATTATAAAGAAAAAATTTTTATCATTTTATTTAACACCATATATATTAAAAACGCTAAGAAACGCTTTATCTCTTTTTTGAGATACAAAAAAACTACAAAAAATTCAATGATACCTAAAAAAATTTCTAGACTTCAACGTTTTGTATTTTGTCAATATTTCACGCATTAACTCTAAATTATTCGTTTGTTATGGGTGCTAGTCTGATTTAAAATAAGTAATTTAAAAAGTAATTTAAAATTGTTTAAAAATTTCACACTTTCAATAACAAAACAAGTGATATAATCCTAATCATCTCAAGCAGAACGTAGTAGGCTTAAAGAAAAAAACATAATTTCATAAATTTATGCATTGCTTTCACTTGCAATTGTATAATTTAAAAACTTTTTATATCTAAGTCTATGTCACCTTGATCAATTTAGGTGAAATTTTCTAGTTAAGTATCGTTAGACGCTTCACAAATTTAAAGAAAATTTTCTAAAAGTTCAAAGATAATAATTTTTTTCATTTATTTTTTAAAATGCTTGTAAGAAAAATTTAAGACTTTCAGTTTATTTAGTGTACAAAAATAAAAGATAATATTTTACGATATGGCATCAGGAAAATATTTTAAATTAGGTTCCGTTAATTTTTCATTTTAATGTTTTCAAATATCTAGAAATATCTAGAAGACGTGAATAAGAATATTCAATTTCTATTGCAAAAAATTTCTATAATTAGCAAACGATGTCAGTGAATAGCAAAATAATTCGCTATTTTATACAGTTGCCAAACTTGAACAATTTTCATCAGGTTGCAGGCTAGCCTTCTATTTAATTTAAATTTATCTATTAAAAAAATCTAACGTAAAGCCATCCAGCATTAGAAAACAACACCAGGACTGCAGAAATTATTCTAATTCGTTTTAAATCTTTAGTTATTTTTATAAAACACTGGAAAGTTTCTAACAGAATAATAAATTTTGTTGTTTGTTAATTTCTCAAGCTCACAGCTTCAAACTGAAGCTATAGATCTTATTTCTTTTAAATTTAAGGTGTTTGTCTTTTTGTGTTTATGTTATCCTCTTTTTAGGTATATAATAACTTTTGCGCAATTTATTCAAAACCGTATCTACCATATAAAATAAAAGATTGGTATTTATTAAAGCTCATAATTTCTTTTTTTTAAATAAATTAACTAATTTCTATTGATTTGATTGCAATTAATTAACTAAGCATCAAGTTAAATTATATATTTTTAGTATTCTAAATAACGCAGTTTTCAATTCATAATATAAACAAATTTCATAGGCATACGCATACAAACAAAAATTAATTTTTAGTCATTTGAGGAATTTCAAAAAAATTATTGACAAAAAAAAACAACATCCATTAATGGAAAATAATTATGCAAGAAATTAGAAAATATAAATATTATTTATTTATTGACATTATCAAAATAAAAAAAGTTTTTAACAGGAAACTTAATAGAATTTAGTACAGTATTTTCTTATTTTGTTTTTAAATTAATTTGAAGAAAAAAAATGTGTATTTTGACATTTCTTTTTTTAATTAATAATGTTAACAATTTATCTTTCATCTATTTATTGACAATTGATATTAACAAAATCAATAACCAAAAACAAACAGTAAAATTTTAATTAAAAAAAAACTTGTTAGTTTGACTTTTTTACATTGATTAAAAATTTGCAATTTTGTGATATTAATTATTTGCTAAAACGCAAGTTTTTTTATTTTGCAGAAATAAAGAAACAAAAGTAAAATATATTTATATCTGATCCATTTTACCAATTGATTATATACTTATATATAAGTTTTTTGTTTTTTGTATTTCATTTTCATTTTGTAAATCTTTCTTCTTCACAGTTCTTTTGAATTGTTTCATTTCATTTTCTTTTTCCTCCACACTTTTTTTAGTTCTTCTATTTCATTTAATTTTTCTACACAACTCGAACTATTGCCCGATTTATTAATTATAAAATTCTGCATTGCGCAACGAGAGCAGTTCGATTTTTCCACGATTTCTTTTTTAGTAATTTTTTTTGTTTTAAAATTCTCCTCTGTTAATTTTCGGCCTTTTTGCATAGTTTAAAAAATATTGTGAATTAGAAATAGATATCAAAACTTTTTCTAGATGCTAAGAAAATACTGACTATTAGTAAACAAAGATAGGATATGCTTTTTAAGTATATAATTATTACATTTCACTTATAAATTGAAATCTAAGTTAGATATAAGAATAAAAAAAAAAGAATTAACTTTTAAAAGTTTGACCAGAGAAATATTTGCTAGCATTAAAAAACAAAAAAAACTTAGTAATTTGTGTATAAAAGTTGACATATCACGTAGTTAATTTTTTATTTTATACATCAAAGAAACTTTATTATAATTTTTACTCTAAAGCTGCAAAATTTTATTCTTTCTGTAATAGTTAATAAAGTTTATAATTAATGTTTACTCAAAATTTTATCTTATATCTATTTTTTTATGCATATTTTTTTTAAAAAGATTATCACAAAATTGCAAAGTTTAGCTTATAAGTTAATTAATTAATAAATTCAAATTCGAAAATATAATAATAAAGCATTAGTTTCACACAATATAAATTAATTCAACAAAATTTTATTATATCTAGTTTTTTTTTCACTTCATCCCATAATAAAACATCCAATTTTACATTATTCACAAACTTATGATATTATCCTAAATTTTAAGTATAAAAATTTGAAATTAAATTACAGTCTATAATATGAAAGTTTTCAGTTCCAATAAATAGCAGTCTTCTATAGAAGAAAACATTTATAAAATTATTGTTCGGATCAATTATTTATCGCTGTTAAAAATAATTATTTCTTATTCGCAAAAAGTTAAAGATACATACATACTATTTTATTATTATTATTATTTTTGTTTTTGTTTTTTTTTTTAAATATATTATTAAAAAAAGAACACACACACACATGTATATCTATTCGCTTCTTCGAATTTTCTCTAAAATATTTGCCTATATAAATACGCAATATTAACAAAAATAAGATATAAAAATTAAATAATAATAATAAATCCCCAATTACTCACCCTTCATTTTGTTTACGACGACGTGCTATAGCACTATTTTTAATTATTGATGAAATTTCACGTCCTCCAGAACTTTCTCCTTCTGACATTGAAGTAGTACCATTATTTTTTAAATCAAATTCCATTTGAAGAGATTTTGGAAAATTTGATAAATTATTTACTAAACTAATCACATCATTATGTTCAAAATTTTGATTTATTTGTTGTTGTTTATTTTGTTTATTATCATTTGAAACACTACGCAAAATTTTTGCTAGATTTTTATTCGGATCGACTCCATCTTCATCAGAATCTGGTGATGTTGAAATCTTAGTAAATTTATTACAATTTTCATTTTTATTATCAATATTTGGTGTCTGTGATTTTTTTAAATTTGAAACTGTTGCATGTGTTGATTTTTTTAAACGATTTTTAAGTTCAGTATTAAGATCTGTTGGTAAAAACCCAATGCATGTTGATTTAGCTTTTAAAAATCCTTTTTGTGGTTCTATATCAGATGTTGAATCATTTGATTTAGACTTCATCAATTCTAAAATATTTTAGGGTAAAATTTTTAAGCATTTTTTGTTTAATTTTCGAAAATAATGGCATGTATGATTTTAGATTTAAAATGAAGTTCATGCAAAGAAGTTCAGTACATCAAAACTATAAACAACATGCTAGAAATTAAATAAAAGTAAATTAGTTTTAAGCATTTAAGTAATGAAATTACTTACTCTGAAATATTTAGCAACTGAAAAATAGTCCATTAAACTTTGTTACACAATAAATGCTATTAAGTAAGCAGCTTTACTACCAAACAATCATTGTATGACGAATCTTATGATTATAAGGTTAAAGAATTTTTATTATATTAAAAGAACTATTTAAGTCATCTTTCTGTACATTAATGTAGCTTATTTCTAGCATAAACACAAGTCTATGTCTATAGAAAACGCAGAGCTACATCGAAAAAATTTTTTTGTTAGCATTTTAAGCGCATTTGATTGTAGCCACAAGACTAGATATGATAACATTAGTTTACAGCTTTTGTTACTTTATTCAGGATAATAAATATAGCTAACGGAGATGATTAAAATTGAACAAAAGTGACTTTCTTCAAAATGCAAAAAAAAGGGTTTTTCACGATATCGTAAAAACTGATCTACTTTAAATTTGCTTGGCATTTTTGTCAGATTTTCAACGTCATCTACTTTAGAAGTGATTGTCAAATACAGTGAATGCGAAAATATTATTATTCAATTATGTATTTATATCCTTCATAGGAAAATTAATATCTATGTGCTTTTTAAGTCTAAAAACAACTAACCGTAATCCACAAATAGTCTTGCCAGAGAGGTATCAAAAATTTGAATTAAAAAATGAGTCTGAAACCTAAGCAGATTCAATAATAAAATATGAAAAGTTAATTTAACTCTAGGCTACGGAAAGGGTAGACAAGTTTTCTAATAATCTATCACTTGTCACACAGGTGACTTTTGCACTTAAAACAAACCTTAATCAGTCACCATCCGTGGATAAACATGTCCACAATTTCATTTGAAGTATATATCAATGTACATCTGTACTTAAAAAAATAATCGTATGAAAAAGTTTATTTGAATTATCAATTTTGGAACTAATCAGTTATGTACGTGTTGAAAAAAGGTTTGGCCAGAACTTGCACACGAATTTGAAATTGTACGAATTGTACAATTGGGAGATGGTATATGAAAAATTTCTCACATTCACAACTTTTTAACAGTATGAGTGAGAAGTATAAATAGCAGAGGGAATGTAGCCACTTTTCAAAGTTAAAAAGAATTCCATTTCAAACTGGATTTCTTTGGCAGCTTTACTAACACAGCTAACTATTTTGATACCAAAAATGTAGGCATACTTCAACACTTTTATATGTATATTACCTAAAATTAGTTGCTTCCAAATATTACCTAAAAAAGTTGCTACCAAAAAATTATGAACGTGCGGAATATTCTTGGGTCATCTTCCATTAATGCACAGCTTACAAGTCACTGATATTAAAGAAGTTCCTAATTTTCATGATCAAGAATTAACAGAAGTAGAGCTGCTTCAACTAACCCGCCATTTAATAAGCTTAGAGGGTTAAAATCAGGAAACGGTGAAACGGTAATAACAAGTTAAAATCCTTTAGGGCAGAATATTACAGATTTACGCGATTATATGACTTTTAAGTCATTGCAATTGACTTAAGCCGATTTTGCGTATGAGAACCAAATCCCTTGTCAAAAAAAAGGCCAAGAAAAGATTATAATCACTAGGAATTGATGACAAATCAACTGTTTGTCACTTGATTTCCCAGCTACCAACTGGTATGAAGAAATCTATGTCATAACCAATAAGAACTTATTGTTAAAAAAAAACAAAGAAAAAAAATAACAAATTTTATTTGAAATATATTTGATGTTATTTATTACAATTAGAATTTTACTGCGCTTTAAAACTTAAAAAAAGTAACAAGAACAAAATATATAAATATATATGTATAATATATGAAAACTTAAAGAAGGATAATAAAACAAAAACTACCAACGATCAATGTTTTTTTCTTTTATTATTTAAACTAATTTTATACCACACCTAAAAAAATTCTTTCAAATTCATTTGATGCACGCGATAAATCATCTTTAGTTACTTTTAAGTCTTCATATTGTGTAATAGGATCAATACAATTCTTATGACCGTTTGTTACAGACATTGTACGTGAACGTATTTTTTGATTTTTATTATGAATTTTTGTAGTTGAATCAACAACAGTCATAGTTATTGTTCGATTACGTCTTTGGAATGTACCTTTTGATGATAATTTAATATTATTATCCTCATTATTCATAATTGATTCAATTATATTAATAATTTTTTCACTTTTTGAATTTCGTCTTAAAATATTTGTTTCTGAATTAGTATATTCATTAATATTATCACTAATTGAACTATTTGATAATGAATTAAGGATACAATTTGAATTTGTTTTTGTAGTTTTATTATTATTTTCGATTTTTGAATTTTTTAAACTTGATTTTGGAGTCAATTTCAATGTATTTTGTGCTAATCCAAAATATTTAGCTATTTTTTTATCAATTTCTGGTGAAATATTTGTGTATACTTTTTTATATTTTTCTTTAAAATTATCATTTTTTTCATTTTCTTTATTGTTATTTTCTAAAAATGGTGATTTTATTTTACCAATTTTTTTAATAACTTTGTTTTCAATTATTTCTGGTGATGAAAAAGTTTCATTGTTATTACTATCATTGAAATGCATTGGTAGAGCAATTTTTCCGATTGTTTTAAATTGAAATTTTTTTATATTAGGTTTTTTCGGCGTTTGACCACTAGTAAAATTTTGAGTTTGGGTCTCATCAGTATTTAAATCACTTGAAAGATTTGTAAATATTTTAACACGTTCCGCTAATGATAATGATGATGGTTCTGTAATATCCCGTATTCATTTTAAGTAATTTGAAAAAAAAGAAGAAAAAATAAAATCTACAAAATGACGTTTTTCATAGGTTTTCCATCAAAATATTTTCCTATGACTTTTTTGATATTATAAGACCAAATGTATAAGAATTTTTTATTTAGAATTTCGATAACGAATAAAGAAGATACTTCAAAGTTTAGTAATAAAACTTATACAAGACAAAAGAATTTTAAAGAGCTATTTTGGGGCAATTCTTGTCGTTAATTAAACGCATAATTATTTTCTTCCTTTTTTGTACTTATCATTGTAAAACTCAATTTAGTAATCTTCTAAATACTTGAAGACTTAATAAATAGAACTGAGTATTATAGATCCAATCATGAAGCAGAATATTTCATAAAAGAAAATGTTTGAAAATATTTACGGTCGGTTTCACATTTCTCAGTTAACTTGAAGTTTAGTTAATCATCAATTGCCACTAGGAAGCATTCAGAGTGATAACTAAAAGCAGAGGTGGCGGGAATACAAGATTACAATGAAATTAATTCAAATAAAAATTTTCTGTACAATAAATGCATTTGTGAAATAAAAATCTTTAGTACATTTAAGTTTGCTACACTTTTACTGATAGTCTGAATGGCGAATTTTAACCAGCTTTGATTTTAGCTGTCACTCAAGCGCACACTAGAGTTAAATAATGAATAACTAACTTTTAAATTACTTGAGAACTGTGAAACAGACAGTTAATGTACAAAATACTCAGAAGTTTTAGTTTGACAAGCTGTTAGAGATTGTAATGGAGGATCTTTGCTATATGTTTTCAATCAATTTTAAAACTTTAATCACACCAAAATGGGGCTATTTAAACTTATGTATAATATTTAAGGCTCTTAAATCTAAACTTTTTATAAATTTTCAAAGCTATAAAAATGCCATATATATTTTAAGTACCAAATATGACATCCGACATTCACACGGAAGTACATAAGACTTAAATTTTACAACATCCATCTTGAATAGAAATAACGGCTAAAATTCTAAAAATGATCCTTTATAAATTTTAGTAATTTCCCATTTTAAGTGCATTTTGAATAATTTATCTCAACAACTTAAACAGTGTTTGTAATACAAGAGCATCCATGGAACGTATAACACTTACAATTGATACTGATAAATTTTAATTAGAAAAGGACAAAATTCCAAATAATTGATTTTTAAAAAAATTAATCAAATTACTTAATCTCGTTTTACATAAGAGTCCTATTTGATTAAATACATTTGGTCTTGTAATAAATTATTTCAATTAATATTCAAATGCAGAAAAGTCTTTACTTTTGTAATAAAGAAAAATTCTTTTAAAGCTTCTTTTGGTATTGAGTTGCTTTGTTGCTATCACTTTTTCAGCAAAACTACAAATGAATACACAAAACTAAAAATATTATTTAATTTGAGAATCGTGTATGCTTTTTTTTGTTACTTTTTTGCGTTCAAGCTTGACTTTTGAAATACATAGTTACTAACCAAAAATTTAACTGTTTCTCATTTTAGAGTTTTATATTTTTAATTCTATTAATTAACTAAATATAATTAAATAAAATATTTTGAAATAATGATTTTTAAGTAAATCGTAAAAATTTTGAGCTGTCACTTTTTCTAAAAACTTACATAAAAGATCAAACCAAATATTAATATATGTTTAGATTTTTTAAAAATCGAAACTAAATTTTGTCCAATTATAACAGATTATCGAATTATCCTTTGAACTAAAACCATAATAAAGCAAAAAATTCGCCCCATTCATGAAACCTTTATTTTTTTCACCGTCTTCGTAAATTTTTCTTTTAAGATGGCAGTTGGTTACATGTTGACTAATAGTGCGTTTTTACTAAACTTAGTACTTAGTATTTAGTACTTTTATTTTAGTATTTTTATGGGAAATCTCTTGTTTATTTTTCATATTGGAAAAATTACGTTGATACCCTTTTTAAATTTTAATTTTTCCATCATAAAACAGGCATGAATTTATTCAACACACACAATTGATAAATATTTGTGCTATTGAAAAGTATTTACATAAGTTCTTATAGAATATTCTACAGTCTACACATTTAATACTATTGAGCTTATCAGATAAATTATTACTTAACAATATTTCCTATTACTGACATGATTTTATTTCATCTTGATTACAACTGATTTGTCATAATGTCATTTAAAATTCTGTTTTGCAAAAGGGGTTATTTATGTATTTTGGATTCATGGCTGTCATTTTTTGTTCAGATTTCTTTTTATAGTTAACGGGCGAGAAATCTTTAGATAGCTAGAAATATTTAGATAACTTTCTCACAAATAATATTAATTTCTCCTTCGTACATTTAGCACGATTAATATTGCTCAAATGCTAATGAGGCCTACTGGTCTTTAATAAATTGTTGTCTATTTATCGCTAACCTGTCGGTTATCAATTTTGTTTTGCGAAATGTAAAACGTATAAGATCACCAAAAAAAATTTAAAGATGCCAAATTGTAAGCATAGTTCGACCAAGAAGCAGCAGCAATTGGCTAAACAATTAAATGTTTAGCAAAAAAACCATTAAAATACGCCTACACTCAGACTCAGGAAGCCGGAAAATATGGAAAATAGAAAAAAAATTTATCTCAATGTAAATCATTGGTTGAACAAAACTAAATCGAATCGATCACAAGGCACTGCAATGTGTGTTTGGTGGCATTGGCGAGGTGTAACATGAACTATAACATGAGCTATTAACGGCAAAACTGTTAATGCTTAGTGTTACTAACAGAAAAATGATCGATTTTAATCGAAATTTAATCATAAGCCGACCAAAATAGGCTATTAGCGATGCCAAAGTGATTTCCATACATCAAAACCATTCAAGTAAAGTTAAAAGCACTTGGCTAGCATATGTAACTCTAAACACCATATTTGTCAAAACAAGCTCCTTCAAAATTACAATTTATTTTCATCGATGGCACATGCAATTGCTATCTTCTTATCGACAACGACGAAGAAGTCAAAAAATTGGTTGATGACAAACACACTTCCAAGAACACTGCGCGTTTTATTGGCTTGGAATACATAAATTGCCAGAAAGATGAGAAAAGTAGTGGCCAGCGAAGGATAACTTCGAATAAATCATTTTGAATTTTTCTACAATGAAAATTATGTTTCATTTAACCAAAATACCGGCATTTGATATTTATTCATCTCATATCAAAGTTATCATAACGCTATTTTTTTGAAGGATATAAGTCATGCAAACAAATATTTCTAAATTTAAAGAGATTTTTACGCTGAGAGTCAGTCATTTACAATATTGATATTTCGAAAAAGTTTTTAAATTTTTATTCCCACTCTATTAACAGGAATTAGTAGTATTCAGCTACATAAATTCCTAGTTTTCACCAGTACTCAGCCTCATAAATATTCTGATTACAAATTTCCTCAGCCCTACACAACTTTTGAAAAATAGTCATGTTTGACCAAAAATGCGGCAGAGAAAATAAAACCAAAGAATACTTTTTTAGTAGGCTAAAAATAAATTCCAAATGAATAAAAATGAATTCTGCAACCAAGTTGCATACTTCACGAATTTATTATTATCTATATTAGAAATATTTCAGGTTCAGATAAGTAATAGAAATATTTCTTAACATAATAAAATGAATTATTGCTAATTGATTTTGGATTCAAATTTGATTCCAGCAAAGTAGGGATTTTATTCAACAGTTAATTTCTCATTCATAAATTCATGTGTGAATCAGACTGAAAAGTCCACTTGTTTAAAAATGCATGCATAAGAAACTCTCCGATGACTAATTTACCTTCTGGGCTTGTTTCTTGCCGCTCTCATTTAAATACAAAATTGATACTTATATCAAATTCATTTGTCTAAATTAGCCAAATCATAGTTAAATATTATTAAATATTAAGTTTAAGTTTCCAATATAATTAAAAATATACGAAAACTGTTTTTCTTTTTTTTTTTTTGAAATAATAAAAAAAGTCTTTGTTTTTAACAAATCATAATAAAATTTATAAAAACCAATAATCTACATCGCAAATAGAACTAATAAAAAGTCCACTAACAAGTCTTATGAATGAAAATGCATGCAATTAGAAATTGCGTTTTTTGTACAAGTGCAGTGCTTAAAAAATTATATATAAAACAAAAATTTAAAAAAAAAAAGAACTAAATTAATATACGCAAACGACAGCAACAGCAATCTCAAACCAAAATACTTTGTTAAATATCTTTTAAAAAAATTAAAAATATTAAAAAAATAAATATAATTGAAATTATTTTTTTTACAAATATTGAAACAAAAGCGCAAACATTTGTTACAAGTTTCAAAATTGCAATGAAATAAATTGTTCACATCATGCTTAGTTTTTATTTTTTTTTTTCAAAAAAAATAAAGAAAATAGTTAAAATTTTAAGAAATATCATTTTGTTAGATTTTTATTAATATAAAAACCAAAACTTACCAGTTTCCATATCGGTATTAGATTGTTGTAGAGCACTTGAATTTTGTGATAAATTTTTTCCAAATAATTTTAGTTCATTTTCAGTTTCATGTCGATTAGGGGCTAAAATAAATAATTTTCTATTAAGCAAATAATTTAAATTTTTTTTTTTAAAGTTGAAGTTGAAGTTGAATAATTTAAATTTATTTTTAAAGTTTCAAGTTGAAAGATATATAAAAGTTTTTAACAATCAAAATTTAATTTTAAATGAAGATTTTTTGATTTGAACTTTAATTTTAAATTAATTTCATTGTATTTGTTTTTTTTATAATCTCAAGGACGAATATATATTAACAGGTTGAGGACAGCGCAGTTCTTTTCCATAGCACATCATTGGGCGTCAGTGAAAAACGTACTTTGCTTTATCTAACGTTGTTTAGCAAAAACATTTTAATAAAAAAATTAGTTTTAACCACCGATCGTACACGCCGTCCTTAACGTGTTAAGCTATTATATACTAAAACTGTCTGTTATTTAGTAAAGGATTGAAGAAGAAAGACACGGTGGATAAATCGTGAAAATTTTGAAATCAAACAGAAAAGATTTTAGTGCTAAAATAAAACACAACAACAACAAAAATGCACTTTAACAAAAGTAAAGATTTCTTTGGAGCAATTAACCACAAATAAAGATTTAGAAACTTTGTATAGTAGTGTGTCAAAAATTTCTACAAACACTTAAAAGATGTATTCTGTGCGCAAACTTTTTGTAAACAAAAAAAAAACCTAATTTTAACAAAATATATACAGACAAAGTCTTTACATACCAGAATCTACATTTGTTATGCTATTGCAATGATTTCAGGATCCGCTTATCAAATGATGTGTGTGAATATCAATGATTAAAGAAAATAGTTTGACTACTTATTAACTATTTGAAATGATATTCAAATTTTTAAGTGGTTCTTGGGTTTTTAAGACTGTTTATTTTTTATTTTAAACAAGTTCATTATCTTCTCAGCGGTTGATTTGCTTTAAAGATGTTATGACTGATTTAAGTAAACTAGAAAGCTCGAAAAGAAAATGGTGGCATCAAATTCATTCTAAAAAAAACTATGCCTGAAATTAAGTCGCAGAAATAAAATTTGGCTTCCAAATCTGTGGTTAATATTACAAATTAACAACTTGATTTGTTAAAATAATTTACTATAAAAACTATTCATTTTGGACCGTCGTTGGATTGATTGTTTCAAAATTGCTTTGATTACAATTAAAACCATTGACACTTCAAAAAAATTAAAGCTATTACTGATTAAAAATAACTATGAAAATTATTAATTATAACAAAAAAAAATTAAAGAAAATAACAAACCTTATTAACTTGATAATAATTTCCATTAACTATAATATAAATCTAATTGTAGAATTTAGTGACAATATATAAAATAAATTAAACAAAAAAAAAAAAACGCCTACGTATTTTTATTTCTGAAGAGTTATTTTTTAAATTTATTTTTAAATGAAAATATTAAAATTGATAATTTCTCTAATAGTAATGATAAAATTTTTATAAAAAGAATAGATTTCGAAGCCAAACAAAGCCTTATCCATTTAATCTTACAAAAGAATATTTGACATATGTTTCACCTAAGTTGAAGTAACGTAAATTACCATAAATATTGTATTAAAAGTATTAAAAACAAAACCTCAACTTTAATTGCTCAACGAAAGGTAAAACAAACCACGAAGCTAAAAAAATAAGATAGCTCAGAATGATTATAAAAACATTAAACTTTCATCATTGACGACTAACGGAAATTTTTTAAAGAAAAGTTTTCGTATTTTAGTTCCTTAGTTTTGAAAACTTTCCATTCATATGAGTTGGTTAAATGCCTCATAATTTAGTTAAAAGAAGATTACTAATTATCAATTATCCCTTCCAAGAGATACTTCTATTTGATCCAAAATTGATTCTGATACAGGAGCTGATATTAACGCTTAGGGTTTTAGATGATTTAACTCTTGGAAATAACTCAATTCTTTTCTAACGAGAAAAACATTCTAAACGAGGCTAGACAGCCAAGTTTCATTGCATATGTAGTACATAATGTTGCATTAAAGTTCACATGGAGCTTTTATAAAAACCTTCTACTCTTAACTAAAAGAAACATAATAAACCAAATAACCTGGACTGCAAGGCTCTTAACATTCTCAAACGGCGAATGTATCATAGACATTTAATAAATATAATTACAAGATGGAGAAGGTAGCAATCAATATTTATCGATTCTTCAGGATGTTGAAAAGACACCTACCCACCTACTCTTTGAACGGGGTTTCGGTTAAAAAAAAAATTAAGTCACCTCTTACTCATCGATTAACTACTACCGGAGATAGAGGAACATGTTGGCAAGGGGATACGAGATCCTGGGATTTACTTCCTATCCCAGGTCGTAGCATTATATTTAAAAATAAAAATCGTAGTATTTGGCTTCGACTTGGAAAAATAAAAAAACAAGGCCTTATGTAATGACTATATTTAATAAGGCTGATTAATATTCTGTACCTGCATTTAATTAAGTAATGTTTAAGGAATGCTTAATAAATCTAAGAGTAGAGACCCACCCATTGGAATATTTAGAAAGTAATTTAGTTTTATTATTTTTAAATTTTAGACCTTCAAATAATTTTGAAAATTGAAAATCTTTAGGCTATGGTTACTATTTATTGATTTAATGAAATTAGACTGTGAAAAGCTGCATTTTTCTTTTACATAATATAATTAACGTCATCAGACATTTCTATTTTAAGTTTATATGCATCTCCCCTTTTTCAACGAAAATTTTTCATGTTTTTTCTTAAAGCGAATTTTAAATTTTACAAAACTTGAATACATGTCTAATACTACTGAGACATGTAAAATTCCCATTTGAAGAGCTAACATGAACGTAAGACAAAAAATAACACCGTGCCTCTTTGGTCAATTTTACAAGGAAATACGTGTTGAAAAATACACCAAAACTAGTACTTTTTTGTATAAAACTCAAAATTTTCACAGGGTCACAGGAAATTAGTTCCCAATAGCTTAATTTTTTTTAAATTTTGAATGTAAATTTCACAAAATGTCTTTTGAAATATTGGTCTTTGTTATGTTAAAACAATTTGAATAAAATATTTCATTTTTTATATTTTAAAAAAATTAAAGCAAATATAGTTTTTTTAACGTAGGAAATCCATGCAGTTTTGGTTTAAAAAAAGTTGAAAATTACAAAACTTAATACTTACTTTTTTGACTTTTTGAAAAACTGTTTCCCTCTCTTTTAATTTTATTCGATTTTTCTTCCATCTGTTGAAATATATTTGCTTTATCCCTAACACTATTTTTCCTTATAAGAACATTAGAATTTTGTTCATTTAATACAATATCACTAGTTTCATCATTATTATTATCATTTTGGCAATTATTTTTTTTCTCCATAAGTACAAAAGTATTATTAAATAATTCTCCTTCAATATTTTTTTTATTAATCAAAGAGCATTCAGTAATTGTTGAATCAATTTCAGATATTTGACTATCAATTTTAAATAGATCACTACCACCAAAACCAGATGATTCTAATAGTTTTTCAGTATGTAAACCACTATCAGTACTTGATAAACAGTTTAAATTTGTTGTAATTGATTGAGGTAAAATTTCTTCATTAATACCATAAGAAGGTGATGAAAACGAAGAAAAACTTCCTTCTGATATTTTTGTTGTTTGTGCAAGTGATTCTAATGATTTCGGTTCAAATTTGTCCAAAGATGTTTGTGCACTAAAACAAAAACACAAAAATAAAAATATTTAATATTAATAAAAAATATTTACACTTTTAAACAAATACAAAAAATATTTGAATTACCGCGAAAATTATTGACAAACTAAAATAAAATAACAACTATTGTCGATTTAGGTATCAAGACGCATGAAAAATTAACTTTTGTGTGTTGTTTTTTTTTTTTTTTTTTTGAAAATACTAAGCTAAATTTTTGTTTCCCATGGCAAAAATTTTGTCGGAACAGTTCAATTAATCTAATCAAAATGAGGTCAATAACGTAAGCAAATAATAAATTTTAAGTAACAATGAAAGTAAATTTTTTTTCTTAGGTTTAAAATTACATTTTATGAAAAAAAATGAAAATAATATTTTTGTTTTTAGTAAAAAATTGTAAATAGCTTTTATGGTAAAACAATCAAATGAAAGGTTTTATTTTATTTTGTATGTAATTAAATTAGTTCAGTAATACTGAAAAATTTTTCCAGATAAAAAAAATTTGTACTAAAACAAAATTAATAAATTTATTTGCAATACTTGAATGAAAAATGCCATTTTACTTATCTATAAGGAATTGGACTTTTAGTAGAGAAATAAATTGAGGGTAAAATACAAATAACTTGCAAAAAATAATAATACCGTCTCGATTTCATTTTTTATTTTTCTGTTTTTAATTTTTTTAGCACTAAAGCACTTAAAAGCCTTTCAAAAGATAGTATGCAGCAATCAAATGGGTTGCGAGCTAATAATTTTTTACTTATTAGTTGCAAAAACTTTAAATTTACTTTAATACCATAAGATTAGGATTTTTCTAGGAAGCTTCAAGTATATGAAAGAGATAAATCGTGGCAAGAGACCAGTGTAAAACTGTTGTGTTTTACTGGACTGTTTTCAATTCTTAAGGCGATATCTACTTTCAATATTAATATTAATTAACGAAAGACTATAGCGCTAGAATTGTAAAAAAAAAAACCGTTTAAATAAGTTTAATTTTCAATTTAATTTTAGGTTGAGTTGCGAAACATAAGTTTTTCGAAAAAGCACACCTCATGTCAAAAAGCCAACCAGCATTCCATCCAGTAGAAACATAAGGTTAGGTATGGTTATGATCAGAAAAAAGAAGACACTTTTTATAAAAAAAAGGAAGATAGAAAGCAAAGCGTCAACAAAATGTAAGTCCCTTAGAGCTTTTGTTAAACAGCTGACAAAAGATCATTTGATTTTTGATTCAAATTTCTGGTCACATGAATATCTGATATTTAAACTTTATGCAATTAGTTAAAGGAGAGGCCTACACATTACATTTTTCATTAGAATCGTGGGTCCAAAGTTTTAAATAAACAAAGAAAATGATCAAAGTACGAGGAAGAACAAGAGTACAAAATGTTCCACTTAATTTCATAATTACAACCCGTTCTGTATTTGAATCTGTACAGTGGCGTAGTTGATTTTTTGCGATGATGTAGGGGTGGATATGACTTTAGTTGTCAACATTCTTAAAAGTTTTACCCTTTTTTAATTCAATTACCACTAAAATATAACTAACCAAGAGAGATAATCATATTAAATATTAAAATGTTAATGTGAAAAAATTACCAAATAAACATAACTTTAAAGAAAAAATGTAAAATTATCACGATCAAATTAATCCAAATTAACTAAATGTGTTCATCTAGTACTCCCCAAAATATTTTCCGCTGAACCCTTTCTTGCGTAAATAGACATAACATGCTTACGGCAAGTAATTTTAAAATCCTCGACCCTCAAAAATTTTAAGATTTAACTTGAAGGAATAGAACAAGAACATAACATAATTACAAATTTTTAAAACAATTACCGAACTATATTTTTCAAGTTTTAAGAATTAAAAAAAAATATTCCTCAAATTTTCACATTTATTAATTTTTGCCTAAAGCAACCTTTATGAAAAAAAAACCTATAAATCATTTAACTAATTAATTCCATGAAACTAGAAAAAAACTTTTCACAACGTGTTAAACTTTAAAATAAAATAATTGAGAAAACTTCTAACATTTAACAAATAAACCTGGCCAAGAATCACATTGCTCTATAAATAAAATAAATTTTGAAAAAGAAAAAAGGAATTTTTTGTTAAATTTATTTTTCAAATTGATGAAAATAGAACAGAGTTGACCGACAAGAGTTCAAGACAAATACTTAAATTAATATAAATTAATTATATTTAATATTACCTCTAAAAATTAATTGTAGTTAAAATATAATCACCATTTAAGAAAAAAACAAAAACAAAGTTTAATTATAGAGAACTAAGCAAAAACTGAAAGCTGTCATATCAGAAAATTTATACGATCAATATACACAAACACATACACAAAAAAATTAATCGAAGCTGTTAAATCCAAAGAAAAAAAAAATTATTTTTACTTCATTTAAAGAAACAATTGAATTTTACACTAATAACAATACCACAATTTCTGATTTAATTCACACATACACAAAGGAATTTTATAAATAAAAATTTAATTCTATAGAGCCACTTGTAAAATATTTCTGATTTTTTAGTTGAAATGAAAACGAAAATCAAAAACAAAAACAAACTATTTTCCAAAATAAATTTCAGAATTGTTAACCGTAATAAACTCTGTCTTTAGCTCCAGCTAATTATATTCTAAATAGTATTGGCAAAGGAAAAATTATTTTCAACAGAGCTCTAACCAAAATAAAAAATAAATAAAAAAAGAAAAATTAAAATTAAAAATAAAAATAACTAAAAACAGAGAAAGAGAAAATTTTCCCCAAGTCAAAATTAGCAAAAATCTGCAAAATAAAATTGGCGGAGTTGTGATTTGACGATGTATATAAAGCAGAGAATTATTGGTTAAATAAAAAATATTGATTTGGTTTTTATGTTGTATTATATTTAGGTTTTTGTCTTTTTTCAAATATTTCAATGAAAAATGAATAATTTTCTTCTTTTTTTTGTACTAATTTAATTGAGTTTACTGCTTGGTTGTTTTTTTTATCTTTTTTTAATTTTTTCAAAGCATAAAATACAATTTTAGAGGGTGGTATAATGTGGGAAAAATTTTGGCTTCGGATGGATTTATTAGAATCGCATTAAAAAACAAACTGAGAATAATTGAGCAGAAGCTATTTCATATTTTATTTGGTTTCCTGTTTAATTTTTAAAGGTTTTTATATTATTGATTAGAAAAAAAAAATTAAATAAATACTAAAAATATAAAATCAATTAAACTCTGAAGAAGTATTCTTGAAAATTATTTTTCACAACAATGAACTAGTTTTAGAAACTATTTAAACAATTATTAGATTAATTAACTTTTCTTTTTTTTTTCAATATTACAAAAAGACTCCAATAAATAAAAGGATATTTTTGATAAAAAATAGTTTCCTAGGGTCATGAAAAAAATTTATAAAAGACACGGTTCTCGAAAAAGAACTCTTTTTTATAATTTAAAAATAAATTTAGTATCTTTGGATGCCAATTAAGAATTAACTGAAAGGGGTTGCTCACTGTTTTTTGTTTTTTCGTTATCGTAGTGTGATACATTCTGAATTTTTTCCGCATGGGCAATACATAAATAAAGAATATTATTTAGGCGTTTTGAAACGTTTGCGGGAATATATATGACATAAAATGGCAGATTTTTTGAAGGGTAAATTCATGGATTAAGAACAATGATGGATGATGTATATTTTAACTTTGCAAGAATTATGACTGCATTGAACGCCAGAAACTGAACTAATGACATCGATCGTACATAGTATTCATTTGATCTTACACCGTATGAAGTTTTTCTTCTTCTTTTAATTAGCGATTCCAACTCATGATGAAACTTTTGGCCCAAAACTTAATATTATTAACTAAACTGGTGAGCAGATAGTTGGGCAAAACATGAATATCACCAGGAAGATTTATAAAAAAAAATCTTCGGACTAAACATAGTTGTAATTTATTACAAAATAAATTTAAGATCTCTCTAAATCTAAGATTATTCGAATTTACTTCCTTAACAGCAGTATCGCGCAAAACTGTTTATATCACAGCTCTTATATGGTATTTATACAATATGGCTAATATTAAGACTGTTCTCGAGGATCTGTCTGGTATATTTAGTGTGAATTGACACCTAGCGAGTTCCTTTGAGTTAATTGGCATAGGAAAGGATTGAAGACAATACGACATAGTAAAAATTTATGGAGAAAGAAAGGGGTTCAATTTTATCATAAATGTATTCCACACAATTGGGACTACTTCGAAGGAGAAAAAACAAATTTGGATGATTAAACTTAAGCTAGTTATAATCAAGAAAATAGTTTTACAGCTATTTCACTTATAGCGTGTTTCTATATTCTGTACCTCGCTATTGTCATTGGACAAAAGTACAAATCTAGTATTAATTTTTCCTCTTCTCTTGAATTTAAAATTGTAATATTATTAAGCCGTAACATCAATTATCGAAATTAGCGTATCTGCATACTAACCAATACAAAATATTTTAATTCTAAATCCAAAAACATATGAAAATTATGTACTAGATAAGTTTTTCTATATTAGAGCAGTCGTAAGAGGTACAGAATATAAAAACACCTTTATAATATTTAATTCAGAGTTTCTGACTCTAGACAGAAAAAATGTTAGCTCTGTCGCACTTTAAATTTAATAATTCGACTTAAGTAAGTATTTTTCGTAAATTTTGCAGATAAGGAAAAAGCATAAATTACATTCTCATTAAAAATAAAATTCTTAAAGTAAAAGATTTGAAGAATGGGAACATATGAAATAGATAGAATTCCTATTGTTCACATAAAAATATTATATTAATCATTTCTGGGCATCAAATTTTCTTTTAGTCTTTTTTTTTTTTGGGAAATAAATTTGCTAAAACTAAGCATTTAGCTTAAAGGTATTTACGTCATACAAACTTAAGAAGGCGATATTGTTATAAAAAAGATTCAAGATATAAACAGAATTAACTTTATACTACCTTCTATATTACCTTATAGAGTTCACATAGATTATAAAATTTCTTAATTTAAAAACGTAAATAATCGAAATTTAAACTTTGTTGCTGCGTTTTTACCAAGAAACTAACTTATTTTCTTTTTAACCATTCTACAACTTATTCTGCATGCAGTAATGGATAACTGTGTATGACAAATGACAATATTAAATATGCTGACACAACCTTGGTCGGTACGAAAAATATTTTTTACTAATAAACATTTACTTTTTTGAAAAACTAAGATCTTTAATATAATATAGTCAATAAAATATCAAAAAAATGTTGTTGTTTAAAGCAAAAAAAAAGAAAAGAAATCTTGAACCTGTTGTCTGCAAATGCAGACAATAAAATATGGAACTAAAAAACAGATGCAATTGGTTAGTAATCTGAATTTTAAATTGAATTATTTGGATTGAAATGATTAATTGTTTATTTTTTATGTATTATCTAGGTAGACCTGATACCTAAAAACAAATTAACATCAAAAACTTTTATTTTTAGATACAAGAAATTAATCAAAGAATTCTCTATATCTTTCTTTACATATTTTTTGTTCTTATCTTTGTACGTAGTATACAAAACTTTGCGAAGCTAAGACTAATTAGATTATTAAAAATGATTAAATATGACTTAAGTTCGTTAAAATTAGTAAATGAAAATTAATCAAAATGAACACAATGATTTTTTACGCTTTGGGCCACATATATGGACGTTTAGTATTTTGGAACGAAGTTTCTTATCACGAACTTCTATATGAGGGCTAAGCCAAAATTTTTAATGGTATTTTAGAAATGCTACCACGAAATTCCTAAAAGAAATTATAACATTCAAATTTAACACAAAAATGTAATTTTTCCTTATTATTGTTGATTGTTGTGTTTTCTAGTTAATTCCTTTTATTATTCTTTTATTTAATTGTTGGTTGTTCTTTTTTTTTTTTAGTTAATTATAGTTTTCCCCTAATAATTTGTTTTTCTCTTTGTGATTTGTTGTTTTAGATTATTGTTATTGTTGTTAAATGCTTCTTATTATTGTATATTGTGTTTATTTTTTTTTTTTATAATGATTTTCTGTGTTAATTTATTCTTTATTTGATTAATTGTTGTTTTAAGAGTTAATTCCAGGCAGATTGCTAAAGAGACGGACTTAAGGAATTTCGTTTCCACCAATTTATTCATTACCGAATTCCTCAAAATGGGAACTAAAAATTCTTTGGTTTGGTTACACTAGTAATCGTAAAAGCAAAATAAATGTTAAATTATTTTATTTCTTGCCATAAAAAAATCATCCCTGAAGAGATTAAGTATATAAAAAATGAAATTTGTAAAACTTTTATTTTTAAAAATAAATACTAGCTTTTTTTTTTGTACTTACCAATTAATTTCATTTATAGTTATCGGTTGTGTTTTAAATCGATTTTTACAAGTTTCACGTCTTGTTTTAATTTTAGGAATAGCACCACAAAAACTAATATTACCATTTATTAATTTTTCCATACTATTAACACGTTCAGCAACTGATATATCAGATAAATTATAATTTTCATTTAAATCAGATATTATTGTTGAATTTGTTGAATTTTCTAATGATTTCCATCTTTGTAATTTTATATTATTTATTGTATCAATTGAATTAATTTTTTTAATTGGTGATTCAATTTTTAATATTGGTTTAAAATTTTCATCATTATCAGATTCTTCACGGCTACTTTTACGTGAAGTTTTTAATATTGGTCGTATTTCTTCAATATCAGATGATTGTTTCTTTTTTAAAATTGGTTTTGGTGTTCGTATTTCTTGATTATCATTTTTAAGTATTGGTTTAATATCATAATCATTCTCATTTATTGATATATTTTTACATAATTCAGCTGCTGCTAATAAAACAGCTTGTGATATTGATACATGTTTTGGATAGTTTTCATTTGATGATGATGATAATGAATCTTTTTTTTTAAGTATACTTTGTGGTTCAGCTGATGGACATCCATCACTTTTACTTTCATAACTACGTTGTTTTAATATACTATGTTGTATTTCTTCTAAACTATTACGACGATGTGTCTTAACTAGAATACTACGTTCATCGGGTGAATGACTTCTACTATAACGACTTTCGTCTAAACTACTTCGTTTTTTTAATATTCCTGGTGGTTTATTATTACGTGTTGGTGTATCAACAACACTTGATGAAAATGTAACTGGTGATGTATTACTTGATGCTGAACTAGATTCAGTATAATCTTTTTTTTTAAGTATTGATACAATATTATTGGTAGCTAATATTGTATTTGAATTTTCTTCTGTACTCTTACGACGTAATATTGGTGAAATTTTCTGTGTTGTTAGTAATATACCATCTGAATTAATTTCTTTATCGTTGATACGTGTTTTAAATTGTTTTCTTTGTAAATTAGATGTTGTTGTATTTATTAATTCATCATCAAAACTTATTCTATCTTTTTTAATAAATTTTTTACTAGTTCCCTTTAATTCATCATCAAGTGAAATTGATTTATGTGAAAAATCTTTTACATTTACTTGTAATGATGAACTATTTTCTACGTTATTATATACAAAATCATTAGTAGAACTTAAAGGCTTATCAGAATTAATCACAAATGTTGAATTAATAATTGGTTCATTATGGTCTGGAGTTAATCGACTACAATTATTTGCTAGGTTTTGTATTTCTAATAGATCACATTTTGTTCGTTCTAGAATTGCATCAAATTTTCGTGTTAAATCTGAAATATTAGAACTATTTTCTGTATCTTTATTTAAATTGCTTATAGTTGATATTGAATCAAATTGCTCAAAATTTGTAATAAAATTATCCTCATTTGTAGGCATTGTATCAAATGGACTTGAATTGAGCTCATCTAATGTTGTTAGTGTATCATTTTGAGATAAATTGCTGCTCATCACATCATTGAATTTTACTTTTTCATTTTCAATAGTTTCATTATTTATCATTGAAATTGATAATTGGTCTATCGGTAATGAATTACGCAATTGTTCTAGTTCACGTCGTCTTCTTCGGCGAACTGCAGTTTCATCTAAAAACAAAATAAAAATATTTTAAATTTCATAGAAATATCTGAATCAATTTAATAGTAATAATAATAATAGTCTAGTAATTTGCTATAGAATTAAGCAAACCTGAAGTTAATTAAAATAATTAACAATAAAAGTATTCCAAAAAAAAGAAGAAAATTTGTAAATTGGTCACGTGATATCTTCTCAAGTAAGACTTAAAAATAAACCCCTATATTTTTGATAATATCAGCAATTTAGCTAAAGCGATCTATATTTTTAGTTAGTTTTTTATTTCAGCATATTTTACTGTCACAGTACCAGTGCAGAAATTGTTCAACCAAAAATTGCCAAAAAGGCTTACACCCAAAAATAAACTTTTTTTAAAAAAATTCGACTTTACTCATCAACAAAATCTCATTTTACTAAAGATTTTTTGGTTTTGAAATAGCTCTCGGTTAAGACTTCTTCATTTGAGCGATCCCTTTTCCGGGATCATGTTTGTAAGGTCTAAAATCAGCCAGTAACCTCTGGGCCTTGGATCCTGCGAATACAGAAGTATCGCAATAAACCCAATATTTTATTTGAGCTATTTGGACATTCTTTTTAATAGATTATGACACCCTGTTTTGGTTTGGAAAAACAGCCAATTTTTCTTCCTAATATGGGATTTTTTCGTAAATATCATTCAATATAGCAATAACAAAAAATATAATTTTCTATGGTTTGACACCTTTGAAATTATTATCCCATGTGTTTACTGTTTTTTTGGTTTTTAGAAATAACTTTTTATTTTCCATTTGAAGCATTTGCATTGTAGTTTTCAGTTTTCAATTATATTTCATGTCATAGATGGAAATTGAAATGTTTGTTTTGTTCTACACAAAATTTCTAACTAACTAATTAACCAAAAACTCACAAATGCGTCAATTTTTACTGTTTTTATTTGATTTTACAATATAAACTAATAATAGACATTCGCCTTCGTCAGAAAAAGAATTACTACTCCTAATTCAATAGTCTTTTTCAAAAAATAGCTCGCAAGGTACTGATATTCTCTATTAAAATCACAAATAAATTTCTCCCGAACAAAAGGAATGGATTTGATATTTCTAAAGAACTAACATTTTAAATTTTGAAAGAACAAAATCGATAATTTTTCAATTTTTGAAAATTTCATGATTTTTATTCATTATTGCCCCAAACATGTATAAAAACTTAATATATTTTCGGCATTAAAGCATTTTACTACACTAATTCACAATTCACAAAAAAACTTTGCATTAAAATAAAATTTTCATATACCAAAAATTTATTTTTATCTTACCATCAACTGTAGACTCTTCATTGAGTGCACGATTCAAATTTGATTTACGTTTGGATGACTTATCACGTTCTTCTTTACTCGTTATGGTCTACAATAAAAACACAAACGAAAAAAATGTACAATCAAAAATTCAATAAATATTTAATAAATAAAATTTTTTACCGTATGCATATTTTCTAATGGAACATCTTTTTTACCATGATCAGGTCTTGATATCATTGTAGATGTTCTCAAACGTGCAAAATCTAAAAATTCATTATCCAATTTCACAAGTGGAATTTCAGTGCTGACATCTACAGAATTTGATAATAAACTATCACTTTTTAATACTGGTTTTACAAATTCATCAATTATTTTACTAAAATAAAATAAAAATATCGTTAAAATTTATCTGTTAATGAAATTAATTTAATTAATATACTTTTTCATAATATTCATTGTTTTATTTGTTGTTTTATCTTCAGTGCCAGTTATACTCATAAATCCATTTATATCTGTTGCTAATTTCTTATTCGATGACACTTCATTTCTAATTGAATGTAACGGAGACTTTGATAAATTTTCGCTAGATTTATTTGTATCTGACGTACTAGAGTTACTACTACTACTAAATTTTAATTTTTGATGAATATTTGTATTGCCAGATGATTTTCCTTTTATGATGCGATCATTGTTCACAATATCTTTTGATTTTTTATCTAAAATAGTGTAGAAAAAATTATTTTATTATCAATTTTTACAAATTTGTTATAGAAAAAATTCTTAATAATTTTTTAATTTAATTAAATTTGCTTAACTACTCAACAAGTGTATAATTTGTAGCCTATGAAACGTTTTGAATTGAAACCTTTCTTGTTGTTTTTTTCATGTAAATATGACACTTATCAAATTAAACTGAAATTTTTTGAAAAACTTTTATTGTTAAATTTTTAAATAACACGAAAGTTTAGCAGTATTTGAAATAACATTATTAAATGAACACGTTTAAAACCTAATTTTTCCTTTCAAGAAGGGAAATAATTTCATTTTCTTAGTAAAAAATGAAATTCAGTTATCTATTTCCTCGTAACGGTGTCATCTTTATATGTTTTGTTTTATTTAGTTTTTTTATTAAAATCTTGTAATTAGCTTTTGGGATTACATGCAAGATTATATATCGATTTTAAATTTTCTTCACAAAATTTAATAAGTTTTTCAGTTTCCTGTCACTTATTTTGAGGCAAAGTATTCCTGGCCAAAAAAATAATTCATTTTTAACAAGAAAGTGTAAATGTTTGCACATATATATTTTCCTATAAGCAATAAATTACTTTTTTATTTAGTAAAGATACACGTGCACTCACATTTAATTACAAAATTCACTTTATATTTATTTTTTTGTCACTTTTCTATAACTAAGAAAACAATAAGCGTAGCATGCATACTCAGTTAAAAGGAAAATTTGATTATTTTGCATATAATTTATATTTAATAAGAAGCCTTAAAGTATAAATGTTTTTGTTTATAATTTGTCATAAATAAATTAATTAATAATTAAAATTTTATTAATTTAATTAGAAAACTTCTACCTAAAGAAAATATTTAGCTGCTAGAATCCATTTTATCTATTTTGGTTAATATTAAAACTTAATTTTTGCAAAAATTATGAATCCAAATAAACTTTATTTTATTATAAAGTTCAAAGCATCAGTGTTCAAACTTTGTAGTATGGCTAAGCTCTTTTTTTCGGTAGAGCTTCATATATATTCCACTCTCTGATATATTATGAAGCAAAAAATACACAAAAACGAAACGTGTCTAAAGGAGTTTGCAACCTTGCCTTTAACCCAGTAAGTGTTTTTTTTTTTCATTTTGAAAATGTGTACGATTATGCTTAATTATTTTTAGGTGCTGATGAGTATACTCCACATAAACGCTTAAAGGGTTAAGGACTTTTTCCTCTATTTTTCAAATCACAGTTAAGCTAAAAAACACTAGCAATAATGTTAGAAATCATTTGGCATCCATTTCTTCTGCTGAATTGTATACTACGACTATGCTCTTTGAGGAAGCAACTTTTCTAACTTGTATGAAATTATTAATATTTGTGTCACTTATATTTGATATCGATATGTGTCATACGATCATTAACCGCTTATCTATTTTTATTTGTTCATAATAACCAATGACACCTACCAAAATTTTTTCCGCAATTTTGTATTTTCTTTAAGTGAAAGAGATTTAAAAATTATTTCTCTATGAATGCAAACAAAAAATATTCATTGATATTTTTACCAACATTGAAGAAATTATAATTATGAGTTTCTAGTTTTTTTTTAATCTTTCAACTTTAAAAATTAGTTTTATAATACGGAAAAGAAATATCTAGGAAGCTATTTTAAATTATAGCGGTAGAAATTTAAGAATTTTAACTAATTTTAGGTTAAAAATAGAAAAATCGGTTAGGAAAAGATAAAAATGGATTTAATTATTACAAGTCACTAGCATGAAATTAAAAACACTTAAGCAAAAAACAATAAACAAAACCTAAAATAAAAATTTCTTAAAGGTAATTCACCTAAATATCCGCCTAGAATCATTTTACATATTTTATATTGTTTATTGTGTTTTATTTGTTTTGTGTAAAATTTACAAAAAAAAAAATGGGTCACATTCTTTTGCATTTGATAAATAAAATTTACCTAAAGCTGCAGCTCGTAGGCGTGAAGCTTTAGTTGTCCTAACGGTATGACGGCATAAATTTGGCGACAATGTAACTGAACGGTTTGCAATTTGATTTACTTGTAAATGACATGTAGTTCGTTCCACATTTGTATTCCTTTCATTCATCAATTCTAAAATAATTAAAATATTTTTTATATATATTTATCTAGAATTATTACATACATATATAAATATATAAAATATAAATAAGTTTACCTTGTAAATTAGAATTATTCATATGCACCTGTTGGCTATTCGATGATTTTTTAATTATGCTTTCTTGTTGACGATTATTAATGTTGTTATCATGATTACAATTGTTAGTATTATTACATTGTGAATTTTTATTAATCGAATAAATTGGATTTTCTAATAATTGTTGTTCATTTGATATATTAGAATTTGTTAGTGATAAAATTCCTAATGGATGTGTTGATATTAATGAGGGTGAAATACTTGATAACGATGACTTGTGTGGTGACTTAAGGCGATTTTGACGTGATAAAATTTTATTATTAGGTGATGGCGATGACTCATTACAATTTTTTTTATTTTGTGTTGAAGAGCGTGTTATATACCTACAAAAAAATAATTTTAGAAAAATAATTAGTTGTTAAAGTAAAACAATATTCATGACGATTTATAAAAAGGAAATAATTTTATTAGCTATTATAATTACAAATGATTTTGGTTTTCTATGAAAAACAATATTTTATATTAAATTAATGAAGAAAAGTCGTGTGCTTGTAATCAAATTTTTTTATTTCATTGAATGAGATAAAGCTGACAACAAAAATACGGATTCCATGTGATAATTATAGAGGAACTTTACCACGCTAAATTTATGTATTGGTTTCTCTGTTTAGTACAAACACTTTATCTAGGTGCTGGCAACTTTCTGTACTTTCTTTGACAACGAAAAAACAATATGAATTTTTTTGTAATTGTATAAGTATTGGCTCTTTTAATTATAGTAATTCTTTTCTGAATAGAAAAAAGACTAGGAAATTGATTGGATCGTAAAAATGTGATCGTAAAAAATAAATTATGCAAATCTCTTGAGTATTTAAAAGCAAATAATCATAAAAAAATCGATCGTATCGAACCACCGAATAACTTAAGATTACAATTTAATTATAAATTTGCAAAGAAAGACCCCACAAACTATTTTTGAAAATTTACAGAATATTTCTCTAATGATTTAAAGTAAGAGATTTTTTTGTTTTATGTGCTAAAACTACTATAATTGTAGCTATTGAAATATTCCCCGATTTAGTTATGTTTAAAATTATTAAAAATAAAATTTTCAATCGCATCATTAAAGACTTTTCTTATTCTATTATAATTGTTATTATTTTAAAATTATTTAATTAGATTAAAATATTTACTTTGATATCTTTTTTAAGGTTTCTCAAATTATAGAGTAATTTACTAAAGCAAAACAAAGAGATTTGTTCTGCTTGAACTAGTGGCTAGCGAATCAAATAACGCTGACACATTGGAACCAAAAGAAAAAGTGAAAAAAATAGGTTGCTTACGATGACAAAATTAAACATCAGAGATGGAAATTAGATTTTGAATACCAAGCGTAATTTTTAGTTTAAACTAAAAGTTATAAGTTTTTATAACGGATAATAGGATGAAAAAAGCTGACATGATTTTTATTCAATATATAATTAAAAATCAGTTGGCTGTTTTTAAAATTGCATAATTATTGATAATTATTTTTGAGTACTACACTCACTTCATGAAATATTTATTCATTTTGTGAGCACATTGTAAACATTTGTGCGGGTTAAAAAATTTCCTTTCGGCTGGATTTGATTAGCTTGCTGCTCGTACATAACAAGGTCTGGTGGGAGCATACCACGGCAAATAAAACATGTACTTATATTATTTTTAAACATATTTTCTAAATATTCATTTTATTTGGAGTGCCAGTAATCAAAAAAACTATCAAACCTCGAAATTGACTTATATAACATGGATTTTGGTTAAACTTTTTTGAAATAAGTTTTATAAAGGATATATTAAAATAAATGATACTTCAAAAATCAAATAATCGATAAACTAATTCAAACCAAGTTCGGAACTTAAGTAATAATTCTTATAACTTTATTCAGTGTTGAAACTATACTAGGAATAGTCTAAAGGTTAGAGTTTGATCAAAAACAAATTTTTTGCAATAACAAAAAAACACCGCATTTTAAAAAGCTTCACATAGATCTTTGTCAAATTTGTTTAGCACATATTAAATATTAAATCTTTATTTTTAATAAAAGTTTTTAAATTTTCGAAATTTAGTTTAAAAAAACAATCCATAATATGACCGTTTTTTATCCATAAAACATAAACTAAATGTTACAATCCACCACATCGTTAGTTTTAACAAAAAAACAAGAATTTTTGATTTTAAGAAATACATAAAATTAAAAAACTAAATCTTTTTATTTTATAAATTTTTTTATACACCCTAAAAATCAAGTCAAAGGCCATACAAAATAGTCGTCTAGAATGAACCTCATAACGCAGTTCGATTTAAATGTTTTTCCTTAATTTATTATTTTTAAAAGGCTGTTCATAAATATTGCTACAGAGCGACAATGAACGTTTTTTTAAAAAATTTGGAATATGCTTCCACATCTAAAAAATAAATATTATTTTTTACAATCCGCTTCCTTTCTTTTAGCCTTTTTTCTGTGTTTTCTTTTTGGATAGTTCAATGTATAATTTCAACCCTGTAGAAAGTTACAACAACAATTACTAATATGGTCAGATTATTCAATTTTCGATTAAAAAAAGTCAAATTTTAAATATTATTTTTTGAAAGCCTTATTAAAAAAAATTCCATCAAAATTATACTCTACTATAATTATATCCCTTTAATAGAATTATTAAATTAATTAATTAAAAAATAAAAAGCGTCCAATTTTAATAAGTACATATTTTATTAAAGTTCATTAAAAATTTAATAAGAACAAATACACCAGTTCAGAGGTTTAATCACTGGGACCTCCACAATATGAGAGTAATTCTGATTACGTTAAAGAGTTTGCCAGAAACGTACGTTCAATGTGTTAAATGTTCAAATCCATGTTTGAATGTCAGAAAATTTTCATATTCCCCTCTTGCTTGATTCTAGCGGTTAATTTCTCTAAAAACACGTATTCGTGTTTTGGAGAAAGATTTGTTAAATCCATTTGTCATTTATGTTTGTTCTTATTTGGTGTGCTAGTTTTAAAGGGACTATTTACTATTATTAATTTCCAAATTGTCAAATGGCTCCTTTGTCCAATACAAAGTATATGGAAATGATGATTTGTGAATAAAAATTTAAACATGTTTAAAAACTTTCACAAATTGTCATTTCCATGTACTTACTTTACATGGGTCGAGAGAGCTATTTGACGATTTGAAAATTTAATATATGTATGTGTTTTCCTATATAAATAGAAAAGAAATAAAAAAAGAAAACAAATACCCCCCATATAAATGTTCTTCATTTATGTACCTGAAAAGTACTTAAAATTCTCTGTAAGCATGGTTTTTCTATAAATTAATCATAATGTTAAAAATTATGCATGTTGAGAAGGTGAGATTTAATATGTATGCGAGTTTTATATAGAAAAAACATGCAAAGAGTGAATTTTAACCGTAGGGATATTTTTCTGGCCTAAAGTTGTAAAACCATCCTTTGCTGATAGTTTACAAATCATCAGTTTTGGAATAGGTTTATATCTGCAAAATTAAAGCAGATAATAATATTATCGGACACTACCACTACTAAAACTATGTGGGTTACGCTACCTTCGTTAAATAACATTTGAAAACTTAGAACGAAAAAATTAAAATAGTCAATAACATCATGCTCATTGTAAATGGACATAAATATGTATAATCTTAAAATTAATTATTACAAAAAATATGTAAAAATCACAAGTTTACTAACCGTCTGCTAACTCCATTGAAATTATTTGATTGGCTACCATGAATCCCAGAACTATCTGAATTAACAGGACTTACAGATTTTTGACCAGCATTTCTTTGTATCCTATCAATTTGCTGAGATTTCATAGAATCATTATTTAAATTGTTTTTATATCCTAGTTTATTACAATAATTCAAATCACTAGCTACTTGTAAATTATTCTTTGGCTGAGATGACAATATTTTATTATTTTTATAATTATCAGTAATTTGTAATTTATCACCAGATGATGAACAATTATTTTTAGAAGTACCTAAATGACTAGTTTTACGAGATCCAAAAGATATTTTTGATTTGGATAAATGTACATTATCTTTTTTCCTATTATTATTATTTGGGATATTATTCATAATTGTTTCACGTTCTTTTTCTTGGCATATTATATCATAAAGTGCACTTATTGGACGAGATTCACTTCGTACATTAGCCGAACATTTATTAGATTTTAAATTCATACAATTTGATATTAAAGAAATATGTTCATTTGGATTGGATTCATTAATTTCTGAATAATTTGATTCAATAAATCTTGATACTTTTGGTATTTGTTTACAATTTAAAAAATATTTATTAGAATCGTTCAAGATTAAATGTGTTGGTGTTTCATAAACACTTTTATAATTATTTTCATTTAATTTTTTTTGATTATATTCCCCGATACTTCTTATTGGTTGTAGATCATCTGATAGATTTGATTGTTGGCAGTTATTTTTGGCAGTGGTTGAGAGTAATTTTTTTTCCAATTCTAATAATATTGTATTCGTTTCAACGTTTTCTGAAATTGAAAAAAAATATATATATATATTTTTATTTCTTAAAGTAAAATCAATAAAAATTTAGTCTTATTAAATTGAATAATAGATTGTTCTTAAGGTGAGAACTAGCTGTAACGAGCATTGGCAAATATTAGCAAGCATATTTCAAAATGACTTTACAGTTTGCCAAACACAATGACTGCCTTCGGAGTTAATAAACAGCTGCTGTGTTTTAGCTGTTATGATACTTGTGGTTTTAGTAGCCTAAATATGAAACTGAAGCTTTTTAATGTATATAAATTCTAGGATAGATCCATGTTGTGTATTTTTATTAGCTTTAGTATAACTGCTATTGAAATTTATCTAAATCATTTGAATCTATGGATTTAGGGATTTTTTCTTAATAGAAAACTTCAGAACTAACTAACCTTGAACTAATTGCGTTCAGCTGTCTTGACATGCGTTTTAAAAGCTAATTTAAATTTCATTATAAGAGGCATATAAAATGTTAAATAAAACATCGGTTAATAAATCTTAACGACCACACATAAGATAATAATATTAATAATTTTTTTGGTAAAAATTGACAGTCATCAACATATTCAAGAATATTGTACGCGGTTTAGTTATATTGATACTGTAAAACAGATAAATACAAAGAAAGACTTCAAAAGTTTTAAGAATTTTCAAGTTTCATTTAGAAGCTGCTAATTTCAGTGGCTAGTTCTTAAATTTAGGTTTGTATTGGTTCGAAGTTTAACAAATTTTCTTTTTCAATTTCAATTTCATTTGAATTTTGTATTTCAGATTTTTGTCATAGAAAATTAGTGTGTCTAAAAGCCAATAGGAAAACTTTACATGTAATTCCATCAATTATAACTTGACATCTGCAAAGTAAAGTTATGACATATGTAATTCGTCCTATTTTCTTTTAAGAGTGTATCATTCAGTTCATTACAAAGTATCCTTAACTTTAATATACCATGCGTATTGTTCTAGTAATTTATATGTAAAAGGTACATCTATAGTTATAGTGAAAGCATCCTTTGAGAAAGATTTGATCATATAACTTAATTAGGCTACAAATATCGATACGTTCTATCAAAAGACACAATTCGGTGAAATTGATAAAAGTTACTTCCCTGTATTTGATGGAAAAAAATGGAAAAAACGATCAAAATTGATAAATAGGAAAATTTTTTAAACCAATGAAGGAATTCAAAACAAAATTGAGGGAGTTTAGTTGGAAATTTTGTACACATTTTCCATATAGTCCTGACAGCTTTACTATCTAATAATCATGTATTTTGGTATCTCCAGATCTGTCTTAATGTGAAACAATTCGATTAAAAATAGTACTGTAAAAATCACTTTATTCCTTTTTTTTGCTTAATTTAAATTAAAGATTAGAGACTTATTTAAGTCTCATCAGATGTTCAAAAGAAATGACATTTATTTCAAACAAAAAATGGTAAAAGATTATTGAACGAAGTTTGATACATTTTATTTAATTAAATTCATTCAAATTCAAAATTTAGTTGAAAATTATTACAAACTTTTCTTTTAAACCAACAAAGCTCTTCGAAATTATGACATTTTCTCATTTAATCCAATATGGGAAATGATTTTAAACTGAAATTTAACAAAAGTTTGATAACAAAAGTAAATTAAAACAAAGCAACGCTAGAATTACCTTTAATCTCGTTTATTAAAGAATTGTCCTATTGAAGTAGCTTCAAATAAAATAAAGAAAGCCTTTACAGTTATAACCAAACATATATACCTATTTCCACCTGAGCCACAGATTTTTGTGTTTTTTTTTTGTTTTTTTGTTTTTTTGTTTTTGTACTAAAAGTATTGCGTTTCTCTTAATAATTGAATTGTAGGATGCGGAGGGATACAAGTTTTTTCATTAGCCAGGCAAGGCTTCATTGCAATGACCTGATCTTTTTTATTACGTTTTCCTACTCTAATCCAATTTTGTTTGAATTTTTTTATGTTTTTCATTAGAGATAAAGTAATATTCTTGTAACTGCCTACGTTTGAGACTTATAACAACATTTAAAAGTGATTTATTTTTTAATATACTAGTGGGCATTTTTAGAAAGGTATGATTTATAATATTTTTCTATCATATGTGTAAAACATTTTCAGTTAGCTTAGTTTACCGGAAATTAATTTTTTTGATATTCAATTTCAAAGTAAATTATTTAATAGTTGTTTCGTTAATATGTCTAGAATAATTTAGCAAATTAACAACAATTACCGAGACAAAAAATTGTACAAAAATTGATTCCATGTAATAGTTCCATATAATTCCATATAATAATATTCTTTTTTCAATTATTGTAGCTCTCGGGTATCAAAAATGCGATGTTTGATTAAAAACTTGCAAATTTTTTATTGTGTAATAAAAAAAAAGTAAAAATCTCAACCAGTATAAAAATTTTTGAACCAATTATGCCTTAGATTTTGAGTTACAGAATACACTGACTTTAAAAGATGATAAGTTTCAGAAAATTTTTCACAGAGTAGAAAATCCATCATAATTCTACTCACACAAAGTCATCAATGTCAGGTCCATAAAGTAAATAGCTTCTATCTAAAATGTCTAAACCATCTTTTTGTACTTTTCTACATTAAATTTTTATTTCTTGAACCATCGTATTGGTCCGCTTTTGTAATTCTTCAACTATTATCAACGATGCGCGCCAATTCATGAAAACTCGGCCCTGTACTAATCCGGATATCTTACATAAAAGTCAATAAAGCAAAACAGCATTTATTGAATGGACTTCCTGCTAGATGAGCTGCAAATTTCGCAATAATTGAATTACCAATTTTCCAAATAAATTGATTGAGGCTTTTATTGTTGTTTTAAGCAACAATTAACAGCAGCAAAAAAATAATAAATATTAATGAAAACTGAAAATAAACTTAAGCGCTTCATACAACTTCTCTGTATGGCATACACTTTCAACTTGATCTCCCCGAAAATTGTCCCACATGGTATTAAAAATCAGTAACGAGCACTTAAATACTGATAACTTCGTTAATTTTGCTCTAATCAACTTAAAATTTGGACTCAATCTGATTGAGATGTTTTAAATTTATTTAAAGTTTTATTTTAGTATCTTATCCCCTACCCACTCTTTTAAATAGTGTCAAGCGGCCATGCAAGTGCTACCAGCCAGCAAGAAACTTAGTATTGAATTTTTATTTTGCTGAAATACAAACCACGTTTCTTTAATTTGCAATTTTGAACTGTCTAAAATACGGTTCCCCTTCAGTTTCCTCTATCCGCTTTTTTTGTTGTAAAAAATACATTAATATTATTTAAAATAAAAATCTGGTACCTTTCTCTGTTTAACCTTTAATAGCCAATGAAAATCTGTTACAATTCAGAAAACAATGGGAAGAGGGTTAATTAAAACAGAATTGTACTATTGATCTAGGGACCTTTAATAGATTAAAAAAACAATAGAAGTACGACTAAAACGTATATTGTTCGTTATCATACTCTACAAAGAACGTAAAGAATTATAAAACATAAATAAAAAATAAAGTAGAATTTGAGAAAATGTGCTTCATATATTTTAATGTTCTTTATTATTTTCTATTTTTCGTATTTCCTAAAAAGATCAATAAACTCATACTTCAAAATTAATCAACTAAAATATTTATATATTTTCAAGAATTTATATACAAAAACTTATTTCAAATTTAAAGCAATTATACTTAATTAATATGCATGCATTTAGTTCACACTTTAAGAGGTCACGTAAATAAAAATAAAATTGAAATTTCTCATTATTTCCTACCCTTATCTGATTTAGTTTTTGATAAATTTCCATATAGAAACTTATTGCCTAGAAAAATCATTTTCCAATATACTTCAAATTAGAAAAACCTTAAATTGAAATTTTTATATTGAAAAAAACACAAATAAAAAAGTCACCACAATAAAATTATTTCAATTAATTTAGGACAGTTTTTAGGTATGTCACAATAAATTTATTTTTAACATTTAATACCACAAAAAGAAAATTTTATTTTTACTTTCAACTTAAATTGAATGGTTGCTCAATTCTATGAAATTCAAATCAAAATAGAAGAAGCTCGAACTAAACATCGGAAAATACTAAAACACAATGAAAAAAGCTTTCTTTGCTCATGGACACAGAATATCTACCAGACTAAATTTTGTTCATTTTTCAGTTTTTGTGTTTTTTTTTTTGATATCCGGCTATCAACCAGACTTGCTTTTCTTTTCGAAAATGTTCATTTCACAAAAAATTGGTGTCATCAACATTTTTCCTTAACATAAGTTTAAATCTATCGAAATTTCACTTAATTTAAAATAATTTTAAGGTCATTTAAAAATTTTATAATATAAAATACCAATACAATTCCTTTATTTGCTAAATTTTTAAAAAAACATTTCAATTAATATTAATAAATTTTCATAGGTAAATTATTAAAAAGCATTTTAACTTTTTTTTTTGAATTTAAAAAAAATATCTCTCCAGCTTTTAATTTAATTAGGCATAGAAATAGATTGGAATTAAATGATATTACATAAATCAGGTAAGCTAGGAGCATGTGTTGATCGTAGATAAAAGTATAATGATAAAAAAAATGGTAGCGTGTTCCTTTTTAAATTTAGTTAATTTAAGTTCTAGAGAATGGATATTATACAGTGTAGCCAGCAAAAATTAATTTGGCTTTATAATTAGAATGAAAAATCAATTTTGGTTTTTAATAAAGGAGAAAATATCGTACTTCTTTGGTAATTTTATTCGAATAGTTTTTGTTGCCATAATTATAAGATCTAATTTTGTTAATTAAAATTCGTTACATACATATGTTTATAAATTTATGAGAATACAGAAGACACAGTGCTTAAATGGAACCTGAATTATACAAAGGAGGATATGCCGATCTTGTTTGCAACGCATTCTAGTCCTCACTACTACTAATGAAGTTATCCTCTATTATTTAATTCTCTAATGTCTAGTATTTACAAGGGCTTGGTTTGTTGGACGACTTAGTAGTTTAAAAAATTGAGAGTTAAGTTTAAAATCAAATCAATAATAAAGGCTTCAAAGATACTAATATGCTGCAGGGATCATACATATGCGTACCAGTTTATATATAACAAAAACTGATTCCTAACCAAGTATTGCATATGCCAACAATCAAACAAAAAAACCCCAACGTTTAAACAATATTTAGCCATGAAAAAATTAAATTAATGATTACCGAAAATGCACAATTTTGCGATACGCCCACGCCAAGATGTTAAATCGAACTTCAATTAAGCTAGCCTAGTTTCAAAACGATCAATTATTTAAGATATTCTAAAATCAGGAACAGGTGCCAGTTGATCTGACTTTTACAAAAATTTTAATGCTTAATAAATTCTACAATTTAGTGACGTCAAAAGAGAAATCGGTTAAAAAAATATTTTTTAATATTCAAACGAATCATAAGAATCACGATTGCATAAGTTAAAGAACTATAATTTTTCTCAAAATGTCTGCGAAGCTAGCAATTTTTACCCAGTCAAATTTTTAAAGCGAGGTTTTCATACTATATACAAGTTCATCAACACTATTTTGGCAGCAGATGAAGTATTAATTATCCGCCAGAATTTTTAAAAGCTAGTTCATTAGCCGATCAAGCAATCTTTTAGAGAACAAGGTGATGATTGCTTCATTTTTCGCGTTTCTATAATTTTAGCAATTATGCTAATTCATTTTAACGGCTCACAAGTTCTAGTTCAATTAGAATTTGCTTCCAAACAAAAGAAAAAACAAGAAAATCTTAGTCTCTTTTTTATAACCAGATTAAGCTAGAGCATCTCATGGCAGAGTATAATATCTATCAAATATTTGAAAATATTTTCATAAGAAAGTTTACAAAAAAAAACCTCAAATATTAAAAAACAATGTTTGGAGGATTATTCTAAATAAATAATTTATTTAATAATAATTCACAAATAACAGGAAAGACTTAAGTGTATTGTTTTACATCGAATTCTAAGAAAATATGAAGGTTATAAATATTTGAATACCAGGCTAAATAAACACCTTAAAATTTATTGGTTATTAAAGCTATAGAACTAGTTAATGTAATGTATTTATTGATTATTATATCATAATTCATATATTGTTCGATTAGAATATATGTACTTCAATTCAGGATACACAAATAAGTAATATAATAAATTATATATTTCTTCAATCAAAATAATAAACATTAAAATATTCACTCAACATACAACTTTGATACCAAAATAGCATTTTAGCGCCCCTTGGCATTGGCATGCGTCGGCATCAGTTAAGATACAAATAAATATATATATATATATATATATATATATATATATATATATACATATATATTTTTATTTAATTTAATTTATTTTTTCCTATGTTTTTCAAGTTAAAATATTTAAATATTTTGTCTAGAAGGCCAAATATTTTTATGCATTTTTCTTAAATTCTGTAAATATTAATTTTATTGAATTATTAAAGCACTCAAAGTAATTTCATTTTTAGAGAATTAATTTGGTTTGCCATAGACACACTGGAATCTTGTGCAGCAAGATTTCCTGACGTATAGAGATTTTTTTATCTGCTGGTTTCTTGTTCTTTTTTTTAAACCACTTTTGTGCAATTCCTATATTAGAGAGCTGTCATGAATATGACATGAAAGAGATTTAGCTTTCTTGCCTGAATTAACTGGAGATTCCGGTTTAAAGCAATAAATATACATATATATATATAAGTACATATATAATGTGATTAACTCTTTAAAGTTGCTAAAAGTCTTAAATTCTCTTAAATATTTTATTTTATTTATACGATTTATGGCATATATATTTAAGCAAAATTAAAAATAATGCAATATTAATTTAAATTAAATAAGATATAAACAGTCAGAAGTTAGCTCCCTCTCTTTTTAGTAGAAAATAGCTTTGCAAAGCTTGGTATTAACATTAAAATTTTACCTGCTAACTAAATTTTTAAGTTTACTCTTACGCAACCGTTACTGAAACCAGTTTTATAAGTACTCTGTATTTAATTTTTGTAAATAATTTTATAATAACTGTAATTATTTTGTAAAAATTTTAGAAAATTAAATAAAAATGGAATCAGATGCTATGCAAAAGATTAATACAAAATTCAACGTTGTACAATATAATAATTACGAAGTTAGAAGATATACAAATATAGGAAAAACATTTCGAACATAAAAATTTATCAAAAAAAATTAAAATTACGAAATAATTTCAATATTATTGGCTATAACGTCAAGTAGTAAAATAAATCAAAAACAAAACAATAAAAAATAGTTTAGTTAAAAGTTAAAAAGAATAAAAGCAGTCAAAAATAAAAAAAACTTGTTGACCATTGAAAAGTATTCCCAGTAGAAAAATTAATCTTCGAGACATTACTCAATTAAAGACGGTTAATTTTTTTCGAAAGTTTATCAAAGTGAACGATTATTACTGTTTGCTTCCTGCATTATTAATTCTCTTGCTTTGGAATTTTAGGCGTTAAGTTTTTTGGTTAGATTTTAGTGTCATGCCTGGGGACTTAAGCAACTTCAATTGCAACAAATATTTATTTTAAAGCCGGATAAAATTCAAATTTTGTAAAAATTAGTATTTTTTTTATTACTGTTTATTTTCTTGTTTTTCAGGCTTCCAATAAGTTTTTTTAAATAAAAAATTTTCACAGCATTAAAAATATAAATTTTTTTAAAAACTAATTTTTTTAAATTTTTCCATCGTAAAAAATATGGCAGCATTCAGGGGCGGATTTAGGATTTTGGTGCCCTAGGCTTTAGAGCTCACACCGCCTTTAACATAAAATGAAACTGACGTAAGAATCAAGAATACTTAGGAAATTATAGAAACGATTTTTCATTTATTTTAATGATCTCAACAAATCTGATTCAATATTCAATATTCCAAAAATGCCTTTGTTTCAAATTTTATTAAGAGGGCTTAAATTTTGTATACTAAAAGAATTAATTGAATTTCTTTTTTAATACAAAATACAAAACGCGTTTACTAAGATAAATATAACTCCAAGGATTCTATAGAATTTCAAAAAATATTTTATTTATTTTTTTTTAATTAGAAGCTTGGTTCAAAAGTTATGGGCTATCAATTTGAAAGTATTCTTTCCTAAACTGTTTTTTTCTTTAATAGCTCTTTGGAATGTCATATTAAAGATGCAAAAATCAGAAGTTATTTATAAAATACTAAGTCTATTGGTGGAAGTACTCCGAATTGGTCTCCGAATTTCAAATTTACTCCCAATCTTGACTTTTCCAAAAGTCAAAACCTATAAACTTAATTTTTTAAGAGCTTATGGGTGATAATCTTAATGTAATGAAGCCATATAGAATACAATATTGCTAACCTTTTGATTTTATATATACTTTTGCAAACTTTCCTTTTTTTTCATATTCGCGTAAAGTGTCAACAGAAATTGATATCAACTGCTCAATTAATGGCATCATTCTTTATTACCGCGAAGAAGAGTTTTTCATAGAATTTGATATTCAAAGAATGCCTTATATCCAAATTATATTTATTATCTAAAAAAATGTCAAGGGGGCTTAAATTTATTGACAAAATACTAAAAGGATCAATTGAATTTCCTTTTCAATACAAAATATTCTTGGTTATATGTGAAATATTAACTTTATGAAATTGTTATTTAATAAAAGAAATCTTATATTTTTCATCAAAATTTTTATAACTTTTTATTTAAAATTATAAAAAAAAAAAGAAGTTGTTTTAATAAGAATTTATATATCAAAAAGTTTTTTTTTTAATAAATATAAAAATAATTTTCCACAACAAGTATAAACTTAAAATTTAAATAAAATTAAACATGACAACGGGTATTAAATATGCTAAAGGGCCTAACCTAAGGCTTTTTATTGCCTGTTTATTTAATATTGGAATATATCCATTAAATTGAAATATTAGACATATATGAAATTTAATATCATTTAATTTTTCTAATTATCTATGTATCAAATTCTAAAATTATAACAAAAGATAGGGTAATATAAATTAGTAAGTCTTCAATACTACAACAACACAAATAATTGATTCTATAAAAAGATTACTAAAGTCAGGAGCTAAACTAGATTTTATTTCATAATAATGTCAAATTTAATTTCTAAACTTCTCTGTATTCCTCTTATATTCTAACTACTTTATCATAAGTTTATATCATTATTTATTAAATTTACAAATTTGTGACATCTAAGCTCTTGTATTTTAAGCATTATGGGTGTGGAAAGCGGCGACCACATAAATGAACAGCAAAACTACAAAAAATTTTGTATTTTCATATACTGTACTCTAGTTCTATCTAAGTTTTAGTATCTTATATACGTAAAGTAAAATTTTGTAAATGAAAATTGTTGAAATTAAGTGAACAACTATAAATTTGTATATCCAATAACAAAATAAATTACACTGAATAATTTCTCAATTTATGTTTTAACAAAATACTTCATTATCTTAACTGTTATCTTAATTTAAGTATACTTGAAATTTTAATGAGGGAGTTCATACTAAGGGAAAACACATAGATACTAGCAGCACTCCAAATACTTGTCAAAGTTTTTAAAGATATATTATTAAATCGTAAACTTTTATGCAACCACAAAATATAAACTTAATCACAAAACTATTTTACTAAGAAGAATATTTTTCAATCTAGATTGCTGCTAAAATGTTTTTTTAAAGTTTTCAATGGTATCAACCTTATCTTCTTGCAAAGTTCTTGGTGGTCAATGTTAGATTAAAATTAGGAAAGCGGAGCGTAAGTAGCCAACAGCATCATGCTCGTGAGCAGACGATTACGAAAAAAAAAGTTAACGATATATAACGACATTTGTCGTTTATTTGAAACTAATTAGTAGGAGGAGCAATACAAGAGCAGCATTATACAACTAGATTCCAAAGTCCTAAACTTGCTGATCATAAAAAAAACTTTAAAAATTGGTTTAAAATTTCTTAAAATAAGAGATGAAACAACTTTTGCAATTAGTGAATACAACAAAACCGAAATTTAAGTATTTCTAATTTAATTAGTAGATAAAATTTTGTTTTTTTGCTAAATAGTGCGTTTAAAATGACCAGAGTACTAATCTAAGAATAATAAAATTTCAACTTTTGTTTTCTTCTCGGTTTCCTGATCTAATATTAGTATTCTTGCTTTAGAATTTCGCAAAAAATACTAAATATCTCATGGCAGTAATAGTGCATTTACAATGACCAAAACACTAGTCTAGTATTCTTAAAATTTCAAATTTTGATCTCTAGTAAAGTCTCAAGAAAACTAATTTATGCTATGGTTACTGTAAGCGTACTATGAGAGAAGTTTAGTATTCTTCTTTAGTATTTTGAAAAAATTCTAAATAACTCATTGAAGTACGGAGTAAAATTTTTGAGTAATTTTTCGAACTGTCTCTTTCATAAAGGTAAGGTAGAGTTTCGAAATTTTCAAAAATTTCATTCTCCTGCGTAGGGCAAAAATTCTTCTGCTTATCGTTTTGTATCATATTAATACATATTTAAAAGTTTAAGTGTAGTGAACTCTATAGTGTATTTTTATTAATAAAAATAAGAAAAAAAAATTTAAAAAAAAACGTTGGGGGGACGAAGAACTTATATTTTAATTAAATAAATTTGATTTTTGGATTTCAGATAATTCTAGGCTGAGATATGTCGATCACCGTAAATGGTTTTTCTCTAAAGACGACTTGGAATATAATTCGCCACTGGCTTATTTCTTGATATTTTTGTACAAAAATTTTACAGAATGTTGATAAAACATTGTTGAACATCATGGAAAATATCTCAGAATATTTACTTTAGTCATATCTCTGAAAAAAATATCCTTTATCCTCTCAAAAACCGCAATGAAACATTCCGCAAGCCCAAAAAAATATATGCTTGTTAATATATATGCTCTGTATTACCGCCATTTTAGGGGAAAAAAATTCTATTCTACACGTCTTTATATGTATATCCTATTTTATTTTGATTGTTTTGTAACATTATTTTAAGGAAATCCCAAAAAACATCATTTTACAAGCAGTTTTAAATAGTTTAAAGTCTCACCTATGAAATATAAAATTTAAATCTCTGCCATTTTCAGAATTTTTTAAATGAATTAATATTAAAGGTCATAACAACGATTTATTTAACTTTAACGATTATATTCAGAAAAAATATTTAATTTATAGCTTATTTTTATTGAAAGTAATATAATAAATAAATAAGTAATTAAATAGTGTTATTAACAATAATTAGCGTACATTAAAATTTCAATATTTTAATATTTTGTCGAAAATTTATAAGTTTCACCTTTTTTTTCCACAGAATCTGAAAATAAAAAGAAAAAAAATTTTTTTAATTAATAATATTAATTTTTTTTACTCATCACAAAAAAAAATATAAAAAATGAAGCTAATTTATTTATGAAAGAATATGATAGAAGCTTTTTTTTGTGTTTTTTTAAAACATTAAAAAAAAACAATTAAATTAATTTTAATTTATTTAAAAGAAAAACTTAAATTACTGGAATAATTTTATATCTAATTATTTTTAGGTCTCATCTGATTTCTAATGAGGCGAAGCACACGAAGGAATAACACCCCTTAAACGTAATTTCAATATAAAAGACAAAGAGATATTAAAAAAGAAAAAATTATAACTAAAATATACAATATTGATTTTATTAAACACCAAATCTTTAACAAAATTTTTTACTACCGAAGAGTTAAAAGAAAAAGAAGATTTCTAACTTGTTATAGGAACCCAAATATAATTCTAATTCCGATTAGAAACTGTAAAGAAGGTTAAAATAGATTAAAGAAGGTTTCACAAAGCTCAAGCTTTTTATTATGAGTAATAACTTTAAAAGCTGATCAAATAAATTAGTTTTATTGGGATGAAGTTCCTTATCACCGAGGACTAGTTCCTTAAAAAAAATAACAAAATTTAACATGATGAAAAAATTGACCCGACAAAAAATTTGTAGATAGCATTTTCAATTTAAAGAATTTTTGTATTATTATTCCTGGGCAAGGAAATTTTTATCGCTTTTGGTGGTTGGCGTTGTTTTTAGCATTTGTTGTTAATTTTTTATAAGGCTTGCTTTACATTGCTTTCTATTGCTAAAAATTATTGTTCATAATCCCCTACGATTGGTTGTAATTGTTTTTAATTTTTAATAATTGTTATTAAATTATGATTATTAATTATTTATAACTATAAGCAAAGCTGATAACTTTATCCAAATTTAAGTATTTATTTAAGTTCGTTCACACAGATACCTGAAGAGGAGAATGTTATGAATTAAGAATCTTGTTCATAATTTTAGTTTACAAACAAAATAATTGCAAAACTATAATTTTTTATATTGTGTGGTAGATGGTATCTTTGCCCAAATAAGTAATTTTACTTTTTACTATAAAATTTAATACAAAAAGCGATATAAATGGCAGTAGACTTTATGTCAAATTAGCCACTAGTTAATTTTATCTGCTTGACAGTTTAATAATTATTAATTAATTAACCGTGTATTAAAGACCTCAGTTGTCTACAACTGCGGAGCAAGTGATTTAATGTCATTTTTCGACGGTTCGGTGGTACCTGTGTCTTAGATCTTAAACTATAAACTGCTGGAAGTAATTAAACATACTTAATTATGGTTGAGTTGAGTAAAAGTTGATAAATAATACTTTATTTCAAAACTGTTTTGGAAATAAATAAAAATTTGAGTGATTTATTATCTTAAAAAAGAGACAAAATAGGCAATTAAAATCTCGAATGCACTGTTAAATACGTCAACTAATAAATATTATTTTTTGTACATTTAGAAATATTAAATAAATATAGTAAAAAATTCAATAGAAAAGAATAATATAATTAATAAAATAAAATAATTCGAGTATCAAAATAATAATAATAATATAGGAAATTAAAATATCAACCCCACACAATTGTAACCTTGATATTCGGCCAGTTACCACGATATTACATCACATTTTATAACAAAAAAAATCTTAGGAATTAGTGAAACTTGTTTTATTCCTAATTTTTTACTAAAATTGTTTAAAGTTAAAGAAACGTTTTTTACTAATATGAATAAATTTTAAGTATTATATTGTCCCACTTTAATAAATTAATTAATTTATGCATATTTCTTGCGTTTTAATAATAAAAAAATGGCAAATTAAGTTCAAAGAACTTTATATCCTTTACAAGTATCCTTAAGGATACAAAAAAAAAATATAAATCATTGATAAGTATCCTTTATATCTGTAGTTTAGTAGAGAAAAAGTTTGCAAAATTCAGAATTTTTCAAGATGCTAACAACGCAGTAAAATTCTAAGGTTGCCAAGACGATTATTAATTCTCTAGAACTGATGAACTCAATTTCTTAAAGGCTTGACTGCATTATTTTATTGATTTGGGAGTTTTTGTTTTTTTGTTTTTTGATATATATATTTTCTTATTGAAAATTTAAAAAAGAACAGTCTTGATTGTCCTTATAATTTTGAATTTGATTTGAATTTCTAAATGAAATTGTTTTTCCAAGAAAAACTTATTCCGAGCACTCTGTAGGCAGTTGACAAATTCAAGAAGACTTTAAAAATTTCTCTATATAAAGAGCGGCAGGGCTGTAAAAAGTCATTTAATAAGTTCAAGTTAGTGCTTTAAGAGCTTCGAAGAAGTGAAGAATTTATTGTCCTTTTTGAATTATTTTTAATTTAAATTATAACTACAATGATGATTCTTACGTGATCTGAAAAATAACCAAATATATTTCAAGGATATCAGAGAATATTAATTCATTAAAGCTAGAAGTGAATATTTTAATGAAGCGGAAGATTATTTAAAGAGGATGTCATCAATCGTCATTATTTTTAAAGAGCTGTAGATATTTCAGCAAGTTTTATACAAAATTAAAAGAAAGTACGGTCATCAGTTTCTACATAATTCGAATTTTGTTTTAGAAGACATTTTGCTTCTTTTTCTTTTAACATGTAGAAGTATTGGAAATTGTGGAAACTCACTCAAGACAGTGTGCATGTTTTCAGAGTCCATTCTCGGAATGAAGAAAATTTTGTTTTATACAGTACATTTTAGATTTCTAACTGAGCTGAAATCAAACTTTTCTCGTACAGAGATCTATTTTAAGCTACTAAAAAAAAAACTTCTCTTCTAGAATAGACTGTGGGAAGAAAGATGCAAGCGATATCTGGGATGACTAGTGCACCACTCTATTTATTCAAGAATCCATTTCAAAACAGTATTACTAGTTTATCTATGAAAAATTACACTATATAAGATAACAGATGGGGGATGGCACACGAGTATTCCTTACATTTGCAAGCTCTTTGGTAGCAGATTTTGTTTAAAGACCCACGAGGGTGCTTGCATCTAATTTCTGATTATGTATACATTTTAAAGTATTAAAGTGTGCGTAAATTTTTAGTAATAAAAAGCTGTCGAAAAGGCATCAGTAAAGCTGCCAGAGAATCTAGCTTGCTAAGGGATTCTTTTTAATTTCTAAAAGTAACTGAATTTTAACCTACATCTTTATGCTCCTACCTATAATTTGGGAAAATTGTGAACTTAAGAAATACTCGTGTACCATGCCCAGATGACCACAAATTCAAGCGTGAAAATAATTTTAAAAAACTCATTAAAAATAATCAAAATTAATAACTTTCAAATATGGGTGAAAAAATGTGTTGTGTTAAATACAATCGCTAAACCAAGCGTAAAAATGCAGATTAAAACTCAAAAATTTCATCACACCCTGAACTAATATAGGTAGTGTCATACATTTAGGTGATTATCAAACGATTTGTGAGTCTTTTCATTTGTACGGTATTGATTGAAACTTATATTTATATTATTGAAATGTATATTACGATCAAAATTCATTGGAAGTCACTTTAATAAAAACCACAGACTAAATTATATTCCCAAATGTAGGCAACAAGTTTTATAAACATTCTATGAGATCGTTTGCCAAAGTATTGTGATCGCATTTGTATCACTATTAAATTACTGTAATACAAATATTGAAACTTGAACTTGAGTGTTTTAGATTAACAAACTAAAGATTAACAAAAAACAAAAAATTTCATAAAAATAAGAAAATTTAAAAAAGGTAAAAAAAAAATTTTCTTTTATTATATTTTTAAGCGGACATTTGTTAGACAACTTCTAGAAGTTTACTGACAGTTATTGACAATTATTATTGAGTCAATGGACTTAGCACAACAAATTAGGAAGTAAAAAAGTTTGTTTGCAAACTTTCTATATTGAAATATTTAAATGTTCAGTGGATAACAGTTTAAAACACAAAAAATTAATTCAAAAGCTTTGATTATTTCTTTTTAAAACTAACTTTTTGAAAAAGCAAAAATAATTTTATTATTTTGAAATAAAATTTTTTGGAAAATTAGAAATAAGATAAACGAAACTTACTTGAAATGAATTTTTATTAATTTTTACCACCGAGAAAATGTAAATTTTTCATTAGATAAATTAAAAATGTTTTTTAGCTTTATTAACAAAGCAAACAAAAAAATTACTTATGGTAGCGAATTCAATTTGCATCACTTAGCACTTTTGATAAATAGAAAATTATGCAAACTTTTTTTAGTTGTATTTTTCTTTTTTCTTTGTCATTAACTTGGTTTACATTAAAAAATGTTTTTTTTTTTTTTTTCTAAAAAAAAATTAATTATATCAAAGCTACACGAAGCAAGAAACAACTATGTGTTTAAAATTTAACTGTAAATTTGTAGGACACTGATTTTTAAAGTTAAAAAACAAAATTACTTTTTTTTAAAACAATCTCTATACACATTGCACAAAGGTTTTATAAATTTATAAATATTATAGCGAAATTCTTATCAAATTGGTAGAAAAATACATATATCCAAGATAACCGTTATTATAATATCTACAACTGACTTGAAACTGCTAAACCCATGAGACATAAAGAAAGCTATAGCTATAATAGCCGTTATCAATATTTCCCCTATCAAAGCTTTTTTACTTGTTCTTCCACTAAAGTGCTTTGATTTTTGTCGCTTTAAAGCATTCCTTTGTTGGTCATATACATATATATATACATAAAAATAAAGCTTTCACAACTAAGATAGAGCACGTGGATATATCCACGTGCTGATGAGAAAAATGAGTGCTTTTTATGTGTTACTCAAGTGAAGCTGTTGAGTTTATTGCTTTTGTTGTTCTTTTTTTGTTCTGTTGACTAATTTGACTGGGGAATCACTTTTGTGTAAAGTAGTTTTTAGTATTTAAATTGATGACCTTGTATGTTTGTTAATTTTTTTGTTTTGTGTAAATAAACTTCATTTCCATATATACTAGCTATTAAGTTTATTAAAAAACCCAGACAATTTTGTTGAATATTATTATTTAACGTATAAAAAATCTAGAGTAGCTTAGCTTTGAAATAGTAATAATAAATATGTAAGTAAATTTGTGGGTTTTTAAACGCAGTTTAAGATCATATTTCTAATGATCATTAGCTATTAATGATAATATTTTCCTGTATGTCTGTAATAATATTACAAAAAATATGACGTTTACGTCACACGTAGCTACAGTTTTGAAAGTTATCCGTGATTTACATACAGAAATTTTACTGGATTCATTCCCAAAGTTATGTGATATTTTATAAAAAAATTAGCCATATTAATATTGGGAAAAGTTTAAAAATTTCATAGTATATGTCAAAGATTCTAAAGAAAAGTGGTTACCCTGTTAAAATTTAACAATTTTAAATTGTTTTTTCATCAAAAGAATGTCATCCTTTTATATGATATAAAAAAAGAAAAGACAAATATAATATAAAATCAAAGCAAAATTTTAGAATAAATTTTAGAATAATTGAATACCAAATATTAATGTAATTTTTTTGTAATCTTAGCCATAATAACCTTTTTGTTATAATAAAATTATTATGTCTACAGTAATCAGTCGAATTTTGAAATTAAATATTAAGAGAAATGTGAAATGAAAAGATTTAAAAGAGAAGTTTCATACATATATTAAAGAATTTTCAGAGATAATTTACATCCATTATAAATTAAATATGAAACAATAATATAAAAAACAAGCTTAAATATGATAGCAAATTTATCGTAGCTAGGATCGCCCAGCTGTTGAAATTCGACATTTTACATCGAGAAAAACAAAATGAAATATATTCTTCGCTTAAATATTGTTTCGCTCTGTTTGTTTTAAGGTGGGCACCCACTTAGTGCGTATATCTCAGCGGGTAACTTTTTTGACGTCAAAATGACGTACAAATGAATTTCACGCTGAAATATCCACATATGAGGGGGAACTTTAGCGTGAGTCTATGACGTCATAAAAGTTACCCGCTGAGATATACGCACTAAGTGGGTGCCCACCTTTAGAGAAATGTGTTGTATTAGCGAAGAATACTGAGTTTATATTCATATGTCTCTGCTTACAATAAAAATATACGGCAAGCAGGGATGTAAATATACACTAGGATTATCCACGCGTTAACCGAATAGAGCCGAAGAGAAAAAAAACAACAACAATATAAAGGGAAAGCATCATTTGCGAGTGTCATGTGTGGAATTTTGAAATAATTTTTTTCATTTCGCACATCTTGGCGACATCACCTTTCAAATGAAACCGGTTTGAGTTAAATCGGTTAAGTGTAAAAACCTTTAAAAGAGAGAACAAAAAAAACGCCTTGCTTATAGATTTTGTAATATAAAAATTGATTAAAAATTTGGAATTAATGCAAAGTTGCTAGATTTTGTATTCAAATGACATAAATGAAATTCCAAATTTCAAAATAAACTTTTAAAGTAATTACACATCTAAAAATTTATAGGAAAAAATTTTGTTTGGTTCTCAACTATTTAAAAAATTTAAAAAAAATACATAGTATAGAAAAACAGAAAGATAAGCAAATTAATGACAAATTTGATTCACAATCAAATAATAAAATGAAAAAGAAACCAGTTAGAATAAGAACCATAAAAACAAAACATACAGATAATAACGGAAATTATAATATGATTTAATGATAAGAAAAAAATAATTAAACTATTTATAGAGTGGATGGTAGCTAATAAAAATTGGCCTCGTAGTATATGGCAACAAAAAAAATATTGGTGGAATGGTAGCAATTACCCAGAAATGAGGATAATTTGGTTTTCTCGCAGCAACAATTTATTTCTTAAAAGTTCTATCACTCAGTTCAAGGTTAAAAAAATATAAAAAAATATTTCAATTACACGAGTTTCATATAAAATTTCCTAGAATTTATAATCTATAAAAATAAATAAATAGAAAACAATTTTTAATAAAATACATAAAAGTATCTTTTAATTATTTGACGAATCAAATCTAATAATTTTTACATGTATACATATATATCTGTCTGCCAAGGAGTATGAATAACGTGTTCAAATTCTCTCTGTATTATTATAAATATAATCGCAATATTACGACATGCGCAAAACAATAAATAATGAAAACAAAGCTTTTTGAAGATTATATATTTGAAAAAATCCGACATATACAGACGAAATATATTTCATGTTAAATTAATTGAATGAAAAGTTCGATAGCCTTTTCTATTCATAAGAACTATACTAAGTGAATGTCCTTTGAAAATAAAAATAAGAGATAACAAAATGCTTTGAGAAAAATAAGTGAAAGTTCTTGTGAATTTATGTTTGTCATAGTATCAGATAGATAAAAAGGAAATTCTATTTAAAGGTTTGATTTTTACGGTTGCATAGCTACCATAAAGATTTCTTCTTCTTTATTTTATTAAATAGAAAATTTTAAAAATTTTATGATTCTGAGAAATATATGGGCGTAGAATACGATTTCAAACATTAATATAAATATGTCCTAAAATATGCATTTATAATGAATTTTTTAAAAAAAATTTTGAAATATGAAAAGCAAAACAAAAAAAATTGTTGCTTACTATACTTCATAAAATAAAAATTAATTATTTCATCTTTTATTTCATCTCCATTCAATTAGAAAATTATTTTAAATTAAAAGAAATTATATTCTGGTCCTATTAAGTAAAAAATATTCAAGAAAAAATGAATATTTCCTGGTTAAAATGAAGCTAAAGTAATGATGTCTAAAAAAAAATTAATATAGCTAAAAATTAAAAAATTACTTTCTCTATATAAAATTAAAATATTAATACTTTACAAGTAAAAATATTATTTTTAAGATATATAAAAAAATTAATATAAAAACGGAAATAAATGCGATAATGCTATGCAAAATCAATGAAACAACACTCTTAGATTAATTAATTTATTAAGTAAAAAATTTTACAAGCTTTGGAAGAAATATTAAAACAATATAGCTGAAAAAAAAACAGGCATCATACATTAATTATATCAATTGAAATTGAAAATAAAACAAAATACTTATAGCACAAATATTCACAAATTTTTTAAATTAACAACAAATCAATTGGCACAATATAAAAATCAAAATTAATTAATGAGAACTAAAATTAATTAAATTCCATAATGAAAATGATTAACAATAATAATAATAATTTTAAGTTATAAATTAAATTTTAAATTTAAAAAATATTTTGAAAAATTATTTTACCTATCAATTTCTTTCTTTTTTTATATTTAATTATCAAAAATTTAACAGGTACACGATTATATTTTTAAACAAAATTTTTCGCCAAATAAGAAAAAAATGTTTGTCTTTATTTTAGTATTTCAACAATTTCGGTATTAAATTTTTTAGCAAGGGAAATATTACAAAAAACATAGAATTCCAGGTATGAATTCTGTAAGCTTTAGGCACACGACAAATTTTAAAAAACGTCAACTAATGATATTATTCGTTAGTCTGAAACTTTTTCAAGCTTTCAAAATAGTTAATTTTTTTGAACTGGAAAGTCAAGTGCTAAGCTTAGGAAGTTATGAGACACAATAATTTCTTCTTTTATTTCATCTCAATTCAATTAGAAAATTTTTTTAAATTAAAAGAAATTATATCCTGGTCCTATTAAATTGAATACTATTTATATTAAAAATATTTAAGAGAAAATAAATACTTCCTGGTTAAAATGAAGCTAAAGCAATGAAGTGATGTCTAACATTCTAAAATAGGGCTAAACAAAATAATGCCTTGTGCTATATCCCGGCTGTCTATATAAGACGGAAACAATTTTAATGGCTTTGAAAACTATATAAACAAGTACAAATTGAAAGATTTACTACAATTACAATCACAAAGTATATAACGGATTATACGTTAACAGATAATATTCATTTTAAAAAGTTTATATAAAATTTGACATTTTATTTTTGATTATGAAAGGAAATCATCTTTAATGACGAAACACATTTCCATTTTAACGGACATAAGGAATAATAAACAATTCTTGTATCTTTTTAATTTATTCAAAAACAGTTTTCTGGTATATCAAACAAAAATACAGTTTTATGTGATATTAGGGAGGGGATATTGCTATACACCGTGCAACTAGTAAAAAAATTAAATTCTTTCAAATAAAATTCTATTAAAGTTCTGTTTTAAGAAATGATTATTTGAGATTTTTCTCTTTACAGTTTTTTGAAGGAATAAGTTTGCAAAAATTAGTGCCAAATAATCAAAGACCAGAATCTTACATTCTAGATAAAATCCGTATCAAATATCTAAATATTAAATTTTTCGTAGAGATAAAATATAATTTCGTATAAAACAGTTTTTATGTTTGAATAACACAATTTCTTTTGTTTTAAATTTCTTTAGATTAAATTTAAGAAGAACTTGTCTAAAGATAAGTGTTGAAAACAAAAATAACAAGTAGAAAAATTAAGATACAGGATTTCCCAAATAATTAATCAAGTGAATTAGCTAAAAATCAGTATTAAGCTGTAATGCATTAATTTCACAAAAAAATAATAAATTTTGCATTTTGAATTTTTTTTTTAAATTCGGAATGTCATTGTAAAAACTAATTGCACTTTATATGTACCTAGGACTCATTAGGGCTTGGCGGCACCAAATTTGGCATCAAATGCTAATGTCTTACTAGCCTCTACTAAATTGGTGTATAGCGTCTAGTTATCGCTAAATAACAACAAAAGTTTTTCAGAAAAATCAAAGGAAATTTTTGTTTTTAATAAAACCTAACATATAAGCGAATGTGACATGTTTGGGTATATTTACATAAAATAGAATTTTTAAAACATTTGACAGTTAAAATTGTTATAATTTTTTAATGGACACAAAAACATTAGTGGGCCTTCTCCAATTGGTTTTAAGCAAAAATTTATATTTCTAATACTTCCAAACCTTAGAAGGCAATACAGCTCTAATTGCAAGAATCTTGACTTTACATTAAGTTGTTAACTTCAGTATGATTAATAAAGTAATATTCAGTTTTTATTCCTTAAAATCCTAAAGCAAGATAAAATATGTAAAATTCTATTAATTGTGTCCGGAAAGTACGATTGTTGACTTTTAAAGCTTTTTATTTATTATTAATAGTTTTTCCAAAATAATTTTTTTTCTTAAATTTTTTTTTCAATAAATAAAAAAAAATAATGCCGAAAATATAGCAATAATTATAGCAATTATATAAAAATTTTGAGTTATTAAATTTTCAAGCAATTTTGTTAAATTTATTTGATTTTTAACTAATGCAAAATTTTCATGATTATTATTATTATTATTATTATTACTATCGTCAATATCTGAATTTGTTTTAATTTCAATTTCATTAATATAAGTTAAACAATCATTTTTTGTTTCTAAATGACTATTTAATAATAATAGTAATTCAATACTATTACTTAAATTTTTACTATTATAATTATTATGTAATGGAAATTCAGATAAACTAGTTGTTACATGCGTATAATGATTATTAATTGGTGTTAAAATTGATTCATCCAAAATAAAATCATTTGTTGTATTAATTGTAGCAACACTTAAATAATTACAAAACTTTTTAGATGATTTTAAACATAAACAATCATTATTATTATTAATATTAAATTGATTAAAATCACAGCAACAATTATTGGTTAACATTTTACCTGTAACCATTGTTGCTAATTGATTATTATTTATATTTTGGATATTATCATCAGTAACACCAAATATCATAGCTAATTCTTCAGATGAATTGTATTGTGATGATGATAATGATGAATTACTATTATTAATATTAATGTTATTTATAAATTCAATACCAATTTTTGTATTATATTCTATTGGTGATGTATCTAATTGATTTTTTGTATTCATTTCAGTGCTTTTAATATCATTTTTATTTGAAATTTGTTTTACTAAATTATTACATGACATTTTTAATTGTTCTTCTTTCAATTCTCCATTTTTATTTGAGTTATTATCATTTAACATCTTATCAGATTTTTCATCAATATTTTTAAGTAATGATTTTAATAATAAATTATCATCATTTGTTTTATTAATTGAAATATCATCAATTTTTTTACAACAATTTCTAACTTCTTCAGATACTTTATTAATATCTTTAAGTAATTCATTTTGTTTAAATATTTTATTATTTTTATCAATCGTTTCACATAATTTTGTTGTATCTTTTATTTTATCAATATCATTATATAATTTATTTAAAGCAACATTTTTTGTATCATTAGTTTTTTCATTATTTAAATTAATAAATTCACGTCGTAATTGAATTAAATCACGACTCAATTTTTCACTACTTTCTTTAGCTTCTTTAGCAATTTGATTGAGTACATCTTCCATACCATTATTTGTATTACTAGTATTATTATTATTATTATTATTATTATTGAATAATAAAGGACTTATACTATTTCTTGGCAATGGCACTGGTGGTTTTTGTAATACAAATGGTAAATTATAAACAGCACCACCTTCATTTGGATGCCTAAATGGTATCTTTATTTTATCTACTTTATCATTATTTTTATTATTTAATTTTTTTAATAATAATAAAGTTGATGGGATATCATCATTATTATTAATTTTATTTAAATCATTAAGGCTACCAGTTTTATCATATTTATAATCTAAATTATTATAATCATATAAATTTCCACCAGATGGACGTGCTGCATCACGTTGTATTAAATTATAAATGTTAGCTGATAATGAACGTTGTGCACGATTTTTTCTATTAAATAAATTTTGTGTTTGTTGATAATTTCTTTTAATTATATTTGGTGAATCTTTACGTAATGTACGTACAGCCATATCATCAGATATAATATCAGGTATTTTAGATGTTATATGTTTATTTTTTTTTAATATATCCGATTTAACATGTAAATAATCAGTTTTTGGTGATGGTGGAATTGGTCCAATTGGTATACCAAATGGTGGCTGTGGTTCAATTGTTTTACATATTGTATTTGAATGTTTAAGGCTACGATAGACAACATCATCTAAAATAATATCTGGTTCACCAGTATTTTCATAATCATCATCATAATCATTATAATCATCGTCAATATTTTTATTAATTTTATTTTTATTAAAATTAGTTGGTGTTGGTATATCACATCTTTCAGCTCTATCCATAAGTTCTTCATCTCCAAGTTTTAAACTTTTATAAATTGTTTCTAGTTCATTTATAGCATCCTCAAGATTAATTGAGACTTTAGAGCGTTCATTATTTGGTGTTGGTGTTAAACAACGATTATATTGTTTCTTAATTTCATTAGTATTAGATATTAAATTATTTTTAATATCTTTTTTATTATTACTTATTTCAATGAAATTACTATTTTTATCTTTGGTTGGTTTAATAAATAAATTTCCTTTAATTATATTATCAGTTTCATCTATTGAATAATTTAATTTTGGAATTGTTTTCATATTTTTAACATAATTTTGTTTTTCATTAATTAAACATGGACGTTCTAAAATTTCTTTATTATCTAATAAATTTGAAATATGTTTTGATTTTTCTGGTAAGCCATTTTTTGTAGTACGAATAATATTTTCATTTTTATTATATAAATTTTGTGATTCAATTATATCATCCTTATTTATTATATGTATTGGTTTTCTTGATCTTGGTACTGAATCAGCTATATATCTAAAATCAGAACGATTTAATGTATTATATTGTTGTTGTATCGGTTGTGTCGATGATGGACGAGGTAACGCTTGATAAACACTACCATTTGGACCCCAAAGTTTATCATCAGATACCCAACGTCCAGTTATTGGATAATTATTAGTTATATTTTTATCAAAAGCATAAGATATTGGACGTATACCGAAATTATTATTTGAATAATTAACATGTCTTTGAGGATCTCGTGGGGGTGGTGTTGGTGGTATTTGTGTTACAGATATTTGATTTGAATTATATTGATTTGGTTGATAAATATGATTTTCATAGCTTAAACTACGTTTTTGATAATTAACTGGACTTAGTTTTTGTTGTAATTCTAATGTTGGTACATATGTTAAACTAGATGAATTTTTACGATTAAAATAACGTTCATTACGTGCTGTACGACTTTTTCCATATCCACTTCGGCTAATATTTAAAATACTATCATCACTTTTATATTTTGATGAACCATAAGATTTAATATCATCTTCACTAGATGATTGATTATTTCCATAACGTATTTGATTTCTTGGATCATTTAAAATATGCCTACAATATAATGAACCAGCTTTTATATTATCTTTTGGTATAAATATTTCATTATCTTTTGTCTTAAAAACAATATGATCAAATCCTATACCCATTTTTTTATGTTTTCTTTTATCTTTACGTCTTGGTTTAACTGGTAAAAATCCAGCTTTTTTATCTTCATCAGATGATGTTTCAATTTCTGTTATTTGTTTTTTCTTTCTACGAAAAAATTTACCCAATGACCATTTTTTATTTTCTATATCTTTTTTAGGATTATTTCCCATGTCATTTGGTGTAGTTTTATTATTAACATTTAATATTTCCTTTGGTATTGGTAATTGTGGTCTCCATGATGTTTGGACAGTCTAAAATAAAAAATTTCAAAGTTTATTAATATTATTTTTGGATTATGATTATATTTTCAAAAATATTTTATAAAGTGACAATTAAAGTGTTTAAATTAATTAAATTAATAATAAAAAAGCAAAAAACAAAAATAATAATTTAGATAAAATCAACCGGACAGAAAAAATTAGTTTTATTATCAAATAATCTCATGCCTGATCGAAACTTTTTCTTTTTTAAAAAAAAACTAACAAAATGGTGGCCTCAGGAAACTTTTTTCCAGATTTTTGGGAAAAAACCAACAGCGGTTTTCGAGTTACAGTGGTCACTGGCTCAAAAAACATAGTTTTGAGAAAAACGCATTTAAAGTTTTACACTCGATGTATGTAGACGCCAAGACGTTAATTGACATTTAATTTACAAATAACTCGAAAAGTATTTGTCGGATGCACTTCAAATTTTCGGAGAATATTTTTAAGATATTATACTTAAAGAAAATGTAAAAAAATCGTATTTTTTTGGAAATACTGAGTACCCCTAATGTCCTTTCTTAACACAAGCGTGTAGACACTACACAGTATGCGGAAAGCGACTTTTGTATGGCAAACAACAACAGTTGAACAAGAGAAGTGCACGACTTTTCCAATTGCATACCTCATGGCGTTAATATATTCTATTTCTATAAAATTTTCAAAGCTACAGTTATAAAATAATTTATAATAATATAGTTGGACACAAAACGTTCAAGAAAAATTCCATAGTGTATTTTGAGCAAATAGCATTCATTATAATCGTTATTTTAATAATATGATATCGATAATCGCCGTGATTTTAATGATTTTTCTTTACAAATTTTCAAAGCTTTTTACAAATATCTGCAAGAATCAGGCTCAATTTTTATAACACATAACTTAAAAAAAAAATAGAAAGAATTAATGCAAACTTTTATCTTTATGACATAGATAGCCTGAAATGCAATAAATATTCCCTTTAGCTAGCCCTAGCGGCGACTTTTCTTTTAATTCATATTCATTCATATTTTTGTAATTTTAAATACTGTTACGTGGTAGTAGTTTTGATTATTAATTTTTGGGGCCCTTTTTGATTTTTTTTGTGACACAGCAAATATGTATCATGAAAACAGTTTTACGGATGTAACAGATGTCAAGGAATGTATTTGTTTTTTCTCTCACTTTGATAAATTGTTGCTCTGAAACGTAAATTTATAAATTTAATTAAGCTCATTGCATGTCTGATTTTTTAATTCTCATTCTTTACTATTTTCAAGCGATTTTTAACTGAAAATTCTGACAGATTAATAAAGACGACCATATATGCGATATTTTAGGGCTTGTAATTAAAAAAATAAAAACAAAAACTATATTTTAATGCTAAATGAATTAGATTACATAAATGGCCTATAATAGCATGGAATCCTATTGTTCGTTCATTACTAGCAGAATGCTCAGGAAAAATCTCAGTAGCTGTTTATTGGCAAATAATGGCAAATAATAGTGGCCAATCAATAACAAACAACAAATATGGTAAACTGCAATTCAATAATGTAAGCTCTTTAAAGGCAAATCCTACTCAAAATCAAAATAAATGCACCACAGCAATTGGGGTGCCATTAAACGACCAATTTGTCTAAGTCGTATCTTGGCCGATTGCTGGCTATAAAATCAATGCTGGCAAACTATTTGAATACACATCCAGAAATGTCATTGTTCGTAAAATATTTTTACTTAAAAAGTCCTACATACTTCAACTTGGAAAACCTACGACATTCGAAATAATCGATATGAAAGTCTTTGTTTACAAAAAATATCTAAGAGAAACAGCTGGAAGCGGAAATAAAAAAAAATTAAGGTGTACCAATAAAAATATCAATAGTAGGCATCAAAGTACAAGCCTTAATTTACATTAATTTATACTTTAGTACAATAAAAACTACGTAACACATGTGACATGATAAAATAAATGTCAATAGATAACAAAGGACACACTAAAAAACCATAAAATTCTTACAAAAATAAATATTTTGCAATCAATCATCAAATTTATATTTACAACAAAATCTCAGTTGTATATATTTCTTGGAAGACTACTTTAAATTTTTTAAAACCCATTTAAATTTTTTTGGCTAGCACAATACTTAAAACATAAATTTCATTCGCATCCGAAAAAATAAATAAAAAGAAGCACAACATAATTTTTCTATGGTAAACCCTAAAAAAACATTTAAAAACAAAAAAAGAAAATCGGAAAATTTATGAGTTTCATATCTATATATAATTATTAAAGTTTTACTCCTCAATTCTAAAACCAAAAACCCCAACAAAAAATATTTTAAAAAAATTCCCAAAATGTGATGCATAAGAACAAAAATTATTTAGATTTGCAAATCAAAAAAAATATTTTGTATGCATTAAAAATAAATATTTTTGCAAAGCAAAAACAAAAAAAAATTTATTCTGTTTCTTTTTGTTTATTGGGTAGTTGTGTTACACTTAAAGGCGAAGAGACGCCATTAATGCTCTTTTTAGATTTCCGGCAGCTGAATTTGTTCATAGTTTCCATCCAAACTTTAGAAAAATTGTGTCACTTAAACTTAAAACACTTCAACAAATTTTTCAACTTTAACAAAAAAAAAAAGAAAATAGAATTAAATAATTTAATCTATTTTCATTATTTTTATTTTCTAAATTCTAGAACCAATCACACAACTGCATGATATATATGTTTTTTTTTTCGGCTATTTCCAATTAATTTTTTTTTTATTATTTTTAAGCATTACACACACAAAAATAAAAGACAGCAACCGGACAAAGGCTACTCTTCAGTTTAACTTGAAGACTGCAAAAGACGTCTAAACGTTCCGAAAATTTAGCTGATGTTGTTTTTATTTAGATAAAAGTTTGTTTGGCGAATATCCAAAAGTTATGTTTGAAAATCAGGAAATTGACTTTAACTAACACAAATGAAATTTGAAATGATTTATTTTTATTTCTTTTATTTAAAATTTTTGTTTGTTTTCTGCATTCATTTATGCCAAATATTAAATTTTACTAGGACAATCAATGGAAATTTATGTATCGACAAATTACACCATGGAAACGTCTACTGATTGCTATTTTATCTTTGAGATGATTATTTGGCAATAAATCATTTTATATTCATCGAAAGTATTACGTAAAACATGATTTCTAGTCCAATTATTTATAAATATAAAAAAATATTAATTTTGGTTTTCTTTATAGGTCATTGATTTTTATATTTTTTGTTGAATTTAAAGAAAAAGTAAATTTTATATGAATGTTGGTAAGTATTCTAATGATTATTAGTTTTCGAGATTTGGACTTGAACTTTCGGGTATCAAGAAAAGTTTTGATTTAAAAATTTTTTAATATTCAAAACGGATGAGTCACAACATCCACAAATCTTAATTTTGATTTAAACCAAAAAAAAAAAAAAATTACATCTTTTATTTTTCTAAAATTTGTGGTGGCTCAGTTTCAGTTCAATTTGGTTCCATAGCTGAATTTGCTAAATCGCTAAATTGTTTAGATAAAATATTCCCAGCATGATGACGGCTACAGACAGACTGACCAATACCCGAACCGTCATGTTCTTTTTTTGGTGCCATAGGAACATACCTACCTAAAACCTAAACCACCTAGCTACCTACCTAAAAAAATGTATGTAGGTAGCACACTTTAAATTGCTCCTGTTGCTGGAGCTGCCATTTTTTGTTTGCGCAAGGTTTTACAACTTTCATTCAAAATTCATTTTTCTGAATATTACTTGCGTGTTACAACAAAACAATATGTCAAGCTACGCAACATACAAAAAAAAAATGTCAAAATTCTCCTGTTAAATGAGTACTTTAGTCAAATTACGAAATTTTTGTTTTGTTTCATCTTTTAAATCCAGCTAAAAATATTCAGAACTGAATTCCTTCTCTGTGAGAAAAAAAATAATCATATCTACTTTTTTATATTGCTTACTAAATAAACCTGTCTCCTTGATTGATTTTACCAAAACAAAAAAAAAACTGATCAATTCGTTATTAAATAAATCAAGGACAACATGCGTAACTGAAAATTATGCCGGAATTGACCTATGTAAAGATTTTTGCTAATTGAATGAAGTATTGTCACGTGAGTGTAGTATTTACAAATAAAACAAAAAACTAATTAGCCATGACAAATAACTGGTTTTCCTTCTGACTTTATTTCATGGAAAGTAAATTTTTTTGCAACTTCTTGCGTCCTTGCGTTTTTTTTTAAAAGAAAGATCTTAAAGCAAAGAAGAGCAAATAATTCGGCATAGTTAAGGGAATAATTCTATAAATTCAAAATTCCTTGTTTTAATCTTTTTTGTTAAAAAAAAATTATTTTATACGATCCAAATATTACGAAGTTTGAAAATATAAAAAATGCATTTAAGAAAAAAAAAGCAATCCTTTTGAAATAATTATTCAAAACTGATTTTCATCACTTTTAACAATATTCAAAATTAATCCCAGCCACCTGCTATGTTAATGACAATAGTTTCTTTTTTTACTATGCACCCAGGTTGTCACATTTGTAACCCTGAAACACCTATTTTTTGTTATTCTCAAAAACAAAACTCAAAAGTATAGTTTTTCTTGGGTATATCTCTCAATAAACTTGAGCCTTAGATATTACATAATTTTTATATAACAAAAAATATTAATATTAATCATTTTTGACGGGATTTTTTTTTTTTTAAGTTTTTTGTTTTGTAAATTTATCGAGGTAAAAAATGATAAATGAGACTTTAATTAAAATTTTTATAAAGTGCACTTTGCATAGTGTTCTGACCTCAGATTGCAGCATGTAGTAACATTCTATATATGCGCGCATTCATAAAAAAAAATATACAGAAATAATTGAAATTACAAAATATATAGTTTTTTTTTGCTTTTTGTTTTTTTGATTTTCAAACAATGTTTGTTGACCATGGCATTAATTCCATTGAAAATTTTTATTACCTAATGAAGTATTAATAAAAATGACTGACAACTGAATAAAATCCACTAAAATGAAAAAAGTTGCAAGAGAAACGTAATAAAAATATTTTAAGATACAAGTAAAAACTTGTTTTGATTGCGTACCACAAATTTTGTTTACATATTTACAAATATTTGCAGTTAACTTTTTTATTTTAATCATTTGAATATTTAACTGATAATCACAAATATTTTCAATGTTGGTGTAAAAAAACTTAGCTCAATTTGGAAAAGTAAAAAACTACAAAATTTATACTCAAAACAAACTTAAAGTTCTAAGCACACTCTGCCGGCCTAAATGTGGTTAATCATGATGATGTTTTCCATTTGGCGGCATCTATTTTTATTCTTTTTTTTTTTTTTGTTTACTAATATTTTTTCATTGTTTTTATTTTTCACTTTAGTTTTTTGCATTATTGATCATCGTTTTTAATTATAATTATTGTTACAAATTGTTAATTATTGTTATTATATTTTAAACAATTAATAACAATAAAAGGAGCAAATAGCAATTTTAAGCAATTATTAAGAAGTAACACCTTTGTAAAACTTTATAAAAATTCGTTTGTTTTATCGGCTTAAAAAATACTTTAAATTTTTTAGAATAAATAACAAAAACTTTTCTACATAGAAATATTTTTCTTTGCTTTATAATATCGCGCTTTTTACCAAACGTGTCGTACGTGTTTTTATATCATTTCAAAAATTTAAATGCGTTTTTCCAGTAGTGAAATTTTTCAAGATAGCATACAAAATAAATAAATGAATTTTTATATAAATATTTATATTTGTAATTTCAATCACATCTTTAAAATAAAAAATTTTTGGTTTTGCTATTCAAAGAGTAACACCTACAGAATTAGGAAATTTTTTAAAAACAAATAATTGTTCCAATTACAAAATATTTATAAATTACAAAAAAAATAATGCCTGTTTGAGCTTGTACGTATTTTCCTAGAACTAATTAAATTATTTTAACTATGAAAAATTTTTTTATATTGTACCAAATTCAAATTTGCATCAGTTCTACCGCGGATAACCTGCTCCTGCTTTGGGTAATGGCTCCATGGCTGTAATTTTGCAAATATTCTTAAGCAACAGATTTCGTTTGTTTGTTTTACTTCAATATATACCTAATGACATATTAAAAATAGTTTTTTTATTACCTTTTCTCTCATGCAAAAACAAAAAACGTCTCTTTTGGAAGTCTAGAGCGATAATTAAAAAGTAATAAACAATAAAAAGCTAAACTTAACAATAAATACAATATTAAATGGCACGAGGTACGATACATTGGTAACCTCATGCACGACGCATACTGTTCTTGGGGTTTAAGCTCAATTAAAGCATAAATATTTGTACAACATTTGAAAAAATGCAGAAAAATATTATTCTGAGCGAAAGTCAAAAAAAAAAAGATATATAAATTATTTTGTAAAATTTTAGTAATTTAAATATATTTTTAAAAAAACTTTAGCGCTGTTGAAATAGATGTAATCTAATCCAGATCTAATTGAGAAATAACTGACATTATTTTCAGCAGCTCTTTCTTCAAATACTTCAGGGAATCTAATAAGACTAAAATAATTAATTTTTTGACAAATGTTAGCTTGAAATATATGCAATCCTCTAAAAGAACTAAAAAGTACTTCTTTAGGTTGTTTTGACTTATAAATAGTACAATAATTCAATTTTTTCAACTAAACTGAATTTATTCAAAAATGTTAGTGGAAATGATAATCAGACATCCCAATAGGGAAATTCAGGATAAAACATCAATGAAAGAAAGCTACTTTTCAGTCATAAGGACTATTTTCTCGGGAAAACATCAGTTAATTTTTTTATAAAAGAAAAGCAAAAAGAATTGTCATGGCAACTTTCTGAATAAAAAAATTGCTATAAAAGTTACGTTTTCTCTATTCATCAATAGAGCACTTGAAGTATGCACCTTTCTAACTAGATTTCCTCGACCAAAAACTCACTGATGCACATTAATACACGCATAAATAACCACATAGTATGCTCAGGCTTTTAATTATGAAAATAACTGAAAAACTATTGCGTCATTTTGACTATTATTGAGCAGAAATATTTTTCCAAGATAACTAGCGTTTTAATAGTTTTCTTTAAGTTGAATAAAAAAAAAAAAGTGAAAAATGCAAAATTTATTGCCAGCAAACATAAGTCCCGGTATAAGAAAAAATCGTTAAAATACCACTGATACTAATCAGTGTAGCTGTGTCCGAATTCCACTGTGGTTGATGTAATTATAAAATTTAACTTCACTATAAAAACTCAAATATTTCAATGTTGTTTAGAGATTAAATATAAATTTCAAAGAAAAAACTATTTAAAAATTTGTATGTGCTGTATTTACTTTTAATATGAAAACTTTGCTTTTGTTTGCGACTTTGCAAAATTCAATTAATGTTATGAAGTCACAATTAGCCCTTTTTTAAATAATATCATAGCTCTGAGCTTTTATTTATTCATATTTCATTATAAAACTTAGTTTTAGTTAAGATCACATTTTTTAGAGTGATTAAAATTCTTCTAATTCCTATTTTGGTAACTTTTTAAAGATAAAGTCAAGAATATCAATAAAACAATCAAATAAATTTTTTAGTATAACACTAATAAAATCAAAACCAATAAATGTTCAAGCAATTAGAGGCAATAACAACAATAAGTAACATTCCTTAAAGGTAATTGCCTCTAAGTTCCGGAAGATAAATAGAAGCTCAACGACTAAATGAACAAAGGTACTTAGAGTGGTAGTAACTTATTTAACAAAAATATTTAGCAGCTAGCAATAATCATAAATATTGTCTAAACCAAAAAAAAAAAAAAAAAACAGAAACATTGTCGACATGTCGCCGTCTACATTAAGATAAGATAAAATATTTAATGTCTTTTTGACAATCGGTCAAATATTTTAGGTCTACAGTCTAGGGAAGTAGCTTCTTAAGAGGAAGTTTTTGAAAAATTTAACTGAAGGTCATTTCAAATTACCGGATATTATCCTGCTGAAAATTCATAGTGAGCCTTCAATTTTATTTGGTTCTAAAAGAATTTATAACTCAACAAAACCGAAAAATTTTTAGTCACCATATATTATAGGCTTAAGAAGTTAATTTAATTTGCTCTTAATAAAAGTTTTTTCTTCATTTAAAAAAGATTTGGTACCAAAAAATTCACGTAAGTTTGGTATACAGAATACACGTATAATTTAGTACTATGTTCAATTGCATTCAAATTGTCAAATTCATTGTCAAATTCTATGCAAACAATCACACTACTTAAATTTCATAATTGGCAAACCCCTTTTTCAAGCTAATAAAATGTTTATCTTTTGGATTTCTTATTATTTTTCTTTTCTGGAAAACGAAATTATTATGATAGTAAAATAAGCTTTATGACCACATGTTTATGTACAATAAAGAATTATTTCACAAAATGTTTATAATCAAGAAAAACAAATTTAAAAAAATTATTGTAAAATCTTTAAATGTGTCTGTTTTAGCAAAAACTGTACATTGTTAATGGTCATTAAGAAACCAAAGCAAATATAATAAAAAAGTGTCCCAACACGGACTAGGTCGAAAAAAAGTTATATAGAATAAAACTCCAGTCGATCTGGGATCAACCATTATACTCACAACTGTAGTCTAAATCCAAATGTGCACATTCCTTAAATGAGAAACAAACAATCTTAGCGAGAAAAATAAACTAAACTGTGAATTTTTTGACATTCTTATATGATTTATCACAGAACATGGGCCCTATAAATAATATTTCTAAAATATAGGAAATGTAAGAACAGATAGACGTGATAGACAAGAAGATTGACACAGTTCACAGTTCACAGTTCACAGCTCACAATTCTCAGTTAACTTAAAAGCTAGTTCGGCATCAGTTAACTTGAGAAGCACAGTAACTTTTATATAGGCCACTGGCCTCAAAGGCATTGAAAAAAGTTAACAACTCTGAGCCGCACGAGATGGAAGAAACGCCTACCCACCTGATGTTTGACTGTTGCATGCTGAAGACGTGAAGAGGAAGACATCTCCTCACTTACCACGTGCCCTTAATTAGGCAAGAGAACTGAGGATGAGTTTGACATAATAGCATGTCTGTGAGGGAGCACAAAAGACCGATTCTATCGCAGTGAATTTTGGCACCAAGAACAAAAATAACTACTTCTATACAGTAAGATAAAAGAATATTACACATAATTTTTATATAGAACGTATATGCTTCTTAATTCTGTATTGGACATGATCCCTAAAAATCTGGGTTGTAATCAATATCGTGACTCCCAAGTTTTTAAATGCATTAACTAATTTTATTGGTTCACCTTTATAGGCTAGCATGAGTTTTCTACTCTTTCGAAAAGTCTTTTCATTTAAATATTTGATACTTATAGTAAAGTGATTTTTTTTTCAGTCCGTTTTACAACTGTCAAAATTCCAATTCCCTGAGACCATTAAATTTCTAATTATATCTATTAAAATTCACATCAACTCTAACATTCCAAAATGACTCTACTTCTGATGCATTGTGCAGTCTAAGCGAAATATTTTTAATATTATTTTTATAAAATAAAAATATATAAAAACAAGATTTTAATGGTGGCAATGCACTTGACATAATTTACCTTCAAAATATTCAAATAATTGCAATCAGAAAATACAAATTTTACGTTTCCTTTGTCTTCACCAGAAACAAAACTTATTTCAATAAAAAATTTTCTATTTTAAACATTAAATAAAATAAAAATAAACAACAAAAATAATTATAAAAATTTTATTAAGGATAAATTAAAATTCTCAAATGTATAGCTGCCATATCATTAAACTAAATGTTAAAAATAAAATTCCATCTTAGTTTCAACTTTATGAGGAGCCACGAACATTGCATACCAAAACTGTCGGCAATAATTTTAATAAAATTATCAAAAACTTTTTTATTTTTCATTAATTTCTTAGCAATTTAAAACCATTGAGGAGCCACATTTATTTGTCACCTTGATGGAGGCAATATAAATATTTAAAAAGTCCAAATAATTTCTAAAATATGTATATCAGAATTATATTGATCACAAACACACACACACACGCATACAATCATTTAATATATAATATGGTTACCACAAATTATATTTTGGTCTTCCTGAATTTTATTTGAAATGAGGTAAAGTTTTTAGGGTGTCCCACATATTTTGATTTTTAAGACATATTTTGAGTTTTTTTTTAATTTTAAGTCTTGTTATTTTGAAATTTGCGCTCCTTTTTTTTTATAATAATAAAATTTAAAATAATTATTATTTGAGTGTGTAATATCACTGTTTGCGACTAAAGATAATTATATATGCTTAGCTTGTCGTGTTTGAGCAATTAGTTTAGTTAAAACAACAAAAAAAGGTCAAATAGCTGTTTAAAAAAAAACTAATGAAGAATCTTGGATTGGTTTGTTTTAGAAAAACATCAACGTAGTCGCATTTAATTCAGGAGGGTGTGATGTTCAATTATTGCGTGACACAATGTTTAAGTTATCTTAGGCACGGAGTTTCTTTATTATAATTATTATTTTATTTTGTTTTTTGTTTACATTTTATCTTTAGTTAATATCAAAGAATCTGTGACCCTGAAATATTTTAATTCCAAATTTAAATTCTAAACTCGTTAAAATGTTTGAACATCTTCTTTATTGTTAATATTTTTGGTTAAGTTTTCATCAGCCTAAATTCTTGTATTAAAAAAATAAAATAAAATAAAAAATTTGTTCAATGTGGAGACACATGTAGCGTAATTTCTATATTCTGTACCTTTTGACTGTCCTAGAATGTAAGTATAAATCTACTACAAATCGAAATGACTGTCCCAGATAGTCGCAGGTTCAAACATGCAGGTACAAAACATGCTAATTATAACTATGTTCATGTATTATAAAGAACTTAAAGAGCTTTACCAAACACAAATTCTTTTTTATGTAACATCTCTGAGAACCTTTTGAGCCCTTGAACAAAATATAATGGTTTAAACGCACATTAATGGTATATAACAGGGGAACCAAAATAGCAACCCATTCTACCAACTTTTCCCAGTTAGGAAAGAAGCGCGACTTCATCAATGAGCCATATTTGATTCATAGTGCTTACTTTTTCGTTGAAAGCTTAAATGAATTTTCTTAAGTCTCCGTCATGCTGAATTTCTGCATGCAAATATGTAGCTATTATGGCTACTTTATATATGCTGCATTAATAAATATTTCACAAGTGAAATTTTCAAACATGATTCACACATGAATTCATGGATAAAAAACTCACCGATGATTAATTTCCCTACTGGATTTATTTAGCAACTGTAGCTTCTATTTTTGTTTGAAATATTCCGTTTTAAAATTTTCGAAAATTTCTAAATTTTTAATAATGTTTAAAAGTTTTTAAAAAATCTTCACTGCAGTTTATAGTAAACCGAATAAAAAAACAAAAATGATAATATGAGATCTGGAAAAATTTTTTTAAATCTTCTGTTTATCCCCGGATACTTGAGAACGCACCCAGGCCTATTTCTAAATGAAAGAAGTAATTTCAATTTCTGATAGAAACATCCTGAATGGATTAAACAATAACAAATGATAAAAATGTGTTTTCAAAAAAATATAAGCTGTTATTAAAGAACTAATAGGCTTATTGCAGCAAGGACCTATTTTGTTTTGCTGTAAATTAAGTTTTTTTAATTCTACAGAACCTTGTACTGTAACACTACTTATAGAAGTATTTCCTTGCATGTCTGACCTGTCCAATTAAATTTTCAATCGTAATATTGCTAAAGGCTATCTCATAGTTCGACTTTGAATGTTATATCTTCTTAGCATTTGCTGCATTCTTTCAATGCCAAATATATTATTGTAATATCAAATGATGTAGGATTTTTTTTTGTATCATTATTAGCAACTATATTAAAGTACTTTAGCATGACTATAATTATTGCTTCATTCATTTTGGTCAGACATAAGCAAGACATCTTTCATAAAATCAGAATATACTCGAGGAAATTTCTGTGGAATTATTTACAACCACAAATATAATCAAATGTAATCATTTTAACAATAGTCTGATTAAATCGAAAGCTTAAAAAAAGGATTTTGATAATTTCAAAAAATTAAAAGAAAATTTTTCCTTTTTCATTCCACATTTTTCTTTTGGAGTTGCGAAGATTCCAACTTTATCATTATTAGAATGATTTATCTTTAAAATCATTCCATTTTTAAAAACAAATATTGAGAACTAGAAATTTCCCAACTATTGCTGTTTAAGAGAAAAATATCCCAGAGTTAAAAAGTTGAAATTTTATGCTTTATGCTGAACTCTATAATGATTATATGATTTCAACGTTTTTATCCAAATATTGAGAAACTTGTTAAAGGACAAAAACGGTGCCCAATATATACAAAAAATGTTAATTATAAATGAAAAATAAAAAATATTAATAAGACACTAAATCAGTTTTCTTTTTGACTATATACAATGGATCTAAACTATTTCAAAACATTTTGCTTTTGCTTCTAAGAATTTTATTCCTACGTTTAAAATCTCCTATTCAAAATAGGAAAATGTTTCCAAATTTCTATAAAATTTTTCTCACTAAATATCTACGCTAATTCTTTTATTTTCACAGCCGTGTATTAAATATTACACATTAAATTAGGAACACTAAAAACGGTAAAAAAACAAAATAATATATATGTATATTTCGGAAAATATTTCAGCTATCCTTGTGAAGCTAAAAGGATTAAAGTCATTTTTAAAAACTCCCTTTAACAAAAAAAAAGAAGAAAACAAAAAAAAAATATCAGAGAGAAAGGACTATGACATATGATGGTTGAAAGGATCTGATCTATCTCAGCATAACAATAAAAATGAAAAGAAATCAAATCTTTAAAAAAAGTTGTTGCTATGTATCTCACAAAATATTACGATATTCTTGATAAAATCTTTGTTTTTTTTTTTCTAAGAAAAACAAAAATATACAAACAAAACACAATAAAAGGACCTTAGTTAACAAAAAAAAACAAAAAATTTGTTCAATCATCATTCAAAACTGTTCTCATTTAATACTGTCAATCATAGAATCCTTAGGAACGATGTTCAAATACCTTTTCATATTATATTTTTTTTTTCTTGTTTTCCTTTTTTGTTTTTAGGAAATCAAAACCTAGAAATTAATTTCATAAATTCAGCTTATTGCTGTATAGAAATTAAGGAAAGTTTTTACCTGAATTTATTGACCTGGAGTCAACAGTAAGAACAATAACAACAACAACAAAAAACCATCAGGAGTTTAGAAAACTTTATAAAAATTTTATTTTCATTGTTTGTAGTTGTAATTTTTCTTGAAATCATCAGTTCCAAATAAAAATGTAGCAAAACAAAGAGAAATACTGCAAATTAAAATAACCATATTAGCTAAATAAATCTGTTTTTGGTGACTCTTGAATTATTTTAACCTCAATTGTGTAAGAGGGTGTAGATATATCTTTGTCGGTTTTAATGAATCTTCATTTGACCCTAATTAACATAACTAAGTACAAAATTAAACATGTGAAGAGCATTTGTTTTTCTTCTTTTTTTACATAGTATTATTATGTCATTCGAATGACGAAATAAACTGGTGTTGGATGTAAAATTTTTGACTGGTTTTTAATTATAAATATTACAAAAGCACTGAAAACAAAAAATAAAAAAAACAACGATAAACATTTCTTAAAAAACGTTGAATTTTGTTAAATAGTTTACACATTTGAATTAAATTTTTATGTATGGAGGAGTACTAAATTTTTAACATTTTTAATTAAAAATTACAAAATTTTTTCGAAAATTTGTGATTACATAAGAAACACAATAGAAAATATTATTTCTTTTTTAATAAAAAGAAAAAAAAATCAATTTCGTTAATATCATACTTAAGTCATACATGTTTTTATTAAATAAAATTTTTTAGAATTTGATATTAATTTTTGGGTTCATTTACTCTACATAATTAGGCTCAATAATCGTTTTTTCTTTACCTTCTTCAAAACTTAATTTAAAACATTATTTGTGTCATTAGTTAGAACTGTTGGCGAGCGTTCGGGCAGTGCTTAACTAATTCCTTGGAAAAAAAAGTCCCCTTTTTTAAAGCTAAAGATGTTATCCACTGCTATTTAAACTTTGTCATAATTCACGAACTAATTTCTATAAAGAAAGTTTTGCCTCGACCTAAAAGAATGGTAGTTTAGAAGATGAAACACTAATAGAGTATGGAGGCTGAAATAGAGTACCGTAACCTAATTAAAAAATTATTTGTATATTTATTCTTGCCACATGAAGTCTAGTGTTAGCAGCATGAGGATGAATAATACTCTTTCTGTTAGTCAAAAATGAATCTTTATTTTAAATTTTTTGTTCAAATCATTCAGATCAGCATTAACAGTTTTATTCTCTTTTGGGAATTATAATAGCACAGTACATGAATGCGGCCCCACCAGCTTTTAACGTATACGGAATAGTTTTTCCAAATATGAACATTTAGAAATCATTTTGTACATTATTCATTTTCTATTTTAGTCAGCAAACGACTGACTTTTTCAGTTAATACATGCGGCATCCAAACACTAAATTTTCACTCAAAATCAAACCTTTTGATATGTCCCAAAGCATTTGTCTGGTGTAACCCCATACTTAAAGGCTACATCCTGTGATTTTTGCCCCAGAATAGCTCAGGCAAGTGATTTGAATATTTTTTTTTTTTTTTATAAATTCATTCGTTTGCTGCCATCTTAATCAAATATTAATTTATCAGCTATTTTTAATGTAGATTAACTGGTGGGGGTTGATATTCCAATGAATATGTCCCTAAGAGTTCGTCATTTTTATGTTAGGATTAGGTCTTGTGGTTTCCTTCTTTTAAGTCTTCTTGTTCTATTTGTTGTATCCATCAGATGTGTTAACTTCACGTTGCTGTGGTTCAGCAGCCTTTCTTTGTGTTTGGTAGCATAATCTTTGACTACCTCCTTGACTTCCTTGATTTTTAATTCTTCATGTAATTCTTTATTCTTAATATACCAGTATGCATTGGTCATAATGCGAAGTATTCTGTTTTGATTTTTTTGTATTATGTCTAGGTTGGTTTTCCTGGCACAGCCCCAAATTTGTATACCGTACGTCCAGGTAGGTTTTATTATTGCAGTGTATATTAACTTTTTGCTATTGAGGTCTAACTGGGAGTACTTCCCCAGTAGCCAGTAAAGTTTATTTGTTAACAGCCTTATTTGCGCAGCCTTTTTCTTCACATGGTGCTTCCAAGTTAATTTTTCATCCAAGTATATGCCAAGATATCTCGCTGTTTTTTCTTGAGGAATGACTTCACTATTAAGGTATGTTCGTAGGCTATTATTACTTTTTTTGAGTGTGAATGTTACGTGTAACGATTTTGATCTATTTATCTATTTATTTGAATATAAGAAAATATTTTTCAACAAATTTTCCTTTTTTCATCTATTAAAACCACTAAAACTAATAAAGTAACCACTTGCAGAAATAAAAAAAAAAATGGAATGGTTTTTTTCCTGATTAAGTAGTGTGTAAGTAAGTAGTTTTTATTTTTTTGCTTTTTTTATAAATAAAAAAATTATGTGTATAAAATTTGACATATTTTTGAAATTCGTCATTGGTATTTAACAAATTTTTTTAATCTTTTGGAGTATAAAATTTAAAGAAATTCAAATTCTAAAAACTTTAACTCAATTAAAGTTTTCTTTTCTATTGCAGCAAAAAAACCACATGGAGCCATGTCTTCATTGAATACAGTGCTGATCGTATGTGTATTCTACAAAAACTGAATAAAAACTAGATACAAATTTTTTCTTTTCATGTTAAAAATTGAAGAACGCTTTTTTCATGGCTAAGCCGTACTTTTGCATTTAATTTTCGGAAGAGAAAGTCTTAAGATGTTACCAAATTAAGAGAAATTTTATAAAGCCCAAAAAATTTAATTTACAAATTTTGGAAACTTTTAATCAATAGATAAAATCATAAAGGAAATCAGGAAGATTTTTTAATTTATTCCACCACAAATAAGCTTTTAAGTCAAGGTACCAAGAAATGCCAGTATTTGAATTCTGGAACCTTGCAGTGAGCTATACAACAGTTTTTCTGTTAGGTTTTCATTTGTTAATGAAAAAGTAAAGAAGTTTTCTTCTACAAAATATATTTGGCGCCTAACATTTAAACAAAAATTATGTAATTAAAAGCTTAAGTAAAACGTGGAATTTATTGGTATCTTAAATTACCAGTGTATCAAATTACAACTAAAACTTGTATTTATTATAAAGATATCAAATTACAAGTAAACTACTATCAACAAAAAATTAATTAGTTTTTTTTTTAGATAATATTACCGGAAAATATTTGAAGAGGTGATGGGTTTCAGAACTGTAATAAATAACACAAAATAAAGATTTCCATTTTATTTTTATTATTAACTTAATTTATCAAAAGCAGTAGTTGGCGTAATTCAGCCATACTTAACATTTTCTTTTTAGTATGTGGAACAATAGAAAAATTTTTGCACATTTCTTTACATTTTTATATTGTGTTGGCGCCATTTTTCGTAATTCTGCATAGTAAATTTTCTCCCTCATTTCTTTAAAAACAATTTCTAGGTGTGTATTTCTTTTATTTCAGTAAATTCATTAAATAACTCTACATAATTTCTTCCAAAAACTTTTGCATTTTCTGCTCTGGAAAATTACAAATAATATCAAGATAATCAATGTCTCTAGTTTGGACTTTTATTGGGAGAAATTTCAAAATTTCTTCGCAAATTAAGTTCCGATAATACAGTATTTAACAAAAAGGGAGCATTGTGATGTTGCTCAAATATGGAATTGAAAGCCAAGTTAAAAAATTTCCAGTTTTTTTAATCTGCAATCACGTGATCGTAAATATATTTTGCTATATCTACAATAAGTCTAACACAGATTGATTTTTATTGCTGATTTTTTCATAAAGTACATTCGAAGCGTTTACAAAACATTCTTTTACAATTTCGGCATCAACAAAAAGTTTCATATGTTTTCCAAGTATATAGCAAGTTTCATACGATGCCTATGTTACAGTTGCATCTTGTGACACTAGCACAACATGACATTTTGTTTCTATTTCAGTAACTTTTTTTAAACGTATTTGTAAATTCCAGCATTTTTAAAATAAATTATGCGATTTTATTAAATTTTAATTCTAATTGAGAAAAAAAAATTTTCAAAGGTTGGGGTAAGTTTAAACTAGTTTTTAATACCAAAAAACAGATTAATAAGCCTTATTTCTTGGCAATAACTTTTATTTTATCTACCAACCGGGCTAAATAGCTCGATACTTCGCGGACCAAGGAGTGAGTACAGCTAGCTTAAATCATTATTTTGGATAAAGATAAAAAATTGTACTATAATAAATTACTTAATTATTGAACATTAATTCTTTGATATTTTATGCTAAGTAGTTTCTTCCTTGCACTTAAAAAGATAAAATTTAAAAAAATTAATTCAAAATAAATGAAAAATAAATTTAATTGTTTTCAATTTTGTGTTCAACAAGCATATTGTAATTAATCCACTCGGAGGTGTACACTTGTTGTTCTAATCTACAAGTAACCCACAACATTTTTTTTTTTCTTTTCGAATTCCAGAGTAGATTGTAGTTAATACCTCCCAATTGCAATTAAGTTCTAGGTCTAAATTGTATGCCTTCTATCACATTTGATTTGATTGTCTTTCAATATTGTTAAGCAAACAAAAAAAAAAAAAAAAAGATTTTAAAACTAGTTAAACTAGAACACTAGAAGCCCTATGTACTCATTTAAAGTAGTCCATAACAACATAGAAAAAATAAAAACAACAAATCAGAATAATTTTACAAATTAATTAGGTTAATCCGTCAATGGGGGGCATTTTGAAAGTTATCCATAAGGAGCTTAAAGTAGCAAAAAGCTTTAAAAAAATGTCAAGCAAAGAAAATCGAGTAATTTTTATGGATAAGCAAATAAATGAAGATTTGGACTAAGATCTGAATAAATTTTTCTTTGTTTGTTTGTTTATTTTTCTTTTCAACTTAATTACTTACTTATTATAAGTTTATATTTTTATTTATATAAAAAAAATGCGATTTTCTAAAAGAAATGAACAATCTTTGATAAACAAAACGAAACAAAATTCAGATGACTTATTGCTTTGCTATTCCAATTGTGATTTAAGTTTCTTTCAATTGTCTGTCAATTATAGAAAATTATTTACAAAAATTTTGCAATAAAAATGTGTAAGTATAAAAAATACACAAAAAAAAAAAATTAGTATAAATAAATTCCAAATGAAGAGAAAAAAAGACATTCAGAAGCTTGCTTAAGGCTGGGATCACAGTGAAAGCGAATTCAAGCAACTATAGTACATACATTTGTGCGACTACAAGCGTCAGATGGAAAAGATCATGGACAGATAAAGATAAGCAGCCAATTCCAACATCAAAGATTTCTTTATATCCCAAAAAGATACTTTTAAGTGTGACATGTTAGAATCAAATCAAACTATTAATGCAGATATTTTCACTGAACAATTTTGTCGTTTAAAACTTAGAATTGATTTAAAAACTGCCCGCGATTAATGAATATCAAGAAAGTATTGTTTCGTCATGATATGGCTAGAACACATACGGCTTGAACAACTCTGCCAAAAATTAGTGAATTTAATTGGGAGTTTTTGCCGCATCCTCCTTAACTACGCCAATGGCCCAGTATACCTTAGGGCTGAAAATACTAAGAAGAGGTTTATGATCCCAAGTAGCCATTCAAAATGAATTATTTGCAATAGGATCAAAGAGTGACGAAATACTTTACTTAGTAATGAATCAGAGATAAATTAGATGAAATATAATGTCAGTAGACTTCTTAACAAGGAATTTTGTCCACAGTAATCTTTAAAATTTTATAAAACCTGAAGGAGAATAAATCAAATCTTATTGATTTGATATTTCATGATATTGCATTTATTAGGTATATATGTATTGGATCCCTGACGCAAATTTGAATTTTTTTTCTTATTTGATTACTACCACTGTATATTTTCAATACGTTAGTAATTAATAGGTAATATTTTCACCATATCAGCCTTCTTTTACTCTGGTATGACCTTATTTCTTTTTATGTTATTTTTTAAGTCTATTTTTCCATAGGCTTTATCTTAATCTGTTTGTATTTCTTTATGTAAATTAAGACAATGAGAACAACCAAATTAAATAATAACGAGAGTAAACCAACTGATATTAAAAATACTAAAATTAGCCAAGTATTTAGATAAGTCTTAAAACTCCTATAGTATCGTTTAAAACATAATATAACAAAATTTTCATTTTTTTTTTTTTTTGAGCAAAAAAATAAAAAAAATAAACTATGAAATACAAAATTTCCATTTTTCCAATTTTAAAAACCTAGCAAAATAGAAGGAAAAGATTATCTCAAGGAGAAATAAAAAATAAAGTGAATAAATATAAAAATGTTATTCAAAAAAAAAACAGTTGGCAATTTATGAACAATGCTTGGTATAACATTTTCTTTAAAAAAAAATGAATAACAAACAGACACAAGTTGTTATTTTTTCCTAAGAAATTCAAGAAGAAAAAAACAAACAAAATTTTGTGGCTTCACTTTACTTTGAACAATTTATATAGTTTGTTGATTTTTTCTTAAAGAAGATGTAAAAGTCAAATTTTATGAATATTTTATGAGTTCTTTTGAAATTTTTATAACTCATTTGTATTTTAAATGTAACCAAAATTAATCAAAGAAAGTCAATAAATGCTAATCATTTTATGGTTTCTAATAAAAATAAAAATTAATTGATCTAATTGTAAGTAGAGCTAATAAAACTATTCTACTTTCTCAATGTCTGGTTAACTATTTTTGTTCAAGTGTTTGAAAATAAAATTTCATTTTCATTATTTTTTATATTAGTTTTACTCGTTTGATCATTGTTTCATAGTAATTAGTATCAAATATGCCAAAATATATAATTATATATATAATTAAGATCCAAAAAAGTTTTTTAGCTCGAAATTGGCATCATTCCCAAATAATATAAATAGTATAATAAGTGTAATAGGTCCACCATACATCATCACCACACACCACAACAACAAAATGAGCAATTATCCAGCAAATATTATGATTTGTCTAAGTTCCAATTTATACTGACAAATATTCGTGAATTTACTGTATTCGGATCCATAAACAGATTATCTCTGATATGGATTGAACGACATCAGAAATCGGTAGGTAGAGATTTTCCAAAATTTTCGGATTTAGCATTGCATGACATTTTCTTTTATCACAACCAATTCCTTTGAAACAGTAGGATAATATCTTTTTGCGATGGAGGGGGGTTGGATATAATTTGCTGACAATCAACTTTCGCAGCCATCTTAACTTAACTTTTCCTTAATCAACACTTAAAAATTACTAGCCAAGGGAGTAAATTTATTGATTAAGGAATGCTGGACTGTGGGCCAAATGCATCTTTCGTTTGAGTTAATTCTTGTCAGCCTTTCAAGGCTTTCAGACTGGTCAGACTTCGTGACCAATGTCTTAGATTAAAGTTATTGCGCCTTTTTCTGCTGAGCACTGCAGGCTCCTTTAAAAGCTCCAAACAAATGTAGAAATTAAGTTTGGTGCTACTAAAGCTTTTAAGACAGTCCGGAAAAAAGTAAATATGAAACTACCTGAAACCTCTTTACGTACATTTGATCGCAACATCCTTAATAGCGAAGGTTTCAGCTTGAAAAGCAGTAGGGCTTCTACCTAGAGTCTAAAATCTTCTATAGAATGAACCATTAATCCCTGTACGGGTTCCAGAATCTGTTTTCGATGCATCTGTGAATCAAATAGAGTCATATCGTTGGATGTTACTTAGCTTCCCACCGAGTCCTAAGATATTTATCAAAATGAAAAATAACTTTCATAAGATATAAATGGTCATTATAATTTTGACATTTCATAATTTTTCACGAAACCTTGAAATCCGTCAAAGTAATAATGTTTGCTGGAAAGTCCCAAGCCTAACACCACTATTGAAAATAAATAGAATTTAATTAACCAACAAGCTAAGCTTATTATTTTTAATTGGAACTGGAAAAACCTATAGACAAAAAATGTGGTATTTTTCATTAGAATTAGTTATACAAAAAGGCTAAAATTACGTTACATTTGGATTTAGATCGAAAGCTATAGAAGCATTTATCATAAAATTTATTTTCCTAGAAGATATTGGAGCAAAATATTTACCAAGCATTAATTACACAAAAATTTCAATATTTCCGATCAATTACATATAAAATTGCAACCAAGGTTTAATTAATTAGCATTAAAACAAAAACTCATTAAAGAAAAACCCAAAAAACAGAAAAATAAGGATATCGTAAACTTGTTATTTTCCTTGATGGTTGTCTTATATAAAACAAAAAAAAAAAGGAAGAAAAATTGCAGTCTTGATTACAGCAACACAGCAGGTTTTAAGGAAAAATAAAAAAATTATAATCAATTTTACAGTCTTAAATGTCAGACGCAACTTTGTTGCACAAGGCAAACAGAAACAAAAAATATTAATAAAATGAAACTGGAAAAGTGTCAGGTTTCTATAATACAACAAGAAAACAAACAAAAGTTATGATTTTTAATTAAGCTACAAACCCTTTAACTTAATAAAATTAAAAACAACAAAAAAATTTAGTAATCCACTTTGAAAAATATTTCAAGCTTAGAATGTTTTTTTTGGCTTTCTTTAATATTTTTATATCTGTCACTTTTGTGTTTTTATTCTTTTTTCTTTTTTTTTGATTATTTTGTCCACACTTTTTGAGTGATGCTATAATAATCTTAAATTTTGTATTATGGCCGTCAAAAAACCTCATAAACCTATCTGTCTTAGTTAAATATAACAAATAAGAGGAAAAAAACTAAAAATGTTCTACACAAACGACCAACATAACCTTTAAAAAATTCCGAATCCAATTAAGCGTATACAAATTCAACATTTTACTAGATGTAACCTTTTTAACAAAAAAAAAGAAACAGAAGAGAGGGAGGAGGGTTCATTAAAGTGTGGCAAATTCAAATTTAATCTTTAATTTTATGAAGCTCAGAATGTTTCATTTTTACAAAGAGTATAAAAAATTAAAACTGATATGTATGCTTGTCGTCCTTAGTTTAGTCGAGCAAGTAAAAAAAAAACACTATAAGTGGTTCCCATAAAAAATTACTTAGGGCTCTAGATTTTTTTTCTTTGTCTTGTTTTTTTTGTTTTGAATATTCTACCAGCATCAGTTTTTGATTTATTGAGATCAATGATACGCACGTCCAGAATTTTAACGCTTCATCCGTCATTACTATCTTATAACAACAACAAAAAACATTGAAATTGTTTTTTGGTTTGAATAATCTTTGTCTGAGTCTTGCAACTGTAATAATTTTTCTTCGATTATATATATATATCCTGCTAAAAGGGTTATATAAAATCAGTGAGCATCAATTTAAGCAGCCCAGACGATATAATAAGACCTCTGAGTTATGAAAAAGGATTAGCTTTCTTGGAAGCGAAGAATGGATAGTTCTTAATAAACAAATATCTTGAATTATTCAAAAGCCTTTGGTATAAATTAATTGAATAATATGACAAATTGTTGTCTTAAGATCTTCATGAAGCTTAGGATTTTATTAAAGGGGAATCGATGAATTTTATAACAAGTGCAGATAAACATTAATTTTCGTAAAATAGAACTAAAATAAATCTGAAGTAGACATTGCAATAACTTGAAATTATTAATTATGCAATTTAAAGTAGTAGGAAATCTGTTTAATTAAATAAAATGTTGCACAAACCTTGATAGTAAAAAGAAAAAAATTCTACGAAAACCTTTATCTGCTTATTAATTTTTAAAAGCAAAATAATTTTATATTGTGAAAATATAAATTTCTTTGGAAGGTTTGCCAATGAAACTATGCACTTATTTTTAAAGTCTGTTTAAAAGTAATCCTTATTTACTTGATTCATCTAAAGACAAAATAAAAACAAAAAGGTAAAATTCAAGTGTAGTGATCTTTATAGTGTGAACAGTTCGAAAGAGATTTGACCTCGTGTAATACCCATGGTTTAATTTGAGCGAATTGAGTTTAGTTCAATTCAAAACAAATGAAAATGTCACTTATCACTTAAATTCATACAAATTTATAAAGGCACTTAAAGTGTAGCCTCTTTTCGAAGTATGTAATTATAACTGAATTAGACTTATACATCCTAGTGTGTCAGCAAAACCAGAAAAGTTGGTCACTAAAAGTTTGTTAATATGAGAAATACATATCTGCGTACCATTCCCCATTAGATTAGGACCACTAACCAATCATCTTTGATTAAATTCACTTGGTTTGTTATTTTGGCAATTTGCGTAATAAAAGAATTCTGTATTTTTTTTTTTGTGTTGTATTTGTTGTGTTAATTTCAACGATTGACAAGTTTTGTTAACCTCATTTAACTTTTCTTATTTAATGAATTGGTTTTGGTTGAATTATAAATTTTATTTACATTAATTTTTTAAAATTTGTAGATTTTTCAGCAATTGAGCAATATTATGACAAATAATTCAGAAAAAAAATCTTCCGTAAGAGTCTAATAATCTTTCAAAAGTTTTATAAAAACATTGACTTAGAACTTTAGGTTACTTTCCATATTTGGTTGTATTTAATGAAATTGAATTTCAATTAAGCAATTTAATTAATTTGATTAACTGGTTTTTGGCTGATTTAAAAAATTTTACTTATTTTATACGTTTAAGACTTCATAGTTATTATGATGATTAAAATATTTTGATTTGTGATTACGGATTCAGAATTCTTACTTATTTTTTGCAGTATTGATTAATTTGACAATTTATTCATTTTTTTATATAACCAGGTTAGATAATATTAAGAAACTATTTTAATCAAAAACTGCCGAGCTGAAGGCTTTTTCTGATTATCGCCTATATTAAACCATAACTTATTCTATTTATTTCAAACTTTTTCTCATAAAATGAATTTAGATTTTAATAATCTCTTCCCAGCTATCTACCTGGGATAATTTTTGCTAGATCAAAGCTGCAAAAATTAATTGGTTTTATTTATTCTCTAGACTTTTTATTAATTAATAACTTTATTTATTATTTTTTATATTAATTAATTATGAAAAAAATTTACAAACATCATAATACTCTTAAATAGAGATATTAAAAACAACCAATAAAAAAAAATATGCTAACATATAATGAGATGATTATAGAGATGAGATAAGAAATTCCAAGGAAAACTTCATCTTAATTATTTATTAATTATCTATTCTCCAGTATAACAAAAAAAACAGGAAAAAAAAACACATGTGAACTAGAAATCCCAAAATAAAAGTGTCATGGTTCGGTTTAGATAATTAAAATAATTAGATTGCTAAAAAAAACAAAAATTACTTCAATAAATTCACACAAATTTTAATAATTCTAAGAAAGATAAGAAAAATCAATAGAGGCTATTAATTAATTAATTTATTAAATAGTAATACTTATAGGAGCATTGATAAAATATGAAATTAAAAACAAAATTAAATTTCTCATTGATAAATTCAAAAAAAAAATTAATGACATATTGGGATGACATTCAAAGATTTCCAATTAATTTATAACTATATTATATAACACTTGTTTAGTAGTGTTGAAAAGAATGCGTTTAAAACATTTTACAATGAGCTAAATTTAAAAAGAAATGCTTAAAGATAAATCGCGCAAAGATAAAATCTTTTGCTTACCTGCACAAGATACATTTCGAATTACAAAATTAGAAATACAAAAAGTAAATTTTTAGAGTTTTCCAAATTTATTTTATTTTTTGTTCTTGATGATTCGATAGTTTTCACTATTCAATTAGATTGTTCGATAACAATTAGTTATAATTGTACATAATAAAAACATATATATAAATATATATGTAAATTTTGCAAAAACATTTTTATCACTTGGATAACTATAGCCAAGAGTTGATTGCACTTAATTAATTTTTAGTTTTTTTTTGTGTATACAATAAATTTTGAGGTAATTCAAAAATTTTATTGAAACTTTTTATTTATATAAAAAATTACAAAAAAAAAAAAAATAACTAAAACACAAAATTAAATTATGTGAAAGTAAACTACATATGTATATATGTTGATGACAATATTAACCACTAATAACCGGCATATGGCACATAAGTTATAAATTTTATTAAAATTTTGAATATTCTTTTCATATAGCACTAAAAATTTGTAGATATTTTATACATAAATTTCTATATAAGTAAAAAAGAAAAATTAATAAAATTTCTTCTTTTTAAACTATACTTATTGATTTTATGTAAATAAGGAAAAACCTTAAATGTATATGAGAATAGTTCAACAACAATAAAATTAACAAATGAATAGAGCTACCTGAAACCGTTCCGTACACGTTGAAAGACCGAACGATAATATATATCGGTGAGCAGTAGTCACATGAAAAAGAAACTCACAGACGAAAAAAAACACCTTGATTAATGTGTAATGTATTAATGAAGGTGGTAGTTGGTAGTGGGGGAATTTCCGATCAAAACATATCTTTTTCTTATTTTTTCAACCAATTTCAATTAAATGCATCTCTCAGTCTACGGTAGTTTAAATGGCGAAAGCATATTTTTCTTGCTAAATAAAAAATACAATGCAAGTTTTATTTGTGCGTATTAATAATAATCACCTTGTTATATTTTTTTTTTTTTTTGTATTTCCAGAACAATAGAGAAAAGACTAAAAAAATAATTTCTTTATAAAATTTTACTCATAAATTAAACCTGTTATTGTAATTATTATGAAAATTGTCAGTTCTAGTTTTAAGGAATTAAAAATAAAAATTATACCTTTATTATGTTATGAAAGTAGTGTTATTAAGAAGTAGGTATATACCTTTCGATAAAGTATACTAAGGAATTCGAAAACAGATAATTTACTAAGGCTTAAAAATCGATTGGAATAAATCGGATTACTAGAAATAATAATTTCTATTTTACATGAATACATACAAATGTATATTTTTTATAATATTTTGAGTTACTCTTTCATCAAAATTTTTATTTATTTTATTTTTTTTTGTTATGTTAGAATAAACGTTATTGATAAAAGAATTTTAAGGATAATTATTTTATATCTTGCAATAATAAATATTTTACTAGATATAATTTACTGAAAGCAAAATAAATTATAGCATTTTATGGTGACTTTATATGAAATCATATCAGCTGTCTGCTTTCTAAATGAAAATATTCTTTTTAAAATTATTGAAATCATAGCTCCAGTTTGTACATACTGAAAATGAATTTATTTTAATTGATTTGAAACTCTTCTCAGACTTAATATAATCAAAAAAAAGAAAAAAACAAAACAAACTTTTTGTATAATGCCTAGGATGGTCTCTATTGAATTGATATATAGCCTAAATTAGTGATTTGTTAGTAAAATTGTTGTTAGCAAATCAGTGGAAAGCTCTATTAATTACATAAAATACAATTTTTGTAACTAAAATTCTTAATAGTTGTTTTCTATTATGAAAAGAAGAAGAACATTAATGAGATCATTCTGATTAGCTTTAAGAATAACTCTCCATTTTTAGGGCTTTAAAAGCCTTGGGCATATTGGTGATAGCGAATTCAAACAGCTTCATGTATCAAGCGTCTAGCGAAATTTTCCAGTTGTATGGGATTGATTGGTACTAGCCTCACAAATTTATGGTATCAATAAATTGCACAATCAAGAATTGCTCCCTCTGTGTCCACAGGTTAAATCATTGTATATGTTTAAAGGGGAAGAGATAATTATTGAAAAAAAAAAAAACAAAAAACACTTCTTTTATGAGTTGTTCTTTCAGCAATTGGGTAAATATATTGAAATATTTTGAATGTTATCGAGTAACTTTTTAACAATTTTCTAGAATATAATATTTTTGTATAAAAATATCAATAAATAAGTCAGTGGGAAAGACTTTCTAAAGTCGTCTTTCAAGAAAATCAATTAAATCAATTGATCCCTCAATTTTAGCCTAAAATAATCTGACATCGAAAAACAAAATTAATTTATTAAAAACATATGATTTTCTTCCCCTATCGTATTTTTTAAATTTTCTTCCTATTTCTGTATTTCTAAGAACGTTTATAATGAAAACAGCAGCTTTAAACTATAAAATCTAACATTTTACAATCCCCCAAAATTGTGTAAATAATAAAAAAAGATGTTAGTAAAGGTATTTTATAAGTTGAAAATAAACTATAAAACTTAAAATTAAATGATACAGTACTTTTTGAATTGATCGATTTGCAAGACATCGTTTCGAGACAAAAAACGCTTTGAAGCTCTGAAAAATGTACAAACGGTGGAGGTTATAAAATAAGAGAATTTTGGCTTGATTTGCTTGAAATTTTTAAACTATATTCTTAAAAGAAAATGCAATAAAAAAAAAATCAATTTTTGAAAAGTGTTATCCCTCACACCCTACCTTTCTATAAGCGTTAGTTCATCAAAAAAAACCATAAAAGCATTAACAGTCGTAAATCACATTCATTTTACTTTTTAATTGGAAAGAATGAAATGAAATCTCCTTCACAAATAGTTATAGTTAGAAGCATAAAATGAGTAAACTTTTAACTAATTTTAACAATCATTAAAATAATTCTAAAAATATTTAACAAAAATTTATATAATAATGTTTACATTTTGTCTTTTTCAATACTTCTATATAACCAAATTCCAAAAAAAAGTGATGACTATTAACTTTAGATTAGGATTCTAATATTTATGTGAAAGTATTAAACTAAAATAATAGTTTTTAAAAATAAAATGAATAAACTTAGAATTAACAGAAATGATCATAGAAACTATTAAATTGCTTTGATATACTTTCACTTATTATAACGGTATTTAAGTATCATTAACTTAGTTGTCGATGCATAATATTATCATCAAATTTATGAAAATAAAATTTCTTTTGCAATTTTCTACAACAATTAAAAATAGAAACAAAAAATGGAAAAATTTTGCAATAAAAGTCCTATTATTTATTTACCAAGTTATATTGAATCGAATAGAATTCTCATAGCCTACTTATGTATCCACCACATACCACAAAAGCCAGGAAAAAATTCTTGTAAATAATTTATTTTGCTATAGTGAAATATTAAAACGGCGGTAGCATTAGATATTTCCTAAGTTTTATTTGATATATGTACATATATATATCCATACATGTATAGAAAAATATGGGTAAAGCTTCTTTCATTATTATTTGGATCACATTTACATTTAACTTGTGTTAATTTTATAACAAAAGATTCTAACGAGTTTAAATAGTAGTATATGATAAGATAACCAGCAAAAATAAACACGCCCGGAAAACAAATTAAACTTTAAATGTTGTCACTAGTTTACACAAGAAATAAAATTACTATAAGATCAGTTTTTGTCTTTTAAATGAAAAAAGATGTTAATGTAATGAATTTAACTTATTATTTCCATTTTTTGAGTTTTTTATTCTATTCATTTCTCAATAGAGGGAGCTTCGTACTGAATTCAACAAAATTTTATTAGTTTTAGCTTCAGATAATAAATTTTGGAGCGAGTTTCCTCATCGTGAGGGCTAAGCCGAAAATTTTAAATGGTATCCAAAAAAGGCAACCCAAAAATGTAATTGTTTCTTGTTTTTAAATTAATTTTTTGTTCTTTTATATTATATAAGCAGATCCTTTGACAGGTATGGATTGTAAGTTATCGTAAGAGCATACTAGTGATTCTAATTTCAAGATATTTCAATGTTTTTCAAAGTAGGAACAAAAGTATTATTATTACACCTTGATGGATTGAGGTGAAGGTAACAATAATAGTGAGACTGATAAATAGAGACAGTAACATCACGTTGACAATAGTAAAGCAGCCAAATTAGTTAATGTCAATATTATTACCAAAAAAATAAAGAATTTTATTTAGCATGAAAAATATTTCTACAGACGACAAGTAAAATACAGCTTCGTGATTAATTAGAGATCCTAAAAATGCATATCAGAAAGCTTTCAGCTGTGTTGTCACTTCTCATTAGGTTTATGCATAGTTCCAAATTAAGTTTCAGTAAAAAAAATAACTGTAATTCTTATTATAAAAGGTTTATACGTTGAGTGCTATGGTGTAGCTTTAAGCAAAACCTAAAACTTTATATGAACTATTATTTATATTTTTAACACTAGTCAATAGCATATCAATAAAAGTCAGTCAAACCACTCACAACTGAAACTTAGAGCATTCTCAATCAATATAATGCAAATGAAATTGACTTCAACTTTTTTGTGAAGAAAAGTCGACTTTCAACCCCTGCTTTGACTATTGTCTAAATTTTGGCCTATAGTCGTAGACCCGAGTTCATTCCAAAGTGATAAAGTAATGCACAAAATCACTTGAATCCTTTCTAAAATGATCTAAACAATTTTGTGAAATTTACTTTCGCATTTTTTTTAGTCGACAATTAATAAATTTTGCATAAAGTTTCTTAGTGCCTAATTTATCATTTTAAATGAAAATAACTCCTTTTTTTATACGTATTTTCTCTTAACTATTTCATACACCTTCAATTGGCAACCGTTTTTGTGCACCTTTTAGATATTTTGATCTATGAATAGAAGTTTTTGGCTGTTCTTTATGCGTTTAAATTCAGTAGCCAAATTTTTAACCATTGAAAATGAAGTAAGAGTAGTAGTCCTTAAATACTTTTATTAATGTTAAATGAATATTTTTTTATCATTAGTCCAGTCAAAATGAAGAATCCTACCACTGAATGATATTCTAATTTATTCATTTTATAAAATACTCACGACACGTTAACTTTAAAAAATTGTATAAAGCGTAAAGGACTAATCACACCGAAGCATTTTTTCGTCGATGTGTTTTTCAACTGAAACTTTCTTGAACCAAGGTTGTTGTCTTATCATTCATTCCTAATCAAATGTTTGTTTTTCAGGGCAATATTCCCCTTCAAATACTCTGAGAAAGCCAAGGCATCACCCTGCCTCAAGAAATTTACATTGAAAACACAGCGACAGAAACAGCGCTTCAATGGTCCTTAAGGCGTTAAACATATCACAAAAATTTTCATGGCGAAATATTTCGTCATTCCCAGTCAACAGGTTAAAGAACATAAAAGTTTAAGAGTTTTAAATTTTTTTTAGATAATAAATTAAATAACAAATTTAAAGAAAAAATAATCCACCGTACCACAAGAGGCCGAGCCTGTTTCGAGCTTTAGCAAATGATATTCTATAAAAACACATTTTAAAGGACACTTGAACACGTAAATATATGTATTGGTAGTATGACAAACAACGTGCAGCAAAATTTCTGCCTTATGACACTACACTTTTCAACGTCCTAACCATAAAAATGTCAATTGTAGACCCCGTGGAATACCACAGAATATAAGATTTTAATTATATTTTGTTGCACAGCCTGAAAATTCATAATAAAGTTCCAATTTTCGCCATAGTCCAGCTAGTCTTTCTTCACAGATTTTTTATAACACTGTTTTGCAATACACCAGAAAAAAAATTTCGTATGTATCTATATAGCATGTTGTAAAATACAGCCTTTAAAAGCCTATATTTAGGGAAATTTGAACATTTATTGTTAATTTACAGGTTTTCCAACAAAACAAAATTTAGGTCCCATATTATTTTGCCTTTAAATCGAAATAATAATTTATTTTTATTTTTATTTCGACATTACCCATGCATATGTTCTAATACAGTGTATTAGATTGTGTAGAAGATTCTTTTTTATACGGGAGGCTAATAGACTGTATTAAACTCCTGTGAAGAAAGCTTATTTTTATATACAAGATATCAACATAATGGCAGTTCCTTATAAATAATAGCTTTACGTGTATTCTAGACTGTATATTAGCGTCTGTCTAGAAAGGTTATAATAACATGTTTCATGTATTCAAGGCGCAATTTTAGTTCTTTTATTATTTTTTTTCTTTTTTTTTCAATTCACAGTTCTTTGACTGATTAAATGTACAAACAAGTACCCATAAAAAGAAAAACCTTTTGTCGTCAACTTATTTCATTACAAGTCGTTTACTTAATTTTTTTATGTTTAAATATGTTTAGTCTAAGTTAGTTATGTATTAACAATAAAACCGTTATTTTAAAAAAAGAAAACATTTTAGTTTTGACGAAGGTTTTTTTTTTTTTGAGAAATCTAAAAAACTTAACTTATTATTAAAATAAAATTGAATAAACTAAAATTTAAAAATAATTCCATTGCAATGGTTTTTTAAAACAAAACAAAAAACCAGTCCCACCTTTAAATACTTTCTCCATAAATATTTATTTTGTCAAGCTAAGAAGAATTTTAAGGTCATTGTGTCCATTTTACTGTCATTATCCTTATCATAGTTTTTATTTATGATTTTTCATATCATATTACTAATTGTTACTTTAAGATATGTTAGCATAAATCTAAAGATGATTAAATCAAAAATGAAAGTAAATTTTTTGTATATCGCTATGCAATTTTCAATTATAATTGCGAAAATTGTTGAATAGGTCTTTTACTGTAATTTTTTTTTGGTTTTTTTTTTTGATTTACTTAATAATATCTTTAAAAGATATAACGAAAACATTCTTTAGTTTTGAATATCATTGAACGTTCATTGATTTCAATAAAACAATAAACATTTGTAATTTAAAATTTAAATTAAACAATGACAACAATTTATTTAAAATAATAAAACAACAACAACAACAACAAAAATGAGACATGTCAAAGATATGTATATAATATAAACAAAGCAAAAATTCCTTTTAAATAAATACCTTTTACAGGGCTTGCCACAAAGAGTTTTTCTTTAGTATATTTTTATGCAGCAATCCATTAAATATTCGTTCCTATCCCTTAAACGTGATAATATTCTATAATCAATTTCATATAATATTTTGATTCTATTTGTTTTTGTTTTTTGTAGCTTTCTAATTCTATAAAACTAAATGAGGAATTTGATAATAGACCTCACAAATGTAATTTTTAGCTAAGTTAGATTTTACCGCCTATTTTTGATAGGCTAAATTTATTCATAGTTTCAATCAATTTTCTTTTATTAAATGTCATATCTGATATAATTTATTGATACATATCAAAAAAACAACAATAAAAAAACCTATAATGCTAATATTAGAAAATACGTGCATACAACAAATTTATTCTTGTATTTTGAATTTTTTAAATTTTCATGTTTTGTATGTATAAAGAGGCACGCACAGATTTTATGCTTTTTAGTATATAGTACTACCGTGTACTAGGCATAAACATTTCCTTCTTTTGTACCCTTTTAACTAAGAAAACACTTTAATAAAGGATATAAGAAAAGCTTCGTGTCTAGAAACATTTAATATTGTTCTATATTATTAATTATATTCAACAATTTCTTAGAAATAATTATTAAAATTATAGTACAAAAAAATAATACACGGAAATATAAAACAAAAAATTATTAATTATTTTAAAAATTTTATACCTATTAATATAGGCACAAGTTTAAATCGAACTGTTGTCATCTTATTCTTAAAAAAAACGAAGTTATTTCCAAGAAATCAATATTTTGTTGTTAAATTATGGCAAGTCTTAAATAAATCATTATTTTAGTTTTTTAGAAACATTGTCAAAACTCTTTTAACTCCTTTTAACTATGTTTTCTCTTACAAATAAGTATTCTTTGTCAAAAATTCCATGAAATTGATAAAAAAACAAAAACACAAGTAATACAAATTTATTTTATCCCCTTTACAGTCTGTTTAATTAATTCAAAGCCATTCCTCTATACATTTTCCGCAAACCGAAGAAGTTATTACTATCAATTTAACCTGCAAATTCTATTTAATATCTTTACTTGAGTCAAAAAGAGATTCAACGGAGCGTCAATTTAGGTTTGGAGAGGAAAACGGTATTCATTAAGTTTTTCACTTTGTATGCAGTCAAAAATCATGCTTTTTCTATCACAAAGCATGATTTTCTACACATATATCTAATACACTGTATTGGCTGCCCGTGCACAAAAAAAAAAAAACTTCTCCAAAGGCTGATACACTATATTAGAACATATAATGAAAATGTCAAAAGAAGTGTCATAAAAATAAACATTGAATCATCTAATTGTGGTTTATAAAATGTATCAATAAATTAAATAACGTAAATAAAAATAAATAATAATTTTGATAAATAAATAACATTCAAAAATTATCTTAAGCTATAAATATTTCAAGAATATACTCCCAAAATTTGAAGTCGATCAGAGCAAAACTCTCAAAGTTATTTCCTAATTAGTTTCCTACCCTTTACTAATTCATTCCTTCCTTTTTAAGCTTTCCAAATTCTTAAACGTGTTTTTCTTAAAACTACTTTTTTTAAGTCAGGAATCACTTCCATTCAAAAACTACATTACCGATTCACTTCTAACTTGGTACACACTTTCTTGATATAAAATACCTCCGCACAACGTTGAGTTTTTGAATTGTTTTTTACATTACACTTACAAAATGGCGGAATTTTTCATCGATAATAGCAGTTTTCACTTTAAGTGAAAAAAAAAAAACAATCAGACAACGTTGGGGGAAGTATTCGACGATACTTTGACTAGATTTTATGGGTTTCTTAATTTCAGGAAATTTCCAGCTGAGATATATTGATCATGGCAAATCATCTTTTTCTAAAGACTTCCTTGGAAAAGCCGGTAAATAATTTCAAATTACAGAATGTTTTTAATGTCATGCCTAATAACACACAAACCATATTCATAAAAAAAATTCACGAAGAAAGGTTATTTTTTCACGCTAAAACCCTTACCCCTCCCTTAAGCAAATGTATTAATTTTACCCTGATTAAATATCTCTTTCCACATTAATTCTTCATGATTCGTACAAAAAAAACTCATTATAAGAAAACCGCATTATCAGAAAGCTTCCATAGTTTTCGATCCAGGTTTAATAATGGTTTATAACACAAAAAATAAAGTTTTTTTATTAAATTTATCTTATTTCAGTATTAAAAACAACATTTGGAAATAACTTATTTCAATAAATATTTCCACGTAAAAAAAAGATAAACAAAAACTTATTTTGTATTCAATACCAAGTTCCAAAACTTGGAAATAATCAAATATCAGATAAAAGCAAGATAAATGAAAAATTCTCATCATTAACGGAAAATTTTATATATCTCAAAATCCTATATCTATAGTCATGCCCACTTTCACTGTTTGCTATAAAATTACTAAAATGAGACGATTATGAAATGAAATACTATTTTTTATGTTACTAATTAATACATTTAAAAAAATTGAATAAAACTTCATAAATTTTTGTTCATATTTTTATTACTATATGTGATTCATAACTTGCGTTATATATTTAAAACCAATATTACTATACATACATATAAAGAAAAATTTAATTTGATCACTTTATGCCTTTTACTTGATGATCAGGTGTACTCAATTCATGCCTCAGGCAGAGAAATGCTGCTCTTGAAATCGAAAAACTAACGGTGAATGCACAGACAGACAGCAGTTGCATTACTTTTACTTTTCTGTTGTCTGATCTCTGATTTCTTACTTAGTATTTTTGGTTTATTTGTTTTGTTGTTTTTTTAGAAAAATGAAATTTTTCTAAATAATGATTTTTGTTAAATAACATTTAAAAAACTAAATTTTTATTTTGTCATATAGATACATAAAACATACTGTTTTTTCTTAATGACCAAGACAACAAATTGACAAATTGGCCGTTTTCCATATTACATATTACTCTGTACAACTCTGAAGTTTAGATAAAGTTTTAAAAAATTTTTTTGTCACAAGTTTCTCTTTTATTGTTAAAAATTTTTCTGAGAGCCATTAATTTGCCATGAAATTTTTGTAAATGTCTGCACGCGGTTATATTTGTTGTTCTTATATTCAAATGCGACTAATTGTTTTAAAAGTTCCCGAATTCTGTATCAACTTGACAAATATTAGCCTACAAATTTTCTATTTATGATTAATTATTATCATAGTTTAGGATTACATTTAAATTAATTGAATTTTTTTGATGTAGTAATTAAGTAATTTTTTTAATAGTAAATTTTAGCAAAAATCGAATCTTGTTCTGAAAAAAGTTTAGCACACTTTCCAAATCGACAAAACTTAATATTCTGACATTTAATGAAACAAAATGAAAACATCTTTGATAATAATAAAAACAACAATTTAAATGATTGATTTAATTTTGATATTCAATTATAGCATTTGACAGTTCAAATTTAACTCGAGGTATTCACTATATTTCCGAATCAATGATTCGGCTCTTAGTTCCCATTTAAAGTATATGGAAATGAAGAATAAGAGAGAAAATATCCAACATGTTGAACATTTTACTCACAAATGATTCAGCCATATACTCAAAATTGGCTGAGAGAGCCGAATCATTGATTCGGAAATATAGTGAATACCTCGCTTAAGGCTGCCTGCAGAGTGCCGGCTTATACAGCCGAGCTGACACCGATTCCCATTGTGATAGTCTAATCTTTGGTAGGCCTGCATTCTAAACACTTTGAGCATATTCCTATTGATTTACCCATAACGAATTTATAGTCTTCGGTATCGGAATTGGCGTCAGCTCAGATTTAAGCCGGCACTCTGCAGGCAGCCTAAGAAGCTCAAGGTTTAAGTTCGAATCAAAAAAAAATCTGCACTTCACAGTTTGAGTTTTGCCCTAAATCGCGTTTTTCTTCAACTCAGTCTAAACCCTCAAGTTTGGACATTTAAATTTATTTCAGTTTGTTGGTCATATTTGTATTTTCATTCGTAATTTTTTTGAAATTAAATAAAGTTTAAATATATAAAATTTTAATAAATAAAAAATAAATTAATTAATAATTAAAAAAAGAATATTTAATTGACTTTAAGGTAAATCTAAAAAACTTGGCAATTAGGAAGAAGACTCCTACAAAAACAAATAATACAAAAAAAAATTTTTTATATTCCTACTTGAGATTGTTTTTTCTTTTTTCTGAATTCGTAATTCGTTGCATTCAGTTTTCTAAAGTTTTTCTCTCATATAAATTGAAATTAGTTTATTAAATATAATTAATGAATTAATATTTGAACTAACTGTATTAACATCAATTGTCATGCACTACCAAATCAACAAAATTTATTTGAACTTGATTGGATGAATAGAAAAGATTTTATTATCAATTGAAGGTTTTTGAGCAACCTAATAGTAGGAATATAAAAAAGGTGATGTCTAGAGACAACTGGAATGGACGAAGTTCCCTAAAGAATTTTTTTGAATTAACAACTAAAAACAATAGTTAACACTAAAAGCAAAAATTAATAAAAAAATTTACTAAAAAGTCCAACAATTAATAAGAAAAAATGACATTTTTGTGTAAGAATTTTTTGTTAGGAAGTTCATGTTAGTATTCCTTGGATGATATTAAAATTTTAGTACTAGGTACCAGGTTCAACATGTATCACATTAATTGGCTAAATTAGCTCTATCCAAAACTGAAACCTTATTTTATCTAAAGCATTTAATTACGATATAATAAAAAATGATTATAACAGTCCTTAGGATATAGGCCAGATTTTTCTTGCAATTTATTACATTCAAGTTGAATAATAATCCTCCAAAATTATGTTGTCAAGCTAACATTAAAAGTCGTCAGGAAGAAGACGCTTTACTCTAGTATAAATTGACAAAGAAAAGTATCAGTTATAATTCACCGTGACATTATTAAGAGGATACAACACAAATTTTATTAAATGTACTTAAGTGATTTAAAAGATTTATAAAATATAAGGATTTGTTACACAAAATATTTTGTATCCTACTTTATAATTTTTGTAGAGATAAAGACGAGATTAAAAATGATTACCTTTAGCAGTATGCCATTTATTGCCATTACGAAAAATATGTATGGTTGCCTACGGAATGAACAAGAAGAACGTTCATTGATAGCATCCAAGAGAAGTAAAACAAGAAAATTGTCTATCATACTAATCAGGAACCATTCATAATCATATTTGTGTATGATAATATAGCACACAAGGTATTCTGGCTGCATGATACCAATATTTATTTACTTCAATAAAGTTAACTAAATTAAAATATTTAAAAATATGTTTTATAAGTCTTTTACTACACATAAAAATTATTTTATACAAAAAATCTCGTTTAAGACATTTATTGAAAAGTTTCATATTTTTTATTTCTCTTTGAAATTTTTTCTAAAGACTTTCGAATTCAATTTCTTTATTTCTAAGACCTCATGAAGCTTTAATATCCATAAGTATCAAAATATAATTTTTCCAGTCTGAAAAATTTTCCATAGAAATGATATCCAATATTTAGGTGTATTGCATTAAATTAAAATCAAATAGATTAAAAAGAATTAAATTAAATATTCAGCTTAAAAATGATAATAAGATTTGATGCTGTCAATCAATGTTTAACTAGTTTTAACTATAATTTCATGTATGTGAACCAAAATATAAGCCAACAAACCTTTAAAAACCAAAAGAAAAAAAACTGAGTGAAAGTGAAATAATCTGTCAGCTTTATTAAAATTATGAATCAAGTAATTAATTTGAATTCAATTAAAACCAATCCATTGAATATATATGAATATATGTTAATTTTTTTTTTTTTTTTTTGTGTTTTTTGTTTTTGTAAACATTTGAAGCGTCATTCTGCCGGATGACACTAAAAATTATGAAGATTTTATTGCTAGTATGTCACATAAACGATCAAAAATAATTAAATTTATTGATTCTTCCGGAAATTATAACAGTTTGAAGTAAGTAAGTAAGAAACTCCATTTTTATAATTGATGTGCAAAATATTTATAAATTGGTTAAATAATTTTTTTAATTTATCATACATATATTTTTAATACTCTTTTCTACAGTATAAATTTGATATTTTTAAAAAAAATCTGTAATAATTCTGCGATAAAGCTTAAAAGGAACAAAAATAACAATTACGTTACTAAACTTAAACAATTTTTAACTAAAATTCATCGAGTCCTGGACTATTTAGACATTTTTAATGCAGTTAAAGTCTAGCTCTTGGGGCTGAAGTCTGTATTCATATGAAGTGAGAATGAAAATAAGAATGCACAAGTTTCTATCACAAAGGAGCAAAGAAATCTTCTCAATGGCCCGAAACGTACGGAAAATCTCATGCAACTGGTTATCACTTTATTTTTAAATCGATATTTTTAATGCAAAAACTATGATTAACCTATTTACTGCTTTACATTCTATGTAAAGCGTGTTGTATAAATACGGTATAAGTTACAACTTGGACAACAACAACAACAACAAAAAGTTTACCCTGCAAAATTTCTATTGCATTGTATGAGTAATTTCACAGCATAAATTTATACTGTGGAGTTAAATTCGAACACCTTGCCTTCGTAGTTATAATAAGCACTCCGCGAGCATGTGAATTGTATCCTTTTTAAATATGATCCTTAATATAAAACGTAGCTTTGCTGTACACTTGTTGTTTTATTTTCATGTTTATTTTTAGAATTTCAACAAAATTTTGTATGCATGTTCAGAATTTTTGCTTGAAAATTTCCTTTCTGATAAAAACTTTAAAGTTGATTAGACATGAATTTTCTTATTATAATTTGAACGTAAGTGAAAAAAAGGGTAGTAAAAATAAAAATAAATAATATATAATTATTTAATTTTTATAAAGTTGTGCCTGAAAAATCGGTGTTAAGGTTTTCACCAATAACAAATATATAGAAATTAGAGAAGACTTCGCAAATAGAAGAAAATGATATAATCTGGCCAAGATTCTCTATCTTATACATGAAATATGGCATAGATTGTATCAAGCCAAAAGACTCGGCCCATGACTTGTTGTTATCACTGGACCAATCATTAAAATACTGCTTGAGTACACTTATTGCGTAGGGGTACAATGCATCTTTCGCTTGAGCTCATTCTTGTCAGTCTATCAACCTCCTCGTTTTCTTTAATAACTTCGTGGCCAAGGGTCTTCAATTAAAGTAAATGTGTTTTTTTCTCCCGAGCACTACAAATTCTTGTAATAGTAGAAAATTTCTTTATATATTGAAAATTTGGTGCTGATAAGGCTTTTAATACGATTTGGCTATCCGAAAAAACTTAAATATGAGACTTCATGAAACCCCTTGTCGTTTATTAGATCACGGCACCCTCAATAGAGACAGTTTAGCTTGAAAAACGCTAGTTAGAACCACATACATCACAGATTCACTTTTAGTACTTCACAAAATGAAACTATAGAATACAAAATAGAACTTTTTTCAATTTTATTAATATAAAAAGTAAGTTTTCATAGAATTTGATATCTTTTTAACTGCTTAAACATAGAATTTTTTCTTGATAATCACAAAAGTTTGATATTGTTGTCATAGTAACAAAAATCTATATAAAAAGCAAATAAACATAAGTTTAAATTATACTTAAGTAAAAAAAATTCAATTTATAAACCACTTACAAAAGCTTTAAATATACCATCAGGCAATGGAGTAACCTGTCATCATAATGTGTGAGGCTTCAAACTAAGTTATTGATATATCCACTTAAGCCAATAGTAAAATAATTTAATAACAAACGAAAAAAATATATTTGAAATTCATATAACTAGTTTTATGTCACACAAAAAAATAAAAACTAACAATAAAATTAATAAATAAATATTACTAATAAGTTTAACATGACGCACAAACACAGAACTGAGAGCAACTAATCAACCCTAGTTAAAAAAAAGTTTGTAAATGAACTTGAAATACAAAAAAAAACGCACATTGAACGTAGTAAAATCCAATTAAAAGTTAAAGCTTTTAAAAAAAAACATACAAAGTAAAACTTAAAGAGTATAAGTTCACTGCTAAAAATATAAATATGTACTAAAAAAATTACAAACTACAGCCGACTGTGAATAACAACAAAGTCAAACTATCGCACTATGGGTGACAAAATTATTAAAAAAGGCAGCCCATGGAAAAATAAAAAAATAAAAATGTATTAGCTTACAACCACAATCACATACTTAAAGGAAAATATATATTCATGTTATATCAAATTTTAGTAGCTTTTTGTTATGATTATTGTTTTTGTTTTTGATTTTTAAATATACATATGCATACATAAAATACTCTATTTCATTGTTTTATTTTTAATATTTCTTTCCTCCATAAAATATACATAAATTCGGTTGCATTGAAAGTTAACATATAATTTATATAACAGACAAATTTTTAAACTGCTAATGGATCAACCAATATAATAATTTTTATTTTAAATATATGAGCAAGATACTAATGGAAATATTTTAGCCCTATTAACAAATTTCAAGGTTAATTAGTTTTAATAAATAAAAACACAACTAATTAAAGATATCGAATATGCTACTGTCCGCCTATCAAATTTTATTTTAATTTGCCACATGTGATAACACCAATAATTATACCTATATAGAAAAAATATATACTTACATATATATTTGACGATTTATAAGAGTGCGTCATCCAAAAATAGAAACAAAAAGGAGTGACAAAATAAAAACAAAACAAAAAGAAAAAACAGAATATTTATGAATGAGCAAGTGGTAACGGTTAATGCACTCACTCCTCCTTTCCCCCAATCCATAACCACACGGAAATTAAAAATTAAAATCTTGCCCTAAACTGTGGGTGGCTGTTGTTATCACTAATTTGAGCTTTGCTAACGATGCGATAATTTTTCAACATTTTGTATGAGATCATAAATTTTTAAGACCCTTCCCCCTTTTTTCTATCATTGTTTTTTTATCAACTCTAAAGTTTTGTTTATAAAATAAAATCTAAATATAAATATCCTAATAAGATAAGAATTGTTTCATTGAATTTTAGAATTAAATATTTATGTTTAGAAGTTTTTTGATCATTGAAGTTATTTTAATTTTTTTTAATTTTACTATAAAACAATAAAAACAAGAATTTAAAAAAAAATTAAAACAACAACAATTTTTACACAAAATAAACTTCTTGTGCGCTGAAAATTAAATTTATCTTTTTGAAAAATCAATTCATAATTTTGCAAATTCAGTTAAATCCTCTTAAGATTCGAAATTCTACGAATTCCAAACGCAAACGCTTGCACTGTGTTTGAGCCTTTAGTCCTTATACTTAAGATATTGAATTCATTTTTTTTACATTGAATTTATCTTATTTAAAGTTGAATTTATTTTATTTGGTATTAAGGTGGGCACCCACTTAGTGCGTATATCTTAGCGGGTAACTTTTTTGACGTCATAGACTCACGCTAAAGTTCCCCCTCATATGTGGATACTTCAGCGTGAAATTCATTTGTACGTCATTTTGACGTCAAAAAAGTTACCCGCTAAGATATACGCACTAAGTGGGTGCCCACCTTTATATTCACACTTTTTCCAAAATTGGATCAACTTTTTTGCAAATTGAATTCATTCTATGAAAATTTAATTCATCTTTTTAGAAGTTGACTTAATTTTCTTTACAAATTAAACTAACACTATTGAGAATTGAATTCATTTTTCTGCGAGTTTTTTTTTCTTGAAGATAAAAATGATTGTTTTAGAAAATTAAATTATCATTTTGCAATTTCAATTAAACTTTCAATTTTTGTCTCTTGAAATTTGAATTGATCTTTCTGGAAATGGAATTCATCTTTTTTGTAAATTCAGTTTATTTTCTGAGATCTAAGTAAGTTTATTTATTTGAAAATTGAATTTAGTTTTTTATAAATTGAATTCATCCTTTTTTATTTAAAATTCATCTTTTGGAAAATTTCTTTCAACTTTTGCTCATATTTATGTGGTAAAAAGAAACGATTAAAATAAATATTATTCATTTACCACAACATTTTTAAAATTAAATAAATCTTTGGAAAATTGAATTAGATTTATTTGAAAATTTTTTGAAAGTTTAACTCATCCTTTTGCGAATTATTTTATTTGAATAAATGAATTGTACTTTGGATAATCTTCAAAGCTGAACTCATCTTTTAGGATTTTTCTGCCGTTTTATGACTTTGCCTTTATAAACAATATCCGAGTGCATTGCATTACTCAAAATATTTTTGAAAAACATATTTCTAGTTATTTTTTGAATTTACTTTATGGATGTACATATACCTTGTCTGCAGCCTAAAGCAACAAAGGGAGTGACAAATACCACGACAATGATCTATTGGCGTTAGCGGTACAGGAAAAAAAATTTTAATAAATATTTTAAGGAACAACTCATGCAGCATAATATGCAGGACTTTTTTTCCACATCCAACTCTTGCAGAATCTGTTTTACTCCTCAAATTTAGAAGATGAATGCTATAAATAATTTCAGCTATAGGATTTTTTATAACAAAGATAAAAAAGGTATCTTTTCTATAAAAAATTATCATAAAACTTTTTTAAACATGTATTGAGCCTAAACTGCTAGCCATTAACAAAGCTTTAGCATTTTCATTACATAGTATCAAGTTGAGCGGAGTCTTTAAGGGAATATAACTTGGAATAACGTAATAATTTTAGATGATCAGATCGGTTAATATTTTATGAGTTTTCACAACAAAAATTCTCATTGTTTCAAGCCATTGCCTAAGTACATTAAAATTTTTGTCAAAGCTATTTTTTTATGTTAAAAATGAGAGATTTAAAATTTTATGTACAAATTAAGGTAACTTAGGCTAAAATCAAAAGAAAAACACTTACATTAAGATAAAATTTTCTTAAGTCAGTTTCATTATTGAATCGTTTATTACTTCATCGCTAATTTAATCGACTTTAATTTAATTATGACTGCTATGTTAATAAAGCATACAATACGCTTATTTTATGCGAGTAAACACATTTTTAGAAGGCATGGAAATAATTAAATCAAATAGTGAAATAATACACGATTGCCAAATATTTTTCTTCATTCATTTAACTCTTTAGCCATTGTCTTGATTAGGGGCACCAGCTACGTTTGCAATCGGATAATTTTAGCTTTTATTATTTTATTATTGGTATTTTAGCTGACGTTGTATCAGCGTTAACCGTAGATAGTGGTGCACATTTAAAGAATCAGTAAGATGTAAAGCAGAAAAAAATTACGAAATTCAAAAGAGTTCTATAAATTAGCTAGTTTATTGCCTCTCATTTAGCATTTACCAATACGTATTTATTAATATTAAGTTAAGAAGACCTCTCAAAATTTTTATTTTGCTTTTCACCTCTTTTGACTTAGGAAAGTAGGAAATTAAAATTTCTTGTGCCTCAGTTAATTCATTAACGAATTTCTTAAAAAATGTCACTTTTAAAGAGCTAATTTGCTAAACGCAAATTTATCGCAATTATACAGACCAAAAGAAGATTTGACAATTGATGAACAGCTATATCTTTTCCGTTGTCGCACCAGATTCACGCAATACATACCTTCAAAGCCGGCCAAATATGGCATCAAGATTTGATGGATTTGTGACGCCCAATATTTTTATCCTTTGCAAGGCATAATTTACCTCTTTCGAAAGAATACATAGATTTTGTGTCTGTTGACACATCTGTTGAGTGTATACCTCTGTACGTATGTTACTTCTTTTAATAACGGACTAAATTTAGCACGGGATCACTTTTCTCTCTTTTTTAATTAATTGTTTAAAAAGCTGAAAAAATGATAAATTGAATACTTGAAATTTACTAATCTGCTAGATCTAACCTTAAAAGTAAGCGCACTTTATAATTGATTCATTTTTGGGGTAGAGCATCAAGAAACATTCAAACTGAACCATTTTTTCCGTTCCGTAACTGTAAATTACTTGAGGAAGATTACTGTTTTGCCCCTCTAAGAGTATTTGAAGGGGAATGTTCTCTCTAGAAACATTTGTAATAATGCATGAATGAAAAGATATGAATGCGTTATAAAACCCAGCGACGGAAAAATCACTTCAATGTGAATGGTCCTTTAGTGTTTGCTAAAATTTTGGAACTGGATGTCTGTTCATGTGAGGCAGTTTTTAGTAGTTTTTAGTCTACTAAAATAACTCCGAAATAGCACTATTACTTTCTATTCAAAATAATTCTAGATCAAAGCCACTATTGCCCAGATTTAAGCCGTCAAATAAGTTTTTTAGTGTAAATTTCACAATGGTATTTGCCCATAAGTGTCATCATTGCTTAAATTATTTTTCAGGTCAAATAAATCAAGATGAAAATTAATTTTGTCAGTAAATATATTTAAGTTTCCTCTTAACGAAAGATAAGAAGTTCAAGTTTTATTGAGCAAATTAAAATTTCAACAAATATTTACTTTTTGTCATTGTAAACTTCGATTTAACTGTGTTATCCCGTTAATTAGTTATGCAAAAGTGACTACACAAGAGATAAAAAGACTAAATATATTTATATTTTTATGTTTAATATTTAGCCTACTTCTTTAATATACATTTATCATGAAATTTGAAAGTTTAACGAAAGATCCTTTTTATTATATTCTCAATAATTTTTTTCTTATCTACTCACAATCAATTCTAACTTTATTTAATTTCATTTGATCATTTGATAGTTGATTAAAGAAAAAATTGTATGAGTAAAGAGGTTTTTCTCTGCTGTTGAATTTGACACAAAGGATCGTGAACTGAAAAAAATGGTCATATTACAATATTCGATCGTAATTTCATTTATACAATATAAAATAATAATGTTTATTTTACTGAGTGTGGAGTTTTAAGTAGTTTTAAAAATTTAAAAACTAGTCGGAATGAAATTGGAATAAGGTAAGTTATAAATAAATGACTGAATAACAGACTGGCAACAGACTGAATAAAAAATGTCCTCTGCAATTACCTCAGCAAAAATTTTTAGTGAAATTAGTCTGTCCGTATTCTTAAATATGTTAAAATATTACAAACTTTAACCCTTAATATTAAAAAATTTTCCTTTTTTAAACTCATTTCATGTAAAAATAAAACATAATAGTTTTAACCATAATTTCTTTCAAATATGTAATAGAAATATTATCATCAAATCGTTTCATATATAAAACTAATATGTCACTTTATAAAATAATTTTTTTGAAGTGCAAAAGTGTAAAGTGTAATAAGAAAAAGTGAAAAAATTAGTCCCATTTTCATATATAAGCCCATAATATAGACAATGAAATGTACTATAATTAAATAATTAAACGATATAAATTAAACAATGATTATTGAAAATGTTTGACTAATGATGAGGAATAGTAAAAATAAGAAAAGGATATTTTTGAAATAAGGAATAAAAATTTTTCACTCACCATATTTTCTTTGGGGCTGCTCAGAAGATAAATAAAGATGAATAATAAAACATGAAAATATTATTTACACATATATCACTAAATTTTATTATGAAATTAAAACACTTTTACGATAATCACTAAATATTATTAAGAAAAAATATTTCATTATTTTTTATTTATTCCCGGACCTAACCTCAAAAATTGCTACATGTAAAACACAATTTTTTTTCTCTTTCTTATCAATTAAAGACTATATAAGATAAAAAGAAACCGATAATATATATTATTACTTACCTTGGTTTTAAAACACTGAAAATTAAATTTACACGCACACACACACTAAATACCTAATTAAATTACAAATTATTATAAATTATTATTAACAAAAAAAAAGTTCCGTTTCTAGCTAAAATTATAAATACATCATTGTTTATCTATAAACTTTTCGATAAATCCGAAAACCACACGTCGTGCTTGTCAAACAAAAAATTAACAAATCAACAACTGCAAGAATTTTATAGTCATTTATGTTATTGTAGTAAAATAGATATATAAAATGATTTGTTGTTATTAAAGTTATTTTATAATTATTAAAAATATATTGTATGGACTTTTATCACACCTTAACCACAATAAATACAAATTTTTGATGGTTAGTTCAATATTGAATCAATCATTTATAGATCTATTTTGTTAGATTATATGAAAAAGAAATTATATATTTTATCTATGGTAAGCATGGTTATGAAATAATTTTTCGTTTTTTATGTTGGTGTCATTGATATTACTAAATTTTTGTGAAGGAAAAGTTCAAGTGATATTTTTTGGTATTTTTGTTTGTGACGTTTTATAAAAATTTATCAGTTTTTGAATAACAATATAAAAATGATTATATTACATTAAAAACTGCCAAGTTTTTTAATTAATTAAAAATAATATAATTCCACTCAAATATTTCCAATGTGTCAAAATTACGTATTGAATGAAATGCCATATTTTTATTTATCTTATTCATAAAAGATTTAATTATTTTACACGCAAATTATTAATACGAGAACAATAAAATGGATGATACAAATCAGAGTGATTCAATTTGTCGTGTATGTAGATGTGAAGGACAAATGGATAGGCCCCTTTTTCATCCATGTATATGTACAGGGAGTATTAAATTTATTCACCAGGATTGTTTAGTTCAATGGCTTAGATATTCAAGAAAGGAATATTGCGAATTATGTGGTCATAGATTTTCATTTACCCCTATTTATTCACCAGATATGCCAAGAGTTTTACCAATTAAAGACGTTGCTATTGGATTATTATCATCAATTGGTAGGGCTGCTAAACAATGGTTTCATTATACATTTGTTGCATGGATTTGGCTAGCAACGGTTCCTCTATTTGCATATCGTTCTTATCGTTTTATGTTTAGTGGTGCAACATTTGAATCGCTATTTAATCTTGATATAATTAAACTTGAATATACAGCATCTGATGTATTCCGTGGTTGTTTTGTTGTTACCTGTACACTTTTATCATTTATTGGACTTGTTTGGTTAAGAGAACAAATTTTACATGGTGGTGGACCCGATTGGTTAATTGGACCAGATGATAATCCACAAGTTAATGAACCAAATCAAGGTGTTGAAAATGTTGAAAATAATAATAATAACAATGAAAATAATAATAATAATAATAATATAAATAATATACAAGCACCAATTGACATAGCAATTGATAATGCTGAGCCCCCACCAGTCGAACAAGATGGTGGTGATGAAGTTGAACAGGATATTGGTAATGGGAATGAAGAACCAAATTGGAATCCCATGGAATGGGATAGAGCAGCTGAAGAATTAACATGGGAACGTTTACTTGGATTAGATGGATCAATGGTGTTTTTAGAACATGTATTTTGGGTTATTTCATTAAATACAATATTCATATTTACATTTGCGTTTGTACCACATTTTATTGGAAATTTTTTATTATCTGGCTTTTTTAAAATTGAAAATCAATTCTTACATTTTCATGGACTTTGGACAACACTTTTTGGTTATTGTATTATTGAATTAACATTATTAATATTACATACAATAGCTAAATTTTTTCGTATGAAAAGGCTACGTAGACTACTTGGATTATGTTATATTGTTGTTAAAGTATCATTATTATCAGTTGTTGAAATTGGTGTATTACCATTAATATATGGATGGTGGTTAGATATTTGTTCTTTACCAATGTTTGATGCAACTATTAAAGATCGTAAAGAAAGTTTTCATGCAGCTCCAGGCACATCATTATTTATACATTGGATGTTTGGAATGGTTTATGTTTATTATGTTGCTTCATTTATAGTATTGTTAAGAGAAGTTGTAAGACCAGGAGTATTATGGTTCTTAAGAAATTTAAATGATCCAGATTTTAGTCCATTGCAGGTAAATTTTTTTTAAGAACAAAAAAAAACCATAATGATCAAAATCTTTAGTTTTTTAACTTAGCTCTAAATAATAATCCCAGGGGCAAGGGTTCTTTAATATACTTTACGAGAAATAAATGATTCATTTTAAGTCCTTAAAGGGGATAATGTTTGAATAAAAACACTTTTTTTACAAATTTTTTGGAGATATCGTCAAAGTAAATATATTGAAGACAAATTATTGAAAAACTTCTTAGGCACATTTTGTCAAATTTTTGTACAAAATTATCAAGTAACAAGCCAGTGGCAAAACGTTTCCTAAGTTATCTTTCAACAAAACCAATTTTTGGTGATTAATATATCTCAGTCTAAAATTATTTGAAATCACAAAACTAAATTTTTATATATATGTATAATATAAGTTTTTCCCACCACCAAAATATCTTCTTTATTAACTTTTCAATTTTTTGAGTTATTTTGAAGTAAATATAACGTTTTTTCAATGAAAAAATCCCTCATGTGTCATTTTTTCAAACCTGTTTTTTATTTTTGAAATTAGTAAAATTATTCTTCCAAAACTTAGGGTAAAATAAGTTTCAACTTAAAAAAAGCTAATTAGATCAAATAAACATAAAAAAAATTCTAATTTCTGAAGCAAACTCTAAAAATTTTGAACATATATTAATAATTTTTTGGGGTTATTTTTCCAGGAAATGATACATTTATCAATTATTAAACATATACGTCGTCTAATTGCTTCAGCAGTTATATTTGGATCTGTGGTGCTATTTATGTTATGGTTACCTGTACAAATATTAAAAGCAATTTGGCCTACATTTCTTCCATATACATTATCAGGTGATTCCGAAGTTAATGAATTAAGTTTACAATTACTTCTATTACAAGTTAGTTAATTATTAAAAAATTTATTTAAATTTTGATATAAATAAAAATTATTTTGTTAGATTATTTTACCCGGATTTTTTGAACAATCACATACAAGAATTTGGCTTAAAGGAATAATACGCATATGGTGTAATACTGTTTCATGGATACTTGGTATTAAAAGTTATCTTATTGGCAATGAACAAGCAAATAATACCGATGAAAATGATGTTATACCAATACCAGATATAGGACAAGGTTTAGCAGCAGCACATCAAGCACTTTTACAACGTGATGTTCCAGTTGGTTTTCAACCATATGAACGTCCAAATTTCTTTTATTTACGCTTAATCGGTTTATTAATTTTAATGTGTATAAGCTTAATTATAGCATCTTTGTTAACTTTAACAATACCAGTATGGATTGGACGTCAAGGTATGACATTATGGATATTTGGTGGACAATTAGGTAATCAATCAGTTAATAATGATGATATACCTGCGCGTCCGCATGAATTATATACAGCGGCAATGGGAACATATTTATGTTGGATTATATCACGTGGTATAGCAATTGCTATCAATTTATTACCACAAGGACGTACAGCTATTATTGAAAAATTAAAACATTGGATATCAATAGCAACGTCATATGCTCTAGCATTTACAATATTTATATCAATGCTTGGTGTTATACCTTTACTTTTTGGACTATTATTAGAATTAGTACTTATAATACCAGTACGTTCACCAAATCTTTTAATGACACCAATACATTTTTTATGGCAAGATTGGGCATTAGGTGTTCTATATACTAAAATAGCTTGTGCATTAGCACTTATGGGACCTGATTGGCCAATAAAAAGAGCATTAGAACGTGCATATCATGATGGATTTAGAAATATTGATCTTAAATTTATAATACGTGAATTAGCAGCTCCAGTTATAACAAGTATTGGTTTAGCATTAGCTATACCGTATGTAATTGCACATTCAATAATGCCATTAATATTTAAATCTCCAGTATATAGAGTACTTATTGCACGTGGCATTTATCCATTTTTCTTTGCAATGGCTATATGTACTGCAATTATATTTTTTCAAATTAAACAATTTAAAAAATTGTATGTAGCTATTAAAAATGATAAATATTTAGTTGGGCAAAGATTAGTTAATTATGAACATAGAAAGAAAAAACAAGAAACAACAATTCCATCGGAAAGTGGTGGTAATTCATCTGGTATTGAAGTACTATAAATGTTATTTTTATAATTATTATTTCTTATATAATAAATATAGAAAGAAGAAAAAACAGCTGAATTATTTGTGCGGATATTTATCTAAAATAAAAATTTTTTAATTTAATATTTGGCTTTAAAAGCATTTTCATACAAATGAATTAATTCTGTACTGTTAAAAAATTGTTATAAAATCACAATTTAAATTATATTCTTTAGTAAATTTTGTAATTAAAGTAATATTTTTTATATTATTTTGAAATTTGTAATACATACAGTCTGCTATAATTTTTGTTCATTTCAATAAAATTTAAACAGTAAATAAAAAACCTAAGTAATTATTACCTGAAAAAGAAACAATTTTTATTAAGTTATGCGACAAAGAACATACCAGCATAACAAAATTTAATAAATTTTTAACTTTTATACTTTTGGTTGTTAAGAAATGCTACTACAGCCATACATCCTTTTACGGTCGTTTTTTTTATTAAAAAATATATATATATAACAGTACAGTATTCAATCGCTTTTGTTAACATGCTTTGAATTTAATTTCATTAAATTACTATTTTTTTTTTTAAATGAAAGACAAATCCAATCTTGTATAGGAATAGCATTTGTTAAATGCTTTAAAAATAATTCTTGAATAAATCAAACTTTTTTTAAAACTAAATTCAGTTTTAATGTAACCAAAAATTGTAAAAAAAAAAATTCTGTGATATGTTTGAGTTTAATTTCCATTGATGAAATCCGTATAAATAGAAAATCTTCTACTTTTTGTTAATATATTTCATTTAGTATTTAATTAATAATTAGTAATAATTTGATTATTAACCTGTACAAAAAACTAAATTTAAACCCATTTATGTTAAAAAGAAATTTGTTAAAAATATTATTGTAATATTACTAAGTATCCGGTTTTAAAAATTTGGCTGTGGGAACAGTGCATTAGGATTTTTATTTATCATAATTAGCACGAAGATTTATATTAATTGTTTTTTTTTTATATGTATTTAAATGGATAGCTGGCATACAAAATATAAGTTTAATGCATCAAAAATCTTACAAAATATTCACTTCTGATGTACTGTCCTTGCAGTCTTAGACCAGAAATGAAAAAAACATCACATTTAAAATTTTTCTTCATTAATAATAAAAAATTTTAATTTGAAAAATTATGACATATATAAATTTACAGAGTGCTCTAAATTTCCTTGTGAAGACAAACAACAGTATTTTCATACATATGAAAAACAAAAATGTAATAAGAGAACAAAGTGACGTCAGCTGATTAAAGTCTTTATCCAAGATGAATAATAGGATACATTAAAACTATTGTTGCTTTGAAATATCTAAAGCAAAGTTTACTGAAAAAATTGATTGTATCACTTAAAGCTTACTATCTTCGCTTGAAGGTAAATCCTTATTTTCCTTACTTGGGTAGTTAGTTAGTTCACTTTCATCTATGATCTATTTCCACTTTGCCAATGCAGCAGATCTTATTTCTTAAATGAAGTTACAGATTTTCATATTTTTGCACAGAAAAAGCTAATTGGATGTGAAGAGTATTACGAAATTTAAAACCTTATATTTCATTTTATTGTTAATTTTTTTATTAATTATTTAATATTAAAGTTGTTTTGTTACAAAAACAACAACTCTTTAAAAAAAAAACTCAAGTCAAATAAAGTAGAAAAAAAACAATGATTTAAATAGTAAAAAAATTGTTTGTAAAAATACAATAAAAGACTAAATATTAATATATACAATATATTAAAAGTACAACTATATAATAATATATAAAATTTGGAAGAAATATAAAATAAATAACAGGAAAAAATTTTCTCGATGCAATAGTTGTAGTTTAAAAGTGCATCGACAAAATTTCTCCCTACCATTAATTTTCTGAAAAATATATTAAAAGTACAACTATATAATAATATATAAAATAAATAATAGGAAGAACTTTTTTTTATGCTATTTTCAGATACTTACAATTGACTAATTTACTGAAGTATTTGTAAAATTTCTCTAGCACGTTTATACTTAGTACTACTAAAAATATTTTTATTTTTTTCAGCTTCAATATCTAATCTATTAATTTCATTTTCAGCACGTTGTATTATAATTGCTTTTGATGCTCCTTTAGTTCCTTCTAGATATTCAATTGCAATTGGCCAAATTATTTCACTTATTTTTTCGTCATCAAAAATTGAATTTTGTATTGAAATTTGTCGTAGCTTTTCAAATTTCCAAATAGTTTGATTATTTTTCCAGTTTTTTAAATAAATTTCATTTTTTTCACTTTCTTTAAGATTTGTATTTGCTTTTTTAACTTCACTAATTTTTTTATGTTTCCTTTTCTTTTTTTGTCGGACTGTTTCAATATTTAAATTATTTTCTGGTTTTTTAGAATCCTCTAATTCATTTAATGTTGGAGGTCGAATTTCATCGTCACTGCTCTCATTAGAAGAAATGTTTAGGCGTTTTTTACTTTTATTTCCAGTGGTTTCTATAATAACAAATAAATATTTCTTTTATTCTAGTTGATAATAAAAACATTTTTGCGGTTATATATTTAGGAAACTATTCTATTGTTATATCAGAATTTTACATTTACATAAAACCCAGTCAATTTTAGTGAATTTTTATGCATTTTGAAAAAGAAAATATGTGTTTATCAACTTACTTTTAAGTTTATTCCTAGCCATTTTCATTTTTAAAAAGTCGATTGACAGATGCACGTTTTATGGCCCAAACGCAATGAACGCGGTGCGGTTGACATATTACCGACTTTTATAACAAAAAAAGAGATGACTCTGCTATCTAGCTGGTGTATTTTATCAAAAGCGAACAGATGGCCTTAAGATCGCTTTTCAATAAACATCCAATTAGTCCACTTAAAACACTGTATTAAGGGCCCCCTAGGCTATCAAGGATCCTTGATCAAAGTCGGCTTATTAAAGTAAACTTGATAGTTCAAGGAGATTTGGTCAAGTAGAAATGACAGCTTTGAAAAAATTTCAACAAAGTTTTTGACAGATATAAATTGTATTGAGCAGCACTTCGAAAGAGTTCACATGCTATTTTTAATTAATAATAAAAAAAAATATTCGATTTTTTTTAAAATAAAATGTTTGTAACTAAACAAATTTAGTTTAACAACAAAATATATCAGAAAAAAACTTCAAATTAACGTATCTAAAAATGATCGACATTAATAAAATCAAATTTGACATTAATTAGCTCAAATTTCCTTGATCAAGTAGATTTGATAGTTATAGTGGCAAAATTTCTAACAACTATTTGAGCAAATTTTGCTCACATTCCATCAAGTCTACTTGATCAAGGATCCTTGATCTAGGGGGCCCTTTACACTTTTTAATAAAAAAAAGCATCGAAAATATTTTCTTAAACACAACATGGAAAGTAAACAACAAATATGTCGGCATAAAAGTAATTATCTTTCAACGATAAACGATCCTGTTAGATAATTTTCAAAGCTACACAAGCAGAGCCATCTTCTTAAATTTTGCTCAAAAAACCGCGTGCATTGTGATTGGGCCTTTAGCCTGGACTGTCCCAAAACGTTGTCAAAAAAGCTAATCCAGATGTACTAAAATTTTGTACTAAATTTGAATCTTGCAGTGCTCTAGTCATGACATTTATAGCAATTAATACGCTAAGTTTTTCTTTGTATTCAAAGTTTAATGGGTAATACTCAGCCATATACAAGAATAAATGAAAATTCTTTCAATTTTAATAACAGTAACATGTCAACAACAAATCCGTCTGGCAATGAGGAGAAAAATGGTAAGAAACCATTACTTTTCTATAACTTAAATTAGAAATTTCAATAAGAAATTTTTTTCTTTATTGCTAAAGGATAAGGCTGATAAAGAAACTATTTCTACTTGAACATTATATGATTTCAATGAAGAAAACGAAATTCAAATTATTTAATAGATTTAGATTTAACAATTACAAAAGAAACACCTAATTTAATTTTATTTTTCTTCAATCGTAGAAAATGATAAAATAGATAAATCAAGCTTGAGTATAGAAGCGAGTTTAATTTTTGATCTATTGCATATGAATAATGAAGAAATAGAAGACTTATTAGTTCAAAAAGCTTTGCATTACAAAATATTAACTGGAAACCCACTTTCCAAATTTTTATACGCTAATAAAGGATTGATTGTAAAGTATAAATATAAATCAACCTTAGAAGATTTAACTAATAGCAGCGCAGAACAGTCAATTGTTCAAGAATTTAAGACAACGGATCGTATAGAGCCGAATGCAGAAATTTATTTAGTTAATGATTTGTTACCATTGACCGATGAAGATAGAATTGACTTAATTATTGAATATGCAATAAAATATGAAATTTTGTGTGAAAATCCTTCAAGTAAAATACAGAAATGGAAAAATGACTTAAAGATAAATGCAAATACAAGTAAAAGTAATGGATGCCGTATACTTAACGGAATTTATGAAAGACGCGTTTCAAAAAATTTGGAGAAAAATCAATTAATTACATATAATAGAGAAACTCTTATTTCATTTAATAAAAATCTTGATTCGACACCAATTCCTATTCTATGCAATACAAAAACTTTTCTCAAGAATATTGTCAACAACAAAATTTACAAAATATCAAATCAAAATAAAATTAATTATTACAGGGATGAAAGTAATGAAAACATAAAATTTTCAAATATTGATATTCAAAATACGGGTAAAGAAACTCTTAATAACAAATTTATCATACAAGAAGATATTATCAAAGAGAACGAAGTAACAACCAAAGAACCAGTCTTGAAAAAATTTGAAGAATATATAAATTTAATAATTGGAAAAGATTTAAATGAAGAAGAAAAACAAATATTTAAACTTCCCAAATATGAAAATCGAGAATTCAGTTATTTTATGTCTAAGAAGTTTACAAAATTGTTAGAAGAGTTTTCACAAAAATGTGTTGTAAATAATTTAGGAGTTATTGTTGAAGCTGAAATAAATGCGGATAGCGCAAATAATGAGCAGGCTTTAATCCGATATGAAAAAAATTCATGTGAAGCAGTTATACCCTCCAACCTTTTGCTTAGAAGATTTGCCTTTCATGGGGATATTGTTAGCTGCTTTGTACGTAAACCTTATAAAAGTACTAAACTAAAAGTAGCAAATGAAAATAATCCAACAGATTTAGTTGATGAAACTGTGAAGACAAAAAATTCAAATTGTTTGGATGCTTTTGTTATAAAAACAATTCAAAAAATTCACAATAGATGTTTTGCTGGTTATTTTATAAGAAAAGAAGGAAAAAATAATATATTCGCACCACTAAATAAAAAAATACCATTGATAAGTGTTTTGCGCCAGGATTTGCCTAATGAACTTTTAGATGTAAACTATAAAATGTCTGATAATACATTTTGTGTAGTGAAAATAATTAATTGGAATGAAAAGACATATGTAGGACAGTTTAAAGGATTAATTAAGGAGTGTGATATCATTGGAGTTGATAATTTTATACCATTGGACAAGATAATTGATCTAAAACAGTTGGAAAAAAATAATGAAATAGCCGAAAACTCTAGTATCTATATTGAAAAAACAACTGAAGAAAGTAATGATAACAATACTTTTGAAAATAGAGAAGAGAAAGAATCATGTTTAACTGCAGAAAAAGCTCTAGTTATCGATTTGTTGAATATGTCGTGTGATAGCGAAAGAGAAGAATTTTTATTTAAGAAAGCTCTTGAATATCAAATTTTGATTAAAAACAAAAATACTATAATTTTTAATGAGAAACTATTAAGCCAAAGAAATACTTTCACAAAGAATAAAAAAGATAAACAAAATCTGTTACCCAAAAAATTTGAAGAATACGTGAATTTAATTGTTAAAAAAGATATTAATGAACAACAACAAAAATTTTTCCATTTTCCTGATTATAAAATTTCAAATTATTTCATGGATCAGAAATTTACGGAATCATTAGAAAACTTCTCACAAAAATGTGTTGCAAATAATTTAGGAATTATTGTTGAAGCTGAAATAAATGTTAACCATCATAACTCTGAGGAGGCCTATATCAGAATGAAAGGAAATTTATGTGATGCAAAGATACCAAACCTTTTACTCAGGAAATGTGCACTTGATGGTGATATTGTTAGATGTTTTGTACGTAAATCCTCTAAGGTTATTGAATCAGAAATAGCAAATGAAAAAATTACGGAAGATGTTTCAACAGATTTTTTTGATAAAAGTGTAGAAATAGAAAATTCATCTTATTTCCAAGCTTTTGTTATAAAAATTATAAAAAAAGTCCACAATAGACGTTGTGTTGGTACTTTTACAACAACTAATAAAAAAAGAGACTATATTTTGTTCTCACCTCGTAACAAAAAATTACCATTGATTAGAATTCAATGCACGCCTTCACTTAAACAATTTTTTTTTAATGAAAACTGTAAAGAAAAAATACTTTATGAAGTAGAAATAACTGATTGGGATGGGACCATATGTATGGGTAAAGTTATACGCGAAATTGGTAAGTGTGATGAAATTGAATCCGAAAAAATTGCAATTTTATTAAACAATAATTTATATGTTAAACCATATCAGGAAAAGTTTAATAAAATATTTGAAAAGCCATTAAATATTAATGAAACGGATTTGTTATGTAGACGAGACATGCGTCCTTTTTGTGTTTTTACAATTGATCCATTGCTAGCAAAAGATTTAGATGATGCTTTGTCCATTGTGCAATATCCTGATGGTAATTTTGAAGTTGGTATTCATATAGCTGATGTATCACATTTTATTAAAGAAAATTCAGAACTTGATAATTTAATTCAAAAACGTACAACTTCGATATATCTAGTCGACGAAGTTTTTCATATGTTACCTAAAGTATTATGTAAGAAATGTGCATTGCTACCAGATAAGGATAGATTGACATTTTCAGTTTTTTTGAAAATAACACCAGATGCGCAAATTATAGAAACAAATATACAAAAAACTATTATTAAATCATGTACACAATTCGCTTATGAACATGCTCAAAAAATTATTGATAATCCAGAAATGAAATGGGATAAAAATGATTTTCCAGAAATTTTTAACGGTTATACAATTACTGATATTGCTGAAAAAATTAAAAATTTACATAATTTAGCAACAATTTTCCGAAAAAATCGGTTTGAAAATGGTTGCTTAAGCTTAAATAAACCAAAAATTAGTTTTACATTAGACAATGAAACTGGTGAACCCACAGGATTTTCGAAAGTAGTTCGAAACACTGCTAATTTTTTAATTGAAGAATTCATGATATTAGCCAACCAAACAGTTTCTTCTTTTATATACAAATCATTTCCATCTATGTCAATTTTACGTTATCATTTACACCCGAGAGTACAAAATCTAACAAAAATTCGAAATTTACTTAAAGAAATTTATGGAATTAATCTTGATATAAGCACTTCAAAAGCTTTAGCAACATCTATTCAAAAACATATCGAAACAAATAATGATCCAACTTCAATTTCACAAATCATTCAACATTTTCTGGTTAAAACAATGCAGAAAGCTTTGTGAGTTATTAATTGTTTGTTTTTTATTATTTGGTAAATAATTCAAACAAATTATATTTCTTATTTCAGATATGTCTGTAGTGATAAATTAAATTATTTTAATTTTTATCATTATGCACTTGCTATCCCATTGTATACGCATTTTACAAGCCCAATAAGAAGATATCCTGACATTTTAGTGCATAGGTGAGTAATAAAAGGTTATAAGTCAGTTTTTTTGCTCTTAACTTTGCTGAGATTAAAAAATTGAGTTGTAGTTTAAAAGGGAAACAGAAAGAATAGTTCACTTTTAGCCTACTTCACTATTGCTTCGATTACATTCTGCTAGCGCACACTAGACCACCTGCTGTATCATTTTTCAACAATCTTTAATTTACTAACTCCTTGTAAATTTGTCCATATAATTGCGAATACTTAGAAGTGTTAAAGGATTAATTTTTTCTCGTGTAAATGAGACCCTTATGTTTTCTCAGAATCCGTGCTTAACGTCTAAGCAACACATGAATTTATTTTAAAAGGGCAATAAAAATGACTAAATAGTTTAATATTAATATAAAGTTATGGACAAATTTCAAAGAAATAAAAGTAACTACACTATTTTAAGTGTAAGAAAGTTGAACCTAGAAAAATTGATTAACAAAATCATTTTAAACTCTTTTCGTAGCTCTTATAAATTCTTATAAAATACAAAAGTTTTGTTTTTATCGTGTAACTAGATTTGATCTTCTTTTTAAATTAAATTGCTAATTTTAAAATATTATTTATTTATTGATAAAATTTTTTTTTTATTTTTTAAGGATACTGAATGCAGCTATCAATCGAGAGAAGCCCACAACAAGAACTGCAGATGCTTTAAATGAAATACTCAATCTTTGTAATACCCACAAATATGAAGCAAAAACAGCCGCAGAAGAATCTATAGATTTTTACTTTATGCGTTATATTAAAACTAAAGAATATTTGAATATGAGATCAGTAATCATAAAACTTGATATGCATTCTTGTTCTGCTTTAACATTTGATTCAGGTCATTTGATTCAATTAAATTTTCGTGATTTGAAAGAAATTTCATTTCTTCCTAAAAAAGAAAGTAAAACAATTATTGCAACGTTTTTAAAAGGCCCATATGAAGATAAATCCTTTGAATTAAAATTATGTGTAGTAGTTTGGTTAAAAGTTTACATAGAAAACAATAAAATAAAAGCAAGATTTATTATGCCACCTATTGAACACGATACCTGATATCTATTAAAAAGTCTCACTAACATTAAAAATTCTCTGTAGTATATTTGTATAAGCTTTTATAATTTTGAAACAAATATTATGACATAGATTATATTTTTCAATTACTTTAAATCACTCTTTTATGATCATTTTCATTTTAATTTTTATAATAATTTTTTGTATAAATAAAACAATTTTCATAGTGATGACAATTTATTAATTTAGTCTTAAAATTAGAAAATTTTCCGCGAGTAAAATGTAATTTTTGGAACTTGGGGGTCATGAAGATCTAAAGCGTAATCGTTAGAAAATAAACACTTTTCTTAAGAATTTTTTTTTTTTTGAAATATGGTTCAAGTAAATATACTGAAATATTTTGCAAGTTATTGAATAACTTTTCAATAATATAAGATCAATGACAGGTCATCTTTCAAAAAAATCGATTTTTGGTGATCAACATATCTTAGTTAGTCTAGAATTATCTGAAATCGGAAAACAAAATTTGTTAAGTTAAAGCATTAGTTTTTCCTCCCCAAACGATCTCTTTTCAATTAATTTTGTCATTTTTCGTAGTCGTGAAAGCAGTGATCTCTACTGAAAAATAAAAAGGAACGTTGGGAGGAGGGTTTTTATGTGTAAAAAATAAATGTAAAATTTTAAATGAATTTGTACAGTAGTTTTTGAATGACGGTAATCACGGATATTTTAAACATTGTTTCGAGAAAAACGCATGTGAGGTTTCTGAGAAGATTTAGTTGTCAATAAATAAGAAAATTTGGACACAATAAAATATAAAATATTGTACAATAAGAAAATTGCTAAAATTGCAATTTTTGAAAATCTTTTGCTAGCAATAGATCAACACACAAAAAGAACGCATATCTCGTCTACATAAAAAATCCTTTTCATTAATATTTAATGGCTTTTCAAACATTTTATCAAAAATTTTTTCATATGGTTTGAAGTACAAATTATTGTTAAATAAAATTGCAATTTTTTCGGATTCAACTCCACCACATTTACCAATCCTGTGTATAACCAGTAATTTCTGCAACATAGACAATATTTTTAAAGTCATTATGGTTTCCATCTAAAAGTTCTATAGGGCAATTATTGTGCCCTAATAATTCTAATCGATGGTAATTTTCTTCACTATTTGCTATAAAAGTACCAATAGAAAAACGATTATGCATATTTTTAATTATTCTAATGACAGTTCTTTGTCACATAAGTTTTTCATTAAATATTACGGAGTTATTATCAATTAAAGTTAGATATTTGAATAGTTTTTATACATCTTGCCGATTATTGTTCACATGCGAGAATATCGTAAAAGACTACAGAAATTATCTAAGTACTTGGAATAGAGCTATAAGTAGAGCTAAAATGAAATTAGTAAAAATGTTTATTAAAGGAATAAAATGTTAAACAACTCAGAGAATTTTTAATAATACTTTCTATGAAATACCAACAGAAAAAAACGTTCCGGGAAAAAAAAAAGTTATTTTAAATTTAAAAATATAATTCAGACTTATCACACCACCTGTTTTCTTTTTTCTTAAGTACTAGACAAGTCCTATACTTAACAGAGCCATCTTTTTCTTACTGAAAAAGGTTCAGTACCACAGAATGTTAGCAAAATATGTGAAGAAATGTCATATTCCACATGACAGACGAAAAGTTTATTTGCACTATTTTTTTACCACTTTAGCTTTTTCAATACGATTTTTTAGGTGAATATAATTTATTATATACTTTAAATAATATTAATTTTTTTAATTACAATTAATCAATTTGTTACTAACAGTAAAATCTCTAAAAGTTGCCACTTAACCGTTAGATTTTAATGAATAACGTTTTATTACTAATAAATATTTTTTAATTAATGAAAAATCCAACTTCATTACAGAAATAAAAAAAGAAAAAGCTTCAAATTATCTTAAACTTACAGCTTCACTGTACTTTTTGACTTAAAGCAGACAAGGTTTTAAATAAATTGATGAAATTTTGGGGCATTTTATAATATTTAATATATATATATATATATATATAGTAATTAATTGTTTTGAAATTTTTCCTTATAAAGAATTTAAACCTCCTTTTACTTTTTGTGAAGATTTCTAGTAATTTTTGAGATAGAAACTAAAATTTTACCGTAATACGAGGGCATGTCATAATAAAGTAGAATTTTTATTAATTTTTCAGGAATCTCTGTTCTGGTATTAGTTGATACAAAATTAGTTAAACCTCTAAGACAAATACGATGAAGGAGTTATATTTAAGCTTCAGATTTTAATGAATGTCAAATGAAGATAAAAAAAATATCAAACTAACCTCCGACTATGGTTTACTTTTTTTTCTTTAAAGCAGTAGAGCTTAGTTTTTTTCCTAAATAGTTTTATAAACACACACTTATATGCAGAATTATTTGATAAAATGGAACAATCAATCTTTAGTATGAACTCAAAGATGAATACAAATTTAAATGGAGAAATTGAATGTCATATATTGGAGAAATACTGTCATATATTTGAGAAATACTGTCATATATTGGAGAAATACTGTCATATATTTGAGAAATACTACCAAATATTGGATTCCAAAACACTTGACCAAAGTACTATATATGTTAGAAAAGGTCCCAACTCATTTAACGAGGAACTCGATTCCAAAACATTGGAAAATTCAAGTAAAAGAATATATTACATTCGTAGAAATCAAAATAGCAAAAATACAAATCTGAATTCTTGTATCTGTATTGAAAAACAAAGTAATCAAAGCATAACCCCTTCAATCATTGGTGTTCAAAGCACTTGTGATAGACAATTTTTGACACCAGAAACTTTACTTAACGAAAATGAAATAGAAACGAAGCAGTTCGAACGAAGTAAATTTGAGGAATACGTTTATTTAATCGTTGGATTAGACTTAAATGAACAAGAAAAAAAATTATTCAAACTTCCCGACTATCCAAATAAGACTTCTAATTATTTTTTGGGTAAAAAATTTACAAATTTGCTGGAACAATTCTCACAAAAATGTGTTACAAGTAATTTAGGAATTATTGTCGAGGCAGAACTAAAAGTAGACAGTGCTAATAATGAGCAAGCATATATCCATATAAGAGATAACTTATGTGATGCAAAGATTCCAAACCTTTTGCTCAGGAAATATGCTCTTCATGGTGATATTGTTAGGTGTTTTGTACGTAAATCATTTAAAGCTACTGAACCTGCAATTGGTAAAACTACTAAAGATGCTGCAGCAAGTCTAATTGATCAAACAGTAAAGAAAAGCAATTCGGATTACTTAATGGCCTTTGTTATTAAAATAGTTAAAAGGGTGCACAATCGACTTTGTGTTGGTACTTTTTTAGTAAATAGTAAAGGAAATGATTATATTATGTTTGAACCAAGAGATAAAAAATTACCATTGATTAAAATTTTACGCAAATATTGGCCCAAAGAACTTTTAGATGAAAGCTGTAAAGATTTTGAAAATTTGTCTTATGTAGGGCAAATTGTGGATTGGAATTACCCAACATGTATAGGAAAAATTAAGTCTAAAGCTGCTGATTGTCGTATTATTGACGCACCACGCTTTCAACTATCAAATAATTTATATGATATTAAACCCTTACAAATTAATAAAACAGTTGAACTCAACCCAGATAATACTCCTAGAAATAAAAAGAATCAGGAAACAAATCGAAATTCTAGCACTAAAAAACAAAGTAATGAAAGTAAAGCACGTGTAGTTAATGATGTTCAAAAAACGCCTGAAGGAACTTATGAAAGACACTTTTTGAGACCAGAAACTTTTCTCAAAGGAAATGCAGCAAAAGCAGTAAAGTCGGCAACTAAATCTTTTGAAGAATACGTTAATGAGATTGTTGGAAAAGATTTAAATAAGAAAAAAATAACAAAATTCAAATTCCCCGACTATCCAAATAAGACTTCTAATTATTTTTTGGGTGAAAAATTTACAAATTTGCTGGAACAATTCTCACAAAAATGTGTTACAAGTAATTTAGGAATTATTGTCGAGGCAGAACTAAAAGTAGACAGTGCTAATAATGAGCAAGCATATATCCATATAAGAGATAACTTATGTGATGCAAAGATTCCAAACCTTTTGCTCAGGAAATATGCTCTTCATGGTGATATTGTTAGGTGTTTTGTACGTAAATCATTTAAAGCTACTGAACCTGCAATTGGTAAAACTACTAAAGATGCTGCAGCAAGTCTAATTGATCAAACAGTAAAGAAAAGCAATTCGGATTACTTAATGGCCTTTGTTATTAAAATAGTTAAAAGGGTGCACAATCGACTTTGTGTTGGTACTTTTTTAGTAAATAGTAAAGGAAATGATTATATTATGTTTGAACCAAGAGATAAAAAATTACCATTGATTAAAATTTTACGCAAATATTGGCCCAAAGAACTTTTAGATGAAAGCTGTAAAGATTTTGAAAATTTGTCTTATGTAGGACAAATTTTGGATTGGAGTTACCCAACATGTATAGGAAAAATTAAGTCTAAAGCTGCTGATTGTCGTATTATTGACGCTCCACGCTTTCAACTATCAAATAATTTATATGATATTAAACCCTTACAAATTAATAAAACAGTTGAACTCAACCCAGATAATACTCCTAGAAATAAAAAGAATCAGGAAACAAATCGAAATTCTAGCACTAAAAAACAAAGTAATGAAAGTAAAGCACGTGTAGTTAATGATGTTCAAAAAACGCCTGAAGGAACTTATGAAAGACACTTTTTGAGACCAGAAACTTTTCTCAAAGGAAATGCAGCAAAAGCAGTAAAGCCGGCAACTAAATCTTTTGAAGAATACGTTAATGAGATTGTTGGAAAAGATTTAAATAAGAAAAAAATAACAAAATTCAAATTCCCCGACTATCCAAATAAGACTTCTAATTATTTTTTGGGTGAAAAATTTACAAATTTGCTGGAACAATTCTCACAAAAATGTGTTGCAAATAATTTAGGAATTATTGTTGAAACTAAATTAGATGTGAACATCAATGATAATGAGCAGGCCTTCATTCGTTATGAAGAAAATTTACGCGAAGCATTAATACCTAACCTTTTGATGAGAAAATGTGCGCTTCATGGTGATATTGTTAGGTGTTTTGTCAATAAAAATGTGAAGATCGAAAACTCAAATTGCTTGAAAGCTTTTGTTATAAAAATAAAAAAAAAGGTCCATAAAAGGCTTTGTCCTGGCACTTTCATAGCAAATAGTAAGGAAAACAATTATATTATGTTTGCACCACTCGATAAAAAATTACCATTGATTAAAATTTTACGCAAATATTGGCCTAAAGAACTTTTAGATGAAAATTTTAAAGTTGATATAGTTTACATTGTTAAAATATTTGATTGGAATGAGACCATATGTGTTGGTAAAATTAAACGTACAATTGGTAGTTTTGATAACAATGAAGTCAAAAGCCTTATATCATTGTATAAAAGATATGATTTGAAACCATATGCTAATAATAAAAACTTGCTGAAGCAAAATAATGAATCAATTAGCAGTATTGTAAATAATTTTCAGAGAAATCAAGAGATTTTTAACATTGGAAAAAAGCAAATAACAAACCAAAATTCTGGTGCATGTATTAAAAACCAAGGAACTGATAGTATGGAGCCTGCAGTTTGTGATACTCAAAAATATAATGAAAAAGTTAATGATCAAGACAAATGCCCAGCACCAAAAACCTTTGAAGAATACGTAAATTCAATTATTTCATTAGGTTTAAATGAACAAGAAAAAGAACTATTCAAATTTCCTGACTATGAAAATCAAGATAAAAATTATTTTATGGGTAAAAAGTTTACTAGATTGTTGGAACAATTTTCGCAAAAATGTGTTGACAATAATTTAGGAATGATTGTTGATGCTGTAATAAATGTGAGCAGCTGCAATAATGAGCAAGCCTACATCCGAATTAAAGAAAATTCATGTGATGCGTTAATACCCAACTTTTTGCTTAGAAAATTTGCCCTTGATGGTGATATTGTAAGATGTTTTGTACGTAAATCACCTTCTAAAAGTGATAAAAATGAAGTAGCAACTGAAAATGCTTTATTTAATATAACTGATCAACTTGAGATGGCAAAGAATTCGAACTATTTAATCGCTTTTGTTATTCATGTAATTCAAAAGGTCCATAATCGATTTTGCGTTGGTACTTTTATACCAAATAGTAAAGGAAATGATTATATTATGTTTGAACCACAAGATAAAAAATTACCATTGATTAAAATTTTACGCAAATATTGCCCTAAAGAACTCTTAAATGAAAGCTGTAGTACAGATTTTGAAAATATACTTTATGTTGCAGAAATAAGAGATTGGGTTGAGACCTCATTTACCGGTAGTATTTGGCGCAAAATTGGAAGATGTGGTGAAATCGAAGCCGAAAATTTTATTTCATCTAAGAAAACAAATGATTTCAATGTATTTTCTAGTGATGTACATGTATTAGAACGAGGTTACAAAGCAGTAGAAAGCACCACATATGATAAATATAGATCGGAAAAGACATGTAACATTGGAAAGAAGCAAACAGCAGATCGAAATCTTGATATCTCTATTAAGGAAAAAAGTAATGAAATCATCACGTCAATTTGTAAAGAAAACAAACAAAACGAGAAATCAAAAGATTTATACTTAAATGCAGAAATGAATTTAATTATCGACCTATTGAAAAATCCATCTGATAGCGAAAGAGAAAAATTTCTAACTCAAAAGGCACTCGAATATCGAATTTTAATTAAAAATGATAACTACCTTATTTTTAATGAAGAACTAATAAGACAAAGAAATACTATCAAAGAGAATACAAAAAAAGAAAACGAGCCAAAAACCTTCGAGGATTACGTAAATTTAATTATTGGAGAAGGTTTAAATGAAGAACAAAAAGAATTATTTAGATTTCCTGATTACAAAAACAAAAGCTCAAATTATTTTATTAGTCAGGAGTTTAATTTACTGCTAGAACAGTTCGTAGAGGAATGTGTTTCAAATGATTTAGGATTAATTGTTGAAGCTAAACTAAATGTGGATAGCGCCAATAATGAGCAGGCCTACATTCGATATGAAGAAAATTTACGTGAAGCAATGATACCTAACCTATTACTCAGGAAATGTGCCCTTGATGGTGATATTGTTAGGTGTTTTGTACGTAAACCAGCTACTAAACTAGCAATAGCAACGGACAAAATTAAAGAAGATCAAGGTTCACTTGTTCAAAAAAGGAGAGCAAGTTCAATTATCTTAAATGCGTTTGTTATTAAAATAATTAGAAATGTGCATAATCGATTTTGTATTGGTACATTTATAGCAAATAGTACAGAAAACGATTATAGTATGTTTGAACCACGAGATAAAAAGCTACCATTGATTAGAATTTTACATAATTATTGCCCTATAGAGCTTTTAGATGGAGACCATAATGACTATAAAAATATTCTCTATGTGGCAGAAATTACAGATTGGAATGGGACTATATGTATGGGTAAAGTTATACACAGGATTGGTTTATGTGGTGGAGTTGAATCCGAAAAAATTGCAATTTTATTAAACAATAATTTATATGTTAAACCATATCAGGAAAAGTTTAATAAAATATTTGAAAAGCCATTAAATATTAATGAAACGGATTTGTTATGTAGACGAGACATGCGTCCTTTTTGTGTTTTTACAATTGATCCATTGCTAGCAAAAGATTTAGATGATGCTTTGTCCATTGTGCAATATCCTGATGGTAATTTTGAAGTTGGTATTCATATAGCTGATGTATCACATTTTATTGAAGAAAATTCGGAACTTGATAATTTAATTCAAAAACGTACAACTTCGATATATCTAGTCGACGAAGTTTTTCATATGTTACCTAAAGTATTATGTAAGAAATGTGCATTGCTACCAGAGGAGGATAGATTGACATTTTCAGTTTTTTTGAAAATAACACCAGATGCGCAAATTATAGAAACAAATATACAAAAAACTATTATTAAATCATGTACACAATTCGCTTATGAACATGCTCAAAAAATTATTGATAATCCAGAAATGAAATGGGATAAAAATGATTTTCCAGAAATTTATAACGGTTATACAATTACTGATATTGCTGAAAAAATTAAAAATTTACACAATTTAGCAACAATTTTCCGAAAAAATCGGTTTGAAAATGGTTGCTTAAGCTTAAATAAAACAAAAATTAGTTTTACATTAGACAATGAAACTGGTGAACCCACAGGATTTTCGAAAGTAGTTCGAAACACTGCTAATTTTTTAATTGAGGAGTTCATGATTTTAGCCAATCAAACAGTTGCATCTTTTTTACATAAATCTTTTCCATCTATGTCAATTTTACGTTATCATTTACCCCCAAGACAAGAGTATTTAAAAGTAATTAAAAAAGTACTGCAAAGAAATTATAAAATTAAAGTTGATATAACTACATTAAAAACTTTGGCAACATCCATTCAAACAAGCATCAGCATCAAGGATGACCCAGCTTCAATTTCAGAAATCATTAACCATTTTCTTGTTAAGCCAATGCCGAAAGCTTCGTGAGCTATATTTATTTTTTTCTTTAAAACATTGAATCTAGTTTTTTTTTTATATTCCAGATATGTCTGTAGTGGCAAATTAAACCATTTTAATTTTTATCACTATGCACTTGCTATCCCATTGTATACGCATTTTACAAGCCCAATAAGAAGATATCCTGATATTTTAGTACATAGGTAAGTAATGTTTCTGCTTAAGTTTATATTTTTCGTTTCTTAAAAATAAACAGTTAGTTTTTTTGCTCTTACAATTAGTTTTGCTAGAGTTGAAAAAATTGAGTAGTATTAAGAGAGAATAAATGAGAAAAGAAAAGTGATAACTCAATTTTAGACAAGCAAATGTACAAGTATCACACGAGGACCGGCCTGTTTCAAGCTTACCAAATGATATTCAATTAAAATAAACTATAAAGCTCACTGCTATTGAGTCCGTAAATATGTTTTGGTAAGATTAAAAAAGGAGGTAACAAAATTTCTGCCTTACAGCTGCCTTTTATTAAATAGTTATCTTCAAAAAGCTTTTGTTAGTATAATTTATAATAATTATAAGTGTAATGACATAATTGAAATACAATTCAAAAAAAAAATTAAATAATAGCAAGTATTATTACTAAAATTTAAATATATTACGCTAGATTTCTAATAAATACAGATATAGAATGAAGAATTGATACCATTTCAAACCAAATCTTATTTTCGAAAATTCAATTTTCTGATAACGATAAAGCAAATGTTTGCACATTCATTTCTGAATTGCAATTTCCAACATAAGCGACTCCGTTGGTAATTTTTTGATTTGTTCATTTTCCATATCAATACTAATATTTTTTTATGTATTTTTTACTATTTATATTATTATATTTAGAGGTTTTCAACTCCTATTTCGTCTTTTTTGATTTCAAAATCGTCTTTCCAAGAAAAATTTCTTTTTATCAAATTTTAATTACTTTATTTATATATTTACTTAAATCTAGTTACAAGATATAACAAAAATAGTATAATCCTTACTATTAAAAGTGTTTACCGATGGAAAATGTGTAACTTCAATTATCCTAGTGTTAGCTAATATATTTTGCTCAGGCTTTAAATATATGTGTTTATGATGAGGAGAAATATATTATGTCAATCATATAGTGAAAGTAATCTTATGAAAAATCAAGTTACTAATTGTACATTTGGATATCTAAATTTATTCTCCTTAAAGAATATTGATAAGTCACGGAAATGTCAGATATTTTTCTAAACTCAAATCAAATTTGATTTTAATTTTTCTTTGTAGGACTTCTTTGACAAAAATCAAAATATTGGCAAGATTTTAATTTTAAAGGCCTTAAATTAAAAACTTTTAAAGGTGTACGTAATATTTTCGCAGCTAGAATATATGATAAACATTAGAATTTAGACATTTAGACTTCTTTAGGACGGGTATAAAAATTTTACAGATATGCAAACTATTTAAATTCCAACACAACTTATTTTTGTTTCAGTTTCTTAATTTTTTAAAATTTATGAAAATTTAGATTTTTTTTTGTGAGTTAAATAAAAACTTGTTTATTTATTTACAAATATTTATAATCAATTTTTGCAGAACATTTTTTGTTTTTTTTTCAAAAAACCAAAAAACATATTTATGAGTATAATATGCAAAACTTTTAAGGATAACTGAAGTTACACATGTTCCATCGGTAAACACTTTTAATAGTAAGCATTATACTATTTTTGTTATGTCTTGTAACCAGATTTAAATAAATATATAAATAAAGTAATTAAAATTTGATAAAAAGAAATTTTTCTTGGAAAGACGATTTTGAAATGAAAAAAGACGAAATTGAAATGAGAAAAGACCATTTTGAAATGAAAAACGACGATTTTGAAATGTAAAAAGACGATTTTGAAATGTAAAAAGACGATTTTGAAATGGAAAAGGACGATTTTAAAATGGAAAAGGACGAATTTGGAATTGAAAACCAATATATTGTTTCTATTAAGTTCTACCAAAAACCATTCAACAGCTACTATGGAGGGGTTTGAAATTTGTGAAATTTTCGAAACTCCATTCTACATTTTACTGCTCTTACTACAAAAATAACATCTGCCTGCCTCGTGTGATATTGCTTATTGAAGCTCATTACTGTTTGACATTTTAAAAAAAGTCCTTAACAGCTCAAAACTTTTCATAATTGATTATTATAAAATGGTATGAAAACTGTAATACTTGTGACTTTTCGATACTGTATTTTTAAGGACTTTTGTTATACGCGTAAGCCATGTTTTGATTTATGAACTATAAGTGTAAAAAATTATTGATTATTGTTGTAACTACGTTTTTAAATAAACTTAGGTCACATTTATCTGTTGTTAGAATAATGAAAAAGTGTGCTTAGTCATAGAATATAAGTCAAAAATTGAATTGTAGAAAAAATAAGCAACTGATATCCTTTCTGGTTAGACATTTTGACAAATTAAAATGAAATTCGAAAATTTTCACATATTGATAGGAATACCTGCACTTTATTATGTTACCTTTTGCAAGCCATTTTCAAAATTAAAAGATGTACATTATGAATGCAAACTAGGCTTCCTAAGGTGTAATTGAATGAAACGTAAAAGTTAAATTTTAATTATAAATTCCTATAAAATACATTTAACAAAGTAGAACTTGGTATCTATCGTCAAAATGAATTTCGTTATTTTTTATTGATATTTATTACTAATATTAAAATATTATTTACTGCTTAATAAATTTTATCTATTTTTTTTAAAGATTGGTGAATGCAGCAATCAATCACGAGGAGCCTACGACAAAAACTTTAGACACTATAAATGAAATACTAAATGTTTGCAATACACAAAAAAACGATGCAAAAAAAGCCAAAAAAGAATCCATAGATTTTTATTTTATGCGTTATATTAAAACTAAAGAATATTTGAATATGAGATCAGTAATTATTGAAATTGATCAAAACTATTGTTATGTTTTAACACTTGATTCAGGTCATTTAATTAAAATTGATTTTTGTGATTTTAAAGAAGAAATTTCATTTCTTCCTAAAGAAAAAAGTAAAACAATTATTGCAACATTTTTAAAGGATCCATATAAATCAAAATCTATTGAATTAATATTATGTAACATAGTTTGGTTGAAAATTTACGTTAAAGAAAATAATTTAAAGGGGACAATAATTATGCCACCTACCGACTGAAAAGTATACCTGAACAATTTACTAACAAAAAATATTCCTTTTTTTAAAGATTATGCATTTTGATATTTTTTACATATATTTTTATATATTTCCATTATTTATCTAGTAAGAAAAATAAATTTTTATAAATGAAACATGGATTTTACTAATTAAAAGCACGAAATCGTAAAGGCTGTCATAAGAAATACAATTTTCTTTTTTTATGCAAAATTAGATTTTATTTTTCAATCTGCTTCATAATTATAAAATACATTTATTCCAATACTTTTGTAACTTTTCTGTATTTAGCATGCATGGAAATTATTTATTTTTAGCAATAAAACTGCAGTTAACTTCGGTTATAAGTTTTTCAATTGAATCGAATCGCTGGAACATCCAAGTTATTAGTGGCTGCGGGTTAATAGATGATGAAGCAACTCAGAGCTCAATTCTTCTAATCAATTTTAATAACTTGATGGAACAATATTTATTTATTTTTTGAATCCCAATTTTCTTAATAAAATAGTCGCTATTCATGGTTTCTTCTTTCCAAAGGTTAACAAAGCTAAATGAGCATTTTAATTTCATACATCATATCAGTCTTGGGGCTTATGGACAAATTAGTTTTGCAACTAACAATACTAATTTTTAGTTTGGCTTGATTAAAAATTAAAAAGTTCTTATGCGTTGATCCCTATTGTAATCTCCTAATAAAATCTTAACACTGATTGCAATTGGCATAATCGTACAAGCTAGGTCCACTTTTTATAAACATACATACATATATCAACACTTATTAATATTATAAATAAAATATTCACCTTCCTATTACTATGTTGGGATAAGAAGATCAAAAAGTTTGACTTTTTTTCCAGCAAGTGATACTTCAATTCCTGTTGCATTTATATTATCTTCGTCTTAACTACATACACGCAAATATGTTAATAAAATATATATATATATTCTTCGATTGGTTGAACGAACTTTATGATGAGGTAACATAGCAGAGAAAGTATGAATCTTTGTTAATTTTTGCATACTCACTTTGGCTGAATGATTCACTTCAAAAAATGAAAAATATTAAAAACCTGATTTTATAAATAAAACTGAGTATTTATTTACTTACAAGAAAAATTTATCATAAAAAATAAGAGAATTGTATTGAATATTGTTCAGGATAAATAAAAATAAATTTTAAAGTAAAACTGCCATTGATGTGCCAGGTTCACAAAAACTCATTACAAAAATGACATATTAACTAAATAACCAATATATTTTTAATTTAAAATTTCAATGAACAAAAATAATTGCAACGCATTAACAGCAATTGAAACACAAAATTCAACTATCCAAAGTTTTCATAATTAAATGTTGATTATTATAACTGAAGGAGTTTTCTTCTTTTTTTTAAAAAAAAAAAAAAATAATAAATAAATATGTAAATTTCATGCATTTTATTGCAACCTTGTCATAAAATCTTTTTAAGCATACTTGGATCATTAGATCTATCTCTGAATATACGTTATTTATATTAGGTTCATAAATTTCAGTTTTTATTTTAATTGATTTTCATCAATAACAAGGACATTAGAATGCATCTTCAAGGAGTTAGAGAACTCAAACATTTTAAATGTGAACTCTATATAAATTAAAGTATCATTTTTAAGTGGGACATTAAATTGGGCCAGTGAAATGAAATACAAGATGAAACTTAGAAAGTTGAAAAGAATTCCAGGATGTATCAAATTTGTTGTTTTCATTTGATATTTACCAGTGTACAACAGACTTAAGTTTAGTTTTACGAATAAGGAAGATGGCAAAAAAGCACGGAGTTTCAAATTTATTCAAAGCGAACTCCATGAGGATAAGTTTTGCTGCCTCCGATTTAGCAAGAGATGTAAAATAATAACCCAAGATAAAGTTTACTACACTTGAATTCGTATAAATGGATTGGTTAGACGTCAAAAAAGAGACTAAAAAATTTCTACTTCAGACAGTTGTTTGGGAAGTTTCTGCCTTATTAATCAGAATATTATATATTAACCGTTAGTTTGTCTTTGAAACTTATATTAATTTTAAAAACTTAAGGTTTGATAAAAATCAAATTAATAAAAATTGGTTTTAAAATTTAAATGCTATAGCATTCATGTCCGCGAACGTGTTAAAAAAAACAACAAAATAAAAACTTAAAATAACGTTTAAAATTTCCAAACAATTAACCTAAAAAAAATTCCAAAATTATTAAAATTATCACATTATACAATTTATGTCATTTATTTGCTTTTATCCAAAATTATAAAATTACGTTCGAACGGAACTGGTTATGTTGAATAAGATCCATCATACAAACTTTATTAGTAAAGTAAATAGAATAAAATCTTTCAAGGAGTCCTCTCGTCCGCATTTTCATAAATTTCATACTGGGCATATAATAGAAAATTAAATCTGATGAAGCTCAGGGTGAATGTTGCTATGCTAAAAAAAAAAAACAAAACCCAAATAGAAAGCCAGAATTAGGTCATGAGACGACGTTTGGAAATCAATAACAACTTTCCTTTAATATAGAAGTAACAAACTGCAGTTATGACCGTGATGGCTGAAACCAGTTTTAATTAAATTATGCAATCCAAACTGACAGTGAAATTATTGAATCTCAAATGAAAAATCATAACAGATTTTTTGTTTTTCTTTGAAATTTTGATTGAATTTTATTTAAATATATTTTATTAGTTTATTCAGACATATAACCTTGAACTGTGATGAGAATTATCTTAAAAAAATTGCATAACAATAAGTGTCATCATTACAATAAGTTAAAATAAATAAAGTTATGTTTAAGTTGTCAATGACACTAAGGCTATTATTAATGATAATAGGGAGAAAGTAAGATTTTTAGTTCTATTTGACAATTACTTGTTTAGAAATTTATGAATGAGTTTTTTTGTCAGCTTGCCATGTAAATATTTACATATTATTACATACATGTGTGATTACAGTAATATATGATTGAACAGGTTAAATTGTTAAACTTAGTATTAGTATTTACCGTTACATGTTTTTTAAGGAGGTCTATAACTAAAATTTTTCTATGATTTTGCTTCTTATGGAAGCGAATTTAGATCGCGTGATTTATTGACTTCCTATATCTGTTTAATAAGTTTCAGTGTTAAGCCTATACAAATTGGAAATGTCACTTGAATCTTGAAGTCACGAAAATGTATGAAAGTGACTGAAAGTTGCCTTAATAAATAATATAACATTTTTTGAACTCTCAAGTATTATATAATTATACTTTGTACTTATTTTTACATTGCGTATTTCGTTCTTCTTGAACAATGATATTTCAAGAAAATATTTGCAATATGTTTGATTTTTTGTAAATAGTTTTACAATAAATCCTACCTAATAATTTATTATAGGTTCATTAGTTCCAAAACTTTTAACTTTACTTCCATATAAATTTAAATAGTTTGCCTGAAAATAAAACAGATTATGCAATCCTGAGCCAAAAACTTTTATAAGTTGCCTAATTCTACCTTGTAGTAAATTTTAATCACATTTTTTTTTAAAGAGATTTTAAATTAAGGTACAAATTTAATAAATACTAAGTAAAACCAAAGCTGCACACAATTTAATAGTACAGCAAGTAATCTAAAATTATGAGGTCGAAAGTGTACCTATAAAGTTGGTATGAAATAAAAGGAGCTGGCATAATAAAAGTTAAATAAAACCTTTTGAGTTTTTCATATGTAATATAAAACAATTTACTAATTTAATTAGAGAGTAATAAATGACATAAGAAGGTCTAATGCTGGGCTATTAAGGGTCAGCGTCTATTAAGTAAGTAGAAAACAACAGAATTATCAGTCATGATAACAGTAACTAATATCATTCTTTATTTATTATAGGTAAGTAGATATTGAATTGTTAATTTTTTTTTTTTAAATTTTCATAAATAGCTTTACAATAATTTCTACAAGTCTTGTCTTTAGACAAACTTATAAACAACGAAGTTCTTAACTTTGGGACCTAGCTTGTAGTAATTTTCTTTTAGCCCGACTAGAAAATTGTTAAGGATAGGATCAGGAATAGATCCAGTTTCCCTTATCTGTATTCCGTTCTGGATCAAGCTTATTGATCCATGAAGCATCAGGGATGTAACGCCTCATTGGATCCTAGCCGGATCAGGTTACCTGATCCAACCTGGACTAAATTTTCTGATCCAGTCTGGATCGAATATATAAATCCAAGATAGATCAAATTTTATGATCTAGTTCAGATTAGTATTTTTAAATGATCACACAACATGAATTGATATATTTATACATACATACTACCAAACAAACAGACAATAAACAACAAGCAATGAAGTAAACAAAAGAAAAAATACATACTCCAACCACTCCAACCATTCCCAAAATTCCTAAAATTCCTAAAATTCCCGAAATTCCAATTCCTAAAATACATAAGATTTATATACTTACCTTTCACCTATGTCCGTGATATAGGTTAAAGCTTTTGAATTAATTCAAAAGTATTTATATCCTCCTTTCACTGCAAAAGTGCGAATTATATGAAGTTTAATTTTCCCAAGTAAAAAACACAACATATACTTGCGATTCTCTATTAAGGCTCCATTGCGGCATCTTGATGTGTCCCTGATCAAGTGAAACCAAATATATCGCAATAAGATCGACTTCATAGAATCAGGATTGGATCAGCGGAAAGAATTCAGTCTGTATTAAGGCGTTGATAAGAGATCTTGACCCAGTATGGATCCAGGGGAAATAGTCAAAACCTTATTAAGGCAATTATCAATCTATCGAAGTCTTTTCTGCAATTGTAAATATTTCTGGATCAGTTCCTGATCAAGGATTGATCCAAAGCATTTAATTAAGTATAATCTGATCCAATCCGGATCAAGTTCAGGTTTCCCTTAACTAATTTCTAGTCGGGAGGCTGCCTACAGAGTCCCTTCTTACAGCCGAGCTGACGCCAATTCGGATACCGAAGACTATAAAGTTGATATGGGTAAATAAATAGGAATATGCTCCAAGTGTTCAGAATGCAAGCCTACCAATGATTAGAATATCGCAATGGGGATCATTGTCAGGTCGGCTATAAGCCAGCACTCTGTAGGCAGCCTTAGTTGTAGTAAAATTATTTAATCCAAAGCTTAAGTCGTACAAAGTACCACGAGTTTTTTGTTTTAATTGATTTTAAAAAATAGCTCCAAGATGCTTTACGTATTTTGGTTCGTGTGATTCTTTTGAAATGATGATCCTAAGTAGGGATGCAGAATATATATATCGATATATGCTATTCGAGATATCGCATAACGCCGGCAGCAGCAATTTTTGTGGTAAGAGCGATGTAAAGTAGGACAAAGTTTCGAAATTTTTAGAAAACATTGTACTCCTCTTAGAGAGACAAATTTTGCTGTATCTCGTTTTTTATCCTACCCTTAAATATTTAGGTATTCAAATGTAATGAACTTTATAGTTTTATTGAATATCTCATTTGCTAAAGTTTGAAACAGGACTGACCTATGTGATACCGTGGTATCGATGTATAGAATCAAATCGATACTGTCGAAAAATTTGGACAATATAACTTACAAATATTTTAAAATGTTGTTCAGCTTTGTGCCATTATCAAAAAGACTTTTTTCATAGCCACTACAAGTGTTGGCAGAGCAAAAAAGCAAATTACAAACAAAATTTTATTTTTGGAAAAATTTGATAAGAATAATTGGGATATATAGATTTTAAGGAAAAATAAAGCTTAAAACTTGTTTCATTTTATTTATTCTTAATTAAGCCATTTTCTAACTTTTATCCTTTATACTACAGACTTGTTTAATACAATTTACATATGATATATCGAAGAAATCGATGCTTTTTATCAATATATTGAAAAATATTGATACAGAGTTTTAATAAATAATATTGATTATTTTTTTGTGTGAACATCCTGAATCCTAGTTCAGAAGGGCCTACAGACGACAAAGTGACAAAGTGCTACTCTGTATGAATAATAAAAGTCCCTTAATAAATTCCATTATTTATGATCTTTAAGTATGAAGTCGATCAAAGAAATCTCTTAAAGCATATCAAGATCTTTATTTTTAATTTAAATTTAAAAATTAAAAATAAGCCTGTTTTATACGAAAATATAAAATTTTAGATGAAATATATTTTAAAACCTCAACTTATTTATATATAAAAATATTAAATAATTGAATTGTAGCTCTTGAATAATAATAGTTTTCTAAGCAAAAAAAATTTAAAATATTGTGTAATAAATTAAATATATTCGATAGAGTAAAATTACATGAGGAATACCTAATTTAATACATAAAAAAAGGGTTAAATATGTTTACAATCTAGTCTACAATAAATTAAGAATTATATCCATAAAATATTTATTTTACAATTGCTTACATAATCAGATACTTAAAATTATTAAGTGTATAAACATTAATATTTAAATTCTAGGCATATCTTCATTGTTTGTCAACAAAAAAATATCAAAACTTTCATTATCGCTTATCTTTTTATATTTGTAGAAAGTATTACAAATTAATTGTTAAATACTTGGGAGTGTTTTTAAGTATATACATACATATATAGTTTTCAAAAATTAAGCTAATAAGCCTTGTTACATAAGGTAATTTGTTTAAATAAATTAAAAATGGATTACCTAATATATTATTAGCTCTTAAGATGTATTCAAGTTTCCGGTTAAATGTTTGCTATTAAATCTCTTTATATCATTCTTTCTATTTGTTAAATTCTAAATTAAAGATCACAAATCTAACAAATTCACTTCATATGAACAAAATTCTAATTACTAAGTAATGAAAAATGTCAACAACTAATATTTTTTTTATATGTAATTCTTGAGGTCATTAATATCATTTTTATATCTTGATCTCTTGCAATAAAAAATTTTCTTTACTTTAATAAAGAACAAAGTTGAAGTCTTTTAATATGTTATCTAGTTATAAAATATCGTAAGTTATATTTGTAGTAAAAGTTAGATAAACCAGAACTGTATTCTGCTCATCAACTACCAGAAAACTATCATTTTTTCTTATTATTAGGTCGCAAGGAGGAGCTGAATAATATAATTTTTGAAGTTTTGCAAATAAGCAAATTTTGTGCAATTAATGTAACAATTAATGTAATTATTTGACTCAGTTATAATATTGAATCAAGCGCTAAACTGTCAGCTGAAAAACATGGTATAAAAAATTTAGATAAATTTTCAGTCGATTATAGTATAAAAAGACCACAAATTGTTTGCTCTGTTTTACTCAGGAATGCATCCTACACAAAACGATTTATAAAAAGTCATGTGTTATCTTGGTTTTTATCTTTCAACTAATATTCTTTGATTTAGGAAAAAATTTTTTATGCTAAATTTTCCTAAAATGTACTTCAAAATCAAATATGTAATTACAATTTATTATTCGTTATTATAAAAACAAAAAAAATGCTTAAGTAATGCTGGATCAATTTTGACAACATCATGCAAGGTTATAACTTAAAATTTCTGTTAGATCAATAAAAAAAAAAAATTCAAATAATGTATTTTCCATGTTAAATTGAAACAAGACTGAAATCTTGTCGAAAAAGTTTTCAATAATGACCTTTTCTGCAGGCTAGTATCATATGTTTTATTAAAAATATATTTCATCATTTTTTAACCTCTCTTAACTGAAATCACTCATAAGGTTAAAAACCTAGCTAAAAAGAACAAGAAATCAAGAAAATATCTTTGCCCTGTAGCTTACATTGAAGGACGTGCAGTGGAAAGCAATTACTTGATCAGTGATTTTTTTTATCATCTGACTAACAATTTTGGTAAAAGAGGTTTCATTTTTAAATTTTACCCTTCACTTAAAAATAATTCATTTATTTGATAATTTGATGTAGAAAAGCGAGAGTATCTCAGATATTTTTAAGTAAGAATAGAATAATTTTTCGTTTAAGGATATTTGAGGATAGTCCTACTAACTAACAATAGGTGAAGACTGGCTTATAGGATAATTTCCGACTGAAAAAGTAGTTTTTATTAAATTTTCAAAAAAATCACCTTAGCACACGAATATTCCTCACATTTATAATACTTAAAAACGTCAGTCCTGAACTATAAATAGCTGAGGGGTTTACGAAATTAAAAAGAATCCTTATCAAACTGAAATCTCAGACAACTTTACTAATACAAGTAAACATTCTAATATAATATTTACATATATTAAATTCGCCTACACATTAATAGCTCAATATATACATTTAAATGAAATCAGATTCATAAATCCTTGCATGGCAGCGAACAGAAAGCTGCTACCAAAAAAATTGTGAATGTGCGAAATACTCGTGCGCCGTTTTTTTTTAAAAAAAAAAGAAAAAAAATAATTCATAGAGATTTAGGGAAGGAGAGCAATGTAATCTAAACCCCAAGCTAGTGACAGTTTGTGATAATTAGTAGTGAGAGACAGGCCCGGATCTAGGGGGGGGGGGGCAATTGGGGGTGCCTGCCCCGGGCGACAAGTTTAGAGGGCGCCAAATTCATATTTTTAAGAGAAAAAAATATTTCCCAACGTACCATTTTGCAGCTTTATTATAACTATTAGTAAAAACCAGTGCTTTAAAATACCGTAATGGAAATACATGGTCAACAGGAATAACAAGTAAAAAAGAATTCATGTTATTTTATCAATCCAGACAAATAATTCCAAAATTACATGAATATATAAATTTTGACAGAAAATTTTAATTCTCTAAAATATAAAAATCAAGTATAGGCGGGTGAAAGAATGATAGCAATATAAATCAAAAATATTCTAAATATAGAATTGTTCAATTCCCAGAAAATATTATTTAAGTTCAAACTATATTAGCCTTACCTATTTTGCCAAAGGGAAAACTATAAAGCATATTAAGCTCTTTAGCGTAAGTAATAGAGTTGTAAATGTCGTGTCAATTCATGATCGGTTTTCCACGTGTTGTGTTTACGCCAATTTCTGTTGGCAACTAACAATAAGTGACTATATATTTTGTAACTATTGTGTGTATTTGTTAATATTCAAGTGTGTCTTTATGTGATTGCTGGCACTGCGGATTTATATTTTTTTGAAGTGACTGCTGTGCAAAGTTTGCATCCTCATATTATTATTTCATCATTATCAGGTATATACATATATTTTCATGTTGTATAAGTCATGTATTTTTTATCTAATGACTACGTTGCGTCTTATGGTTTTTATAAATTGACTTGTTATGTCTTATATTTAACAACGCAGCTTGGGTATTTATTAGAGATAAAGTATATTTAATTAAATTGTTAGGTAGTAAAAAACAAATGATGAACGCTAGCATCTAGTGACTTATTACAGTCGAATTGCAAAGACAAAATTATAGATGTAACGGATCTAGGTACATGGGCTGACCATGAAAAAATTACAGATCAGCAAAGGTCGTTATTCAGCAAAGAAGCTGTATTGCTAAACGATAAACAACCTGGCAGCATAGACTTCAGATCCACCGAGCGAAATGGTAGGCGTTTGACACATTTAATGTGGTCCAAAACAATGGCTAATATGGAAAATATTAAACGATCTTGGCTTCTTTATTCCAAAAAATGCAATCTACTGTATCGCCTGCGAACTGTACGCCAGTAATTCTGTTTCAGCCTTGGGTAAAAAGGGTCTAATTAATTGGAAAAAAGCTACTGAAAGATTAAATGTTCATGAAACATCGCATATGCATAAGGAATGCATTATTAAATGGAAGACACGTCTGCAGCAAATGAAATCCTGTCAGGGCATCGATCGTGACATGGAGCGGCTAATTCACACCGAAAAAGAAAAAGTTGTGAACGAAGTTTTAGCAAACTCAAAATAATTAAGAGCTATCTGCGTTCAACCATGAGTCAGGAACGTCTATCTGGCCTCGCAATATTAGCTATTGAAAATAAAACTGCCTATGAGGCCAGCTTTGAACAGCTAATAGACTATTTCGCTGAAAGGAAAGCACGTCGTGTAAGTTTGTAGTAAGATAAACCAAAAAAAAATGCTGGAGCCTATAAATTTAAGATGTTTATACTGTTTTTCTTGTCTAATAGGTAATTTTTATAATGTATTATAGAGTTAAAATTTATTATAGGGTTCTTATTTTCCGATCATAAAAACCCTACCCAGTATTTTCGGCTTTAAACTTTTGAAGACGTGTATTTCCACACTTGAGGGGCGCCACTACAAGTATCTGCCCCGGTCAAAAAAATCGCAGATCCGGGTCTGGTGAGAGATATAAAAAGCAAGGAAAATCTTAGAATATTCAAGAGATTAAGATTCTAAGAGTGTCCAAAAAATACCCAGAAACAAAATCATTTCTTATGCTTACCCAAAAATTTTAAGAAAAAATTTTGAACTGTTTCTAAACAGAGGCTTTAACCTTTGGACAAATAAAATTAATGGAGTACAAAAAAAGAAAAAAAAGAAAAAGGAAATACAGAAAATAATTCTTCAAGGATAGACCAAAAATTAATAAGTGTCGTTAAATTTTTTAAAAAGTTTTTAAAAATTGTTTTAAATGTTCCGATTATAACGTTAAACTTAAGGAATTAACTAAAATCTATTAAAACTTTGCTTTGTATCGCATTGTAATCATCATGCATAATACGAATGCAATATGCGAAATTATTTAAAAACTACATTCGATTGCAAAAGTTCACCAATCTTATTTAATACCATTTTCCAGTTGTGATCTCTAAATTATGCAATTATTATTACACTGCATTTAATAATCATGTGTTAGTGCGTGGAAAAATTTAAACCTGATAGTAAATTACGTAAAAATTTCATGTGTACTTTATCAAAAACTGAAAATACTTTTATGCCATTTGCCGTTACCAAATAGAGGATGTTAATCTGTGTTTTAATTATCGATTGAATAGCAGTGATTTGCAACAAAGGCTACAAATAGTTCTGAAATCTACAAATTTCTTAAAACCTATAAAAGGAAAAAATTAAATATCACATTTACTGCAAAACATGACAGAACGTTTAGCGAAAAATTCTAATGATATATGGGCAAAAAAAGAAGGAAGAATTAGTTCCATATGATCTTCTTATGGATAAAGAAAAAAGCGAATGCAGAGAAAGATCACAAGAATTTCTCCAAATATCTACAATACAAAGGCTATAAATTATATAAGTAATTTTTTTAAATTTACCGATTTTCAACTTTATAAATTAAAACCTATACAGAACATCTAGAGTAGAAACTGATGGGGAAGTATATGTGCCACACAAGATATAGAGTTGAGATTTTCTTATTCTTTACTTACTTTACTTTACTTTTCTCTCATATAAAATTAAAATTAGTTTATTAAATATAATTAATGAATTAATATTTGAACTAACTGTATTAACATCACTTGTCATGCACTCCCAACACAACAAAATTTATTTGAACTTGATTGGATGATTAGAATAGGGTTTTATTAACGACTGAAAATTTGTATAAAATATTGGACATTATGAGCTAACGGTAAGAATAATATTTGAACTAACTGTATAAACATCACTTGTCATGCACTCCCAACACAACAAAATTTATTTGAACTTGATTGGATGAATAGAAAAGATTTTATTAACAATTGAAGGTTTTTGAGTAACCTAATAGTAGGAATATAAAAATAATACAATATCTGGATAGAGCAACCATTAACATGAAACTTTTAAAACAACTCAGTTGACGTACTATTTCCTTAAAAACTATGTAGTTCTAGAGATATCAAATTCTTCTCAAAAGTTGTTCTACTGCTCATGGAGAAATACTTTTCAATGCACTGAAATTATTCCATTGCAACAAATGATGCGCATCAACGTCAGCATCAATGTCAGCATTTCTTCCAGATGTAGAATTATTTTACGCTGCCTCCAAGTTCTAGTTAAGCGAATCGATGCAAAGTCTCTAGTCAAAAATTGTCCTAAGTTTATATGTACTTCAATGCTATCGTTTTTTAATAACACAGCTATGAAAAAATCCGGATGGATTTTTTTAGAAAAATTAAATTTAATGGAAAAATAAATAATAAAAGCTAGAAATAGAGCCGTTCACGTAAATTTGTATATTTTCAGATTCATCACCCGACATTCATAATACTTTTTCATATTTAATACTCATTGTTCTTGGAAATTTTCAAATTTAGTACTCAGCCTTCTTACAAGTTTTAGCTCTAAATTTTAGTATAATTTCGAGCTTCGGATTCTTATTAAGTAAATCCAATCGAAAATATTTTTAAATTTCAATTTCAATTTATGTGTATTTTGTAATATTCATTCAATTCTCTATAAACCATCTGTTCGTTTTTTTTAGAACATTTAACCAAAATATCTGATAGTTTAATTTTGACTTGATTTTTTGATAAAACTTAATAAATACGTTTTCAGATTTAATTCCCTGACAGTGATTGTTAATCAAAGCTCAAAATAATTAAATACTAAGTGCTTAAAATAAATGGTTGGTTTTTAGAATTTATTTATTTTTTTTCCATTATAGAATTTAGATATATTATAAAATGTGTCTTTATATAAAATATCTGATTCTGAGATTCTGATTCTGATCTAAGAAAAATTATTGAGTTTTACTCGGGGAAAATTTTCGGGGACTCGGGGACGGATTCTATTTGTATAAAAACGAAAGAATATGCTCCCTGAACATAAATCAAAATTGATTTATTGTAAAAATTAATTACTAAATTTGCATAATGCAATTTAAAGCTGCTATTTTATCTGTTTATTCAACTGAACCAAAATACTAAGCCAAAAACCTGTTAAATCTCTATTGTGTTTAGTTTAAAGAAAAACATTTAAAAGTCAACGATTTACAAAATCAAGGGATAAAAAATTTAACGATATAAAAAGCAAATAAAACCAATAATAAAAAATTAGAACATTTTCATGTAGATTTTAAAAGCAAGGTTCAGTTAAAATTTTTGTCTTTTTATGAATACGACATTTTATTTTATTAGTTAAAACATATATCATTACAATCTGGTATTTAAAAAACATAATGTGTTTGCCAACGACATAAGTACTTTACTTTTCTTTAAAGAAAATTTTAAACACAAAAGTGTATTTATTCAACTTTTTATGTTCAAACTTGATGTATAAAAAAAATATATATACCAAGTAGTTGAAAATTTCATGGTCATGTTTTGTTTTAAAATAATTCCGGTTCTATTTACTTTAGTAGATTTCTCATGAACACTCTCCTTTTAGTGATGTAATTTTTTTCTAATTTTCAGTAAAAAAACTGATTATATATATATATATATATTATTGTTTAGATTTGTTTATTACTTATTTACTATTCCACTCACACATTATTACTATTTTATATCCAGAGATTTAGTATGCACTCTATTTTAATTATTTATTCACTTGATGCCATATAATTTCTAGATAGAAATTGTAAATTTAAATAAATTTTTGTTAATTTTTTCAAGTCTTAATTGCGCAAAAATTCAATTTAAATCATAATTTTCAATATTTGTAAAATATAATATAATAAAATTAAATGACGGTAGATTTAACCGTCAGTCAAAGGTAATCATTAGCACTTGACCAGTCATAACTGATTATTATAATACATGAAGAAAAGGGCTAGAATTCAATAGTTAAGTTGATGTGATAATTAGGTTAAAAAAAACAGATAATATCAAACCGAAAGCCACTTGGTTCGAATAAAATCCTGAGCTTCACCAAAAGTTATGTAGTATTATAGCTTTGCATGGTACAGAACTGTCTTTTTAAGATAAAGGGTAACTACCTCGATTTTTATTTGTATCATTAAAAGCCTTCAATGAACAAAGCACGGATGATAGACATAAAATCCTGCAAATATTAATTAAATCATTATTTTGTCAAAATATTATTTTACTATTCAAACAATATGACTTTTAAATAAATATTATAAAAAAAGTTTCAAGAACGCCAGCCTGGGCAAGCCTCCTTCTTCAAATCCTATACAAATTATCAAAACAGACTCATGTAATCAATTATTTTCTCAGAGTACTTAAAATAGAAGGTAACATCGGTACTCATAATCTAAGAAGCGGCCTACTTCTTATTCCTAAAGTCTACTTAAGGGGGGAGACTCATGTAAACGCTTAAATTTTACTCGATTTTCATGAATTTTTTTCCAAATGAAAAAGTCATTATATATTTTTGAAAATATTTCAAATATTAAAAATGGGTGATATGTACTAAATTCTTCGACGAAGGTCGCAGCGAGACTTCTCAATCGGCGGGCATCCTAGCATCCGTTTTAGTGATTTGAAAACCAAAAACCAAAGTTCTTTGTATTTAAAACAGTCATAATTTCTAGATGAACCTAAAAAAAATTGTCGGTGTAAACTACTTGAAAAGAATAACATGGGTTTTGAGCCGAAATTTTCTGTGGTTTATGCTTCGATAAAATTGATTCAACAAGAAAATAATATCATCTAAAAGATGTGTTAAAAATTCCAGGGGGATCGGTCAACAACTTTTTGAGTTACCATGCCCGCCAATTTGAAAAATATGGTTCTGAGAAAAACGCGCTTTAAGTTTAAATACATGAAAATTCAATGATTATATCTGCTCAACGATTAGTCAGCAATTCCAGCGCCATAGCATTGTTCTTCTGAAGCCTCGTAGAACTCATTTTGTTTATTCAGTTGCTTCAAATTTTGAGCTATAGAAAGGCTAAAAGGTAGAAAAATTCTAGAGACAAGTAGAAGAGTCGGCAACTTAATTATACCTATACCCACGTTCGAACGCAAAGGAAAGGGACATCACAGCTTACACTCTATAATAGAAGAAATACTTAAAATTATGCTTTAAAAATTTGGTGATGTATTTTTAAAGGATTATACTTATATTTTATGAGAAAAAAAAAAATTTTTTTTTTCAAAATTTTACATGAGTCTCCCCCCTTAATCGGAGAAAACTTCTATAATTTTGTCCTAGGATGTCTGCAAAACCTAGTATCTCCCTTACTTTCTGCAAGAAAAAGTAGTGAAAAATACTTTTTCATTAATTTTTTCGTTAGTGCAAGTTTTGTCGTAGATACACGCATAAATTCATAAATGAAAAATTTAGTAATGCATATTTTTCTTATTGGGATATAGTTTATTCAATACTTAATCATAGCAAGCAAAATTTTTCCCAACTTTTATCTTTGATGGGAAGACAAATTAAGCAATGTAGTGTTAATTAATTTGACGTAACTTTTTTGTTAATAGACAAGAATAAATTGAAGTAAGGCATTTTAGAAACAAATTTCAGCATACTTTCAGAAATATTTTCAAAATCATGAAAAGAACATATGTAAAAGGATATTTTTATATAAAAGACGAACCCTTCAAAAGGACGATCTACAAATCCAAAAGTTGAGGTCAATGTCATCACTAAAAAAGATCAACAAGTACTGAAATTTAATATAAGAATATCAAACTAGCATTTATACTGTATCAAGGAATTTTTTATAAAAAAGCTTACTCTTTTTTATGTAAAATTACTAGCATATAATTTCCATATTTAAAAAATAATGAAAATATAATTTTAGAATTTACTGAATTAAAATTCAAAGCAAGTTTTAGTTGATTAATTACCTACCATTGACTTTATTATGTAATAGATTTGTTAAGTTATAAAATTAAATCAAAACTATGATATCCTTAAGAAAGGTGAAGTTCAAGAAAATTTATTATTCAACAATTTTAAATCTTTAAAATCTATTCAAATCCCAAAATTTACCTTGAATTAAAACAAGAATTCATCATTTTGATGACCTATGGATTATGTAAGAAAATATAACTTCAAAATTATTAACAATAGATTCAGGTATTCAAATAGTTATTTTATTTGAAGATTGAATTTAAAAAAAAAATATTTCAATTTCTATTAGAGTAAATTTTTATCAAATCTATTTACCATATAAAAATGGTATATCTTATTCAAGTAGCTAAAATTAACACTTATAGGGAAAAAATCAATTTGTTTCCTAACAATAAGTATTTATCTTTACTTTTTGTAACGATGGACTGGCAAAAGCATAACATGAGACTGCGCATGCTAAGAAAGCAAATACTTAAAAGACTACACCTAAAAGATAAATTGAGACATTACTTTTTTTTTTTTTTTTTAGTTTTTGTCAACGTATTGCATAGTATAAAAAGACGGTCAAAATTTCAAGCGTTCACAGTTAATCAAAGTGGAATAAGTTGAACATAACAAAAATGAAGGTCTTAATTTTGGTAAGATAATTTTTATTCCATGGAAATATTTTTGATATTTATTTATTAACAATAACAAAATTTTTAAAAAGGTATTCTTAGTTTGCTTCATTGCTGTCAGTCTAGCGATACCTCTAGAGGAAACTATTTTTGGCGATGTAACAGGAGAAGATAATTATAATCCTCGAGAAACCAACTCAATTTTCTTTTTAAAGAAAAAATTAAAACATCTTTTCTTTGGATAAAATTATCATAATAAGTAAAAGAGTATTTTAATATTATTTCATCGAGATTCTATATTACATAAAGTTACAGTTATATTGTTGTGTATATCACTTTTTTTGTGTTGTTTTACTAAGCGTATTATATATCAGAATAATGATAAGTAGAATAATTAAAATTGTACAAATTTGATTTTAATATCAATTAAATTTCTTTAAATTATTTTATTGTGTTTATTATTGTCTTAACCCTTAAAAAAACTGCAAAGTGAAGCTCTTGTAGAGTGATGAAAGATAGAAAACTATTTTTTATTAGTATTAGAGAAGTGACTCTTTCTTTTACTTTTAGTTATTACTTAGAATTAATCAAATTTTGTAGATAAAATTTCTTTTCCTAAGTATGAGTATGTCAGCATACGTAAATTTCATTGGTAACTGGAAAAACCCTTAAATAGACTGACATAATTTTTCATCTTATCTTAAAAATTTTACAAGAAGAAAAAACAATATTATAAAACTAGAAGCTCGAAAACCGTTAATTTCATAATAAATTAGGCATGTGACATATTTTCAAATCATATTTGAAAAGTGCAGTTCATTGAACGAATTATTCAATTATTTTCAACTTTTTTAAACTAATAATACAAAAATTATAGCAAAATAATTATAAAAATACTATGACATAATTTATATATAATATGTGAAAAAGTCATTCTCGCTAAAAATTAATTAAAGTAAATGGAATGTTTTCAATCTGATAACTGACTTAACTAGGAAAGTTTTATATGGGAGGGAACATATCCCGACTAGAAATTAGTTAAGGGAAACCTGAGCTTGATTTGGATTGGATCAGGCTATACTTAATTAAAGGCTTTGGATCAATCCTTGTTCAGGAATTGATCCAGAAATATTTACTATTGCAGTGAAAATATTAAATTTTCAAAAAAAAAAGAACCAAGTCATTTTTCATTTTATATTTATCAAGAAAGAAAGTTCATGGAAATCAAGCCGAACATGTCAACATATTGGAAAAGATTTATCCAAAATTGATTAAATACATAAAGAAATTTGATCGTAGCAATCTTACCTTCCAATTTTAGCATATGTGATTTCTGTTTCAACCAGCAAAAACTAACCCAGTTCAAAAGTAAAAGAAAATAAAAGAGCTTTTTGACAATCCAGAAGTTTTAAACCAAAAAATATACATACAAATGAGATCATCAAAGCACTGCCAAAATTAGGAAGTTTTACCTAACCCGATATTTACATAAGTTTTTAAAGTAGTTATTATAACACTACTCATTGTTACGTAAAAGATCAACATATATTTTATTTTCTGTTATTTTATAGTTCTCACTTTACAACAAAATTAATGGCTACCTCCTATTCCTTTTAAAAGGAAAAGTACAAAAAAAACGTTTAAAATTTATTTGAATTATTTTAAGAACTTATAATTATAACTTCCTATCATAGAGAGCCATCTATTGTCCAGCATTGATAACAAAAGCTTCTTTAAAATTAAACACTATCCATAAAAACAATTTTAGTGCAGAACATTTTGTTGCCAATATTTTTAATTTTACTAAAAGAAAAATTAATGCTTTTGCTTTTATTTTTATCTATTGAAAAGATTAATATTTCTAAAAATTGAATTTTGAACTCATAACTTCACCAAACTAAAAATATTACCAGTAGATAGTATAAACGCAGTCTCTCTTCAATTTTTGTAAATGTTTTTTTTTTAGTACTTGTCAAAGAAAAAATAAAAGATAACAAAACTGATAAAAACAGGAAAAGAATAAATAAATCATGTTTAATGGTAGAGAATTTTTCTTTTTTAAATTTTATTAAATTAATGTATATATTGATAATAATAATAAAAATATGTTAGAAATTTAATTCATTTTATATCAAAGTCCAAAACAATATGAATTAACTAAGTCTCATTTAAATGTTAAATATAAACATAAAATAGAAATAAAATGGCTTGGTTAGGTATTGGAGCTATAGCTTCTGCAATAGGTAAATAAATTTCAAGGAATATTTTTCACAATACTTCAAATATTTTTCAGCTCTTCAAAAACTTCTTGGAGGAGACACACCTCCAAATAAAGTACAAGAAATCAAAACAGAATCTTTGGGATTGCAACAAATTCTTCATCGTGATGAAGCTTTATTACTCTATGCACCTATAATAAATGCAAATGATAAAAAATATTATGAGATTATACTACAAAGACCAGTTACAGATAATTATTCCACTTCATTTAGGTAAAAATAAAATTTTTTCATATACATAAACTAATTTTATTAAATTTCTTATTTATAGTCTATATCGAGCAAGTAGTCTCCAAGATGCTGAGAAATATTTTGAAGCATTTCAACATAGGGTACCATTTTTTGTACAAATAGCTAAAGAGGTAAAAATAATTTTAATGTACAATAGAAACCGGTTAATACGACATCCAGGAGACCATTATTTTCGGTCGTAATAGCCGATAGTCGTAAAAAGCGGTACCATTATTTTTTGCCTAAAAATGTAGAAACGTATTTGTAAAGTTTTATAAAATTATATAAGGATAAATATAAGTGTATAAGCTTTGAGAAAAATTGACTGACTGAAGTAATTCATTGGAATGAGTGAAAATTCGTAATACTCCGTCGCGTTGCTGTAATACTCCCTCAAAATTCGGTGATTTTCCTAATCAAAGTAAGCGCTTGTGCTTATGGCTCTATTTCTACAGTAATTTGCTGTACTATTTTATTTTTATTTCATTTGACGACTATACCATATCTAGTGCAGACATGCCCACAGTGAATTTTTTAGAAATCTATTAGCGACGACTCTTGACTACAAAGAGATTCCTTTAACTGAGCTACACGTTTACTAATTATGAATATAATATTTCTGAAAATAGACACACAAAATGTAAAAAAAAAATGATGCATGTTGTTATAACCGATTAAATTTTTTGAAAATATTAAAAAAAGTGGTCGTTCAAAGCGGTATGTCGTTGTATGCAATGTCGTAATAAGAGGTATATTATATTATGCAATATATGGAACTCCGCCGGACTATTTGGTTTGGTCGTTCTAACCGATACGTCGTTTTAACCGATGTCGTATTAAGCGGTTTTAACGTTATTTCTTCATACAAGAATCAGCTCTTTTACTTAAATTCGAATTTTACTTTTGGTGAAATTATGCAAGGGATGCTCATCTTCAGTTAATTTACTCAGTTAGAATATTTAAAAAATATTACTCGTGGTTTTGCCGTTTTTCCTTTAATAAATTACTAATCTAATATTTATATTAGTATTCTTACTTTTTCCAAGGGTTTCAAAAAGCAATACTTTTGAAATAAAACGAAATAAAAATATAATTAAGTTCAAAAAGAACAAAATAATAATTAATATTAAATAATCATTTTATGTTGAAAAATGTGGAATTAAATATTAATACTAAACGAACTCCACAATAATTTTATTGTTTCCTTTTTTTTTAAATATATTCCATTATAAAATCATTTTTTGATATACAAAAAAAAAGAAATAACACTTTAAATTTTTTAATAACAATAAATTCCAAATTCAGATCTTATATTTATTTTAATCTTAATTTTCCAATATGTATTTTTTTAAAGTTTTACAATGCTCAAGGACTACAAAAAATTTGTGATGCTCTCATTGAAAATCCTTCCTGGTCACTAGCTCATCTTATTGCTTTTTTTAATCTAACAGAATATGTAAATCATCCAAGAGTCAAAGAATTTCTAAATTATCCAGATCATAAGGAATATATGACTCCTTTGCAAGTAAGTAATTTCAAATATAAAAATTTTGAAAATTGAATTAAAGTTATTTTCTTATAGTTAGCCATCCGTTATGGAAATATCGATGTTGTCAAAGCCTTTCTTCCTCTTTGTGATACAGAACACTTAGATATTAATAGCAACTCAGTGTATCATTTTGCAGCCAAAACAAACAAAGAAATGATAAATGTAACAAGAATTAAAAAAAGGATTTTTTTTTTTAAAAAAAAAAAAAATAATCTTTAAATTTACAGCTATTAGTTTCGAAAACAACTAAAAATTTAAATCACTGTAACACTGAAGGTTTCACACCTTTACATATTGCTTGTTTATCAGATAAGCCAGAATGTGTTAATTCACTTTTGTTAGCAGGAGCTGATGTTAATCGTTCAGCTTCAAAAGTCTGTAATATTTATAAACAATCAACTCCAAGTAAATAAAATTATTATTTAATTATATAATAAAAAATCTATTAATTTATATAATTTTTAAGGTTCAGTAGCGGAATTTATAAAACAAAATCCAGATAAATTATATAGACAGGATATGAAGTATGGAGGAACACCTTTACACTGGTGTTCGTCACGTGAAACATTACAAGCGCTCATCGATCAAGGATGTGATATAAATGCCCAAAATTTTGACGGACGTACAGCTTTACATATAATGGTATAACAAATAATATATTTCATTCGGATTTTTAAGAATTATGTATATATAATTGATAAAATCCTTTAGGTAGCAAGAAATCGATTAGAATGTATTGTAACACTACTTTCTCACGAAGCTGAAATTGATATAAAAGATAATGAAGGTAATACACCACTACATATAGCAATTGAGAAAAAATTTGTACCAATTGTCCAGTGTCTTGTTGTATTTGGATGTGATATTAATAAAGAAAATAAGGATGGTATTTTAATTATTAATAAAAATTAAAAACAGTTTTTATAATTAATTCATATTATTAATAAGGTTTTACACCACGGCATATGGTCGGAAAAGAAAGTTCAAAAGGAAAACAAGCTGAAATTTTATATATATTACATTCTGTTGGTGCAAAAAGATGCCCAGCCTCAAATAAACAATGTCCTAATGGATGTAATGCAACTGGAAATTATTGTGGTATACCACCAGAAAGTCCAGAATCACCTGAACAACGTGAAGAAATACAAGAAATGCTGGCTTCAACTTCAAGATCTTTTAACTCTAATTTTTTAGGCAACAATAGGAATGGAACATCAAAAGAATTTAGCCCTAAGTACTTGTTTTTTCTTCATTTGTTTCATCTATGTGTTAAAAAATTTTTAATGATTAGTATTGAATTTGAAAATGTTTTTAGACAGCCGGGTAATAAATCTAATGCCACGTCTACATATTCATAACATTCGGCAAATATAAAATTCGTTCTATTTGCCGCCTTTACTGTGCATCCATCTACAAATTTGTGCATTTGTTATAAGACAGAACGAACTCGCACAAAGTTCACAAAGTCTGGCAAACTTAGTGTATTTGCTGAATTTGCTTATCATTGCCGAATGTTTGTAGACGCTATTATTAATAGACCTGAAGCTTAGATATCTTTTCGAAGCAAGTAACATTACCCGACACGATTTTTACATAAGTTTTAAAAGCTAAATAATTTTACCTGAGCCAACCAAAAAGCTTTAGTTACACTCAATTGCTCATTATCTTTTTAATGAAAATAATATTTAAAAACAAAACTTTTTACAAATATCCAATCATAAGAAATTTTTTCTTTTTTTAGAACTCATTTTATTGATACAACATCTGAACAAAAAGGTCAAAGTGTAATGGATACAATTCTTGGAGTTTTTACAGGAAAAGTAAAGGCGATTTCAAAAGAAGGTAAAACTTAACGATTATTCAATCAAAAGAGTTTTTTTGATGTTTTTTTTTTAAAATGTATTAGAAAGTATTGAAAAAATTGGTGATGCTGCTTGTATGAATGAATCAAAATCTTCAGAAAATACTCAAAAACGAGGAAGACTCCTATGTTTAGATGGTGGTGGTATTAGGGGTCTTGTTCTCGTTCAAATGCTTTTAGAAATTGAAAAAATATCACAAACACCAATAAGTCATATGTTTGATTGGATAGCTGGAACAAGTACAGGTGGAATTCTAGCTTTAGCTTTAGGATGTGGAAAAACTATGCGACAATGTATGGGTCTTTACCTTCGACTCAAAGAACAATGTTTTATTGGCTCAAGACCATATAAAAGTGATCTATTTGAATCAATTTTAAAAGAAAATCTTGGTGAATTTACAGTTATGAGTCAAATTCAACATCCTAAAATAATGGTAACTGGTGTTATGGCTGATCGAAAACCAGTTGATTTACATTTATTTCGAAATTATACAAGTGCAAGCGATATATTAGATATAGTAACACCGACAAGTAGGTTTCATTTTTAATTGAAATTTCACATTAAATAAAAAGATTTTTAGCTAATCGTAGAGTACCTCCTGAAAAACCAGAATATCAATTAATATGGAAAGCGGCTAGAGCAACTGGAGCAGCACCATCATATTTCAGGTGTTATTTTTTATTTTTAATTATTTTGCAATAGTTTAAATTTTGAAAATTTCATATTTTTTTTTCAGATCATTTGGAAGATTTTTAGATGGAGGACTTATAGCAAATAATCCAACACTTGATGCTATGACTGAAATTCATGAATATAATATGGCATTACGTAGTGTTGACAGAGGAAGTGAAGTTTCCGAAGTAAATTAATTTAATTTTAATTAAGTTTAAGTAATTATAATAATTTTTATAGCTTTCTGCTGTAGTATCTTTGGGGACAGGTTTAATTCCTGTTACTGAACTAAAAGACATTGATGTTTTTCGACCAGAAAGTTTATGGGATACAGCAAAACTAGCATATAGTCTTTCCACGCTTGGTATGTTTTATTAATTTATTTTATTTTTATATATTTTCAAAAGGAAAGAAAAATAATCGTATAAATTGCTATAGTGTTAGAAACTTATTAATTATATATTTTAAAAATTTTTATTTGTAATAATCATCAAATCATCAATTTTCTTAAATGAAGTTTTGAGCTAAGAAACCTATTCTTAATTATTAATTAAAGTAATTTTTGCATAATTATGCTCATAAATGATTATTTAGCGTGACTGATAGCAATTGAATCAAAAATACTCTTTCAATAGTTCTTCAAATTCCCGAAAAAAGTTTTTGAGTGAAAAACCACTTCTAAATTTGTGGGAAGCTGATTTTTACATAATTATGCTTCTATATGTCTATAGAATCACTGTCAGCAATTCCATCAAAACAGTTCTAAAAAGGCCTTGCCTTGGTGAATGATTTTGACATTCGTGTTTGATTAAAATTTAAAAGAAGAAACAATAAAAGTAGCCAACTTAATTGTTAAAACTTATTCAAGTTCATCTAACAAGGAAAGGTCTTCGGGTGTCCCCCTCCGATTTCATTCATTTTGTGATATGTTATTCTAGATCAATTATCTTTTTCATATTTCACTATATTTTTAAACAAAATTTTATTTACCTAAAATTAATTCCTTTAAAACTTCATATTATTAATGTTTTTTTTTTTTGTTTTTTCTCAATGAAAAATTTTTCATTTTCATGTAGGAAATCTGTTAGTAGATCAAGCAACTGCAGCTGATGGTAGAGTAGTTGATCGTGCCAGAGCTTGGTGTAGTACAATTGGCATACCATATTTTCGGTAGATTTAATTAATTTAATTTATTTTATTGATATATTAAAATTTTTTTATATTTACATCAGATTTAATCCTCAATTATCAGAAGATATTCCAATGGATGAAAAGAATGATTTAAAATTAATAAATATGCTATGGGAAACAAAAGCATATATGTATTCAAACAGAAATAAAATAATTGAAATGATAAATCGATTAAAATAGCAATTATCGAAACTTTAAAGGAATTTTATATATTTGTGTTGTACATTTTTATAAATACCTATAAATTTTTGATGTTTTGCTATTAATGTAGTATATATTTATATGTTGAAAGAAAATTTAAATCAAAACCTTTTGCATGTATCTTATTTTTGATTTTAAAAAATATATAGAAATATGAAGTCATCCCAACAAATATATATAAGTGAAATCTCCAAAAGAGGAAAAAGTCTTAAAATAATTTTCTTTAATTATACTTGAAAAACAAAACTATAAATTAGTTTTAATTAAAACGAATATTGATATTTTTAATTAATTTAACCTTCCAAAATTTATCTTTCCATATATTTTACTAGTTAAAAAATTGAAATTTAATTGAAATTCTTAAGAAATTTTGAGCATTTCCAGAGTGATTTCTGAAAATGTTATTATCTACAAATACATTTCACATCTATAAATTTCATATTTTTATTATTTTGTAAAATTCTTTAACAAAATATTAGAAAAAAAGAATTCCTAGGGTAGATAGCTTTTTGTGATGGGGGATATGATTTGCCTACACTAAATTTTTTAGGTGTCTTTTTATTTAATTACTAGTAAAGCATCAAGTGTAAGGAGATTAAAAATCCCTGATATACGTCGCTCCAAAGAATTTATTTATTTATTTTAAAGCTTTCTTTGATGTTTTAAATTTATTGGAATTTCAAGAATTACAATATTATATAAGCTTATATTTAATTAGAAGCAATTAATTTAGATTTTAAAAATTATTATTCTAAATCCAAAGCAGAGTTCTAAATAAATTTTTAATTTTGTGATAAAATTATACACAAATTTAAGTATTTTTAAATTTTATATACACGTATTTATACTAAATAACTTTTTATGATTTCTACACCGTATATAATATCAAGTTGTTTAGTTTTAAAGTTTTATAAGTTTATGTATCACAAAATTGTATATAAAATTAAAAGTTTGTTGTCTACTAAAATATTTCGTTTTTTTTTTGGTGAAATTTACAATAAATTTAGTTAAAGATGCTTGACTCCTTTTTCTGTGTTCTTAATAAACGGCTTTTAAAAGATTTAAGTTTTAGCAAATCTATATTCTCACAGATATAGATAAAAAATATTTAATATATAAACAAATTATGTTAAGAAATTAGTATGAAAGTTTCGATACTTGCATATTATCATGATAGACTTTTGCAAGTTAAAGCAACATGAAATACTTATAAGTATATCATAATAAGTAAAGAAGCATAAAGTTCAGCTGATATCTTATTGCGATTTTTATTTAATAAATTTTTAACTTGTAAAATGCAAAATTTGAGTTTCATTTAAACCTCGAAGTAAATTCATTTTAGCATTTCTCTAGGGTATTTATCTCCTTTGATTTCATCAGTTAGTAAATATTTTATTTCAGACATATCAGCAAATATCCAGAAAAAAGATCAACCAAATATATATACCAAATTTGCTCCACGAAATCTTCAAAACTCCATTCTGAAAGCAATGAATAAATTCCTCGAACTTTGAAAGTTTTAAAATATCTTTAGATGTGTAGAGTATTAAAAGATTATAACAACTTATATCTATCAAATCTTTGAGCTCAATTTTACCACACTAACAGAATTCTTAAAACTTTGAAATTTTTTATGTATGATTGTTTATGCATTTTAAAAAAAAATTTAGATTTCTTCGATTAACATAACTGGGTAAAGGGTAAATTGTTTTTGTTTCATTAATTCTGTTAAATTTCATTAATAATGTTAAATAATTAAAATTTTGAAAAAGAAAATATGCTTTTACTTTTAATTAAGCAATATTTAACAAAATTTTTTGCGGTAAGAGTTAGATATATTTGAAAATAAAAGCAAAGCGCAATAAAATTTTTTCATACATTTGCTCATAACTAAAAACATATTTTTAATATATATTTTTACAAATTTGAATTTGATCAAATCTTGAAAAGAAATTTAAGGTTTAAATTGTTATGACTATAATTTTTTGAGTGACAATAACTTATCTCATGTTCATATAAAATTTTCCTGTATATGAGTTGATCAAAATTCAAATTACAGTCAACTAATATCTTTTATTACAGGTTAGTTTATTTAACGTTTATTTGAAGTTTGTATATTTCCTTTATTTTCATATAAAATTTTATTAAAAGTATTAAAGATGAAAAAAAGTAGCTTGACTATGTACAGTCCCACTCCTGATTGGTTTATCTGAAACAAAAACTACAATAAGGGTAGTCCCGGAGACTTCAACGAAGAATCAATTAAAAATTTTAAATTAGGACAAAATTGCGAATGTCTGAAGAAAAAAAAAAATTTTTAAGATAAAATTAGCATTAAAATTTCCTTAAGAGAACGAAAAAAAATTAATTTCTTGAAATTTCTAAGGGTATGGTTGATACCCTTAATATATAAACACTTAATATATAAAGCTATTAATCATAATTTTAAATTATTGTAAATAAAGAAAGTCTTTTACATTTATATACTTAGAACATTTTATTCAGAAATTATTAAATTTATCGTAAAATACAAAGAGCTGAAATATTATTTTATTACTAAAAAAATTTATTAAAACTTTTTTTTTATTTCTACTTTCAAAAAATCCATAACAATTTTGTATCAAAAATCATAGTTTTTCTATATTGAATTAAATGTCATATAATTTACTTAATAAACACTATGAGAAGGGAATTTTAGGCAAAAAAAGCTTAATTTTAATCAAATCTAATCTTCAATTACACATAATAAATTAATACCTGTTTTATCAAGATTTACCCCTTCTAAAAGTCCATCATGATTGGATTTAATGTACATTAAAAATTGTAAAATAACATAAAATAAACTATTATGATCATTTGTATATGTATGAATTTTATCACCACTAATAAAACTAAATTTCGGTTTGTTAAGATTACTACATAATATAGCACAATTACATTTATTTTTTACTTCTGATATAGTCTCTTTAGCTGATTTTTTATCTCCAACTATAACATAACGATTAAAAAATGGTCTCCCACCTGGCTGTGGTAAAGGCATCAATTGTGCATCAAGATATGTGCAAAAAATATGAAATATAATCTAAAAAATATATAATAAAATTATCGTTTCAATTAATTTTTATGATACTACAGCTGAATCTGTTGGAAGATGTTCATCCCAACTAAGTCCATTATAAGCAGATCCGGAATTCCAACGATAATCTGCTATGCAACTTCCCTTTGCTAAATCTAATAGTAATTATTTTAAGAAAATATAAATAAATAAAGTTTGAAGAGTATATTTTTACCTTTTATTCTTTGCACTAAATATTCTTGATTTGTCGACATTTCCAAATATTTAACAAGCATTGGCAGTTTAGGAACATGAATAGAGACAAATTGTTGATTCTAAAAGGATAATAAATTCAATTATTTTATTATTTTTATATCCGTTTTATGATTGCTCGGCTTCGTTGTAATAATAGATAGAAATAGCATAAAAAACATGCAAATTTATAGGTTTAAGCTATAAGTGTAAATCAAAATAAAAAGAAAAGGAAATCATAAACACCCGACACTCATTAAGGGCAAAACTTTCTGGATATCTTTGTGGGACTATCGAGAGCTAAACTCGACTTTTTTGGCGATAGTGATACGGACTTAGATCTACAATTTGGCTTAAATAATTCTGCAAAATTATGTAAGCTAAAGACTTAATAAAATTAAAAAAAAAAGAAAACAAAATAATTAAAAAAAAATTTCCATAACCGTTATACAATTAATGTTATAAATTTTACTTACTTCTGTAGTCTTTTTCAAGCGCTCTAAGCCTATATTTCCAATCTGCATATCAGAAAATCCTCTTGACTTAAATATTGCATCAGTTTTCAAAATTTCATGTTTTAAAGATTTAATTATTGTTAATGACAACCACTATAATTTTTACATAAAATATTTTTCTTTACAAAACAAATTTGATTTTACCATCCTTAAATTAGCAACATATCTAGAAAGTTTAGCAGATGAAATTTTTCTCATGATATCAGAATTTCCATTAAAACCATTTGTCTTAAATACTCCGCATTCGTCATCATTTTTTACCTGTTTTGCTGGTGGAACTTTTAAATGAAAAAGATTACATATATTGATTTTTTTTTAAATAAATTAAATTTAAAATACCATTCGATGGAGATAACTGATATAATGATGTTTTTAATAAATTTGCTGCTGTATTACAATAATTCCAAAATGAATTTACTGAACATGAAGAAATTGTTTCAGAAACATTTTGTAGTTCTAAAAAACCTTGTTCTTTTTTACAAACATCACTATAAAAAATTTTTTTTCATAATTAACAATGCTATTATCTTTCATATTAAAATTTTACTTTAAATATTGTTGTAGAGCACGTTCTTCTGTCATTGTTTCGATTTTATAATTTTTTAAAGGAGAAGAAAATGAATCTGTTATATTTCCTAAACTATTATTAGACCCACAACTAATAAAAGATGAGTTCCATGATGTATTTCGGTTTGGGCTTCCAGTTTTATTTTGTGGATTATAACTATTATAATTCCAATTTGATGTGCCAACATTTCTATTTGCTTTAAAATTAATACAAAATTTAAGTACTTTTAAATAAATACACTAAAATCAAATTATTTAATTTTATCTGATTTTATTTAGGAAGTAAGTAGTATAATCATAGTTTTATCTTTTTGTTTTTATTTAAACTTTTATGCATTGTCAATCATTGTTAAGAAATCTAACGTTACTCTGAAATCGGTTTCACACCTCAAAATGGTATTTGAGGTCTTTGAAACTACTTCATTTTTAGTGATAGCTTTGTCTTTGGCTGCAGCACAAATTAGCATGAGCAAAACAAGAAATAAATAGACTTTTATTTATGACCATTGAGTGTCCTAAAGAAATTTTTTAATGACTTTAAAACTTTGTTAACGATTGGACTCAAGTTTGAAAATTTTGATTTTTTATTTGCATTTTTCGATAATTGGTACCTTTCTAAATAACATATAAAAATTTCAAGTGAAAACTTCAAATGTATTACGAGTTACATCCTTCTAAAAAGATGCTGCTCCTCCGTTAGAAAGGGACATTTTTTCGTTTTTCTCAAAACTACGTTTGTCAAAACTGCTGCAGCTGTAACTCGATAACAAATCATCCGATGGATATGATTCTTAATTTAGCATACTTTGAAATTGTTGCTCCATAAAATGAGCCACCAGTTTAGGATTGCATAAAAAATATAATTTTGCTAAGCAAAAAATCATCAGATTTTTTAGCCAAATTTTTCTTCAAAAATCCGCCATTTCGTCGCATTTTAATTTTTCTTCAAAACCGAGGTTCATTGTATGGGAAATATTATCTAGTTGAATGTTTTTTTGATTTCAGGCACTCTGAAGGCTAGAATCACTGCAGCAGTGAGAGTAATTTTTATTTTTGAAGCCTCAGGAGATGGTGGATAACTTCCAGAAAAATTAATATTTTTACTTCAAACATTACTTTTATATTGGATATTTTTAAACAAAATTAAATAAAGATCGTTGTGCAATTTCTATAATCCACAAAAAGAAAAAGAAAACAATAATATATTAACAAAGAACCTTACGTTCATTAAAAGATGAATGCCAGCTTATATTTGTATTGTTTAATATTTTTTTGTTTTTCTCAGGTATTTTCTCGCTATCACTTTTGATTATAAATGATGAATCTGTGGAAAAAAAAACCGAAAAAAAATTATTATATTGGTGTAATTGATATTTATCATATTTGTTACCTCCGTTATGAAAATCAAGTTGTTGTTTTTGTACTTCACTACCCGTAATTGGTACAAAATTAAACGAATAACAGATATATTTTAAAATATAATAGAAAATACTAATTGTTAATAAGCTAGCAATAAAATATTCCAAATAAAACCAATTTGAATAATTAAATGGGCATTTGTTTGAGATATCATAAATAATAATTACAAATATTATTATATTAATACAAAACCATTTTAAACAATTATTCATAATTTTTGATTGTAATCGAATATCCAGACCTTTTTTAATTATTTCATTATATCTAAAATATAATTTATATAATAATTAATAATTTATTATTATTTCAATATTTACTGTGAATATCTTGAATTGTTAATCTCATCCATTTTAGTATTTTATACTTTGAATATTAGTCAAATCTGAAATTTGAAGATTATTAAGTTTGGGATGTTTTTTTATCGTTATATGAATTTATTTAATAATGAAAATAAGTAAGTTGGCATGCAAAAGAAAAATCCCTGAATCGGGGACTGAATTAAATTTTGCTCTAACTATTGAATAAATGTTCCTGTTAAAACTGTCAGGAGCATGTTGAAAGCTGCAAACTGTAATTGAAAAGTTACTCGTAACAAGCCCTTCATCAATATTCATACTAGGAAGAAGCGTAAAATGTACGTTAAAAAGTACCAAAATGATCTGCAATGAATTTCGGGTGCTTGGATAGGCAACTTAGAATATATCGAAGGAAATGCGGAGAGCAAAATGTATTTGAATATCTTTAAGAACTGAGCAAAAGTTTAAAGTTTATTACGATAATGTTCCAAAACATAAAGCACATTGAATAAGGATGTATTTATTGTATAAATGCTCAAAAGTGCTAGATACACATCCCAAATCTCTGGACTTAGAATATCTATGAAAGCATTTTGATTAAAAAATACGTCAGTACCAAATGGAAAATACCATAAAATTAAATAAAATTATTAATATAGCAGCTACTTAGCTGAAGAAATTTATGCCACAGCGGTTAAAAATGCTATTAGCAAATAAAGAAGGCTCCACTAAACATTAAGTACACTTAGTGGACTTTTAAAGAGTGCAACAAAAATTAATTTAGTTTTACCCGGATTTCATTTTGAGCTACTATAATTCTAGTTACATTATCAGCAGGAATAATTGAAAGTGTCTAGATACATTATAATCAAAAGGATAATTTAAAAAAAATAAATGTACAATTTACTAAAAAAACACTGGTGCTAAATCTGAACACTTAGAGTAACACCAGAGTAATAATTAAAAATATAAAATTTTTTACCCTACATTAATGCTTCCCTACCATAAGTTTTAAAATACAAAATAAGTCTAGAAAACATTAATTTATATTACAAAATACTTGAAATATATATTCATTATTTATTGATTTAGGAATAAATATATTTAAAAATCTTCAGTTCCATACCTGGTCATACAGTAGAATAATTTTTAATTACGTTTTTGATATTTTTTCTTAATATATAAAAATAAATTTCAATTAAAAATTGAAAGAAAGTTAATATAAAAAAAATACCCGGTTTGCCGCTAAATTTGACACATGTCATTTGAAATGAAGTGTTTCAAAAATTTTGCTATTGAAATAAAATAAAATAATAATAATTTATTTGATAAAATTTCTAAAATTTTTCTTTTATTTATAAATATCAAATTTAACATAACTTCTTAAGAAAAAAAAACAGTGCATAAATAAAATCAAATTGAAATTTTATACAAAATATTCATAGCATTAAACTTACGCCAATAAAAAGTAATGCGTGTGTCCAAGGCTCACAGAATGTGTTAAATTTAAGCAACTTAAAGAAAAGTCAAAATGGGTGAAGGAACAATTTTTTAATTTCGCTAACACAACGAGTGTTTAGAATTATTTCACAGTAAAAATATTATTATATGTTTAAGGTAGGTTTTTTAAACGACTTGAAACTAAATTATTAAAAAAAAATGTTTTTTTTTTTTGTATATTTTTATATGTGGTGTTAAATTTTTGTTTTATTGTATGGAAAAGTCCTCTTTTTTTTGTTATCAACTTTTATACATATTTTATATGATTTTTAGATTGTATACATTTAACAAAATGCAAGGGTCTCCAGATGCAAAAAAACCATGTAAAGGTATTCTTAAAACTTCTAGTAGCTTTGATAAACATTCTGGATCTTCTTGGTATATTTTTGAAATATATAAAATTTTAATAATAACAAAAAACACAAAACAAAACTAATCATTATTTATTTTTAGTAACAGAAAAAGTGCTAAATTTGACGAATTTAATGTATTGCAAACGTATCATCCTCCAGATAAAGATTATGGACATATGAAAATCGATGAACCTAAAACCCCATATAATTATAGTGATCCAGGTGATGGAAGTCATGATCAATTGGATGCAGAATTACTTGCAGAAAAGTAATTTATTTTATTTAAAGATAATATAACTAAATTTTAATATATTAATATTTTTAGATTAAAATTTGCAGCAGGTTCTAGAATGTCTTCTAATGATTCTTCTTCTTCTTCTGATGATGATGAAACAGAAGAACAAAGGTGTAAGTATTTAAATAAAGTTATATTTAATTACAAAAACAAAACGGTTTTAAGCTTTGTATATCGATAATGCGATTAGTTTAATTAGATTGTTGCTTAATGCTTTAAGTTTACTAACGCACTCTTTAAAATTCTTTTTTTCTTGTAAAGTCTTTGATTTCAATATAAACATAATTATACACATATATATATATATATAGTATACTTTAAAAGCTTATTTTTTCTGTTTGGATAAATATTTGAAGAGATTAAAAAAGATTAGTTATATAACCTAGATGATATTTTAATTATCCTGACAAATCTTAATTTTTATTTATTTATATGTAGTTTATGTCTACAAATTACACAATAATCGCTTAACAAATTAAATATTTATAATTATAATAATTTTTAATAGTTTCAGCTGTGAACCTATTCTCTTAATACTACAAAAACTCATGTTTTTGGAGCTGTAAAAGTTAATTTTATCTTTACAAAACTTTCCCTTAATATTTCTTATTTAAAAATGTCTTTCTTTGAAGCTTTATAGAATAAAAGTTAAACTTTAGTCAGATGCTACAAATAGATTTATTTTTTGCTTGCTTTATGAAAAAAATTAAACAATATTAGACTGGCTAATGAACATTTTATTCAATTAACAAGATAATATTATCATGAACGTAGCGAGGGTGTTCAAAATGTTTTTGTGGGGGAGTTTATGCGCATGAATTTGCCGACTTTCATAGTTGATAAATAGGTGGAAATTTTGAAAGCTTAAAATGAGAAGGAAATTAAAATTCTTCTTAAAATGTAGTCCCAAAATTTCCAGAATTTTCGAATCAGTATCAAATTAACGACTTCATATTTGAATCATTACGATTGATTATTATCTGAGATTTCCCACATTCTACCTCATCGCTATGTCCCAGATATTGTGTTTACTTTAAAAATTTTTTTAACTATAAACCATTCTACTAAAACTACATACAGGTCCATTTGAGGAGGTAATTTAAAGTAGTTCAGTAATATTTAATTTTTATTAAATAACAAAGCCTCCAGTTCATACTTTTTTTATTCCTTTTGCTTTGTTCTTTTATGCTTTTCTATTTATCTTAAATATAACTTTCAAGTTTGGATGTTTGTTACTTATTATTTCATCAATAAAGAAATATAAAAAGGACAATTACCTAATAACCAATTATTTAAATTTTTACAGTAAAGAGAATAGAATTTGAAAAACGACGTAAGGCACATTATCGAGAGTTTGAAGCTGTGAAAATAGCAAGAAAATTAATTGAAGAAGAGGTTGATGAAGATGAAGAAGATGATAAAATACCAATCGAATCGAAGCAAGAAATTTCAGACAGTGAAAAAGAAGAATCCGAAGAGAATTGCAATTTAGATACACAAAACGTATGAAAGTAATAATTGCTAATTGTAAAAACCGATAAGAAAGCAAGAATAAATAAAATTTAAGGCGAAAAAAAATGTTTATAATAATAATAATAGTAGATAATCTAATGCATTAATTTAGTAAATTACATTAACAACACTACCATTTTAGTGTTACTTGTTATTTATTACATTATTAATAAAACTGACATTGCATTTAGTTTTAGTTTATTTCATTTAAATAATATGTAAAACATGTATTTATATATAAATATGCAAACATATAGATATATTAAAAATAAGTTGTCTTTTCATTTTTATTAACTTTTACATAGCTTGCTTTTTATTCTCTAGAAGAAATATATCCACGTTGAACTCCTTCATAATATTTATTCACTTCTTTATGAAATGTAATATTTAACAATTTAGTAAACTTTAGTAAAAATTAATAAATGCTATTAAATGAAATAATAGTTACTGATTTATGAATTATAAATCACGACGCTACACAATTTAATTTTTTGTGATAAAAAATTGAAAATGGATTCTGTGCAAACCTTAATTTATCTTTTTGTTCCCTCTATTAAATATTATATTTCTCTTATTTCATTAAATCTATAAAATGATTATGGATTGAAGTCTATTTTTAAAAGTTTTTGTTTTTGTTATTTCTTTTATCTTGCTTGATTTCCAGCTTAGGTTATGTGTTAATTTTGTTTGTTTACATTCACGTAATAGTTTTGTCTCAGCTTAAAATTTTCATGGAGTTTAACATTTAATTTTGTTTTCTTCACACTTGTAATTCAAGTTAAAAAACTTATCATATAAAAATTTCATTAAATTTAATTAAGGGGTTAGGGGTATTTAGAATTTTCAAAAAAATTGATTTTTTTTTTGCATTTTCGTAAAGTATATCTTAAAAATATTCTCTGAAAATTTGAAGTGAATCCGACAAATAATATTTGAGTTATTTGACAATTAACAAAGGGCTCTCGGGCTCTACATAAATCGAGTGTTAAAACTTTAAATACGTTTGTTTCAAAACTATGTTTTTTGAACTGGTGACCACTGTAACTCAAAATCAGCTCGTTAGATTTCAATGAAATTTATACAGCTTTTAGAAACATGAAAAATTAGTGCCTGATCGAAGGATTTTTTTTTTTAAATTTCGATTTTTTTAAAAAATTAACAGTTGGTTTTTTTCTCGAAAATCTGGGAAAATATTTCCTGAGGCCGCACTAGATTATTTATTAATTAAACTATTTTTTTTTTCCGATTGGTTTTAGATGAATCTCCAAGAATTTGTGATGGAACTGAGTCAACACAAACAGCCATAACTTTTAAAATTATTAAATTTTTTTTTCAAATTTTCCTGAAGTCAAGTCGAAACTTTATATTCTAATGATGCCATTATGCTCGCCAGTCTATTATATATATAAAATAATTATATAGGAATCAAAAGGATAGTCGAAATAAAAATTAATATTATTGTAATAGTTTTATGGAATGTCAAGTTAATGCACATTTATATAACATTTGTAAATATTTTAAACATTATTAGTTTTTTTTTATTTTTATAAAATAATTGAATATAATTTGTATTATATGTAATGTTAGTTTTAATTATTTTAATATATTCATATATTCAATTTCAGTACAGTTTCAAAATCATTCTAATAAAAATATAATTTATAAAAAATATTTTACTATGCATTTATAATTAATGGAATAAAAAATTTGTGCTAAATTTTATGTAAATAGCTGCTATATTGCTAAATTTTAACATTATATAATATATTTTTATAAAAAGTTTTTCATTTAAATTTACTTTTTCATATCAAACATTAAAAATTTATATTAAAATGTTGTTTATTGATTTTCTTCTTTTACTTTATTTATACGAAAAAAATTTAAAACTTATATGGGATATTATTAATTTAAATAATTATTAAATGTTAAATTACAAATAAATAAGCTTCAAAGTATCAAAATGATGAATAAAAAGGTGATAAATAAGTAAAAATAAAGCCATAATAGTTTTAGAATATTTGCATACTTGCAAAATTTGATTAAAATTTAACGTATTAAACAAAAACAAAAAGACATTTTTAGCTAAACTTTTGTTTACATATAGAGGAGCTTTAACAGTTGTCAGTTCATTTGAAGATTATATTATTCGTGTCAATTATAAAACACTTCTCCTCTTAATTCGAGCCAAATTCGTGTTAAAAAACTACAAACATGCCCCAAAGTTAACTGGAAATTTATTAATTTTTAAGTTAACTAAAGATTATCTAAAACCGGCAGATAGGGTCTCTATTTAAACTATTTTCTCAAAATATATTACTTTTACATATATAGTCGAAATTTAATAAGTAAAAATTTTTTCATATAAATAATTATTTAGAAAAAATAATAACAATACAAGTTTTATTTCAAAATTCTTTTTGCTTAAAAGAACTTTTTTAAAAAATTTATCTTATTTCATAATTCATATTTGCGAAACTTTTATAAAATTTATCTATATATTTATTTAAAAACCCTGGACGTTTTTTTATTTATTAATTTGTGCTTTAGTTAGGAAATTATATTATCTAATTTTTAGCTGCAACATTTAGGGGAATGCTTGAAACAATGTCTCAATTAGTTTAAAATCTTACATTTACTTTCAGTTTTTTTTTTCTTCAAAAGTTTGTCATGTTTATAATTATTTTAGATGTTTGTCTTTTTAACTAGGAAATTATATTTTACAGTTTTAAACATATATTTTACATTTTTTTTTTAAAAAGATAGTATATAAAAATTAAAGAATAATATCCAAAAATATTTTGTCTTTTCATAGTCACATTAAAATGATTTTCACTTTTCTTATACATATAAAAATAAAATTACACAAACCTTTGTGTAAGGAATATTTTTGAGTTAAGTTCTGTCATATTTTTTTTTTAAAACGAATAATTCTAAAAATATCTTAATTATATAAAAATTTTTTTTACTTTCTCTTTCTATAATAATCTAGTGGTCATTTCTTAAAATTAAATTTTCAATATAAAACATTTTATTAATGTTAAAAATATTCAAAATAGCCCACAATCTTTAAGATTGTTTTTAATTATAACATCTGTAACAGCATCAAATACAAATTGTATATTATTTGTATCTGTAGCACAGGTTAAATGTGTATATATTTCTTTTTGATCTTTCCTTTTATTAAGATTTTCAAATTTCATTCTAATATAACTAGATGCTTCTTCATATGTATTTGATCCTATTGAAATTCAAATATAAATAATTTAATTTAATTAAATGATATTAATAATTAATTTACCTGTATATTCTGGGAAACAAATAGTCAATGGTGAACGTGTAATTTTTTCTTCAAATAGATCTTTTTTGTTTAAAAATAAAATTATTGAAGTTTCCACAAACCATTTTGAATTACAAATTGAATCAAATAATTTCATAGATTCAATCATTCTATTCATTTCTTCATCTTCAGCTAGTACTAAGTCATATCCTATAGAAAATTATTAATGAAATAAATTTTTGTTGATGGTTTAAGGCAAAATATTACAGAACTTATTTTAAAAAATAATTGACTCTAATATATTGTTAAAAAATTAGCTTCTCGATTAGAATACTGGGTTTAAATATAAAAGGATCAGTTTAGGAATACTATTTTTTACTGACTACATTTAAACAAATTTTTATAAAATTCAAACAAGAAAGCCTATACCTAAAAATTTTGCTGGCGATGATTGACAAAAATAGTTTATAAGGCAATTGGGAATTTATAGGTAAAGTTTGCCTTAATATCATTATTTACAAAAATAAAAATTCAACTGCTAAATGGACAATGCAATCCTCCGTGGAATATAAAAAAATGTTTTGGATTTCCTGATTAGTCTTACGAAAAATATGCACATCACTTAAACATAAAAATTATCCACTACTCTTGTCCTAATATTCGTTTTAATATAAGTTATAAACTATTTAGTCCTTTAAAAACTAAAATCATTTAATTTATAAAAATAAACATCGCACTTCACTTCTCACATAAATTAATTTCATTTCCTTTTAGAAAAAGACATTTTTATTTTTAATCATGCAAATATACTGTTTTTTGTTTTTTCATTACATTTGAGAAAACAAATCTTACCTGATAAGGCTACACAAAAAATAATTGCAGTTACTCCTTCAAAGCAATGTATCCATTTTTTTCGTTCTGAACGCTGTCCGCCTACATCAAACATTCTGTTTTTTTTTTTTTTTGTTATTGAATAAAATTTAAGAATTAATTAATAAATATTATTTATTAAACTTGAAAATTTACTTAAAATGCAATCCTTTAAAACTAAAATGAGTTTCAACAATTCCTGTTGTTTTAACACGTGTTCTAAGTACATCTTGCTGTGTTGGAATATAATTTGTTTGTGATATCCTGTCTAAAGAATTCAAATAATATGCAGCAGAATCATTTAGTTGATATTCTCTTGAGCTAAAAACAAAAGAAAAATTTCAAATTATAAAATAAAATAAATTTATATTAAGGAAAAAAAAAACTAAAATTATTACCGTGCAAAACACATTTGAACTCCAGGATCTATCCATAACTTTTTCATTAAAGTTACTAATTCTGGTAATAGAACGCCCTCTTCAGCAGCTGAAGCATATGTGAAAAATTGTCTCGCAATATCCTTAAATGAATTATATTTTTTATTAGAAAAAAAAAAAAAATTTGTTATTGTAATAGTAAAATTTACGGTTTTGGAATGATCTGCAAAGTCAATTCTTAGCTGTCCCATTGCACGAATTATAGTCATTAAACTTTGAATTGTATTACTGTAAACAACAGGACGATATTGCTCACATTCTTCCTGAGAATAGCCTGTCTCATGTATTATTTTCATTTGTTTAACGATTGTAGATTTTCCTGATTCTCCCGCTCCTAAAATTAAAAACAAACAAACAAACAATTATTTCAATATAAATACTTGACATACTATCCTAACGGATACATGATTAAAAACAGCTGAGAAAACTATTTGTTTTGAGTTGGATCTTTGAAATCTATTGACTATTGGTATACTTTATGAGCTTATAAAGATTTAATGTCCAATTTATTAAAAAAAAAATTATAAAATAAGTTTTTTAAATTAAATAACGAATAAATCTGGAGTATTGCAAGGATCAGTGATTGGATCTGAGCTCTTAGCTTCCAAGTAAAGGGAAAGAATAAGTAAAGTGCATTTCTTATGGATTTCGTTTGTTAGAATTCACCATTTATTCCATTCTAAATAATGCCTGAGTAGTGAGCAAACTAGACGAGATTTTGTGTCTCCGAAATAATGCAAAGAGCATAATATCTAATATCGATTGAATTTATCCCAAGCTTTTCTGCAAATTAAGATTCAGATTGATATAATTTTAAGGAGGTTTTAATTGAAACACAAATTGATAGAAAAATTTTTGATGATTATCTTCAAAAATCATATTTAACATTGATAATATTGATTGTTTTTTAATAAATAGATAAACTGTACTGTACTGAGTACTGAGAATGTGTATTAAAAAATTTTTATTGGTTTTAAAGATGCTGAAAATTGAATAAAATTATTTATTTGTTAGCAATTTCAAAAGGTTATTTCCTATGGAAGTTATCTAATTTGTTATGTAAGTAAATTTACGCAATAAATATTTTTATTTTTCATTATTTTCACGTTATACTTTTTTTTAAAGATTTTTCAAGGTTAAGGGAAAATAGGCTGTTTTTATGAATTTATTTGCTATTATAGTTATTGATATAAAATTTGTTGGTATTAACCCTAGAGGTGAACCAATAAAAATAATAAACTTTTTTAAATATCTGGGATCTACGCTGCAGACTATATCAAAGAACTTAAGGACACATATTCAAGATAGAACTTCAGCAGCGATCAGAGCTATTCACTCCATCAAGAATATTCTGCATTATATCTTTCGATATAGCTTTGCTTCTTTTCGAATTCCAATTCTTATATATGGGATAGAACTAATTGGGAGAAAACTAAGCATTTCCAGTTTAACAGCAATAGAAAAGGTAAAGACACATTTCTATAGGCTTTCTTAGATTTATTAAAATATTAAACCTCTCGATTGGCATACGAGCTGGTTGCAGAAACTTTTTTACTAAAGCAATTTAGGTTAAAAGTGTTCTTACCAGAGACCTTAACTTGGACTCTCGTCATTGCAAAACGGGAAAGAAAACGAAATGATATTTGTACCGACTTTTATTGCACAAATGCAATGATCGGCAGAAATGGACTAGAGTAAAAAGGGATATACGATTTTTGCAAATGTAGCTGTATAAAAGGTATATCAAAGTCGTGTCTGCTCGTTATGCGGCTCTAACACTGTGATAAATATTATATCATCAAATGTAGGAGCAGAATAAACTCTTTAAAATAATATACCAGAAAATAACAAAGTGAAACAAACTTTGTGAAAAATGTTTATTGTTTTATAGGATTCAGGCGTTATATTGGGCTAGCACACGTCAGTAATGTTTATGTATGGAAAATAGCAAGCAATGCAAGGTTAAAATATACGAATTTTCTGTATTTAAAATTAATAAAAGCGTATTGTAAAATGCAAGAGTGGACACTAGACAAAATTTTGCTACCTTTACGGTTCAGGGAGCTGAACGGAAAGATACAAACCTTCAAAGTTTTCAAAACAACTTCGTCAGCCAGAAATTTTTCATAGAGGACTTTAGGTTAAATTAACCAAAGAAAGACTACCTCAGATAAAAGTGATGTTAATTAGTTGCTAAAGGAAAAAATAAATCCATCCTAGAAAATTTTACCATATTATTATCGATTTCTAGGATTGCTAACATTATTAAAACTATAAAAATTAATACTAAAACTTCTGTGACAAAAGGAAAAACATTTGAAGCAAAATATATAAAAGTTATTTTAGTGTATTTAGCAGAAATTTTTTACATAACTGTCTAAAAAGTTATATATGTATTTGGTGTGCTTTACATAATTCTAATATTATAAACCATTTTAATAAAAATTAAGTTATTAGAACTATGCAGGTAATTGTTAACCTTGACATGATCTATTCATCTGAAAATAATTCTGTCCAATTGATGAATCACATAAGCTTATCATTCATTCATTCATCAATTTTATACTTTAGTTCTATATATATCAAAACGTTATAAAGATCATTCTTTGTAAAATTGAGTAATTATTATTTGTACAGAGCATTAAATTTAAAAGTACTAAAGAGAAATTATATAATATGACTGTTTCATCCGGTCATTTGTGATTTTTTTAAATTCTAGTTTCCTCATTCAAATTTAATGTTTTCAATTTATTATAATAAATTTTTTTAATATAATTCAGTTATCGAATACTTTTAGGTTAATTATTTTGCCAGAATAATAATTTTCTTCTCACGGCTACATTAAAACAATGCATTTCATTGAAACTTTTACTAGATTAACTTATATGAATTGAATAGAGGCATAAGAAAAATAAAATATCTGACGCACCCAAAAGCAAAAGTTTCACCTCTGAAGCGGCTTTTTCGCCATCTGCACGTAGTGTACGGTCAATATTTTTAGATCTTTCTGTAGCTTCTTTATCTCTTGCTGTACTCACTGCACATCCCATTTTAATAATTTTTTCTTAAATAGAAACAATAATTTTCTTATTTGACACTTGTTGCACTAGAACTATAAATATAATTGACACCAGATCTATATATACATATATATATATATATAAATCGTTATAATAATGATTCACTGAGACTGCGATTTTGATGCATCTAAACAAATCAACACTCAACGAGCATATTAATGTATTGTTATGAAGTTAAACACAATTAAACTGAAGTAGGGAACACACTTAGCTATATTTGACGGGTCATCATGAGACAGCCTCATTTTTAGGCTAGCGAGACACCAGGTATGGAGAAAATTCAGATTTTTCAAGTTAATTTTGAAACAGAAAGTATGGTTGACTCACGGGTGGATTTACCAATGCACAGAAAGTACGTTTTGTTTTGCTATTTATAAATCAGCTGGGCGAAGGCCGATAAAGTTTTTTTCAGTGTTCAGTGTCGTTTTAATTATGAATTATGGTTTAATTTTTATAATCAATTATAAAATCTAAGCACTTTCGAGACTAGGCACAACTTTAAAATATCACAAATAACTAATACATGTGAAAAACTACATGTACACAAAATTTTGATATATAGTTTTGACGTTGTCTCATGATGCGCCGTGAAATAGCCATTTTCGAATTTTGACAGTTTTGATGCAAAGAGCTCCCTGCAAACTTACTGCTCTTTACACGCCTCGCCCGTAACTTCGAAAAGTTATGCATGTCATTACTACTCGTGTGTCATCCCCCTATGGACGCGATGTGCGATTGTTTTTCAGCCTACGATTCATATTGTGCTCGCATCAAGTAAATTGCATGAAGACTAAAACTTACTATATATATCTTATTTTATTATTTTGCGTTCATGAGGAAAGTGTCAACTAGTAAAAATTTTTAAATAGAGCATGTATAGTCTGTCCACACAGAAATTAGTCAGTACGGTGAACTTTTCCATTGTTCTAGACGAGCGGTGCGCAAACTGTGTATCGCGACCCTCACAGAGGTTGCAAGAAAATATATGAGGGTTGTCAAAAACTCACGAAAAATTTCAGACTTTTCTTCAACGAGTATTAGGTAATATGAAAATAGTGACCCCCAGGGGTCATGATAAAATTTTACACGGAAAAAGGGGCCGCCAGTGAAAATAGCTTTCGCACCACTAGACAAGACTTCACTAATATTTTCCTCAAGAAAGCAACCATTATTACTTAAAAGTAGCTATTTTTCACTAACTATTGATACTTACCTCTTTTACCTCCTCAAACTTCATGATTTCAGAAGAAGGTTTACACCGGTGGTGTAACGGAGGCTTACACCGGTGAGTTTATATCGAAGATTTGGCTTTTATATGTTTTCAATTAGAAGAGTAGTACACTAGTTTAAAAAATTGTGCATTGTTACTTTTGACGAAGAAAATATTTTTAATCATAGAAATACCATCACCAACACCGTCGATAATGTCAGCAAGAGCTTTAATTGAAAAAGAAAAAGGGAAGATATATTGCAGAAATTTTGAGGAATGAAAATAAAAATGCTTCCTTATTTTCACTCCTGTCCCGTCAATATTATGCAATATGCAGCATGCTTTAATTATGCGAACAGTGATATTATTTTCAATGCCTTTGACAAGACGGCGAAACCTAGTCTTTAAAAAAGTCGTTCATTGAAAAAACGCTGGCTTTTCTTTAATTCCAATGTAAAGGCAGACGGTTCTGTGATAACTTAAAAGCTGAATCCCCAATAAGAAGAAATGGAGCATTTGTATCAAAAAATTTTCGGAAATTCTTGCTGAACAATCTGCTTTCTGAGTTTTCAAGTCTCCCATATAATTGAATCACTACAAACGCCTGGACAACCTACGTTTATATACATGAAACTGTAACGGTAATCAACAGTAACAAAAAGTATTGATAAATGTGTTCCTTTATAATTGCAGTAGTCTCTTTTTGTATTTTTGGGCACTTTAATTCTTATATGGCAGCCATCTATAGCTCCATAGTAATGAGGGAAGCCAAGTTTCAGAAACCCATTTACGTTTTAATCGATCTTTTGCTGCGTTGCTGGTATAAATTCTTGGAAACACTTTGTAAACATTTTATAATTTCCCTGCAAAATTCGAGTAAAATTTTGCAGACAGTACCCTTCCTAACGCCAAAAAGGCTTGCAGTCAAAACTAAAGTATTTCGATGAAGAGCTTAGAGCATACAAAACTGTTGCTATTCTCTTCTCCAAAGGGAGAAAATGTTGATTCTTCAACCTTAAATCTAATCTATGATTAGGTGATGTGGAAAGCCATTTGAAAAATTTTAATGTGCTTTAACAAATTTATGTTACAATAAATGCGTTAACCCTAATTACTGTACAATATCGGGAAGAAAAATTGGCCTTTATTTTACTTTATTAAAAAGCAGATACTACGGTAGCTTCGAGTCTAATATGATTTTGTTATTTTGCTTCTAGTTTTGATTAATATTGTAAATTTCGAATTTAAAAAAATCAGAACATAAACAAAAACAGGAATTAAACAACTTTCTTTTAAACAAAAATATAATTGTAAGATAAGTATCAAAATCAAAGTAAGCTTTTCTCAACTAGATTTTTTTTCATAGTAAGTTTCGACAGTTGATATTAAACGACAAAGTAAAGTTAAAAACTAATCAATTTTAAATTACGCCAAACAATATTAAATTTTTTGTATTTTTAGGTAAAAATAAAAAATGTTACGGAACTCAGCTATAGTTAGAAGCAAAATTGGTAATTTAAAACGCTTACCTAATAAGATTTTTAATAAATCGGTTGAAAAATGTAATAGAATTTTGTTTTAAAATTTTCTGTATATTATTAAAATAAATTTTTCTTAAAGACAAATCCAATGCAGCTTTATCAACTATTAGTGGTAGAAGAATTTATTGGACAACCAAAAAGTTTTATGCTGACTTTCAAAGATTTTACGTTTCATTTGAAAAACAACTTTATTTAAATTTGGCTAGATCATTATATATCCTTAAAAAAGTTGAAGAATCAAATCAATATAATATAGCAAAAAATCTAAGCAGTAATTCATACTTATGGTTGAAGTTTATGTTTAATGATTATGTTATTCAAAATACTTGGATTCAGCACAGTAAAAGGGAATTCCATAGAAAGCTTCAAGAAGCTCAAAAATCTATAAAAAGTTCCTGAAATATTAATTAATGTCTTGTTTTCATTAAGGCAATAATTATTATAGCAGGCTTTACATATATCTTAATTTCAATTGAATTTGATTTTGAATAAAAATATTTTAGTATATGTACAATAATAATTATAAAAAAGTCTAATTTTGCCCTTTTGCGTTGGTGAATATGAAAAATAAGAGTTGCTGCTATTAAGTTAAGAGCTGAAGTAAAATAATAAAAATAACTTGAAATTATCTTTTATTGTAAAATTATATTAATCCAATCATTGTTCTTATTTTACTTAATGTTGTGTTGATATATAATCAAAATTCAAAAGGAGTTTTAACTTTTAAGCTTATTACTTGAGTATATTCATAAGAAATTCCAAAATTTTTTCACGAGCAGCAACTAACTGTGGTAAATCAAAATCCCTCGGTTCATACATATTTGCACAATGGGCCGTACCTTAAGATATTTTAAATATTATTCAATTAAAATAATTTCATTTGAATTACCATTTATATAAATTATAGAAAATCTATCATCAGTGGACGTTGTTAGTCCTAGGGTATGCCAGGGATCAATAGATCCATGCACATAAAGAACATTTGTTGTATTTGGATTTAGGGCTCCATAATACTTGTTTGTTTGTTCAACTTCTTCCTCTAAAGTAGTTGAATTATATCTAAGAAAAAAAAACTAGCTGAATTAAATCAATCTATTTGCAATTGGTTTGTAAATTAACTTCGTAGAAAATATATCCATGCACTGTTGAATAAAAAATTTCGCATCAAATGTGTTACCAAATAGTGATTTTTCAGATTCCGATGTTTGATAAAAGCCAAACTCATTACAAGTTTGAAATGTCCATTGTCGAGCTAATTTAATAAAATTTCTATAAATCATTATTATAAATTATTTTTACAATACTTCCATCTGCTACTTTTGCAGTCCAACTTTCATCTTTCATTTCTCTTATCATTTTATCATATTCATAGTCTAAGCACGTTTCATTGTTACTTTTCAAAACTAATTTATTGACTTTACTTAACCTCTCAAGTAATGATCCTAGATTTTCATTTTCCATTATATGGCAAACCTTATAATATATTTTACTATTAGAAATATTGAATGTTTCTAATATATTTAGAAAAAATTTACATCATCGATCGTAATAGTTGCATGAGGACTATTATCTTTGTTATATTGAACCACACCAGCAAAATTACTTGCCACACTTTCAAATAAATTAATTTTATCTAATGGATTGTGTGAATTTTCGATTGGAGTACAAAGTCTTAAATGAAAATTAAAGAAACAATTTTTAAATAATTTAATCTTAATATTTTGATAATTACTTTTAAATAAATATCTATCAACTAATTCTTTTACCTTAATAAATCATTTAATTCTTGTTTACCATTTATTTCATTGAGTAATAGTTTCAAATCATTGATAGCTTTTTTAACAGATTCAACACATTTTAAAGAGTAAGAAGCTATAGAATTTTCAACTACGTCATAATATTCTAAAAACAAAACCCAAAATATTCTTTATTTGTTTATTTTTTTCCGAATTTAAATATATACCAACAAAATCAACTTTAGCAAGAAGAGGCCCACTTGAACTGATAGCACCATGAATTAAATTAGGATATTTCTCTTTTAGCCAAGCAGCCAAAGATCCTGGATATGAGCCACCAAAAGCAATCCATTTCTGATCATCTTTAATATTATTTTTTATATTCATTTTATATATAAAGTTCTCTATATCAGCAAGAGCTTGTTCGGATGTTAAATATTTTAAATTTTCGATTGAAAGAGTTCTATAAAAAAATTGTTACAAATTAAAATAATATTTAAAATAAAATATTACTTTGTTGGATGACTTTTTCCATAGAAGCGATGTTCTAGCATAAAGCATAAAGCATTAAACTTTTTTGCATAATGTATCCATTCTCCTTCATCCATCCACTTAGATGACGCTTCGCCTTCGCCCCCAATCATTAGAAAAATTGGGGAACCGGATTTATAAAATTCTCTATTCACAAAATATCTCTACAATATATATATATAAAATATATAAACGAATGCATAATGTTTTATTGAAAATGAAACAATCCCTAAGAGTCTATAAGGTAAATGATTAAAATTATCCTATTGAATTATTGAATTATTAAAATTTTATCAATAAAACATTATATTTAGTATATTTTGAAATGTAAACATTTTTTGAAGGCTACTTTTTACATGTTTTATAAATTAAATGTTTTATTGTGCGTTTTACAATCATAAGCCCGATTGAATGCATATATATAAAAAATTAATTAATGTGCATTTCCCTTACTAGGATATTGTATCCAAAAAGTAAATTCTTTAGAAATAGGTTTTTAGTCTACTTTAATTTGCTTAGATTAAATCATAAAATTAAAGTGATTTTATATTTTAATAAAAATTATGTTGAAGAGATTATTATTTTTATAAATTAAGTAAAAATTATTTATAAAAAAATGAATTAAAGCTATTGCAAAAAACGAAAATTATTAAATGATCACAAAAAAATCTCATATGATCAATTCTGTTGCATATTATTAATACCTGTTTCCATAATTGAATGTTACTTAAATTTGTATGATCCAAAGGTTGATCTAGCCAATGTTGTTTAAACCAATATAATTCATTAACAGCCGTCTCAGATGGTTCACCTAAATTTCCACTATGTTTTCTTCCTTTCCAAAAGTGCTTCCAAGCAATTGTTTTATCATAACATAACATAAACAAGATCAGCAAGGAAAATATTTTTGATTCCATACTTAATGCTTGACTTTAATGTTCTAAAAATAAATAAAGTACTTCATTAGGCAATTCGTTTTTTTTATTAATATAATTAGCGTTGCTTTTGAAGAAATATTACCCACATTTTTTTGCCCTGATATGACTACAAATTTTTTAATTTTTTTCAATAAAAAATTATTTCTTACCTATGAAAAATTCTGGTGAAAAACTTGAGTTATTGGAATGTTCTTGTGAAGTAAATGGTTTATACGAGAACTGTACCAGATTTCGATTTTCGTCACATAAGTCGCGTTATATGACTTAATGTTATCTATTAAGCAAATTAAAAAAAAATACTATTGAAATCATTTCAGTTATAATTTCAGTCACACTCATATTCAATTTCATACTATTTTTAGAAAAATACAAGATACAACAAAAGGGAGATACAGTTATATCGTGGCTATGAGAATCTGTATTTTTGTATTGGGTTAAAGGTGGTTAATTTTGCTCATTAAAAATTGATTTAAGCACCATTTTAAAGTTTTGTTAAAACCATATGAGAATAAAATCCTTATCGTAATCTTTACAGTGCAGTCCACCGATTAGGTTCTGTTTATGTTTTATTTATAGGCATCAAAATACTCTAGTGTGAGTATAAATTAATCTTGACAAAATAACTTTTACTTTGTGTAATTGACAATTAATATCTTTGGCAATTTTTAAAACCTAAATAAAAAAGTAATATTAGAAATTATTCACTTTATAACCTGTTAGAATATATTATTTGGTACCACAACTAATACAAGTAAATTTTTGTTTACAATATAATTATCTTAAGTATTTATTGTCTAAAAGAGAACCTTTACCAAAGAGGTCAAACAGTTGTTTTGAAAAAGACATTAAACGATTTTTGAAGTGTGTTAATAATAATAATAAAAGTACTGCCATATTGAAATTGTATATTTCGCTTTCAAAAAAGGCGAAATGGATTGAAACTATCCAAAAATTTTCAAAATGAAAACTTTACATGCAAATTTTCTTTCAGTCACTTGTAAAATGTGATTTATTTGCAGGCCGGTGGTAATTAAATAATTAAAATTGTTTGAATTTGTTTTCTTTGAAGAAATATATTTATATCATACAATTTTCTATAATTTTTCCAATAATTTTTCAAAATGAAAACTTTGTGTACAAATTCTCTTTCAGCCACTTGGAAACTATAACAAAGTGATTTTACAACATTTTTCAGTTAAATAAAACGACTACCTATACTAAGTTTGCAGTTGACTGAGATCTTAAACAAAATCTAATGCTGTATATCCTAACATTTTGTTTTTCTTTCGAGTAATAATTACAAGCTTACTTTAATAAATTCACTTGACTTACACATCCCTTTTCGTATCCACATATCGGTACACACAAGGGCTTTATTGATAGACTTAACATTTTCCTTAAGTAATTCTAGCCATAATTGTAAAAAGGCTGAGGAATCTCTAACCTCTCAATTCTATTTGTGAAAAGTGGTGAAAGTTCATAAATGGTTAACTAACCAAATAACAAAACTCCTAAATTTAGTCTATTTTTGATTGTTTGTTATGGTTAGTAAAATAGCCTATATTTACAATGGGGAAACTCGTCAACAGCTTATATGCCTAAAATTAACTTTTAGCGCTTCGACGTTTTTCCTTCCTTTACTCGGTGATTACTCTGTATATAAAAACTAGCTGACCCAGCAAACGTTTTTTTGCCAAATATAAAGTATTCCTGAGGGACATTCTTTTCTTTGTAACGCACTAAATCGTTTAAAAAATTTTCCTAACAGTTTTTCCATTAAATATGTAAGAGAAATATAAGCAATTTTTGAAATTATCACTAGATGTTGAGGGAATATAATCTTTAAAAAGTTAGTTTATCTTAATTATTTATAATGTAAAAAAAGGAAATATTTGTATTTTAATTAATTAATGTGATGGAAATAACTTTTATGTATAAAACTGCTTAAAGGAAGACAAATATAACACACATGGGAGTATTATTAAGATCTAAAAATTAAAACAGTTTCTTCATTTTCACCTATAAATAGTCTTTTCTCTAAGGAACATATTTAAAAAACTATTACAAAACTTTTTTGTTCTGTAGCAAATATTAAATGCTCACATTCTTAAATAATGAACATTATTTCTATATTCTAAATATTATATAACACAAAAGTTACAATCGAATATGCTGAATTAAAACAAGTAAGCAAACTAATCTTTTATTGTTTTTAATAAGTAGTTCTAATGTGAGAGCACATGCCTGCCCTTTAAAATTCGCCTCATTAAAACTTTTTTTCCTTCCGGCGTTGACATTCTTTTCTTCCAGCCATGAACTTTAATTCTTTTTACCTCTCTTGGCTTGGGAAAATAATTTCTAACATTTGTCCTAATTGATATATGTGACCAATTACCACCGGCTTTAATAAAATCAGATATTACAGCACTCCCCGTTATTTGCCTGATTCCCCTGTTAATTAATTCATTTAGTAATTTATTTTTATAAAATATAAGAAAAGAAAACCTTGTTAATCCTTGAATAATCGAACTCATATTTTGTTATTATAGTTATTCATTAAATTGTCAATAAGAAATGTCAAAATGTTTACAGTGCTGCACAGCACTGCTTTATCTACAGGATAAATGCAAGTTAACTTATAGCAGAATTAATTTCATTTGAATTTTTTAGACAAAATGAAAATAAACGAAAATGTATAATTCTTTAATGGGTTATCAAAGGCGAAAGCAATTGAAAAAATAATCCAAATATTTTAGAAAAATGAGAGGGAAACAAATATAAAGAAAATATAGAATTAAAACCTTAAAAATATTTACGTTGGCGAAGAGTACTGAAAAAATTCTGTTAATCACCCTTCAAGTCTCTCAGTTCTCTTCAAGTTTCTTAGGTTTTAGAAAAATACCTTAAATTTAACATTTAAATAACATCAAAAATCTTATCAGAAGAATATAATGTTCATTAAATTAATTTTTTATTTGCTTATTTGATAAATTTTTTGTTGTTGTTATATAATCAACTTTTAAATGCTTTAAACTCATTTTGATCACAAAAAACATAATTTATGTAAATAATATATTTTTATAAGTCCATATTTTTGTTTTTTTTTTTTATTTTGATATAGGGCACTCGGAACATAAAACACCATGGTCACCTTGTTTACCGTCAAGTTGTTCAATTTTTTCAATTTTTGCAGCTTTCGATTTCGAAAATCCATTTTTCACTATTTTCTCTGTTTCGGTTACTTTTTCTTCTGTAGGCCAAAATTCCTAAAATTTTTACATTGATTTGTAAAAAAACAAAACATTTTACATATATATATATATATAAATATACTTGCGGAACCATCCATATTATAACAGCTCCATCGGAAGAACCGCTAATCAAAAATTTTCCACATGGACTGTATGCACAGCTAATAATTGGTGCTGAATGCCCTGCACCACAGCTAAGCATCACACCTTTATGATAATCCCATAGCTTAAAAATACGTTAATGTTAAAGATTATATTATTATTATTTTAAAGAAAATAAAAACATGATGTGATTATTCAATTGTAGCTTTTTCTTTTACCTTAACAGTTTGATCATTTCCTACAGAGACAAAATATTTCCCTGATTTATTCATTGAAATTCTATTTACAGGTGTATTTTCAAATCCTTCCAGTGTACGTGCCAGACTACCATCAAATGCCTTTAAAGAAAGAATATATAATTATATCGTTAAAAGAAATAAAATTTCATTACTTCCCAATAGCTGATTTTTCTATCAGTACCACATGTTAGAATTTGTACTCCGGTCGGATAGTATCTAGCACATAAAAATTGAGTATTTGCATAAAGAACACGTTTACGCGTCAATCTTCTACAAAATCAAACAATTTTTATTAAAATAAAAAACTGAAATAAACTTGTATTTTAAGTTAGAGCTATTACTTATTTCTTATTGAAATTAAAAATATAATATTATATTTGGCTTACGCAATATCCCAGATAACACAGGATCCATCGCTGCAAGCTGAAACTAATTCAGTATCTAAATTGTTAAAATCAACACACGAAATTGGTGCTGCATGCTCCTTTAATACACCAACAAGAGTTTGGAGAGTAGGTGTAATTTTCCATATTCGAACTTGACCTTCATAACCGCCACTAGCAAGTGTTTTACCATCAACAGATATTGTTACAGCACTGCAACCTTAAGTAAGAAATTATTTATAATAATTTTTATAAAATTAAGTTAAATGTGATTATGACAGGAGTAGTAAAGGGACGAGGAGCTTGTTAGTACTTAGTACTTTTGAACGCATTTTTTGTTCAAATTTCTATTTTTAGAGAGTTTATTTGTTGATTTTTATTGTAAGCAATTTTTAGTTTATTGATCGATTAGCTTTGTTTTCTCAAATCAAAACTTCTCTTTAAAAATTTGTATAAAAATAAAATAATATAAATATAAAATTTTGTACAGATCTTACCCTTGTTATGTGCATTTGGTATAGCAAATATAAGCCTTCCTGTAACTGGAGTAAATGCTCGTAAGACACCATCATTCCAACCAGAAATAAGACTTTTTCCATCATGAGCAAATACAATCGAAGCAGCAGTAAAATTTTGTACAATTATTCTAAGAAGTTCTTGCTGCCGTTTTATAGACCAAAAACGAATTGTATCTTCGCCAGCTGTAGCAAATACTTTGGAATAATTTCTAAATAAAAATTCTATTAATGTATGAAAACAAAGAAAATTTAATTAAAAATACTTTGGAAAAGCAATATCATATATTGTTGATTTGTGGCATGATTTTACTAAATGTTTTTCAAATGTTTTGGTATTAATTTGATATATTTCACTTTTATCAGTACCAATTAAATAATTTTGTTCATTAACTTTTGCAAACGATGTAACAGAACCATTGACTCTGGTTTGATGGAGCTATAAATCATTGATTATTTTTAACCTAAATTTTTATTTATTTCAAACCATTTTTAATCCAGGCCATACAGGATCTTTATATTCCTTAAAATTCTCATTTCGTTCAATTACTAGCTCTATGGTACCATCACCAGTACCAATTAATATATGTTCCTTATCTACTATGTATATACATCGAATTCCATATCCATATTTTTCACAATCCTTTCCTTTAAGTTTTTTTGGATTATGGCGTGCATAACATCCAACAAGTATTGGACGCTTTTCAGCTTCTAATGAATCTTGTTCATTATCAAGTAGAAGAATTACTTTAATCAGATCTCCACTCATTGTACCGATATATGCGTATTTACCAAATTCATCAACCCGGCATACAGTGTATGTCCTTTGAAGCTTTCCAACATTAACATCCTGATAAGTTAGACGACGTTTTTCACAGTCAAGTTTCCAAACCCTTAAATGCCCTATGCTAGTTGGTAAATTTTTTATTGTCTATGATTTGGTTAAATACTTACTATCACCAGCTGATAAAAATACTGTACCCATAAATTTGATTTTACCCAATATCAAAGCTTTTCCAGAGGTCGTATTTGTTGCACTTACACGAAAAAAAGGTTTTCTTAAGACATAAAAATGAAAAGTAATTATATAATTAATTATTGATATTAAAAATACTTTGCTTCAATATTGTATACAACAATAGTCCCATCGTCCTGGCCACCTAAACTAATAAGATTTTTGTCATCTCCTGTGAACACTACAGCTTGCACACTCGCCTACAAATCAGTGTTTAATTTATTATAGAAAAACTATTTTAAATTTTAGAAAACTATCAATTTTAGGAGTGGATTAGTAATAAATAGCCTTAACGAATATATTATATATATATATATATATATATATATATATATATATATTTGCATACAAGATAGGTATCAGACCCAGAAATCAATTAGTAATAGGAATAGAAATTTGTTCAATTTCCTATTAGAGACAAAGTCACTACTTTTACTTCATGTATTTTGAAAAAGAATTAGGAATAATATTTTTTAGCTGCGTAAAAAAATTAAACCATTTATAAATTTTTATATTAAGGGGATTATTCACTATTTTTTCCAACAAGTCGTCAAATGGTTCTCATCCCATATAAAGAATAGTCTTCTTTACACTGACTGTTGGAATTACTCTTAAAAATTAAAATTATCAAATTTTGAGATCGTAGGGAAAAATTTCGTTCTAAAAGTGAAATGTACCACAAAACAGCCGACCAGCTAAACAATCGACCTTCAAGAAATACGTTTGAAAAAAAAAAAACTTAGGATCAGAGCTAGTTTATCTACCTTATGAATATCATGGCGTGAAATTTCCTTTCGATTTTCTAGATCCCATAGTATTGTGTAGGCTTGAAATCCAACATGACTGTTTTGGCCAGAGCCTGCATATTTTCCACTAAATATTTTTATTTTATTAAAAATTTGATCAAAAAATAAAATATTTTACCAAATAGAAATATCTACACATGAAATAGTATTTGTATGTCCGGAGAGAAATTCTTGTTTAGGGCTTCCTAACATTGTGATAGTTATATTTGTACCTAAAGGATACATAATATGTTTTCGATCTGGATGAATACTCAAACCAAAATTGGTTTGGCCATCAAAACCAAATACGGCAAGAGGTTCTAATTTTTTTATTGTTGAACTGTCACACATTTTATTAAATTATTTTAAAACCTCTGGCGAAAGGCAATTAAACGTTAAACTGTCAAAAAGATTACTATCTTTTGTTTTTTTATATTAAACAATTATTTATGCTACTAGGTTGCTTGGTTGTAAACACTTTGTTTATTGCAAACATTAGCAAAGGAAAGTGTCAAGAGAATAATTAGTATATTGAAAATTGTTAGCCAATAAAGCTATTAAAAGATTAATCCTTTTTTTGGTATATATAATATAAGTGAAAGGATATATTTATTTTGAATTTTCCTATTCAAATTAATTTTTAATTGGGATTTTCTAAAAACCAATTAATGCCAAGGAATTAATTAGCCTTAATCGAATCAATGGTTCTTCAAATCACTTCCAACCAAAATTTCTTAACTCTATCATTTAGAAAAATTTTATTTATAAATTATTCCAATAAAAATTTTTCGGAAAGAAAAATTATTGTACATTTGTGGAAATTTTTTCGGAAGTTCGAAAGTAAAAATTCGAATAACAAATACAAGAATTCCACGCATTCCTTTGCTGTAAAATGTCAATATAAATAACCTTTTCTCCAAATATTTTTTTTTTATACTTTTTAAGTTGTGACAAATAAGTTAAATGCAATTTAGGATATATTTCTGTGATCCTTAATTAATAATATTTCGTATTTAACTTTAATTAAATAATAAATAGTATTATAAAGCAATATACCGCCTAAAGGTTTTTATCAATTAAGAAGTTGTCATTTTTAAAAACATTTTTAATTAAGGATGCGTGTTTCCAAAGTATGTTGTATTGGTGCTGGATATGTTGGAGGCCCAACATGCAGTGTAATGGCCTTGAAATGTCCTGATATTAGAATTACCGTCGTAGATCGCTCAGATGAAAGGATCGCTCAATGGAATTCTGATAAATTGCCAATATATGAGGTATATTTTAATATAATATGCACAAAGTTACAAAGGTAGTATTTTTGAAAAAGGGAGCTTATATAATTTTAAAAAAATCAAATTTCAACTAATTTTGACTTTTTGGGTGATTACACTTGTGTAATAATATCTCTCTGTGAAAACCTTGTGTTTTTTAAATTTGAAAATGAGTTCTATAATTTTGGTTTTAGCATAAATTCAAATCATCAGCTATAACGACTCTAGTAAATTCAAATTAGTCAATAAATATTATATCACTTTTTATGGGAATGGAAAAACTTAAAAAAACAAAATTTTCCCAGGCTCTAGTTATATAGATTTAGGATAAGAAATGAATACAATTAGTATTAAAATTTCCTTAAATTATATTATTTTGTTCAAATTATAATTTTTAAAGCCTGGTTTGGATGAAGTAGTCAAAAAATGTCGTAACGTTAATCTATTCTTCTCTACTGATGTTGAAACAGCCATAAAAGAAGCAAGTTTAATATTTATATCTGTAAATACTCCAACAAAAAATTTTGGTAGTGGAAAAGGTAATTTTATTTTTATTGACTACATTATTTTAAATATTAATAAATTAAAGGAAGGGCTGCTGATCTTAAATATGTAGAGAATGCCGCTAGAATGATAGCTAATATAGCTCAAAGTAATAAAATAGTTGTAGAAAAAAGTACTGTACCTGTACGTGCTGCCGAAAGTATAATGCATATATTAAGTGCTAATCAAAAACCAGGTTAAAAATAATATTTAAATGTTAATTAAATAATAATTTTAATATATTTTAAGGAATCCGCTATGATATATTATCTAATCCAGAATTTTTAGCTGAAGGCTCAGCAATACATGACTTATTATATCCAGATCGTGTTTTAATAGGGGGAGAAGATACATCAGATGGTCAACAAGCTATTGATACACTCTCTTGGATATATCAACATTGGATATCTAAAGAAAGTATTATAACAACAAATACTTGGAGTTCTGAATTAACAAAGCTGGTTAACACAAGATAAATTAATTTAAATAAAAAATTTTTTTGAAAAAAATTATACCTTTAGGCAGCAAATGCTTTTCTAGCACAAAGAATATCTAGTATTAATTCACTTTCGGCTGTATGTGAAGCTACTGGAGGTGATGTATCCGAAGTAGCCAGAGCCATTGGATTAGATTCAAGAATTGGATCAAAATTTTTACAATCTTCTGTTGGTTTCGGTGGAAGCTGCTTCCAAAAAGATATTCTTAATCTTGTTTACATATGTGAAGGCCTTAATTTAACAGAAGTAGCTGCCTATTGGCAACAAGTTATTGATATGAATGAATATCAAAAGAAGAGATTTTCACAAAAGGTTTTATTGTTAACTTATAAAAAAAATTTATATATTTATTTGATTTTATTTAGATAATTGAAAGTTTATTTAATACGGTTTCCGATAAAAGGATATCAATTTTTGGATTTGCATTTAAAAAAAATACAGGAGATACTAGAGAAACTCCAGCTCTAACTGTTTGTAAAACACTTTTAGAAGAAGGGGCTAAATTAGATATATATGATCCAAAAGTTGAACCGGAACAAATTATCGATGATCTTACACATCCGCTAATAACAGATTCACCGGAAAGTGTGAAAAAGGCTGTACAAATACATAATAATGCATATAGTGCTGTACATGCCACTCATGCCATTGTTCTATGTACAGAATGGGATGAATTTATTGTAAGTAAAATCAATATAAAGATTACTTTTGAAATTTTTAAAATTATCCTATATTACGCTATAAAAAAACGAAAGCTCTCCGCTATGTACGTTTCCAAAAAAATAAATATTTTCAAGGAAATAGAATATGAAAAATTAAAATAAACCTTCCATAGTATTGTAGAAACAAGTAAGAACGAGAAGAATCAAGTGAAAGAATAGACAGTTGCCATTTTTCACTAAAAGTTAAGTAGTTTAAATGGAGAACATAAGGCTGCCCACAGAGTGCCGGCTTACAGCCGAGCTGACACCGATTCCCATTGTGATTGGTAGGCTTGCACTCTGAACACTTTGAGCTTATTCCTATTGATTTACCCATAACGACTTTATAGTCTTCGGTATCGGAATTGGTGTCAGCTCGGCTGTAAGCCGGCACTCTATGGACAGCCTAAGAAGATATGAGCGATTTTATGAAGGACTTTCTCCTTATTATATCTTTCGCCTTGTGTAGATTGTCGCCTTTAGAAAAATTCTTTAACTGTTCAAAATTTAAATGTTAATTTTCGGAAAATTTAATAATTTAAACCATAAAATTCAATTTCTCAATTTGTTAATTATCATTGATTATAATATATATTTTCTTATTACACACATAGAATCATTAATTTTATTCTTTTTAAGATCATTATCGATTCTTGTCTTTTTCAATTTAATATTTACATTTCTTTTAGGAATTAGATTATAAAAGAATTTATCAAAAAATGATGAAGCCTGCATATATTTTTGATGGAAGAAAAATATTAGACCATGAAAAACTTCAACAAATTGGTTTTCATGTCCAAACTATTGGTAAAAAAGTACAACGTCAATCGTCATCGTTGATGCGTTCATGGGGAAGTATTCCTCAGTTATAGCAATTTTATAAATTTTATTAAATTTATTTTAAAACAGTATTCAATTGTATTTGCAATATGTTTTTTTTATTCAAAAGTACAGTTTTATATGATATATTCCATTTAATATCCTAATAATTGCAATATGTAAAAAAAAGAAAATAAAGTTTATAATATTTCAGATTTTAAAATTTTCAGTATTTAATTTTGTCCTTATAAAATATTATTATTAGTATTAAATAAAACGTAATCAAATTATATATACCGTAATGCGGACTTGCAATAATATTTAGTTTAATGTCGTGGAAATAAAGATATATTTTTAGCGTCTTACAAATAAAAACAGTTATAACGTTTGGCATTTTTAAAGGTAGGTTTAAGGGTTAATTTTATTTATTAAAATATAAAAATCAAGAAGACTTTAAATGTCATTTCGTGTAAAAGTTTCTAGTTATAGTAGCAAAAATAGTTCAATATCCGAAATTACTGTTATATGACATCAATTTATTTACGGAGCCTCTGTCGTAGCTTTGCCTATGATGAAATTACTTCCGCAAGCTAATTAGTACATTTCTTTTGTTAAGCTCTTCGAAATGAATTTTATTATTGTAATTTTTTCGCTCAAAATTCTTTTACAGTTTACTGTAAAAAGCTTTTATTGAACAGCAACAATCAACAGACTGTCGGAAGTATATTTTTTATATTTCGTGACTTTTGAATTACTTAAATCAGGCAAATGTAGAGTCATTCCAAATATTTTCAATCCTAAAATGTATGAAAAAGTATCAAAAGAAATAAATTCCTTTTTTTATAACTTTATTGTATGTTTCTTAAAAAAATTTTACCTACATTTCATTTCTTTAAAATTATATTTTAAAAAAATCCACTAAATAACTTAAAAGGGTTTTCTTAGTAAAATAGTACGATACCACATAAAAAATGTTCCTGCTGATAAACCATACCAAGTTATTATATAAGAAAGATGATCATTACGTAACTGGACTTTAGTTTGTCCACCAATAGGACCACCTGGAATTGTTGATTCATATGTAGCATCAACCAAAGCAGGGAATGAACCTGTTATTTCACACATTTTATTTAAATCTCTATAAATATTCAATTATAAATTATTAATAACAACCAATTTAAAAGTTTATAACTTGTAAAGAAATATATTTCCTTTTTGTTTAGGTGAAAATATTGGTCGTGCTTCTCCTGATCTAACAACTGCACAAATTTCAATTTCATCTTTTTTCTGCCCTTCTTGCCTTTTTTCTGGTTTTAATTGACTTCTAGGTACCCATCCGCGATTTACTAAAATAGTTTCACTACATGGAAAATAATAATTAATCCTCAATAAATGCATATTTTTAAACTATACTCTCTTCCACTAAGTTTGAAAGGTGTTATTACATGATATCCAATTGATTCATTTCTTTTACTCAACAGGCCTCCTGGTTTCTGACTTTCATTTGGATTAATTAAAGTTCTAGGACCTAAGTATAGTTCTAAATTATGCAAAAAATAGCCTTTTACATTTATTTTTTTATATTCCATTAAAGCCAGGTCATCTAAACTTTAAATTTTATCATATTGATTGTTGAGTAGTATTAAATATTTTTATCTTACTTATCCGGAATGGGACTCGCTGGGCGTGAAAAATTTTCTTCAATTTCTTTTATTAAGTTTTCTTTCCAAATTTTACGTTTAACTTGCCAACATCCTAGGCCAAATGTTGTTACTGGAATCAACTGAGAATATTTTGTTTTATTATTGAATTAAGGAAGATTTTCTTTATTAGCACATACAAGTATTGTCCATCCGAATGGAGATATTCGAGAGCGATTTAATAAATGTAGTTTTCTTTTGGTAGATGAATTTAAAGGAACGGCGAGATTGCATTTTATTTGCAATAAATTAATATTTTTTGTAATAGAACCAAAACAAAAGCATGAAATAATTTTGGCCGTAGTTGACATATTTGACATATTAAGCAAATATTCAAAGTAAGAGTAAGTAAGGAATAAGATTAGAAGAGTAAAGCGAATAAAGAATTTAACATTCTTGGAGTTACATATGGTTTGTATTAAGTAAGTTTAATTGACAATATTTTGAAATTGACACTACTCAAGCTCTATTTTAAAAATCCATTCGCCGTTTTAGACAATTTAGCGAAACAATTGATCATTTCATTTTGGTTAGAATTTATTAAGCAAAATTCAAAAACCTCACACACACTTGAGCTATAAAGTATTTAAACATAGTTCAACCACAATCGACTTCAAATTCATTCCACTTTTATAATGATAAATTAAATGTTAAAATGATTGAATTTAATCTACAAATTCTGTATACAGAGTATATATGAATTTTTAAAAATTAGGGTCAAAACAATCAAATATTTGTTGAAATTAGGAGTTTCATTTATTAAAATCAATACACAAGAAAATAATTAATTCCTTCAAAAAGAACAAAAAAAAAATTGGCTCATTTATTAAAATCCTTTATTTCTATATAATTGGGTGGATAAAAGAAAAATAAAGTTTACAATTTTCTAACGGTTAACCGAAGTATATCAAATTAGTCAATTAGACAAAAATTAGAATAATTTGGTAATATGAACAAAACCATTCAATCATATAATATAATTAGGTAATTTACTAAATTTTATAGATAAATATTCAATTTATTATAACTTATTGAAATAAGCAGAATTAAAATACCAATTTTTAGCTTTTACCGTGTTGTATTGCCATTAAGGCTCTTCAAACTTTTTGTTTATATTACAAAGAGAAAACTAGCTTAGGCTACATTACTGCACTACTTATATATTTTTTTCTTTTTTTTTTTTTTTTGCTTTTTTCCAGGTTTTCAAATAGTGTTTATCTGGATTTATTAAATTACATTTATATTTTCAAATACTTATATTAAGTTATTCACTGGTTTTTGAATCTGATTGTTGCATTAAATCTTCCAATGCATAAAATGTTTCACCTGATGATGTAGGCAATGATCTGCTTGATGTTCCTGTATTTGAGCTTGTTGTAATAGGTATATCTTGATTTAATTTTCCAATTTTAGACACATCTTTAGTTTCATCACTTTCTACTTTTTCTTTTTTATTTTTTGGATTAGAATCAGTATTTTCAATATCAAGTTCATCTTCTGGATTAATATTTGTATCTTCATGATTTTGTGATGTATATGCTACTGAAACAGGTATTTGTACACCTTCTTCGTTAATATTTTGACCATCTTGTGATATATCACCATCTTGGCCCTCTTGTATAACAATATGACCATCAGCATTTAATAAAGATGCATCAATTAATTGTGCTTCATTATCTCCTTGTTGAACAATTATCATTTGGTTATTATCACCAATCATTTGAAGTGTTTCACCATCGAGACCATCACCTGCTTGTAAGACACCAACACTTTGTAAAAGTTGTTGAATTTGTTCAGAATCTGTTCCTTGTACTAATATTTGATTACCATCAGCATCTGTTGTTATTATATGATTATCAAGTTGTAAAATTTGTCCATTTTCATTTAAAATAAATTTAATTTGACTATTTTCAACAGAATTTTGCATTTCTTCTAGATCCATGGGTACTTGGTCTGTATTCGAAGGTTGACTTTGTGAATCACCATCATCATCTAAACTGGGCATGCTAACAGGTACAGATGGTGTATCATCAGTTTCTTGTTCTGATGTTTGTTTTCGATCAGATGTTGTTGCACTCTCATCGGGTTGATCTAAAACAGGCATATCTATTCCGGCAGCAGCATTATCAGATTTACCTGCAAGCAGATCCTTTTCTAAATTTTCCTGAAAAATATAATAAAATACAAATATTAGAATTTTTTATTAAAAATAATCGCTTAAAGTGTTAGTTTTTAGATTTATTATTTAAAAATTCAAACAAAAAAAAAAAATAACAACAATTCATTTTTAACTTACTGTTTTACTTGAATCTGAATTATCTTGTTGTGGAATTGTGATATTAAAAGTAATACCACCACCAGAACTTTCTTGACTTGTAATAACTAAATTTTCATTTCCATTAACAGCTTCATTTTCATTTTTTTCTGAATGCATTTTTTCAAACATTCCCTCAATATCTGTTTCGGGTGTTGGATTTGCTTGTGCATTATTCATACTTGAATTAGTACTACGAACTTCTTGTCGTATAAGGCTTTGCGAGGAGGATGTAGTTGGAATATTTTGTTTCTTATTATTCGCTTTATGTACCTCCATATGATGGGTATAATAACTTTCACGTAAGAAAGTTAATGAACAAAAATTACATGAAAAGAAATTGATATCTCGATCTTGTGACTCCGCTGGTTCTGAAAGTGCCTCATCAATTGTATCTTGTAATAATTTTTGTGTTAATGGATTCGATACTTGAGATGCTTTAGCTGAATGCTGTGTTTCAAAATGTTTTGTTAATTGTTCTTTAATAGCAAATGATGCTGAACAAGATGTACATTTGAAAGAATTTGTTGAATGAGTTTTAGCATGAGTGCTAGCTTGATCTCTAGTTTCAAAACGTAATGAACATAATTTACATTTAAATGGTTTTACTTTATGTTTACGTAAATGTTCTTCATGATTTACTTTATCTGATGTTTTATACTGACACAAATTGCATGAATAAACTATATTTGTTCCTTCGGATGTTATTTTAGAATCTGGATGGCTTAGTTCATAATGTTTTTTTAATGTCATTTCATTTGAAAATGATGTATTGCATATGCCACAAGTAGTTTCTGTTTGATGTTTTTCATTAATATGTTGTTTAAGAGCCTGAGCGTTTGAAAAAACTTTTTTGCAAACTTTACATCTATATCCATTTTGTTGTCTACAAGTTTCATAATGAGGCTGAAATAATTTTAAATCTGATGTCCTAAATTCACATGACATACATTTATAAACTTTAACTTGTTTTTTTCCTGGTTGAATATCATTTTTTGTAGTTATCAAATTTTTATTTTTTTCTGAGGCATCAGTTATATTTGTTTCAGACTCAGAATCACGATTATTATTACCATGAATATTAATTTTTCGTACAATTTTTTCAGGTTCTTCATCATTTGTTTTACGATTAGAAATATTTCCACTATTTAATCGTTGAATTTTTGATGGAGGTGAAGATATACTTTTTTCAGCTTCTGATGGCCCATACTTGTTAATGATTAAATTTAAAATATTATTTCTTAATCTTTCTGTATCATTTTCTAATCGATCGAAATGATTTATCAATGTTAAACATTTTCTGCAAACTACATCGTCAACACTTACAATTACCATAAATTTTTCACCAATTATTTGACCAATTTTATTTGGTAATTTTGTATTTGAGTAGGCTGTTGTTGTCTCAGCAATAACTGAATGTTGTGTACCAGGTATATCATCGCATACGTAGCATTTAGTTGAAGGGGATTTAATGCAATTTGTTTGATTGTTTTGCTGGTTTACTGATGAAGTAGTTTCATTTGTTGCAGAAAGTTGAGTTTTTTGATTTAAAATTCGTTGCTGATTAGGGCCCGTCACTGTGACAGCTCCACTTGACAACAAATTATGAATTTTTCTCACCGCATTAATTTGGCTTTCTTGTTGTATATTAGTCCCATAAACCTAAAATTAATGTAATTAATACTATTAAAACATATTAATTTATTTAATAAATTCTAAATGTATATATATATATATATTGTTTTTGTTTTTAATGTAAACTCCATATTAAATTTATTGAACTACACTATACAAGCTTAGTCCGCGTCCTCATTGTTTTAATGAACGCTATCATTTCACTCACATTGTTTGCGCCAAAAATATAAGATCTATTTTTTCTATTAAAACTATTTCAAAGTTTATTTTGACTAGTATTTTACCTTTCTATTAGCTGGTTGTACCAATTTCTTCATTATTAATTGAAATAAACACGCTCCAACACGCCGTATAAACTTCAAATTGCAAATGACTTAGGGACGGACACTGAAATGTAACTTTAAAACATGGCCGCTTTGTGCTTATGCCTATTAACTAAATAGTTCATGGTAAATAATTTTATCCATCCAAAATAAAATCACTAATAATTATTTAGAGCAATTTTATGACTTAAGAAGTTAAATTTAAATTATAATATTCTTAAAAATATAATTAAATTTATAACACGTCTTTTAGATGAGTTGTGTAAATTTAATGATTAAAGGGGAACTTCCGCTTAAATGTCATTTGTTCTAATATGAAATTAGGAAGGGGAAAATTTTAATGTGTGAGTTTTTTTATAATGAGAATTTACCTAGGAAACATGTATATGTAATTAAATGGTAAACAAATTGTAATAAGTGCCTTCAAGAAAATTTCATTAGTTATAAATTTAAAATAATGCGTGGTGTTATGAAATGGGTTGAAAAAATTCATAATTCAAGTGATAAATCTAGTTCGGCTAGGTAAGTTTTATTAAAACTAAAATACTAGCATAAAAGAAAAATAAAAATTTCAAGCTTGATACCGGAAAGTTCTATAGTTATAATAAACAAGGATAATCCAATATATAAAAACTAAAATTAATTACTGTCATTTTCAAATGATGTAATTATTTTTTATTCGCTGTATCTAATACCGAAATTTCAAGTTTAGTCTAGTAATAGAGGAATTTTAATGTAAAAGAAAATTTAAATTAAAATAATTGGAATTATATTGACTTATTTTTTTTAGTATACACTCATCATGCTTTAGTCCCGATGGAAATCATTTAGTTGTTGCCGCAGGGGATAAAGTTTTGGTATATGAACCTATAGAAGGAACCTTAATTGATACGTTAAAAGCTCATAAAGATATTGTCTACTGTACTGCTTATGCTAAAGATGGGAAAAAATTTGCATCGGGTGGAGCTGACAAATCTGTTATAATTTGGACAAATAATTTAGAAGGACTCGTAAAATACTCGTAAAAAATTCAAACAATAACATGTAATATTATTTTAGCTATTTTTTTAAAATTTTTTAGTCATTCTGATTCAATTCAATGTCTTGCTTTTAATCCAATTTCTCATCAACTTGCATCGTGTACAATATCAGATTTTGCATTTTGGTCAACTGAGCAAAAAGCAGTTCAAAAATTTAAAATAATATCAAAAATAAATGCTTGTTGCTGGACTAATGATGGCCAATATTTACTGCTTGGACTTTCAAATGGATGTGTATCGATTCGTAACAAAGTATCAATATCTATATATACTATATATATTATTTATTTAAAAATTTACTTTATAGACAGGAGATGAAGTATGTAAAATTGAAAGAGAAGGCGGAGAAGAGAGTCCAATTTATGGACTACATTGTAGTAATATGAATGATAATAATGAAATTATAGCTGTTGCAGACTGGGGACAAAAACTTTCTTTCTATACCATAGATGGAGAAATAGTTGGTAAAGAAAGGTATTTAGGATTTGATCCACTTACTTTATCTTTTTTTCCAAGTGGAGAATATCTTGTTTTGGGTGGTTGCAATAAAAGTGTACAATTATTTACAAAGGATGGTATTAAACTAGGTAACCTAGGTGAAAATTTTGATTCGTGGTTATGGACAATATCTATACATCCTAAAGAACTTTGTTATATAGTAGGATGCCAAGATGGGACTTTAGCATGTTTTAATATTGTATTTAGTACAGTACATGCACTTTATCGTGATCGTTATGCCTTTCGAGAAAATATGTGTGATGTTATTATACAACATTTGATTTCGGGTGAAAAAGTTCGAATTAAATGCCGAGATGTTGTTTATAAAATTGCAATATATCGAAATAGATTGGCTGTACAGTTACCAGAAAGAATAGTTTTTTATGAATTGAATTCACCAGAAAATCAGCCAATGCATTACAAAGTTAGAGAAAAAATACAGAAAAAGTTCGAATGTAGTTTATTGGTAGGTTTATTTTCAAAAATATTATATGTATGTATGAAACGTACAGCAGTTAGAAATTTTTTCTATTATTTACTCTTTTACTGAAATTGTATTAAAAGTAAATCCTCTTTTCCAGTTTTCAAATTCTTTAGGATTTGTAACCAAATTACATTTTTTGTGTATTGCAATTTAGTTAACCTTAACCTTAAGGCTGGTATACCTGTTTTTTCCTTTTTTTGTTTTGTTTTTGAGTTTTAAAAGATATCTTAAAAGTAATAGTAAAAGGATTTATAGTAAATTACAATTATTTTTGCTTAGTTGATTTTAAAGCTTTGAGTAAGCAGAAAATTATTTTGAATTTAGGTTTAAATAAAATAAGTACAACCTTTTCCTAATTTCATGCAAAAATATTGAAATATATTTATTCATAAGTGTTTTTAATTACTTTGTTAAATTTGGTACTACATTTTTTTTAAGGTTGCATGTGCTCAACACATAATGCTGTGCCAAGAAAAAAAGTTACAGTGTTTAGACTTTACTGGTTCTCTTAAAAAAGAATGGGTTATGGAAAGCTTTATACGCTATATAAAAGTAACTGGAGGTCCACCTAAGCGGGAAGGTTTACTCATTGGTTTAAAAAATGGTCAAGTATGTTTAATATTTCTGTTGCATTGTTGTATATTAAAACATTGAAATACTTCAAAAAGGTTTGGAGAATATTTATTGATAATCCTCTTCCGATTTTAATTACAAATGTTATGGCTCCAGTCCGATGTCTTGATATAAATTCTTCTAAAGATAAAATAGCTATTGTTGATGATGCTGGAAGACTAGTTGTTCGTGATATAATTAATGATACTATTCTATATCAAGTAAAGCCAAAAATAATAATTGGTTATCTTTTAATTGTAATTAATTTTTAGGATACAGGAATAAATTCAGTTGCCTGGAATTTACATTATGATACTATGTTGTGTTATACTCATACGACTGGAGGATTAAGTGTAAGAGTTGCAAACTTACCACCTAGAAATCCACAAAGTGTAATGGGAGTTGTAGTTGGATTATGCGGATCTACTGCATTTTGCTTACGTGGAAATGTTATGCATAATGTACCCTTAGCTTTAGGAACAACGATGTGGCAGTTTATTGAAACGGGATTATTTGAGTATATAAAAAAAAAGAAAAAAAATTAGAATTGCAAAAATTTTATAATAATTTTTAGAGAAGCATATCGGATTGCATGCTTAGGTGTAACAACAAATGATTGGCAAGGACTGGGAAATTCAGCTTTAGAAGCACTTCAATTACCAATAGCTAGAAAATCGTTCGTTAAGTTGCGAAATCTTCCATGGCTTCAGTTAATTGACTGTCTACAAGAAAAACAAATGAAAGGAGAAAGTTCCAAAGAAGTTTTACAAGCAGAATGCTTAGCATTTGCTGGAAAATTTAAAGAAGCAGCGCGTTTATTTCAAAAAGCGGGGCATACTAAAAATGCTTTTCAAATGTATTTAGATTTAAGAATGTTCGATTTAGCAGAAGAATACCGTTCTGAGGATGATGAAGAAGGAAAACGTGATTTAATAACAAAAAAAGCTGAATGGGCATTTGCTGCTTATGAACCAAGATCAGCTATTGAATTATTACTTTCAGCTGGTGAAAATCAAAAAGCTATTGAAATAGCAGCAAAACAAGAATGGTCAGATGTGTAAGAAATGTTTTTTTATATGTTTTGATATTTGAAATTGAATATTTTTATTATAGTTTATATGATATTGGAAGAGAATTAAGTCCAAAAAATGAAAAAGAATTAGAATCAATTGCATATCATTTGAAAACTTTAAAGGCTTTACCACTTGCTGCTGAAATTTATAAAAAACTAGGACAAGATGAAAAGGTGATTTTGTGTTTGTTGTTGTGCTAAATAATTGTTTTAAAAATGATTCAAAAAATATTTTATAGGTAGTTCAACTTCATATAGAAGCACACGATTGGTCAGAAGCATTTAGATTGGCTGAAGGAAATTCAAAATTGACTTCTTCCGTACATTATCAGTATGGTCATTGGCTAGCAGAATGTGATAAATTCATAGAAGCATATCAATGTTCGTATTCTTTAATTTAAAAATTGAAATTATTAATTTGTTGGGATGCTATGAGATAATTTTTTTATTTTAGCCTACGTTAAAGCAGGACGTGAAGATGATGCAAAGAAATTATTAAAGAATTTATGTGATTGTGCCTTAAGTGAAGGAAGATATGGAGATGTTAGTTATTTTAATTATTTGATGGCTAAACAGCTATTGGAAAGTCATTTAAATTCAAGGTAATATAAATTTAGACTTTAATGAAAATTTTACAAAATTACTTTTCTTCAGTGACAACTCGGAAAATGATTATTATATTAAAGAATATGATAAACTATTGAAAATAGCTAAAGTATATTATGCTTATAACATAATAAATGAATATCTACAAGAGCCATTTACCAGCTCTTCACCATCAACATTGTTTAGTGTTAGCAGATATATAGCTAATGAAATCAATAATAAAAGACCTCCAAAAGGAATCAGTGTTTTGTAGGAAATGTAATATTTTATTTTAAAAATAATTTTAATATAATTATTACATTGTAGTTCGGTATTATATACACTTTCTAAACAGGCAAAAGTTTTGGGTGCAAATAAGCTTAAATTACAAATTAATAAAAAATTACAATCGTTAAAACCTCCTAAAAATCTTCAAGACCAAATCGATGTATTTTTACTTATTTTTTACATATATAGTTAATAATTATATTTTTTTCAGATAGATTATCTTAATAGTAAAGCATGTAAACAGGGATTTAATGATCCAGAAGAATTGTTACCTTTGTGTTATAAATGTTCTAATTATAACCCACATTTGAATGGGAATATTTGCCCAACATGTCAGCATGATTTTTTATTTTCTTATGTATCTTTCGGTAAGTCCAAGTAAAAATTTTATTACAGGTAAATATTTCTAAAAATTTTATTATAAAAAAATGTAATCATATGAAATATATAATTTAGAATAATATATTTTACTTTAATAGTTGAATGGTAAAAGGATAAATTTTAATGTATAGATTTTTACGAATTATTATGAAACTTTTTCATGTAAAATTACCATATATATTTTTAATAAGAAAAGGTAATTTGTTTTACTTCCTGTTATGAAAATTACTAAAGATATAATTTTGTATGAACAAAATTTAATATAAAATCATTTGATAGCAATTTGTTCACACAAACAAATTATCTGTGTATTGCATACACTTTTTGTATTAAAAATTCACAGTCCAACGCAACGTCCAGTGGTCAAATATAAACAGGAAAAAAATTTATTTATTTTCTTGAAGTTGTAATGCTTGGCATTATTTAACGTTAAAAAAATTGTTTCTTTTACCTTTGCGTCGAAATATATAACTGTATTTGAACCGAAAGTTTAATTAAGGCAGTAACGATGATTATCTCTAAAATTACTAATTATAAATTTTCTAAAAAGTGGGAATTTTTTTTTTCTATAATATTTAAAATGAATGATGCCAACTAATAGTACGTTACAATTTCAAAAAATTGAAGTTATTAATATTTGATATCAATATCAAATTTACAGTAATTTTTAATTATATTTTTAAAAGATAATTTTTATTCTCTTTTTCAGAAATTTTACCAATTGTTCAGTTTTATCCAGAATCAGATATACCTGAGGAAGAAGCTGAACGACTTTTGCTAGCACCACCTAAATCTAACGAAAAGAATATGGATCCTTTTACTGAGAATTTAATTGAAGTAATTTTAATTACAGATCATATATTTATAATATAATATTTTTAACTTCAGAAATTAACTAATACACTACCGATGATATTAGATAGAAATTCTTTAAGGGCTATGAATCCTAATCATATCTTAATTATTAAAAATATTAAACCATATTTTCGTAATATTTATTATAAAAATATATTACCTGATTTACAAGTGACATTTTGTCCAGAATGTTTTTTGGTAATTTTATTTGATATTATTCAGACCATTAAAATAATATTCGTATTTTTATATTACAGACTTTTTATACAGAAGATTTTGAGATTCAAGTCTTGCAAAAAGGCTTTTGCCCGTTTTGTCGAACACCTGCGGATAAATTGTTTGAAAATCATTCTATATAATAAATATAAAACAAATTTAAATAAAAATTTAATAATATCAAAATTTGAGAGTAAACACATTGTAGTTACAATTATACTCGTATATACTTTAATTCTAGCTGTACATGACCACATACGAGTATGTGCTCAGTATGTATGGAAGACTGTGATAAATATCATATCATTAAATGTAGGAACAGAACAAAATCCTTAAAGAGACATGTTAAAATATGTTTTGTTGGGAACTTTATTATATTATATACTTTAATACAATTTGTGTTGTCCACAAATTATTCATACTTAAAATTACGTATTTAAAAATAATTTCTTTTAGTTGGTTAACAAAAGAGCCTGTTTTAAAAGGCTCCATAACAACTGGAGTACAACGGATTATGATTATACAAAACTTTTTGTAATTAGAGCTATTAAATCAAATTTGTACCCATAAAGGCTTGTAACTAATGTAAAAAGTACAATAAACTAGTCTAATTTTAATTTTTTAATATACTTTCAATATGATTTTGTTCGTTTTATTTTCAATACATCGAACCACAAAGTAAATTATTCTTTTCTAGCATAAAAAAAGTTGGAATTTATTTCTTTTGTATTCAAACTCTTACGTTGGAAATGTAGATTTAAGATTGTTGTAAAATTAAAAGTGGATATGAAACAAGGCACGTAGCTTGAAAAGGAGAAAGAGTTAATTCACACATTTGTTTATGTTTTATATTCAATGGGATTATTTTAGAGAAAAAAGTTAAAAACAACAAAATTTACGATATGGAGTATTTTTATTTTGTTAAAATTGATTTCACTTATTTACCATAAAAATTGTTTTCGAAAGGGTTTAAATCTTATTCTAAATGTACCAATTTTTATTTCAAATATTTCAATTGTTTTAATTTCACAAAAATTATGACACTTTATTTCATCAAAGAAAATTGCAATTTTTAAAAAATTTTTTTTTTTTGCTAAACATCAAAAATAAGCCTACTGGTTTCAATTTAAATTGTTTTGTAAATTTTACCTATTTTATAAAAAATTATATAGATAAAGGTAAAAATAGAAGAATGAGATGCTAATTAATTACTTCTAATTTTGACGGGTCATATGATTAATTTTCTATAAACCGCAGCTAATTTATTGCAATCTTATTTTACTGATTACAACTTAACAAAACATTTTTAACTCGTAATTCCATTTAAATCGAGTTTATATTTAAAACCAAAAAATAAAAAATCTTAAGTTGATTATCATCTAAAGTATCTTTTAATCAAACCTTAAGTTTATTAATTTAAAATAGATAACACCATAAAATATGATTTTCATCTGTTCTTGATGTCATAATGACGTAAATATTTCATTTTATAAAAAATTTTAAATTTTAAATTAAAATATTTATTTATTCAATATGTATATTAACTTATAGATGTTTGTATTGTTTATTTTATGATCGAGGATGAAATGTGGTAGCAAGATTTATAAAAAACGAAGCTTCATCAAATCTAACTGAAAATTATTTGGACATTATTTACTTATTTTTGTTAATTTAAAAATTTGCTTGATTTATTTTATAAAAACTTGCATAAATACCTTAAAAAGTTGAATAAATTTTATTAAAATATTTCCATAAATGAAATAAAAATAATTAAAAGATTCGTGTATAGTTTTCTTAAATGATAAATCAAAAATTATTCTACATATAGTAAATCAATCAATTTTAAATAATTATGTAATGAATAATTTATGAAATTAATTTAAGTTAAACTTTTTTTTTTTTCTAAATGAAATTTAAATAAGTGCAAAATTTATACATTTTAGTTATGTTATAATATAATTTAAATAAACAAGCTTTGTAGTTTTAATTCAAAAACAAGAAATATATAAAGCAATAACTTCCCATTATTGTCGCTAGGTGTCATTTTTAATTAGTTAATACTAATTTTATCTATTTGGGTGAAATTAATTAGAAAACCGGTTTGTTGGATATTTTTAAATATGAGGTAACAAAAAATTATTGTAAACTAATATTTTAGGGGAAAAATTAAGCTTAAAATTAAATTTATAAGAGATTGATTTTTTGTAACTACAGAAATTATAATAAACTGCATATTGGTCATAAAATTTGTGCTGTAGCACTTAAACATTATTTTAGTATACGGTGAAATTTTTAAATTCTATTGTTATAACGTCAACGTCAGGCATACCACAAAAACTTGAGAATTTTTTTTGTTAAAATTTAAATGTATAAAATATAATATTCAATATCATTGCTTTATCTTACCTGAGAATGTATATAACACCCACCTGTCAGTCGGATCAGTTGTCGTTCACCAGATATGGCCCGTCAAAGTGGCAAGTTTTTTATAATTAAAAACTCCTTACGAAACATAAGAAAGAAAACATAATTTAAGTATTTTATATTATTATTCATAAAATTAAAAATTAAAGAGCAAAAGAGTTGTCATTTGTCAGTCGAACTGACATGTACATGTACATAAACAGGTATTAGATTTAGTTAAAGCCAAAAGGTTGATAAAAAATTTTGTTGGTAACGCTAGATTAATGTTTTGTGCAGCCTTTTTATGTGTTTTTAAGGCAGCCTATTGACTGCAATAACAATTTGAAATTTTTAATGGAAAAATATAATTTATGTTTTCTAACTGATTTGATTATATTAAATTGATCTGCCATTAATAATTGTTGAATTAGTTGAAAATAATAAATTATATTTTTCTAAAAATAAAACTCAGTACAAGACACTAACCCAGCTAGATATTAAACAAGTGCAAAGAAATAGCTAATTCTATGTCAAGCATTATAGTATTAACTGTACAAAATGAAATGGGATTAGCCTTCTTTGGGCCTCCTTAACCTCTAATTTGTGAAAAATTTGCATTTCATCCCAAGAATTAATTCTTTTGGTTTTGCACACGTTATTATAAAATCTAATCCAAAACCCAAGCCAATAATACCTATCCTATCAACTCCAAAGTTAGTTGTTGCATCTGGGCGAACTGTTGAATCTGTACAAATACTTTTATGCCTGGGACTCACTAGCGCTTAGCGGCACAAAATCTAGTGCTAAATGCTAATGAGTCCATTAGTCTCCACTGATGTTCCACTGCACTGGTATATAAAATAAACTCTCCATTTTTATTGTGCTAAGTCGTCTCCACACGCTAAGCGCTAGTGAATCCCAGGCATTAGAAGATGCTGAAAACAATAAAAATGATGAAGAATACTTAGCTCTTATGAATCAAATACATGCCAATGGGGTTCAAAGTTTACCAAAATATACAAAAGGGTCCTAGGGTTTTCAAGGTCCTTCATTTTATTTTTGCTGGGAGGCAATACCAACGAGTAATCCTTTACTGCTGCTTTTAAAGCAAAGTATTTTTTTAATAAGCTCTTAAATGTATTTCCCGTTGGGAAAAAATTAGTTGATCCCTCCTTATTAAATGGTAAGAAATTACCTTAAATGTTAAATTGATAAAAATTTAAAAATGGCTTTCTTGCAACTATCTGAAACTGGGGTTTAATACACAATTTACTTAGGTTAATGCATTTTGAAGAGTGTAGGTTTATTATCTTACTTATTTAACACAATAATTTCTTTTTCCTTAATTTAAAAAAATTTGTGATTTTTAAAATATTTCTTACAGGCTTATCATTTTGCTATTTTTTGATCCCAGCTCCAATTAAATTTAAAATTAAAATTAAAATTTTAAAGGGAAAAAATTTCTAATCTTGGAACACTAAAAAAATTATTAAGAAAATTCTATCATAAAAAAAATATATTTACTGCTTTGCCATTCAGATCTTTAGTAATAATAATGAAAGAACAAAAGGATATGATGAAACTTTCATTAAATATATTAAAAAGCTTAAGTGATGGCCATGTTAACTTTATTCCTAATTATTTTTATCCCTAATTTTCAGATATTGGATAGAGGTGATTCCAATAAAATTAATAAATAGCAAAAATGTTTTTGAAAAAAAAAATTAATAAACAACATAATCTAATCACCAATCATCAGAAATTATATGCGAATAAATAACTAAGCTAGCGATTGGCTATAAACATGCCAAAAAATGTGAAAGCAGCTTATATAATTCTTATATGAGAAAACCAATAAGACATGACCTTTAAAATAAACGTTATCTTCAAAGTTACACAATTTAAATTTTAGCTATAAACTCCTGGGACTAAGATATAAAAAGCAAAGCCGATCATCTATTTCTTAGTAGTGTCATCTGATTAATCTAGGAGTAGTATCAACATGAGTGCAATATTAAGATTTGTAAATTAAAAGAAATTGATCCTTTTAGATAAATTTTTAAGTTAATTTCATTTTCAGGTTATAATATTTATATTCTTAGGAATTGCATACGCAGGAGATGGAGATGCCCAACTAACAAGCTATTCAAATGTACTTAATGAAGATGGTACATATTCATATCAATATGAATCATCAAATGGTATTACAGTTCAAGAATCTGGGACTGGTGGTGTATATGCACAAGGGTATGCAAGACATTATTCACCTGAAGGTGAATTATTTGAGCTTACTTATACTGCTGATGAAAATGGATTTCATCCATCTGGCCGACATATACCGACAGCACATCCTGTCCCCGAATATATAATGAGAGCAATTGAATACATTCGAAGTCATCCATCACCCGAGTCACAAGGATTTTAATTTGGATACTAAAATTATTTATTTGTTATTTTGGGTATATTTTGTATATTATTAAGGATTCCAAAGAAATGGTTAAGAAGTGAAAAATATGTGTTGTCTTAATTTGGTATTCTTTTTAAGTATTTCTTCATCCCTTTAACCATTTGTTATTATAGGTATAGGCTCTATTCTGAAACTTAATGTTGAACAACATCTTTGTGGAATTGAAATATTTAAAATCAAATATTTAAAAATTTTGTAGAGCTATTTTTAAAGAGAAATCTGAGGGTATACCCATGACTAAAACTCTTTTAAGATCGGTAAAATTATTATGGCTCATATCAGCAGCTTCATGGTTTCTATACAATTTGTTGGCAAAATTTAATCAAGCCTTCCTCAAGCTTAATAAATTCATTGCAATGACTCTACAATTTTTCTATATAGGCTATGTAGAAAAATTTAATTTTCACATTAAAATAATCCCCAGTTTCGATAAAGACTTTTCATTTGAGACAAATGTCTTTTTTTGGGGCATCTTTATAAGATCTGTGAATTGCCACTTGTCACTGGAGCATTTTGTAAATATGGTGCGCAAGCCACTCAAAGCATAACTCGTGTAATTTGGATGCCGCTTATAATTAATATGCGCGATTTGTCTATAATTTTATGTTTCAATATGATGAAGCAATGTAGAAGTCACTGTTAGTGGTTTTTTCTTTCACAATGGAGTCGATTAACATTATACCATAAGAGTATACCGTATTTGCTGATTTTGTTGTATTTTTGCTTGTTTTGAATGACTTTCATTGTCAGCTCTCTATACTCAGGTGACATCCATACATTTGAGATTTCAGTTTTCTGAAAAATCAGAATAGTAAAGTCGAAGTAATTAAACATACATCTTAAAAAAGAGACAAAAAAGGGCAAGATGGTAGATATATTAGATCTTGACTGAAGGCAGTACAACTGAAAATTAAACGATTTGCTGGGTTCAGTTGCGTGCATGATTAAGATAATGAGTAATGGACTGCTCATAGCTTGTAAGGAGCTAAGATTTCGTACGCAGGGTTTTTTTTAACTGCTGATCTGATTTTTCACACAGGGCTAGCTGCTCTGTATTGCATCATTATCATGTTTTTGTTCGATTAACTGTCATCAACTGTGGTACCCGTTTGAGGAAGAGCTTTTCTATTGACAAATTTTAAATATCGAATAAATTAAATTTTGATATTTTTAAAAAGTCAGCTACTTGCTGCTTGTATTGAATTTGATCAATTTTAAATAACTAAACTCTTATAGTAGGAATACACTTATCCTTTAAGGTACATTTATTTAAAAGGTTTTATTTATTTATTAATATTTTTTTTTTAAATTTTATCAAATTCACATTAAATACATAAATGCTCTTAAAGATTATGCTTGTCTCCGGTATTAGATGGTGTAAATATATTTTCCTTAGAGTTTAAAGCTGTATTATTTTATGAAGTCGCAAGTATAATTATTTTCTAAATAATATTAATTGTTTTACCTAATAAATAAATTAATATTAACTAAAGCTGAAGCTAAAAGAAGTTTTACTTGCATAATTAAAATAAATGAATATTTTTTGCCATGAATTATTAATTGTAGTAAATTAAAATTTCTTGTTTAAGGAAAACCTCAAAAAACCGTTAATAAAAAGTTTGCAGTATGCAAACTTATATTTCCACTTTATTAAATCTTTCATATATAATTCTAATGGTTTATAAAATTTAAATCGTGTTTAGAACTCTGTTGTTCACTGTCATAATTCAAATACTTGTATAAAATTCTGATATCAAAACAGTAAACCCAAAGACTTGGTTTATATATATGTATATACAATATGAACGAGTCTTGGTCTCCGATTTGACATAATTCATATCAGATTTTGGTTTATTATTGGCAATATAAAACGCTGCCGCTCATAAAATATTATAAAACTTATTGTGAACTGAAATGATTTATTTAGCGCGAAATGTAATATGCTCCTTTGGTATTTCTGTTCACATATTTCAGGTTGACATTATTAAAGCGACGATTTGTAGCTACGAATAAAATAAACGAGGATTAGCCTCGAAAAGGGACAAATACTAAACTAAAGATTTATTTAATAAACTAAACTATTTGAATATTTGAAACTTAACAGAAATGTGACTGGATATAATTTAAGTATGTATATTATTTGCCAATAAAAAAATAGGTATAAAATGTATTTCTTTGATTTTTTGAAAATTTTTTTATTTTATTTTTGTATGCTTGTCAAGATTTCAATTAATTATTTATTTTTATTAAAAAATAATTTGAAGACATACAATTGTATTAGAGGTTGTTTTATTTTTCTGCAGGCGAAAGAATTCATATATTGTCCTCAAATTGAGAAATGTTTATGTAGTTTTAATTGAGTAATTAAAACCACATAAATCTTTTGTTTTTCAAATTTTCTATACATTGCAAAAGATAATTTCTTACTATTTCTTTATTACTTTATTACTAATTTCAAGTATCTAGTTCAAAACTCAAAAGCATGTACTACCTGTAACCAGGGGCGGATTTAGGATTTTGGCGCCCTAGGCTTTGGAGCTCATGCAGCCTTTATCATAAAATAAAGCTGACGTAAGAATCAAGAATACTTAGGGAATTATAGGAACGATTTTTCATTTATTATAATAGCATGTAATATTTATTAGAGAACATAGTAAATGTTCTTGATTATTTCTATTTATTTAAATGCAGCCAAGATTGTCAAAATAAAATTTTCTTAAAAAATAAAAAATATTAAAATCCTCTTTATGTATATGCCTCAAAAATTCCGTATTTAAATTTAAATATTTCGGGGAAAAGTTAATTATAGCGAAATTGAGAGATACTGCGGTATTCATCGAATCATAATTTTTTTTTTGCAAAAATTTTCGCCCAAAATTTGGTGCCCTAGGCTGCAGCCTACTTTCGAAAATGTCATTTTTTAAAATTTTTGGCTTTATTTTTGAGTGCCAATATTTTTCATAAGACTTAAGTTTAACAAAATATTGAGAAAAATTATAAAACGACTGAATAAATAAATATATATATATTTATACTGGAATATTAGTCCGAATATTTGGAGCCTCTCCCTTGCAATTTTATATTTCATTTACATTGAGTCTAACGCTAAAAAAAGATTCACTAATATACTGCCTGTACAGTACTGCAATTCCATAACTAAGCCAAGGATTGCTTGTTTTTATGAAACTTTTATAGAAATATTATGAAAATTATCATAATTTTTTACATATTTTTTTAAACTAACTAAAATACTTATTGTTAGTTTTAGTGCGGGATGATTCAAAGGACAGCAAGGAATCATTTTATTTGTCACATAGCCTGCATCGAGAAGACGGAGTTAAATTTGATAGATATTTTGTATCTGGGTCAGAGAACTAGGTATATGATTTTTATCACGTTTTTCGGGAAAGAGAAGAAGAAGTTGTGCATTGCGGTCCACACTCCTAAAGCTATTACTAATAACTTGTGATTATATCTTGAAATTAGAGTAGCTAAGCCTACGACTTTCTTTGTATTCTAATTAGCTTAAAATTTATAAAATAAAAAGGCACAACTAGTGTGAACTTTTTAAAATTTCGATTTTTCGTTTTTGCATTTTTCGATTGTTTGTACCTTTAAAAGTAACATATTAATATTTCAAGTGAAAATCTCAAATAGTTTCTGAATTAAATACCTCCAAGGAGCAGCTGCTCCTCTATTCGAAAGGCAAGTTAATTGTCTTTAATGGCACTTTTCTCAAAACTACTTTTTTCTAAACTGCTACAGCTCTAACTCGTTAAAAAATCATCCGATCGATTTGATTCTTATTTTAGCATAATTTGCATTTGTTTGTCTATACAATGACCCTCCAGTGATTGGATGAAAAATGTAATTTTTCCAGGCCAAAACAATCAGATTTTTTAGCAAAATTTCTAATTTTAATTAATTTTTTTTCATAATCTTAGGTCATTGTATGGGAAATATCTTATAGTTTGACGATCTTTTGGTTTTTTTTTTATTGCAGCTACTCTGAAGCTTTGAATCAATGCAGCAGTTGGAGAACTTTTCTTTTTTAAGACTCCGGAGATGGTAGCCAACTTACTGAAAAGCCAATGTTTTTATTTCAAAAAATTACATTGTATTTTACATTTATGCAAAAATACATCTTCCAAATTTTAAAACATTCGGTGCAATACTTTTCCTTAAAAAAATTCACAAAAATCACCCGAACTGGACACGGGCTTTAAACGCTTCAAACCGGGACGTATGGCAGCCCCTTTAAAGAATATTTAATTTCTAAAATAAAAAATTTCTACATAATTATTAAATTATTAAAAGGATACTTAAATGCTAAAATTGTATACTTTTTAAATATAAAATGAGTTTTAATTTCTTTTATATTTTCATATATTTTCTTATTAAAAATTATTCACCACAAAGGTTAATGTGGCAGTTAAACTCTTTGACATGAACTAGATTTTCCTTTGATTTTGACCTTTTTTAATACAAACAAATATTGGCTGTTTAACTGAGGGAAAAAAAAACTTTTTTATACATTGACTTGAAAATCAATTAAAATACTAACTTTTTGATTAATGAGAGAAGATTCCGCCAAAGAGTCGTCTTTTCGAACAGTTATAATGAAAAAAAAAAACAAAAAAAAAAGAAGAAAATAAAAGGTGATTTGTAAGATATCCGCTTGAGGTTTCTGACATCCATCATAAAATATAGGCCCGTTGTTTCCTCTGTAACATATATCATAGATGCTAGTGTTGTCTTAATTTGAATTTAGTTTGATCTATGTATTTATTATCGAATACAAAGGTGAAGATACTTTTGAATATAAATTATAAACATAGAAACAGCAAGGGTCTTTTTTTTTATAATAAACTGATATTGGAATATATATAGAGGATACCAATATGATACCCTTAAAGAGTTTTTCTAACTGTTGATTATACATATACAATACATATATCCAATTGGTATCAATAAGTGATATGATACTATCTAAAAAGAACTAATTTATTTTAATATTTGTTAATTTAGACATTAATGTTGTCCGAATAATAAACATTTATTTGATGAATTTATGTTAAAACAGGTGAAGTTTTATATAAAAAGCAATTTCAATTTTATTAGCAATGAAATACATGGGATATCATTTTAATTTAAAAGACAATGTTCATGAATTTTTAAATGGATTATTGAATTTTTACTAAAAGAATTGAATAGTTGTAATCTAATGTTCGACCCGACCACCTTAAATTTTGAAGATATTTCCTTTATGAGACTAAATCTTTTATAAAATGAACATTAAATAAAGAAATAAATTGTAATAGCATTGATTTCCTTTTTATTTTAGTTTTAACGGACTTATTCGATACTAAAGCGGGAATATCTTTTGATAGTCTTAACTAAAGTATCAAACTGAGTATAAGTGGATATTAATAGTTAGGTATCAAAGTCTTAATAATCGTGAAACTGTTAAAATTTAGATATTAATAGGTTTATATGTTTAAAATATCTGATAAATGTTAGTTTTAAATTTATTTTTTGGTATAGTATTTATTTGGTTAAAGTTTATGACTTAACATAGAATAAAATAAAATCAAAAATTTTTGGCTATAATTAAAAGAAAATTAAAGATGTCATATAAATAAAAATAAATCAAGGGTATTTAATTACTGCTACAATCTTTGTAAATATTTCATTATAAAATTTATTTAGAATTTTATTTTTTTTTACTAAAAGCAAAGAATTTCCATATAGGAATAAAAATGTGTGTGTTTAATTGATGAAGTCAATTTTTAAAGAATTAGGCAAAAAAAAAAATGTACATATATATGTACATTATGCACACATATATCTCTGAAAATTTCATTGGAAATGAAAAAAATTATTCTTTTTGAAAACTTAAGTAAATCTCATGTTAATAGTTTGGGTAAAATTTTCTACTTAACGGTTGAGTAATAAAAATCATTCTACTCAAGTTTCGTCCTTTCGTCTTTTATTAACTAACCATCAGTGGCAAGAAAACCTACATAACTCTACCACAATAGCTAAACATAGTGGACACAGAAACTAGAAATGGTAAAAATGTGCCTATGTTTGGTCCTCAAGAGATCTTACTATTAATATTAATCATCAATATATTTTCACTTAAAATGAATCCTGCTACTGCCAGGAAGGGATTAATCATACATATATATATATGTATACATATACTGCATTTCATTTTCTGGTTAATTTTATTACATATTTAAAAATTTTTATATATCAGGATTATCAGGATGTCCTTGAAAAATAAATGGACTCATAGGTCTAGGAAATATTAATTTCACCTTGAGAAGAATATATTTTTTTGAAATTTGAAATAAAATGCAATTGTAAATACCATCGAAATAAATTTTAATATATACACATGAACTGCTTGCATGTTTATTGTATTATATACTTAAAAGGATTATATTTTGTAAGGATTACCCTAAAAAGAAATGTTTTTATTGGTCACATAAACATGGAAAAAATATATTTTGTGCAAATGCAAAGGAGATGCAATTAAATTTTTCCAAGAAATATTCCTTTTTAATCCCAATAAAATTTTTAGGTATTTCAGTTAAAAGTAAAAATAGGGCCATTTTCACTTCAAGGTGATATAATGTAGCAAAAACAATTATCTCATTGTCGGCATTTTGCTTTGAAAATTTATACAAATATATCAGTCTAAATTAGTTGTTTTACTTCTAATAAAATGGCAAATAAATTTTTACTAATGTGGATAATTATATCAGGAAAAAACTTTTTAAAATATAAAGAATTCAATTTCTTTAAAAAATGCTGATTTTTAATTTAATAGTCAAAATAATTAATATAGTCATGCTAATAATTCTTTTCATAGGAAAATAATTTTAAGCATTATTTGATATAACTGAAAAAACCCATTAAATATAAATTTCATGATGATTTTTTATAAAATAATCTAATTATCTAGTTTAAGCTTATACTGTTTTAGTGAAACAGCAGTTGATATTTAAATTTAAACAATTTCATGTAGAGATACGATAGTGAATTTCTTTTATTTCTTTTTTGTAGAATTAAAATTGTGTACTATTATGCAACTGGATTGTGCCATTGTTCACAAAAAAAGGTAAAAATTTATAGACTTTTTACTTTTAGAAAATCCATAAAAGAAAAATTTTAAAGAGTTTTCAATGGGGTTTATTACGCGAGGCCAGCATATGTCAGTTCTATAATATACAAGTGGTGAAAGGTAAGAAGGAGTTTCAAAACTTTTGAAAATTTCATTTCTTTAAGACTTAAGGCAGAAATTCTACTGCCTCTCGCTTTGTATCTTTACCAATAAATATTTACAAATTCAAATGTAGTGAGTTTTATAGTGTATTTTTATTGTATATGTTTGGTAAAGCTCGAGACTTGCCTGGCCTCCTGTGATACCATATCGTATGTCATACAAATTAAGTATGAAGAAGTTAATTAAATTTTCACTAAGCTCAGGAGTAATATTAGGCTTCAGTTTTTTCCCTCACATTGAAAATTTCTTTATCTTTGATAAATTAATTAGCGTCGAAAACATTAAAAAATTCAACTTTTTTTCTTAACTTAAAAAAACTGAAGACTGAAGATATTTAAATTTCTTTTTGGAATGAAAAACAGAAAAAATTAATTTTTAATATGTATTTAAAATTGAATTTATCTTAAATTTATAATGTAAAATTATTGATTTTTGTGTCTTTTTGAAAATTATATTAGACGATTTAGGTATATTTACTTTGATAGGGGAAAAAAAAATTAATATGCTTTGTACTCACGTACAGCATTTCACTCGATAAATGTTTATTTTAAAAGCAATTTGTTTTCACTAAAAACTAACAGAAATTGAAATTTATTAAACTTAATACAATATAGTTGAATACTTTACTTAACCATCATGGTAAATAATGTTCAGCTTTAACGATCGACATCGGACATCAATACTCGTGTAGCTTTTTGTTCTTCTTGTCAGCACGATGTAATATATTACTTGAGGCGTTTGGATTGAAATATATCTACCAATAATCAATCACAGCTTTAAGTGAGAAAAGAGTTGGTTCACGATTAATCGCTTTGACCACACACGCCAGACCGTGTTTTCTGCTTTGTTTATGATTTATTGTATTTTGGTTGAATTTAGAGAATCATCGGGCCAGGCAGTCCGTTCTGTTTATAAACGCGGTTTGAACTCTTAATAACCTTTCCACTTTGTTAAAATATTTTCGTTTGAGCAAATGATATGATTAATACTTGCCTTGCATACCTTAAAGTTTATTATTTTTTTTTTTTTTTTTGTCCATCATCCTGAAAAGATCTGAGGAGGGCCGGCATCTATTGTCGAAATGAAAATATTGAGCCTTCTTGCATCACGACTTTTGTTCAACACTGGAAATGCAATGAATGAAAATAGTTTTTAAAAGAAACACAAAAAAAAAAAAATAAAAAAAAAATTTTAAATGAGTTATTGCTGAAATTTAGGTCTGAAATATTTCTTAATGCTGTTTACTCTTTTACAAATGCTTTGTTCAATTAATTTTTGAAAAAATTAAAATAAACTGATTGTGATTTTTGCTATGAAGATGAGTAAGCTTTTATTTGATCTCAGTACTATTTGCTATAAATCCAAAAATATTGCATATCGCAAAAGCTCATGATTTTAGTTTTTTTTTTCAAAAAGAAGTTTAAAAAGGAATTCATTAAAGGAAATTTTTAAATGTTTTTTTAATTAATTTGATATTTTGTGAGTAAATTCATTTTGTCAGAATAAAGAGTCAAGAAAGGATTGATTAACAGATTGTTACCTGTTGGTGGTGATTATCGCAATAAAAATTGTCTTAAAATAAAACTGTTTAGTAAGAAAAGTGGATATCTCGTATGGTCCCACTTTACTCGTACCCATCTTGTGTACTTTTCCTTTTTTACATAAGTGAATCCTTGTAGAGCATTGATACAGCGCAAAGGCATAAGTAGCCAGTTGGATATTTTTGTAGCGCTTCTATACACCGAGCTAAGCTCAAGCCCTTTGTCGCCATATCATATCATAGCACCATTGAAGTGCTTGAATCAAGCTTCTTTTCTAAATAAATCCTCATATGAATATGATGAATATCATTTCCATAAGATTTAGCACACGTGTTGTCTCAGTTATGTTACATAAATATTTCAAAAGGTGTATTTATAATTAAAAATTGTTGAATCTTTCCACTGGTACACATTCCTTCATTTATAGTAATCTGTTTTTCATGGACGGAAATTTAAACAAAGCTTAGAATGAAGTTTAGAATTTTGAGGCTTCAATGAAAAAACGTTTTTTCCATCCTTGCATTTTCCAACTGCAAATTTCTTGAGGCAATATCTTATTTCTTATATTTTTAGTAACACAAAAAATTTTATATTTTCTATAATTCTCAAAGTTAATAAAAATCTCTTAATACCCAAATACTTATCAGATGTTTCCATTTATTCTAATTATTATAAATAAATAATAATAATTTAAGCCCTTTAAATATTGCTTTATTTGACAAATATTAAATTTGTTAAATAAATTAATAAAAATAACTAAAAATGTAGGGATTTAGGGCCTTACTAGAGTGGAAATTTTCAGCCTATAGAACCTCAAAAATGCGAGATTTGGTTAACCTCCTTTAGGTCTTTTGGGACTGAATTCGGACTTATGTAGGCTCAAAACGTTGGAAATAAGCCAAACTTTTGAATGACCTTAAATGAGAAAGTTGAACCTCCATTAAACTTCATCGGCCTTCTTATTGTTAGTAAGAAGGCCGAAGAGAATGAAAGAAGGCTCGAAATTTCGATTCGGGTAGCCCCACAATAGTTAGTGAATAAATGAAGGACTTTTAGCTTTTTATAGGTTGATATATTCAACTGTTACTCAAAATTGTTCTGTAAAAATTAAAAATGTAATATTTATAAAATATTAAAAATTTTTAACGAAAATGTAAATATAAAGCTCATAGTAAGGCTTCAAAGTAGGCAACCAGCTTACTATATATTAAAGAGCTGATGGTTTTGATTATCATAAGAACTTCTTGATACTAAATCTGTGCAAAAAAGTTTAAGATTACCGGTCATTTGTATTACAATTCAAATATCTAGCCATATGTAGCCGTCTACCCTTAATACAAACAAATTACAATTTCCATACATTGAAAATCTTCTCAAAAGGCTAATATTTTGCGTTTAGTATTATTTTCTTTTACTAATATACAAGCAATTGATCCTCTCATTTTTTATCAATGTTTTTCTTATTTGGGTTACCATTTCATGGAATTATTGTTCTAAGCTTGAAGTCTTTGGACTGAAAATACTTCGAAATTGCGTTCTATCTTAATCTTGAAAAATTTCATTTTTATAGTAATGCTTAAGTATATTTTGAAGCTGGAAACTTTGACGACATATCCATCATTGTTTAAAAAAAACTATATGGTCCTGAAAGCCCAAAGAAACTAATTCTAGAAAAACTTTAGGACACAGGTTTTGTAATTTTGCGTAATGAATATATGTAAAGGAAATCAATTAAATCTCAATTAAATTTTGCCCACTCTTCCAGTTTCTCATTCCTTAACAATTTCTCCTTTTCCTTCGCTGCTCTAACCACAATAACCTCAATTATTTGTACAAATGATCTAATTAACAACTTCTACGCATCATTTTTCAAATTATTTATAAAATTATATATTGTTCAAATTTTAAAATCAATTTCAGGAATTATTTTATTAAATTTTAAGAATTTTATTAAGGATATGCTACAAGCAGTGGCAGATTTACCAGCAAGCTGAGTAGGCTCGAGACTAGGGCGGCAAATTTGGGGACTGTCTTACAAAAATCAGAAAAATTTCTATGATACGATTTAATTTTTTCTTCAGAAAGAAATCTACAAGATATATTTCCTTGAATAAATCTACAAATCCTCAAGATATTTTCCTTTTTCTTTCCATTGCACTAGGTTGAATATTACGTTTTCTACTAAACAGTTCAGATTATCATACATTTTATTATATGTGATAATTATCAATAAATAATTACTATCAAAAATTTAAAATACCTGAAGGGATTAGGGCTAAATGGAATTAAGAAGTTTCGGAGCCTTTGTGAATGTGTTACAAAGGGGTTAAGCGTCAAATGATAATTACAAAATATTTCAAATAAAATTAATCTATAGTGACTGTCTTCTATAGCTAAATTACCTTAATTAATAAATAATTTTAAATATTTTAAATATGCATGTATGTGTATGACAGTGTGTCCTTAATAAATATTGATTTTAATAAACTTAGAAAGAATAAACAAAGTGAATGTTCAAATTTAGGCTTCTACTGTAGATTTGATTACTGCAGCTGATTTTTATGAATCCCTTCGCAAGTTTTTCGTAGATCAACGAGAAAATTTCAAGTACTTCGAAAAAAAAGCGATGGAATTGAGCGCGTCGAAGCAGTACACAAAAGACATGGAAACAAGACAACCGATAAGAAAAAATAATAATGATGAACCACCCGATGAAGAAATGAGAATGACGGCGAGTGATACTTTCATGGTCAACACATTTCTTGCCGTCATTGATAGCCTCGTATCCAAATTGGTTCAAGAAAGGCAAGTTTAATGAAAAGTTTTTATTTCTGACAAAAATAAGTGAAATGCCATCATCAACCCTTACAAACAAAGCCATTTCACTGGTTAAAATGTATTCTAATGATTTAGAGACTGACTTAGTTCAAAAATACACCCATTTTCAAAGCTACATTTCTTTGAAAAAAATTTTGGTAAAACCAAATTCTGAATCATTGGAAAGTCTGTCTTCATTTCTGTGAAAACAGGGTTTATAAAACGTCTATCCTAACTCTTCGTATAGCATTATGTACTCCAGCGACGAATTGTTCGGGTGAGAGAAGCTTTTCATGTCTAAAAAGGGTCAAAAATTATCTGCGATCGACCTTATGTCAAGAAAAATTAAACGCTTTAGCTCTTTTATTCATAAAGTCGGAATTAATGAACAAAATTACTTACAAAGATATCATCGATGACTTTGCTAACAAAGAATCACGAAAAAAAGGATTGTAACTTATTAATTGAATTTCATGTTTTTAAACTGCTTGTATGCAAAATAAATTTTTTTTAATTACGTTTACACATTAATGTGTAAGTATTATATATTACCCCACCTCTATGTATAGAAAATAATCTAGGAACTAAAAACTGTAAAGGTAAGAGCGGCAAAAATTCAATAGCCTACACTGGGAAAATGAGTAAATCCGCCACTGGCTACAAGCTACTTGTATAAAAATTTAGAAAAAATATTTTGGTTAGTTCATATCCAAGTCAGCGGCAATTGTTTGATGTATAAAAGAATAAAAATTTTTTATCACAACTTTAGTTTTATTTGCTTTTATAGTTAAAAAAGAATACTTGCTCTTTAATCCAATCGAAAATATCCTTATGCACAATTTTAGTCTAATGAACTCTGAAACTTTACTCCAATACACACATCTGTCATTTCAAATTACAAAGAAAAAAAATGAAACATTTTCTAAGGGTGATAATCCTTTAAGAATTAGCATTTTTATTTACTAAACAACCAGAATGGGGGGTGTTATCTTTAAGCATAACTGTAAATGCTGACAAATCCACTTTATAAACTATTCGATTGTTTCTTTAGTGTTTCATGCGTGTAATGAACTTGTTCTTCCTTTACGAAAATTGAATTAGTTAACCCCTGGCACAATCGTTCAGCTTTAAGCAAATATCTATTGAATATTTTACAATAAATTCCCTCAATAGAATCTTTCTTATATTATTAGGCTACTTAAATATAAATATAAATAATTTTTTTACTAAATAAACAAAACTTTAAATTTGGTTTATATAAAGAAAAAATTAAATTTTATTAAACTTTTGAATTAAAAAGTAGCTTAAATTGGAAGCATTTAAATTGATGATTTTAAAATTTAGCATGAGAATAAATATTCCTAAAGGATTAATTTGCAAAGAATTTTAATTAAACCATTCATTTAGAAAAAAATATGCTGATAATAAATTTCCTGCTGCAGTTTCCTGGGTGAGGAGTCAGTTTATAGCTATATAGCTTAGTGCTGATTTGCAGAATTGTGGTAATTTCCTTATCTCTAATTGTTAATCTAATATCATCAAATGCATATAACTCTGTGAAAAGTTGCAATTTAAGACTTTTATTATTTTCATATAATTTTAACGCATCCAATATTCGAAGAAATGATGTGATTCTCGAAATCACATAACATTTTTTGTATCGTCATCGCATATCGAATTTTTCCTTGAATCATTTAATTCTTTCATAAAATCAAACTACCAAATTTGTTGGTACCATAGTTTTAGTGCAACTTATTAAGTCACGTTCAGAATCTAGATAAATGTGCACCTAGCAGGAATGCTAAAACGATGTGTTTTCATTGGATGATTGCTAATGTTGAATCATTAAAATTTGCCCCATATAAAAAATTGTGTTTCTACAGGACGTTTAGTTATTCAAATATTAGTAATCATAATCTGTAAAAAATTTGTTATTTTTTGTTGTTGTAAAATGTTTTTTGTAGCATATTTTTTATCTTGCGAACGTCCCACAAACAAACCCAGTGTGAGGCACTAAAAAAATATAATTCTACAAAATTTCAGACTTTACAATTTAGTTTTTACAAAAATTTGCAACTTTGAGGAGTAATATCTCGTAAAAGCACCAAAATTAAGTTGGCTGGCATTACACACATAATCAGGGGATAGAAAACTTCGGCTTTGCAAATTTTCAGCCTTCAAATAGCCAATAGCCAATAGCTCTTGATTTTTTAATTTTAGATGTGATTTTTTAAAGCTAATTTTGATTCCTTTAGTTGCTAAAACTTCCAATTAAGCTAAAATATTTGAATGTGACTTGAAGTTTAGACGTTTAAAAAATCTGCTGTTCTCCTATTGTAAATTTATTCTACCTTTACAAGACAATATCTAGTGGTACTTTATATAGAAATTTCATTTATTTAAAGTATTTTGTAACACATTTAAATTTTTTAAAGTTCCTAAAGTATTACAAAGTCAAAAAAAAGAAAAAACAATTCAAAAAGGCAACAATAGAGAAAAAGGGCATCTAGTAATATTGATTTTAACGGGAAACAAGGTATCTACCTAAATTTTTTCAGCATAATATAATTAAAATAATATAAAAGCCTTAACTCCCCTTTGAAACGTGAGGGCGTAACGCATTTTTGTATGTTTTTATTGTTTTTCTAACAAGCGCATGCTTGATTCAAGTGCTCTTGTGAAAATAATAAAATAAAGGGAGAAAGTTATGAGCTGGGAGGATGCTTTGAATCTAAATAAACAATAGGAGGCTTGTTATGCTTTAGCTCCACCTAAAAATTGTGACTGGAATATGTTTTTATTCACTTTCATTTCAGTAGTATTCAAGCGACGCTTTAACTCTTTTTGCAAGATCTTAAAGATTTAATTGTGTACTTCACTAGCTGGATTACCGCGCGTATTGTTTATTGATTTTGAGCTGGAAATCTTTGAAAATTCACTTCAACTTTTGAGTGTATCTTGACAATACTGAATAAAACCACTCAAAGTAAAAACAGTTTCAAGTTATTTATAAGAAGCTTAACTTTTCGCTAAGCACCAGTAAGTGAAGGTTTTTTTTCTTTATTCAAAAGGAATTCTAGGCTTGTTTTGTATAAAAAATTACTTTTTTTGTTGTTTAAAAAAAAAAAAGAAATGCACATCTGAAAGTCAGGGTTTCCTTGAAATTTATACCGAGCTTAAATTAATAATCTAAAAAGTGAAAATTATTTTAATTTTAATAATAATAATTGTTCTTAGTATAAGTTATTTTAGAAATACATAAAGGACTTTTGTATGCTTTGGTAGTATTTTCATAATTTTAAGACAAAAGAACTAGGAAAGTTGAAAAATTTACTCCATTTGTGTAGTACATAAATTTTCAAATCTGAGCAATTTTTTAGGGAAGATCAAACAGAATATCTCAAGGTAATATTTGGGTGTCATTTTATAGTTTTTTTTTATAATGTCAGAGATCATGAGAAAATAGAAATTATTTGTAAAATGAATAATGTTATAGAGTTTAGAGTTGAAAATTTATGATAATTGTAGTTTTTTTTGATTTTCTTTTCATCATCATATTCAACGTATTAACTGGAACAGTAAATTATTGATAAATGATAAGCACAGGTGACGCACAAGAGTAATAATGAAAATATGAAAATGCATTTATCATGACAATGCAAGAAAATATTATTCAAAAAATTATAATATAATGAAAAGAAAGCTTTTCACGTTAGAGTTTTGTTGAAATATTTATTGCGTCTTTGAAAAAGTATTTCACGTATTAGTTAATAACAAAATATTTACAATATTAGATTAATTAGAAAAGTTTTTCTGATAGTTAAATCCTTTATACGAAGCACTGTTAGTACTGGAGGGCTTCCCTAGTATTCAATTTTACTGGGCGGAAGGCTGTGATGCAAGGGAAAAAATCAAAACTTCAAAGGTAATTGGTACTTGTGTTAATTGAATACTCTACACAAAGCCACATGTGCCTTGCTGAAATATGTAAAATAGTTTATCAAGTCGATTCCATAAGGACCACAACCTAAGGCTCTTTACCTATCGGTTGGAATATTTAAATTAATTATAAAAAATATTGAAAAACTAAAAATTACTTCAAAAGTTAAATAAAAAAGCTTCTGACAATTTATAAATAAATAATTTACGTTACGGGTTCTAGTAGAGTGCTTTATAGTATTGTTAATTTACAGGAGAAATATTTACTACTTTTTATTTCAAGTAAATCGTTGCTAAGTTTGTTTTACATATTGAAATAAATTTTCTGGTATGTAATTTAATGTGTTGTATATTTTATCGCATTAAAATTACTTCTGCGCAGCAATAAAAAGGTAGACGCAATCATATCCAGAACATAACTGATGTCCATTTCTGATGCCACTTTTCGTTAGTAACAGGAAAAATTGTGGAAGTATGTTTATTAAAATTTGCTACTCAGATTGTATATAAAAAATTGAAGAGTACTTCAACAACACAAGTTTCAAAACAATAGTATAATTGTTGGATCGCGCCCAAATTTAGGTAAAAATTATATTAAGGTATTATCAACTTAAAAAAAAAAGAGAAAATTATGCCGATTAGTTAAGCACGGGGAAGGTGAAGTTTAATTTATAAATAATCAAAATCTTTTAATATAACAAAATCGATTTTTTAATTTAAAGATTAAACAACTATTAGTGAAGGTATATATGATAGGACTTAAAGTCCAACAGAAGCAAAAATCGACTATTTAAAAATTTACGATAAACTTCAATCGGTTAATTATACTTTCTACTAAAACTTTTTGAGTTTTTAATAAAATTTGATCATGCTTTTTTGGGTGCAGTTTTTAAAAAACCGAAAAAGTTTTATACATTCATATGAAGTTAAAATTCTGCCTAACTTTTACTATAGAATAGATTTAATATATTGGTTTACAGAAGAAATACTTAAATTTTGAATTATTATTTTAAAAAAACCACTTAAAACATATCCTTACAAAAGGATATTAGAAATACACGGAAAATTGATATTTCAAAGTCTCATACCTCGCATGATACTTTGAATATTAAAGTCTTCAAAACAATTTTGTTTTCTTCATTCTTAGGTTTGTTAAACCAACTTAACAGGAAACATGATTAGATTTTGAAAAATTACTATTAGGGCATTTTTTGCAAAGCTGAAAAATGAAGCTCTCATTCTAAAACAAATATTTAATAAGTAAAAATTTGATCAATGCATTAAAACTAAAAATTTACACAAAATATATCAATTTACCAGTACATAATTTAACAACACGTGGAAATTGCATTAAAATTTAAATTACTATAAAACAGAACATAAAATTATTCGTTATTTTCTTTTAAGGATATTTTATTTAAACTTACAATTGAGGTATATTTTTTGTATAGCACAAATATTACATTGTATACTGTTCAGAAGCATAATCAAATTTTAAATGACCACCAGCGGTTAATAAATTAATTTTTTGCAAATAGGAATTTTCACGCATTTACGTTTTCCTTCAGGTATTATTCGAGTTTTGAATTTAATTGATAGGTAAGAAGGTAGCAAAAAATATTTTAAAGAAACAGGTCTCAAAAAATTTTTATGAAATTGTTCAAAGCCGTTTCTTTTTTTATGTAAATCAACTGATTAGAATAACTGAGTGCCTATAAATCTTCTAGAGAACGTAAGTTTTTCAGTGTAAAATTGTAATTTATTAAAATAATGAAAATTCCAAAGCAAATATGGGTTGCTTTTGAACACTAACACTTACAGTTTCCGATTTGGCAAATCTGAAGTGTCACTTTTTAACTTTTGGATCCTTAGATTGTGTCAATAATGTAAATAGATTTTCATCACCTGTAATAGAAAGCTCTTAAGACACAATTTCATCTGAGCTTAAGCCTTACGCATACCAAAGTAGCAGCTACAGCAATTTATAATTGTTATTATTATTAATACTTGTTATTACTCAATTGATGCTCCTTTGGTTATGCACAAAGCTTTAGAGAACGCTCATTCAACACAATTAGTACAAAATTTAGCGACCAAATAATAACAGCAACAAGTGGCAAGTCTTGTGGCAAGTCTTTAAGTTACTTTAGTTTAATGCAATTGGACCATCAAATTATTACACATATTTTCAATTATTTCAAAATATTAATTACGTCAAAAATATTTATGAGAATGTCACATATCTGTTATTTACTGCATTTATTTATTAGAATAAAATAAAATGAAATATCAAATAATTTTAAATAACAAATAAAAAAATTAATTACTATACAAAAAAAGCCAATATGTAAGTAAAACAACTTTTGTTTTGATTTAAAAAAAAATAAATAAAATACAAAATACAGTCCTCCCTCAAAATGACATTATCCAATTTCTTGGTGCAAATCAATGTCTTGTACATGCTTCAACAGCTACTGCATTAGCCCAATTTACATGCCTAAAAAGGACGAAAAATTCAACCAGTATTCCATTGAACACAAGTCTCAGCCCACGATAATAGTAAAGAACACAGGGTGTCTGCTCATATTTAATTCCATTTCAGGTGTTAAATGAACGCACCAGAAGCAGTGAACACGGCAATCAATTTACACCAAATCTTGTTTAATTGGAATTGTGTAGGCTATTTCATGTTTCACATTTAAGTTTTTTGTTTTATTTTTAGTATGTAAACAGTCAACACCAGCCAAATGGGTACGTCATGTGAAAAACACATATCAGGCAGCAGCCAAAATGCATTTATTGCGGGATTTGCATAAAAATGACCAAATATATACTGGACTCCCCTGTGACACCCTTATAGAAATTATTGCCTGCAATTTTTGCACGTGGAAGCTACTTCACATTTGTTCCGACACCGATGGTCAAATGAGATACATGGCGTGATATGCTGTGGTTATGTTGTACGCGACTTGCATTTATTTATTGGCTACAGTAGTGCAATGAGTCCGGGGGTCCTCAATTTTATGCGCATATATTTCCTTATACATAAGACAGAACAGGACACTTGAGTGCAAAATCTAGTGATATGTGTGCTCACCAGTTTTGTCACTTATTTAACTGTAGCTTGATTAATTGTTTATGATATTGAAATTGACTTTTTATAAGGAGATGAAAGAAAAATGTAAAATATATCTTCAGTAGGACGATATGAGAGTAAAGTTGGTTTTTTGTTATTTTTTTTTGAATATTAATAAAATTATTAAGTGTCAGATGAAGCAGAGTGTATTTTAGATTTGAGACTTTATTTGATTAAAATCTTTTTTCTTAGTGGGTAACATTTTTTAGTAACAGTATGAAATGTTTATGTATTGAAATATTAATCAGAAAAAATCTATTTTTGCTTTATATTAGATGCGTAAAATAATTTATCTTTGAGTTTTATATAGTAGCTTTTTTTAAAAAGTTTATAATATTGGTGACCGGTGACGATTAAACTCATCTTTTTATGTCCAAACGTTGTTGACTGATAATAAGTTAGCTTTGTGCATCGTGTTTAGTCATATCTGCTTTATAATGAAGAAAATACTTTTTAGGTATTTACGTTTTTATCACAATTTTGGTATTTCAAAAATTTCAACCATGACGAAACGTAGCAGTGAAAAAAGTTTCAATGAATTATTATATGCGAACAATTGTCCGAGTGATTTCGAAATTAATTATAGTGATTGGGAAATTAATGAATCTGATATTATACCACCACAACGGCAAAAAAGAAATGTTATAGGATCTGGTAGTTAAAGTGACTTAAAAAATTAGATTGAAAATGGCATTACACCTTTCTTAGAGGATTATTTAAACATTACGATCATCCTATCCACTTTCATTATTTTGCTCTTTCTTCTTAACATAACATCTTCTTTTACTTCATAATGCTCCTAAAATACTTGACCTAAAGCATTGGTTTTAAACCATAGATTAAATACTTGCTCGGACATGGTATTCTGTAAAGGAGTCAATGAGGGTATTTACATTAGGCCTGCATCTGTCAATTTCTATGGTAAGCGGAGTTGAAAGTGTAAGACGGAGTTTCGAAATTTTCGAAAAACTGTTTACCCCTTCCTTAGGCAGAAATATTTCTGCTTCTTGCCAATGGCTGTTTCCACACGAGGAAACCAGTTTCCCGTAACATTCCATGTGCAGATAGAGCAATATAAATGTGTGTGTGCATTTAAATAAATTCCATCTTGTATGTGCTAGAATGTTACTCGTGATACCCAAATTTTTTTGGAAACAAATTTAACTTCGAATTTTCCGAATTTTATCCCTTACTTCTTGCCCCTCTATCCTAAAAACAAAAATGTTACCGGAAACTTGTTTCCTCCTGTGGAAACAGCCAATAGCATTAAGAGGCCACAGAACCGCTTGTGTTTCACAAGCTGCAATTTACTGTCCTACGGAATAGGCTGTTAGACATATAAAAAATGATTTTTTGTGTATAATTTTTTCAAATAGCTTAGTTAGTGTATCTTTAAGATATCATTCAATCCAAATAACAATTTTTATCAAACCAATTTTAAATTCAAGAGTATTTTGTACTTACATTAAAATCACATTGCAACAAGCTACCTCGATTTGTAAACAAAGCATAAAAATTTTCAATTTAAAATTTATTTTTATCTCACTATTCCTTAATCTAATTTATTATTGGAAAAATAAGTAGGTGTTAGACAAATAACCACTTAAGAAGTGTAAAGTGTTCCCTTGTTATTCAATAAACTTTAATTCTATTTTTTTAAACATTTTAAGACGTAGACTGTTTTTATTATGCCTTCTTATAGTGAAATTTTTATTTTTATAAATAAAAGGTCAAAAGTACTACTTTATCATGGGATCACTTCATTCATATTATTAAAATTTTATCTTGTTGTTTTTTGTTGTAAATATCATTCCAAAAAAGACAACTTTAATTTGTTTACAAAGTGAAGAAGTAAAGGTCGTTTTGTTATCTTACCTTGATTCATCATTAAGAGGAATATATGTATCTATCATCTTGTTGTCATAGTAAAAATAGAAAATCCAAAACAGATAAAAAGGCGTGGCAAGATTTCTTGATCAGATAGTAATCAATTGAAGAAAGATATATATAAAAGTTGTTTTTTGATCACCTTGACTTTTTTTTAGCTGTTAGTTTTCCTTAAAGCTTTTAAGAAGTTTATTTAAAATTCTATCCCTATTTGATTTATTGAAATTTCAAATAAAAAAAATAATAGTCTTGTAACTTTTATAAATTTAAAGTTTTAATTTTAAATATGCTGCCAAACTGATAAACTAAATGATTCCTTTGGTTCTCACAAAACTTAAAAAAGTAAGCTATAGCTGTCAGTCATTTTTTGGGCTTTATATCAGCCTCAATATTCTGGTATTTTCGTAGTGTATTGTTTGATTTTTTTTTGTAAATATCCGTAGCTGAAAGAGATAAATTGGAGGAGAATCAGACTAAAATTCGAGTCCTCCTCGTAAGTTTTTAATCATTCTGATCACTTTTTTAACAATGAGTTCCTGAAGTTCATGTAAAATTTATAATTGAAACACCCGTTTTTAACCTGGAGCAATTGGCCTCAATGATCCTCAATATCATTTCTTTAAAATACAACTAATCAAAATAAAAGGTATTTTCTCATCTTAACTATCACTTAGCTTACATTTATGCAAACTTTTAAAGTTATGGACTTGATACAGAATTAAAGAGTCTGTCAAAAACTCGTGTATCCGTGTTCTTATTTCGGTTGCAATTTCGATTAAGAAAATTTACGAATTTTGCTAGAACAAAAGCGGAGCGCAGACGGATCATAGGGATCATCTTTGTAAGGGAAGTTCTAATCGCTTTCCACATAGTATCCATGTAGCTAACTAAACTTCTAAATTTCACAGATCTTACTGTAATAGAATTATAAAGTTAATTATATAAAACGAATTAATTTATTTTTTAGTTTAAATTTATCACATTTTATTGTACAATATAATACATCAAGTAGTTATTTACTCCTTAAATTCATATAAATATTATTTTTTAGATTACATAATAATTTAAAATGAACTTTCAACCATACAAGTTAAATTTTCCAGAATAATATTAATATTAATTATACATTAGAATAATTTATACACAATATTTTAACCAACAAAAATTTACATTTAAGCTCACTATGTGAGCTATGCTAGGACTAAGTGTTCGCTTACTTTCGTTTAATGCTGAAGAGGTTTTATAAATTAGAATTGTTGATTTAATTTATATATCTAACAATTTATTGAAAAAAAAACAATATATATATACATAAAAAAAAATAAAAATAAAATAAAAAGCGTCTGAACTCAGTAGTTATAAATCCTAAGATTACGATCCATATCTAACAATATTTATGCGTAATCTTTATTCTTTTTATTAAAAATATTAAAAAAATTTTGAAAACTAGTAATTTCATAAAAAGATTAGAGATTTATGATTTTTATAAAATAAATAGTATAATGAAAATATCTTTTTTCATCCAAGTTAATAAGAATAAGGAATATTACCAAGGAAAAACAACGATTTTTGTTCGCAAATTGAGATCAAATTTTTTATAATAGTAGAAAAATAAGAACTTTGCAATGAAAAGTCTTTGAATGTTATAAATTTTTTAGTATCACGTGTTTGCTGTGATATTTTATGGCAGAAAGTATTTTAGCGCATGGAAGATATAAATTCACTTCTTTGCTCTATATAAAATGGAAAAGATTAAAAAATTTGAGTTAGAACTTAAAAAATTTGAGCTTAGAAACAAATAAATTTGCTAATTTTCGCTTTGGCATTTATTTTTATTTAAAATAGACCAAATTTTAGAGTTAAGGACTTTTCAGTTCTTAAAAATTTGTTTTCCTCTTTCATAGTTCTTATTAGAGGCTTTTTTTTTGCTTATTAATACAAAATGTACACAAAAATAATATTTAAGGCCTTAAATGTACCTTTTATCCTTAATGGGATTTCATTCCCCATGGTTTACACGATTACAGTTATTCGCATGTTTGAGTTTAGAAATAATGCTAAAAGCCAACAATATGGCTTTTCAAAAAATATGAATGCGGATATAAAAATGTGGTCCTTATGAGAGCGAGTTTTAGCAACTTTAATCGACTACTGACTACAGAATCTCTTTCACAACATCGTGCGTGGGTACTATAGCAGTATCTTTTCGATGCAATACATTTGAGTAACAAATATCGATAAAGGCCATTTAAGGACTTGGAGCTTATAGAAGCAACTTTAAGTTAATTTCAGAGACTTCATACATTTTCACAACTTCAAGACTTCAAGTGAGTGCCCACCTTTAGATACCACTTTAATAAGGGCCACTTTAGGTTTACACATTTCAAATTAAACATAAATCAACGGAAGATTTTTTGGATTTGTTAAAAGGAAAATAGATAACCAAAATATGATTTAGTAACGGTCCAACTTATTGGTTAGTTTCAATTTTGATCACAATTTACTTTTAAAAACTTAGAAAGGTTTATATCTAAATTATTTTTAGAATTTTACACTTTTATAATATTATGACTGCAAATAAAAGGAAAATTTATCAATATTTTTCCTTAAAGTTCTGAAAAAATTTTTTGTTTGTTTTTCAAATAAAAATTTTTGAAATGAAGTTTTTTAGATTCTAATTAAAATTTAATACAAAAATCCAGAAACCTTGTTAAAAAATTAAATATTGTGATTTTTTCCAAGTAAAATTGAACTTTACTTATATCAATTATTTAGATAATCAATCAATTGTTGTATATTTAATTGAAGTCCATTATATTATCCTATTTGGATGACCTTAGTAAGCCTCTGATCAACTTTTTTTTAGATCTTTTTTATATATATATATATATCTTGTTTTATTTCATAACAACTGCAATTGATTAAGTTTTTCAACAAAAGCTTACTAACAGCTTAAGTAACATTTGAAAATAAAACAAAATCAATTTCCACGCAAATGTATCAATAAGAATCGAATTACAAAAAAAAAAAAACAAATAATAAATTAGCTAAATAAATAGTTATTAATACTGTATTTAAATATGAACCAATCTCCGGATGATTTCCTTGATTGAAGGTTTTAAGTCCGCGAAGACTACTTTGACTAGAGTAGTGCTTGCCTCGATAATTTTTTTGTTTGTTTGTTTTTTATACCTCACTATGCATACAATGTATACTTGAATCTTGAGAAAGTTCATCCATTGATGATTCTGAAAAGAATAAACCTAATTATTTATTAAAAGTTGGCAAAATTAAACAAAAAAAAAAAAATAGTAATAACTTACCATGTGATGGAAACAATGAAGTTTTACTGCTACCTAACTGCATAGGACTTTGTGTATTATTTTGGAATGAATATGTTAACTGAAGATTTATATGCCTAGCAAACGAACTACTGTCAGTATCTCTGCCAACTGTAAATCAATAATATTATTAAAAAACCAAAAAAAAAAAAAACGAAAAACAAAGAAAAGATAGTTAAGAACATGTTTTTGATTTATAAAAAATTGTATAAAACATTATAAAATAGATTTAAAAAGGTGAATATCAGGTATTTCCAGTTAATTGAGATTTAAGTAACTAGATTTTAGCGTTTTATTAGAAATTGTAGATAAGTTTGTTATAATTGAGACAAAACTGAATTTGATTTGAGAATTCCATAAGTATATTTTTATATTTTATATAATTTACTTGATTGAAAATAATAAATTATTACGTAAAAATCTTGGAAAATGAAACTGTCTTGTTATGGTGTATGCGGATTTTACTTATGTTAAGTTTTTTTGTACAAAATTTGATAGGCCGTAATTTAGATGGAGTTTAATGCTTAACCAAAAATACATTTCATGACGGTAGATTTTACAGTAAGATTTTAAATCTCGTTTTGAGAAATGCCAACACTACAAATATTCAAATTGCTATAGATCTTCTGAGGGATTAAAAATAATGGTTGAAAATATAAACACTTTTCTCACGAATGATGAAAGTAAATAAGTATTTTAAAATATTGGTAAACAACTTTTCAATAGCATTCTGTAAAACTTTTGTACAAAGGTAATAAGCCAGCTGTAAAGCATTTTTAAAGTCATGATTTGAAAAAAGAAAACAAACTAACCATTATATATCAACACCAGGATAATTTATAGAATACTTTTAAACAGTTTTTGGTAACTGTTAGTGATACAGATACAAAATAATAGAAAACTACTGATAATTAGTAGTGCAGATACGGAACTATAAAAATTTCAGTGTACAATTATCTGAAACCACAAAATAAAATTCATATACATATATATAAAGCATAAGTTTTTTTTTTTATAATTTTTTTTGTTCATTTGAAGTTAAAGTAAAATTTTTTCATCGAAAAAATCTGCCATATTGTGTTTTTACAACTCCCTAAAACAAAAAAAAATATCTTTGGGGGGAGTTATTTTATATATAGAAACAATATATAAAGTCAAAAATAAAATGGTATAAAAGTTTTTGAATGCCGCTGATAACGAACTTTTAAAATATCTTCTCGATAAAAACGCTTTTAAAGTTTTAAACTTTGAAAAATTTACAAGAGTTAAGAAGATTTAAATGTCAATAATTAGGAGAACATTCTTAAGATGTTATTTATTACGAAAATTTAATAAAATTTGCAATTTTTAAAAAGAATAACTTTGAAAAAAATTGACTACTAGCACGCAGTTTCCAACAAAATTAATGCTGCCAGGTGTAAAGGAGCTTAATTGCCGTAAAGACAAGTCGCTAGGTCTTAAATTAAGTAATGATTTTCAATATATGCTTTATAGAAAACCTATTACTGAATATTTAGAGGAAATCTAGTTTTTTCATATGTTTTTAAATGTCCTTAGGTTTTTAAGTAATATATTAATTTATTTAAAGGAAAATTTTTACTAATATTCATCAATCTGGGAAATCATCTCAATGTTGTTCTTCTCCGTCTTCTTTTTTCTCCTCTTTGAAATTTAATAAAAAATTCTTTGAAGAGTTTTATTTAATGCCAAAATAAAAAAAAAATTGTAGATGAATAAACTATGAGGAACTTTTGTGGATATTTGCAATGCTAGTCCACTTTATCATATTATTTGAGAAAAATTCATTGTAAGCTTATATTTTTGGAATCCAATATGTAGATATAATTATGTTCAATTCAATTATTTTCTGTTCGAAAATATGAAATATATTGTTTTTCCTAGGGAAATTGATAAAGGGCATGACATTTTACTGTTACGTCTAAGTCTAGAGATACTTTAATTAGGCTAAAAATATTAAATACAGACAACTTGTTGAAATTAAAGGTTTCCATATTAAACTGGACTCCGTTTTGCCTTTAACCTTTCTGATCTATACAAGTAGCAGCATTTAACCTAGTTTGCCCAAGCCCATTATATAACTAATTGATGGATACTTCATACGTAAACAAAATATTTTATCAGATTTTTGAAAAGTTATTTTTAGGAAGTTAAACTAAACACAAACTCTATTGGCATACAATACAGGATTTTGTGCATTGAAAAAATATATTCTGTGAATAGGTACGATAATTATGTCGAAAAAGCAAATATTTTTTCTTTACGCTCACAGATTCACAGAGCATTATGGCTTCAATATGAAAATTGCATCTTAAATACTAATGATGATTGGTGCTCACTTTTGTCTATGGTCAAAAATTATTTATAAAAGTGAAAATATATTTTAGAAAATATATTGTAAAAGGCTGTAAACTAGACCAGAGACTTATTAATTATATTAATATTACTCCTAGCATGGATTCACCCAAAAACAAACTGTTTCTTCATAAATAACACTAGTCAACAAAATTTTGCAACAAGAAAACTGCTTACGAATTTTAAAGTGCTTACCTGCCCTCATTATAACACCATATTTATTTTGATTTGATCAGGTCTAGTTTCTGTGTTACAGCTACCTTAAGGAAAAACCGAGTATGTATCATTTCGATACATACCTTTTTACAAAAGGAGTGTCTCTTTACCTTTTGCACTAAAGAGAAACTTTTATAAAGTATATGCTGCAATAAAAGCAGGTAGATTAGCTAATAAAAGGATTTTCAAAAATAACTACCTCCATTTTAAATGAAAAATTTGCTTACAGATTACGAATTGTTGTCATTAGTTCCACAAAACTGCCTAGTCGCAAGGATTATATTAATTTGGTGAACTGAAGATTTTTCAATTGTGTTTTATAGTTAAGTGAATCTTTAACAATGTCAAGAAAGTGTAAAAATGATGCTAATAAGTTTTGTTATATTTGTGGAAAAGTTACTTTCAAAAATCAGCGGAGAAATTTGACACCATTAGTTACCAGCTTATATAAGCAATATTTTGGCTTTGCTGTCGGACAACAAGATAAAGCATGGGTTCCTCACATCTGTTGTGTGACATGTGTAAGCCAACTTACTGGATGGGCCAAAGGATCTCGATCTATGCCTTTTGGAATCCCTATGATTTGGACGGAGCCCACGAACCATTCATCAGACTGTTATTTTTGTCTTACTGATACAAAAGGTATTACAAATAAAACCAAAAAACAAGTTAAGTATCCTGATCTGTCATCTGCAAAAAAACCGGTCCTTCACAGTGAAGAATTACCCATACCAGAACCACCTCAAAGTTCAGATCTGTCACCTTCGTTGGAAGAAGTCGAAAGCGCCGAGTTAGATCCTGACTTTCAAGAAGCTTCCTCATCTCACGAGTTGCATTTAATATCTCAAGAAGACCTTAATGATTTGGTTCGTGATTTAAAATTGTCCAAGCAACAGGCAGAACTTTTGGCGTCTCGATTGAAAGGATGGAGTTTGTTGCAACCGATGACAAGAGTATGTCACTTTCGAGATCGAGATGAAGATCTAAGGAAATTTTTTTCACAAAATAAAGATCTGGTCTTCTGTAATAATGTCTATGGCTTAATGACTGTTTTGGGTATAAAATATAAAACAAATGAGTGGCGCTTATTTATTGACGGGTCAAAAACAAGTTTAAAGGCTGTTCTTTTACATATCGGTAATGAACTTCCCTCAGTACCAATAGTTGTAGCTGTTAACATGAAAGAGTCCTATGAAACCATTAAATTTATATTGGAAAAGATCCAATACAACGAACATAAGTGGAAAATTTGTGGGGATTTAAAGATCATTGCCCTTACTTTAGGATTGCAAACAGGATATACAAAATTCTGTTGTTTTATTTGTGAATGGGACAGCAGAGACCACAAAAATCATTATGTTAAAAGAGACTGGCCAATAAGAGAATCTCTTACCCCAGGACAAAAAAATATTAAAAATACTCCATTAGTACAGCCTAATGATGTCTTTTTACCACCTTTACATATAAAATTAGGCCTTATGAAAAACTTCGTGAAAGCAATGGATCGAGCTGGTGTTGGATTTTCATATTTAAAAGAAAAATTTCCTAAAATGAGTGACGCGAAGATTAAAGAAGGCATTTTTATAGGCCCTCAAATAAGAAAATTGATAAAAGACGATATATTTAAAGAAAAACTTAATAATCTGGAAAAATTAGCTTGGGAGTCTTTTATAAAAGTAACTTCAAATTTTCTTGGGAATCACCGATCAAATGACTATGAAAGTATTGTTGAAGAACTTTTAATAGCTTATAAGAATTTAGGCTGCAACATGTCTTTGAAAATACACTTCCTACATTCACATTTGGACTTCTTTCCTGAAAATTTGGGTTCCGTCAGCGATGAACATGGTGAGAGGTTCCATCAGGAAATTTCTACAATGGAAAAACGATATCAGGGGAAGTTGAGTCCACGCATGCTGGCGGATTACTGTTGGACATTACAACGGGACACACTAGAAGCAAAATACAGAAGAAAATCTTAAGATAGCATTTAAATAAATACTGTAATACTATTTATTAGCTTCATATTGTCGTTAAAATCTGTATTTTTTAAAAAAACAAACAAACACATATTTCAACAAAACTATTCGTGTATCAAATATTCTAATATCAATTCTATTATCCTTAACCTTGTTCTAAGCATAATTAGTTAAAAGTTTTCATGTTACAAAAAAAAAGTGTTTTTTTGTAGACTAGTGAATTAATTATCTTAGGCTTAGAATAATTCCCTTAGAAATTAGTAAACAAGGAAAACATTCAAAACTATTTTACTAACCTTTACTTTTACCCGCATGGATATGTTTTTTTTGTCGTGCTCTAGAATTTTGAAACCATACTTGTGTTACTCTTTTACTAAGTCCAGTTACTGAAGCTATTCTTTCCAGATCCTGACCATCAGGATTACTGTCAATTTGAAAATTTGCCTGCAATACTTGTAACTGTTCTTCGGTAAATGTTGTCCTAACACGTTTTGTTTTGCTCTTATGATAACCATCACCATCGCAGCCATCTAATTTTTTATTAAATCAAAACAAAAATAAAAAACATGAATAAAAAATTAATTAGTTTTGCAGTTAAATATTTTTGCCAATGTATAAATATTCACATTGTCAGTTTTTTGTAAAATTACCATCACTTGAAGTTGTTCCACCTTCAATTGTTTCCAAGTAATGCGCTTTGCACAATACTCTATCCTCCATTAATGCAAACTGTTCACCGGTTGATAATTGCCGCCCACAGGAATCACATGCAAAACATGCTAAATGAAAAACTAGTTCTCTAGCTCGTCGTACCCAGTCCGATGCTGATATACCACGGCAACATTTTGAGCATTTAGCACCAAAATTTCTAGAGAGAAAATTGGTGTTAATTGTGATTATAGTTTTGATGTTAATATATTAAAAATATTAAAAAGTTTTCAAAATTAAGGAGACAAGTGATTAACTGAAATTAAACTTTTTCAATAAATTTAATTTAGCAATAAAATAATTTAGGTCTACTAGTAGAGGATCCAATGGATGTAGACCTTCACCTACCTGCTTAGTGCTTAAGAGTGATTTAATATCAATTTTAGTATGTTGACAAACATTTTTCGAAAGGGTTGCCTAAGAATTTCCTGGCCAGGCTAATTTTAATTAGCAAATAAAAAATTGATTTTTTAAATAAATTTCGACTATTAAGTAAATGAAAAAGTCATGTACTAATCGAAAGTACTAGGCGTATAGATGATCTAGTCGTATGGTTGCCTATTTTTTACCTGGCCAAACTATGGGGTTGCCAGGTATAAACAGGTAATCAAAATTAATAATGTTCACTCATGTGCTTAGTCAATGAATCTTGTATCAAATTAAAGATAATTTTATTCCAAAGACAATGGAATAAGGTTGCCTACATAAAACTTGGCCAAAATTGCGGTTGCCGATTTTTAAAAATCTAAATATTAGTGCGAGTAAAAGTGAGATCCGAGCAAGCTATACCGTACGATAAAAAAGGACGGGACATTACAGCTGTGTGCAGTTCGGTCGTTGAATGAAAGAGAGCGTGCATGCTATTTGTTCGTGAATCTGAGAAAGATAGGTATAGTCAGAAAACGCTGCGCATTATTTGAGAGCAGCAGAGTTACATAAATATAACGTAGTTGTTAAATAGTAGTGTGGTTATTATTGACAATAAATTAAGATAAAAAATGCCTAATAAACAGTGTTTTTTGTGTAAGTGTGATAACTCTGTAATTGATTTCAATGAAGAAACTTTTAAAAATTGTGTATTAAAGTTAGGTTTTCGTAAAAAAATGAACTTTAAATACGGTGAGGTTGAGTTAACCAAAGCGTCACTCGATTACGTTGGATACCACATCACATGCTACAAAAAAGTGACTGTTTTAAGCCAAAAGTATAACGAAGCATTTGATTATTTTGCAACTGATGTTGGTGAAATGCCACAGATTCCAGAAGATTTTGACGAGGTAATTAAATAATTTGGGTATTTAATTAAAGAATTATTTATTTTCAATTTTTATTCCATTTTCGATTAATTTAAAACATTCCTTGTCAAAAAAGTAGTTTTGTGTATTATTTGCTAAAAAACAATAAATTTTATAAAATTATTCGTAATTAAACTTAAAAATTCTTTGACTTATCTGATATTAATTTTAGAGGATTTTTCTTAAAAATATGTTTACTATAAGACTCTTTTTTTTGTCAAATTGGTTGAAATTTTCAATTACTAAAAAAATTACTTTTTATTCATTTGATATTTCTACTTCTTTTTCTTAAGTCCATTCTTATAAGAAAAAAACGATTTTCATTGTTTCAGGAGCCTTCAATATCAACAACATCAACAAGTTCTAAAACCATTTGTCTGTTTTGCAACTGCAAGCAAAAAAGAAGTGGGAATAAAAAAATTAACCTTATATTCCCTCCGGATGACAAATTGAAGCAGAAAATAAAAAATATCGCTGAAGATTTTGGTGATTCGGAGATTATCGCAAAGATTGAAAACCAAACTATGGCTTGCCATCACCCCTGTTACGCAGCGTATCTGATGAAACATGATAGGTCCACCCGAGAACATACTGAATGCAGTTGGCAAAAATACCGACATATTCATCAATTGGCATCAACATCAGATATTTTCATTCACGAAAAAATGGATGCTGTGCAAGAGTTTACTGCTAGTATGTATGGCATAAAGCATTGTACTAGAGTAAATGATGCAAGATACCGAATTTTTTTGAAAAATTACTCTGCAAAAGAAAACCAAGAATATTTTTTGAAAAAAATAAAAGGTTTTGACTCAAACACAATACCACCATACTGGATATCTCTGCAACCAAAAATTTTACGTACAATTTTCGTAAATTCCATGTGGCTGAATGCAACAGAACCAGAGTATATTAAACTTAAGCCTGAAAACTGCGATTGGTTTTTAGATGATTATTTAAAACAAACAGGTTTTATTGGGGACCAAACGCCACTAGCAGTGGAAGATATTATAGAAATGACGGAAGAAGAAAATGATGATGATTTTGCCGAGATTGAAAATGAACATGTTAATAGCGATGAATCAGACTGCGAAAAATGTTTTTAATTGCAATGAGTTATTAAAGATATTTTGTATGTTTATTATATTTAAATAAAGAAACTATATTTTCCTAAAATAAATTCTTTTATTATATAATGCCATTATATTTCATGTTTTTTTCTTAAAAAAATTTTGACTTTTTATTTTGCTTCTACTATACTGGTTTCCCCAAATAACATAATAAGTTTTCTATATAAATACATATTACTATCATATTCTTTATTGAAATTAAATTTATATTACTGAACACATTTATAGGAAAACAACAAAAATACGTATTTATACGTGGTTTTTTTAATACTCACTATCGCACACTCTCGCTCGCTTAAAAATCGGCAACCGCAATTTTGGCCAAGTTTTATGTAGGCAACCTTATTCCATTGTCTTTGGAATAAAATTATCTTTAATTTGATACAAGATTCATTGACTAAGCACATGAGTGAACATTATTAATTTTGATTACCTGTTTATACCTGGCAACCTCATAGTTTGGCCAGGTAAAAAATAGGCAACCATACGACTAGATCATCTACACTCCTAGTACTTTCGATTAGTACATGACTTTTTCATTTACTTAATAGTCGAAATTTATTTAAAAAATCAATTTTTTATTTGCTAATTAAAATTAGCCTGGCCAGGAAATTCTTAGGCAACCCTTTCGAAAAATGTTTGTCAACATACTAAAATTGATATTAAATCACTCTTAAGCACTAAGCAGGTAGGTGAAGGTCTACTTCCATTGGATCTTAGACTATACAAGCATGTACACAACGTCAGTTAAGCAAGGGTATTAGCGGCACAAAATTTAGTACTAAATGCTATTGAGTCCATTAGTGTCGGGTTTTCATAGAAGATCAAAGGAATTGGCATTTTGCTTTCTGTCAATGAAAACAGTAAAATGCTAGTGAGTCCATTCCGATTGGTATTTAGGAAAACTTTCCATTTTTACTGTGCTCAGTCGTCCCATACGCTAAGCGCTAGTGAGTCCTAGGCATCAGTTGTAGTTTTTCCAGCCAAGAATGATTGTGCAGCTTTCTTATTCTTTTTTTCCTGTTTTCTTGTTATAATATTAGCTTTAACATATTTTAAAAGATTTGTTTTTTTTTAAAAAAGTTTAAGCTATTTTTTTGGCTTCTCTGAATATATTATTTTATTTTATAATTTTGAATTTTTTTACACAATATATGTTATGACATAAGTCGTAAGATATTCTAAAATATAAAAATTTCTTCCAAAATTTTTGGAACAATATTCAATCTTTGTTTTCTATGAAATATCTGAAAAAAATAATTTAGTAAACTGAACTGAGTGTGTATGTTTTTTCTGTGTCCTTTCTACAATTTGCCAGTTTAAATAGTTGACAAAAATTATGTGAATGACTATTTTGCCAGCTTCAGTGTCTGCATACTTTGTTGTATGCATTTAATAACAAGAACAAAAGTCAAATAAACAGCATCCGTTTGAAATTTATTAACTGAAGGTACGGACTGCCGACGTATAGAATTATTTAGTTTACTATAATGTCAGGCGATATTAGAAATTGAATATAGTAAAATTAAAAAAATTATTTTGAAATAATACAATTTTCAGCCTTTATACACCACACAGAGAAGCCTTTGGAAAGGCTACAGACAATCTGGCTTTGTATTACTCTGCATTTTGATTGGATTAATTTTGCGTATGACAAAATATTTGGAATAAAACAAAAACAATTAAAAAATAATATAAAATAAATACAAAACCCTGGCAAATATTTTCTTTTTTTTAGTTTTTTATTTTTTTAAAGAAGTTGAGAGTCCAAAATCTTAAAATAAATTTTTACTCCGCATTTTAAGCTATGCTGTTACAGCATAAGGCAAGTTTATGTCTTCTTATAATATACCAATTTAATTTGAATCTTGTTTAGCGAACTTATAAAAAAATTTATTAATTTTTTTTGGCTTAACTTAAAAAAGCTTTACCGAAACCAGTTTTAAGTCATAATTTGTAAATTTAAAGATCTTCTCAATCTTTTATTATCAAACAAAATCGTTTTCAAATCAATATTCTGACTTTTTGTTTTTTCTAAAAATTTACTTATCTATCATTTATTGGCAGCAAATTCATTCATTAAAATATATTTGAAAATAATTCAGTGTCAAAAAATACTTTTTGCAATATATTCAAAAGTATCTCCGACATCTTACTAACCTATTTTAAATTTAAATGAGGACTAGGCCATTATTTATAATACTACAAAGTGTCCATACTTCAGACTTAAATATTCACAGCAGGTGTCATAAATATTAAATATAATTTTTTTTTTTGTGTAGTTTGAAAATATTTTTATATACCTTACCCTCGAAGAGGTTTTGGGCAAACAATTTTAGATGAATGTGAGCCGCTGTTATTATAAAAGAAAAATTAAATTTTTAATAGAATTTCAGGATAACAATTATTGGCTATTAAAATGATAAATGAATGCAATGACAGACAAGCCTTTTAGTGATAAAGTGAGCCCTTTCAAATGTGTCTACTTCATTTAATAAAATCAAATTAAAAAAAAAGTAGTTTTCATATTAAAACGAAAATAAGAGATTAATATCACATTAAAATATCATTCAATAGTTTTCCAGTGATCAAAAATATTAATCATTTTAAGAAGTATCTTTCTATATAGGATATAACTTAAGATAATCATGAAGGACATTACCAAAATTAGTTTTCAATAGCAAAATAACTTTTTTTTATATGTGGTATTGAAGTTAGGAATAAAAGCTTAGGCCGAACTTGCTCTCAATATCGTTTGAAGTCTGTGCAAGTCTATAAAGTCGATTAAGATCTCTTAAAGTTGCTTACTTAAGGGAAAGGGAAGGGAAAGGGGGGTAAGGGTTCGTCTTTTCTAATAGTTAAATATTTCACGAATAAGCTTAGAGAAGCCTGGAAAAGCTGGATCACCGGCTTGTTTGTAAATATTTTTTGTAAGGAAATTACAGAATGTTGTTAAAGTCAGGCTTAATGATAAGCAAAAAGTTTGAATTAATTTGTTTAATCCGCATTCACAAAAAAAGTTTACGCTGAAACGGGGTTCTAAATTTTAAAAAATTAACTTTTTTTTATAGTCTTATTTAATTATACGATTCTAGATTTTGTATCTATGGCTATCAAAGTATAAATCTAACACAAATTATTCACTCCCCTTGGTTTTAAAATTGAAATTATGCTAAGCAAAAAATCCAAAATAGAAAGAGAAGTGAAAAACTTGTACTAGATTTTTACTCTTGCCCTAGGACCTAGGACACTCGAAACGTAGAAAATATAGAAACACGCTAGATATGTCTACTAAAACATTCTTCTAAAGTTTCAAGTTATTCAGGATAAAAGTCTCTGAGTGTCTTTCGACCTGATGCTAACAGCTTTTAATCACATTTTCCTTGAAACTCTATTATTGCAATCTGTTACCATAATTTCTTATAAAAGAATCATCCAATATTTACCAAATTTTGTAAAATTTTTCTACAAAAAATTAACTAGTGCTTGAACAAAAAACTTTTTTCAGTTTTCATGAAAACTATTTTGACAAGGCAATACGGGATGCAAATTATCCCAAAAATGACACTTTCTTGTACACACGATTTTGCCAGAAATTATAATTTTAAGTTTACTTTCTTTACCTAGTAATGAGCTATACATGTCCACTAAAGGAATAGTTTGATTTTTTCATTTCTCATTAATCTATAATGAGCAATGCAAAGTGAATTCTATTGTAAAGGATCACAAGGAATGAGGTCCAAATAGCTAAATTATGAAATGAAAATTTCACAAAATATTTATCAAATGTTTTTGGGTTTATCAAAGCTCTTATCACCCCTTAAAAACAATGGAATACTGTTAAGCAAAGGTAAACTTTATAACGTTTTCGTTTAGCTGAACTCTATCTGGTGTCTTATTTGAAATTACAGTTTTTTAAATTTTTTTAGGTGATTTTTATTGTGACATGAATGATTTTAATTGAAGTAGAGAAATTTTGGTCTTATGTAAAAACAGTCCCAAAAACTCTTAGGGCCGGTTAAAAAGTTCAAGTTTAAACTTAATTTGAAGTTAAACTTTTTTAAAAATATTAAAGCGTTTCACAGGACGAGTTTAAACTCCAAATAATTGAACTACTGCTACATAATTTTGTAAACGACTTTTATATCAGTTCACGCTTACATGTCAGACTTTGTTCAATACAAATCATTGATTGTAAAATACTTAAATGTGAAAAAGAAATAAATTACAACAAATTTTTCAAAATAATTATATTTTTAATAAATTAAAAATTAAATTTTTCTAATATTTGCTCAAGAAGAAGATGAAGCGCTCAATTTTACTCATGAGAATTTTTATTTGTGGTATTTTTCTAATTCAAGCGGAATTTATATATCCTAAAAATTTTTAATGAAACATTCTGAGTATCCTTTTTTTATTTAACTGGAACAAATTTTTAAATTTCTAAAAATAAATTTAGCTTGTTTTGATAGTCATTTTTAAAGCAATACCAAAAAGAGTTTTGCATTTTACTTTAAATAGATAAAAACTTGAATAATTAAACTCAAACTTATTTTTTATTCTTTTTTGATCAAAAAAAGGATAATATTAGAAGCGCCAACCGTGAGAAATATTAATGTAAACTAAATATTCTCTTTTTTAGTACATCAAAACAAAATTTAAAATTTATAAAAGTTTTTTTATTTTATATTAAAAAATTTATTGTAAAATTACCAAAAGTTAATTTAATTTCTAAATAATTAAAAAAAGGAAATTACCAATATTACAAACAAATGACAGCTGAATTATGTTTAAATGCCCAAACTTAAGAGTTTAAACTGATGAGAAGCTAAATGCGGTCAATGGATAAACTCGAACTGTCAAAAGCTAATTTTTCTTGATGCGAGCTTAAAGTTGAATATTAATACCAAAATAATATATGAAAGTATTCCAATAAAAAATTATCAATAAACGAAAATATTTTTGCAAAACGATAATCTAATAAAAATAATTGTAATATTATCAAACTCCTTATGAATCGTTTAAAATATCGATTACCAATACAGAACACAAACAAATTAACATCTTACATCTGTGTGTTAAAAAAACAAAAAAACGTTCATGTAAGATTTCTTCCAGCCATGTGATTCATAGAGTCCAAAAAAAAAGGAAAAATCTCTTCTTACTTGAATATTACAAAGCATAACTTTTTATTGTATACTCTTAAACATTTAAATAAATCACTAATGATATGTTTGATCACAAAATGATTTTCTTATTCAATATAAGACCAATAAATGGCAAATATTAGGGAAATAATGCAAGTCATAGAGTGTGTAATATCACATGTTTCTTTGCTGTTGATACAGGTGTGAAGTACTATTTTTAGTTTTTGATTCGGCTTTTAACATTTTTTCTGTAGATGCAAAATTCTTTTAATTTCGTAAGAATTTTACATTGAATACTCTGAAATTGAAAGCTTTGCCAATATTTAATGTATTTTCGTAAAGTAAAGTATACATTTCAAAATAAAAGATAGGATAATTTTTGAGTACTAAGTAGACTTAATAACACATCGTTCAACAAGTACTGAATTTGACAAGTGGATGTCTTATATAGATATTCAATGTTTTATTCATGGACTATCCTGAGAAAGAGAATAACATTAATATTGACTATAAAATAGTGTCATTGGTAAATTTGAAAGAAAAAATCACAAAAAAAAAGTCCAATATAAAAAAAAAATGGTCAAATTACACGAATTGAGCTAACAGCTACACAGCCACTACATTCAACAAATCTGACTTCAGCAAATATTGCTTGTTCATAGAACATAAAAAGAATTATTTAAAAAAAAAGATTTGAATAAAATGAAGAAATCATTACTAGAGCCTAAGGTTGAAGTAGGGCCAAAAATAAATCATATGACATGATAAAAGTTGGTATAAATTTATATTTTCATTTTTAAAGAAGATTTTTTGATATAATTGAATAAATTGAGATTATTTAAAAAAAACTATATTTGAATTGGATCACTCTCAGGATTGATGTGGCATTTGCCAAAAAACTTGTTAACCAATTCTAAATTGAATTTCAGAATTTGGCACCACAAATTACTACTTGTTAGACACAAAGTTTCTTTTATTTTTGTTATATATTTTTATCATCTTTTTCCAAGCAATCGTCATTAGAAGGTATACAAATATACCGTACACTCCTCATAAGCTCAAATTTCGTTTTATGATTTCAATCAAATTAAAATTTTTTCCTCTCTCAGTAATAATTTCAACTAGAGGGAAATAAAAAATGTAACATATAGTAGAGGTGAATATGATGCTTGACTGATTGTATTTGTTGAATCTTTGGCTAAAAACTGCATAGAAACTGGATACAAATTTTTTATCTTATTTTTGAGCATAAAATCTTCGATACATTGCTGTAACGATCAAACAATTATACTTTGTAATTGCGATTATGTGGAAAGCACAAAATAAATTCAAAATTAACAATGATGTAAAAAATAATCTAAAAATACATGAAAATTCAGATAGAGTTTTCTTTGCAGCTTTTCTCAGGTTTGGTATATTTTATAGCTTGAAGAAGTGAAAAATAAACAAAACAAGCTTTTCATAGGAATGATCTGCAGTATCACACGATACCACGGTGAAAGATAAGATGGAGTTTTATAACTCTCAAAAATTGCATTCTTTTACGCGTCTTACCAATACATATTTACAAATTCAAGTGTAGTGAGCCTTATAGTATAAACATTTCGAAACAGGCCTAGCCTTTTGTGATATCATGGGTTGGGATCTTATTTCAACTATTTGGATTGACCTACTTTAAAAGTGTTTCCAGCTTAAGACAAATAAAGTTATAAAGATCCTCAAGCATAGGAAGCATAATTTACAAATTAGAGAAACCTGGTTATAAGTTAACTAAACCACACTGAATGAGGTATATTAGACTGTTCTTTTTAGGTTTAACAGAGGTCAAGCCTTATTTTAATGATCTTGGTCTGAAGAGCAAGATAATATTCATAAAAGCTTGGTCATTTGTTAGCTTTCATATATTATGTCTTGATCTTGATTAAATCATAAGTTTTGTATGGGGTATTTTCGTTTCATTCGGAGGAGTACCAGCTGAAACGGTGCTGGCTGAAGTATGGAAAAAAAATTTATTTTACAGTTAAAGTTTAAGCTTAACCGTTTTTATCTCATTTTAAGCTTAAACTCTAATTAAAATCTTAAAGTATTTAACAATTTCGTTTTATTTAAATTATAACCAATAATTTTGAGCTACATTAAGTTTAAGTCTTAAATCTTAAAGGTTTAATGATTGCAGGAAGTTAAACAAATTTAGGAAGTGAAACACGCTTAATGAGTTGTCGGGGGATGAAATGAAGCTAAACGAAGTTCAAGCTCTATCAAGCGGGTGATAGTAACTTAATTGTGAAATTTTAAAATATATTTTGGCAGTTAGCTTGCTAAAACAGTTATTATTTAAATTTAACTCTAAATTTACAAACTGCCAGCAGTGTTTGAGAATATCTTACAAATGAAGTATGCAAAATTGAAATAATTTGACAAAATAACATTTAATATTTTTGGGAGCATTTTAAATATTTTGTAAAGAAGTAAAAACACAAATCAAAATATATAAAAGCAATATAAACATAAATTCGTCCTTTTTTACTTTTTACAAATATTAATCTGGATTGTTTGTAGAATATTTTGTAGTAGAAATAAATCATTTTGTGATTTAGTTTGTTTCCTATGAATCTAAATCGATCATAATTACTTTCAATTGAAATTTTATTCATATAAAAAATATAAAAATGTTTTAGAATAATATAAAAAAGGTTGTTTTTTTTTTCGTTTATAAAATATTCATAGAAATCGTACAATTTCCAAGGTTAAACTATTTCCAAATCAAGACAACCAGTCATATATATTCAAGTATACTATGAGATCTCCAATAGAACAATATTGGATGCTAAAACTTATGAAAAACCCCAACAATAAGATCTAAAAAGGTATTTCTTAAGGCGGAGGAAGTGCTTTGAGAAATGATCCGATGACACATCAATAATTTGAAATATTTTTTATATGATCGTGATCAACACGACGGGACAGTGACTTGGCGACTGATGTTGGTGTTTTTCTTCTTTTTTCTTTATTATTATTATTATATCAGCAAATGCGTGGTAAGTTGCACTAACCTAAATAAATACCTTGAGATTATGTTTTGTTAAGATTTCAACAGGGCTGGCACGCACAATATGGACAAAATAATAAATAAGAATGAAATGACAGGTTCTTTGATTAAAAAGTTATCTGGCCAATATAGAGATTTGTCGCTGGCGGTTTCCTTTTGAATCTGATCTAAATGAAACAGCAATTTTGTAAACACATCTAATTGTCACTTTGGGATCAATAAAATATAATAACACATTTGGCTTTGTAATAGTTTAACCTTTTTTTTTTGTTTTTGTTGATGGATGTAGATGTAAATAGGTATTAGAAAAATTAAAACCTATTGCTGTCAGTTAATCTGTGATGCAATTGACAAATAAGGTAACGTCTTACTTCCGTTTTCAAGTAGTTTAGATTCATTTTTTATTTTTATACTTGGCGATAGATTTGAATTTAGTTTTTTTTCTTAACACAAATATTTATTTTGAGGATCATCTTGATTGATTATGATGATTATTTGAAAATATTTAAAATAAATACTATAAATTTTACTTACTTTGCGTAATCTGCTTTACAATAGACTTGTCTTTCTCTTAAAAAACATGATTGTTGTCGGTCAAGTGGTGATAAGCAGACACAACATCTTAAACAGGAGCCATGCCATGAACAGCCACCTACTTCTAAGAAATATCTGTCAGAGATTGGTTCACCACAGGCTGCACATGATCGCAGCTCCGTCTAAAAATTAAAAAAATAATAATAAATAAATTGATTAAAAATTTGATTAAATATATTTAGCATTTCGAATAAGTTTTTCAAAATTTCTGTTATTTTTTTTTTTCGTTTTAGTTTATCACCAAATATTTATTTATCTTCTTCGAGAGATCTGAATAAATAAATCAGGACTTTAACATTTACTTAAGTTAAGTATAACTCCAAAAATCTCAATTTATAACAAAGAAACTATATTTCTGCCTAAATGGTTGGTTAAATTTTAAAAATAAAATTAAAAATAAAATTACAAGGAAATTGAGCAAAGAGTAAAACTCCGAAAATAAGCAAAAATCATTTTTATTTCCCTAACAATTATAGAAAAATTAAATTTCTATTTTCTATGAAAATCGATATATTATTAAAAGAATAAATGAAAAATTATCCTAACTGTCAACTAAGCCACACTGATAATTAATTTTATTACAAAAACAACATTTTTTATATCAAATAACAGAAAATTATAGTTTAAAAAAGGTTCTGAGTGAGAAACGGAAATTGAATAAAATAAAAAAGAATTCCTTACAAATTATTTTTAATCTTCTTTGAAAAATTAAAAACACAAAAAATTGAAATAATTTTTAAAATTTAATTTATTTATAAAAAAAAAGAGAAAAATATTCTTTAGCAGAGCGTGGTTTCGATCCACGGACCTCTGGGTTATGGGCCCAGCACGCTTCCGCTGCGCCACTCTGCTTCCTTACTTGTTCCTGTTACAATTTTATTCTTATTTGGTTAAAAAATATTTTTTGTAAGCTTCATTTTTGTGTTAATTTTAGTACAAAATATTTATTTGGTAATATCTTTATTATCTTTAAAATCTAATATCCTTTCTTTTTCAATACATATTAGTTTTTTAACAATATGTTAATACATGTATATTTTGATATAAGGCCAAACGAGCGGAACCTGACAAATCATGTCTATATTTTTGTCCTTTATGAAATACAGGAGATTATAAAAACATATACAATCCCGTTATACATATATATATATAAGCCTTTGACATAATATGTACAATTCAGTACAATTTTAGGATAAACGTGCTATTATCTTTTGTATACCTATTAATTTAAATATAAATCTATTCCCTGATTTACACGGATTTCGTCCTTTGGATTTTGGATTTTAACATGTAGAATTATTTAAAACGAAAATCATACATAATTTGTTCATTTATTAATGTAAAATAAATGTAAGATATTTAAAAATATAAAAATAATCTCGCAGTTTATTTCAAATTATTTTACACAATTTAAGATTGTAAATTTTTTCCAAGGATCAATTAATTTTCAATTTGTTCTAAAATATACCTTAAGGTTCGCTAGATTTTAAGTTCATTAAAATTTTAAATTATCGCTTGATCTAAGATTTGTAATAGAGATGTATTTTTAGGTAAAAAAACAACTTGTACGTTTTTTTTGATGATGTAAGTCTTCAGGATGGTCTAGCAAATTAGCAGAAAAACTAATAACGCCTAACGTAGACTAGAAGTGACAGCTGCAGAAACGAACTGCTACATGACTTTTCGTTACTTTTTGCCTGCTAACTTATTTATTAACTTTAGTCAAATAAAATTTTTTGGGCATTTTTTTCCAATTAAATTCGAACACGTTTGCATTGAAGATCTACCTAGAATAGTAGGAACAGGGCTGGAAATAATTTGTTCAAATTTTGATGGATATTGTTACGATGAATCTGCAAATGCTTTTTCAACTTTCAAACTTAAATTATGTAAAGAATTTTGCTTTTTGGTTTGGTCTTCGAGCCAAATAAATAATGATTTTTTCCATATTTTCCATTAAAGAATCTCTTACGTATGACGCTGTGCTCATACTTGCTCAAGATTTTTCTGCTATGATTTTTCTAATAAAGTCTCTATTATTTCTTATTGTGGCTTTATTAATAGAGTAAAATTTATCTACATCTGTTACTCTTTCTTTATTACGTAAGTGATCTAGAATTTTAATTTTGCATTTCTACTCTATCTAGTTCGAATGAAGGAATAATTTTGCTTTGAAGGAATATTTTAGAAGTACTTATATTTGATACCTATGCTATGCTAGCTATGTGTCAACTGGCAAACAAAATTTTCATTTCTACCAGCATTTATTTTAAAAGAAAATCACGTAAAAAAAATACCGTGTAAATCAGGGGATGGGTGTATTTAGTTTTTAGTTTTTAGGTATTTTTATTGGAATAATTTCTCACAAATATTTGAATGTAATCTAAGAGCAGTAAGCCAACGTTTCAGGTTCATGAATTATGGTTTTTCACGAGTCATTAATGCTAAGTTTCTAAGAAAACCTTTTTTTATGTCAAACGAAAAAAATATTTATTAATAATTAAAAATATTGTTAATTATTAATAATTGCTTTAAGAAATAATAATTACATAACGAATAAATAAAAGAATTTTAAATGATAATAATATAAAATAAATACAATCCTGATCACACAGGATATTTTAATAAAAAATTTTAAAATAAAAAAATTTTAACTCACAAAAGTTTCAATTTAAAAACTATCGGAAAAAAATACTTTTCAAATGTTTGTCAAAATGACAAACAATTCAAATAAAATTTACTTTGAAAATGTCAAGCACAATAGTGACAATAATTTTAATGTGTGGGAAACAAATCATAATTTCCGAATATTTTCTGTCAGATTGATAAGTGTCATGCTGATTTATAACCATATAAATTCTTATATTCTGTCAAGAATTATAAAGTGCATTAACCATAAATTACCTTCCAAGAAAAGCCATCTAGGCTTTATAGATTTTAAGTACAGCTTGTATGTTACGCTTGTAAAACAGCCTAGCAAAGTCCATTGGTTCATCGCCAGTCATCTTAAGACCATAAAACTTAGATCATTTATTATAATTCTATTATAAAGTTGGTATTGGGATAACATAAGGTAAATAAAGTGCAACCCTCCTAGTTACGGAACAACGAGTTTTCCGTACAGATTTGTTATCTTTTGTTTGGCTGACAATTCGTTGGGGGAAAAAATATATATATAGGATGACGATCACCATTTTTTTTTACTTCAAAGTAACTAAAATTATTCGCACCTAGTAGTTTCATTTATGTTAAATGTTGTCACTTCATACTCCCTTTGGATATATGTAGTATGTACATACAATTGGAATTATAGGGGCTGTGACAAGATTTTTTTGTTTTCGTCAAACATATGTTTCAAGGAAATCGCAATTAAATATACGGTAAATATAAGGCGGATGTTTATGATGGGAGGGAATTGAAAATCACAGGAAATTTTTCAATAAATTAAGGGGAAAGATATTTTTAATGGTGCTATGCAATATGATTGAGGGTTAAATGGCAATTTATGATGCGGTTAACATTTCGATTATGAATCCCTTTTTCTTATCAAGTGAGTTATAGTTAAGTTGATCAGATTATAGTTTCATCTTAATTTTTGATTTTTGTTAAATCATTTTTCTAACGGTTTTTAAATAATCACAGCTGCCATTTGTATTGGAAAAATTCCAATTGTCTTAATAAATAATTTTTATATCTTGAGATGCCAAAATTTGTCAGTTTGTTCAACTGGAATTCCCACTCAACATTCTTCCAATTCTAAAAGGAATTTTTTTAAGCATATTCGCCGTTTTAAGATCACTTTGTTTAAATCTGATGAGTCCCTTTTCTTGGACAAAGTCAAACGATTTCGACTACAACTAAGCATTAAAGTTATTGTCGTAATACTGATTAAGTATCCAGAACGAGTTTACTAATAGCGGAGACAGACATAGCTCTTAATGCTCATTAGTAAATGAGCATTTAACTAGGCCCTGACAGACATAAAAGCTCGAAAGCACCGCCGAATATAAACATCGATTGAATAACTCACAAAAAGCTCTGAGAAAGCAAATGTTCTTTAAAAATAACATTTACTAAATGTGGTTTGAAAAATCATAAATGTCGTTCTTTCCAATACTGTCTCCGTTATAAATTAGAGTTTTGTAGAATACATATATAGTTTTACTGATCCCATTTTTGTTAAAATGTCAATTTATTTATATAAATTTTCAGCCTCTTTTGAGCTTCAGCAGTAGCGCACTCGCATCAATCATTTTTCAGGTTCTTCAACAGGAAAAAGACGAACTTTTGTTAATCTCCTTTCAGCCTCTTGATAAAGAATCGGGACTTATGTAGGCTCAAGAGTGTAAACAGTGTGTTACATAAGTGTAAATGAAAAAGGTGAACCTCCTTTTCAATTTCATCAGCCATACTAGTAAAGACATCAAAGAGGCTAAAAATTTCGTCTCGGAATAGCAATCTAAGTTGAGATTTAGTCATACATACATTTTTTAAAAGATTTCTGATGTGTTTCCCTATGACAACAAACAACCAACAAAAAATTTATACTGGAATAGCAGTTCAGAAAAAATAATTTTAAATTTTATTCAAAAGTAACAAATTAGGTTGAAACGCAAATTAAATTTTTCATTTTTGTATTTAATAAAATTTCAAGTATATTCATTAATTTTTTTTTTTAAATAAAAGTGACTGACTTCATTTTATGTATATTCATATATGATACCCAAAACCACACCTGTTGATAAAATTCTATTAAGACAGTAAAGGTGTTTAAAGATAACGGCAGCAACAGAAACAAATTTTCATAACAAAAAGAATATATCGGAAACATAATAGGAATAAATACTATCTATATATATGTGTGTGTCATATGATTTAGAAAAAACTCATGTAGTATTTTCAACGATCTTTGACCATAACCGATCGATTCGCTTCGAAAAAAAAGAAATATTATTTTAAAATGACATAAAGGAAGACACATTGCTACTGAGCTTGTTCTCTGCTCCATTACTTAGTCCAAAATTATGAACAAGACAATTTTTTATTTGTTTGCTTTTTTTGGTGTTGTACTTTATTTTTCTCAAGATATCATTTCTAAACTTTTAACATAACATATATATATATATATCACCAAAATGAATATAATTTATTCATATAAAGATCTCAGCTAACAGAAGACGCAACTTGTTTGAAGTTTTTCTTGTTTTCGGCTTTTTCTGATATATTTTTAAAATAAAAAATTTAGTCTTCTTTAATTCTTTACTCAGATTTCATTTTTTGTTTCCATTTTTTTTTTTTCATAAAACAAAATATATAAAAGGAATAATAAGAAGGAAAGTGTTAAGAACCTGCAGATTACTAAAATTGGGATAACATCATGAACTGTTGACATCCGATGTTATTATTATTATTATTATTTTCTTTTATTTGTGATTATGAGAAAATCTTCTTCATGATATCAAGAGTGGGTGTAACTATTTGATAAAAACCAAAACAACAAAATAAATAAAATTTAGGTAATATATTTTACTTTTAGTTATTTATTGGGTAACCGGTGTTATTAAAATTCAAAAATGCTAATCTACCGCGAATTATTGGTACAATATTGTGACGAGTTTAATAGCGTTTTGTTTGGTAGGCATTAGGTTATATACATCAAAGGTTGTTTTTTCTTTTTTCTTTTTTTTGATTTTTACTAAAATAAATTTTATTGATGGCCATATTAAATTAGTATTTCGTAGAGCAGATTTAGGCAAATATTGTTTTTTTGTAATGCTTTTTATTATTATTATTTTTTTTTTTTTTTTGATTTCAATTGTAAACAACCAGTGGAATGCTTTTTGCCGTATTTAGATAAACTTATGACAAGCTCCAAAAATGGATATCTAATAAATAAAATTTTCTATCAGTGTCATAAATAAAAAAAGCATTTTTTGATTTGTTTTATTTATTTTGAATAAAATATGTTTGGTATTGTCAAAGATGTATTTATAGTATTTCTGATCAATAGCTTAATTATCAAAAAGCACTGCTGAATATTAATGAATATTATTAGAATTATGTATGTAAGTTAAAATATTATAAAAAAAGGTATTTTAAGTAGTTTAGGCAGATTAATATAATTTATAAGATGATTATTTTAATAGCGAGACTGGTGCAGTTTTTGGTTATTATAAGATGTTTATGAGGGTATTCTAGTCTAGAAATTTGAAAGAATTTTTCAAAGTTTAAATTATAGCTGTTTAACTGTGATGTATGGCTTATACTGCGCGTAACTTTACCAGAAACTTTAAACGCGTTTTTCTCGAAACTAATTTTTTCGAATTACTTGTCATGATTTCTTAAGGGGTTAGGTGGGTTTCATCGACTCAAAACTTGTGCATTTTTTTCATATATCAAATGAAATATTTTATAAAAACGATTTGTCATATGAAAGATACATATTTTATTTATTATTTGCGAATTTTAAATTAAAAATTTTTTTAAATTTCAATCATTGACTGTGACCCTTACAAAAAAAAATTGAAATTTGCTTTTTTGACGGAGTTTTGAACCAAAATTTCGATTTTTGGTTAAATTTTTTACCGTTTTTAACCTTGAAAAAATACTTAAAATAGAGAAAGAAAAAAATCCTTCGTTCAAATTCTAGAAAATACTATATAGAAAAAGTGTGCAATATTGGAAGATATTCGGTTCATAACTTTTCGAGAAATCTTGACTACTGATTTCCAAAATAGAGTTTCGAGAAAAACGCGATTAAACTTTTACATTCAAATAACACACGGTCTAGAGGGCGGAACTTCCAAAGATCCTATCTCATAGAATTTTACTCGGATCATTTAAAAATTTTTAGAGAATATTCTAGACAAATTATAACAAAACAAAAAAAAAAGATTTTTTGAACTTCTGAAACCCACCTAACCCCGTAAGTTCTACTTAACTGATTCCCTTGAATTTGATGTATGTCCTATTTCTCTATCATACTAACAAAGATAGTAACAAATTTTCGAGTTTTACTATTTTTCAAAAAGTCGGAAATGTAAAAAAATTGTAAAAAAACTTCTCTTCTTTTCAGACAGCTACAAATTTGGGGAAGAAAATGTTTTTTCAACCTTTTCTTTAGTTATTACAATAGTAGTATTCCTCTGGATAAATAATATTTGTTTTTTTTTTTACTTAAGATCACAAAGAGAGTTGCAATCGTGACAAGCTTTGCACGCCATTTTTTGAGAACCCCCAATTCATCGGACTTTCTGAATTTTCAATTTTTTCACTTTTTCACTTTATGTGTTCTTTAACACATTGAAAAATATCTTGTAAGACAATGGATGGTAAAAATATTATATACTAATTAAATTTGTGACGTACTTATTGGCAATCAAAAATTTTGAATACGAAATTTATGGTTGCAACAAGGTGAAATAATACTTGAATTTAATAATTAAGTGAAAAATTTACTACAGATTATATTGCTCAGGCTTAGAGAAATAAATTTTAAAAGATTTAGAATTATTAAACTTAACGAAAATTTTTTTAATATAAATTTAAGAAATTTTATTTAATACAATGAAAACTAATTTATAAATTAAAACTCTTAATTTTTAATGAAATTAGTGCCCATAAAAAAAATAACAGTATCAAAATTCATTAAAGCAACTTTTGACATTTGTAGATATTAGTAAATATGGCGTTAAAATTACCTTTAATTGTTCTTTGTGAACGCACTATATTTTGTTTATTATATAGAAACACATTGGTAAGATGCAAAGTGAGAGGCAATAGAATTTCTGCCTCACATAGATGAAATTTTCGAAAGTTTTAAAACTCCGTGTTACTTTTCACCACTTTTATCATTAAAATGACAGGTACCAGCCTCGTGTGTGATTGTATATGAAGTGCTAATGAATAATCATGGCATCAAATAGCTTGAAGTAGAGATAACTTTAAGTATTTTTCTGATCAACATTGATTGAGTTTTACTAATTTAGTCTAATTGGGTTCTGCATAATCTGACAATCACTTGAAAAAGTCACACAATAATTGGTAGGATGAATTGATCAAGGAAAAAAAGGAACAATCACAGTGAATTAATAATCATATAATCGTATGAGTTTGAAACCAAAGAACAATTGATGCTTTTAGTGTACCAAAATACATCATCCCAATAAAAGTTGTTCGTGCATTAAGCACTTCAAAGCAAACAATATCTTCTTTTTTTAGTATTGCAATTAATTTTGTTCAAAGTATTGAAGGATATTAAAGAAAAAATCCCAAGAAATGCAATGATGCAAGGTATGTAAATATCCATTCGAAACTAGAGAATTGGAGAAATTCACGCCTAGAATGGAAAGTCAGTTTTCAGATCTTGTGTCAGCATCTAAACAAATGTATGAAATAATGGTTGTTTTATTTTTAAATCAAATATCTTTCCTGAAGTTCTAAAAAATCACAATGACTGCAGTAATAGTAATAGTTGGAAAGGCTCTCTTACTAACCTAACCAATTTTTATCTAATGAATTACTTTTGAGCTTAACAAATTAAAATATAAATATGTATTAAAAAAAAATAAAGCTTTCAGTTTTATGTAGTTAAGTAAAATTAAAATTCCCAAACTAATCCTAAAATTTAACAAGAATTCATCAGAGGCTGCTGGTTTTTGAACTACATCAGGTTGATGGTCATAAATCTTCCTGATAGGTTAGGCCTTCAAAACGTACATTCAAAATTTATTACCTCGTGCTATTTGGTGAAAGAAGACTCGTTTTTTTAAATTTTTTTTATTTTATTTTTTATTATCCAGCCTTAAATATACCATTTTGTAATATTTACGAGTGTCTAAAAGAGCTTCCTGTGGCGAAACAACTTTAGACGACGAAAGTATTCTCAAGTATGGGCGGACAGCTTTATAAACGGATCATAAGATTTGTACCAGTGTGAAATACTTTCGTATCTCAAATGACTACAATCACCTTCAAAAGCGGCTTTGATTTTCATCAGCTCAAATTCTAAAATATATATAAATATTAAATAGGGGGTAAAAAAATAAGAACAAAAATCGAGCAATCTTGCATATTAATATGTTAAACATCTTCAAAAGATTTCGATTTTATTGATCTTTTATGGAAATATCGTAGCTTCATAGCACTTGTCATCTGAATTGAATAAAGTGACCACATTAGCATAAGTAATACTTAAACTGATCCTCAATTTCAGCACCAATTTTGAAGATTGGTTTTAGTAATTTGTCACTGATGTAAATGATGAATGGCTAAATATTCTACCACGTGCGTTTTAAAGTATTTAACATATTTATAGAGAATCAAGCATTAAACTAAAATGTAGAAGAATTGCCTAGTTGTATAATCCTCGAGACAATTAATTAAGATCAAATCAATAAATACTCAGGGATCTTCTTCTATATTTTATTTCTCTTTTAACTTATTAAGAAACAAAACACCTGGATTTCTAAATCGAAATGAACATACACATTTAATTCTTATCTTAAAGACTTAATATATATAGTTAAGCTGTGTATACATAGATAAAGGAAAACGTTTTTATATTGTTTTTAAATATTTTCAACTCCTAAATCAGTGGACAATTTCAAATGCAGACCATTTTTTGTTTTAAAATATTGCCCTTAGGAGGTCTTATCAATGTCAATCAATGTAATAAATTATCAGGAATTAAACTGTGTAATATTTTAGTACTATTTTAAATGAAGGTTTTAAGGCTTAAATCAACTTATACAGATGGGACTTCTGGAAATTTATACCACAGCTAAAGCTTAAGGAAGATAAGATTTTATATATTTATTTACAATCATTTTTAGACTATACCTATTAGTTGTTAAGGTCATAAACCTTAAGAATAAATATATATATATATATAAATATATCCTAAAAAATGTCTTTATTTGAAAAATGTTTGTGTTTTAAATGTTTTATTGGTAATATCATCTCACAACTTGATAAAAATAATTTGGTAACTCTATTATTACACCACTGACTTTTAAATATTCTTTTTAAATTCAGCCAATAGATGTTTTTTATGATTTTCTATAAAAATTTCTGTCAGTATTGCATTCTTCGTCTGTTTATTGAAAGTTATATCCAGACTTATGACATATCAACATGAATTTCACTTGTAACTGCAATACATTAGCGGTTCAATATCAACGCTAAAATATTAAGAAATTTGATGGAGTTGCAAATTGAATTGAATGTTGAAGAGCAATAAGTGTGTACATGTCTATATACCGTTTAAAAAATGTCATAACGATTTTATTATTTTCACCCACCATATCAAAATTAATGCCCATATTTTATCAAACGTCATAAATACGGCATCATGTGGCATGCCAATTGATGTAGAAATAATAATAACTGCAATTTATTTACATTTTAGTCGTTTTACTGTTTGTGTAGTTACTTTAAAACAATTCTGTGAAGAAGCAAATGTTGAGTACAAAAAAATTTTAGGATATTTAAAAGTTAAATGGCTTGCTCTAACACCTCCTATCGATTCTACAATTATTCTACAATTATTTCAGCCTCTCCGTTCATATTTTTTAAGTTTTGACAAATGCCCTAAAATACTGGAATCGTTTTTCAATAACGAAATATCTGAGATATTATTGCATTTTGTTCATACTCAAGCTGCTATTTTTCACAAAACTACTCCAAAAATTGAAGGTGATCACATTTCAGCTACAGAAGTAAGTCTTATTTTGAATGACGTTATCCTTCAATATAAATCTCGTTTTGAAGAAAAATTTTTACCTTTAATTGTAAAAACAAAACTTACAAATTTGGAGGAATCAAATCCAGGCATAACGAAAAAGTTTATCAAAGAAGTCCAAAATTTTTACCAAATATGCTTTCAGTATATTGAAGAATGGTTAGAAACGAACTTTACCAGTAACAACAGTTTTAAATGGTGTTTTTTAACTTCATCGCCAGTACATTGGGCAGATATTGAATCTTGTGTCCAGTTTTTATCTTACGATATGCCAAACATCAAAATAGATGACAACTGCCTCTTTGAAGAAATTAGAAAACTAAATGTATATTTAAATACTGAAAAAATATTACAATGGGAAAATGATCATGTTGAAATTGATCAAAGATGGGTCAAAATATTCAGCCATTACAAAAATGAACATATTCCATGTAAAAATTTAGCATAAGCTAATTCAATTTACTTTGTACTCTCCTGGAACTACTGCAGCAGTTGAAAGAGTCTTTTCAATTGCTAATGATTTTTGGACTTCTGAAAAATCGAGATTAAATGTAGAAACTCTAGCTGCAGCCCTTACGGTAAAATTTAATCTGAAACATATGTCTTGTTCAGATATTTGTAATATGTTGTTAGAAAATGAAACATTGACAAAAACTATTCATAGCGTAGAAAAGTATCAATTTAAATAAAAATTCAATGATCACTTATATAAATAATTGTCTTATTCTTAGTATCACCTCCTAACGAAACATTTGAAAGAGCCTTTTTGTTTTTTTTTCCGTCTTCCTTTTCATTGGAAAAAAGTTGGTCACCTTATTTTTACACGACTTGTTTTTACACAATTTAGTTTTAATATGACTGAAAATAGGGTTTTTCGACTTTGTTTTTGAAACATCACAATTCAAACTAAAAACATTTTTTAGAACTAGCTCAATTCAAAGGGCTATAAGATCAAAGCGAAATATTGTTTGTGGTTATGTTTTTCACTTTTTGTGTGTTTTGTTGTTGGGATTTGCGATTACTAGGATTACATCTTCAGTCCCAAAGAAAAATTTTTTTACTAGTAATCAGCCAATTAATAAAATAGAATCAATTATCAGCTCAATGGATGGCCAGTTATCAAGAATATTACAAACAGCCAATACTTGAGCACAACGATAATTTATTCCATTGGATGCTACCTTGCAAACATTTCAGTTTGAAAATTATTTCATTTCTACATTTTTCCGATGAAATAAATATTTTTAAAAATATGAAAATCGAAGTTAAAGAACACTTATTGTTAGTTCTATTTCACACGTTTTTGACAAACAAGGAAAATTTTTTCTAAGCTTATTTGACATTTATAATTTTTGTTTTCTTTTTAAATGCGTGCTAATTTGTATAATGTAATTCGTTGTGTGGTCCATTCACCACCGTTTTATTTAAATTAAATTATTAAAGTAAATTATATTGAAAAATATTAAATTTCTTTTATTTTAATAGCTTTAAAATTTATTACAATGGAATCTGCTTAAAATTAAAATGTGCATAAATATATATAGGTATATAATATGTATACAATTGTACATATGTGTATTTGTCTTTATTATAAATAAGTGATAGAAAATTACACTAAAAAAAATCTAAATATTCCTCTGCATAAACGCTCTCCATTTATGTACCATGAGAGTGCTTAAAATTCACTCTCTGCATGTTATTCCTAATCTGATGAAAACCCATGAGGAGGCCCATGAAACAAAAATTAAATTTTGAATATATTTAATATCCTTTCTGGATAGGCGCCTAATAATTTATATTATCTTCCGCAAAAAAGAAATGTTCCCAGACAGGGTAGTATACAACTACATTAAAACATATGATAGAAACTTCAAAGCAAGTGTTATAATTATAAACATTAAAAACGTCAAAGTCAGATAAAATCAAGTTTTAAAACTGTTTTATTTAATTAATCAAATAACATATTTATAGGTAAGCTAATGTAGGCTTAAGCTTTATTTCGTTGCTCTATCTGAAGATTCACAATAAAGATCTTATTATCCTTGAATGCAGCGACCTTTGAAATCAGTATTTATCAACAACGGTCTGTTCTTTTCATATATTGTAATGCAGTGTATTATAAACAAAAGCCGTTAGGAATAAAATATATAACTGAAAATTGAAAATTTTACACAAATTCCATAAATTTTCTTATGAAAATGTAACGAAAAATTTTAACTTACGTTTGAAGAAGACGCAACCCACATTTATTAACCAAAAATACATTAATTGCCTTCAATTTTTAAAAATGATCATTTATTTTATATTTGGCTGAAAAATATTGATTAAAGCTTACCACAAAGAGAAAAGTTTATTTGTGAGGGTGAGGTTTGGTGATACTTTTTACTCTTTTATATTTCTAAGAAAAATAACATATTAGAGTTATAAAAAAGTTTCGTGAATTCAGGTTCATGTAGTTTGCTCGGAAGTCTTAAGTATTTTAAAGCAATTTTTATGTTGAAGTACACAAAGTTAAAGATTAGACAGTATTTTATGTTTTAGTAAAAAATAAAGCAATACAAAACATTGAAGGTTTAGCTTTTATGTCTGGAGCAGATTAAATCCTCAAACACTAAATTGCTTGTAACTTTTGAAATAATTGAATTTAAAGATAAAGACAATAATTTACTAAAAAAAGTCACAATTTTTATACAATCATAAAACAACAATCTGTATTTTTCTCTGTATTTAATGATAGAATATTTAAAATTCTTAACAAATAGCTGAGAATAATTTTGATGATCCAACTTTCAATACTTAAAAATGCGGTAAATTCAAATATTTATTACCTTTTCGTCGAAGTATTAAAATCGCTTAATGCCTTTTAGCGCCAGCTTACATATTATTTTGCCCTGTTCATGTCTTAAGTATCCAAACTCAATGGATTTCATTATCATAAAAACCAAGAAGACTACCCACTGCTTTATCTTAGTTAGAAATATCAAATCAATTCAAAAATATCATGGTAAATTATATTCGGGATGGTCGGCGTGTATATGAATCTAGCAGACATCTAAAATAGCATATTATCAGGTGATACAAAGTAACATAATACAGTCACGGTTTTTTGGTATATCAAAATGTATTTTAATATTTTACTATGGAATGGACTTTGGCAACATTTTAATTTAAGAAAACGATGAAAGCAAAAAGCTATCAATGTACAAAAATATTTATTATTAAGAAGGGTAATATCAACTATAAAAATTTATGAGAAAATTTCATCGCAATGTAACAAAGTTAAAAGAGTAAAAGATTTGACTACCTGAAAATTGAACTCTATATGTATTCATATACATAAAAAGATTACTTAAAAATATTGTAAATAAATGTGATCAGAATTTTTAATTAGTCAATTGCTTAACTACGGTACAGTTTTCAAAGATGAATACATAAAAACGGTAGTCTTGCTGGTTTATTTAAAAATATATTGTTCTGTTTTGTTTGCTTTTCCAACAATAACAAAACAAAAAAATTGAAAAATGATTACAAATACAATTGTATGTATTCATTTGGCGGTATTTTTGACTGTTATACAAATACGTATATATATATATATATTTTTTTTTTTTTTTAATTTTATTTAATATTTAACATTAGCAATAAGAAAAGCTTTACTTTGTTCAAAAAATTGATTATTAGTAACAAAATGAGATCATTTCTCATCAATGAACAACAATATATTGTTCTGGTTATGACCCAGTTTTTTAATGTTTTTATAAATTTTACTTTACTGTCACCATTCGCTTAGAATTTAATTTCATTAAAAACAAACAACATACAGTATTCCGGTTACGGATATTCTATTATTTTAATGTTTTTCTTTTTATTAATATATAAACAAATATTTTATTTCTATTTTCTTGTGATCTATATACCAAAATATAAATTGTAAATTTTCAATAATAACAATAAAAATCAGTAAAATTCATTTCTATAAAATTTATCCGTTATGATGACAATTTTCTGCGAAATAAGAACTGATACTCTTACTGTTATACTACGTAGGGTACTAAATAAGTCTTAAGATTTGACAACACTAATGCCATATATACTATATATACATATAAATTTGACGTTTGCATCGTAAAATTTGACATTTTTTTAGCATATACGTATTCAGAACTTTTTACAGTATAAGCACGCTTTGTGTTGTTCACAGTCACTTTAAAGTTTCAAGCTGACAAAAAAATGAATATTTCAAATGAAGGTTTTTGTTGGATGATTTTTTTCAACTTTCGATGTGAATTAACACAGCAACAGTGTACTTGTTTCGACTTTTAGCGATGAATCAACATCAAAGACCAGGGTTTATAAAATTGGTATAATGAATTTAAGGGAGATCGTACTTCGCTCACCGGTGAACATCGAAAAGGCCATTCAAAATCCGTTTATACGCCAGAAAACATCGACACTGTACGCCGGATGATAATGGAGGATCGTCATATATTGAGTTTGAGGCAACCCTAGTCATTCAGTCAACCTAGTTATTCTACCATACATACAATATTGCATTGCAACGTGGCCGTTAGAGAGCTATGTACGCGTTGGATTCCCCCTTCATCACTTGGTTTGTATATAGATCATGCTGGGGAATACTTTAAAAAACAATAAAACCTTCTTTACCCAAAAATTTTTTATTCTTAGCTAATCTCAAGACTTATTTAGTGTCCTCGTATAAAGACAACACTTACATTAGTTGAAACTAGAATTTTTATCTATAATTCTTTATTTACTTTATTTATGCATTCATTTTGAATCAGTATGAGATTTAGTACCGTAGAAATTAGATTGAAAAAAAAAAATTTCATTAGGAGTGGTTTTAAAATTTCACTTAAAATGAGTAACTGAAGAATGAAAAATTTAAGTATAGAACCTTTTATTCTATTGTTATCTTACTGATACCAGCACTTTTTGTAAAATCTGTATCACAAATATAAAAAAAAAGAAAAATAAATATATAATAATAATAATTAGGTTATGAATCAGTAATCTACTTACATATATAACAATATGGAAATTGTATTTAATTAAATAAATGGCGTTTTATCTTGTATCTTGTGTAACACACAAAATTTGTAGTTGTTATGCAGAAATCTGGCGAAATTATGAAAAAATTATTTCAGGAAATTATAATACTTTATATAAAAATAAAACTGTTTTAAATTTTAACCAGTTAACTGTCGAATTTAATTTTAAAAACCCCTTACAGTGTGCGGAATTAAAATTAAACGATAGCGTGTTTTCACGACGAATACAGGGCAAAATGGTCCATTCCAAATTTTATGAAAAAGGAAGAACTACATTTTTATTTAAGAGAAACTTAAGAATTAAAATCGCAGCTTTAGCTTTAAGTTGAGTAGAATAAAGTTTGAGTTAAGTTAAAGATAAAGTTTTTAGTTCAAGATTAGATTGAGTTTTTACGTTCAATTATGAAATAAATACAATTAGCAAAAAGATAAAAAAATGTTTTGCATTTCTTTTAAAAAGTTAAAAAGTTGACCCTTACATTGCGCTGTAGCCAGGAGTAATTTACGTTCCTATATGAAATCTGATTTAAACACTATAATTTTTGTATGGTACGTTAATTTTGTTTACTATTTTTGCAATTAAGTATAATAAAATTTCTAAAAATTTTCAATAAAAAATAACGTAAAATACTTTTAAAAGAGGTAAATAATAATGCACTGATGAAAAAGGGAAATAAAAACTTGTTGGGTTTTGTAGCAAGTTCAAAAAATACTTTAAAATAATTTTGGTTATCAAATTAAAACGGCCAACTAAAACAGCTTTTTTCCAGAAAATAAAAAAATTATAAGATGATCCGTACACTATGGATAATACTATAAATCGAGTGGCGTAGATGAGTTTTAGCGATATAGGGGTTACGGTTTGTAATTGTTTGCATTGTTTGCCAAGGGGGATAGAAGAATTGATCCTTCTGACTCATGTTTTATCTACATTACAGAATATGTATTTCGATATTAATTGTACTTTAGAATTACACAACAGATAAACGTTCTCTATGCCCTTGAATTTAGTGACTTCTGTTAATACTACTATAATCTATTATTCTACTAGAAAAGTCCGCAATCATATACCCCACATCGCAAAAAGCTATATACGCAACTTTACCGATTGATAGAAAACTGTCCATAAAGTCCATAACACATTTTTAAAATTTTATTGTATATCTTTATTATTCCCTTCAAAATAATCACCATTGAAATCTAAAACATTTTTTATAATTTTTTTCAAGTTTTTATACCCGCTAAAGTTAACTTTCTTAGCAGCCTGTTTTTCCAATTTTAGTTTAGGGTTTCAATCGAGTAAAAATGCTTTCTTTTTAATGGTAGCTTGAGACGAAAGTGCAAAAAATAAATCACACAAGGCCAAATAAAATGTATATGATGCTTGACTGATTTTATTTGTGGCGAAAAGCGCTTTTTCTCGGATCAACAAAAGGAGCTATCATAATAATGCTAATGATATTTAGCAAATTACAGTCAAAACTTATAGCAAACTTATAAGCAATTAATTGCTTAAAACGGTGTTATTTTAAATTATCTTGCATTATTTTGGTCATCGACCATTTTGATAGATGGATCAATCTAGTTATTAAAAGTTTTGTCCTTACTAAGCTGTGGGTATAACGCATACGACTTTATGAGAGTAAAATTAGAACTGTAAGTTGTGACACTTTTCTCTTTTGATAAAATTATTACAGAAACCCGATAAATAAAAAATATAGTAATTTGGCTGCATTATTAATAATATTTTTACAAATAGAAAATTCTAGTTTCTGGCATCATTAGAAAAGAAACTCCTACTCATTTACTATTTGAATTTACGTGGGTAATATAACGAAGCACTAAGAAATAAAGTTTGATATGAGCTCCATAACAATAGTGACATATTTCGTGTTTAACTTCCTATCCTTATAGCCAATGTGATGGGAAGTTAACTAAAATTATGTAGGTTGAAGTGTACACAAGATTCTACAATATAAATATATATATATGTATTAGCAATAAATATTTCTAATGTAGTCTCTATAAGTACACCGTGACTTTTGTTAATTGTAATGTTCTCCCACAAAGGATATTAGGATTTACAGCCAATTAAAGGGTTTCAGATTTAATAATGATGAAAAATAATCATTTTTGAAATTATGGTTTAAATAAATTTGTAAGAGGTTAAGAAGGGAAAACCCTTTAGAAATTTCAATACTTTTATATTTTTATGGCTTTAAAAATTCCTAAAGAATTATTTTTCAAAATTTTAAGCATAATAGAAAGTCCAAAAAGTCCCTAGAACTAAAGTAATGAGCGTTGAAAGTATCGAAGCATGCATTACGAGCTATGTCTTTTAATTTTTTATCCTGAAAACTGCAGAACTGTACAAAATAAGAAAACAATATAGCCATGTTTTGATTTTTTCGAAGTAGAAAGCCTGTTTTATGGTCCTGACATTGCAGGTGAAGCTTGTGTAACTATATAAATTACTTTTAACTCTATTTTATCCGAACGAAAACTTTAATCACACGTAATTAAGATATGTATCAACATATTTTGTACAGATATTCTTTAACGTATTTGACTTTGCAGCTCCCTTAAAATTTGTATTATTATTTACCAAACATATTGTTTTTAACAATTTGTTTATAAAAAAATTAAGTGTTTTTCTTTTTGTATTGAATGAAAAACTTTTGATTCAATGATTTTAATTGAGTGCAAAGAAACAATTTTGAGCAACTGTAGGGGCATAGAAATTTTCATAAGAATAGAAGGGTCTTCATCCCTGAATCTTTAATATTTTCTTGGAATTTTTTAAAATAATTTTTTCAATAGTTTATTTTTAATTCCCAGAAAAAGACTAAATCTTTAACCAGGATTTCAAAAAAATCTAAATCTAAAGTAAAACTGAATTTGCTTTTATTTCTATCATTAATAATTTTTTAATATTTACACATAAATTTCGTAGAATATATTATTAAATTTTAAAATTTACTAGGTAATCCAATATTTTTTGGATAATTTCCTTTCAATTTTAAAAAATGTAGTAATGACGCCAGTAGCTGAAATTTTATTAAAGTAATATTAGCCTGAGTTATAGTTGCGGCTTAAAGAAAGAATTAATTTTTTTTAAACAAAAAACCAAAAAAAAAAAAACACTTAATATCAATTCGGCTTTTCTTTGATAATTTTTACCTACAATTTTGTGCTAATAAATTTATTCAATTTTTAAATAATAAAATTACTTCATCATTTTAACAAATAACCCATACATTTATATATTTATTGCATTTTAGTTTTAAAGTATATGACGCAATATTTTTAGTTGGTAGTTAGATGTATTTGTTTATTGCGTCGCTTTTTGAATTATATAAAAAGCTGAAAAATCATTTAGATAAAAACAATAATAAGATGAGTTTTTATGAGACTGTTACAAAGAAAACGATTACATTTTATTCATTTTCATACTTAATTTATTAGTAAAATTTTCATTATTATTATATTTTTAATGTTAAAATTCATTGAATTAATAAATATTAGAAATTTTTTTATTGTTGGATGAGCTTAAGTTATGAATCCTTGTTCTTATCAGCACAAAATCAAATAAGTAAATGTATAACAAAATTTATTCAATTTTGATTTTAAATTTATTTAAAGCAACTTTACAGCAAATTCAAATTGGGTTTTGTATGTTTGATTGAAAATGGATAAAATAAGATTTAAATAATATTTTTTTTTGTAACTATTCAACAATAAATTGGCTTAGTTTAAAGAAGAATTTAAAAACACCAAAAGTTCAAGTTAATGATTGGTATAGGAAAAAATAAATAAATTTAATTAGAAAAAAACAAGTAAATTATTTAGTCTAGAAATCCAGTAAAATTATAAAGGATAAATTTTTATAAAATAAATCAAATTTTATTCAAAGAATTTATGAGTTTTAAGCTTAAGCTACCTATTTTCTATCTATGATAGCTCCACGGGGATAAGGCTTTCAAATGACATGAATTCCTTGCAACAAAATTCCAAGTTTAATATTTTATTCCAGTCTACAAATTTTGAATACAAGATTTTTACCTTTTATACTGTGGGCTAGCATGAATATTTTTCAAAGTGTAGGACTTTATCGAAAAAATAATAATATATACTATGTTATATAAATTATATATAAATAGTTTCGATAACTTTAGCCTGATTATTACACGAGTATACGGGTCAAAACACAAGTATTCATGTATCATTTTCATGCCCGATTTCATTAATTTATCAAAAGGAATAAGTAAAATATGTCTTCGACCCATTCTATACAGGCCATAGTGGAGTCAAATTAGCTCTTGACCTCGGATTCCTCTAAAGCAGTTCGAAATTGAATAAAACTAACGAAATTTCATTTTTTTCAATTAATAGAATAAACTTAACCCAAAAATATTTTCCGCTAATTCGTTATTATCATTTTTTTTGTAAACAATTGCCAATTTTGGGCTAATTTCATGCACCTCAAAATAAAAACGTTTTTCAAGGGTAATTTTGAGTCGCTGAATCCGAAAATGATAACCGTTTTTTTGTTTTCGAGATATTTTCAAAAAACGTGTTTTTTGGGTGTATTTTTCTTTATTGGTCTATATATCAGGAAATAATTCTTTGATTAACTTAAAATGGCTTGTTTTAACAATTCATCATATTTTTCTTTCCTTTGATATATAAAACATGCAAATCAAATAATATTTGACGAAGTTACAGGAGATCAAACTTTAAAAAAAAGTGATTTTTTTTACCTTTTATAAAAATGACCCATTTTTGTTTGCTTCTTTTTGGTTTAAAAAAATTATTAACTAATGTTTTTAAGACTTTAAATAAAAGCAAAAACTGTTACAAAAATTTTAAAGTCAAAACCCTTAAGACCGCAGGAAAAATAAAAGAGTTAAAGTTCTTTAAGTGGGGACGTGATTGTTGCATTTTTCAAGTCTGCTACGGACGCTCACAAAATTCGGCCAATTTATTAAATGAAGTTAACTTATGGAAATTGAAAAATAAATTAAATGTTAACTGTTATGTAATTTTTATAATTTATGTAAATATAAGTGTGGAATAATGGTTGAAATTTAACTCACATTATGGAAAAAAGCTATCTTCGTTACTAGCACTTTTTCGGATCATCATCTCTGATCTTTCTTTCTGTATGATCGGCATATTATTTTGATAGCTCTTGGGTTAACTATAAGCAGTTTTTTATTTTAATAAAACACATGCAACATTAAATCTCCATTCAAAAGTCCTTCATCCTTTGTAGATGCGTCCAATATCTAACACTAAAGGATATTTGGATCAGGGTACAGTTCTTTGTTTGGAAAAATTTAAATAAAAATTAAATTCATTTATAAACATCTTTTTCTAGTTTAAACTTCAGTCAAAGCACTACAAAACTTAAGTGAATTTCTTCTTGGAATTAGCAACACTGCCACAGTTTGCAAATAATTTGCTTGTTTTTTGACAATAGCCAAATTTCAGTTCACTAATTTTCAACACTTGAGCCAATTATTTAAACGTTAACAATCCCTTAAATTTTGGTAGCAAATAAATGCCTAATTTGTCATTTTTTTTCAAAATATAATTCAAAATATTCAAAAACTAATTAAATCCTGAAAAATTTAAGTGGTTATATCAAGTTTAAATAATTCAATACAAATCTTTAATCCTTTGAATTCCATAACACTTAAACATTCAAATTCTTAAAAATCATTAAATTTACAAATTTACAACATATATTTAGTAAACCCCATTCTGGTTGGTTAATTTTTATTTTTCCCTTCATCCTAAACATAAGCTAGATTGTAATTGATCTCTATCCCTTAAGGAATACTCAAAATCATATCAAGGGAATATTTGAAGTCAATAAACCTTAAAGCCAGGTGAGTTGACTTTACACATTTTAACACAATATTGAAGATAACAAAAAAAAAAAGAAAAACAATAACAACAAAAACAGCAACAAAATATCATCAAAATCTGTTTAGCCGCCTAACTTTATTGAAAATGCCGATCCGTTAGCCCTAATCGGAGACAATTGGCAATTTCATATAATAGTAAAAAAAAGAAACACACAAAACATTTCTTGTATATATATACATGTGTCAGTTTATCATATTAAAAATGTCCTAGCCCGTGCGCCCCTTGTACACACTATATTTATTATTTGGCACTAGCCCTGAATGATCGAAAGGCATTTAAGGCACAACGGGACGCCTTTCCAAATATAACAACAAAAGAATAGCTCTTGAGCTATTCAAAGTTAGACAGTTGTAAACCTCAAGCATCCCTTAAAACAGTTGTAAAAATGGTTTCACATTGTTAATATATCATTTTTGGTGTTAAATGTAAAAAAAAAAATAGGGATTGTTGCGGAAAATAAGGTACTCAAGTATAGACACATAAAAAAAGCATCAGTCTTCCGTTTTTACTCGTATGTATATGTAATTTTAGAGAATTGCGTTTAAGTTAACAATTTAAGGAAAAAATTATATATATATATATATATATGTATATAGATTGATTTTATGCCTTGAAGATGGTATTATTACTTCAAGATTGAATTTTTATTGTTCAAAGGACACTCAATGATTGCCTATAGCATTTTATCAAGGTGTTATTTAGTATGGCTTTAATAGAAATTTGTTTTTATTTAAAAATTTAGTTGGAGGGGTGACATGCCAAGTATTTGAAGGGTAGCCAATTGAATTTAAGTATAGAAAGTATTCAGCTGCTTGTTATATTTATTGATTAATAGCCTCTTGAGTTTTTCAATAAGTTGTAAAAGTTTTGTCTTCTTTTATTGTTTTTATTTAGAAACAAAAACAAAACATAAAAAAACCGACAATGTGCTTAGTAGAATAAAAGTTTTTATCTTTATATATTTTTTTTATTACTTTATTGAATTAATTGTGGATATTTTGACAACATATTGTTTATAAACTGTCACTTATTCAATTTAGTTTTATATCAGGTCAGTTCAAAAGTTGATGCACATTTTTAAGAAAATTGTAAAAGGTTTGAAACAACACAATGAACATTTTAATCAATTATACATTTTCCTTTACTATCTACAATTTTTCGCCATCTTAAAGATAGCTTTTCAATTCCATTGCAGTAGAATGTGGACACAAAAAAGAACTTGAAAGTTCAGTTTGTATACAATCTGTTTAAAATTTACCTTTAAAACTTAAAAAATTTTTAAGATAGGAAATAAGTGCACAATCAGTTACTGAGGAGTAAGCCGGAGTTGTTCGATTCGTGTATAGTCTAGTGTTATCATGAAGAAACAACACTTACTTGATATTCACAATTCGCGAACATTAGCTTCTGAAAATAGATTCTCACGAGGAAGAGATGATAAATAAATTTAAGCGAATTTTGCTAAGCATTGAAATTGGTGTGTGCTTACTGACCACTACTTAAAAGTATCTTCCATTCGCTCTAGACGAGGAGTTTTTAAATAAAAATCAATTTAATTAGCAATAGATATCTTCTGTAGCAATTCCCTCAAAACAGTTCCACAAACTGTCATGTATTTCAATTTTTTGCTTAAAAGGTGAAGAATAATCATCATCAGCCTAGATTTATCACAATTAATTTTTAAAGTTTCTAAAATAATTTTTTGTTTTGCTTTTTTTGTTTGAACTGATTCGAAGAAATTTGTTTTGAATCAATCGCGGATCAAGAAAAGTAGCAACCAAATATTTGTCTTTACCGTCAAAATCAAACACTAAGCTTGAAAAAACCACGTATTTCAACCACGTGATAACTTCAGAGATGTAAGAAAAATCTGAGCTAGTCTGTGAATGGAATGAACTCTGGAGATATAAAGTGCGCAGTAAAACTTAAAAAAGTCTCATTATTGTACTGACACGTCCACATGCAAATGCACACATTTTTAACTAAATATTCGGCTGCCGAATATTCGGCGCTTCGGCCGAGAGCGTGGCCGCACATTCGGTATTCGGCCAAAACCACTATTCGTGACATCTCTAGTGTAAACATCTGCATTATTGGTTTGATTTGAGTTTATCAGTTCCTAATAAATCACACCATAGATATCCCACCAAACATGTAAAACATTTTTGCTGTTGTAATTGGCTGCTAATCTTCATCGGTTTCCTTTTTTTCCTTCTAACAAACAACTTTTCGTCACTTGTTACCAAATAGTCTAAAAGTGGCTCTCTTTCGAAGCACAATAGAAGTAAAAGCAGATGTTCAGATGAAAATTCATGCCAATTTACTCTCCTAATCTCCTTTAAATGACAAAATACTGTTACATGAAATGAATCTATTCTATCTGCAATCTGATCCATTGTTAATTGCTCCAAACTTGCATTAATCTGTCTTTGTCGTATTATATAGTTTTAGGATCATAAGATAATTCTCCTTGTTGTTCTCTCAGAGCTAAATATGCTTAAAGGCTATATAACACTTCGGCATAGTTCAATTTCTTATTTACTCTAACTAATAATAAGTTATTTCACCTGTCAATTGTTGTAATATTTTAAGTGCTATAAATGACCAAAAGTTTTGGCTAGAATAAGCTTTGTTTTTTATTCAAATATAATCTCAGATGTATCTGGTAAGTATGTTTGTACTTATCGTAATTAAAAGTCTTAGCTGGATTAAAGCCGGTCTTCAATCAAATAAGTTTGAATTTAAACTGCGATTTCTATATTATTTTTCCTGTCTTTTATATTATACTAACAATCAAGGAAAATCTACGAAAGCAGAAGTATTGTAGATTAACTGTTAGTATAGATTAAATTGTTAAAAAATATATATATGTATATAGACGTATATATATGAGTACTTAAGTCTGTGGCACACGTGAAATTGTATATAAAATCAATGGATTTATAAAAATTTAAATCAAACGATAAATTTATTCCACCGATCCTAGGAGTATTACCAAAAAAAAAATGTTAAAGACAAGTTCTCTTTTTAATAATGCAATAAAATGATAATATCCAGGATAATCTAACCTCAAACTTTAGTTTTTGTTTGTTATAAATAATACCGACATCTTCCCCATAAAGCTTTGTCTGGCGCTTAAATAGATCGATTTTTTTTTTGGTTTTATTGATTTCATCTACCCAAAATTGAATGTCATAAACAAAAAAAAAGTAGAAAAACATGATTTTATGATTTTACCCTAATACAAAGTTAAATTTTATAAAAATTAAAATTTTAAAGACCTATTAGTCTCATTGGATGTGGACAAGTGCATTAGGAAACTAACTTAAAAAATACAAAAAACAAAAAATTTGGACCACAACAAAAACAAAAAAAAAAGTTAAGCCCGCTATCATGGTATGATGTGGTAAAAACCTGTTCCATAATAGTCAAAATTCACTTTTATAATTTTTTTCCTGCTGAGCAGTTAACGGCGTAACAAAATGAAAAGAGACTGGGGGCACAAAATGAAGTCTAGTGTCGGTACCTTAGAGAATCATCTCCTCTACATCCCATAAATTTAAATATTACAATAGTAAAGTGAATCTTATTGTTTTGAATAATCATTGATCGTTCAGTTATAATATGGTGTACCAAAAAGAATTCCCATTGAAATCATTTGTTAACGCCACTTTTACAAATTATAAAGAAATGATCTAATTTTAAAAAGTTTTAAAAATTTAAATCTAAACTGGATTTGAAGATAACAAACAACAACAAAAAAACGATAATGATAGATCTTAGCTACATTTTGCTAAAATGTTGGTAAAAAAGATTCAATTGAATTTTTCAGCTTTTTAAATGACACATGTGAATGCTTTTTTGAAATTATGTTGAAGTAGCGTCATGTTGATGTAGTTTTTTACTTTTTTAATTTATTTATGATGTTATCTGCCTCTCTTCTAGGTAACTTACGGATGTCTCTATTGCAAAAGTTTATATTGGCCAAGTTTTGTAGCTGACATTTTTTGTATTTATACTTTTACTCAAAAATTATCGAAATTGTTTTGAAGGTAATCTAAAATACTTATTTAGGTGTGGCAGAAGTCATGTTGTGCAAAATATTAATTTTAAATATTAAAAACTAAAGGGGTAAGACACAAATTTATCTGCTTGACTGTTTGACACAATAGCGTAGAGAACTTCTCGTGAACACTAAACTTTCGAAGGAATATGAAGGAGCACAGGAGTATAGTCAGACGTAAAATCATCTATTCCTATCGTCTCTATGTTAATTGTTGTAATTCCTTTCAGATAAGGAAATCTAGATTAAGGCACCTTTTAATAAACTCCTAAGCATGATAACAAACGCTTACAGATATGTGAGCAATCAAGAAATACCCAAAAACTTAAAATATAATGGGTCAACCAAGTGATCCAAGAATGCATTGGTAACCACAAAAAACACTTACTTAGTCACAGAAACTTTGGAGCTATTCAACCCTTGGTTATTATTCATGAGATCAGGAGGCTTAAACATATTAAATCACATGAACTGACTTAAAAAAATATATACATAAAAGATATTAAATTGAGAGTTGAGCATTGGTTCAGCCCAACCGGCACACGTTTTGTATGATAAGCACATTTTAATAGTAGTAATAAATTAATTAAGTTAAGATTGTACTAAATACATCCTATTAAGAGAAAATCATAGATCAAAGTCATAGATACTTTTTCATAAAGATCTTGCAGATCTTTTTGTATGCAGAAAGTAGACAAATTACTCCTTTTGGTTTTTTTTTTAAAAAGTAGCCTTAATAACTTGAAAGTAGCTCTCTTTCTTTGATGTTTTAATCCTAATTTCCCTACTAGTTAAACAGTTATTAAAATTAGTAATAAAAATATACCAAGACTTTAATATTTAAATGAATTTTTTATGTGTCTTTTAAAATCAATAGGAGATCATTTTTGTCAATTAAATTATAAAAATAGGTTATAAAAGGAAAATAGTGTAACCTTTTCAAGCTATAAGAAATAAATAATTAAGTAAATATTCAGTGAAAAATATTTAAAATGACAAATAAAAAAAAATAATTCAAGTTAATTAAAAATGTTATAATAACTCTTCTAAAAGGAATTCATGAAAAATATAACAAAAATAAAAGAAAATGTGCAACTTAAAATAAATAATTTCTTTACTATCGAAAATTGTTTTCAGTAATTTTAAATTATTGGTCCGAATTAGACGTAGTCTCACGTAATCTAAGTAAATATCAATTTTTGATATTTTTTGTTTAGCACTTAGCCGCAATTACAAACATTTCATGCTTTTAATGTTTTAATGAAAGCAACTTTTGAAATAGAAAACTTTTCAATTCTATAATTCTCTCCAAACTCTCCATTTTCGTCTCTTGTGTTTTGCATCACTTGTGTGAAATTCAAGTGGATACAAGTCGTATTAGGCGGCATGTAAATTTAGGTATTTATTTTGTAATTCTTGACTTCAGTGACTTTTTATCAATTTTTTTGTTCGTTTGTTTTTCAATTATATTTATATTTTTATATTGACCGATCAACATGAGTCTAGTTAATTTATATTTCATGCTGTGAGACATAATTTTATGGTTGGGATGGTAACGTTTAAAACATTAGAAATCTTTTAACAAAGAAAAATCATGAAACGCGAAAAAAACGTTTTAATATTTGACAAAATTTAAATATTTATTTTAATTGTTCTTGTTCTCTTGTTCTTGTGAGCTTAAATTTTTATAAAAGTTTAATTAAGGAGATAGGATCAGTCATAATAAATTTGTTATTCTTTTGCATGCTTTGATCCTTCTTTGATCCTCTGTAATCTGAAATATGTAAGCTTTGCTATATTTTGAAGAGAGAACCCGATTCGAAATTTCGAGCCTGCTTTCACCCTTTTTAACCTAAAAATGTGAACTTTGATATACGTTTGTACACTTTGAACCTTCTTTCATCATCTTCGACATCCTAAATGCAAACTTTTCACGTATTAGGGTTAAGGAGGCACAAAAGAGGTCCAGGCCATCAAATATTTTTACAACGCGTTGCTGTACAGTTTTGCTGTATTGTAATTTATATAAGGATATGACTTTCTAGTCTCATTGACGGGCTTCCTAGGAAGTGCATTTTCGGTAGGTATACATGAGCAGTCTTTTTCTAAAAATGAAAGATCAAGGGAAAGTTTTGTTTTTACCGTTGTATAAGGACATATCAATTGAGTCTGTTTAAGATATTTATTTAGTTGAAAAATGTTGTGTTATCCATAAACGCAATTACACTCTTCAATTGGAAGGTTTAAAACTTGATCCTTGATTGTTAATTTACTAACAATTTGGGGAGCTCAGCATTATGAGGTACGGTTTGAATGTGTTCGATAGGCAAATAATTTTTCAACAATATTCTTTAAATTTTTTGTTTAAAAATATTTAAAACTAAACTTTAGTCGTCTTTCAAAAGAGTCAATTTATGGTAATCACCATATCTCAGCCTAAAAATCACAAAACCAAATTGAGCGCATCGCAGAATAAACTAAATGTTTATTTGGTAGTGTATTAAAAATATAATAGTAAGTATCAAATTGGTTCATTAAATTTAGTAACTTGAAGCTAATAAATGAGCCACAAAGTCGATAGAAATCAAAAGTGAATAAAGACAAACTAAGGGTTGTCCTTTAAGTGTTAGTAGAAATTACTATTATCTCAAGTCAGTTAATCGAAAATGTTGGATTAAAATAAATTAAAAATAGAAACAAAAGTTTACTTAAATGGAAGCCATTTCCATGCCATATCACGGATCTATTCTTCAACCAAATTTTCAATTGTTTTGAAAAAGGAATTAATATATTATAATCCGAAACATATCAAAGATGGATTTTGATATTAATTAATCATTAAAAAGAATCTGATGGTAATTTTTTTGGTGGTCTTGTATTGTAATGATTTCATTAAGTCCAGCTTATCAATTACAGAAAAAATATAATGCAGTTCAATAGATGAAAAGATGCAAAATTTAATTTTAAATGAATTAAATAAATTTGATAAAAACATCTTAATACATAATAGTGCTAGAACATACAGAAATTATTGTAAAAGAATTACAGCAATTGAAATTGGAAATTTTTAATTACCATAAATCGCTGACACTGACAACATCTTCTTTGGCAATTTAGATATTTGGAAAACATTTTGTTGTAAAACAATTTTTACTAGACTAGAGTTATAGAGCTTTCATCTTGAACAATGGGAATGTTTAGAAAATTATTAGTTGCCTTTTTTTGCTGAATAAAATATTTCTTTATACTAGTATGGTATCAATCAAACTTGTATTCATTAAAACCAGCACAACACATAATTTTTAGAAAAGATAAATATGAAATGTCAAATGAATAAATGATAATAAAACAGCTGATAATTTTTATTATTTATATCCAAAGTATCAACTGTGATAATATTTCCCAAAGGAGCTACATTTAAATTTTGTAGATAAATATTTGGCTCGCCTGTTATCCGCAATCAATTCATAGAAATGTTAAGCAAATATTTACTGAAAAATTTTAGTAATAATCTTCCTCTCAATTTGACTTTTTTAAGAATAAAAATATTAAACAGAAAAAACTTTTGTTTCTTTTCATATTTTTCCATATTTGTTAATTAACTTTGCAATCAATTTGTTCCGAGTTATTGCTAGACATAATTGATGAACACAATTTAAAAATTGTTTAAAAATTTGTAAAAATTTTTTTTACAACTAACCTTCATGCTTACTAAACCAATCCACACCTTTGTCCAAGGCTTATTATCCTTAATCCAATGATTATACAATCACAAGGCTTGCACACTAATCAAATAAATTACACCACACTTAAATATTTAACTTTAGTGTAAAAAAGGATACGTTCAAAATTTCAATAAAAAAAATTTTAATTTTCACTTCATAAAAAATATTGAGAATTTTGTTAAGATGCACTTCAACCAACACTTAAAACACAACGCTAAATGCTACCACAAGTTTTATCACTCCCGACTTTCAAATCGAGAACTCACTCATCAACTTATAAGACCTCTGCTCGAGGTCTTATGAAAATGCTTGTGCCGGTCAGTTAGATTACCCTTTCTTAAGCAGAAGGCGTTAGCAATTAATATTGATTTTAGGATACACCCATAATTTCAAACTGTTCAAATTAAATAAAGCATTATTAAGCTCCGCCTTTTTATGGGTGTTTAGTCGCGTGCCACTTTTAATAGGAATGGAGTTATTTTACCCTCTCTCTCTCTCTTTTATGCCTGAGAGCGGTGGAGTAGCAAAATTTCTATGTTATCATGCGCTCTAGCTCGTATATTTTTTGCACCTTTTTCTTTAGCTCCTATTGGATTCAGCTGTAACCCCCAGCAGTCTGGTGGGGTTTTTTTCTCTGTCACTAGAGCAATCACAAATAATTTCATGTTGTTTATTTTATTTTTTTGTTCATTATTAAATTTATTGATCGATAAGAACAGTTTTTATTATCTCAAATTTTTGTTTGCTTTTGTTGTATTCTATTATTTAATTGAAACTGGAACTAGAAAAATATCGAAAGCGAAAAAACGATTTTGCAAAGTTTTCAGGAGAGTTATGTGAAGTATTCCAAGTAAAAGTTTTAATTATTTTGTTCATTCAATTGAATCAGTTTCATACTCTTTAAAAGCTTTGGCATTTTTTTTATTTTTAATTTAACTGGGAAGTAGTAAAAACACAAAAAAGTTTTATTTTAGTATGAAATATACCCTTTTGAAAATATACAATTAAAGGGAATGTTCTCAGAAAACAAAAAGTTTATTACTTTTAATAGGATTATAGCTAGGCTAATTGAATTAAAGGAAATTTTATAGACAAAACGAAAATATAATTTTTTACAATTGGAAAATTTTAGAAAGGTGTGTGTATGTTTGTCGGGGGGGGGGGGGGGAGGGGACGTAATCTCAGGAAAAAAAGGAAATTTACAACAAATTTTACTTTTACACAGTTTTCAATTATTCTCTTATGGTAAATTTCAAAAGAAGAAAACAATTAAATTATTTTTCATTTGTCTTTAAAGTCATAACTTTCATGTAACTTGCATTTCATGTTATATAAAATAAACTATTTAAAAATTAATATCCTTTGATATGGCAATAAAAGAAATAAAATTTCTTGAAGTTAATCAGTAGAGTAGATAAAAATCTGAGCCAAAGGGATAAATTCTATATTCCTTGGTTAGTAATATTTTGGTGATGATTAAAGAAAAAAGGCTAAAGGATAACTGATACCGAAGTATTTGTTTCTTTGGTACGTTTTCCAACTGTAAAGCTCATTGCAAAGTGCTGTCTTTTCTAAGAGTACTTGAAAGGGAATGTTGGGAAACAAACAATTTGACTTAGGAATGAATGAAGAGATAGCACCTTAGCCCTTAACGCATTCAGTGCCAACTACGAGATATCTCGTATTAGGTAGTGTAACATTTGATTTAGAGTTATGATTAAATGATAATCTTTGGAATTATAAATTTTAGAAAAAATATAAGGGAATGAAATATAGTTTCATGTAAAAGTAATAAAAAAACGAGAAAGTAATTAGAAAGTGATTTTTTATTGCTTAATAATAACCAAAATTAATTCTTCCTTTTGAAGTTTTTTTAAGGTAGAATGCAATAATATTAATTAATTGCAAGTTTGCTTTTTTGCTTGAAGATAAGAAAATTGATAATATCCACTCAAATCTTAGAGGTTAATCTGAGTTTTACCGATCTGCATATCTAATGGTGGCGACACTAATAATATTCTATCAAAGGCGGAGTTAAAACAAGTATAAATTTGTGTTCAATTATTTTATTATTTTGAAAAAATTAAAGTCTAAACTAATTGCAATATTTTCGTTTAAAATTCAGACTATTTCAATTTTCATTTTAAGAAGTACATTTGCGGAGTAAAGTATTCATTTTTGCTAGTTTTCTTTTCGTTATAAAGTTTTTAAAATTTATAAATTTACATGATAGTGAACAAGGAAATAGGTAAAATAAAGAATTTTGTAGAATATGTTGATTCATATTAATATATTTAAACAGAAGTAGGATATGGGTTCACCCAATAAATTTGAGGCGTGAAGAATAGGGGGAATTTCATACGCTCTATGAAGATCTAAGGAAGGAGGAAAAAAGATTTTTCGAGTATGTCCGTATGTCAACAGCTTGTTTTAACGAAGTTTTAGGATGCATACAAGCAGATATACAGAAGCAACATACCAACTATAGAGCACCAATATCTCAAGCAGAGCGTCTGATGATTACGCTGATGTAAGAATCATTGAAATTATATTACATATAATTAAACTTTTTTTTATTTTTATTAGAAATTCTTAATTTGTTTTGCATACTTAATAGTTCATAGTATGTAGTGCTATTGTGTTATTTATTTTTTTATTTATGTCCTTTGACAATCTTAAATTTAATAACCATTGTTTTGCAGGTTTTTAGCTACTGGATATGCATGCAAAACTATTGCATGCAGCTTTCGAGTAGGCAGTTCGACCATGAGGAGGATAATAGTAGATGTTTGTGATTCAATTTGGAACAGACTTCAGCCAATTCATCAACTACTGCCCCCTTCTTAATTATTGGAGATGAGGCGTTTCCACTACGGTTATATTTAATGCGACCTTTCCCCCAACGTAAGGCCAGGCACGATTCCAGAAAATCAAAATACAATGAAAAATTGGGAAACGCCAGACATGTGGTAGAAAATGTCTTTGGTATATTAACACAAAAATGGCGTATTTTTTAAAGGCCAATAGACTTGAAAGTCGATAGTGTTAATAAAATAATTAAAGCGACTTGTGTACTGAACAACTACCTGCGAACCAAAGGTAGTAGTCAGCAATTTGGAAAGGAAGAAGAACACAGGGAGGAGAATGTACAGATACCTTTAAATAGCACTAAATCAAAATCATAGAGAATGCTATATTTTTTAACGCTTTCTATAAGTTTTTCTGTACAATCCCCATACAATATTTTCGAATATTTTGCATGTGCACAAATCAAAACTAAAAACATTACTAAAAAGAATTTCCTATATTTTAAGGATAGTTAAAAGATTCAAAACAAGTTGCGCAAGAAATAATCCTTAATTACTTTATTACTCATAGATTGCAGGGAAAAGCAAAGGAAAAAATTTTTGGGATTTGGGTTTTTCTAAGCCATAAAATACTTCGAAACACGTTTTTACTAGTTTTATATTTTTAGCTAGTTTTGCTTTGAATGAAATAATAGTATTTCAAGCGGCTAAACAAATAAGAAATTATTTGGCTACAAATATGATAAAAAGATAAAGAAATTTACCATTCTTTATCATAATTAAATTTATCTATATTTTCGATACTTTCATTATACAATTCAGAAAGTGTTAGATAATTAATTCTTTGACGTCCACTTTTCATTTCTTTATCAAAATAACTCAAAGAAGATTCTGGATTTGAATCCGTTAATAACATTGTTAAAACATCTTTACAATATTGAAGAAAATGTAAAATTTGCTTTCCACTGAAAGGATTAAAACGGTTAAGAAAACTGACAAAAGTTATGAATACTATTACGAATTTTAAACCCAGAACACTGCAAGCTAATCAAGTAGCTATAAATGTGAAACGGGTGGTATATAAGGACTTGTTTTCAAGAATGAGTTAGTACATCTAGAGTTTTTTATAGAATGGAACTAAGTTTATATTCAAAATGTGAGCTTTAACATTATATTTATAGTTATTATTCTATAAACCCTTAAAGCATGAAATTCATTTAAAAAGGGAATTTTGTAAGAATATTACTTTCTTGAAAATTTAATTTTATTTAGTTACTTTTGCACGTTTTTCCTATAAAAAAATATTTTAAATGTCATAATTTCTTATCCTGTTATTTAAACTTTTGAAACTTAAGTAGGGTTTTATCTATATCCTCTCCAAGGACAAAAGTATAGATTTAATATATATTTTTCACTTCATCTTACATTTAATTCCGTAAACTATTTTTTGGTGAAAAATTTTAAATTTTCCTAAAATACTTACTGTTGAGAAATTTATATCATTAATTGAAGAACTAACTTATTTCCTGCTTGCCGAGACATTTTCTATTTCTTCCCGGTCGAAATATTAAAATCTCTAACTCATCATAGTGCATTCTTCATATACCTTAACAATATTTGATTAAATATTTTGCTGGAAAATTAAAATCTCTGAGAGACAGACAAAATTATTACCAACATCCAAACTAATATATATAAATCTCTTTGTCTAGATGTGGGTTTATTTGATTAAAAATATAATCAAAACTTAAATGATTTATTTATAGTTACTTTAGCACTTCTGGTTTTATCGTACTAAAAAATATTCTTCTAGTACTTATCCACAACAAAATATTACAAATTTATGTTTTATGTGAGCTAGTAACATTGTATTTAGCACAAGTACTCAAAAATATCACTGAATCAAGCGTTTAATGAAAATATTCATTTTAAATATTTTACATGGCAAATGGAAGTTTTGTTTTTACTACCCAACATTTTTGCCCAAAGAAACCTTATTTTTACCCATTAAAAATATTCAATTACTATACTATCTCTGATTATTAAAGTTTATCAAACAAAATTAAAATAAATTAAATCACATATATATTTTATTCAGATTTATTCAGCCATGGTAGATCAATGCTTTAACAAAACTTTCAACAAATAATCATACAAATTCTGTATATTAATATACAACCCTCGAAAAGCATAAACCATCATTCTCATTTTAGGGAATTATATATCAAATTCTATGAATTATACAAATGTCCATCCCAATGAATAAGCCACCCACAAATTTTCCAGTTTGTTAAAGGCAAAATCAAATTATTGCCATATTGTCGAAATAATCCAACTTTCATATATATGAGGATTAATTTCTGAGATCTCTAGAATAACAGAATAAATCTCCTTTTATATGAATTTATTTCATATTGTTCCACGTATATTTGAATGGATCAAATTTTTTGTTCTTATTTTCTTCTGTATTAGAAAAAAATAAACAAATAAAATAAAACTTAAAAAATATATGCAGAAGACATTTGAAAGGGCTATCATAATTTATATAAAATCTCATTGCTATTTCCTTTTTCCCTATACGATTCTGAACGTGATCTGGTAAATAAGGTGTGATATCAACACTAATAAGTTCACAGCAGGTTAGCAAACGGTAACCAATGGACAATATTCGTGTAAGTTATGATCAAGTTTTGCAAATATTTAAATAATTCATTTTTTAGACATTAAGTTGACACCACAATCTTCCAATTGTAATAAAAAATATAAAGTAGTGACCACGTGAAGTCTTTTTTGATTTCTGAAATATTCCAACACTGTTGGAGTTCTTCGAATCGCTATAAAATTAATCATCTAAGTTCCTTTAGGGAGGATAATTTTGAATTTAATCCAGCGCTTAAAGGTATAGTATTAATTTATTAAAAAAAACCGCTTCCTATATACAATAGAATATTTTTTTGTAGTGTTTGTGTGAATATTTTTAGTTTTGTTAATTTGCTACTAAAACGATATTAGCCTAATATATAGCGGCACGTGTTTCTTTGCTTTATTTCTTGAAATATGAAAATTGTATTAAAACGAACAATGATGAACTTCAAAGAAAGAAAACGAAAAAAAGAAAAAACTACACAAAAATTTCATCATAAAGTTACAAACATATAGCCTTAGGGTATTTAAAGATCCATATCCTTTTTGTTAGCAGACGTTATATTTTGTTGTCAATCAATGATTTCATTTTGATAAGCTGCACACGTTCGTGTGAAATACTTTTGTCATTTCTGTGGCGGAAAGTTAATAAAATTACACTCGACTTCTTGAATTCGAATCCTCCCTTTTTAGAATACGTCCTACAATTACATGCCCTATTATTATAGATTAAGGACACGCGATTATTATAAATGTTTACTCAAATGTAAGGAATACTCTATTGAAACGGATGTGGGAAGGTTGTCATTAAATTATAATAAAAATTCGTTAATTCGGTTATCAAGAAATTTGTCTCTATATCAATTGAGCTGGCAAAATAACACATTAGACCGATTCAATGGGATCAATAGTGTCAAAAAGTATTTCAAATACAGAAGTAATCTTTGATCTCAGTTCAAGTGTAAACAACAATACAAAAAAAAGGAAAAGAAAAAATTGTATTTATTATTCTAATCCTTTAAGGAGTATAGAATTATAATCAACTCAATGTTTTCTTAATTTCTGCAATATTTTAGTTAAAATAAAAAATCTTAAACATTAAATCTATCTTGAATAGAGTTAATCTATTAAAGATTGAAATTTACGTAAATAAAGTAGCCAAAAGGAAAAACTAAAAAAATAGAATAAAGTGAATATTCTCACACAAAGAAATTTTAGGATATTGAGCTCGTATACAAGTACAAAAGTTCAATGCCTTTTCATATTATCAGTAATAAAAACTTTAACAATAAAATATTTAGATATCTCCTTTTAATCCTTTCAAAATCTTGTTTGGAATCAAAAAAAAAAAAAGCCTTCTAGCTAAAAGATAATTATAAAATTTCTTTAAGAAAATGAAATGAGGATTTACACACGCTTAGGTGAGAAAAGCCGGATCAAAGTATCAAAGAAAAAACAAAAAAAAAAAGAAGATAGTCAGAAGCCGTTATACCCAAAAAGAAGTATTTATTAAAAGAAGATGACACCTGTGTTAACAAGTGGACCATTTGGATAACATTATTTACAAAGCTGTGAACATTTTAGTTGTCTATGACAGTTTGTTACATCAAAAGATACCGAAAACGATTCATATTCATATTGGCTACTTCCCGGTGTTTATTTCGACATGAATAAATTATTTAATGCGGTTCATTTGAAGCAAGATCAAAGGGGATACAATCCCATGTGGCCTTTGTCGTTAGAAAGTACTTTCAGGTATCTTATAAGCTAGTATTAATCTTTTCATAGATAATATTTAGGGCTTCTTGTATAGGATATAAATTCAAAGTTTACTGCTCTCAAGCCGTGAAGGTTACTATTTGAACACTTTTAACACTATTAAAAATCACATTCACAAGAATTTTTTGTATAGAGTTTTATTATTATTTTTTTTTATTATATTAAATCACCAAAGTTGAGTTTTGAACACCCTTTTCGAATTCCATGAACAGATAAATACTTTTAATTTGTCTAAATAAATTTTTCTTTGACAGCAAATTTAAAATTATATCTTAAAAAAGTAGTATTTAGAATTAATTTAGTTTTTATCCACACACATCTTATTATTAGAGAAAATTATTTTAAGAATACTTATGAAAACTATTTGCAAAACTTTTAATTCATCATATTTAAATGTATTATAAAGATTTTAGGAGTGAACCATTCGCCCATATCATACGTCATCTCACTTTTAGGGTTCATTTTCTTTTTTAGGCTACGTGGATACCAGGTATGGCGAGAATTTCGAGTATTCAAATTAAATATGAATGAGAAAATATAAAAGGATCAATGTTGGTTGACCAATGTACACAAAGCAAATTATTCTTAGAAAGAAATAAAATAATTTGAAATTTTAGGATGAGTTGGCTGAAAGCCAATTAATAATAATTTGTTTTCTTTAATGTATTTTTAGTGAGTAATTTTAATGAAAAATTATAATTATTAATAATGTTGACCGTGAAATTTTATTAAAATGTATTTATTTACTATTACTAACTTAAAATTTAGAAATTTTACTTAAAAGGTTCAGTACTTAATCTTATTAAATTTGTAAAAACAAGTTGATAGAAAAAATCTATAATTAGATAGATTTTATTTTTGTAGGCAGGTTAGATTTATAACAAATAATTTAATAGTGATTAACTGTGAAAGTTAAATTGTATCTGACTATGAATATGATGCAAAACAATTTTGACAACACTTAGGTACTAATCGACCTAATATATAGACCAGGCCTGCACAACATACGGCCCGCAGGCCGCATGCGGCCCGACTGGTGCTTTCTAATGGCCCGCGTACTTTTTTATATACATGAATCAAAAGACTTCATAAAATTTCTAAAAATCCAAGTTAAACAATATTCTTGTGTTTGCCATTTTGCTGTTTGATCGCAAAGTCTTTTTTGCTTGTTTTTCAACATGTATAAAGCGAACTATTGTTTTAGGGAAAATATGTACAGGTAAATTCTTGTAAATTTTCGTAGCGTGGATATGATTTCTCAATTTTTTAAGGCCTAGGCATAACTAAGACAAATAATTTTTTCTGAATATTCTTCTGGAGAATTTTTTTTATTTATTGCATATACATCTATATTTTTGTTTTTTTGTCAAGTCTTCCTGGGTACTTTAAACTTGTAGCCATTTTAAAAGTTAAGCAGTTGTAAGACAACCCAGTAACAGTGAATATTATTATTTAGAAATCTATCTCAAAATAGTTGGAAAACTAAAATTAATAAATCTACATAATCCACATTTTTGGTTTTAATAGTTGTGAAAAATATTTTTTTTTGAGAAAATGAAGCAAAAAATTGAAAGGGAACGCAGAGTTTTCAACGCCGAGTGGACAAACAAATACTTTTTTACAATATTTCAAGAAAAAATAATTTTTCTTGTGTGTGGTGAGACACCAAATCCTCACTAAATTAGATGAAACTGAGTGAGAAAAAAATTAAAGCGGCTAGTTTGATGGCATCTATATGAAAGGAACAGCAATTTTTTAAGAAAACAACAACTGAAAACAAAACAGCTACCAAGGTAGGCTTCCAGATTTCAAGAGAAATTGCTGCTGCTGGGAAATCTTTTACTGAAGGCGAATTTATTAAGAACTGTATGTTGATGTCTGTTGCTGAATTATGTCCGGAAAAAATTCGGCTGTTTGAGAATATCAGTTTGTCAAGAATGACTATACAGCGAAGAATAGCTGAAATTTCAACAAACCTTAGTAATCAGCTGAAGCAAAAATCTCGAAATTTTCTGTTTTATAGTTTATGTATGGATGAAAGCACAGCTTCTCATTTTTATTAGAGGAGTTGATAAAAATTTTGAAATTACAGAAGAGCTTGCTGGTTTGTGCTCCTTACCAAGCCGCAAAACAGGAAAGGAGATCTTTAGTGTAGTAAAAAAATGCATAACTGAAAAATTGGGTTTTGAAAATGTAATGAACGTAGAAGTTTCCATTGTAAGCTACATCCGATCTAGAGGACTCAAGCATAGGACTTTTAAAGCCTTTCTCGAAGAAGTAGATGCTGAGTACACCGACGTACTTTACCATACGGCAGTGAGATGGTTGAGCCGTGAACGTGCTATCCAGCGTTTTGTTTCATTGAAAAAGGAAACATTTAACTTCCTCGAAAATGAACCAAAACAATTTCTAGAGCTTCAAGAAGAAGCATGGAATAATGATCTGTTTTTCTTTTGCGACATTTCAAAACATCTAAATGATTTGAATATTCAGCTTTAAGGGAAAAACTAGCTTATATTTGAAATGTTTGCAGCAGTGAAGGGTTTCAAAATAAAATTGAACCTTTTCAAAACTCAGCTGCTGAAAGGCGAAATAAGTCACTTTTCCACTTGTGCATTGCATATTTCTCAGCATAGGGTCGGCAATTTTGGGCAAAAATATGTAAAACATATTGATTTATTAATTGAAGAATTTAGCAGAAGATTAACTTTGTCCAACGAAGAAAATATCAAATTAAAATTAATTGAAAACCCTTTTTCTGTAGATCCAGAGCAAGTACCGCTTCATTTGCAGATGGAATTAATTGAACTGCAATGTTCTGTAGTGTAGCGAATTTATCATAGAGAAAACAATTTCCACGATTTCTACAAAAGCTTAGATTGCAAAAAGTACAAAAATCTCATAGAACTTGCTATGAAAACGTTTTTCATATTTGGAAGTACAGCAAGCTCAAATATGACACCTGAATATGAAAATTTGTTGACGGTAAAAAATGTAATATTTCTCATTAATATTTTCCATCATAAATTTTAATAAAAATAAAAAACACATGTATCTTTACTAGGAAATTTTTTTAAAAATTTTATTTAGCAAATACTTCCAAGACATTTTTCCCTCTTCTAAGCAACAAAAATGGAAAAGCTCCGCTCCAGAATTTGTCAAATTTATTTATTAATAAATATGAACTTTATTTAACATAATAATGGTTAATTACATATCAGCAAACTTAGGAACTTTTTTTATTTGTTAATTAAAATCTGTACAAAATATTTAGCATCCCTGCGGCCCTGAAGCATTTCGCTTGAAGCTTATATGGCCCTCAACACCTTCGAAGTTGTGCAGCCCTGATATAGACCAAGGTTTATTATTCTAGATTACTTTCCTGGCTACTGAGGCAGTGCTTAATTGCTGATAAATAATTACTATTTACTATTACTACTACTATTGTGCGAATAAATATATATGAATAAAGTTCAAGTAAAAAATTATGAGTGTGAACATCTGCAATACAATAAAAAACTTAGAAAATAATAAATAAAACTTTACCAACTTCTCACTTTTCTTTCATGGCACTTTTTTTGGCTAGAAAATATTTTTCACGTTAAAAGATTTCTACAGTACTTTTTCTTCTCACGACAACTTATAATCGCTCGCATTAATGCTTCCTTATTTGTATTTTTCTCACAGAATCTCACGACAGGGAGAGAAAACTTTAGAAAAATACAAGAACATTCAATTTAGAGTTAACTAAAATCAGAGTCAGCTATCCCGGAAACACCTTGGAGATATTGTTTGACATATTCTTTATTTTTTTATTATTATCATCTATTCACTGAAAAATTGAGTTTACTTTTAAAGCTGAGAACTCTTTCTTTAGTGTAAAACAGCGGCCTAGATAGCTTTTGTGATATGGGGAGGTAGATATGATATTTTTGTCAACTTACTTATAGGTCTTAGCTTTTTTTATTTAATTTGTACTAAAATATTACTAGTCAGGGCGGGGGTTTGACTCCCTCTAAACCCTTAGACTTGTTAGTTTTATTAGCGATATGGTTGATCTCAAGTATGTCTTGGTTGATTTCAATTTGGAAAAAATTGCATTACACACTTGCGACAGTCGCTGGTATTGTTAACAAATGCGAAGCGCTATCCAAATATTGAAGACCAACTCTTAAAAAAATTCACTTCAAATAAAATCAAAAACTGCCAGAGCCGCAAGCGTATTTAAAGTAATCTCCATTCGTATTAAATTTTCTTACACTTACTTCTTAACACTTTGACGGCCTACCTTTGATAAAAAGCTTTGTCGCCGCTACATATTGATAAAAACTACTGCCTGACGCCGGCACTTTTTACAATCATTATTAAAAGTAATTAATGAGGCAGACATAATTATTGTTTAAAAAGTTCAAATCCTTAGGTACTTATTTCAATAATAAAGTATCGTTTTTGTTATTCAAAAAGGTTTTATTAAAATTAATATTTCGTTTTAGTATATATATGATAGTTTTTAAAAGATTTTCCAATATGCAACGGAACTTTCGCTGTCTGATTCTTCATCACTGATATTTGACAATTGAGCGCTAACATCTAAAAGATTTTATGTCAGTGTACACTCCGTCATCACTTTCACACATTTTTAGGATATTTATTTAGCCCCTATAAATGAAATCTTTTAATGTTTAAGAAATTTTAGAAAATGTCTGAGACACGGTGAAATTAGATCCAACAAATGACAATGCGAATGTTTATTTTTCGAGATAATCAATAAAAACAAATATCACAATAAGTAAATGCTAATCAAGCTAATAAGCCACAAGATTCAGGCCGATTTAAAATTGAAGTCACATAAATGTGACTACAGCTGTAAATATCTATTCTGGTATTTTTTCATATATTATAAAAAATTTCACATGATAGAAAAAATTCTGCAACTGCAGAAATTCATGCTTCATATAGTTATACATAAATATAGCGTCCAAATGAACATTGCAAAATTGTATTTCAAACTTTTTTCGGCCATTTATTAGTTGATCAATACTCTCTTCACTCCGCTTAATGAATCTTAGTCTACAACAAGGAATAAGATAAATGTCAGCAAAAAAACATAAGAGCTGTTTGTTAGCTCTAATACCACTCATTGCCTTTAGCAAACGTGACGTGAATCCAAAATCTATTCAGTATAATCAATTGAAGGATTAGATTCATGTAATTTTGTTTAATTCGTTTTAGACGAATTCACGATTACCTTGTTCCTTTTGTGTCTTTTGTTCCATACAAGAGGATTAAGGACCACAAAACGCTTAAAAATTTTAAAAACTTTCGAAGAGCCAAAAATTTGGCTTTTTCCCACTTGACATCTTTTAGCAATTTTCGAAACTTTCGAAACAGCTCCGTGAACCAAAAATTTGCCTTTTTCTCAATACATGTTGACTGATTTTATGTGGATTGAACTTTTCAGTATAATTTACTTTGCATCGAAATAGTAGCTGACTTGGTATACGTCAGTTAATTGGATAACAACAACAAACGTTGTGTAATTTCTGTTTTTTATTTTGATTTTTCATGGAGTGTGATTTAATGAAGTCAAATGGCATATTTAATAAACTGTGAAAAAATTTCGTGAGAATAAAATTATTATAAATTACATAATTTTATCTAGTTAAATTGTATCTAGATATTTGTAAGTGTGATTTAAGTGTTTAAGCGAATTTCGTTTTGCTTGAGATCGTGTTCAGGACATAAGGCAACATCTAAAACCATCAACTTTGAATATATTTATTCCTAACTAAAATCAATTACGTGAAGTAGTTAAACAAGGATACATCTCAAAGGAAAATGTAATAAAATCCTTTCAATGTACACAAAAAAGTAAAACAAAACAATTTAAAAATTTAAATAAACTTCAAAATAATTTACATAAAAAAATTGTTCCTCAGGTATTTTTTGTATTTATCTTTAAAGAAATTTTATTATTTTCAATGAAACAAACAATATTCCTTGAGTGGGAGTTATCTATAACAATAAAGATATTTCTTACTTCCGCTAGAAGACAATTGGAGTATTGTTGTACACAATAAGAAATATTTCAACAAAATAAAGAAAAAAACTTCTTTTATATATTTATATATATTCTTTGGAAATCTAACAAATAGGGTTGATGTTTCCCAGTTATTTTCACCCCCTAGAGAATAAACAAAGATAAACAGAAATCAAAGTTGCAAATAAGGCGCTCGTTGGTAACGAAATTTGGACACATTTCATCCTCCACTTGGCAAAGGGGATAAATTTTTTGTAGTCATTGCACGTAAATGTTAGCTGCCATTCGTGTTTCCCAGTGTTTTTCTTTTTTCTCTATTTTTGTATTTTTTTGTTTGAGAAGTTTCTTTGCGGAAAATTTGATTACTAAATACAGAATAAAAGGGATCTAACAGTTCTTTGGCATCATAGAGAGGCTGAGCCGGCAGATCAACTGGACCAGAATGAACGACTTTTTTATAGACTAATTCAATCATCAGTTACAGCAGAATTTGCAGTTTTAAAAGGATTTTGATGTGTATATATATATATTTTCTTTTTATGAAATTATCAGCAGTTTGCTTTTGAGTTTTGATATAGGAATCTAGTAAGGGTTGTCTTTAAAGTAATTTTGATTTTTCTAGCTTAAATGTGAAATTTTTTTTTGAAAAATTATTTAAAGTTTATCATAAAATCAAAACTGACCTTCGAACACTATTTTCTAAAATTATATATTTAAATTACTGTTAAGATTGGAGCTTGTAGTCAATTGATTAGTTAAATGTAGTAAAAGTTGATTGATTTCCTTGCATAAAGAATTTAACCTTCTCAACTATGAAATAATCTTTTCATCTAGGAAATTAATTAATCGATTAATTATTTTAATTAAATATTGATATTTGATAAAAGATTTTAAAGTTTGATTTTTTTGGCAAAAGTTAAGGTTATAGTTATTTCAGTAGGATTGGGCAAGGAAAGCAGGGGATTTCTTATATAATAATTATATATTAAGTTTTTTTCTTTGTAATTTGGGAATAATAATAACCTGCAGTCTTAAATTGATTCGCATTATCATTTTGCTTTCTGTTCTGATGACAAAAATTTTTTTTATAATCACTTACTTCTTGCTAAAATTTAATTAAAGCAAAACAAGATCTATTCTTTCCAAAGAAAACAGTGTCTTTCTCGGTGTTATTACTGCCTAGTTTTAGGCACTTGTAAATGAATGTGAGAGAAAAAGCATTTCTTCTACATCATGGCAGAATTAAGAGCTCACACTTATTAATATCATTAATTTGTAATGGTACTTTTTAAAAGGGCCATATTCCACGTAATAACCCAAGTTAATAATCTATGGAAAATTATGTTAGATTTTTCTGATTAATTCAAATTTAGAGAAGAAGAAGTTTAATAGGCGTGAGTTACGTTTTTGCTTGATGTACCTACTTCATTGAAGTTTTGATTCTTCTCAATTACGTGATCAACTCAAAAAATAATCAAACAAATTATTAAGATATAACGCTTAAAAATTAATTTTATGTAGCTATTTCATGTGTAGATAAGAATTAACTATTTTTTGGTTATGGAATGAAAATGCCACTATTCTAATTTAACACATTGAAGACGGCGCAGTTTTTTCTTTTTCACTTCATCCGGCGGTAGTGAAAATCGTACTTTTCTGGCAGCACTTTGCACAAAATATTGTTTTGCAAAAAATTGAAAGTTAATCTTAATTAAAATATTTTTTTTGACCACATAAAATTTTTTTGATCTAACAAAAGTTTACTATTTTTACTGTCGGAAAAAACCCCATTTTACTAAAAATCACATTTTCCCAAATATGGGAAAAAAACACGTTATTTAATTTAATTCTAATTTTAACGGGTTATTTAAAACACGTGCGGATCTTTCTCGTACATTTTATAAATTTCTAAAATTGCCTTAAAAAATGAAACAATTAATAACTTTTTTGATCATTTCAAACTCATTTTGGCCGAAAAAATAATCTTACAGACAAACTTTTTATTTCATTTACACGTCGTCTCAAGCCACTGCTAACAAACTATTTAAATATTTTCTTCTTTGTATTTATTGTTTATCAAAACTAATTTTTTTGGCTTTCAAGTAGTTCTGTCAGCAATTATCGAAGAATTTTCGTACATATTTTTTTTGGGATAAACATCAGATCCTTCAGCGAATTTCTTTTATCTTTGACAATGTAAGTTTGGAAGAGAAAAAAAAACTCACATGTTGTCATGACTGCAAGTTTAGTAAAATATTCGTGTACATCAGTCACATGTGTACAAGGTAACTTTATCATGGTACAAAATCCATGTTTTTACTTCGAACAGATGTCGCGGTTTCTTACAAATTTAATATTTCAAACACCATAAAACCCTTCAATTATATTTATTGTTTACCGTTTGGCTTTTTTAAAAAAATTTTGAAAATAGTCAAAACGAACTTGATTTTCGACCAACAATGATGTTATTGTTTTTTGATTAGTCACCATTGAGAGCTGTATTTCAGAAAATTTATTGGCTGGTTTGCAGGTCAAATTATACTCGTGCATCCACGTCTCATTACCCGTTATAGCACGTTACATGAACGTGAGGTCAAAATTGGCGCATTCTAGAACGCCTTCAACGACTTTTTCTTGAATGAAGTTTTTTAAATAGATAAAGATCTTTTTTATAACTGTTCAATATGCGACGCGAGTTATGCCTACGATATTTTGTAAACTGTTTTTGTCAAGCTGGAATATAAGTTTTTTTAAATTATTTTCTTTTATTCTTCGACGTCTTCTTCAGTTTAAGACGTTTATAAACGATTACAACAGGATAAAACTTCAAATACTTCTCAGAAGCTTTTGAATACGCTGTACAGTTCTTTTATCTAGGACCCATTAGTACTTGGTTTTAAATTTGGCACCAAATGCAAATGACTGCATTAATTTCGCATATATAGCCTAAATTGGCGGCTGGTTAACACTATTTTTACACTTATCCAGAAGAAATAAAACGAAATTTGTTTGCATAAAATATGACGCTAGTTATGTGTAACTAGAATACTAGAAAAATATCAGATAAACTTATTGTTTAATGTTTTTATTCATAGTGAAAGTTCATCAAATACATTTTTCTTGACTCACAAAAACCAAGCATTGACAGCAGACTAAATGGCATATAAATAATTTCTCTATCTCTAAGTAAGCCTTTTAAATGTATAATTTCCTACTATATGACAAGAAGTAGAGTAATCAACGGGACCAAATATAACTATCGCAAACAATAATATATTCTAAAAAAGTCATAGAAATAAAATAAAACACACAAGAATTTATTTTTACAGGACAATAATCTGTGTATATATATATATGTACATATATACATATTTATTCAAAAATAAACGGATGACTACTGCTTACCAAGCAAAAACTCGTAACCTCTTAAGAGAATTAATTATACTTTTAACAATTGTAATCATTTTTATAAACAACAACATAAAACAGGAGTATTTTCATCCTGCGGTAATTCCAAGGCAATCAAAAAATATCATTAGTTTATGATTAAATTTTGGGCCGCTGGAAATGAAAATCGATTTATATATTTCGGGATGAAGTTATGAAGACATTTCATATCGTCAGTCATAAATTACAATGTAAATTGGTTCAGTCTGGATTTATTTTACCAATGTTTGGTATTAAAAATTTCTTAGTCTTTAAAATCGACAGTGGCATTGTAGGATAATAAATACACCCAATATACAACCTGAAGGGTTTATGCTATTTGTTTTAGTGATCACTAAAAAAACGATCATGTAATATTGACTGTATCATAACTCGTCTGTTATGAGTTAAACAATCAATTGAGTGACTTGTTGATTGCTTTCATTTGCTACTAACTTTTTCATGAAACATTTTAATTCCGCCTCCGTTTAAAATTAGAGAATAAAATTTTATTACTTAAGTAAAATAATTTGTAACTATCTTCATTTTATCACCTTTTCAGAGATTTGATCAATTTGCATATCATTTTTTTAGGCCAATCAATTTTGTAATTTTTTTCAATGTTTTAATTAAAATTTTTCGCAGTTTTTTATTCTTTTTATAGAATCCAAATTTATGATTACAACTGAGAATAATTTTTTATGTAATAAAATTGTTTTCTACTTAAATGAAATGAAAAAAATATAAGCCTGCTACAGACAGTAGGATATTTTAATGAAGAAGGACCTTAAAAAGGTCATGCCTGAGGGATTATTTTGTATTTATAGTGTTTAAGAGGAGAAGTTGTTAAAAGTATTTTCTAGAAGTATGAATAATTAAATTACTAATAACTATGTGCGTGTTTAAATATTTACACTAGATTTCCACGAAAATAGTTTCATATGGCAGTACTAAAAGCTAAGGGCTCAACGCAAGATTTATCAATTTTTGGGTATTTAGACTTCTTTCGTTCAATATAACTTAAATTAAATTTCCAGAAATACTTTCGCTTTTTGTTGAAGTTTTAGATATTAGAAGAAGTTCTGTTATTTTTGTTTTTGCAAAAACGCAAGTTTTATTTGACGTTTTTCAAAAATTTAATTCACAAATTAATGGCACAAATTAATTAACGCTTATTGTCAGCGTTTGACAAATTATGCGTTTATTTTAAAAATAAGTCCTCCCTTTTATGGATAAAATAGGTTTTTACTTGGGCATGCTCATAATTCAAGTGCTAATCCAAAAGTCTTAACAAGAAAAAGGATAGTGGAAGGAAGATAAATTAATTGAAAGAACATAGAAACTGAGGTAATGTTATCCATAACACCAGTCTTACAATTTTTTGCGAAGTTTCTTCGAACTTCTGTTGGGATGTTTTTGTTGAATTATTGAATTTAAGTTATGATGTTCTGAATTATAACAAGATCTACCAAAAATTCAGTAGAAACTTCACCTACGATGAAAGCTAAAATTTATTTTTTGAATTATATTTTTAAATAGTTTTATCTATCTTCATCAAAGAAAGAATTTATTTTTCACTATTTAGTGACAATAATTTCATTTTCCGTAACTATAAAATTAGTGGAAATTTGATTATTTTTTGATAAATATTTAAATTAATTTTTCGCGCTTAATTGTTGCAACACGTAAAAATTGAGTGAGTTTTGTATAAAACTCAGCTTTTGTGTTGGCTCCGATCAATATTTTTGATTAATAACAACAACTAATAAGAGATTTATTCTGATCATAGTTATACCGTAACAATTCATTATTGACAAATGCGGTTTTCTTAATAGGCGCTAATTTTTTAAGGAAAATCCAGCCTGAAAAAAGTATGATCCCTTTAAAATCCTGTAAATAGAATTTCATTATCTAAAGCGAGAATATTTCTTAATAAGAAATGAGAAGAAGAAATTTTTATGCAAGCGATAGTTAATTATCACGAGTTCAAAGTTGTTTCATGTGAGAAGTATTTTCTCACAAAGTGAAGTGTTTGTAAAAACAAATGAGAAGTTCGCAGCTTTCGAAAATGCTTTTCCCAGAAAAGCTGAATGTTGACACCTTAATAAAATTACCAATTCAGATGATCATTTATTGACAGCAAAGCGGCATTCAGGACTGAAGTTTTTAGTAAGTTTTAAAGCTATGTTGAGATTTGTTTGAAATTAAGAACAGATTTTTTATCATAGCTCTTCTAACCAGAAATCATAAGAGTCTATGGAACTAATAATAGTATCATAATATCAACTATTTGATTTTATATTACGATACGAAAATTTTAAGTATAAGATAAATTTTCTTTGTTCTTTTGTTTTTTAAAAGGATACAAAACTATACTTGCTTTAGAATTCAAAATTTTAAATAAGCTCATCTACTTTTTACCCCATTTTTTGATTGAAATCAGTTTACAGGTGGACTTAAAAGATTTCATCAAAAGAAATCCATACAAAATTATATCAAATAAAAGAATTGTATTGATTCAATTAAAAGATTTAATAATACACGCTAACAACGAGTATATACCACTTGATTTTATACATTGAGTTACAAGATTATCACTATAGAATCCTATAACAAAAGATCAATAAAAAATGTTACGCAACATGTCAACAAAAATTACATGTCTTACTTTTTGGGAAATAAATAGGGTGCAGATATTATAATGCGGTTATGAATAATAACCACCCACAAAATTATACTCTTTACAGCATCCTAATTGAATTAGCTTTGTTCCTTATTTTATGCAAAAAAAGGGGAAAATCCGTCATCGTATTACTATATACTAAGGAATATTTATTTGATGTTCTTTACCCTTTAAATTTATATATTATAGAATTTTATATAATATCAAATAACAAAATAAATTTTGCTTTAAACTATGAGGCACATAATAAGTACATTATTATTGAAAAACTTTAAAACCTATACAACAAAAAATTAAGAATTTTTCTATTAAGATTTAAAATAGTTTTTCCAAACAAATTAGGCCAGCATACATGCAGCTCAAATTTTATATATGTAAAAGCTTTCAAGACGTTTCAGTCTCGAATATTAAAAATTCAGACTGAAATTCGGAATTTAATAAAATATTTTTCTGTGATTCCTGTTGCAATTTAAATTTATCTCTTCATTTTTGTAATATCGTTGTAAGAATGTAATGAAGAAAATCGAAATAAAAATTTGCTGGTCACTACCTGTGAATTTTGTATTTGATAATTTGAGCTTTACTACTACATAATTTTTACTGAAAACTTTGAAATATTTAATATTGAACTGCTAATTTCAACGAAATCAAACAGCAGCCTGATGTCCTTGTAAATAATTTTAGTATTTCTTAAGAGAGAGTTCGATATTTAATTTTGCTTTGCATTTATTTTTTATTTTTTTGAGTAACTGTATAACATCGTCGATCAGAGTAAAATTACCGCAGTTATGAGCATTTGAGTGATCTTTGCTCTAGTGCAAGGAGTGAGTGATACCCTTTCTTAACAGGAGCTCCCTACTTATGTGGTCTCCCATACAAAAAAAATCGGTTCTTAAAAGGCAAAATTTGTACATGACGACAAAAAAAAACGGTGTCTAAATCTCAAAACATACGATGTGAAATGTCACAGATTGTTAAATGTTTTAAAAGTGATTTAACTAAAAAAATTAAAGAAAAGTCTAGAGTTTTTAATTTATTTTGGTAAATTGTTTTATAAAGTTAAGCAATGAATATTAGTGAAGCAAACCAAACTAGAGATACACAAAACAGTAGAATCCAATAAGAAAAAATTCACAATAGATGTCAATTTTCTCTGTCTAGTTATTACACATTTCCAACCAGCTATGTACACAGTTTTCCATACAAAAGTGGCTTTCTGTGTAGTTAGAAAGTGTGTACATCCACCTGTACGAAAGAGTATAAGCAAAGCTTTAAAATAAGGCGTTTTCCTGAAGTTTCGCAGTCGGTGCGAAGACGCTCACTACTTTTTCACATGATTTTTTCGTTTTTTTAAAATAATTATCAGTTTTACAATAACAAATAAGTCGATTTTTAGGTTAAATCGATATTTTGGCTTTCAAAGACTACCAATCTTGAAAAGCATCCCGTTTAATAAATAAATTTTGATTTTTTGGTTTTAGGTGATTCTGTTGCGAGCTATGAAATTTTTTTACAGGTGCCTCTAGGCTTTCACTGAAACTTATTAAAATGTTTGAAATGAATGAAATTTTAGAATACTAAATACGAGAATATTGTGCAAATATCGTGTTATCAAATAGAAATTAATTAAATAAACTAGAAAATCTGTTTTGCCAAAAAAATTCTTGAAGACAAAATAAACCTAATTAACTGAACCCCTCCCCAACTTTAAACAAAATCACAAGCTAATATTTTAATACGAAATACTATGCCCTATTTATTCTTATTTATTGTTTATAGAGTTCTTGTCTAATGGTCCAATTAAAATATTGAAATTTTTTTAAATAATTTAGGTTAATTATATTTTAAAAAAAGAAAAAGAAAATAAAACAAATGCTCAAAATTTACGCATAAACACCCACAGGGTTCATAAAATATAATTTGATTAATTACACAATAACAAATAAAAAATGCATATTTAAATTTTTTTGTCAGTTTAAACTAACTCAAAGTTCTAAATTTACTAATACTGACAGAATATTTAAAAAGATATCTTTGGCCCAGAAAAAAGAAAATAATGTGAATTGATTAAAGTAACTTCCGAATTACGGTCCCAAAAAACAGAAAATAATAAAAATGACATCAATATCATAGAACAAGATTTGGCAATAGCTTCAATTTTTGAACAACGAAAAGAAGATAATATCGATACAAAATCAAATAATATAGATTATTCCATTAGGAAAAATCGATGATATTAAATTGACAACAAGCTAAAATAATCTTAAATTCAATGAAAAATTTTCTATGGCGGCCATAATAATTCCCACACTTACCTGGAACTATTTTAACCAGTTCGTCATTGATAAATTTGACCATCGAACTATTAGTTTGTGATATAGCTTTGTCGCTTCTTTGATTTACTTCATCTTTTGTAATGCAGATTGTGGCTATCTCTTGGCTTGTTCACAAGCAATTTCATTGATGATAATCGTCTTTGTTTTCTTTTGGTTTTATAGTTTTTTATTATTAATTTGAGAAAGTAGCTTCTTTGTAATCAATATCCAATAGCTGAAAGATAAAAATTTTTGATTGTTAAGACAGTTACTTCAAATGACACATCTCCATTTATACAAAGATTTTTGTTTATTTTTCGTTATAGTGAATCAACTGTGTATAGGAGTCAAAATAAATTTGTAGGACATATTTTTATGGACTACTCTTAACAGAAATCTTACATTAAAAAGCTATATAAATGTTATTTGACATTTGAAACTAGGTTAAGTATTGTTATGGTTTAGATAATTGATTATCTAAAATCTAATTATGGTGAGAAAATTGAAGTTTTAATCTTTAAAAAATATTTTTTGGATAAATGAACTGAAAAATTTTTGTTATAATAGTATAAATCTACTAGTTCTGATTAACCAAATAAAAGTTTTATAGAACTTTTACCCATAGGTCATTCATATACAAAAGATATAGATTGCTGAATAGTTTAATAGATATTTATATGAATAACATATACAAAATCTTTGTTGCGTTTGTTTATAATTGCATAATATCTGATCGACTTAACCTATAATTTGGGTCACTTTTATAGGGGAGAAAATAAAAGTTATTTGATTATATTCTAATAGTAATATTATGTTTTCTTCGATCTAAATAAATAAGAATTATAATTAAAAAGTTAAATTAAGTGATATCTTTAGCCCGCACATATGTAATTTAATGTTTCGGGAACTTTCGTAAAAACGACGTTTTGTGAAACCTATTAATTTCATTAAGAATCAATTTTATATTAATAGAAAGTAGAAAATATTAATGTTACATTATATAAAATGTTACATTATATAAAATGCATAAATAATTAACATAGTATAAAATTTTGTTAATAGAAAGCATTAATATATTATAAAAAAGCTTTTAACTTATTATATTTTGGTCACAAAATCTCGTTTGCTCTTCAATCAGGGCATAAAGCTTTATTGATTCAAGTTTTGCTTGTATTAAGCCTTGTCTTGATTTTTTATCATATAAAGCCATAGATATTTTTATCACTATTTTCACAGAACATTCAATCGCCTGCATATGATATGATAACTTAATTGAAAAAATTAAGTTCTCGTCGCACCAAAACTTAATAACGACCTGGTTTATTTCTTGATTAGTCATAAGTCGAAGAATTGGCGTATCAAAAAACTTAGTCTTCCTCAATAAAGAAACATGGATTTTTTCCAGGTTTATATGTGGTTTGAAATGAACTATTTATAAGCTTCAAAAGCTCGGAAATCTTAGATAGCCTGTCATTATTTGTTAAGGATTCACAATTCATACATTGAAATATTTTTAGTCCATAATTTCCTGTGCCAGATCGTAGAAATGAAGGATCCAGATGAAACCATGAGATCATGGGTTAGTCTTTCATCATTAAAAGGAGATTGAAAAAATATCCAAGCTTGGAAGTGGGTATCGCATGAGCTATCCGAAGCTTATAATCAGTAACAAATAAACATCCGCACTCCTCTTTTATCCGGCTTAGAAAGAGAGCCATTTTTAGACCGTCTGGAAACAGGTGACGAAAAATTGATTATATTTGTCATAGCATCAGAAGGAAAAGATAGTGGACAGATAAAGATAAGCAGCCAATTCCAACAGTTTTCAAGTGTTTGGTGGAATATGTATTGTGTGATTTATTATAAAGTCATAGAACCAAATCAAACCGCAGATATTTACAATGAACAATTTTGTCTTTTAGAATCGATTAAAAAACGCCTGCGACTGGTGAATATCAAAAAAATATTGTTTCATCATGATAACACTAGACCACATACAAATTGAACAACTCCGCAAAAATTAGTGAATTTAATTGGGAGCTTTTGCCGTATCCTGCTTATTCCCTCCATACTGCATTTCAATTGGAATGTTTGTTTTGTCAGTTTGTTCCATTGGTATCAAAATAAACTGTGTTTTTTATTCACCATTTTACTTTTCATATAGAATTTTGTTTTCAAAAAAAAAATAAATGTTGTTAAATATCTGAAAAAATCTATTTATTATATGAGTCGCTCAGAAGCCAATGTGGATAAGTCCATTTTTTCATATTTTCTGATTTTTGCAAATTTTAATAGAATAACTAATATATTTCCTAGTCTTAAAAGGATTTACTCATACTTTCATTTTTTGTAGGTCAAAAAACCCTTTTTTTAATAGCCTCTGCATGTGTTATGTATTATGAATGCATCAAGAAACATTAAATTTCTCAGTTTGGATTTTTTGGACTTATCCACATTGGCTTCTGAACGACTCATATATAGATTTCCTTTGATTGTATAAATTTTCATCACAATTATTCTACCTACTTATTTTTCATTGAGAGATATAAAATTCAATTGAATAACTTGACGAGCTTAAAACAACCCAAAGTTACATACATAAAAATTGCTCACATTCTATACTAGTTACACCCTAAAAGCCAAAATATTTAAAAGCAAAGAGAAATAGAAAACGAATAAATAAACCCAATTCAAGCAGAATAATTGAACAAATTGTGAGATCCTGTGAACAAAGATTTAACACGGAAATAACACCCCCATCAATAAACTCAAAGTATGAACAAATCCTAATTTCTTGTGTAACAATTATTATCCTTTTGATGCAGCCCTAGTTCCAAAAAAGTTTTGGTAACAAAGTATGCAAGCTCACCCTAGAAAAATGTGGATTAAACGCCAGCAGAAAAAGACCAGAGGCAACAGTTCATTTACATTACTAAAGAGAACAATTGAGTAGTTGAAGGGTGTTTCCTGCTGGTTCATAAGCATAGCAGAACACACTTGGAAAAACCTTTATAATTCACCAGAGACCTTTGATTTACTCAGGATAATCATATCACCTGTTCAACTAATGAATTTCTTTGAATGAATTGAGTCCGACAAAAAAGAAAAATTTATGCAGGATCATAAAATATCTGAAGTTAAGCAAAAACTGAAAAAGAAATTTGATAAAGATGTGCAAGAACTTTATATTCTAGCTATGATTGGTGTTTGATGTTCAAAGTGTAGAGCAAAAAATCATAATAAAAGACTTCGAGTTAACTAATTCTACCCTAATTACCAAATACATTTGTTAAAGTTATAAACGAGGCTTGACTAATAAAACGGAAGCTACAACAGGTTGATGAGCTATAAATAATATTTCAAAATGAAGAAGTTAAGACATTTAGTAAGGAAATGTTTGATTAAATCTTAATTGAAAAATGCTCCCTGAAGCCTTAGAGGCAGCTAAATTTTTAATCTTTTACTTCGTCAGTTTTTATAAAATTTTAGAATTTTTTTTACTTGAAATCAAGAATAACTGCAGTTTGTATTTTTTTTTATTCATTTCTCAATACTTGCATAAGATTCAAATTAAATTTATTTAGAAGAGCAAATTTTTGGAAAATTGAAATCGATAATCAAGAGTATTCGAAAGAATGTCCTTTACAAATTTAATGGCGATTTTATATTCTGACAAGCAGAAGAATTAAAGTTTTTCTGCACCAAAAAAAAGATACTTTGTTTGCTTTTGAGCTGAAACTTTGGAAAGTCATTATGTTCATATTTTTTAGAATTGTTCGTCTCAATGTTTGTTAAAGTGATCAATACAAAATTAATTGCTATAATGTTCGCTAGCGAGCATTATTTAGCACATTTGTGCATACTTTCCCTTTCCTTCTATCTTTTGTCAGTCACAAAATTTGATACTATTGTAGATCTATTCCCAATGAGGGGAATATTTAAAAGGTATAAACTATTATTGAATAACAAGGAAAAACTTAATGTAAATTGTAAGAAGTAAAATTTTTTATTTAACAACAATAACAAAAAACAAAACATAAACCAATACCAAATTATCGGCAGTGATCATAACAACAAGAAAGGTAAAATTTGAAGCACAGAAGCTGTTTATGAGCTCAGTGTTTGATGTTTAGCAAACGTGACGTTATTACTAAATCTTTCCAGTCATATTTTTTTATGAAAATGATGTATTTTGCTTTCAATTGACTTCTCATATAAATTTTCAACTTCAACAGCTCAATTTAAAGAAATTTTATTTTATATACATATAAATAGAAAATTGAAATATTGTGAAATATTTTCATTGATTACACGAAACTATGACAATATTTACTAGAAGGTTTTTCCATTACTGCAATGAATTAGAGCTAATTTATAATCTTGGTATTAAAAATAGGAAATGATGGTAAAGAAAATTAGTATTACATTCTGCAGAAAATATACGAAAGTTTTTTGCATTAAAATAATAAAATAAAAAACTATATTTTTAAAATAATGAGAACAATTACGCCCAAGAGAATTACATGACTCATTGATTACAATTTTTTCATTCCTTACTTTAAAATTTAAAATATTTTTATATCTACCTACAATTACGATATTGATCCCTCCAACTCAGATTCCCGACTAGAAATGTGGTGAAGTATACCACAGAATCAGTTCAACCCGAACTAGTCTGACGAAACGTGCTTCAATGACATATGCTTCCCGGCAGCTCTTCAAAATCTCTTCTATTTCCTGATGCCTATATAATTAAATTTCTTCCTTGATGTATTGCCTGAAACAAACTTTCACGATTAATTCTAAGTAAATATAGTTATTAACTTACTGCAACTGGTTTTTCTTTTATGCCACTCACTGGTAGTACTTCCCCGTTAGGAGAAATTGCACCAGTGATGGCTATGTTGAGTGGTACTACCTCTTTCAAAACTAGTGACAGGATTGCAATTGCAATTGCCACTCCATAACTGCAGTCATCTCTTATGCCAACAAAATTGCCCGCCTCACAGAAGAAATTTAAATAAACGTCACTTAAAAAATAAAAACAAATTAATAATCAATTATATAATTAAAAAAAAATTAATATTTGTGCCTATCCATCAAATAATTATTTGTTATGTAATGTTTTCTTAAAAAATTATTAACAACAACACTGCCTACTGGCTTAAATATTATAAACCCTGGATCACCACCATCAAAAGGTTTTTTTTTCATTAATACTTATTATGAAATAAGATGAGAAAATGAAATAATTTGATAAATACTGCCAGCCTGGAAGAAATACGTCAATGGAAGCGTTTAAATTATATATGATTGCTCAAAAGGAAAATCAGATATTTTTATAGATCCTAAAATTTAACGGATCAAAGGGAAAAAGTTTCGACATATTCGAAGCTTTCAAAAAACAGCGTGAAGCAGAGGTGTTGCTGTTTCTCGTTTGACATTTTACAAAAAAAATCAACGGATTCAATTGTAGCGGGGTTCATAGTGTAATTTTTTTGTATACTATTGCTAAGTTAACACGTTGAGGATGGCGTGTACCACCGGTGGCTCACATCTGTTATAGTTTTATAAGTATAAGACACTATTTCGTAATACACAATTTTATTTAATTCTATAAAACACTCGGTAGCACGTTGCTATATTACGTGAGTATATCGTCCATCTTCCTGTCAAACATGGCGTCCCTCCTCAGACACTACAGAGCCTCTAGAATTAACATTTGGCAAGGTAACTTTTTTTTTACAATGGGAAGATAGAATGAAAGAAAGAGATTTCAGCTTTCGCCGTAGCAGTTCAATGTGATCCCCATATTTTTATAACAATTACTAAGTTTAACTAAGGATATAAAATTCAATATTGGCATGAAGAAAATTTTTGCCTTATATCATTCAAATTTGATATTATTAAGAAAAATTTATTAGAAATTTGACTTTGTTTTGGTATTTGAAATATTTAGGTCTTAAGTTGTTGTAAACAAAGATTTTTCTTCAAAAAACCTTAAAATAGTTAGCGCATTATTAACCGAATAAATTTTATTATCTACTGAATAGTAATATCGGACAAAAAATAATAATATTTCAACTGAAGGCTGAGTTAGTCCTAATTTTTAATCCAAAAGCTAAAAAAAGAAAATGCATAGCTTAGAGGGTAGAATGTCAAAAGCTATAAAAAACATATTTTCTGTAATTTTTTCTAATATAATAAATGAAATATTTAAGCCAAACTTTGTAACAAAGTTAAATGTTAGAAAAGACACATAAAAAAGATAAACAAGTTTTTTTTTCATTTTTTCTTCAAAATTCAGTCAAACGGACCTCATTTGTTGTGATGCGTCAGAATAAAGTTCCCTTAGCGTTACTAAATAATATTTTTGGTGTAATTTTTACCACGTATTGTCTTGTAAAATTAGTTCTGATAAAATAAAATTCTTAGTTGACATCCTAGTCAATTTTATATTGACAAAGTGTTCTAGTGTTCTAGTGTTCTAGACATATCTGTAAGAATAATTTTGTGATTTTTACTTTTGATATTATCTCGGACTGTGTATATGACGAATATCAGGTCTTACAAGGGGACCGTACGACCTTCGGAACACGGATTTCAATGAAACTTGGCATAGTCGTAGTTCATGATTAATGTAGCTAAAATATAAAATAGTAGGACGCAACGCTCAAGGGTTGCTTAAAAAAAGAGGTTTAAAAAATATACATCAACTTAAATTAAGAAAAAAAGAGGGTTAATTTCGAACAGGCGACAGCGTAGATGGTAAGTTTCAAAAGGTTTCTAATTAAGTGCACAATGGCCCCGGTTCGGAACTTTACTGAGGAATTTGTTTTTCTTTTTTTTTTTTCATTTTTAATTTTTGTTGCTATTACAAATTTAATATAATTTCACAATATTTCGCTAATAATTTAATAATATTATCATTTTATCAATAAATATCAGTGTTAGCTTGAATTTTTAATATTTACTGTCATACTTGTTTAAATGTTCAAAGCCAAGGATATTTTACCTGTGCGAAAAGGGCCATTTACGTGAAGGTCAAATTAGAGTAGTCATACACCACAGCAGAGTATTGGAAAACCTATTTTCTTATGTTCTTATATAGCATTTAAAACAAAGAATTTAATCGTACTGCCCTGTATCAGGAATTTTTACAAAAAAATTTACTACCATATGTGAAAAGTAATAAATTCTTACTTCTCGTGGATTCATGGACGGGTCAAACAAGACCAGATTTGTATGATGATGTGTTTCAAGACCAAGCACACATGCCAACATGCACGCTAAAGGTTATTCCTCCAAAATGTACTCCATTGGTTCAACCATGTGACGTATATTTTTATAAGCAAATAAAAAACTTCATCAAACGATTACAAAGCAGTGCTGAGCTTCTTGATGAAAATCGGGAAATTCATTCGAGAGAAGATTCCCTAAAAATTCATTCAATCATCCACCATCAATTATCGTCTCCACTATTCAATGACATGATTAAATACGCCTGGTACGCCAGCAAGCTATCTGATACACGAAATGTTTTTTTTAATGTTAATGATGCTTGCTTCTCCAGTGAACTTTTAACTTCTCCTTGTCTTTGCAAAAAGTCAGCATTTATTTGCTGTGCAAGATGTAGAAGAAACTTTTGCTTCAGCTGTTTTTACGATAAGTACCATTGTGGTTTGTGAGAATGAAATAAATAAATCAAAACTCTAAAAGTACTTTTCTTTTATTATAATACATCTGCATCCTTATCGTTAGTTAAAAATAGTTTCAATAGTTTAAAGAAATTGATTTTGTGTAACTATTAATACGAAAAATGTCTTCTTTTTCGTTTTAAATGATTAAAATTTGATATTTATTGATAAAATGATAATATTATTAAATTATTAGCGAAATATTGTGAAATTATATTAAATTTGTAATAGCAACAAAAATTAAAAATGAAAAAAAAAAAGAAAAACAAATTCCTCAGTAAAGTTCCGAACCGGGGCCATTGTGTACTTAATTAGAAACCTTTTGAAACTTACCATCTACGCTGTCGCCTGTTCGAAGTTAACCCTCTTTTTTTCTGAATTTAAGTTGATGTATATTTTTTAAACCTCTTTTTTTAAGCAACCCTTGAGCGTTGCGTCCTACTATTTTATATTTTAGCTATATTAATCATGAACTACAACTATGCCAAGTTTCATTGAAATCCGTGTTCCGAAGGTCGTACGGTCCCCTCGTTAGCTTTAAGGCGTAAAGGTTTCTAACAATAAATGGAATAAAAGTCATCAAATTAATTACAATTGATTCTAATTGAAAAATAACTCTGAACTCATCAATTGGACGCCATATACTCAGTCCATAATTTTAACTTCCATTTTCTGTCCTTGATGAAATTCAGTATTGTGTTTGGATAAAATTTAAAATATTCTGGAAATTGAAATATTTCCTTAAGCCTCAGGTTAAAAATGCTTTAACCCAGTTAAATCAAATTGTCAAATGTAGGTAGGAAAAATGTAAACTCTGTCTTACTTAACCAAAAACTCAGTTTAAAACAAATATCAGGTCAGTCCAAAATTCCATGCGTATTTTTAGAAAAATTTTAAAAAGTTAAATCAATGATTTATTGTCCTTCACTATCTACAATTTCTCACCAAGTTACAGGTAGCTTTTTAATCCCATGGATATAGAAAGTCTCTGGTTTTGACCCAAAGAAAGCTTGAAAGTTTATTTTGTATATCCTTTTTAGTAATTAACCATTTTCCAAGTAAAAAATTTTGCAAGGCCCGAAATAAGTGAAAATCACTAAAAGCAATATCTAAAGATTAAGCAGGATGTGTCAAAGGCTCAAGATTAAATTCACTAACTTTTTGTTCGATTCGTATGTGGTCTACTATTATCATGATGAAATAACATTTCCTTGTTATCCACCATTCGCAAGCAGTTTTTAATCAATTTTAAGTCTAAACGGTAAATGGATGTTCAGTGTAAATCTGCTTATCTTTAATCATCTACTGGATTTTCTTTCTGACATTATGATAAATAATACATTTTTCGTCACCTGTTACCAAACGGTCTTAAAAAGGATATCCTTCGAAGCACGAGAAAAGGAACGTGCATATGTTTATATCCTGTTGGCAATTGGCCTTGGATAGCTTTTGTGGAACCACTTTCTAAACTTGAATACTTTTCCAATCTTCTTTAAATGACAAACGACTTTTGCAATGTGATCCAGTGTCAATTGTGATTCTGACTTGATAATTTTTAAAATTAACTTTAAGTTGAGTTAAGGAAAAGGTTTTTATTTTTGGATAAATTAAAAGTCTTTTTGCTTGTCTAAAGCGAGGTTAGTTCATTCTAATTGTAAAAGAATTTCATTGCATGGAAAAGTCACAGCACTGATAAAAATCCTGGATTTAGAAAAACAATAGAGTTTGTACATTTATTTTGAAGTATTTTTTGGCAGATTTTTTTTTACCCAACTGTGAGGTGAAAACTTAAACAAAACCTGACAGCACTAAAAAAGATATCAAATACTTTTTATATTAAGTGCGCATGAGTAAATTCTGTCAAAGGACTTTCTTGCATAGCAGATATAGTATCGACAAAAATACATTTTTTGTTTTTGTTTTTAGCAAAATAACATTCAAGTTTAATCAAATGCAAAAGTTATTTGAATAAATAAAAAAATGTTCAAATCAACACGATGGACAACAGATCTAATAACAATGTCACCAAAAAATTTAAGGATTGCATCTTTAATGATAGCAATTTATCAAGTGGTCATTTTAATTATACATTTTTTTATATAAATTTTATCCTTAATAAATAATTATATATTAAATAGATGACTTCAACTTTAATATTTTTTGTAATATCATTGGGTCTAATTCATGCTAAAGATGCTCTTACTTCATTGGGGGTTGATATAGCAGATCAGAAAGAACGAGCAGATTATTATGAACCACTTATGAATTCAAATGGTGAATCCTTTAATCAGATACGTTTTAAACAAGGCTCATCATTAGGTTCAATAGTTAAATTAATAATGTATTGGGGTACTATTATATCATTTGTGGTATTACTTTGTTGTATTGGACTTTTTATTGGAATTCTTAAAAATCGATCTGAATTTATGAAACCCTGGATATTTATACATATAATAAGTTTAGTTTTTTTAATTTCAATTATGCTATTTGTTGTTAATGATAATGTTATACAATTACTTGGAGGACATTTTATATATTGTATGTTTTTATAATATTAGAAAACAAAAAAAGCAAATGTAATTATGAATTGTATTAAATTTATAGATTTCTTTGGGCTTGGATATGTAATTTTTCATACTACAATTTGGATGATTGTCTATGAGTTTTATTTAAATCTTAGACAAATAAATAAATTGACTGAAATTGCAACAGTGGCTATACCATGTCCGTCAGCTGGAATTGTAGGATATTTTCCTGAAATTCTTTTAAAGGTTAGAATTAAATATTTATTTAAAAAATTTCTTTTATAGGTATCTGAAACTGAAAGTAAAGCACATACTTTTATTGGTTTTGGAGGATATAAGCACACTTTAACAAATACAAAAAATGAAAACGCTTAAAATTTTATTATTATATAATTATTCAATATTGTTAATTATCTTAAATGTAAAGTCTAATCCTTATTAGTAATCAACTTTAATAAATGAAGTAAAATTATTCTTTTAGAAGCAATTAGAAATTTTTTTTGTTTTACATTTTTGATTACATGATTTCTTTATTTTATCAACCGTCAGGATATATAGGACAGGGACAGTTATCAACTTCGAAAAGTGGCTGCTACCCATCTGCTTTTCATACTTCTCGCTTTTAATTTTTAAAAGTTGTGATTGTAAGGAATACCACCTGTGGTACAGTTGGATCGAATTCAAAAGACGAAGTTGATATATTGCATGATCAAAAATCCAATGTGCTTAAAAGATCAAACTTCTACAGGATAATCAATCCAGCCGATATTAATTTAAGCATTTTATTGCATTGAAGAATTGTTTTGGACAAATATAAAATTTCTTTTGGAATCATTGGATTAAATATGAACGTTTGGACTCTGGAAGATGTAACAAAATGTACATATCTATAATGGCAAATACTGTACAAGCAGTAAATTTTTGTTTTAATTCACTAATAGTGAGTTTACAGTGACCAGAATATTAACCTTTATTATATATAATGTTTATACTGAGATCTAGTCCTCTTAGATTAGTAAAATTATCTTCTGTCAAAAATTTGTTATTGTAATAATTGTTTTATATTGTATTTATAGTCAGATTTATCCCAGCTCTCCCAATTAATCACTAATAACAATACTGAAATCTCCAATACAAAATTTTATAGAATACTAGTCTAGTATTGTGGCCACAATAAACACACTATAAGGCCATTATCCTTATAGTAGAAGCTTTTAGCGGCTTTTGTTCATGGAATTTATCAATGCTTGAGTGACAAATATTTATAAATTTATAATAAACAGAAAAAGTCATGAGTCGTTTGAAATTGCATAAATTTATGAAGTGCTTCCTTATTTCCTGCTCTTGGATGTTAGCTAAATTTTAACCAATTTGTATTAGGATATTTTTGATCATACAATATGCTCGAAAATACAAATAATTTTTTTCAAATGTTTTGCGGTGTTAAATATAACCCTAAACTAAATAAATAAGTTCAAACCAAAACGGGGTGGTCTTAATGGTGTATTACACACGAGTAATATTCTTCACATCAAGAATTTTGTGGTAGTAGGTTCACTGTAAATCTCTCTGAGACTTTAGTTTGCTATGGGATTCTTTTTAATTTCGTAAAATTGCTATATTCCTTATGCTCTTTATAATTTTCACCTGGAACTTAGAAAAATTATGGAATAAACTTTAAGCTACCTTAAGCGACTTTTTGCATTTGTACAGGTTTTTCAAAATTATTTCATCCTTTTACAAATAAAGTTCATCCCTTTACAAATGAAGTTCATCTTTTTACAAATGAAGTTCATCTTTTTATAAATTAAATTCACCTTTTTACAAATGGAATTCATCCTTTTGCAAATGAAATTCATCTTTTTACAAATGAAGTTCATTCACAATTAAAAAATTTTTAAATTTTCATATATATTGAAAAAAATATGGCATAGACCTATTTATATAAATAATAAAAAAAATTGGAATGCTTAACCAAATTTAAAGGAGCCTAATTGAAGCTGTCCTATTACTGCGCTTTCAATTATTCATATTCATTCATGAAAACAGGATAGAATAGGTGCATTAATTAATCGTGTGCATTCACAAGACACAACAAGTGCGGGACCTCATAAGACAAACAAGTCACACTCTTCTCTTTTTGCCACCATATTCACCGATGCTGAACCCCATAGAAGAAGTTTTTTCTAAAATCAAGTTTGCTGCACGGGATATATTAGCGGATCCATCAAATCATACCAATTTGATGGAGGTCATTAACGATTCAGTTGGAACAGTCACCTTCTCTAATTGCCACAACTATTATAGGAACATGTATACGAAGCTACCTGCTGCCACAACGGGAGAGCCGCTATAAGTTTTCTTAAATTTTTCTATGAATTTCGATTATATAATGTTTCAAAATCTATCAGCTCAATAAAAATCAGGAAGATTAATTAAGAATATGTAATACAATAAATTCCTTTTTATTATCTTCCTTTTTTTATTATTTAAATTAAAATCAATTTAAAAAAGGATAAAATTTATTCGAAAATTTATTTCCAAATATTTTATTATTTATATAAATAGGTCTATGCCATGTTTTTTTTCAATATATATGAAAATTTAAAAATTTTTTTATTGTGGATGAACTTCATTTGTAAAAAGATGAATTTCATTTGCAAAAGGATGAATTCCATTTGTAAAAAGGTGAATTTAATTTATAAAAAGATGAACTTCATTTGTAAAAAGATAAATTTCATTTGCAAAAAAAGAACTTCATTTGCAAAATGATGAAATTCATTTGTAAAAGGAAGAAATAAATCTGAAAAACCTTTATTGAATTTACTTGACACTCATATAACTATACTTGGCATCGATAATTTGTACAAACAAATCATTTGAAGTCACTGCCGAAAGGATTAAAGTGCTCAGCGTTGAACGTTACAAATTCAAAACTATGCATTAAAGCTTTTTAAATTGTAAACGACTTTATTCTTTTGGAAAAGTTTTGTAGCACGTAGATCATAAATTTAAAGCATTTATGTTAGCAATTCGTAGGGTTCGGTATAAATCTTAAGTAGTTCATAATTAAGTTCTTTAGATCACGCCTAGAACTATTGAATATTTGTATTGCCCTGTTAAGATTTAAATAATTAAATCTAAGTTTTTCTACAGCAATTTCGAATAATAGTGCGTTTAGTTTTAAATATGTCAATAATAATTATTGAGTAGGTACTAGGCACTAAGTTCAGTGAAAACGCACTACTATTTGAGAAATAAACTAGAGATTTCCCATAAAAATACTTTTAAAAAAGTACTAAATACTAAGTACTAAGGTCAGTGAAAACGCACTATAAGGAAGATAACTAAAAACCATAAGTGCTGCACATCATATTGTATTATACACTTTTCAGATGATCAAAAGGCACTTCATTTAGAAGAACTTATTATTTTTTGCTTTTTTGTTGATAATAGAAGACTTAACCACTGTTTTAATGATTAAAAAATGTCCTTTAGTTATGCCATTTAAGCAAAAAATTTTATATGTTAGCTTCAAACAGATTTTGGGAGAAATTTCATTCAATAATGAAACATGTTTATAAGTTTTTTACAAGTAAAACTTTTCAATTGTGTAATATAAATGAACTTTCATTTGTCCTCTTATGGCTTAAATATCTAAAATTATGGATCTTCATGATCTAACGACTAAAAATGAGCGAACTTATCGAATCTCGGCCTAAGAAGCCATTTTTAATATTTGGATGAACATCACAAAAATTTTTGGTTAAAGGTCCTATGCTACTGTATTTATAAAACTCAAAACGTCTAAAATTCTGAATGGCTGTTCCTCTAAAAAATTCAATTTCATACAAATAAACAAGTAACACTGGTCATAAAATTTTTTATAAGGGTGATTTTAAAGAGCACAAATAATATCAAAGTGAAAATTACAAAAAAACAAAAGCAGCTTATAAAACAATAAATAAATGAAAACAATTGAAGAAAATTAAAAAAAAAAGTTTCCGGTTCAATAAATATTTGTCATTCTCAATAAGTTTCCTATTTATCCCGTCTCCAAAATAAATTCAGTTTGATGAGCTACAAACTAGCGTATTCTAACCTCTAAATCACATAATTGAACGAAATTAAACTTAAAACGATTAAGAAATATAAAAACCTCAATCAAATTGTTTTATATTTTAGTTTTCCCGAAAAATATTGTAATTTATAACAAAGTAAACCATTACCTTAGCAACATTAAATTTAATGACATTAAATTGTTTGATCGAAATTAGAAGAATTTAGTTGTAATTAGGAATTATTTGTATTCAAAAATTTTAAACTCAAATTTCTTAACAATGAGTCGATACAGTAAAAGTGTTGTTTCTGGTGGAGTTTTTCACCCACCAAAAGTTAAATATAGCAAAGAAACATGCGATCTTTTAAATAGTACGTTAAAAAATTAATATTAAATTAAAACTTATAATATATAAAATAACTTCTTAACAGTTTTAATGGAAGAATCCAAAATATCAATGCTCACAAGGAAAAAATTAAATTATCATTTACGACAAGGTGAACCACTTCCGATACAAAAAGCTAATTTAATACCGAAAATTATTACAAGTAATATTGATAATCGGATAAATTTAAATAAATTACCAAGACGTAAACCGTTTGAAACAATTAAAAAATCTGGTGCTTATGATATTCCCAAGTATTTATTTATAATAGATTTTCAAAAAGTTTTTAGTAAAAAATTTGGATTTTTTTAAAGATTTCGTTCTATGCCAAATCTAAAAGAATCACGAGATGAGGCTAAACAACGTTTACAAAGTGAAATGAGTGGAATAAAAATTTCAGAAAATTTACCTGAAAAACCAAAACCAAAAATTGAAATTAAACTTAATATTCCAGATCAAATTGATAAACGTATGTAATCATAAATTTGCTTTAATTTTGTTAAAACTAAATAAAAGATATTTTTTTTAGTTGTTCAAGAAATTAAGGAACGTACTGAATGGCTAAATGATATGGAAGCCTTAGGTGAAGGAAAAAAATTTAGAGATATGATTACATTACAAGTAGCTGAACGTTTAAATGAAATTAAATTGTTAGAAAAACAAGAAAATATTGAGATTTAAACAGTTATGAACTATAAGAATTACAGCTCGAAAAACTATTCTTGAATGTTATTTAATAATTAGCAAATTTTGTGTTAAAATTATCTTTTTCCAAGTTAATTTCATGATTTTATTTTATAAATAATAAGTTTAAATAAAAACTGCATCGTAAAAGTAAGTTTATACAGCTTTTCTGGATCTAGTAAACTTAAAATCTTATTAATATTTACAAATTAAATTAAAATACATATCTATTAATTTTATTTAAATTATTTAAACTAACATGCTGGCATTTGTCTTAAAAATTCTCCAGCTGGTTCTGCAAATTTATTTCTTATTAAATATGAAGCAATGACTTCAGCAACTTCATGAGGACGATCTTCATGTACAGCATGACCACATCTTGCTAACACTTGTAATTGAAATTTCCCTATTATAAAATTAATTAATTTAAAATTAAAAATATATAAAAATATAAAATTGCCTTGCATTTGGCCAACAGTTAACGCTTTATCCAAACCATCTATACTTGCTAATAAAAGTAATTTTGGTATTCTTAAATTTAAAAATTTTTCACTTAGTCCATCAAACCAGCCTACCCAATATTTTTCTGATTTCGATAAATCTATACGCCATGTATATCTTTTGTTTGTTAAGAGTTCCCAAAAGTTCCCAAAAAAATGAAAGACAATAATAAAATACTTTTTTTTGTAATAACTTTTTTTGTGAAAATGGAATAAAAATTTCTATGAAACTGGATTAAGTCATGCTAGAAAGAGTTTTTAATTATAAATTGAACAGATATTAAAATTTTGATTATAAGCTAAATATTTCATGCAGTTAAATATTTTTTAAAAAGAAATTTCAATTAAGTCAACTTAAATTTCTATTTAAGTATGCGATAAGCATTTATGTAAAAATTTTCGGTATTTCAATCAAATTTTAAATTAAGAATATTAAAGACTTCAACTAAACAAGAGCCTTTAAAGACGCTTTGTAAATAACTAGTTTTGCGGAGTACTTTATCGTCATTGGATCATTCAAAATAACAAAATTTTATAATATTTTATTGCCAGTTTCATTTGTTTATTTGTATTGAATTAAATTTTAAAGTTGTTGTGTATTTTTTTTAGAGAAACAGCCATTAAGAATTTTAGACTTTTTGAGTTTTTTAAGTACAGTAGTGTAGGAGCTTACAATCAAAAACTTTTATGATGTCCATCAAAATATTAAAAATGCCTTTTTCAGTTCAGAACCAAAAATTTGGATTATTTTTACTCGTTAGATCATGAAGATCCATAACTTTAGACATTCAAGTCATAAGAGGACAAGTTTATTCATATTACACAATTGAAAAATTTTACTTGTAAAACACTTAACCTCTAAACATGTTCAATTATTTAATGAAATTTAAAGTAATTTGACGAAATAATTTGAATTGTTTATAATCTCCAAAATCTGTCTAAAGCTAATTGATTCATCATATACATGTCATCGCTTAAATGACATAAATAAAGACCATTTGTAAAAGTTTTTTTACGGCCTAAAGAGTAATGCTAATTGTTTTGAATTTGCTGTTTACTGTTTTGTTATCAGTAAAAAATCAAATGCGAGCAAACAGCTTAATTCAAAACGTTGTTTCGAGGAATTAAAATGTTTAAAGGCTTAAGAACCAAATTTTCATAGAAAATCAATACTTAGACTGGCTCATTCTCAACAATCAACAATTCATTCTCAACAATTTTGTTTTTTTTAGCCTCAGATGTGGCATCCTCTGCAACCGGTACAATTAAGTGCAAGCCACATCATCTCAGCCAGGGCAACTTTTTTCACATAATTTTAAAAACGGGTCTAAGCTCTTCATTAAAAAGACATGCAGATTCATATTTTACGTTTAAACTTTCTGAAAGACAGATTTTCTCTGCTTCATTTCTGGTAAAATTGCTGATAAACGGTTTTTTCTCTTTTCCGCATTTATATGAAGTTTTTCTTAAGCTCTTTTCGTACAAATCACCAATTTCAGTAGTGAGAATGTGTTCAGGTTGTCATCGGCAAGATGAAATCTTGTTATCATAAAAAATTAAATTTTAATAGTTTTTTTTCTTTTTTGTTTTATTTAACTTTAAAAATTAATTAATTCAGCAAAGAATACAATGATAAATATGAAAAATAGTTGTCTTGACCACACAAACGTAGAAACTATTCAGTTCCTTGATATTACTCGTTAAATTAAGTGTTTTGAACGTACATGAAGAATAGACAAAGAGTAAAAGAATAAAAGAAAGGAGAATAATAAAACAACAAATTGAGCTGACATCAAGTACATATTAAGACTATCCTAACTAATTTCACTTACTTATGAGCTCTCTTTTTGCTATAATTTCGTTTATTGCTCAAGATAAAATTAAAAGTAAAACAATATTCAATGCTTTAGAAAAATAAAACAAAAAAAAGCAAGCTTCAATTTTCGTTTTAAGTATATTAAATTACCGTTTCTTCCCGGATCACAAATAATTATTTTTCTTTTATTAAAATGATAGTAAAATGATTTTGATATAATAAGAAAGGCAATTTTGAAAAGTTAAGGAATAAATCTTTGTTACAGGAAAATTAATTAAAAAAGATTTTCTAAAAATTAACGTTATGTTATAAATGAAGTATATTCACACTATTAGCATAAATTTATTTAAAACTGAAGAAAAATATTAGCAAAATACAACAAAATAGCTGTAAAATAATATGATATTAAAGATTTACTTACGTTTTTTTACTAGAAATTACTTCAGCTGGCTCTTTAAAAGCTAATTGTTCAATATTATTACTTTCTTCTTTTTTCTCTTCTTCAACATCTTCAGCTATACTTAAAGGATTTGTAAATGTAGTTCTTAAAGCATTGTCAGGAACATCTTCAACTAATGGTAATTCATTTGTTGCCAATTTTTTAGTTTCACAGCTGAAAAATTTAAAAAAAACACAAAAATTTTAATGAAAAACTACAACAACAAAAAAAAAAAAAAACAATTAATACTTAATAATTTGTCCAGGCATTGAAACTTTAGCACTGTCAATATTTCTAATTTGTCCACTTCTTATACACCATTCAATTGCATTTGAAATGCTTTTAAAATAATTTGGACGTGATCTAAGGAAACTTTGCATACTGGCCAGAGCATCCATAGCTGTACCTTCAACTACATCAATTACAGCTATTCCAATTAATTCTGGTATTAATTCCATACTCGCTAAATGAACAGCTATTGCTCCGCCCATTGAATGACCAATTATTAGTATTGAAGGACAATTTTCTGGATATAATTTTTTTATAATATTGCTTACATCTCTATAAACAATAATAATTAGATATGATGATTTAAGATTATATGAACTAACATTGCTAATGTATCGGCTGATAGATCTTCATCGTTTGTTGTAATTGAATCGCCATGGCCTCGTAAATCTATAGATAGGCACTGACAGTGTATAATGCTTGTAATTTCAACCTAAAATCATTTTGTTGTTAAAAAACAATAAAATAATTCAATACAGTAAAATTAATAACAATACACTAAAATTTGCCCATGTTAGAGCTGAATATCCACCTCCATGCAATAATAAAAGTATAGGGCCTGGTTCTGCGGATGGTTTTGTTTTATATACACGAAATGTGTTTTCATCGACAGTGACATCTTCTTTTACGAAAAAGTATTCATTCCATAATGTAGGCTGATAATCTCGGGGTTTACCTCGTCTGGAAGAATCTCTAAAAAAGTTAAGTCAAGTTAATTATTTAAGCTAAAACTTTTGTAATAATTAAATAAAATTGTCTTATTAATTCCAAGCTGTTTAAAACTTTTGACTTTATTGTTTAAATTTCGTTAACTAAGCAATAGACTTAAAATTTGGGAAGATGTAGGAACCGTCCCCAAAATTCTAATAAAAAATAGAAAGTACTTTTAATATATAATAAATCATCACGATTTCATTACGAGAATGGAACAGTTTGAAAATGCAAAGGTGATTGATTGCAGTTGTAATATTTTCCATGGAATAATTCATTCATATTACAGATTTGACAATTTACTCGGCAGCACTATTTTGTCTCTTTCAAATTTCAAGACAAATACCATCAAATGGAAAAGAGTTCAAAAATTATTTTTGTTAACAAAGTGTATCAAGATATTGCAAAAAATATAAAAATTTTCCTAAATTAAAAAAAAATGAAGTCAGTTTAATTAAGTGTAACTCTTTTTTAATATATATATATATACATATGTATATATATAATAGCAAATGGCAACCATTTTTTACTTCGTTTATGAATGAACAAATATAAATTTTGTTAAATTAAAAACATTTACTTTGACACGTTTCCTGATGGTGGTAATTTTGATTTAAGCATTACTCTTTGTAAGTTTGACATTTTCTTAAAACACAATTCTCACTAATTTTTTGTTGTTTATATTTAAAATTATATAAGTTGCAATTTGTTTGTCTATTTTGTAGTTTTTAATTTTTTATTTTTTTTACGGCATTAAAATGGCAGAAGTCAGACTTTTGGGCGGGAAAGTGACATCTTGCTGTGAAATTCGTGACAGAACATTGTCAGGCGCGAAAAGTGACATTTAGGCTGTGTTTGTACGTCAATTTTATAGGCAATTTGAGGCGCAGCTACACTAAGAAGTATATTGACTGCAATTTTGTAGCTTAATTACTTTATTTACATAGTAAATAATAAATTTGCATATATAATAATAAAAAACATGAAAAAAGATCCGTCACTTGTGTTATACCAAGCTCGCACAGAATAATTAACTACGAATTTGCTGCCGAAACTACTGGTTAAAAATTCCATATAAAAGAAAATCGTATGCACTGAGTTGAATTTACTGACGTATTTACTGATGACTTCATATGTCGTTTTACAATTTTTTTTTAAAATGCACTCATTTATAATTTGGTTGAATACTCTTGACACTGTAAAATTCTGTAAAGTGCCTATTCTTCACTTAATCAATTTTTAGTCGCTGCAAAAACAATATAGATTATTAAAATGATTAATATAAAAGTCTTACCTTCAATGATGCTTAATAATTAACCCCACAAAACTATTTAGTTGCTTTCAAAATTACTTGCGTTAATTTTTTTGGTCTAAATAGATGAAAATTCCTCTGCGTGCTGCCCCATGATTTATCAGTAAATTATTATTTACTAATGTAAGTCCATCGGTAATTTACCTTAGTTACACTCATAGATTTCTCATACAAAATTTCGTAATGCCAGTAATTTCGTCAGTAAATTCGTCAGTAATTTTTCTGCGCGAACGTGGTATTAGCTGAATTCGTCCATCCGTCATTTCGTCGTGTTCCTTTTTCATTCCATAGGAGCGTTTCGTTCGTTCAAACATTACGTTATCCGAGCCATCTATATGTGAAAATATTGCCAAAATGATGAAAAATGTTCCTTCCATGTCCATTTCCATTTCGCCAAAACAATAAAAACGACTAATGAACGCTGACTTTGCGAGTCCGGTGAGTCAAGCTGACGGCATGTGGCTGTAGACAGGTCTACAGCGATTGGCACTAGATTTGATCGAAAACAGCTCCACCGACTATACCGACTTCAAGTAAAAAGTTTGCCATCTATACTTGAGATGAATTTGTAATTAAAACTATGCAAATATTATACTTTAGCATTTTTTTCATAATGCATTTCATTTTAGTAGTGTATCGTGATTCGTAGTTGTGAGTCGTGTCATTTGAATTAATTTATATTTGGATAATATTTAAAAAATATACTTATTTTCACTTTGTTTTAATAATATTGCGGTGACGTAATGTGATTTGATACTTTTAGAATGATGTTACGGGCTATAAAATTGAAAAAGTTTTCACCGGACCGGTTGAAGAGAGAACTTCTATAGTTTTGTTATTTAATATTTGCATTAATAGAAAATAACTAAAAGAATAATTTAAAATAATAACAATAGTGTTATATTTTATTATAAAAACTTTGTTTTTTCTTGAAATAATAAGTAGAATATTATATTTCGGCTTTAATAAAAAACATAAAACAAAATAAAGCTAAAACATGGCATTATTCTGTGATAAGTTTTATTTGTGTTAGTGATCTCTCAGCTGTGCAAAGTGCATTATTAAATGCATTTATACTGTGTATGATGTGTATTAATCTATTCTTCATTTAAATTTTTATTAATTAAATATTATAAATTGTGAAGGTAATTTAATTTTAGTTTAATTTAATATTTTTAAAAATGTTTGCAATAAAAATAGTATCCCAGTTATATAGAAGAGGCGTATATGATACATATATACGTAATACAAAAGCAAAATGAATGAACTATTTGTTAATTTGTGTGCACCCGTTGCATATATGCATATATGCCTATATATATATATATATACGTGATGGCTGCTGAATGAAATACAAAACAGTCAATAAAATAAAATAACAAAAAAATATTAAAGTGAGAAGAGTATAGAAAAAAATACAAATATTTTTCTCCATGTCCAAAGTGCAGTTTTTAACCTGCGCCAATTTTTCGCGGTTGAGTAATCGAATTCCTTACTAATATTTGATTTTATTTAATAATAAAAAAACCAAAAACAAAAAAAATGTTAGGTTAGGTTTTTTCTTGAAGTTGAAATAATACAGAAACAGCAACAAGAACAATAGAAAAATTTATTTTTCTTATTTGAAAATTATATTTTATAAAATTATAAGAAGTTTTGTTCTTTTGTAAAATTAAGAATTACACAATTATTTTTAAATATGTATATATGAAGTTTTCAAATATGAATGCATGTATGTATATATATGCATAAAGAACCGTTGAAAAAGAGCAAACACCTTCTTGAGGTCATAAAGTTAATACCGTGCTTGAAATTTGATTCTTTTTTTTTTTTGTTCTTTTTTTGCTATTTACCGATCTCTTTTACTACTTTGAAGGTAGAATAGTTTACGCAGTCTGGGTTAAAAGTTTTCCATTTTGTGTTTTGTTTGATAATTTTTTAGGTAATAAAAAACAAAAACTTATCTAGCTGTGAATAATTAAATATTCTATAAACAAAAATAAAAAAATAAAATCTTCATTGAATATTATTTTGTTTTGTTTTTAAGTATTTTGAAATATTGTGAAAAAAAACTAAAACAATATACTATGCATACGAAATTTTGGTCATCGTTTGGTGATTGATGATCACACAAATCCTTAGAATTTTAACTACATAAGTTTTTTCTACGATCTTTTTTATAAAAATAATTTTATATGCAGTAATAAAATTTTCTAGCACAAATTTAAAGGACATTTTTTTTTCTGCTTTCTAAAAACCTTTTGCAATGTTAGATAGTGAAACTGTCACTACTGGGAATCTGGGGAGAGAAATTTTTAGATTTGTATTATAACTATTTATTTTTTTTGTTTTTTTTTCAGCAATATTAACTTTCCTTTTTATGACATGTATTGTAAAATCATAGCTGAATTGAATTAGAAAATAAACGGTGTCCAGTAAGTAATAATCGATTTTTTTTTGTTTGTTTTATATTTATGCATATTGCTTCTCTCACTTTCATTCGTAGGTGTAAAAGTTTTATTTTTTTAAAATATTTTCCTTAACAGTTTTAAGTTCTATTTTATAGGGAATAAAAGTCGCAGTAAAATTTTTACCGGTTAAGTATTTTTACTAGGAAAACAATTAAAACTTTGTTTATTTTTTTATTTCTTTTTTTATGTAATTTATTTTTCCTTCAGAAATAATTCCAACTTTTTTAAAAATTTATTTTATTCTTTAAAATTTGTTGTAGTTGATCGCCGATAGACGATAGACATTATTTATTATTAATGTTTAAAAGACTTTTCTAAGTTGGTGATGCAAGTCAGGGAAATCCTTAACTTTTTCAATCCACTTGAACTTAAAAAGAACATTTCCGGGCGCAACTTCATGGTTTTAGGCATCTTTTTTTCAAGTTGACGTATAATTCTCGCTTTTTTAAAATGCTACTGTGAGTGTCTTTCCTGGGCTCTGTGTATACTTACATCTATTCTCCAATTTTGCATATTTCGTGAGAGATGGAAAGAAGGTTAATTGTTACGAGATTTTTATTCTAAATGACTTAAAATTCTTAAATTCTAGTTTTTTTTCTGTCTTTTTCTTCAAGTTATATTTCAAATGCGTATATTTTATAATAAGCGATTCATTAAAATAATAAATAACGCAATATATTTATCAATAATAATGCGTCATAATTTAACTTTTTCGCTGTCCTTTCTTATTTTACGCAATTAGAATCTGGCCCCTCGTCAGGGTCAATGTGCTCCCATTTCTACCTGTTTTATTTGAACTCCAAAAAGGATTTTTTGGCTATTGCGGCGTATACAAGTAATCACGAATGTGTAGGGGAGAGTAAATATTTGCCTGAAATCGACCATGATTGAGGATGATTGTACATGTTCGCCATGTCAGCAATCTTTTCAACAATGACTGCGGCAATAATGACCGATTGTGTAGAGGAGGAATTATTTTCGTTACATATGTATAGAAAAGATTTAAAAAAAGTTTTTCTTAAATTTCTAATAAATTTCAGATTTTCCTTGAAAACTTACCTAAACAAAAAAATTCTTATTTTAAAATTTTCATTAAAAATTTTATCCAATAAAATGGACAGTAAAATTTCTAAATCTTATTTTCTTAACACCTGAAATGACGATCGTTTTTGGTTTTGTTTTGCTTTAATTTTAAAAATCTTTTTCACACCAAATTGGCTTAAATTTTGCTGGCAACAGGTGCCATAGTTAACTGTACCTGTGCTACTTTCATTTCAGTGTAATCACCGTTAATAACCAACGTTGCTTAAATTAATAAATTAAGCTATCGATTAATGAATGTTCGGCACTTTTATTTGTGCTCTGTTTTTCTTTGTTTTTATTTTATTTTTTATTTTTTTTGTAATTTGCAGTTTTGTTGCTACTGCTTTGCTTGTTAAGCGAAAGCAATTTTTTTGAGTTTGGATTTTTTGTTTTTGTCTTTTTAGCAAGTCTCAAAGAAAAATGAAATTTTGCTATGGTAATCAAAAAAATGGTTGTATTGCAACAATTTTTAGAATTAGGAACTGGGTTAATAAGGAATAGAGAAGGAATAAAATGCTTTCGCTACTTTTTACCGGATTATACCTGTTTGTATTTGTGTCTGAAGTTTTAATTCCATCATATTTAAGAGTATTATGATTTTTTGTGGAAAACCGATACAAAACCACAACAACAAAAATAAACTACAGAACGAAAGCTTAGTAAGTCAGCATTTTATTTGCTCTTTTTGTTTTTTTACTAATTAAATTTTCTGTTGGTTTTTGTTTTGAGTCAGTGTTTTTGTTTGTCTTTTCTAAAAATTCAATCAATTTAGTACATTTATTTTCTCCCTTTTCTTTGAAATTTCGTTGTCTTCATAAAGTACGAGGTATAAAAAAATATTATTTCATAAAACAAAAATTTTAACAATATGTTAATTAGACTCTGCCCTAAAAAAAATTTAAAAATGAAAACAATCCCAAATCAATGATTCGCAAAATGCTTTAATGGACAACTTAACTTTAGCTTTATTGGTCCTTTATGTGAAATGCTGATGCATATTTTATAAATCAAAAAAGGACATGGCAACTAATTATTCTTTACATTTACAATTTTTTGGTTGCAGATTTCTGTTTGATAGCACATAAGGAACCATTGAAGCGTGCATGAATTTTTAATAGTAAAATCAGTCAAAATATTGTTTTTAAACTCCTGATTTTGTGAATCTAATCAGTTCCATACAAATGGGAAAAGTTTTCTTGTCGATTGAAGTCATTTCTATAAGTATCTCAGGGTTATAAGATAGAAACTCAATGAATTCACCTGTAGAGTATTTTAATTAAGTAAATAAGAGTCAGAAAATGTTTAGCTAGATTTTTTTTAACTCATATCTAGGATGTAATAATAAAATAAACCTAGAGTTAAGAATTAAGCAAATATCAGGTTTTCGAAATTATAAAAAACTTAAAGCTATTATTTTTTATATATTTGAGTTTTATAGTGAAATTATTTTTTAAAAACAAAGTTTCACCTACATTTTTTTTTAAAAGATTCATCCCTTTGGTTAAAATGATTCTCATCATATAAACTTAACCTCTAAAATTTAAGCGGGAATTTTTCTCAGATTCCTAAAGTTGATTTATTGGATTCCAACAAACATTTCAAGCAAATATTACGAAATTTTTAAACAAATTTAATTAAAATAACAACAACAACAAATCGATGTATATTATTTTAAATATTCTGTTTCATATATTTTGCGTAGGTCGATTTAAAGAAAAATGTTCTGCTATAGTTTCACTTTCATTGATTATTATTGGGGCCCATATTTTATTCTTTTGATTAGAAGCCATACTTGGAGGCTAGCTTTGATATTAGATCTCTCTCGATATTTACAAAAATAAAACCAATATTCTGCTATAATTAATTTTTCTATTTGACTAAGAGTAATGAAACACTTATGCGGGGTATTACCTTTGTGATATAAAGAAAAAAAAAAACAAAACAAAACCTTGAACCAACCTCAACAATATGACAATTACAAAAAATGATCCAATTTACGAGTTCAATGTGTATGGGATGTTTGTTTTTTATGTATTGGGATATTTAGAGAATATTTAGAAAAATAAAAATTGTTAAAGAGAAATAATTTTTTGAGTTATTTAGGTAGTTCTATATTTAAAAACTATGTGTTTTATATTTTGGATTAATCGTGAAGATTTTAAAAATTGATAGGATGGGTTTTAACAATTTTTTCTGAAATTAAAAATCCTCTTAGATATGTTGAAGACAAAATTTTATACCTTGTAAGATAACAAAAATATATACAGGTCAGCTTTCTTAAGTTTTGTACATTGAGTGTCCATAAATTGTGTAAATACTTTCGAAATGTCATCAATATGATGATAATATAAGAGGGTTGGGATTCTAGTTGGAACTATAAAGTTTCTATTGCCCAGACTAATGATCCTTGCTCCTGTCCTAGAATGTGTTTTCGATCCATCTGTATACCAAATAAAACCATGCTCTGGAATATTTCTGTGATGCCAATCAATAGAGTTTGGAAAATTTTTAAAAAAAGAACAATAAAAATTGTATTTCACAACTATGCTAAGCTTCCTTAACTGATTACACTGAAAAATGGAAGAATAACAGCCACAAAAGGAAAGTAACAACAGACGAACTGTTTAATAGCTTTGATACCACTCATTGTGTTTGATAAACGTTAAGTAATTCAAAACCTTGAGGTAGCTTAAAAATGTTCTCCAATTGCGGAGTAGACGTACGAAGATCTGTTGAAAGTTGAAACATAAAATAATGTTTGAGGCTATGAAGGCTATGATCTTTAGGCTGCAATCCTTAGCAAGGCTATAAATTTGAGGGACAAATAGCAATAAATCCAATAAAAATATGTCGTCCTAATATATGAAACTGTGAGCCTGGAAGCAAATTTGAGTAATTTTTAATGGTGGTACTTATTGGCTTCATACATTTGAGGGATAGTTGTCGATAAGCTCCATACAAATGAGAAAAATTGCTCGTCACTTTAAGTCCCGCAAGTGTATGAAATCATTGAAACTCAACCTTACTGAAACTTGGCCCAAGAAGACCGCGGTCTCAAATCGCTGATACTTTTTTTCATATAGACCACGTCCTAAGGAAAAATCCTGAAATGAAATGACTGAAATGAATTTTTATTTTTGCACAAAAAACCATAGATTCTACTTGAAAGTAAATTACTAGCTCCCTCCTGACATGCTTATTTTTTTTTACATATAGTTTTGTTGTCGTTTTCCTTTAGTTTTTTAAATATAAACACACCCTAACAAAATTACCAAAAATGAAAAACATAAATCTAACTTTTCGATTATTTCAGACTCCAAAAATCTCTTATAAGGGGGAAGATAAAGAGAAGAGAATAAAAAAAGAACTCTTTTTTTGCGAACATTTTTGAAAAGGGTTTCATTATTTATTTTACGTCATTTGAATTATGTATATTTCCTTATGTACACGTAAAATTATATTTAAAACTATTCAACAATGGCCGAGCTATATAGCCACGTTCCTAAAAGTTAAAAAAAGGAAGTAGCTTGACGGTGTGGGTACATTATCACTCCTGATTGTTTTATCTGAAACAAAAAATATGTATAGTGAGGGTGGCTAAAAAGCAGTACTTGAATAGGAATAAAGTCAAAATTTTAATTTTAGGACAAAGTGTCGGAATATCTAAAAAAATTATTGGATAGAAAAATTTCCAATGTTTAATGTGTAAAAGTTATAAAAAATTAATTAAACTTTGGGTAAGGCACAAAACCACTGAGGGCTCCTTTGATTTAAGCTGTTTATCTTTGGAAATTATGCTTAGATTTTAACAAAGTTTTAAGATAACATTTTTTTAAAAAAAATTCCACTTTCAAAAAATAAAATAAAAAAAAAGTTTGGGTTTTTTTGTAATTTACCCATTTTTGCCACTAATTATTTCAGCTAACCTTTCAGATCAAAGGATAAATTTAGTAATTATTGTCGTGTTACGTAACTGAATTTAAAAACATATAAAAAATTATGTAAACAATAAAATAATACAATTTACAACTTCGAAAGGTGCAAGATCAACACGTCCTAAACATTAAAAATATAAGATAAGAAAATAAAATTTTTTTGAGATATTATAAAATTATTATTCAAATTATCTAATTGCCATTGGAGTAAATAAATAATACCAATGAAACAAAAAACAAACAAAAAAATTACAATGTATGTTTCTGTTTTTAACGAAGAAGCAGTGCAAAAATCGGAATATATTTCTCATATTTCTTTATTCTCTCGTAACAGTTCTAACAAATTCCTTAGATGAAAACTAAATGCACAAAAATTCAAACCAAAGTTCTTTTTTTCAAACACTACAAACTGTAATGCCAAAGGTGAAATTTCGTCACGTTCTGTAATTTCCTTTTTATATCTTTCGTTTTATTGATTTTCCTAGTAAAATTTTTACAGGAGACATAACTCTTATGTGTTTGCCGTTTTCTCTTAATAATTATATTTACTTATTCATTTTTGGTTAAATTTTTATCAGTTATCAGCTAAAATCAAAATAAAACAACAAAATTAATTTCTCTTACTTGCATTTAATTTATTAAAGAAAATTTTTGGTAATTAAGTTGGAAAGAAATAAAAACACAAAAAATAAGAAAGTCATATAATTCCTTTTGACAACAGCTGATTCTTGTCATTCTCAAATTAACATTAAACTCATTGTCAACAAATTGTTAGGAGTCTAAAATTGAATTTGAAGTAATAAAAAGTTTTAATTACTAACAACAACAAAAAAACAAAATGAAAATGAAAAAATGACTCAATAAAGATAAATTCTAGAGTAGGGAATATTTTTTTGGAAGAAAAAAGAATGGGGAGTTATAACGATAGAGTATAAACAGACTACAAACAATCGAAGTGTGCATCGGGAAAATATTGAACAGGTTGCTGCTTCTGGGAGTGTTGATATAACTAAATTTGAAGCAATGAACTTTGTCTATTTGAAATAATGTTTAATTTGGGAAGTGTTCGAATGTATAAAGAGAGCTTGGAGAGTAAATAAATTTCCTCTGAATCTAAAGGATTATTTTATTAATATATTAAAATTTTAGTGCTTTACAATTGCACGTGAAATATAGTCTACTTTTCTTAAATCTTTTTATGTTACCCATAAAATTTAAAATTTTTTTTATAGATTTTATCCCTTGTAAAGGAAAACTAAACCTAATTTCTTTTGATTTTCCTTTGTACTTCTCTACGTAGAATCCATAATTTCGAAAAACTTAGCCATAATTGTACCAAAAGGAAATTTAGAGCTGCGTAAATAATGCGTATCTAAAAACTATCGTTAAGGGACCCCTTAAACATCACATATTTTCATTCAATATTTTTCAAAGTGTTTTACATAAAATTAGATGGAATATTGCTCGAAAATATAGCTCTTCAATCATCAAGTACAGAAGTGGGATTCTGTCTCGCTGAGAAGTCAAGGTCAGAACAAGAGTCGGATTTTCACATTAAATGTATGGTAAATATGTCAAAATCTGACTTTTTCATTCTCGAAAAATTGACTTTTTTGAAAAATGACTTGTTCATATCTATGCCAATGGCCTATTTCTAAATATTTTTGGAATTTTTACAAAAATTTTACAAAATGTTTAGAAGTTATTAAAAATACTTCAAATATATGAAAATACTGGCATGATTTCAGAAAAGAAAGAAGGATTCATTTCAAAAGAGTTTTATGTGAAGGCTCTGTAATGATATGGTAAGCTTTCAATCAAAGTGGCTTTCATTAAAGCCAAAATAAATGCAGAAGAATACGAAGCGATATGAACAACTTTTTGTTACCATGCTTAGAAGATTTCTGTTCAAAAAATAGTACATTCCAGCAGGATAACGCTGCTCGACCGTTAAAACCAATGTTTTTAGAAAAAACGGAATTCTTGTTTTTGATTGAACATCATTGAGCCCTGATTTAAATCCCATTGAAAACTTCTGGGATATAATTTGCCATGAAATTTGTGCACCTGAGTTCCCGGAAATACGGATTGTCAGCGTGTTGAAAAAGAGGATTATAAATATGTATATAGGAAATTCGAGCTACAGATGTCTTGGGGAGTTTAATTAAAAGTATAGCGAATAGTCCTATAGAATTACTTAAAAACAAGAGCAGATATACTGGCTATTAAATAAAATTATTACAAAAATTGATATGGCTTTATCGATAGTTCCAGATTTAAAGTACCAATTTTTCATAAAACCCGCTTAAAATAAGTACCCTTACACTATGCATAGAACTAATTACCTGTAAAATATTTTTACTTTGAAATCTAATGTATGGAAAAACCAGGAAGAAATACCCTGACCTATAGCTATTTCTAGCACTGTATTTACTTTTACAATGTCTCTAAGAAAAAAAGTTATTCAATAATTTCCAAAATATTTTAATATATTTATTTTATTTATATCTCTAAAAAAAATTTGTAAAAAACTTATTTTCTTTCAATTTATTATTCCATATTCCCCGCTGGTGTAAGTAAAATACCAACACTTATTAGGAGGCCTAAAAAACAAGACTAAAAAGTACTAATAAAAACCCACGACTAGAGTCCATTGCACGAATTCATTTCATTCAATCTTTGTCGCTATGTAACTGGAATTGAATTCTTCAATTCAATTTTGCTACTGATAAAGATAAAACCAAAAACAAAAACAGATACCAAAAAATAAAAATCTATTGAAGAATTAACTTGGTGGTTGGATTACATTTGCACAAATACATCTATATAATTTTTATGCGTACCGCTTAAGGTAAACACATTACCTGAATGTTTTGTATTGTCCAGGTTGCATTTTTCAGCAATTTCTGTGATTCATATTTTAAATTTGTAGTTGTTGAGCTTGTTTTTATTTCTTTTTATTTATTTGTTTGTTTAATTTTGATTTTCTTAAATTACTAGAGAACCTGGGCAACCAACATTCTACTAGTTCTGTGCCATAGGCAATTGAAAATTAGTTTAGCTTTGAGACTAAGGTTTAGCTTTATTTCTTTTATTATCTTCCTGATGTGTAGCGTTAAAAAACATTTTGCAAGTTGGGGTCCGAGTTAAAATAATGGTGGTAAGAAGAAGAAGAAAATAGGCGCGACAGTGACGAAAAGGGATTAAGCATGACTGAAATTTTAATATTTTTGTTAGTGTTTTTATTATCATGTTTCTTTAGTAAATTAACATGCAAATGGCTTTATACACGGAATATTAATAATATTATACTAGTCAGGCTTGCATCTGCATGAGTGAGTGAGTAATCAAGGAGAATGATTGCATTACATACAACATATGTGTTGCTATAAGTCGTCTGCCTGACTGATGTATTAAAGTAGTTAACGACTTAGAACTAATTTACACGGTAAATACAAGAGGAAGTCAAGAATAGCTAAAAATATTTAATTATTTTTTAACTTTCATTTTTCTCTCATCGAAATATTTACTTGTTTATTTATTTATTTAGTTTTTATTAAATTTTAACATCAGACAACTTTTAATCTGTAAAAATCTAATTTCCAATTAACAGAAAATCTTGAAAGACGACATTCAGGTATTGGTTTTTTTTTTTCAATTTTAATTGACAAAATAATATATAATATATTTCCCTATGTGTAGGGTACAGGTTTTACGTAGTATTTTTTTTCAAAATTCCATTTTACACTAAATCAACAATTTAATTAAAGTAACGACTTTGAGAATTTTAAATCTATATTTTTGATTGTTTAAATTAAAATTTATCAAGGACAAAAAGTGAACTAAAAGTTCAACAATTTCGAATTCAAAAAAAAAAAACATAATTTATTTTTTTAATAGGCTGTTATTTATTTATTTTAATTAATAATTTCTTTTAAATACTTGATTAATTAATTTCTTTGTCGTAACACTAACCTTACAATACGAATTTTACCCATTTTGAAATTTGATGAAAATTTTATAGATTTATTAAAGTGAAGTTGAAGAACTGAATATGAACGAAATCAAATTCAACATCTGTGTCGGCAATTGCAATGCAGAGAAAATGAATGAAAATGCGAGGTTGACATCTACCATTTTTATGATTATGAATGGGGAAAAGAAAGAGGAAATCTAGTTTTGCTTAAAATTTCATCCAAAAATTGCAAAGCTGGTATTGATACCATGGAAATGCTTTAATGTAAAACAGCTTTAAGGCAGCTAGAGTTTCTATCTCTCTCTCTCTTTTGATATTTACCATTTCGGATTTATTAAACTTAAGTGAAGAGAGCTTCATTTTATATAGTTTTATCAAGTATATTACTTTTGCTAAGTTCGTTATATTGCCATGGGTAGTTTAATCTTTACTGTGACGACTTCAAGAGATAATATATCGATGCCACATATTTGAACCACAAGTATTTTTAAATTCCATATCAATGGAAAAAATGTTTGAATTCGCTAACTCTAATGTATAAAATTGGTAAAAGTGGAGTGAAGATGTTTCTATAATCACAAGGACTTCGGCCAATAAAAATTCAACTTAGCTTTTATTAAATAATATGTAATATTTGAAGATTATTTTTCATTTTCATTCTTTTTTTATAGCTTTTATTTTCCTTTTCATTCTCTTTTTCTAATATCATCTTCTTTTTTTTTATTTTTTCCTTTGCATTGTTTCGCTTTACGTACGATTCTATGTTCATGTCATTTTTAATAGAAGTAAAATATTTAAACAATTTTAGTATACATATATAAGACTAACTTGTTAAATATTGTATTGCGGGAGACTATCCAAAATAATTGTAAACAGTTTTATTTTGTTTACACAGTTTTTCTAATTGTTTATCATTTGCTATAAAAAAAAGTGACGATACGACTATTATCATATCTTTTCTAATTATTCAAAGTTAATAATAAACTTCAAGAGTCTCTTTTTACTTTTGAAGCGCTTAAAAGCTTCTTAAGAGTGTTTCTTATTTATTTTTTTTAGTTAAAAAAACATTTTAAAAATAGCTGGAATTCGATTGGCACCAAATAAAACCCGAAATTTTTTAGGGTGAGTTATTACCGTAATCGTATACAGCTGAAACTGAAAGATAATGTGTTTGCACATAAATTACCCAATTTAAGACTAAAAAAAAATATGCTAGCCGCACATGTTGTCTTTTTTAAGTTGTTAGCACCAAAGCACTAGAAATGAACACATTTAAAAATGATAAGATGTGCCGGTCACTTAATTAAAATAATCTCTTATGGGTTTTCATTTTAAGTTTTCTAGCATAGATTATACTCCGCCTGAATTAGAATTACCTACAAATAAAATAATTTTGTTATCTTCACTAAACTTTGTGAATATATGAGTGCTGTTGTCAAGTATTTTTGTAAGAAATTTAATCTTAATGGCAGCCACTTTTAAAACGATGATTGCTTTGAACTTTGTAATTTCATATTTTCTATTTTTTGTTTGTATTGAAAAGAATAAGTTCAAAGAGTTTGATTTCAGTTAAGAAAAGATATATACATAGATACATAAATTTTAATTAACCTTTCACCAGCTGTAGGATATTTGATTTAATTTCATAAAGGATTGTAAAATAGATAAAACAAAGAAAAATAGAAACACTGGAAGTTTTTACTTAGCTTTTTTTTACTTTTCTTTAAAAGTTTCTTGGGGAATAAAAACTGTTTTTTTCTTCTATTAAATACTAAAATTAAAAATAAATTCCTTTTTTCTTCCTACATTTTCTCTTTTTTCAAATTTCGTTGTCATATATGCTGCAAAACATTAAACAAAACTGGAAGAAATTGTTTATGTAATAAATTAACGGGGTCTTCTAGTTTAAACGCTTGAATTTTGGGTGTTTTTTTGGACGTCATAAAAAAGAACCAATAAATATTTTAAGTAAAAATTTCTTTGTTGTTAGTTTATTGATGTGTTGAGAATATAAAAAATTAATAATGTAAAAAAAATCAAAATTGAAAATACTACAGGCCGGCAAAGTGGGGGCTCTTGAAAAAAGGTTGTGTCCTGGTGTGCACGATTCCAGCCTTTCCAGTAATCTGATGACAAAAAGCTTTCTTAATTATTCAACTAGAAGAGTGTAGTTATGGCACGAGGATGAGTTTTTTTAAAAAAAGTTTTTTTTTTTCATAAAATGGTGGCAGTTTGAAAAGAAAGTTCCGTCTTGCCGTTTTTTTCACCTTCTCGGAATTTAAAAAAAAAACAAAAAAAAAATTGGAAACAACTTCGTTGTGCCATAGCTTGATTTATAAAGAATCTTTGTGTCAAATTTTAATTGAATCAATTAAGTAAAACTTGAGATATCATGCACACCGTTCCTGAAAGAGTAGTTTGGAGAAAAACGCGTTTAAAGTTTTAAAGATTGAACTGAACTAAGCACTAAATGCGTCCCAAAATGGACTGTAACTCCGAAAATTTTACGAATATCGCAAAATCCTCTTGGGAACATTTTCTTAAAAGCATAAGCTATGAAAATATGCAAAAAATTTTTTCGATTTTTTAGAATTTCTAAACTGGAAGACTCCCTTAAGAAAAAACAAAATTTCTATAATTTATAAATTCCCTCCAAATCTATCGATGTTAATGAGTTGAAACTTAGTGGCTCCAAATAAATTTTTCGAACCGCTCGTCAAAATTGGTTTTTTCTAAAAAAAAAAAGATTCTATCAGATAAACATGAAAGAAGTTTTTAGTTTGTAAATCCTATAGAGCAGTAGAAATAAATTTACATACAATATAAAAGGATTTTACGACGAATGCCGTAGAAGTGGTCAAGTCAAAGTAGTAGAAATAGAAAACTTCGTACAGTATGGCAAAAATGCAATACAGAATTAAGTAAAGAAAATTTATTGTGTTCAATGAAACATGGTGGTGAACGAGAGCTTTTATGGGGTGGTATAAGTTCCAGTGGTATCGGAAAATTGTATTTATTGACAATATTATTGACCATATGACTTATATTAATATTCTAAAAAAAATCTGCATTCTAGTGCTACTGCAATGGAGTTAAAAAATATTTGGATATTTATGCAAGATAACGATCCTGAGTATACCGTGTGGATTACGAAAATTTGGATACTGTACAATACAACAAAATACCTCCATATTTTACTCACCTGACATCAATCCAACAGAACACCTTTGGGACTGTATCTTGAAAGAAAAAAAATTCTTAATCGACGGATTTCTAATAAAAACGATTTAAAAATAGCTCCCAGAGGAACTTTCACCATCTAATTCTTTAAAATTAGTAAATTCCATGCCACGTAGACTCCAGGCGATTATTAATGCTAAAGGTGAACCAACAAAATATTAAAAATGATTTTGGTCCTTATTTATAAAAAATACAATAAGTGTACGAAGACTTTTTGCGTGTGATTTTGGGTACTTCTATTAAATATATTAAATTTTGAATTATTCTGTTGATTATTTTTTAACTTTGTATATTGCACATTTCAGAAACAAAAACAAAAACAAAACCTTAAATCTTCGAAAGAGTGTGATATAGAACTAAGCATTCCTTCATTTCCATTTTCACTGCTTGAAAGTGTGTATTCATATTTTTTTCATAATTAACTGGAATTAATCTCCTTTGATCCTCTTTATTCTATTCAAATACACGAAAATTTGAAATAACCCTATAGGATCATAAGGTTTCTTAGAATAAATATTAGTCTTTTACTGTTTATTTTGGTTTACTTAGATGTAAAACAATATTTAACTTTATTTTGGAATTTCATGGGAAATATTTTCCCCAATAGACTTTGTGTATAAGAAATGTAGACAAGGTTGTAATTAAAAATTAACAAATTTACAATGGGGAAAAATATTTCCCCTGGTCGTTGAATTTAACACGAAAGGAGCTTCAACAAGTATAGAAAAGTAAACAAAACAAACAAACAAACAAAGTAAACAAAAGTATACCAAAATTCACAGTTCTCAAATCGTAAAGGCTGAAAATTTTCAACTTTCAACATATTTTGATTTCGAAAAGCTGCAATCAAACAAAGTTAAAGTCCTATAACTGCTGAATTAGCTCTTATAATTATTATCCGTTAATATTTTGATTAAATATTTTCATAGAAACCAATAAAGATCAAGAATTTCTTAATTTCTTACATCACTAACATAAACTCCCATTATTAAAAAAGGTATGAAATGTATCTCAACAATGAATAATCTTCTTTTGTTGTTTTTGTTTCTCAAAAAAGCAAAATAAAATGTTTTATTTTATTACCTTTTGCTAATACTAAGCAGTTCCTATTCAAAACAACAAAATTAATTGATTTCATGGTCATTTTAGCAATAAATTAAATTTTTGTAGAAGCATTTTATATATGTATACCTATACTGTCCTTGAAAATATCATATTATCGACTTTTATTTATCAGCTTTCTACAGTTATCTTGGGTATAATTTAAATAACAATTGTAGCAATAACTAAATGCTAAACAAATTTTGGCAAGTCATTTACCTTTAAATATACTGCACCTAACTAGAAACTCATGAAAAATAACATATGAAGAGTAAATATTTTTACATTGAACCGTTTTAAAGCATCTAACAAAAATGTAATCAATTTATTTACCAAACTTTTAATACTACAGCATTTAAAACGTAATATTAACAAAATAAGTGGGGAGAATAGCTCGACCGGCCTAATGAATTTTAATTTAGGTAAACACATTAACAGTGTTTGATGTTTGTCCTACGTGCAAGAATCTATTCGATCTCTTTGTTAGGAAAAACTATTAAATCCGGATCGAAATTTGTCTTCTTCTTCTTCATTTTTCTTTTAGCTACTACTTAATTACGTGGACACAATATCTATTTATTTTTAAATTTATGCTAATATTTCTACACTAGAAAGATAATTTTCAAAATATTATGTCCATTCATAGAAATTTTGACTTAAACGATATTATCCTAATTTATAGTCAAGGGCTTGTCTTTGGCATCAGTGAACTAAAAAAAAAAATTATAAAATTCAGCTTTGATTAATTTTATTGAAATTTAAATACGTTTAGAGGTATCAGCTTTTATTTCATTTTTGTTAGTGCTTTTCAAACAATATTTCAGCTTTTTTTAAAATTTATTTTCAACTTTGAATTTTTTGGGTTGATAATATTTTTAAGATTTGAAATAATCTTTGAAGTTATTTTGAATGCAGTTAAAACTGCATTGTGATGAAATTATGTTAATTCTACCATAGATGTTGACAACAAGATCCGAAATGTTAGACATGTGACTGCACTTTTTGATTATTGTTGTATAATATCATTTGAGTTAATTAGTTTCAAACATGTCCAATATTTGATTGATTATAGTAAATTATAATTAAATAAAGATAGGAATAAGATTATTTAATTTTGCAAGCTTCTGTGATCTGTTTTAGTCTTTGTATTGAAGAAAGAAGAAAAAAGATGAAGTTATTGGAAATTTCACTAAAAGTGGGGTTAAAGGATCACTCACTTCGGAGCGTTTTTTCGTCTCTACGTTTTCCAACTGAAAATTTCTTAAGGGGCAGTGTGCTATATTTTCATTTTTTTCTAGCTCAAATGCTGGTTTCTCTTTCATATAATTTTAGAAGGTAAATACAGAACACTGCTTCAAAAAATTTACTGTTTCAAAAACATCGCGATGGAAAAAAACCCTTCTGGTTCCGGATACTGTTTAAAGGACCATTCACATCGAAGCGTTTTTACGTCATTGCATTTTCTAAGGCTGCGTACAAAGTGACGTCTTACAGCTAAGCTCACACCAATTCCGATACCGAAGACTATAAAGTCGTTATTGGTAAATCAATAAGATTTTCTCAAAGTGTTCAGAGTGCAAGCCTACCAAAGATTTGACTATCGCAATGAGAATTGGTGTCAGTTCAGCTGTAAACCGGTACTCTGTAGGCAGCCTAATTTTAAGTTGGCAGCCTGTTTTTCATCCTGCAAACATGTCAAATGCTTGTTTCTAAAGGACCTGTCTCTTTTAATTAATCTTTTAGAAGTAAAATACAGTCCCCTTTCCCAATAAGTATGCAGTTGGGAAATGTAATGACGTAAAAGCACTTTAGAGTAAATGGGTCTCAATTTGTATCGATATCTGTTTAAAGATTCTAACTTACAAAGATTTAAAATTTTTCCATTCCGAAATCACAACCTGAAAATAATTCAAAAATGCCAAAACAGACTCCTACGCATAATAACCAATGCATATTGGTATGTAACGAACAGGGAGTTACATGAGGATTTGAAAGTCAAACTAGTAAAGGAGGTAGTAAGAAAACATGCTATCAAGCACGAGAAAAGGTTGCTACACCACATAAGTACAGAATTAAATCAGCTACTGGACATAACAAACCAAACAAGTCGACTCAAAAGAACCAAGCCTTATGAGCTAACCCATTAATATCAATCACAGGGAATTAATCAATGGATCATCCTCCCGCACTAGTTAATAATCTATATCAATAATGCTAATACATTAATCATAGGTTAAGATTGTAGCATACGAAACATCAATAAAAAAATACAGAAAACCCGAAATCGAAAAGTAGTTAATAATTTTTAGAACTTTAAAAAGAAAAACGTATGCTTTGCATATGAAAACGAAATATTGATAAAGAAATTTCACAGGATATTTTTATAACTCAAAGAGTTCAGAAAAAAGGAATTTAAGAAAATTGTAAAAATACTTTTGCTATACACGTTTTATCTATCTTTAAACAATTTTTTTTCAAGCTACTAAAGTTATTTTCTTTTAAAGGATTTTTACCTACAAATAATGAAATCTGGAATGGTTTTTGATCTTAAAATACTTCCGTTCCATTTTCAAACTTATAATAAAATTTTATTAATTACCTGAAATGTTAGTTTTTCCTGGAAGGATTTCTCTGGTAAATAAGGAATTTTAAAAATTTTCTAATGGTAATAAATTTTAAATTTTAAGTCTAGCCATATGACGACTAGTAAAGTAAGAATGTTTTTCATAATGAGGTTACGGGTATTTTTTCACTAATTATTGCTGCCAATTCTGTTTTTGCAAAAATTTCCAACTTTTTTCTTTTTTTTTTTTGGCTTACATTGAAGTCGAATCAAGTTTGATCCTAAACATAAAATTTTCCAATTATTTTCCTTAAAGCTCAATTTGTGTGTAAGGAATTTTCATAGATCGAATCTAGCCTCAATGATTTTAAGAAAGATCTCCAATTTATCAATAAAATAATTTTCCTGGCAGTTTTTTTATTATTATTTTTTCCTTTATCTCATTTTTGCAATCTGATTTTTATTTTTAACATCTAAATCAAAGACGGTTTGCTGCTTCCCAAACTTAAAAATCATTTTGTTTTAGACAACTGTCTCATCAAGACAGGTTTATATTACTGAGCCTCCTCTTTTATCGGGAAGGCAAGAAATGTGATTAAAAGTATGGCGGCTAAAAGTGCTTTAAATGATTTTTATATAACATTTTTTTTATTTCTACTTTGTCGATTAGTTGCTCGGCACCTTTCTATATCTATCGTGTGTTCAAATGTTAAAATTTTTGCACAAAGATTATATTAATCCAAGTGTTGAAATTTTAAATTTTAAAATTTTATTTATGTTACTTAATAAAATAGATAAAATTTACATTTATGTTCTAGAATGAATTTTAATTATTATTTTTTGACTGTCAGTATTATATCCGGAAAAGCAATATACATAAATTATTCAACTAGGAAGATTTGTATTTAAGAAAATAATTCAGATGTCTAGGGACATCCGCTGGAAACGAAGACATCAAGTTAGATGCCATTAAAAATTTTGGCCTAGCTCTCAAGTAGAAACTTACGTTAAGGAACTTCATTCCAATAAATTTTGAGTGTCGACACCACTAAAAACATGCTCTCAAGAGCTTCTATTGGTTCCGACTTTATAAAAGGCATCTTAACTGGTGATTTACGAATACTGAAATTTGCAAAAGCTAACTAAAAACCAAAGTGGTGTTGATACGTTTTGTTTTAATAAACATATTTTTGGGTGCTTTAAAATCCTTCCAGAACTAAAAAAGGATGAAAATGAATTATGCTATGTTGTCAAGGCAAAGCTTTTATTTAGGTTTCAATGTTAAATGACCTTTAAAACGGGAAGTAAAAGTTTAAAATTGTTGTCTGACCAACAGACAATTTAATATCCAAATTTCATGTTAAGAGTGGCGGCTCTTCAACTCACGGATCTTCTTAAAACTTTTTGAAAAACTTCGATATCACCTTAAGCCCTTTTAGTGATGCAATTACTTTCTAAAACTTCTAATAGATGGAATGGATAACCCTTTTGAAATTATCAATTGATCTTTTACATATTTTCGTTTTATGTTTTCTGCAATTTTTCTAAATTTATAATTCACTATTCCATTTATGTTTGCTGTATAAAAATTTATTGTTTTCATTTAAAGATTCACATAATTAGTTTTTCATTCTTCGAATATATCTAATTTTATTGGTGTTGACCTAAGAATTTCCAAGTTTCACTTGCATAGCAACAAAATTGGACGGATAATTCTTTTTAAATTGTTATATGACCTACTGTTGCAGTATTAATAAAATTTTACTATATAAATGTACTAAATCTTTAAAATATCTTTTTGAAAAGTAGTTTTAATTAGTATCAGGGATCAGATATTACAAGTAATTTCAGTTATATTCTAAGAGTTGATATTATTTCAAATGATCTCTGAAGAAGTACAAAAAATTGTTTTAAAGATCAAAAATAAATTAAATTGCCTAAATTTATTAACTTATTTTTATTTTTATTTCAGTTAATATCATACGAGCAGAACTTTTTAGTATGGTGAGTTTGATTTATACCAAAAATTTTATATTTTTATTTTACGAAGCGTGTTGCACCATAATTTTTTAGAATCAAAGAAGATGTAATTTGTTTTAAGGAATTCTAATATTAAAATTTTTATTATAGGTCGAATGACATATCGTAAAATCAGAATTCTATGGATTTTGTGTAAAGGATGTTTAAAATTAAATTTAGTGCATAATAATTTGTTATCATTATCTTAGATAATGAACAATTAAAATTGCAATGAAAATTTTTAATTGAAGTTTTTAAAGATTGTTAAATTTAGTTAAATTAAATGGAATTCTATGTCATCAGCTGTCAAAAACACTAGGGAGTTGTGTTATACATTTGTCAATTTCAAATATTTACAAAAGAAATACAATAAATTCCTTCTTGTTTTGTTCTATTTTTTATAATTTTAATATTTGAGGAATTTTCAGGGCTATTAGTAAAGATTCTGTCGTTGTGAAATGTTCAAATGAGATTTTCCACGTATTCTTTAAATGTAATGTAATTTGATTGCATGTAAATTTCTTTATCAATAAAAATTTACACTGTCCAAAATTTTTAAATTGAGCAACAAAGCATTATTAAAATTAGGGGATGCCAAAATACACAAAAAACTTATTTTGAATACAAATAATGTAATTTTCATTTTATTTATAGTGCGTTTTTTCTTCACGTATGATTTTGAATCATATTATTTTAATATGTTAAACAATTTACCCTTACTTGGCACACTGGGGTGCATCACACCCCAGCGACAGAAGATGTTATAAAAAATAAACTATTTAACATTTTTGTTTAAAAATTTGTTCACAACATCTTGAAAGTACATTCCATAAGATAATTAAGGTAACATTGGGAAAACTCAAATATAAGTATACTTAAAAAATGGTAATAGGAAAAAAAATTGAAAAAATCAGTATTTTCACAAAAAAATTCATAAATTTTTTTTTTTTTCAATATTAAAAGTTGAAATTTTAGGGAAGTCATCCACTAATATGTCACTACAAAAAAAATAACGAGCAGTTACTTGGCCGTTTCAAAAAAGATATTTATTCTAAATAATGAAAGTCGTGATTTGGTGAAAAAAACAAACTATGCGTTTTTGTCTTAATATTTTATTTTATTTATAATTAGCTTGTTTTTAATTTAAATATTATACAAAGAGGAATTTAACTTATTATATAGACCGGAAAAAAAATAAAATTTAAGATTTTTTTTTATATATCTACACATTCGATACACATAGTGACTCTGTAGATTTGGCAAACAGGACGATGGCATGATGAACATCCTGTTTTTGACTTTCGTTCCTCCTTTCGAGTACAAATATCATATTGTCCATATGTATTGAACTCCATACGTTCATCTATGCAAATTTTAACATCTTTTTTGAGAATTCCTGCAATACCTAGCCTGAAGTCCTTACGCAATTTAGTAGTTTCATATCTCTGCTGTAGATATGGAGTCACTAACCACAAGTAAATACTTTCCAAGCAATCAATTGCATTTACTTTTTTGCCTATATTGTTATTTTTGTTGTAGCACATTAAAAGTATTCTTGTATTCACGATAGCCTGGTTTAAAATACCATAAAAAACTCTCATTGGCCATCTGTTAGAATTGCTAGTGACTGTATAGGAGTGGCATAACTTGTCAAAGTTATCCGTTCCCCCTTTTGTTTTATTATAGTGCCCTATTATTTTGGGTTTTCCATTAATTATCTCCTGTGTGTGAATAAAAGTAGAAACTATCAACACAATTTTTTTTATTTTTCTTTTTCGGTGTATGCGAAAAGTGAGTCAAATCTTTTGTGTGGCAAAACTTTGTTGATGGCCTCCTTTTTGGAGCTACTTTGAATTTAGCTGGGATTTCACATATCTTTAAAATACATCTTTAAAAAAAATTACATGTCTTATAATATCATTTATAAAGTTTATTCTTCACTTGGAAATCAATTAATACTCAAAAAAAAATTCACTCCAAAAAATGAAATTCAAGCTAACTTGGCACACTGGGGTGTATGACACCCCAGTGCAACTTTTGGGCATTGCTGTAGAGAGACTAGTTGGCAAAATGTCATTCCAATACCGCCAAAGGTTAGATCAATCTTTTTTTTTATAGACACGTATTGCTATAAGCCAAAATACCTAATGTTAAAATAGTTGAAATCGACGGAAATACAGAGATGGGGTGCATTACACCCCAAGGTACCAAGAAAGGGTTAATCACAATTCGAGTAATAGAGTAAACTTTGCTGGTGGTTTTCACTCTTTTAAAACAAATGTTGACTCTAAATCTTTTCAAATTTTTTGTTTTGAATAAAATAAATACAATTTATCTTATATTTATGACACTGCATAACGCAAGCTGAAACAATTTGCACGTAAGGCAATAAATTTTAATTTTTATTATTATTTGTTATAAAATGAAAATATTTCAACAATTTTGTAATAGCCTTAGAGTAAAAAAAAAAGATGTCTAGGAACATCTGGTTGGAACGAAGATCTTAAATCCTACCCTATAGCAACCTGTGTTGAATTAACTACTAAAAACAGCAAGTAATCAAATAAAAAACTAATCAAGATAAAAAAAAACTATTATTAAAAATAAAAATTAACCAAAATTAATAATTAACAATAATAAGAAACAATCAACAACTAAAAACAATAATTCACCCAAAGAAAAAGAAAAAGAAACAATTTCGTGTTAGTGCATTCCTTAGATTCTATTAAAAATTTTAGCCTAGTCTTCATGAAAAAAACCCCCAACAAGGAAAGAACAAAATACATATATTTTTAATTTTTGTAATTTTCTAATAAAATTATAGTCGTTTGAAATTTAATTCTAAAACTACATGATAAACTGGTATCGTTTTATAACTGATAAATTTATAAAAAGTGAAAACAATTGAAATTATAGCCAAAGTTCAAAGTGGTATAAGACGGAAAAGATTTGAAAAATAAAATCACGATTTGACTAAACTTTAAGTAGAGTTTGTGTACTGCCCCAAAACATAATTTCCTTTCAATTATAATCTGGGTAACTAAAGTAACGTTTGCCAACTACCGTTCATTTATATTATAAATAAATTTTTGTTGTGATGGATTTTTCTTGTTATACGAAAGGTAGACATTTCTATTGTCTGTTTCATGACATAAACGGCATCCTAAGTATTAATCATGCTGATTGTCCGGTGTTAAGTGTATTTTTTGTTTTTGTTTTGTTTAACTCATCATTCAATTGTTTGTCAGACTCAACTTGTTGATATTCGATTAAATTTTAAGTCTATTGAGATTTGTGACTGTCTGATGGATTTGATTTAAATTTATATTGACTGAAGTTAATAAGAAAGTGTCATTTAATAGAGGAAAGAGCTATTAACTTTTTTTTTGCTTTTTATTATTATTATTTATGGATAATGTTTTCAGATTAAATCGTTATTATCTTTTGTAGAAGTTAATATGAAAAAAAAAAACAAAGTGTTTTTCTTTTATAGATATCTATTCAAAAAGGGAGGCAGTTAAATCATTTTGAAAAGAGTTAATTTAATTTAACGAATCTCACTTTCTTTTTAAATGGATTTCAATATACTACATAAATATCTCAATTAGTAATGAGGATATACTTTTGAAAATTGTGTCACATTTGTTGAAATGTATGTCAAAAGTTATTTTTTTTTTGTTTTTTAAATTTTTGTTCAGAAATTTATATTCTATTTACTTCTATTTACTGTTTGGCTAAGTACAGCCATTAGATTTTTGGACAAACTTTAAAATTTCAGCTAAATGATAGTAAAATTTTGTTTTAACCCTTAATGAACGAGCTAATTGTCTAAAACAATGAGCAGTATAGGTCGACGGATTTTTAAGAAATTAATTGCTTTATTTCCAAACTGAGGAAAGGTGTATAATTTATGTCGTTTTATTGGATTTTACGGAAACTTACTTATAACAGGTAATATATAAATAGATATGTCTATACAAATTGATTGATTATTGTTAGACCGAACCTAACAGATTTCCTAAAATATCACGACATGTCGACATGTATGGCGGCATTCGCTTTTTTAAGAATATTTATATTGAGTACGTGCTATGGCATGTATTGTTTTTATATCTCAAAAATATTGAATTTATTTGCTTAAGTTTGTCATCTTTATGTTTGATATTTTAAACGAGGGAAGTGAAGCTGTCTTGAAAATGACAAAAAGAGTTTAGTCTTTATAAGTCTCTCCATTGGACTATTATAAACGGATGACAAAATTTTTCGGGTTACTCATAGCTACTAAGTGACTATTTAAGGGTTAGTTGAAAGTCCCAGTTGAAAATAGGGAGAGCAGAAATACGAGATTTTTGCGACAAATGTGGTTTGTATAGTAAAAATCAAAGCAATCCATTTGAAATGTTCATAATGGAACCGACCTAAGTTGCTGGTAAGAAATGGATTCTAGTTTTTCAGGATGTTTTTTGTCAACGATTTCGCATTTCTCTCAGCCAGCACTATGAACGAGGCTTAAAAGAAAGCTCGAACTAGATGCATTCATCAGAAATAAACAAGTCAAACCGCGTTATCACACGAGGCCAGGCCTGTTTCGAACTGTTTATACTATAAACCTCACTATACTTGAATTTGTAAATATGTATTGGTAAAATAGAAAGCGAGCGGCAGAAGAATTTCTGTCTCACAAAGCGGAATGAAATTTTCGGAAGTTTCCCAACTTATTTCCAAAATATTATTTTTCATCGCTCTTACTATAAAAATAGTAGCTACCGGTCTCATATGATATCACGGATAGACAGAATTTATATATGAGAACCAAATTACTCATTACTGAAGACATTTTAGAAAATTTATAATTATTAATTCACGTATAATTCAATTTTAACGATTTATCTTGAAAGCAAAGTTACGTTGGTTACGTTGGACCGAAACATTTTGTTACCTCTGTATGACGGTTCATTAATGTTTCTTTCATAGTGGTTAATTGCAACAAAATTAATATAAAGTGCTAATAAAAGATTTTAATTGAAATGCTTTTCTGAGTGCTTAAATTCAAGAAGAACTAAAACAGTAATGTACTAGGTGCTGCCCAGTAATGCAGTCCAAATAATATTCCGTTAGGAGAAATAAATTTATCATGAAAAAGTACAGCAGTGAAATATTAGTCAATAAATTATAAAGAAAGTAGTTAGAAGGATGGTTTTATTGACCATTCCAAAGTAAAATGTATTAAAATGTTGTTACCAAAAAAGTGACCATTATGACTAAAAATAAAATTTTACCCAGTCGTTAAACTCTTTAGATAACATATGTGACATGACATAAAAAAAATCTTTCACTGATTAATTTTTATGAAAATACGCCGTCATTTCTAAGCACAAGAACGTAAATATTAAAAACTTTAGAAATTTTTTTTCAACCCTCAAAAAGTGGACTAAATTTTTGTTTTACATGCATAGAATCGTATATTGCTGGCAAATCCGATTTTTGCCATTTATCTATAATAGAAATTCTTTTAAAATTAAAACTACCTTTGTACCTGATATACTACGAGTATGTCATTTATAAACAAGTAATATAAAAAATTTTTTTTTTAAAGTATATTCCTACTGGAGATTGTTTCTTCTTTTTTCTGAATTCAGAATTCGTAATTCATTGCATTCAGTTTTCTGAATTTTTTTCTCATATTAAACTAAAAATTAGTTTATTAAATATAATTAATGAATTATTATTTGAACTAACTGTATTAACATCAATTGTCATGCACTCCCAACACAACAAAATTTATTTGAATTTGATTGGATGAATAGAAAAGATTTTATTAACAATTGAAGGTTTTTGAGTAACCTAATAGTAGGAATATAATAATGTACGCTATATACACAAAAAAAGAGTGAATTTTGCCATTCCCAGCGAGAAATTTTTATAGCCTTTCCGAAGGGACTGTAGAAAATGAAAACTATGGATTCCCTAATTTTGTGGCAGAAATAAGAGTTTTCGGTTATCACAAAACCATAATATATATTTAAAATAGCATTATTTATCCTTCTGTTCCCATTCAGAGATATCAAAAAAAAGTTTTTCTTTTAGTTTATTCATTGCTTGAAATGATCATAAATAAAAGACTATTTTTATAATGTTATTTTTTATTCTTATTAAATACCAAAAACTAATAAAAATGTTAAAATACATTCAATATTTATCACATCCTTCCATCCATCCTGTTCATTGTTAATAAATAATAATAGTTAAATAAATAATAAAACAGCCGTAAAGTTCTGTATATACAGTAGCGCTCAAAAGTATTTTGACAAACATATTTATTGGATTAATTGAAAATATTTATAAAATATAAAAATCTATGAGTTATTTTTTTAAACAATATTTAATGTTCTACAAAATAGGGGCAAAGTGGCCCTTGCTCGCAGTATAAAAAAATTTAATTTTTAAAAAATATTGAAAGTGGTGGATCAAAAGTATTTTGACACTTTTAAAAAAAAATTTTTTTTACATAAAGTTATTATCTGCAGTAATGAGCAAGTCAATATTTAGTAGCATATCCCTTGGCCTTTATGACAGCCACGCACCGTGCCGGCATTGAGTCGACCAACTTCTGTAATCGGTTCAACGGAATTTTCTCCCACTCACTTTTGAGAGCTTCATATAAAGCGTCTTTATTCGAATAATTTTGGATTCTTATTCTGCGATCCAACTCCTCCCACAGATGCTCTATAGGATTCAAATCCGGACTTTGACTTGGCCACTCCAGGATCTTGACTTTTTTGGTTTTTATAAAATCACTAATGTGCTTAGATTTATGTTTGGGATCGTTATCTTGTTGAAAATACCACCCAGCTGGCATGTGGTGTTTAGCGTATGGTAGCATTTGAGTCTTCAATATATCTGCGTACATGAACCGATCCATATTACCTTGAATTCGAACTAACGGTCCAACTCCAGAGCGTGAAAAACGCAAGTCGGGACATTCTGTTTTTCGTAGATATTAAAGGTTTTTTTGCCGGTCTTCGGCCCAGTAATCCAAAGAGTTTTAGTCGTCGTTTGACAGTAGAAACGTGAATGTTGACGTTGTATACATCTCTCAGTTCATTTTTTATCATTACAGCCGACTTCCGAACATCACTTGTTGATAACTTTTTTATAAGACGATCGACACTTGGAGATGTTTTTTTGGGACGGCCACTTCGAGACTTATTTTCGACAGTCTTCCGTTTATTATACAGTTTATTCCATACACTAATGAGCTGTCGAGAGACTTTAAAATTACGAGCAACTACTGTTGGTTTCTGTCCTTGCTTTAGTGCATTTATAACAGCTTTTTTAAAGTCAGTAGAATATTCTTTAGTTTTCGGCATATTGAAATGACCACAATAAGTAAATAAAAGCACGAATCAAAACTCAAGAGCAACTAACTTCTATTAAGTCTTTAAGCTAAATGCGTGTCAAAATACTTTTGAGCGTGTGATGAGTCATATTCCTTCGGCGGTGCGGAATGTAAACAAACAAGACGAAACATGTCGCGTTCAAATAATCGCAGTTGTATTGCTCTCTGCTATACTAAATACATTAATTGATATAGTTTTATTTTAAAGAAAATAATAACGAATTTTATGTTGTCAAAATACTTTTGAGCGCTACTGTATGTATAAAGTGCTCGCAAAGATTTATCACAAATCCTATGATTTTTAGCGCTTTAAGAAAAGCGCATTGCTTTTAGAAACTTAAATGTTAAAACGTAGACCAATGTAGACCAAACATTTACTACGAATAGTGCTCTGAGAGTACTTCTTCCGTTTGGCCATCATTTTTATGCTAGGGAATCTGGCGTGATAAATGACAAGTCCCCTTTCCCTTGTCATGTAAAGAAAATATGTTTACAAATTACCAACCAGCTTTACCTGTGATACATAAAATAAAACCGAAAGAAATTCACCGGGCTCGTTATGCGTTGGCTAGATGATATTAATTACTAATTTTAAACTAAAGTCTCGCACTCTTTGGGAAATTTTAATAAAAATTTGCATTTAAAATTATAATACTAAAATATTCACGTGATTTTTGGTGTTGTTTAAATAGAATTATCATTAATTGCACAGCATTTTTAAAGATTAAAAATATATATAAGAAAAAATTTCTTTCAATATTTAAAAGAATTTATTAAAAATATCTTACCATGATTGCATGTTTAAAAATTCCATCTACCTGTGTGACATTAGTCACAGTATTGTTTAGGTTTCATAAATATTATTGCGGTGATTATTCTCTATCTATTGTATACTTTTAAGCTCTAAGCAGGATTCTGGTCTAAACTTTATGATGTTAATTCCAAAATATTAATTTTTTTTTTTTTGAAATTCTTAAAAACTTTTATAATATTTATCTTTTGGTTCCAGTTTGAATACTAATTCTCTAGCCTTTTATTCTACGATATTATATTCATCTGTATTATTAATCCTCACAATTGTAATATTTTTCGTCAAGTAATCTCCGTGAAGAGAGCTATTATATCAATTTATGAATGATTCTTTGTGATATTTCACTATAATAATGACAACTCTTTGCTTTTTAGTTGATGTCAAAATTTTGTATACATTTTGACAAGTGTAAATAAAGCATCCTATGAAAATAGTTTTATATATGTATGTAAATGATTATTCAAAGATTGTGGAGAACAAAGATAGTTTTCATATTCTAAAAGGCTTATTAAAAACAAAAATTAGTTAAATTTTTTTTTTTAATTTGTGCTTAAGATTGAATTCATTTGATACATTAAAACTAATCATAAAAATCTTTAAACCAAAAATTGGCACTTTTACAAATTTACCGGAATTTTTGACTTTAAAAAGCCATGTTTTTGCTGAGAGATTATTACACTTTTTACTTAAAAGGCAATAAAGAGAAGTGATATAAATTTTAGTAGGTTTTAGGTTAATCAGGCTACGAATCAGTTTTACCTGCTTAATATTTTGACTAATAAATTGGAATAATTAGTCAATTATTTGATAGCGGAAAAAAATGAATTAATTTGTTGTATTCATTAAAAATAGCTTGTAAAGTTGTCATGACTTAATGTCTTGTTCAGTATTGCAAGTTTTTGCTTTTTCGTTTCCAGTGAACTAATTTACAGAAATTTAGCTTTTTAACCGGGAAGAGGGAGTAGTGAAAATGAGCATAAATCCTAAGTTGTTCTCTGCCTTTGAAAATTTATTCATTTGGATTTTTGAATGCTTCTCGAGAAAATTCATCTCTGTATCAATTAGAGAAGCGTGCATGTTTTTCACAATTAACAATTGGTAGCACTTACTAGAAACAGACCTGTTTTGTCGCGAAATTTATTTTTAGTAGTATTTATCCAGAATGAAATAATTTAATTATAAATGAAGATTTTCTATTCAATCTTGTTACATTGTTTACTGTTAATTCCTTTTTTATTTTTATATAGAGATAAAAATTACCAAAGTAACGGAGTAAAAATTCTAACTGATGCTCGTTTGCAATTTATTTTAACGGTTTTTTGATTGCCAAATATGAATTCTATGTAAAATTTGGCTAAGAATAATTGTAAATTTAATAATAACTTTACAACTTCATTTTCTTGCTTTTATTTTTTGTTATTTAAGTGCAAATTTAATCAAATCCATTTAAAAAATTTTATTTGCTTTTATTTTCACAAATTTATCACGCGATTAAAGCAAAACCGGTTGGCCTTTGGGTCATTCTTTTAAGGCAATTTTTAGTTTCGAGTGTTTTACTTTAAAATCAAAATAAGAAATTGGAATTAAAAGTATTTTCAAATGGTTTGATTAAATAGAATAACAAAACAGAACAAGAAGGAAAGAAAAATTTTTTATTCAATTATCTAAAAATAAAATGCCTTAAAGTGGAAGTAAATTTTTCAGACTGTTCCAAAGTAGTTAATCACAGCAACAAAATTTTTTTGTTTGTTTTCTATTTTTGTTATTAGAGGAGATGCACGTTTTTAAGTCAATGTTTGTTGCATTTTTTTGCTTTTAGTATCTTTGTTGTCAAAGGTTTTGCTATAATTAATCAAGTAAAATGGCGTAAAGTTTCAAATATGTTTAGGATGCATTTTCTGAAGTAAAAAAGAGGAAGAAATGTTGTTTTGTTTGTAATTTTGTTTTTCGTTGACCCATTTCAGTAGTTTTTTAATATTGTTTTACAGTATTTTCAATATAAAAATAGATAAAAATTAATAATTAGAGCTCATGTTGTCTGTCACAACCACAAAAAATGACTGCAGTAGAACTAACTTATTTGACCTCTTTACACGAATTCATCTTGTGGAACTTTATTTTTTGAATTTCATAGTTAATGAAGACTTAAATTGCTCAATAATATTCAAAGTGGCTAAATATGCTTTCAGTCTGGAATTGTGTCAACTATTTAGTTGACATTAGTTGGCTCGAAATCATCTGAAAAATAATAATCCATGTTCAAAATAATATTGCTTTTGTGGTAAATTTTTAATAAATTTAAAATGTTTGAAGTTTATGAGTTATTAATCAAAAAACCAAAAAAAAAAAACAACAAAATTACCAAATTTTATTTCTAGCTTTTTTTTTGATTGATTACATCCTATTTAAATTAACTCATTTGCATTACCAGCGCATATATGCGCGCATTTTTCCTGGCCACTACCACCAGAGCGCATATATGCGCGCACTTCACTTAGAAACTAAGAATTAGGAAAATTAATTATTTATGAAATATTGTTTTTATTTTGTATATTGTGAAACATTTTTATTCAAATACAATCAAAAAAAATTGTGGTGATAAGGACGAATTTTCTACTTTTCCGTGTGATGCAAATGGGTTAAAGGAAGCTTAACAACAAAATATGATTTACTAATATTAATCAGACTAAAATATTGACGCAAATGTACAATATCTTGGAAAATAAAGGTTGTCTCAAAACTATTTGAACAGAAAAATTATTTTTTATGTATAGAGTATAAGCTTCAGGATATTATGTATAGAAAATGATTTTCTTTAAATTTTCCAGAATTCAAGCAATATTAGTAGTTGTGACGAATTTTTCAAGCGCTTCCGTTAATTATTTTATTAATGGTGTAGTGAATGTTGGTTTCAAGAAATGTAGATTTTTGTGATTGGTTAACATAAAATTTATATTTGACCTAACTGCAAAGAAGAAAGTCTAATGCTATTAAATTTTATGAATTTTGTGCCCAAAGTACATCACCATATAAAGAAGTCACAGGTAGAAGTTTGACTAGAAAGACTAGAATTAGGCTATTGTAAATGTTGATTTTATCAATTACTGTGTATACCACTGTACTTCCCTCTTGAAACCGTAGGTCACGTAGATCTATCTATACCTTCCAATTTTGCTCACAAAAAGTATTTCAACATCTCTTGATATCATGTTGCAATAATTGAAACTTTTTGACGCTTATTACTTTTAAAGAACCCAAGATGCCATCTGTTGTTGTTTGTTTTTTACAACATTTAGAAAAACGTAAGAGTTATCGAGAGTATTCAATAAATTTTTTAGGTAAATTCTTTATCCTGTACCATTTAATTGTTTACCATGTCTAACTATAAAACGAGTCCAAGGATTTACCAATCAGCAAATACTTCCTTTGCCTGATTACATAAAAATACAATTTTTCTTAAGCAAAATTTGGTTTTCATAATTTTCTTATACTCAATTTCATTTGACACTCATTCAGACTCCTCAAATCGTTTTCATACCGACCTTGCAGAACAATTTATTTTTGGTCTTGAATTATATCCAAGTTTCGGGAATTAATTCTTTGTTTGTGTTAAATCTTTCTTCTTGGAGCATCTTTTTAAGCAACGTAAAGCTTAGCTCCTGTTATTTGGTCATACTATTCCGATATTTATTCCAAGGTTTCCCTTAACCTATTCTATATTTTATTTTTGTTCTTAAATCAGCTTTAAATTTCAAAAATGACAAATTTCTTTCCCTAGAATATCTCACATTACAGCTAAACTCTTGTTATTTGATCCTCCTTTTATTGGGTTTATGACACAGCGCATAGATAAAACGCAATTATTCTTCTTGATACCTATTTGGGGTTTTTTTCTTGCAATGTCTTTTTGCAAATTTTTTCCCTTGTCGAGATATTTAATTAACAGAATTCCATTAACCTAACATAATTATGATAGCTCTCTGTTGCGTTTCTAGTTGCTTCAAATGATTAATATGTTCTTTACTCAGCAGATTACAGATTGGCATCCAAAATGAAATTTCAAAAAAACTTTGTTTAGTGTCTTTCAATAGCTTTCATCACTGATAACGACAATCATCAACACGTTTTTATTTTATTTTTTGTTAACACTTACCAAGCATGGCACCTACTTCGAGAAGAGCATTTTCGATGACAAATCTTAATGTAAAATGGTGAATTTAACTGCTTTTTGATATCTTTATGGAGTCAGCTTTCTTTTGCAACTTCAGTAATAATCATTTAACTAACTTTTATAATGTAATCACGTCATTTTGGCTAATTAGAAAGTCAGAATATTTAGTGCTTAAAATGGCAGCGTTTAAATTCTACAAGCCAAGAACATTTAAAGGTTACTTCTACTAAAGCTGAACCTTGATAATCCTTATTAAGCCAAGTTTTTAATTTGAAAATTTTTTTGGCCATCAACAAATCTAAACACGTAATTGTTTTGATTCAATTGTTTCTAAAGTAGCCCATTTGACTTTAAATATAACTTTTTTATTTTATTACATTATCCGTCATACCAAAGTGGTGTCTCTAAAATTATAATAAACGTCAGATGATAATAAGGTTTTTACCAAAATGGTTTATATTGATATATTTGTCCAGAATGAGTCAATTCAGGACTCCTATTGACCAATGTGATAAACTTAAGTACAATCTTCACTATATTTTTTCTATATTAAATAAATTAAATTCTATTAGAATTTTCAACCGGACTTAGTTTTTTTATTCCAAAATTCCGAAAGAAATTGTTATAGTTGTTTTTTTTTTGTTATTGAATTTCAAAAAATATTCTAAACATTACTATAGGCCTTAAAAAAACGTAAAATTCCAATAAATTTGTATCAAAATTATAATTACCAAAGATGGTATCTAAATAAATTCAAGAAGAAACACTTTTACACAATAAAACTATGAAAGAGAGATTTAATGGCTTATGTAAAGTATTATTGAGAATACTATTGACATTTTTTAATAGGTAATTAACCCAAAACAAATAAAAAAGAGCCTATGCGCTATTTATAAAAGCAAATGATGCGCTCGTATCAATGAATAATTCAAAAGATTAACCGCTTTATCATTCAATAGTTATTGCTTTTTATTTTTGAAACTAGGTAACAGTGACCGTGAAATTTTTGTTTTTTTTTTTTTTTATGGCCTTTGAACCATGTTAAATTAACTCCAATAAAGGATAATTATTAGTCTTCCAATTAAAGGTGCAAATATTGTGAAGCATTGAAATATTTAAAGAAATAAATAAACAATAATCGACACTTGCAGTTCATTAATCATTGCTATAGACGCTGACTGGCAGCGCTGGCATATATATATATATATATGTGTGTGTATGTGTATATTTATACCCAGAAATGCACATATTTACGACTTAACTAATCAAATAGGTCGTTTATTATTGTTGATTACTTGTTTTATGATATAACATATGACTGAAAATTCTTTTAGTTAACAATTCCATTTTTGGTAAAAAGTAAAAGACATGTTTTTTGTTTTTGTTTTCCTTCAAAGCAATACTAATTAAGGTAAAACTTGGATATCAATAAATATCATAGAAACAAGTAATATTGTCAAGTGTTTTTGAATTTTTTGTGTCTTCATTAAGCATTAAGCAAGTAGCAAAATGCTATTTAATATCTGCAATAACAGTTAATCAGTATATTCAGACAGGTTTTAACAAGATAATGTTTAAAAATGTTTAGCCCTAAAGCAATAACCTTATTTTATAAAATTAAATTGAGGTTAAAAACAAATTTCTACAATTTTAAATTCGATAATTCATAATTTGATTTTTTAATTTTTTCCTTTATTTTTGGAAATTTTTTAAATATATTTTTATATTCGATAAAAATAATGATAGGAATGAAATTCCTGTGTATCAATAAGGAAAGGTATAACACCTTTCTTTATATATATATAAACGCAATTACTATAAACCGGAATCCACACTTTCACGATGGTAATTTTCTTTTGTCTTTAACAGTCATCTGACACTATGGAATTTTATAAGAAATAAAATACAATGCTGGTGGCAAATGCAAACTTTTATGATTATTAAGATTACGAGACGAGCCAATGCTAATGGTGGAAATTGATGAAAAATTATCCTCTTAATATGGAACAATAAGGAAAGTATTTTTCTATTGTTTAATCATAACAAAAATATATTATTAGTTATATATTTCATTCATATTTATCAATAAACGAATTAATATTTAATGTAACATTAATATTTTTAATTTATTAAGGTCAAAAATGTTTTGTAGGTTTTCTTTGAAGCCTAAAATATTGTTTTTTTATAATGATTTGGAAATGATTGTTACTTAATAAATTAACCTTGAAGATTTTAATTTAAAACTGAACACATTCATTCGCTCCTAATCGTTGACAATTTTAACGAATTCTTTTATGCTTTCACAAATTTGAGAACTCCTCATGAAAACAATTTTATTGAAGGATACAAGAAAATTTAACTTGTAATTAATTTCAAAAGTGACATTTTAAGAATTTTTGAACTCTTTTCAAATAACTTGATTTTTGAATGTATCATAACGACTTTTGATGACTTTACCTTGGAAATATTACTTGAAGGAAAATGTTCTCTTTTAAGAATAAATATTTGACTTAGGAATGATTGAAAAGACAACCAGTCGGTCTCAAGAAATTTAAATTTGGGAAATACAGTGACGAAAAAAAAAACGTTCTGGTGTTTATCGTCTTTCAGGCTTTACTTGCAACTTACTGACATTTACGTTTGTTCATTTATGACATATATATGTGTTGTATATGATAAGTTAAAAATTGATTAATTTAATATTTTTCCTGTTATTTTGAACTTGACACAAAGTGTTTGGTTAAGGGCATTATTCATCAAATTTCGCTCAGCTGCCACCACACTTGCTAAATGTATTTGATTACTACTTTCAGCAGTCAATCGTTCAAATTTGGATTTTGTAAGATATTTATAGTCGAATTCAGCCTAACATGGCACAATTAATTATGGCTAATTAATTTTCAAAATTGAGAGTTCGAAAAAATTCTCAATACTTTAATATTTCTTTTTATATTATCAAATCAAAATACCAATCTGTAGATTAGTAATTTGGAAAAAGGAGTATATATGCCATTAATTTTAATTATTAACCTTATAAGTGATTTTTTACTACAGTGCTGGAATTGGTTATAGGCTCAAAGTATTTTTTTTGGGTTTTTCCATATATTTGATTTCGAAATAAGAATATTTTTACTTTGGAATCAAAACACAGAATAGTATATACCTTGAGCATATAAAAGTTTCCAGGACTTGTTAATATCGCAGCACGATCAGTACAAAACGGTACACATTTTTTCTATCTAAGGTCATTTGCTACAAAATAATTATTATTAATATTTTCAAATATTTTTTCTTCAAAAAATGAGAAGTTTTAGAAGTATTACTGATATTCGTCACAAAACAGGGAATCTCTTGGTAATATTTTATTTTGAAATCCTTAACATATTCTAATACATGAGTGATTTTACAATTTTATTTGGTGTCATATTTTCTTCTATTAAATATGAAACGAAACGAAAAAATTTATATTTTTTATACTTTTCACTCTGTTTTAAAAAAACTCTTTCAAATCTAAAAATAATTATAGTACAAAATTACTCGTAATAATTTGACTTTTTTACCGTACAACAAAAAATTTTTAATATTTTATAATATACTCAATTTCAATGACAAATATTTCACATTCTCTCTCTGTCTCAAAAAATATTTAAGTTTCTGTTGACAAAAAAGATATGTACATGAAAAGACTTATTTATGTATTAGATTTCTGTTCCTGTAATTAATAAAAGGAATATCTAGATTATTGAATTTAAAATTGAGCTTTTTACACGCTATATTACTGTACCTTATCCAATTAACATTTCATGTCTGCCACCTGTGCTTAATTAGAGAAGATTCGAAGCATGCAGCTTTGTTACACATCAAAGAATCTGGCATTTAAATGCTTTGGTATAACGTGATTTATAATTGCTTTAAAAATATGAAAATAATGCAAACGTTATTATAAGACGATGGATATATAAGTGAACCGTTTTTTTTTGTCATAGTTTTTTTTATTGATTAAATTCTTTTATAGAAGTTTAACACCAATTATGTGAGAAAATAACAAGTTTTTATTTAAAAGGTACCAATTTTCTTAAGTATTTAACTAGCATGTTCTCCAATGACAGTACTTTTACTAGTTGAAATTTTTTTTTGAATTAATTCAAAGAAAAAAACAAAAAACCTAACGTCATCAAAAAAATTATTGAGAAAAATCGTCGGAAAATTTTTGTTCGATTACTTGAAATAGTTTTTGTTTGGTGCCTTTTTACTATCGAAAAAATAATGCAGTTCAACCAAGGCGAAAATTATTTGATGTAATGGAGAAGATGAATTGAGACAATGCCACAATTGGTTTACGAAATTTCATTTCGACAATTTCGATGTTGGAGACGCACCATATTCTGGAAGGTTCATTAAAGCCGTTAAAGACAAAATAAAGGGATTGATAAATGAAAATCACCGAATAACAATTTGTGAGATTGGTAAGAGATTAAATTTATTAAATTTGACCGTTCATGTTCACATCAAACGTTTTTGTTTAATTTCAAAACTTGATAAGTGTTCTTACAGAACGAAATTTCCTTCGTCGCATTAACGACTGTAATTTGCTTCACAAATGTCAAGAAAATGATCCATTTTTGATACGAATTATTAGTGGCGACGAGAAATGGATTGTTTGCAAAATGTTAAGTGTAAAATGGAGTAAAAAAGTTGAACGAGCTCAAATCACTTCGAAGGCTGATATTCAAGGGGATCGTTTGTTTTTTGACTTTTTATCAAACAATACCACGATTGATTCTGAAGTATACTATGATCAACTGGATCAACTGGTTAAAAGTTTTGTGGTTAGTAAGTCCAATCTTAGCTTTGGGTAAATGTTTCTTTGTAATTGTTACCCACTTTAACTGATTGAGAAGGACTTTGAGATTTTGGATCTTCCCAATATTCTTCGGATCTTTTTTGATATTATTCTGTTAACGATTATTATCAAAGTACCTGTTGTTTTCTCTATTTTTTTTTATTGGTGATAATTTTTAAAATTTTCCAATATGATTAATGAAAGTGGTATTTTTTTTGTGCAAAAAAAAAACTTTAGTAAACCCCTTTAAAATATAGTATTATGATTTTTTGTCGACGTTAAAACCTACACTTTTTCGGTATTTGAAAATCTATTTTTTTTAAGTCGTATGACACTGCATATTAATCTTTTTTTTCTATTTTAGTTCTAAATTTAATACTAAGAAAAATATGATGCAATACATTCAATTTAATATTCCAAGATATACAAAACATATTTTTAGATTAATCCAATTATAGTTGATTTTTCTTTATAAAAAAAACTAATCATAGAAAAGATTTTGATTTCTTGAAAAAATTTTCTGATTAATAGACCTAATTAAAGCTTATTAGGGTATATCCCTGCTTAAATTTGTTGAATTAATTCTAAAAATATTCCTTGCTGAGCAAATCAAATGCTTCTTTGAAAAAATAAACTAAATAAATAAAGAACGAACAAAGAAATTAGTTTCTTCTAAGTGGACAACATACTATAATAACTTTTTATTTAATGGAGATAGAATTAATTGCCTGAAATCTGTAAATATAGATTGGAGTTTTGAAGTAATTTGATTAAAATTAAAATTTAAGGGTACAGAAGTAATTTAAATATGATTAATATAGATCCTGGTTTCCTAATTATTAGGTAAAGGTAAATAAGATATTTTAGATGTTTCGGTAATCCTTTATACTGTTTAAGACTGCACTTAAGTGCACGTAGTTCAATCATTTATTTTAAACAAATATTGGAATTCAAACAAAAAAGACGAAGTAATATTAATGCTTTGACCCTTTGAATGAAAAAAATCCAGGCATCATCACTAATATAAATAGTGAACAAATTTTTTTGTTGCGTGTTAGTAACAACTCTGTTACTATAATTGCAAGAAAAATTTATTTTTAATGAAAAAAAGATAAGTAGAAATAATTTATGCAACGTTATTAATTATAAGAAGTCTGTACTGCAAGTCTCACGGGGGTTATGTATCTTTTAATAATGATATTTGCAAGATAGCGAAGATACCAACAGATGTATGTATAGATTTTACCATCGAAGAGATACTTACCCACCTGTTCTCTGAGCTCATTAGATTTCTATTGAAAAGATGAAATCCTGGGGAAATTTGTGACAATGACCGGGGAACTTTGGATCAAAACTTCTATTCTAAGAATATCCATCGCATATAATGGCTTGAAACTCGATTCCGAAATTATTTTAAAAAAAAAAAACTATATGAATTTTTAAAATTAATCTAACCTTTTTTTAACTACTAAAATTTTGTTGAAACGTTTAAAATCTTCGGATGTGTGTTTTAATTCGTACTTTAAGTTAATATATGGTTTCCTGTTATTGAAACAATAACGAATTTCTTTTCAAGTGAAAGGTTATCTGCATACAAAATAGATTGTGATAATCTTACGTCATCGATTAAATGTCAACACATTTATAACTACCAAAAAAGAAATATTGATATAATTGATTGATAAAACCTTTTCCTGTTTTTTATTCTAATACAAATTTCTTCTGTTACGATGGTGAATAGATTCAAATCAATAATAATGATACTCAGAAGTCAGAAGGATTGTGTGGCAAAAAAATGCATATACATATTTTAATATTGCATTAAATCAATTTTTTAAGGAGGTTTATGTATTTTGGTTTCATTTTTAGGTGTTTCTGTGTAGGTTAGTCTTTTTCTAATGAGCCTTTTCTCTTTTTTTAATTTTTTCATTTCTCACTCGAATTCATTTTATTCCAGCGAAGGATGTCAAAATTGTTTTACCTGAGGTAGGAGTTATACCTCCTCTTGTTCATATTTTGGGGAAAATAATAAGGAATTTAGGTATTTCCTTAAGTTTTTGATTTAATAATTTAGTAGTAAGAAAGAAAGCTGGATTGTTGAAATAATTCTGAATTAAAATCGTAAATTTTAGTTCATGTGAAACCTGCATGAATGTTAATTGGTATTGCTGTTAAAGGAAGTGATTTTGCAAAAATTATAGGGAATTTTGTGTTTGTAATGACTTTCCAGGCTATGACATGGGTAAAGTATTTGAGTGAAAGGTTTAACCATCAAGATAAAGAATTATATTCCAGGGCAGATAGGCAACTGGCTAAGAAGCCAAAATGTTAATAAAAGTAAAAAAACAGTTATAATACAATTTGCATTAAATCATGTCTATTGGGGTTGATTTTCTTTATAACAATTCTTCTCTTGAGAGGAAAACTTACCTACCGATTAGCGCCTGGATAGTTTTAATCCAATCAATAATTTACAAAGACTCCTTGCAGTGTTAGGTATCACGAAAAACTACATAACAATTACGAAAATGTCTTGTAGAAAAATAATATCACAAAAATGAATTAAAAAGAATACCTTAAACCAATGATGATAAAAATTTCTCTACATCGAAAATTCCACATATGAACGCTAAAAAGTAAATTTTGTGGATAAAAATTTTTTGGATGCCCAATAGTCATAACACCTACTTTCTCGGGGAAACCATCTATGAATTAAGTGAACAAATGGCCGCAAAAATTACCATCATGACCACTTTCTGCATGAAAATATTACTGAAAAGTAGCTATGATGGCTACTTTCTGCATGCCGCATACATGAATATTTCACAAGTGAACTTTCCGACATGATTCACGCGGAAATTCATGCATGAAAAACTCATTGATGAGAAATTTCCCTAATGGGATTATTTTCTATAGCAGATATTTCACCATAGCACGATTTTTTTTCCTATTACAATAAAATAAATACTAGAAAATAATGAAATGTGGAAAGCAACATTAAATATTAACTCGAAAAGTATATGTAAAACATTGCTTCTAAATAAAACAGAAAAAAAGGAAATCTTATACCAAAAAATGACATAAATTGATAGGTTAAAGTTTTTTCATAAAAATCTCAAAAGATTTATCATATTAAACTTTAGATAAAATATTTTCAAAACAATATCGAAAATATTTGCCCTTAATTTGAAATTTGATTTGCATTTTTAAAGAAATTAAATTAATCTTTAAAAAATCTAACGAATAGCCTTTATTTTTACAGTAAATTACTTTTTCTTTGTTTAATAAAATCAAAATTTGTCAACTGAACCTAATTTTACTTCTTTTTTTTCACTGATAGCTAAAAGCATCCAATATTGATCTCTATGCCTTATAAACAATACTAAATCAATAGAAATATTATAATAGACAAATATTGACTGAATAAATTTTTAAAAGCAAAAAGAAAAACAAAAAAGAAAACTGTTGTACTTTCAAGGAAATTTATTTGTAAATTTCTTGAAATTCCATTTTTACTTTTGTCGCATTCATTGAAATTCATATCAATTTGCATGCGCCTTTCAATATTATCTCATTAGATGCAATGTAACGCAACTTTCAATTTGAGAATATAAATAATAAATAGTATTCTTTATGTAGTGTTTTAATTTGAATAGGGAATTTCTAATTTACCGAATGATCGAAAGTAAACATGAAATTTGCAAAAAAAACCATAGTAATCAACAAAAACTATATTAGCTAAAAAGTTAATCAATCCGCTATATACATACTCTGGTTGTTTCCTTGACCTTGTTTAGCTTTCTTTATTGATGTGATACATGAGGGAAAACCATTGTACACCTTATGCCCACGACATGTTTCTATTGAGGTAAATAAATCATGTTTCCAAATGGTGACTGTGTCCGTTTGGTCATTTTAATGTGAGAATTGTAAGTGCAACTGAGCACTTTCTAACAGCAAAATAAAAAAAAAATAACAAAAAAGACAAAACATGAAACATGGTAAGTACATAAGACACAAAGCTTTGCCATATTTCCTGGATATTATTTCAAATATATTATTTTCATTGTTGAAATTTTATTTATTTAATAAGCTAACAACAAATATAACTGTCCATTTAGACTTTCCCATTAAATTTAACAAACAGAGTGTCAATGGTGAAGGTTAAATAGTTCCTTTTTTTTTTGTCCCCCCATAAAACAAACAAAAAACTATATAGAAAAATTGTAATGCATTTATCAAATATTGTTTTGGTGGGCTTTTTAAAAGATTTATTGACTTTTAGCTAGTCTTACGAAAACTATATCCGGATGACATGCAAACTATAATAAAAAAAAAATATATATAAGGCTACACTACTACACGCCTTACTGCATTCAAATAAATTCTAAAAATTATGACATATTTGGCAATCTAACAATTACTCATTTTATATTTTTATATAAAGTTTGTTTTATTCGTGTCTATAACTCATAAAAAATGGCCAGTAAATTACAAAAAAAGAAAATATTGTATTTGTGACAGCTGGTGTCATTTTTATCCAACGTATGCAGCTAAAAATTTTAACAAGTGAATGATTAATTACTAAAAATTTGGTCACCTGGATTTTGATTCTTAAATTTCTAAAATTAGCACTAATAATAAATTTTATTTTGGGAAATTTGTAAAAATTTATTTACTTGACTAATAAAGCGTTTATTGTGGCCACCTTTGCTCCATATATTTAAAAGAACTGTTAATATTTTTATGTAAAAAATCAGATCCTTCACAAGCAGAGCTTAACCAACATTCCTTTGAAAAATAATCTACGTTATATTCAAGAAAATAATATAATAATAGCCTGCTAATAATTACTATCCTTTTCTAGCTACATTTTTTTTTTTGTTGAGCAAAAACAACAACCATTAAAAATTATACCTTTTCGTCATTTCAAAATCGGAATAGAAAAATGTACTAAAAAAACCTTGAGATTTCAGAAATATTATAAAAATTTTTACAAACATTTTTATGTTTTATATAATTTACAATTTAATTACTTTTTACAGTTATATTTATTGAAACTCACCTAACATTTTGCCAACTAATTATGTTTTGATAAAATCTTCCAAGCCTTAACATGGAATTTAGGTCGTTACAAATATTGATTCTTGTCATTAAAATCAAATTTAATTAAGTACAAAGTAATCATAGTTCGCCTAAAATATGCAAAATTTAGAACGATAAAGTACTAAATTAACCAACAAAATTTTATTAACTACTTTTATAGTCTGACAGCTGTCGAACACAAATAGTTAAAAAAAATTTTTTAAGTCATTTGCTTTGTTTGATTATATGGACATTAACAGCGCATGACTTGCCCAAAAAAGAAGAAAAAAGATCATATTACTGAAACTAACGTAACTTTTAACGAAATAAGGCTTAGACAAGGAAATTTATTTAAAGTTTAAGGTTGTAATTACTTTTACATGAGGCTTCAATAATTTGTTGTTTAACTCAATTTAACGCTTTTGGTAAATTATTTTAGTTAATATTTAGATATTTTAGATATTTCTAACTGTAAAACTTAACTAGTACCAAAAGCAAAATTCAAATGATTAATTCAACAATTCAGGATAGTTTTTGGCTGGTTAAATTTGTTTATTTGTTAATGAATTAAATTGAAAGTGAATCTAATGAAAATAAACCAGAAAAACGTTTAAAGAGCCCCATTGAACAATTATATGATATTATCAATTACCGAAAGAAATAAATTCAATCGGACTATGGTCTAAGGTTAAGAGAATATAGTATACTAGTAGAACCTCAAGGAAAAAATTCGATATGCTATTATTTAAGATTTTTAAAACTAAACCTAGAAGCTAAATTTAGGAGGTCAAGGAATTGTTCAATCTAAAAATCATCACTCTCTAATTAAATTTTCTTTATGTTAAAATGGCAGTTTAATTAGAAAGCCAATTTCATATAAATATAAGGTAGCAAATGGTAAAGGAGTTATCAAAGCTGTAGCCTGATCGTAGAATATTTTTTGGATACATTGCCTTAAAATCGCATTAATATGTCTTTTTTTGTATCTTACAAGGGGACCGTACGACCTTCGGAACACGGATTTCAATGAAACTTGGCATAGTCGTAGTTCATGATTAATGTAGCTAAAATATAAAATAGTAGGACGCAACGCTCAAGGGTTGCTTAAAAAAAGAGGTTTAAAAAATATACATCAACATAAATTCAGAAAAAAAGAGGGTTAATTTCGAACAGGCGACAGCGTAGGTGGTAAGTTTCAAAAGGTTTCTAATTAAGTACACAATGGCCCCGGTTCGGAACTTTACTGAGGAATTTGTTTTTTTTTTTTTTTCATTTTGAATTTTTGTTGCTATTACAAATTTAATATAATTTCACAATATTTCGCTAATAATTTAATAATATTATCATTTTATCAATAAATATCAAATTTTAATCATTTAAAACGAAAAAGAAGACATTTTTCGTATTAATAGTTACACAAAATCAATTTCTTTAAACTATTGAAACTATTTTTAACTAACGATAAGGATGCAGATGTATTATAATAAAAGAAAAGTACTTTTAGAGTTTTGATTTATTTATTTCATTCACACAAACCACAATGGTACTTATCGTAAAAACAGCTGAAGCAAAAGTTTCTTCTACATCTTGCACAGCAAATAAATGCTGACTTTTTGCAAAGACAAGGAGAAGTTAAAAGTTCACTGGAGAAGCAAGCATCATTAACATTAAAAAAAACATTTCGTGTATCAGATAGCTTGCTGGCGTACCAGGCGTATTTAATCATGTCATTGAATAGTGGAGACGATAATTGATGGTGGATGATTGAATGAATTTTTAGGCAATCTTCTCTCGAATGAATTTCCCGATTTTCATCAAGAAGCTCAGCACTGCTTTGTAATCGTTTGATGAAGTTTTTTATTTGCTTATAAAAATATACGTCACATGGTTGAACCAATGGAGTACATTTTGGAGGAATAACCTTTAACGTGCATGTTGGCATGTGTGCTTGATCTTGAAACACATCATCATTCAAATCTGGTCTTGTTTGACCCGTCCATGAATCCACGAGAAGTAAGAATTTATTACTTTTCACATATGGTAGTAAATTTTTTTGTAAAAATTCCTGATACAGGGCAGTACGATTAAATTCTTTGTTTTAAATGCTATATAAGAACATAAGAAAATAGGTTTTCCAATACTCTGCTGTGGTGTATGACTACTCTGATTTGACCTTCACGTAAATGGCCCTTTTCGGACAGGTAAAATATCCTTGGCTTTGAACATTTAAACAAGTATGACAGTAAATATTAAAAATTCAAGCTAACACTGATATTTATTGATAAAATCATAATATTATTAAATTATTAGCGAAATAATGTGAAATTATATTAAATTTGTAATAGCAACAAAAATTAAAAATTAAAAAAAAAAAAAAAACAAATTCCTCATTAAAGTTTCGAACCGGGGCCATTGTGTACTTAATTAGAAACCTTTTGAGACTTACCATCTACGCTGTCGTCTGTTCGAAATTAACTTTCTTTTTTTCTGAATTTAAGTTGATGTATATTTTTTAAACCTCTTTTTTTAAGCAACCCTTGAGCGTTGCGTCCTACTATTTTATATTTTAGCTATATTAATCATGAACTACGATTATGCCAAGTTTCATTCAAATCCGTGTTCCGAAGGTCGTACGGTCCCCTCGTTAGAGAAGACTTAACGAAAGACAAACAAACACAAGAGTAAGAAAAAAAGGAAGGTGGGAAGCGAGGTGAAAAAATATTTACTAATTACTTCGCGTGCAGGTGATCTGTAGATCACCTGAAGATTAAGATTATGGAACAAATTCAATGACTGTCTACTTTTTTTCATGTTGTGTAGTAATTTGTCTTTAATAAAAACAATATGAACTTTATTAACTATAGATAGAATTATGAATTTTAAAGATTTCTAGAATTTGATATCTTGTTTTTCCTAATTTATTAAAGGATTTTTTGTTTGCTTCTGAAATAGGATCACTTTTCCCAATAAACTCATCTCTTGTCCCATATTTCGAACCAGATCTGTAAATTATAATTATTGAGCGTACTATATTAATTCAACATCATTGAATTCCACAATCGGAACCATTAACGTGTGACACGATATTTTTTTCTTAACATTTTAATTTTTTCCCATTATGTGCGTTTGTCGTGCATAAACGTCAAATCAAATCTCTATTTCGGTGCGTTCGACGTGTTTACTCGTCGTCGTTACCATTGACTATGAAAACTTTTCCAGAAATAAAAATGTCGCTCTTCGTTTTTCATAAAATTTGTAATAGGCTCATTTTGTCCTGCGTTCGTCGTGAATACACTTCATCCCTTGATTTTAATTCCGCACACTATGGGGAGTTTTTAAAATTAAATTCGTCGCTTAGTTGGTTAAATAAAAATATAATAAAAGTAAAAACACTGGGAGTAAAGTGATAGCCAAATCGAATTAAGCAAACATGGCATTCATTTGGAATTGAAATTTTTTATACACACACTCATTCATGCAAAATATAGCCAAGATGCTCCTACTCCATTGATTTTTTAGGCGAATCACTTATTTCACGCAAGTCGTGTCTCTATTGAGAACAATTTTATTGATATTTTTTATTTGTCTCCTCTTACTTTTTTTCATCAGTCAGAAACGTCTGTGGTTTTTTTTGTAGTATTTTTATTAGATTTAAAAAATAGCCTATAAATAGCTATGAAGAGGAATTTCCGGAACACTACTTTACTTTTTCCGCCCCACATAAATTTTTATTTTTAAACTATTGAAAAAAATAATAGCTTATAAATTAATAATTACCCAAAAGTATCTTTTCCTAAGAGGAGGGTACCGTAATTCGTGCACAAAAGGCACATTTTAGCGATTTTTTTTTTGATGACACAGTTAAAATATTTTTATTGAAAGTAATGGTACATTAAAACATAACATTCAAAGAATATTATTTGAAATTTTCATGAAAAAGTATTAAAAAACACGGCAATGGCAGCAATTATTTGGAAGCGCATCGGAGAAAAGTAGAATTGCGGTGCCCCTCATAATTAGGTGCTGGATAATCTGGAATCAAAGAATCAAATTTCTTTCTTTAAGTAATCGCTTTTCCCAATAACGCTTTAAATTTTTCACTTTTTGGGAATATTTTGAAGTGAAAAACGCTATTATTGCGAAAAAATCGGCTAATTTGTTATTGGAAAATAAAAATATTAACAAATTTGAAAAAAACTTTAAGATTGGCAATATAGCGTTACCGCGTAAATTATGTACAAAAATAATGTTCAAATTTTCAAAAGAATCGGTGCAGTAGTTTTGAAGTTAGGAGGGGCACCGACTTTGAAAACGTGAGTTGTAGGAAAAACGATTTAAAGTTTGCTCGATAAAATACCGGGCAGGTAGAAAAACTGTATCTGTATCTTCGTTAATTTTGTTCCGATTTCATATTTTTGACACAATATTCTTGAAAAGATTTCCATTCAGAAAATCAAATATGCTATTCTAGTATAGTGTGCTCTTAAAAAGCATTCCTCTAATATTAAAAAATCTTACAAAATTAGGTCATAAAGTAATTTCCTTAAAGAAAAGGAAAGGCACTACTAGTCAATAAAAGAACGCCAATATCCTCTAGATATCTCTAAATTTCTATTCCATATCTAAAATGACAAATTTATTTGCCGATTGTTTAATTAAAATCCTTTGATTGTATATTATAGCAATTAATTTTATTACTAAACTTGAACAGTGTTAATCATTTTTCTAATATTCAAAGACTTTTATAATTATTTTTCAGTGTCATTTTTGTCATTCAGCTTATTTAATTTAAAGTTTAAAATGAAAGATATTTTCTTTTTTGTTTTTATATATAATAAGTACAAGTGTAAATAATTTCATTATGATACGAGAAACTGTTTCTAGGAATCCAGTTACATTAAGTTATACAGAATTCTTTAAAGTAATAAAAAAAAATAAAAATACTCAATTGTTTGAGTACAATTTTGAAATATTTATGTGCATTTCTATGTACGTATCTTATAAACATAAATTATCTTATTTAATTAAAAAAATTATCTACATGTGTTTATTTTTCTACTGAGAGTAAGCATGCTTTGCACATTAGAATCATTCAAGGTGACAAGTGCCGCTTCTTACTGATAAAAAAACTAAATAAAAGCATTTGTGTGTTCGTTAATACCGTATATACATATATTGAAGCTTGTTAATGTAGTAGTATTGCATTTAATATAAGAAAATTAGACTTGGTTAAGATTCACTGCTTTTTGTATTTTGAAAGATATAAAGCCTCGTGAATGAGTTGATGTAGTTAAGACTATACTTCACAGGATCATTTCTGTAGTAAGTCTTCAATTTCTTTCTATTAAAACGAGAGAACGACTACCCGCGAAGATGAGATAAATCGCTTAGTCAGTAGCGTGAGGTTTATTGTAGTTTCGTACTTGTACAGAACTTCAATAGTCGATGATCGCTTATAACCTGGCTTTGCGAATTCTGAGTGGTAGTCAAAAAATAAATTAAATTTAAATTAGTATAGAATCTTAATCTTAATAAGGCATAAGTAGGTTCATGGGGTAAGTTATGGAATGGGTTGTTGAGTGACAAAACGAAATGATCTGAGTAGATGGAATAGTATTCTGGAATTCTACTTTCTACGGAAGATATTACGTTTGTGTTTTACTTTCTTTATTATGATGGGATCTGTGAGGTGAAGTAGATTTGGGATCCTAAAAAAAAAAAAAGAATTCTTCGAGATTTTTGTTTGGAAAATTGTGTTAATATTTTAAGATAAATTTTTTGAAAAAAATAAAATAACATTTTACTGCCCAAAATATTGAGAGTTTAGTGGTGGTTAAGATTGTTTCTGGATCATCTAAAAAGAAAAAATTAACAGGGATTAGTAGTGAAATCATATAAAGTTGTGCTTGAATGAAGAATATTTAAAAATTTTGATTTATTGCAAAATGGCGGATGTTCAAACTTAAAATTTGCTTTACGTTGCTAATTTTAATCATGTTTTTGGCTATGAAATAGCAAAATTGTTATCGCAGATATGTAGAGAATATTTGCTGAAAATTTCAAAACGATCGGTTAAACTGCGTAGTGATCGGCTGGAAAACTTAGTTCTGAGAAAAACCGCGTTTAAGGTTTAAATTTTTTTTTTTGGGTTTACACAGAATCATCTATTTTGGAATTATAAAATATACCTTTATTTGTCCTATCATCCTCTATAATAGCTATTTGTTTCTGTTGTTGAAGCATTGTCGCCTTTTAAGTGTATACTGCTGCTGAACATCTGTCGGCCAACCTTCATTAATGATGCAAGTTGCTATGTTGGCGGTAATATAGTAACAGCGGTATTGCCAGTTTGTAAAATTTTAAGAATGATCTTTCAAACATTCTGGTTAAAAGTTTCGTAGTTGTTCTGTGTAAATCCTCTTACATATCTTTCGCACAGATCATTCAAGTTATTGTAGATAGGTCTTATTGCAAATAAAACATCTACTGTAAATTATTTGTATGCGTGCTTGAAAGATTGTAAACTATTCTTTGTTTATTGTATGCTTCTGCTTACACCACCAGTCAACATTTGATGGACATTTGTCCATCAACTTCTCGTATAAAACCGTATATTTTAGTAAGTAATACTCTGATTTGTCTAAAATTTTGTGTGTATACGTTTGAAGTAAATTATTAAGTAATTAGAATTCTATACTGAACAACTATAAAAATTACTATTAAATCATAGAAAAAAGAATTTGCCGGCATATTCGACAAATGAAGAAAGTTCGATCTCAAATGGAATTTCAAAGTCGATCGGTGTCTTAGCTTTTTGTGATGTAGGGGGATATGATTTTTTGTTTGTTAACTTTTTTTTCTGTAATTTCTATTATTTATTATTTAACTATTAATTTAATTATTATTATTTAATTATATTATTAATTAAAATATTATTAGTCAAAGGGAGTAATTACTCTCCCCTAACCCCACCTCTATCTACGCTTGTGGTTCTTTAAATTTCCCAGAGGAAAAAAATCTGAAATGAGATAAAAGAAATTTAAAGGTTGCATTTCTGCTGTATTTGTTGTAGTAAGTTTACTTTTCATATTGTCATTTCAAGGTTCAGCAAATTATTAAATTTGCACTTTAATTAAAAAATAACTCTAATGAAAAACAAGTATTTTTTCTGGTTGGTATTTAATTGCAGATAGTGTCATTTATAAAATGGCATTAAAGAATAAAATATTTTCATAAAGCTCGGCTTAGATTCTCATGTTTACCTTTTTGTGCTGAATAAACAAAGGAATTATTTGAATTATTTACAGATAAATGTAGAAAATTATAAAATTCCGAAGTAGAATTTGTCAAACTTATTTATATTTACTATTTACAAAGCCTTTTAAAAATTTTTTATTTCTGATTTATGTCGGAGTACTTTTTAAAAAGTCGGGATTAAACTTTTATTTTTAATAATTTCAAGAATCAAAACACAGTTTAAAAAGCTTTCACTTAAATGGAAGCCATCCAAGTCCGAACTTGAAAATTTTTTAGAATTTTACAATTTTTAAAGTAAGTAAAAAACAACAGAAATGAAACTGATTTTGAAAATTTGGGCGATACAATTATCTTAAAATTTTTAAAACTAATATTTTGTTTTTAGTTTTATTTGATAATGATAATTAAAACTTGAGTTCATTTTCTTAGAAAAAAATATGTTGGTAGGATATTTTTGATGCTTCTAGTTGATCAATTCGTTTCATACTCTTTTTTTTCGTTTTAATTTATTTGTTTATTTTTCTTCTTCTTTTTGGATTTTAAGTAAAATTTTCGTCCAAATATTCCTAAAAAATTTTGTTTTTATTATGAATTCAATTTTTTAGGAGTTAGATCTTAGATATTGGATAATTCCATAAAATTTAATTCTCAAACAAAATTTGTCATACTTTGCAGCTCGTATTCGTAACAGTTTTTACAGGTTATGAGAATTATTTGAAAGTGCAATTTTTCATGAAATATTTTAGTGAAAAAAAAAGAAAGAAAAACCAAATTTATTTTTGTATCTGAATAAATGTCGTTATGTTCCTCTAATGTTATAGACATTTGCTAACTAACAAGTATCACTAATTTACATGCTGAGGATGTCAAGCTCTTAGGCGGACGTCACGATTTCCTTATATTATAATGGGTGCTAAAACCCTTGCAATAATGTATTAAAATGTCACTGAACTTGACATATCTGCCATTGATAATGATGACTCCCTAAATACCCACTCATACTAATCGGATTTATTACAAATGTATATATCTACATTTGTTTTGTTGACGCTGACTCATCTACTCTTCCTACCCAATTTTAGATATTTATTATGTTTCTAATTTTATCTGACAGTGAGAATTATTTTTAAATTGCATTCATGAACCTGCAATGTATGCAAATTGATTAAGGAATTCCACATTAATAAATTAATCATTTGGAGGCAAGTGGATTATTCTGTTATTAGTAATGTAGCTAGAAAATTTTACTTTGATTTATTGTAATGTTAGATAATTTTCAAAAATGTAATTTGTATTGAATTTGATCTTTTTTGCAAGTCAACGCATTTTCGTTAGATAATAAAAAAAAATATGGTAAACAGTAAAAGATATAGAAGAAATTTCTTTGAAATATATTAAATTAGCAATTTATTCAATGCAAATTAGATTCAATGTTTAGTTCGATCCTGAAGTGTAGATAGGATGAATCATAGAATAAAAAATTACTATTACAAATCATTTTTGTTACTGTTGTTCAGAGGACAATGTCAGATATTTACCATCATTAAAGTTTGACAACTGCGGCCTAGAATATTTATCTAAATACATTTGAAAGCTTTTTGAATTTAGTTTTGGATATGTACAATTTAAACTGTGAGACTTTTGGTAAACCATTTCATTCAATTGTGCGGCTGTTCAACAAGGATTTTGACAATGAATCGCGTATGCCATAGCCTTAAGGTGAAAATAAATTTAATCCGGTTCTGGTGCGAATTTTTGACAGCAAATTAGAATATATAGAAATCAATGGGAGCCTCTATTCCCTTGTCATCGTAAGCATATACAGACCTAAACTTTTATTTTATATGCGATGAAAAGCCTGTTATTAGGAAATGTTATACGTATAAGTTAAATTTTCTCTTCTAATTGTCCAAGGTGAAAATTTAATCAATGACAGTTTGGTATATAAAATTCATACGAACAGATTGTTTTACTAATTTTAATTTTTCTCAAAACTTAACCGTTGGATTAGATAAAATTACGTCGACATTGTAAACTTTGAGTTGGCTTTAATTACCGTCTACATAAGTATTCTTTTCATCTTTGACTGTTTGTAAACATTTTTAGGTTAACTACTCAATTGTCTACGTACGTTTCATCCAGGCTTTGACATTTTATGAGTCACACGTTTACATTGTTAAAAATATCTGTTAGTTCTTACGTATCCTAACTTGGATCTCGACAAGAAATGTGGCTTGCTTATTCGAAAAACATTATGTACATTTCGGAGAGAAATTAATTTGTAAATAATTCTTAGGTGAGCTTTTTGACAATTATTAATAATTTTTAAGTTTTTGATTTTACTTGATTCAAATTATAAATTATTATTATGTAAATAACAAAACTGAAATATGAGAAAATGACAGCTGATGACACCAAGAAAATACTAATAAGAGACACGACTATTCTTCACATTAAAATTTTTCGAAATTAGAAGCGAGAAGTATAAAGAACGAAGAGAAGTAAACACTTTTCGAAATTAAAAATAATTCCATGCCAAAAATTTAATTTTCAAGCAGTTTTACTAACACAACCAACTATTTTGACAGGTTTTACTACTAAAAATTTTCGCACATATTAATGGTTTTTTATGTAAATTAATTGAAATTAGACTCATCCATCTTTACGTGGTAGCAAAGAGAAAACTTGATAACGAATAACCAAATTAGCAAACCTTGATTGAGAGACACCTTTAAGTGTGTACTATATAAAATATATTAAATTTTTTTTACCAAGTTTGGATGGCAGCGCCATCGAACATTACAATAAAAAAAAAGAACAAAACGTTTAATTCTTTTTTATTTTTCAGCAACATATTAGAAACCGTATTTCGTATGTAACTTCAATTAAAGTTTCCATAGTTACGCATAGTTGCATAAAACGTTACCAAGTAGCTTTATGCTACTTTTCAAACAAACAAAAAATCCCAAAGAAATTAGTTTTCTTTAAACATTAACTCCAATATAAATCTATTCGCCGCATACTTTTAAATAATTTTGTCTAAAAAAGGATACAGGTCTATAAACATGATTTTGTCGTGATTTTAAATTTTAACTAAAAGTCAAAATTTACATTTTCTCATGTAATTGCTTTGTTTTATCACTAAAAAAATAGTCCTAAACTTGTATGGCCTAACTATAAGTAAATTATTCCCTTTTATTTGAAAGTTAAATAGTAAAAGTGAAATTTTATTTCTCACAATGAATGAATGCTGTCAACTATTGCAATTATGCCTGAATTTAACAACAGAAATAAACAGATCATAGATCAATAGTTTAAATCTTTGCCAATTTTAAAACAAACCCAGATAATATTTTGTATTTTCAGCTTTCTGGTAAAACTAAAATTCATGGGTAACAAAAATGTAAACTCTAATTGGATAATATACTGTTAAGTCTGTTGATTCTCTACGATAAGACCTGGAGAATTGTTAGTAAAATTTCTTCAATTTGTGTAAAATTTAATACTGATGATATGTAGATGTTGGCGGAATCGGTAATCATCGATCTTAAAGTTGGTGCACACGCTAATTATCCGCAAACACTTTCATTTCTATGCATGCAATAAAATCTAGTCTGACTTTATTTATTTATTGTTTGAAAATAGTTGAAGCCAATTATTTACTAAAAAATATTTATTTTTTTGTTTTGTAGGTCATTAATTAGTTGACAACAAAAAATAGCATCAGAGAACTACACGTGATTTACAATAAATAAGCTTTGCTAATTTGTTTTGTAAATCAATAAATTGTGAGATCTAACACTAATTCAGATAAAATGGTTGCAATTATATAAACAAACTTTTACTATTGCTAGTATTTGTTTATTTTGGCTTTAAACAAAATATTTAGCAAAAAATGAAACCGCCTAATGATAAAGAAATGCAACCAACTGGTGGTAATAATTCATTGAAGGCATCTGTATCAATGACATCTTTACCACCACCAAATGGTCCACAGGAAACAAATCAAATGATCAGATCTAAACTTGAAAGGCCATATAATAGTTTAAAGGTATGTAATGGATTATAATGTAACTTTTTTACAAATAAGATCACACTTTTTTACTGGGTCATTAAAGTTTTATTTGATAGCAAAAATTTTATGTTGGAAATGAATGAAAAGTAGGTTATATGTTAAATCGATTCCATTTTGAGTGAATCTTTTGCAATTTAACATACTAATAGTGAATTGTGTTTACCAATTTTGGTCAATTATATTTCCGTTGTTAATTTTTATTACTATACTTGGATTTGCCGATGAAATTTCTCAAAAGTTGTTTCCTATATATTTTTTTAATATAAGAAAATGTAGTTACCTCCTAATCGGTAATTCCTGAACATGAGCAACTAAATAATTATCTTGCAGTACTAAATATCAATTCTTTTTATGCAAACTTCCTTTAAAGTATTGTTTTATTTTCAGCGATAATTTTTTCATTTCTTTACAGCCGATAACTATGAGAATATCTCATAATTGGTAGTTTGATGGGCTATTATTAAATCATTCTCTTCCCATTTCATTTTTGTTGTTCTGTTTTTCTAAGCTCTGCTATTTGCATACGTACACAGTGTCCCTAATAAATTCTTAAATCTAAACTGAACGTGAACTGCACGAGGAATATCATCTTTTTAGTGGTACCGAAGTTTCTTTCATTGGTTTTGCAAATAGTAAAGTTATAACAAATCTTATAAAACAATTATTTTTTATTTTGGCTTGGCAGACAGATATTTTTATCCTGAGTTGAACCTTTTATAATCTTACGTCAGTAAGTTACTGAGCTTAACTATTAATTCCTATTAACTTAAGTTAAAAATATTTATTTCTACACTTTTTCTGACTCTTGCTTACCGACCGTGTTTTTGAATATATTTCTTCCTTCAAATAACCCTCAATTTTGGAAATGACTTCTTCATTTCGGCAAAATATTTTTCCTTAGAAAACTTTTTGAAAAACTAAGAATAAACAGTCGTCTTTGGGGTTCTGATCTTGTGGATTCTTGATCAAATCAAACTTTCTTCTTCTTGTTCTTTTTGGCTAACTTTTTTGCGATTTTGTTTTAATCATTAAAGTAACGCAATTATCTAACACATACAGTAGATGACGTTGTATATTTTAATTATCATAAGGCCGAAGAATACGAAAAGCTTAGACAGTTCTTTGAGGTACTAAATTTGTTACCTGGCGTATAGTTAAAAGTGCATCACTTGCTAAATGTGATATATCAACATTACATATTGTTCGCTAGCCAAATGTAATATTGGCTTTTGATTTGTTTTCCATTCTCAAGATGAGCAGCCCAAACACTGAAGCGATTTTGGTTGATTTGCACCATTTTCCGGTTTGCTAACTGTCGATTTAATTCCGGATGTAATAATAATTCATTAATTGTAACATACCAACGTGAAAAATATGTTTTATTGCGTTTCCATAGCTCCACACACCAGCTTATTATTTTCGTTAAGTTGTTAGCAAAAATGGATTTGGAACATAGCTTTATTTTTTCTAAACAAGCGTTCATGCAAAATGGTGGAAACTATTTGCCATTTAATATATTTAAGGAGTTTCTTATTTCTTGCCAATTTATTTTACGATTTTCAACAATCATTTTATGGCCTTTTTTTTGGTTTTTTGGCTTTTGACTATGTCTTTTAGATGAATAAAGAGTTCCAGGCTAATTTTTATAATTATTAAAGCAAAGTTCCATGGTTTTGTTATGGTGTAGAGTCTGGATAACACTTAACAAGCCAAAATTTTGCTATAACAGTATTTTCACCCATCAAAAGCATTAATAAATCAACTCACAAAAGTGGTGGCAATAAAAACATTGCAACTTCAAAACTAAATATCAAACAGTTATAAAATTTTAGTATATTTTCTTTGAGGATTTATACTCCTTAAATGAATGAATATGTGTCAGGCCAGGGCCTCATTGATTACCATTGAACTTTAATTCAGATAAATAAAAAAAAGTCTATTATTCTACGACATATTGACTATATACATTTGTATGGGAGGAAGTGTCGATAAATCTTGTACAAGTGGGAAACGGTATTAGTCTGTGAGCACAGTGGAAGCGATTTTTGATCGTCTGACTAGTTGAGACTATACATTTGTACATTTAATGTAAATCAATCTTATACAATTGGAAAATTTCACTCTGACAGGATTAGCTGCTTTATATGCAAAGTTGTGAAAGGTTTTTTCTATAAGGATTATGGAGTGAAGCCACCAAAGAATTCTTACATGGCACCAAGTGTTAGATAATAGTCTCTCTTTTGTTCTAAGGAAAGTTTAAAGCTTCCTCTGTGTTATTCAAATTTCTGTAGGTCGATTTTTCCAAGATTTCACACATAATCTTTATCGCTTTTTTATTTTTCGAAGTAGCTTTATTACAACTCCTATAAATAAATTCAGTGCTCCTAACTTCTTCTTCATCGAAGTTAAGTCTATCATATTATGTTATTAAATACGCTTATAAATTTTTCGATGTGTTCAAATTCAATAAAAAATAAAGCCGATTGATTGTGGTTTACATTTTATCTTTAACAATTTGAGCGTTAGTGTATTCAAAATGGCTCTTTACATGTATTAAAACTAGACTCTCATTATCCATAAAGCTAATCTTTAATGCTAAGAATCTCCAGAACGCAATCTTTCGTAATTACTGTCGATTTCGTTCATATAAAAAGATTTAAACATATCAACTGTATCACCGATTAACACAAGTTTCAAAGTCTAAGTATATAAATATTTTTTAAAATTCAGATTAATTTTTAATAATTACTTGAACAGGTTCAGCCTAATGCCACTTATCTCTTATCTACATAAATGGCGTAAATGTTTACCTAAAAATTTTGTGTTTCAACTAAATTTTTATCATAACTCGTCACCTTTCTGTCTTAATTACTTTTAAACTAAAAGCTTCAAATTTTATCATATTTTAAATTTACACAAAAACCTAATGAAACAAAAAAATATTTGTTTTTCATAAATTATCAAAATCAAAAACAAAAAAAACTTGAATCCACCTGCTACAATTACATAACAAAAAAAAAAAAAACAATCATATTTAAAAATTTTTAGGTTTAAACGTCTTAATAGCAGACTAATAAAAATTTCAAGTTTGTTTCCAAAATTTTAGCCATTCTTTTCAAAGTAAACTTTCATTAAAGTGCAGACTAATTCCTGAAAAGTTAGTAAATAACTAATTTTTTCTAATTAGAATTATTTTTTTTTTCAAATAATTTAGAAACGAGATTCAAAACGTGACATGTGGCGCCATTCTTGGGGTAGCGGTCATAGCCATAGTTCAAGTAGTCTTCATAGTAGTATTAATGGTGTTGGTGGTGGATTTTGGAACAACTATAATTTCATCATGAACACAAACCTTTTAGATAGTTGTAAAGCTCTTGAAAGCTCAATGCAACTTGAAAGCTCAATGCAGCTTGCAGCCAGTACACCAGAATTCAGGAATAAGGTGAGTTTATATTTTAAGATATAAATTTGTATTCAGGCTTCAGTTTTCGTAAAATTTTTTTCGGAAATTATAAAATTTTTATTTTTTCTAATAAAATTTTACATTTTTTTTTAAATTTATAAATTTAGTATTGTATTTGTAGATTATAATATAAATTTTTAATTAGGCTTTCTTCCAAACTTCATATGATGAAAATATTGATGATCCCAGAGAAATAATGAAATGGTTAAAAGAAATGGAAGAAAAACTGTCAAAAGCTCCATCCACGTCTGAAGCCAGAAAAATGAGTCCGAATGAACTGCAAGAAAATTGTCAACTGTCAACGGTAAGTTTTTTCTTTTTGTTTTGTATTCATATTTTACTAGTTCAGTTTTTTGAAAAATTTTATAAACTTCTTATTTTTTCACCAGAGGTAATTTCAGCCTTTACCGATTCAGTTATTTGGCAGAGAAAAAGTTTATTTACTTTAATCATTAAATTTGCATAACTTTTTTTATTATTTTTCTAAAAAAATATTAATTTTCTTAAATTAGGACAGACCAAACGGTTCAAGTGCTTCGAAAGCAAAAATTTGTTTTCTTTATTTTTCTAAAGGATTTAAAGTTTGCTTACGAATAATTATTTCTATCATAATTTTACTATGATAATTTATAAAATTATTATGATACCAAAACGATACTATAAAAAATATACACGAAGATAGGGTGAAAAGTTGGCGGCCGAATAAACAAAAAGCATTTATTTTGGTCTGAAATTTTTTACATCCGGCATATTTTTTGAAGTTAGAAAATAAAAGATACTTGCAGGGAGCTAAATCTGGTGAATGTATTGGACTGGAAAGCGATTCAAACTTGTATTCATTTATTTTAGTCATTACAATGGAAGAAGATTGAGCGGCTGAGTTGACATAGAAAAATAAGACTTTTTTCTTGCCTAAATGAGATGATTGTTTTTTTTATTTCTTCCTTCAAGCGTTCCAATAACTGCTTAGTATTGACAACTGATGCTTTTAGACCTCTTAAACTAATTAATGAAGGTAATGCTAAAAAGCACGTAACTTTAACGTCGATAAAAATATTTTTGCATTTTATTTTTGATTTGGTTCACCTAATTCTATATTAGGCCAAAGTTTTGGCTTTCAGGAGTGTAAGATAATGATGGCAACATTCACCAACAGTGATAAATAAAAACTCGAGAACTCCAATATATTTCTTGATAAAGCTTTAGCAAATGTAGAATCCTTTATCTTGATTAGTCGACCTCTAGTCATGAGGCGTAAACTTTTATCCACTAAGGTGTGGATTAAGAAAACCCTAAGATCAGCCTGTTTTTTTGCCTTAAGATAGGTGTGCCTAATAAGGGTGAAATGGAACTTTAAAGTTACAAGGCTATCGTGTCTTAAATAAAATTAACCAAATTTCAAATTCCGGCCCGAATAAGGAGCATACCAAAACCAAATAATTTCCATGAAATATTGTTAACCTTGAGTGCTTTCAGAAAAGTAAACTAGAGAAAATATTAAATTATGAGAATTTAAAAAATTTTAATTAAACAAAGCTGCTAAAAATTCAGAGAGAAAAGTTGTCAAATAAAGCTGAGGGCAGATAAATTGGAGCTTTTTAAACCATACAAGTGTCTTCACTTGTACTAAAAAATTTATTTATTTTGCGTTGCTATTAAATAATGTAATATTATTCAAAAGGCAAAATTTCGTATGTTAAGCTTTAATCCCTGAGCATTAATTCTACTGCATTTTTTTAACATTTTATTGTTAAATTTTTTATTAAATTATCAACAAAAATATATTTAAAAAATTATTGAACAATAAAAAATGATATGTGCACTCGTAGTGTGCTCCTCAGGCCTTAATTTTCAGTTTCGGTTGCTGTTTTTGTCATATATAAAATAGGTGAACAAATATTTTAATAGCTATTGAACAGTTAACTAACCTTATTCACGCATATTACACTATGCGAAATAATAATTTTTGTGTACCATAAGGGAAAAGTTTTCCGAGAACCATATCCGTTCTGATAAAAGTCATTTATAGAAAATAAATGAAAGGAGCTCAATATAATATTGGAAATTATTTACACAAATTCTAATTAACTTCTCTTTGGTGGTTTATCGTATGAAATGATATCTTGTTCTAAATATCATTTTATAAAGATATTCACATCTTGTTTATTGTATTTTATGCCATTTACTTGGTAAATCTAATGCGTGGGATTTGTATTTATTAGAGGATGCTTCTTGCAATAACACCAAAGTAAATTATTATATAACGGTATAAAAAGATTAAATCTTTTTTGCAAAAGTTTTAATATAAGTGGGTGTTAAACCCAGTGATGTATTGTTTTAACATTTACTATGTTTGACTTATATGGATATAATTATGAATGCACATCATTTATATCACTCTATGGCATTTATTTTGATTGTAATTTTTCTTACAAAGCCTAAAGTTAACTTTTTGAATTCAGATCTTCATCAAATGTCAATGCATTTTTTTCTTTTAATTTAATATTTGTCGATTAAATAATAAAAATTTTTTTTTTCATAATTTAAATAATAATATGAAAATGAAGTGTTGAATGATATATTTAGAAAGTTGGGAGTGTCCTTTTTGGCAGAAAAATGTCTGTGGCATACGGAATGATGTTGTTTTTATTTGCACTAAGGATAACAAAGAATTATTTCTCAAAGTTTAAACTTTATTTTGTAAAAAAATAACCAATTCGTTGACGTTTGTTAATCAATTATTCAAATTGTGCGTAACTTCCTTAATAATATAAATGCGAGTTGAATAGCTCTGGGCTATAAATGATTTCAATCCTTTTTGAAGCAATTGCTGTGCCACTACCTTGGCAAATAAAAATAAAGAAATGTTGAAAATGTTGCACTGTCACATAGAAAGCGTAAATGTTATGAAAATTTGAGAAAAATAGGTATTTGAGTTCCAGAAAAATGTTTAAAACAGTTCATAAAAGATTGGAATGATTTTTTGTGGTACTTTTTCTACAATTGATCAAACTTAGGCTGCTTACAGCCGAGCTAACGCCAATCCCGATACCGAAGACTATAAATTTGTTATGGGTAAATCAATCGGAATCTGCAATAGTGTTCAGAGTGCAAGCCTACCAAAGGTTAGATAATCGGAATGGGAATCGGTGTCAGCTCGGCTATAAGCCGGCACTCGGCAGGCAGCCTTAGGCTCAAGAATATACGCCAAAAAATAAAGAAAATGTAAAAAAAGTGAGTAGAAGCTAGCAGCTTCTCATTAAAAACACAAAAAGGAGTAAATTTTATTTGACGGGTGTTTTTTTAGACTACCAAAATAATTACATCAATTGATTATAGTGATAAGTGTAAAAGTATAAGAACAGATTTATTGCTAAAGAATTTTTGATCAATTAGCAGCGAAGATTTGTGAAAAAAAGTTTAGTTTTGTAGAAGAAAAGTTGTTTTGAATGAGAAAAATGCATCTAACTACGAAGGGGTTTTCACTGTGGAAAAATTAATCGATTTGACGTACACGTGTTTGCTTTTGAATATTATTCTCCAAATTTATCTCTTTTTGACTCCTAACTTCGCCCAAAATTGCAATGTCAATGATGTGATGTTAAATGTGATATCCACAATTTACTTGTTTGAATATTTTCAATTTTATTTCAGTATTAAATGTTTTCCACAAAACAATCTAAGACATGTTAATAAAAATAGAAATGAAATTAATTAAAGTAGGGTCAATTTTTTGTATAATTTTTATATAATGGCTGCTAAATTTTCTTTGTTGATATGCATGATATTTTGGTAGACGTCAATGATTAATTGTCCTTTTGCATGTACTTTATTTCTTGCTCAATTACTTTATTCATTTTTTCATTAATGCTCCTGCTGTCTACTCTAACATAAATATAAAACTAGATTAAGTGGTATGAAATTAGATAAAATGAGACACAAGATGAGAAACATCTCTTTATTCAGATGTGGTCAAATCAGATAAACTTAAAATTAGAAAATTTTTGTTGAAAAACGAAAAAAATCGAATTAAATTTTTTGAAAATACAGAGATAGCAACAGAATTGATATTGACCTTGATCAAAAAGTTCCCGGAATGATAGCACTTGGCTGTCAATTTTGTTTTTGATTTGTTGCTCAAGTGTCGCTAATATTCCCACTAAAGTTTGAAAAAGTAAAGTCGAGTTGAGTAAATGTGCTTATAAGCGTGTTCACGATTTTTAAGACTTTTTGCCATCATTATCAGCGAGTTTTTGGCTAAAAACAACACGAATACCATCCAACAACCATCAAGTTCAACAGATTTGGCCCCTTGTGACTTCTTCCTGTTCAATGGAATCAAAAAACCTCTGAGAGGAACGCGTTTCAGCAGTCGAGAGGATATAATGAAAAAATTGAAGATGGCCCTAATGAAGCTGCCTAACATCAAGTTTAAAAAATGTTTCGAGGATTGGATCAAGCGCTGGCATCGTTGCAATCGATAAAATATGATAAGTTAAAATTATTTCAAAACAAGGACAACAATTTCATAATATTCATGGAATAGAGATAAAATTTGATAAAATGACATTAAAATTTGATTAAAAATAAGGTAAAATAATTTAAGAGTGTGAAAAACTCTGAGGTAATTAGTCTGGAATTAGATATAAACAAGTTAAATATGATTCATCTAAAACAGTGTCTAAAAATTTATATGTAACTAACATAAGAAACAATCAACAGTTTGCGTGCTGCGCTTTTTAGACTTCTAACAATTGTCTGAGATTTATTCAAAATTTATCACTGATTAAAAGTGTTTTTAGACAATTACAGGTGTTATTGTAATGTTTCCGCATTATTAAAACCAAATAGAAAAATTATATTTAAAAATGCGCAATATCATGATTTAATTTTAAATTTATTGAACTCAATTTTTATGCTCACTTTGCATTCTATGACTTTGTAGCAAATTCTTATTTAAAAATTTGCACACTTTAAAAGATTTAATTCAAGGTCAATGGACATTAAATACCAAACTATAGACACAAATATAATCATACACTCAGCTAAGCCCTAAGAGTTGTATAAGTATTTGTAATCTTTATGGTCAGTAAATGTTATATTCAATTTAATTTTAATTTTTCCATCATCCCTTCATGATTCTTGGATAAAACAACTGATGCTTTGATTCCTTTTGCTTTTTTTCTTGTTAGTGTGGTATTGTTTTTTCTTTTTAATAAAAACAATTTCTTGTGGGAAATCTTATAAGTTGAAATATTCTGTCTTGACTGAGAATTTTGTGGTTAAATTCAACAACCACATAAGAAATATCTTTTAATGGATTTTTAAAAAAAAACTTATAAGTCTTCATCATAATAAGTAATCTTCGTCAAAAAATTTAATGAAGTGTATGTTATAACTAAGACGCATGCTTTCACTTTTTTTTGTTTTATTTTTTATGCATATTCAAAAAAAAAAAAAAAAAAAGTTATTTTATCGCGTGTATGATGAACTTAAAGAACAGTACAATACAACAAACAAAAAAACAAAAACTAAACTTTTTCTTTAGTTTTGCAACTGTTTTCTCTCTGTTCAAATTTGTTAAAACTAAAAAAGGTAATCCTAACATAATTTATACCTTTCCAAATATCATAACCTTTGGCATCCCTTCTGGTTATTTATATGTCAGGTACGTGAAATGAACACTGAATTAGCTTTTAGATTTTCACCTTTTGAAACTAAAGAGAATTTCTAAGGTCATTGATGTGCAACTGTATGCATGAAAAATAGAATGTAGAGTTTTACATTACCAAAGAGACTGAATAATTATTTTGAACGCATGTTAAAACACTTATTATAAAGTGTTAATTTCACATTTTAATTAAGTTTGTGATTTAAATTAACAGTTGCTACTTTTTAATTGTGTCTATAAAATAATGTTTTTTTTTTCTGTTTTTATTTATTACCAATTACCAAGATGTCAAGTTTTTAAAACTGAAATCTATGGGATCAAAAGTTCAAATCTTATGTCGTTATCTGAAATTGTTAACTGTCAAAGTTTTTAACTTTATTATATCGTGTTAATTTAAGTGTCCTGTTATTTTAATGGATATTTTCATTTATCGACTAAAAATAATGCTTTAATTGATTATTAAACCTTTCAATTTCTCTTCTTATAGTCTGGCTTCGATTTAAATTTAACTTTTATATCTTTATATATTTTTCTTCTAATTGGAATCTTTTTAATTAATGAAAGTGATACTAATTTCATATAACATTAGATTTTGAAAAATATTAACTTTCAACAGGCTTAGACCTGTCTGATAAAAAATAATATGCGGAAATGAAGAATCAAAATTATAATAACTTTTTTTTGTTTAATATAAAAATTGAAAATATAATTCCATAATCCAAAAATGTCTGTCTTAACTGAAATTATGAATAGCGAACAACATCCTCAAATTTGTTGTCAAGCCAACATCTAAAGAATGTTCTACTAAGAATCGTATGATGACAAACAGTAGCCCTCATGAGATAACGCAAACCTTCCTTTTCTACAATTAAAGATGGTTGATTATATTTACGTATCATATATAAAATAAAATTGTTTTATTCTTCTTATCTTCTTTGCAGATGGAGAGAATGCACCAATTTCTGTAAAAGAATCTTTTTGTGGTCTTTGAAGGGAAATATCTCTTGATACATTTTGAACGGATTTTTAATTTATGTTTGAGCATAATTCTTTAGGATATTATGTGTTGACTTTTTAGTAAATTTCCCAATACCACTCATGGATGGCTTTTCAAATATTGTTTTTAAAACAATGTGCACATATTTGTGTAGGACAATGTTGAGGGTATATATTCCGGTAAATGTTTCCCAATTAGACGGATAGAATCAGGGTTAGCTCGTCGACTTACTGTTAGTGTTACACGCTGAATTGGATATGATGCAATTGTTGGTTAAATGGATTCCAATAAAAAATTTACTTTCCTCTATTACTTTTATATAATAAAAAGGAATTTGGGTAAACAATATCTTAAAAATGAAGAATAATTTTCCCCACTAATGAATATGTAATCATTCATGTCTACACCACCCATTTTCTTATTGTACTCAACAACTATTTTACTTCATGTTTCTTGATTGTATTTTGCATTTCAGTATTTAAAATATAAATTTCTCTTTTATCCTCGCATTTCTGTGCTTTTGTATTGTACTAATAATTCAATTGTGCATACTTTTTCTACATGTGGTATACTAGTTCTACCAATTGTCTAAATGTAATCTATTCCCATGATCTAAAAGATCATGATATAAATTTGCATAGCAATAAAAATCTATTTAAATCAATTATTTTACCAAAAAAAGGAGTACCTACTAATAGAACTTCCCATGTAGAAAAATACAAATGTAAAGATCGTTTTTCCATAATTCCCTGTAAAATTGATAATGCAGTTAGACATATTATATCATTTTGGGTTGTGGGTAACTTTTCTTCATTTTTGATCACCGTTTCAAATTAGTAAGAATTATTTTGTAAGAATTGTTGACCCTATAAATTTGTTATTTAAATATTTTCTCTTATAATTTATAAGGACTTATGTCTAGATGATTTTGGTATGATGAATTGATTTCCAAGATCGGCAGAAAATTTAAAATATTCTCTTTCGCTTGCTTTATAATTCATTGAATATTTTCGTTTTTATTGTGCCTATTGCTATCGCTGTTCTTTAAGTCACTATTATCAAATTCGCTATCTTCGCTCTCACTATAAATTAGGCTTGATCTCTACATCATTAAGACTCATCAGAGATTCATGAATCTATTTGCAAAAAGCTTTCGCTCTTTTTATAGATGTTATGCTATAACTATATGCGGTTTTTTAAAATAATTAATTATAAACTTTTATTTGCTCCTTTTATTTATTTTAAACATCTTGAAATGAACAAATATATTTTAGTTTTCTCTAAAATTACAATTTAAACAGTAAATTGTCACTACTATTGCACATGACGAATATACTCATCATTCATAACACAAATTTTTGTACTTTTTTCATGACTCCTCAAAAACAATCATATGGGTTAATTGGGACAAAACAAGCATTAAACTAAAGCCAGAACCCAGTCATATGATTAAGTTTTTTCTTCGCTACAACAATGTGTGGGATATTTTTCAAAAGCTTTTCGTTTTTCTCATAACAAATTTTTCCTACCAAATACTTAAAAATATAATCATAACAAAAGTTTTAAGCACTTTAGGATCATATCGATAATTTTGTAAAAAACCCAAAAACTAATTCATTGCCCTAAAATAAATATTTTCAGTTTTCTGTATATTGAATACCCATTTGTTATCCGTTTTTTCTTTATTTATTTTCCTGCTAAGTGAAACAAATTTAAAAACCAAAAAAATATCTCACAATATTCATAAAGAAAAACAACATCATAAATTGTAAATTAATTGATGTAACCGAAAAATTACAAAAGTTCTTGTTACAAATGTCAAAGGGCTTATCACATATTTTGGAAATATATGAAAATTTATCACAATCGCCCCTCTAAAAAGTGTTTATTAAATATATCATTGACCACAAAATTTCCATAAATATTATCCTTTTTGTATATTTAACGAAAGCAATTAACTAAATTTTACATTAAAGCAATATTTATGCTGTTGTTGTTGTTGTTGTTGGAATACTAATTGTGCTTTATCAGTAAACTTAGATCAACGGTTGTCGATAAGAAGCAACATAACACAAAAAAAATAAAAATTCATATATGAACATTTTAGTTTTTTACCACCCCATAAATAAAATATTCATGGGAAAAATACCTTACGTTCTTCATAATAAAAAACATTTTTATATTTTATTGATAATTTTTTTTAGTATTATGTAAGACATTGAAAAGTCTAAAAATTATCAAGCTTTGAAATTGACAATGATAATAATTAAAAATGCTTTTATCTCTTTAAATTAACGGCATTATTGTATCAATAAATTGAACAAAAAATAAATTAAATGTATCCAAACAATTTATAAATAAACACACACAAAAGAAAAAGTACAATAAACTTTACTATCAGAGATCCTGATGGCTTTCATTGCATGTACAGCTGTACTGTTTTTTTTACCACAAAAATGATTCACACATGGCTAATTTTTGAGATAACTGTGGTAACTAACTAATATAGGGGTGCATTCCATAATTGGAACGCATATATTCACTGGTGCAGCAATGTGTGCATGCACTACACATTAAAAATTTGATGGGATTTACTTCTTTTTTTCGTTAACCCTAAGTTATAAAATTTTTAATTCAAATGTAGTTTAACAAATAACTGTAATTCATTATTGAAAATAATATAAAACAAGTTTTGTAATATCAATACAGAAAAAAAACAGAAAAATGAGTATACCCGCAATAGTTCTGTTAGATTTAATATACACATATACACAGCATGTAAGTAAAATTTTGAACTTCAGGTTTTCTGTTGTTGTTGTTGTTGTTGTTTTATTTGAAATTTACAGTCAGTGACCACTTTAGGGGCCCCCAATAAGCTTTATGGGATAACATAAGAATACTATATAAATTTAAAATACGAATAGACAATGACCACAAGTTTCTGTAACTGTGAAACTATCAGATTAGTATAAATTTGATTCTTCATCATAGTCTAATTAAGTTTATTGTATCCGCTATAAAACTGATAGTCAAGTTATATTATATTGAAATGTTGAGTGGTAATATTATCCTATGATGAATTCTCAACTTGATTTCAAAATAATGATGACACATCATTTAAAGGTCTAAAATTGATGAATTGTTGTGATTTATATTATTATATATAGATGGCAGACTATATAAGCATATATATAAGCAAAGTAAATATAATTAAAGTAATAAAAAGAAGGAAAAAATGTTATTGTTTTGTACTAGAGGGCCCTATAAAATTCTTTTTCTAAAGAGAAAGGTATTGTTTAAATTTGAAAAATTTTGCTAATATATAATTTTAGATTTCTTTGCGTATTTCTAATTTCCTGTTATAAAATATTAAAAGAAAAAGTAACGGATTACTTTAATAAAATTTAGGGCCTTCTATTTTTTTCTTCTGTTTTTTGTTTTATTTATTGCTCTCTACAAAAATATTTTAGTAAAGTAAAAGCTTTCAAGTTATTGTGGAAATTTGGTCCCAATTTTTGTTTTTTGTTTTTAATTTAGCTCAAAATTTCAAAATACCCTTATTGTTAGTACAATTTAATTTTCAATTTGATAACTCCAAGTAAGAAAGTAACAATTATTTCTTTTAGCAAGATAAGATCCCAAGATAGGATGAATATAGGAATGGCTAATTTTGAATTACCCAGCTTTGGGCTGATCGTGTTGTATCGAAGTCCAGTTTCCCAATATTGTGCCACGCTTGGCCCCGTTGTTTAACTCTCTGGACTCTTGTATGAATGATCACGAAGTTTACGTTCTAGAATCATAATCCTGGATAATTTTTGTTTAAAATATGGTAGAAGATAACTATTTGATAACTTTATTGAGGTAAATTTCTCTAAAACCGCGGATAAGTGATATTAGTCACATTTTGTTATTTATAAATGATGCTTACACACATTTGCCCGTTATTTTTATTTTGTTACACAAAAACATCGATTAAATATGTGACACTATGATAAAGTGGAATTCTGTTTCGTTGAGAAGTCAGCATGAGAGTAAAAAGGTCAAATTATGACGCATAACGTATGACAAATATGTCAAAATCCAACTTTCTAAATCTCACACTGACTTCTTACCGAAACAGACGCGCTGAGGTGGGAACTAAATTACTGTATTATGAAATTTTAATAACAATAATTTTGACTTTTCTACAATGTTAATAGAGAACATATGATCCACAAAGTACCCAACTATTTCGGGTGTCCGATAAAATCTTTGCAGAGTATATAACGTCTAATACCTTAATTTATAAATAGCCAGCATAAGGTCTGGAATGGGCTTCAGTTCCTTTAGCGAATTACTTTGTCTTCAATGGATTCATGGTGCGTTCGACGAAGCGGGTTTTTGAGCTTCGGAAACAGAAAAAAGTTATAAGAAGCCAAGTCTGGCGAATACAGTGGTTGAGCGAAGATTTGTGTAAAGTGTTTGGCCAAAAATTCAGTCACAATTATGCTGGAATGTGACGGTGCATTATCGTAGTAAAAAATCCATGGATGGTTTGCCCATAAATTTGAGGATGAGTAAGAATTTCGAGGAGGATTTCCTTAGCTTTCTCGATGTTACAGTCGTCAATAGAGGTGGATGAACGTCTCGTCCATCGATTTTAGTCGATTTCACGACCTTCACTGAATCCTTTGTGCCACTCATATACTTGCATTATCGATGGAGTAGACTCCTCAAAACACTTCTACAACGATTCAACGATTCCGTAGCCGTTATTCCATTCGAAACACAAAATTTCAAGCAAACTTTTCGCGCAGTATACAAATAGTTGTCAAACGCACACCAATTGACATTAGGCGCCTAAGCTTCACACGAATGACAAAAAATGTTGTACCAATCAAGAAAAAAGATTTTTTGGGCAACTCGGTTTGCTCGTGCGTTTTAAATAGACCAGTTTGGAACATTAATGAGAAAATTTATGAATTTTTCCACTATGAAATAATCGGAAATAATAGTTAAAAATGTTTTCATGTATATTATAAAAATAGAAACTATTTTTGTGAGTTGCCATTACTTGATTTTATTCTATTTCATGTAAGTAAACCTAAGATAATTACTTCGGAACTCATTGCAAAGTAATCAGTTCAAAATTATTAACTAAAGGATATAACAATAATAGACATTTACAATCACTATACAAATAAAATTTACTGATTATGGTTGTTACCATCGCCCACATTTACTTAAATGATACCAATACCGCTGTGTTAAAATATCGATAATACCTGCCCAATGTCATGTTTTAAGATAAGAAACTTTTAAACAGTCAAAAAAGCAGCTTAAATATTAGCCTTATCTGTAAATTGCAATCAATGCCTCGGCTTTTTAATAAAACATTGACTCTAATTCCACTTTTAATATCAAAACAAAAGCTTTTTAGCTTAGTAAAATAATTCCATAAACGTTAATTTGAGATTAATCCTTTGCAGAATATCTCAAAGGTTATTTGTCTTAACCAACAACATAAACATAATTCTGAGAATTTTTTTTTTATATACTTTTAAATAAATAAAATGTATAAAATGTAAGCTTAGTTCGAAAATTCCGCATTTAAAATCATTTTGCTTTAAAAAAGCCTGGAAAAGTTTAAGAATCCCTGATTTTGATTTGCAATAGAAAATCAACTTAAGTGAAGCAGCTTCACTAGTGACTTCATTACCGTTTAACTAACTAAAAAGTGGCGAAGTCTTCTAGCAGATCTTCTAGAAAATCGTTTCATGTTAATTTCAAGTGAAGCTTTGAAATTAGGTTGGAATTATGGAAGGTGCTGTTTGAAATTTTGAATTTGTACTTTTCTCTTTTTCATATTATAATCAGACATATTTGACATTTGTAGTTCATTTAAAGTGAATTAATGCAATTGAAAGGCTTCACTTGAAATAAATTGCTGGTTATTAAATATTTAGTATTAATGTTTACTAAAAATTATACAAGCTACCTAAGAAGCTTTGCTGGAAAAAATATTAATATTAATTTATAACTTTAATCACAAATTCAAAAATAAACTTTATATAATTTCTTGTTTTTTATTATAAAATAATTCTTAAAATTTATTTTTATTTTAGTTAGACTCATGAATACGCTGGTAGTCTGCAAAACATTTTATGGCATTTCGTTTGTATCTTTAAGCTAGTCACTTAGAGTTTGTTTCACAAATATAGGAAGTTGCTAAAATTTTGCACGTTGCTAAAAGCTGCTCTTATGTATGTATTTGGCTAATAAACTTAACAAAAATTATATTAAATGTGTCAAGTTAACATAACAAATCTGATATAATTTTGGTTGAGCTTACTCTTTCTTACCCAAGTAGGGTGCTATAAACCTGCTAAATTTTAGCAACTTGTTAGATTTGTGAAACAAACCCTTGAACTCTCTTCAATTAATGACCCTCATATCACTTCCTAAAGCACATCCGCACACCAGAACCCCTCTAGACATGTGCCAGACACTTTTCAGACGAGCGTTAGATTCCTGATATTTAAAATTATATTAACTAAACTTTTGAATAATCATTGTTTTTATTTTTTTTTTATTAATAGTTGTATAGTTAGTTTAGCTCAAACTTCTACAAGCTTTATAGGTTAAAAAACAGCAGAATCCTGCAAAGTGAAATATACAAAAAATATTATGGCAAAATATACAAAATTGAGAGAAAACAAAGTAATAACGTAAGGCGGGTTAATAAATTCAAGTCAAAACCGTTTGGCTTACGTTTGGCGTGAGGAATATGTCCAGAGCTTAAAAATCCTTGCAGAATATACCAAACTTAATTTTTTGCTAGAATATTATTCATCTTCATCCTTTTCTCCTTAAATATTTTTCTAGAAATTATTATTGTTCAACAAATTCAATAAATTTCATTTTGGATAAAATTTTGCAACTCTCACGAAAACTATAAAAAGTAAACCAATTAAACGTAAAGAAAGGGTGAAAAAATTGATTACTTCCTTCTCTATGACATAATACCTATAATTATTGCAAAATAACATTAAAAAACAAAAAAATTTAAGGAAAAAAAATTAATTTGCAAAAAATTTAGATTAGTACTTTACTTGCCCGTCACTAAATACTAATACACTACTAATATTATATATATAGCCTGCTATGACTATGGGGTATTTATTATACAGCAAAAATGCTTAAACATATAATGCTAGCATCATAAAAATACTGACGCTAGCAACATAAAAAAACTGACGCCAGCAACATAGCTGTTGGTGTATGATGAAAACAGAAGCGGTCCATTCCATTCATAATCATGTTGTTAGCGACATTTTTACTGTTGTTAGTGGCATTTTTAGTGTTGTTAGCGTCATTTTTATTTCTATTTGGCCCCTAACATTAAATAAAGAAATTCAGTTGTACACGAGTTCTCTTCTGGTTAATATGGTGTGGTCGATCTTTGCTTAAAGAAATTTGTTTTTCATATAAAAAATATTAATAAAAACTTTTATTTAAAGTTTTCATTTTTATTGTTTGTTATTAATGCTATTAAATTTTGAATAGTGTCCTGTTTTTGAAAATATTTTTAACATTTAGAAAATCAGTTGAAAATACATTTACCGCAGTGTTCTTAATAATATTCCTCAGTGTGACGACTAACTTGTGATATTTTTGTATAAAAAATAAAGAAATTTTTTTTTAAAAAAAGAAAAACAAAATAATTTTCACTATTTTTTGATCAACGTTTTAAAGAATTTGTTAAATTCATTCCTTAACTTTTAGAGGCTATTTTTAATGCTTTGAGGGATTTTATTGGTTGTTTTTTTTTTGTTGTTATTGTTACGCACACATCCTAAATAGCTGTTTGAAATATATTTTATTGCATTTTAAGACAAATTTATCAACAAAATTTTTTATTAATATTGTTAACTTGTTTAAGTTTTATTAATTATGTATTTACTTCATGGGAATATTGTACTGTCTTGAAAAGGATATATTTAACAGTAAACTAAGGTAATAAAGTTTTTTTTTATTTAATTAAAAAACAATTATAATTATGGAACATTTAATAATGCAATGACCTTCGTTTGATCTTATTTGAACCAATTTAGCTGTTGTAGTAACACAACATAAAAAACTTCAACAAAATGGCACAATGTGCAAATATATGAAGCGTTTAATTTTTTGTTTTTTGCATTGATCTAACTAAAACTCTTGGGGATCTCTGCGTGGCTTTCAATAAAGAAGATCACTAGAAAATGCATGCTTTATTTATATAGAAGTGTATTTGTTTTATTGTATGTGTGAATTTGTATATAACAAACCATATGCAAAATTAACAATATATATCAAGAGGGTATAACTAACCAAAAAATTTAAGCAAACTCGAGGAGAATGATTCAGAAGCATCTTTTTTGTGCCTTATATATATATATATGCTTGTTTTTTATTTTCATCTTGCATTTTGTTCTTATACTTCCTTCGGCCAAGCATCTATATAGTTGAAAGATCATGCAGACATTTAGCTCTTAAGATGGTACTTTTATTTTTCTTTTTTGTTTACTTGCATCCTTTTTTTTTTCTTTGTTTTTAAAATGAAATTTTTGTTTTGTCTTCTCAGTTTCTGTCTATATAACTATGGATTTTTTGTCCTTATTTAACAACAATAATGTCTATTATAAATTTTTATACCTTTTTACCTGGTGAAGATCTATTGCAACCCTCACACTTTTGAGCTAACCTTTGAATAAATATATATATGTATATCGTAATAAAACGAATGCTGAATATACATAAAATCGTCATTACAGCGATTTGTGTATTTAAAAATGCAAGTGTATTGTATTAAGTGGAATAAAAACTATAAGGATATTAAGTAATGCCAACCTAAAATTTTAAATTTAAAGGAATTTGTAAATTTATTTAATTTTTTTTTCATTATTTTTATACATGGTTGATTGAAATTGAATTTTGCACTTTTTTTTTTTTATAGAAAGTGTAAACATTTATTCTTATGCTCTATTAGATCGCTAATTCAAGCATAGCAACTTCGGTCTAAAGTCACGGTTTTTTTGTTATCCATTTTTATCTAAATCAAAAAAAAGAAATAAAAACTAAAATTAAAAAAATGTTTAATCAAGTGATTTATGAAATGTGATTTCTTTTTAGCTAGTGAAACAGGAAGAACAAAAAACTTCCGGTTTGATTTTATATGAGCATTATTGGCTTATTGTAATTTGATGTTTTAAAATGCTGAAAAAGTGATAATTAGAACGAATTCCTACAGAAAATCATAAAAAATTATGCTTAAATTTGATTTCTACAAACCATTTATTAATGCCACAATTTTTTTATTATTATATTAAGTCAATAATTGGCATGATCAATCATTTTTTTGTTTGTCACCAGCATAATTTACTTCATAAGCGGGGAAAATAAATTTTTGAATTTATGATATTTTTTTTGTTGTTTTTTTAAGCGGGATAGTCAAATCAAAAATTACTACATATTTGACGTTCCCTTATTAAAAATCTTTTTTTCAAACTTAAATATGAAATTGATTGACGCTCAAATTAGATTTTTTATTCCGTAAAAAAATCGTTGGGGCTTAACTTTGTACAAATCGCCCTTCTTACAGCCATATAAACATTGAATTAGTGACGATCTTCTTTGAGACTAATTTTGTAAATTTTATTAAACCCAACAAATTATTATTTAAGTGTATAGTGTATAGGGATGGAATTTATGAAAAATTAATCCAAGTTATGAGATGAAGTGTTCAAAAGATCAGCTTTTCTCAAATTTATTAATTATTTATTTAATATTTTAATTCATAGTCAGGTATGCAATAGGCTTACTGCTGCTTTATTTTGTGCTGTTTAATTTGCATAACTTTAGAAAATAATGACGGGAAAAAAATAAAATGATAAAATGTTGACGTTTTGTTTTTTTCAAATTTTAAATTGCATTTGCATTTTATAATAAAGTTTGTTTACTTAATTAAAAAACATATGTTTTTAGGTGAATGAACTTTGTTTAATCTTTGTATTTATTAAGTAAATTTTTATTAATTTGCCAAGGAGAAGATCAATTAGTACTTCTTTATTATTGCATATAAATTCGGAAAAAATGTTTGACTGAAAAGTATAGAGTGTCTAAATTTTTACCTTTAATGCTTAAGTGAAAAAATGTTTCAGTATTTTTGCTTTTGCTATATACAAAATATTCTAATAATGGTTTAAAAAAAACAACTATTAGTTTTTGTAATTTTTTGGATGGATATTAAGTTTCATTAGCAATAATCGAGCTGCTAAATTCTTCGCTTTGGTTGACATGCAAAAAACCAAGTTGTCACCACCCAATGTTAATTTATGCATGCCACGCACTGATGACAATTTAAATACAGAGGAACTCAGAAGGATAGTCTTTTCTTATCTGCGTGTAAATACGTCTAAATTTGTATATTCTTACAGTCGTATACCGACCTTTGTTATCCTTCCGTTTTTTAAGAATAATTAACCGCTGGAAATGAACTTTTGTTCGTGAAACTCAAAAAATGAGGTTCTTGACCAAAAAACAGACGTGAAGCATAAACTTTTTTTGATCCATATTTAAACTGATATGTGATGCTAAACTCGAGTTAAAGTTGCACCTAGCGTTAATGGTAAATTACGATTTTACCTAATTTATCGTTTCACAGCGGGTAATTTAACCCGAATTGATGGTTAAAAAATATTTCCATTAGAATACATTCATTTCAAAGCTCTCTTCAGTTTTTCTAAGGCTTCTAGTAATTAATTTTTGGTACAAATTTTAATGCATCTAACGATTTGCTTTTTATAGCTTCAAATGATTATATAAGATACCCAGAAATTTATAACTTTAAACTGAAGAATAGAGAATTATTCCACGCAACCATATTTAAAAAATATAAAGCAAGCATAAGAGTAACATTTTTAACCATGTAAACATTACTTAATATGCCTCTATTTAGTCTTTTATCGATTAGAAGAAAGTTCTTTACAATTATACTACGTTTATTGAAATAAAAAACTGGAAGACTTGGAAGACTTGGTTTGAATAGGTTTTTCGTGGATTCTGAAATATGGATGTGACAGCAAAGCAGAATTCCGAATGAATTTTGAAATTGTAAAAATTGATTTTTTAATATTTAAATTTTTAAAGGTTGTCAGGAATTTTTGTCAAATACCAAAAAGAATTTTAGAGTTTAGAGAGAGTTTGTTTTTTGTTCTTCATCAGTTATGATGTTCTTTAGTTGGAACAATTGAAAAATAAACTAAAGGAGCTTGTCATTGGAATGATGGAAGCCTTTGTCAACCATTTATGGTTATGTGTGGCCCAATTAAGATAAATTTATTTTTCTCTAATACATTTTGAATTTTTAAAACCTTAATTTCTAACCCTAAAAACTCTTTCTTTCAGTTTTGGGAAATTTGATATCAAACAAAAGCTTGATAAACTATTAGTCTTAAATTATGTTTTGTTTAAGGAATTTCCGATATAAAACATTCCAATATTATTTGCTTCAAATAACAAATAAAAAAGTGTTTTTTAAAATGTAAAACAGCGGCCTCTTTAAAGATATCATCCACACCTTAATTTTGAACCGATAACAAACCTAATTTATTTTTGTTATTTAATCTACAAATCTCAAATATGTCCTCGCTTTATGGTTTTGTTTATTTTGTTTTGTGTCTTTTTTTATTTAAATTATGGATTTCCTTGAAGTATTTTTCCTATTTTATATTTACTTGTATTTTAGGCTTCTATTAAAGAAAAATGAAAACAAATAAAACATTTTAAGTATAGAAAAAACTATTATAAGGAGTTCAATTTTATTTACTTTAGGATAAAAAAATCACATTGTTGTAAATTTGTTTAGAAATTAAATCACGAATCGAAGTCAGGCAATTGAGTTCAGTTGATCTCAATGAACGTTAAAAGGGATTGCTTCCGTATATAAGTTTAGCCTGTTAATACTCAGCTTTGTTTCATAATTATTTGAACATAATTGAAATTGGTTTACATAATAAGTAAACACAATGAACCTGTTGATTGTGCTTCCGTGCACAAAAACAAAACAAAAAAAAAACACTTAAACAGTAATGTTGTTTTGATGCTTAAAGTTTTAAACGTCCCATTTTTTTCTTAATTGATGTATAAGGCTAAAAACCTTAGGCATTATTCTTTTAATTTGTATTTTGAAACTTCCCCGATTACCTAAATTGGAGTTTTTCCACACTTACGTATTAGCTTAATACGATTAAATTTTTATAAAAAATCAAACAAAAACGGAGTTCTTACTACGGTTTTCTCTGAATTTCCTTTTATTTATGATCGTTTTCTTCTTAGTTTTGTTTTATTTTTTTTTTCGACTTCTCGGCTTATTTACGGTAAAAAGAAGCTCTTTCCAAGGGATTTCTCACGTTTCAGTTGTTTTATAACACTTCTTTAAAAGTTTTACTTAAAGAAAAGAAAGCACCAGAAAAGTATTACTGCCTCAAAAATGTTCCTTGATGGTTTTCCATGGTGCTACTGTGTTCTGCTCATTTTAAACAGACCCAGTAGGGAAATTACGCATCAGTGAATTTTTCATGCATGAATTCATTAGTGAATCATGTCAAAAAGTTCAGTTGTAAAATATTCATTTATGAAGTATGCAGAAAGTAGCAATCATAAATTTTTTTAAGTCATATTTTCATTCAGAAACTCATCATAACGGTGAGTTTTACGACCATAAAATCAATTTTTCAACAATTATTTTAGAATGTTCCTCTCAATTGAAATTTTATCTCTGATTTTATGACCATTTCTCTCATTTATTTTTCTGAAAGAAGACTGGAGAATTTTGTCTGCACATTTCCTAGAACATCACCAATTCTCCTGCTCGATACTTAAACTTTATCAAGAACTTATTTCCTTTAAGAAATATTTGTTTGTTTTTGATTTAGGCGCTAGCGCAGAGTTATAAACGAATATTTGTGACAAATAATTTATTTATAAAACTCAGTATCAGCCGCCAGGAAACAATAAAAGTTCAGAACTCATATATATAGCTTATAGTTATTAAAACGAAACTCTTTTATGTTTTTACAACCGAAAGAAAAACATTTCATTAGAAATGTTTTTTTGTAATGGAAAAGATCGGTGATCCTTTTCAATAGACTAGAAGAATATTGATTACTATATCAGCTTGTACGTGACTTAAATATATATTTCCATAGAAAGTAATTAGAAAAAATCTTTATAATATTGCTTACTCTATAATTTCAAAATATTTAATAAAAAAAATATAATCAGAGTTCATGGATATAAATAATTAATTGGTATTTCATAACATTCATCATATTTCTAGATATAAAAAAGGTCTAAAACTTCCGCTTTATAGTTATTTTTGTTTTTTTTTAGTTTTGTAGTTTGTCAGAATATCAGTTTACAAGGCAAAGCTATACAACAGTAAAAGTAATCAAATCAATTAAGACCAGCAGCAACACCTCACGTTTTAGAGTCTATCAATTTTGTCTATAATTATAAAGACAACTGATTAAGGCGAAAGTAGCTCACAAGGCAGCTGCCAATCTAATATCTAATTTTCTTAGATTACGTTTATTAATAACAATAAACCTACACATAGAAATATATATCCTATTTCACTAAAGGGACCATTTAATTCGAAAGAAAAACATATTTCAAACGAGTATTGTTAGCATTTCTCATTTTTCATATGAGCCAATTATTATTTAAAAATTATAATGAAATTACTCTAAGTTTGGGGGCTGACTGTTAACTGTAAATCTAAGCATAAATATTAGATTTTGTTAGACCAATGATCAGCTTTAAACCCTAGGGGATATGTGAAATTTTTTCGTTACGTGCAATCGATCTTTAAGAAGCTGTTAAAAAAGATCAACAGTGACTTATGTCTTAAAGATATTATGTTTGTATCAAATAATTAATCTGTAGGGGCTTTGAACTATAAAATTTCCTTTCTATTTTTATATATATATCTAAGAAAGTCAATGACTTTTTATATTTGTCTATTTATTTTTATAAAATTAAGTAAAATGATCGTCAAGGACATTATATGTCGTTATTTATAGAGGAAAATGTTTGCTTTTGATAATAACAAAAAAAAAAAAAAAATAACTTTATATTTCCCACACTTGTATACGGAAATGATTCTGTCGTTAAGTTTTATTTTTGGTTTTTTATCTTTCCTTTTATTTATACTGCTATGATGTTCAAACATGCCCCAAAAGCTGGGGACAAATAGAAATGAAAATTTTTACTAAAAATGGAAAACATAAAGACCCCAATCACATGTCACATATCATTTAATAAAAAGAGCAGAAAAAAATCAAATCTGAAATCCTTAGTGGGTGATCCATGATGTTAACATCCTTGTATTTTATGAAATTGATATTGTTTTAACAAAATATATATATGTCTAAAAATGACTTAGAACGTTTTTATTTTTGTACTTGGAATTATTGTTGTTGTTGTTTACTTTTTATATACAAAATATTCTCTTTTTAGTGGATATAAATTTTTTTTACATTTTCCCTTTCTTGTTATGTAAAGTGGTGATAATAGCCTTATTTTTCATTTAGAGTTCTATTTTTAAGTGGAAACTTAACAAAAATCATAAAATGATACATGGAAAATAAAACCAGCAGAGTTTTTTGTGCCATAAATGTACTTTTTCTATGGATTTTAACCTGATATGGAAAAATTAAAAGTTTGATTTTAAGAATAATTTTCTAATCTAACGTAGACGGATGCCAGCTAAACTTGTGAATGTTTATGTAAGATGTCGCTAAGAATTAATACTTAATCTTTTAGACTGTTAAATTCTGTCTGTAGTCCTTTAAGCGACTTTTAGCACATCAGACTGAATTTTGGAATATGTTACTTCTTTTGCGGATAAAGAAAGAAAAAGGCAAAGCAGGGATTTTTGAAATTTTCCCAAAAAAATTGTGAGGCAGATATATTGATTAAGCTTAAATAGTATGATATTTTTGTGAATCTCTTCCTAAGTTTGAAACAGTAGCTGGCCTTGTGTGTGCTTGCAGATCGTCTTCATAGATTTAACTTACCAGTGTTCATAAATTCCGTACAAAAAGAAAAGGTCACTAGTTACGTGTAGTTTCGTAAAAATTTGACGATAAAGCCGTGATTTTGAATCATGCGACAAGTATGGACTATTTCATACAAAAAAGATTCCATTAATTACTAAAGCTGCTTCCATAATAATCATAGCCTGATATCTTTGAAAGTCCACGGATGCTATTATCTCTTTGTTCAATGAAAATCATTCCACTTGCTTGAAGTTTTTAAGATAAAGTAACAACCAAGAATTAGATATATCTAAATCTGGCTAACAAGGTTTATCTTGCAACTATTCCTGCTTTAATTAATTAAATCTTTACAATTGATTTTTGGGCTGTGTGAAAGTGTGATGAAAAAAGATTTTTGTATTCCAAAAAATTACTACATCTTTTCTTATGATATTTTTTCATCCGTTTGGCCCAAAAAGCTACTATAATAATCTCAGTTTTCTGTATTACTAATTTTGAGATAGTCCAAGAACAAAATTACTTTTGTATCCCGAAGAACTTGTGCTATAACTCTCGTAACCAATTTCTGGATCTTAAGACCAGATTGAAAAGTCTAGGTTATTGCTGGAAGGGATTTTATCGATATTTTGATGAATTGATCGATACTTATCACTAGAATATATGGCATCGATAAGTTGATAAGTATTTTGTTTCATTACTAGGGTGCTGAGTTCGCGTAAATTGAGTTTTTCAGTAGGTACTTATTATTAAATTTGAAGTCAGATTCAACTCATTTCAATATTAAATAAATAAGAAAAATTTTGACTTGGGATATTCTTTTATAATTATTGTTGTGTTAAATTTCAGTGCAATTTGTTTTATTGTTAATTTTTCTTATGATAAGTGAGTTAAAAAAGTTTTTTATCTCATCCAGGAAGCACAAACTTCTAAATCTTTTATATTTTACATAGATATTCATTTTTGTCATTGTATTATAATAGTTCATTTTCTAAATGACGTCATTGACTTAAAGTGCTTTAGTGCCAATATTAAAACAGCAACTGAAGAAATATTTTTTCATGTTACACTTTCTAATTTTCCCAGCTTAATATACTGAATTCATTACTGCATAAAAAACTGTTTCTCTGTTATATAGTGATCCAAAGATCTAAGTGAATGTTTTATGACTATTAAAGTAAATCAAAAACTAATCCTCTGATAGCTAAGATAACATATTTGAATTGTTTAAAAAACTAAAATAATACCCTAAACCACTCTTCCACATTACAAAAATGATACCTTTGGTGACGTATTAATCGTATAAATGTCATCACATTAAGTCTTTGTTTTGTTTTTCAATTGCTGGGCTAATAGAATTTATTGATCATTAGTTCAATTTATATTTTTGAATTTAATTCAAATATTAAGCAAAAGTTATAAATATTATTCTCCTGCTTGATCTTTTGCATGATCGATCTTAGTAGAATTTACAGAAATATTTTAAAACAATTTTAAGATCATTTGAACTTTAACAAATGTAGGCTTATTATAATTAATGATTTGGCAGATTTGTGGACTGTTTTCTTAATTTGTTTACAATTGGATATTACGATTTTATATTAAACAAATTAAACTCTTTATCTGATTTATTGTTTTTATAGAATGAAAGGGTTTTTTTTTATTGTTTTGAGTTTTTCATACTCCAAGCCTAAAGAACATAATTATTCTGTTATTTGGCTGAAATTAAACTAAATATTTTATTTGATTTAATTACTGACAAAAATTATGAAGTTGCGTTTGCGTCACAAATTTAATTTATATATAAATAAATTTTATTTCTGAGTTTTAAAAAATTTTATCCTTTAAAAATAAAAAATGTTTTAATTTATGATTATTTCATATAAATCAATAAAATAAATAGAGAAAAATCAATATTTATACCGTTGACTGTTCACAATATTCATTTACAATTTTATATCACGGAAAATTGTTTATGTTACTTTTATTTTATTTTATTTATTCATTTTTTTCTTTGCATTTAATGCTTATTCGTTGAGTGAGTTGAGTGCACTGCTATAATTAAGCCTATTAATTATATTAAGCAATTAAGCCTATTGCGCATTTTCATCCAAAAGCAGTTAACCATTTCTTGGTTGAAATTCCAATAGCTTTTGTAGTAGTAGTTTGGAAATTAAGATCGTGTAACATTGAAATCATTATTAATGATTTATAGCGCGATGTCTTTATAGTAAAATAATGGTTTTTTCTTAATAAAGAGCCATATTTTTTGCAATTCATATTTCAAGGCTTTTAAAAACCCAATATTCAGTTGACATTTTTCCTTTTGTGAAAGATAGATGGAATATAACAACGATCCTTAAAAACTGAAGTCATAACCTAAGTCAAAGTTTCTCAGCCATTTTCGATAACCTTTATTTGCAGCTCTATCTCTATCCAGCTGACGCCCAATTACAGTGTAATGATGGATCTATTTTTTATCCATTGTTATCAACTCAAGGAAAAAAATGTATACACAATACTAAGAAATCAACAAAAATAATTTATAAATAAATTTAGTTAAAGTTTATTATAGCGTGTTGGATGAAAATATGCAAGATTTAAACTACCACACATATTCTTTATGGGCTTGTGCCTCTTAAAAAATGTATTTTTGTGTTCTGCATAAATACCAAGGGCGTAAAATTTTTGATTAATATTTAACATACAAAAAGGTTATTTCTTAAGTTATAATTGAAACTATTAACTAAATATGGAAGGAATTACAAGCGAAACCAACCTTGAGAATAACTAAAACATCAAAATTTACGCCTTACAAAAATCCGCAAAGGTATAATTAGAAATCAAAGACAAGGAAAAAACAAAAAAAAAAAACAAAGATAATTTTAATATTCTGATGTAAATTAGTTTCTTATGAAATTTAAATTTTTACGCAGAACTATAATTTATTTTGAAGTACAAAAATTCATGTTTATTTCTTTTTGTATAGTTTAGGGCTTTTTTCTATTGATATTATGATTTCTAGATACTTCTTTTTCTTGGTTTGCTGATAATTACTATCAAAGAAGCTTTTTAAAACCGGAATAAAAAATCAGCTCATTTAGAAGAAGTCTATTATCAATAAATTCTATAACAAATGCAAAACGAAAAGTTTTTACTATCATTTTTCATATGGCATATTTTTTAGAATATCATTTCTGCTTTCTTTGGAACAAAACTTAAACAAAACAGGAAAAAATTTCCTTCTACGATAGTTAATTCTAGATGACAAACCTTCCTAAAAGATCAGTTTTAATAAATTTTAGTCGATTCACCTACACATTAATTTGATATCCTTTTAAAGTATTATATGTAATTTTTAATATATTTTTTAAGATTTTATTTTAAAAAATATCATTGAAAATCATATTTTAGTAATAAACAAAAACCAAATTAATTTTGCCAGCTTTTCTTACTTCTTACAACTCCTAAGTAAATTAAAGACTAAAACTGTGTCGTTACTTCGACGAAGTTTTGTGATCTAGGATTAACCTTAAAATTTAAAAATACATTTAAATTTGTTTTTACACGTTTTTGGGTTAACATGATCTAAAATTGGTTTTCTTTTTTCATGACGTTTTTTTATTAGGTCGTCATTCGAAAAGTCATTTCGTTTTTTTTTTTTTTTTTTTTTTTTTGTAAAAGTAAAACACGATTTCTTAGAGTGTAGCATTTTAATATTTTCTTAAATTATACATCTCCGCAGGAGACTGATTTCACACTCATAAAACTTTGCTAGCAAAAAACTGGTCCAAGGGGATATTTGACGTCCTGATTTGAAGGGAAAGTCTTTTGTCCGTATTAATATCAAATAATATCAAAATTACTAAAACTATGTACACGAATAAAGAATTTCAGAAAGTCAGTCTTTAAAGAATTATATAGAGGACTAATCATTAGTACTAAAATGATTTAAGTTTTAAATTCAAAATATTCATAACATTTTGAAGGTTTTAAGTTTAAATGACAAACTTGCAAACATGGCCAAATAAACTCGATTTATTGTTTTTTTTCTCTTTTTAATGGTTTTTTGTAGTTGTTTTGTGCTTCTCTATTATTTATATGTCAAATTAGGAACATGCATTCAACTAAAACACATCACAATCCTCTTATTGTTATCACATTACCACCAGGTAGGGTGGGCCTAGGGGTCACTCTATCGATTGATTACGGCAGCATACAATTTTACAAATTGTTTTATATATATTTTTTTTTTTTTTGTTTGTTACATATTAATACAAATAAAATTCATTGGCTGGGTGTACTCGTTTGTATCGTGACTTGCGACAAATTTTACTTAAAATCAAGCAATTTTAATACTTATTGCCCTAATGGCGTCTGTCCACCTGTAATTAAACTCTATACAAGCAGGAAAGGTTGAATGAAATAAGCCGGCATATAGTTTGAAGGTTCCCTTAGTGACTCTAGGTGCCGTATATTGCACTCCTTTCATGCATTTTTTTTTTTTTTGTTATAGAAAGGAAATTAGTAGCCAGTTATTTAATGTGCTTTTCTTTTTCCTTTTTTCTAGACATAATTTTTCAAGCATTTCTGAACAATTGATAATAGTTATTAATAAAACTAAACCGTGGGGAGCTTAAATGCATAGTTTTTTTGTTGTTGTTGTTCTGCAGTTCTGTTTTTTTTGTTTCTGTATAAAGTTTAAATTTTTTTTTATTGTAGCCATTGTTTTCTATTTGCTTTGTCATGAATTAAATTTCCGGAATAGAAAAATATATCTTGCGTAATCTGTGTGTTAAATTTGAAATTTTTTGTTAATATTTTTTAAAATAAATTTTGTTCCTGACCCAACAATTATATCCAAGCAGCAGTTTTTTGTTGAATACAGAGATTAACATTTTCTTGTTTTTATCTTGTTCTAATTCTGTAGAGTTCATAGAAAAAACTTAAAGTTGATTATGCTGTGTAGGGGAGCTAATACGCATATTGCGATTTTAGCAATAAATCAAAAAATTCTGTTTTGATAATTTTAATGGAAGTAAAAGTTACCTCATTCTAAGATGTTTTTGTTGAATCAAGGCTACGTATATTTTTATTTTTATCTTCGATATTAATTATAATTGGATAAATAACAAGCAAATCACTTTAGAATATTATTTTTTGTTGGTGCCAACAATCTTGAAAAAAACTTCTTTGAAGTTATAAGAAATATTTGCTTTTTAGATTAAATAACTTTGAAGTTTGTGATCATAGCTGTGTTTTTTTTTTGTTTATCTTTAATAGTCAATGTCAATTTTTAGTTGACGTTTTTCAATTTTTCAGTGCAAACTAAAACAAAAATAAAGATAGTGATATGTTATTAATTCTATCACATTATAATATCATTTAAAGGTGTCAACTTTCCTATAAATTGGACACTATACCAAAAATTGATCATTTGTGGCCTCATTAATGTTTAATATAATATTGAAGCGTCATTATTGTCTTAGCATTAAAAACTGAAAGCTTCATCTACTAACGTCTGCCATATTAAATCTTACATCCATTTTAAAAAGAAAAATTAAACATATGTTTATCCTATGTACCCTTCAATAAGAAGTTTTTAAAGTCAACAATTCTTAGGCAACTACTTAGAAGGGTGAACTTAATTGTTGCTATACAAATATCTATAATATTTTAAAAGTAAAGGGTGCTACCGTGGACAATTTTATCCATCTGTACGCAACTGTGTTTGTTTGTTGTTTTGGTAGCAATGATTTAAAATATTTTTCATCACATTAAATCTAGCCATAGCTGAACAACGACAGAAGTACACAAAGTCTAAATATTTCTAAATAAATCAACCATATACAAAAAATATTTACTTTTCATAGGATTTTTTTGTTTGCTCGTCTTAAATTGTTGTTTAGATCAATTATTTTTTTAACTTATTTTTAATCTAGGAGAAATTTTCTAGCCAAAGATTATATTCCTTTAAAAAGTGATCGAAGAATACCTTATTTTATTTTAGCTTTATAATTTTAATTTCTTTTTTTATTTGGTTAAAGTTTTTTCATACTCCTCACGTTATCAAAATCTTAAAATTAAATTTCTCATAGTTGAAATACTTTGAAATTTCTTGCTAGTTATTTAAGACAAAAATAAATTTTCAAAATATTTTATTTATACAATAATTTTCCTGTTATTATCTTTAAATTCATGTCTAAATAGTGCTTAGCATATGATTATTACATTAATTTAGAGAGCATAAATTATTTTCTTCATTTTGGAATTTAATTTTGCATAAATTGCAGTAATTTTATATTTCATAATTTGAGGTCAAGAAGAAACACCTGCTGTTTATAGAGGTAAAAAATTATCGACAAAAACCCGGGAAAATTTAGAAATTTTCACTTGCATATAATTTAGCTGCCATTTTTTAGTTAATTCATCTTTCCTGGTTTTTTTTCGATTGTTTTTTATTTTTTTGTTTCTTCTATCCATAATTACCATCTGCCATTTCTATTTATTACCATAAATTAGTTCTCTTCCGGTCAAAGATTATTGCTTTATAACTAATCAGCTTAGCATGTATCTTTGTGATGTAAATTTTAAGATATACTTTCTCAGTTTATTCAGTGCTTTTTATTTTAGTTCTAACAGTTCGCATGAAATATTTAGTAATATGTATTCAAAAAAGAGGAAAAGTAATAAAAATCTTCGAGGTACCAAATTGAGGTGAAATCACCCTCGAATTGCAACAAACTTTTAAGCAAGTTTATCAAATTAAAATGACATAATTTTGGTTTTTCGTTGGGGATCAAGAACTTGAATATTTTATTTAGTTAAAACAATAGAAAGGTAACTGTATTTCGTTTATGACAGAAAAATACTGTCTCGCGTTTTCTCCATCTCAATTAAACTAAAAAGTGTGGTATTAGTTTTGTGGTACATTTTGATTGATAAATTATCGCCTAGTTTCTCGTTTATAATTGAGCTCTATTTAAGATAACAAATCCTTGAAATCTTCATAAACAGACATCATCACTATATTTTGATGTATTTTGAGTTCTGAATTGATTTGAACCGATTTATAATCTTTATTTCCTTAATTTTTGTACTTCATATTGTTGTAGATAATCTACTCTCCGTCTCCTAGACGAAATTACTCGCTCTACACATTTCTTGAATTTCATTTTATATTTTTATGATCCCCTTCAAGGCATAATTTAAAGTTATACCAACCCTTAATAAAATTTCTCATGGAGTTTGTATACGCCGCTGAGGATAGGATGATCGATTTCATCTTCAACATAAATGTTAGCTAGCACGTTTCATTAGTAACTTTGTTTTAAAACTACTTTAGTGTCATCGGACGTAAAGTATGACAACTTGAGTCAGGGGAGCAAGAGAACGTCACATGGTATCATGTATAATATATACATATGGGCTCTTGGCCATATCTATGTTTTATCTATGTTAAAAATGGAAGAATGTCTATCTATATCGATAGAAAGTTTCTTAAGTTGTTACCAACTTAAAAAAATAAAGTGATACCCATTCTTATGTGGCGGAATTTTTATTTTCTAATTAGGGAAAATAATTTTTGAGCACAAAGTTTGTTAAAAATTAATCCTTTTTTTTTGTGCTTTTAGCTCATCTATTTGACAGCAATGACATTTGTTTGTGTACGAGCACAAAATAAATTAAAACATGTCACGTGATCATAGCATAAATCCATTTTTATTTTTTCTGCTTTGTTTACTTTTAACAAAAAGTGGATTTTATAGGACAATGTAGGGAAAAAATGTGCCAAAGGAGTACTTGGCAGTACGACTTTTACCTTTTAGTATGCCCCTTAGAACTAGAACTGAAAAGGCCGATGATATGCTTTTGATTAAATTTACGAATTCCTAATTTTTAACTGACATACGCCGTGATCAGTGCCTCGCCTGTATACAAAATAATGTGAATTCGGTTTTTGTTTTGCAAATTAATTTAAAAGAGTTTTGAAATTTTTTCAAACTTTTAGACCATAGTGATGCATTTTTTTTTTTGTTTTAAAGGAAAGAAATTTTTATAAATAAAGAAAGTGAAAGAGGAAGATCATAGAAATAGATCTAATAAAATAAATTGAAATTTCTTTACCAAAGCGACATAACTGTGAGTCTAAATACTGAGAGAAAATTATTATTTGAATGCGTTTTTACTTAACAAAGAACTCATTGAACGGAAAAACTTTCCAGGTCAAAGTTTCCAGATTTTTATTCAAACAGCGAATTTGCTTAAATCTTTTTTTTTTAGTATTGTGGTTTTGGCCCACCAAGATCTTGACAACAACAAAAACAAACATCCATTGAAATAGAAATCATTTGCTTTTGTGTTTCATGATGAATGAAACGTAATATTTTATAGTCAACCTGAAATTTTTTGTATCACTTTTCTGGTCTCAATATAGACTTATTTTGAGATATAACTTTGATGTTAAATTTTATTTTTATGTATCGTTACTTGTGACAACTTCTTTTAATTAAAAACAAATAAATTAATTTAGGGAAATTTAAATTATTGAACAGAGCATTTCAATAATTTATATATGCAGAATTATTACGTTTCTTTAAAATTTTACATACATTTAGTGAAAGGAGAAGTGAATTGTGGTAACTTGTAATTTAAGAACTTATGATTATAGCTTTTCCCAATGGACTTTATAAAGATAATTTTCTATAGTAATGTCATTTGTTGAGGTTGATATTGTATCTTTTCAAATCAAAAATAAGAAAACAAATAAACAAAGAATCTTAATGTTGTGCACCATTGTTTTTGTAATTTATATAAAAGTATAACAACATTAACTTTGTCCTGAGTTGACATTATATTTATTTGAATCCAACAGCCTAGCAATGGTAGAATTTCACATTTACCATCTATGGAAGTAGATCTCTTTGTAAGAAATTAATAACATTAATAAGTACTAACCATAGATTTAAAAGTGAGATGAATACTTAAGAAACCTCAGGTGCGGTTGATGAGCTCAGTGTTCTCAATAGTTTGTTAATATCTTCTGTATATATCCAGGAAATAGAGTTGTTTAGCTTAAACTGAGTTTATTTTTTCTTTGAGGTGATGTAGTTAACTACTAGAAAATTAATAAATATTCTTAGAAAAACTAAAAACAACAACAAATTTAATTATACTGGTGGTTGAGTGTATGATTGTCGCACTATCGTGACAATATGCCTCGTGCTAAATAAACTTTAGGTGATCTACTTTTACCATTTTATGTGAAATCTTAGAAATAACTGGATATATTAATTACATTTCTATATTTTACTGGGCTAATTGATAAACTTAATTTATTTTCTTGGTCGTAGTTTAATGTGGAAACTTAAAAACAATCAAATATTTTAATAACTTATGGTTTTTTATGATTTATAGACAGTTGACTTAAGATAATTGCGTTGTATTTTTCTTTTCTTTTGGCTTTACATTCAAATTTTGAAGTGTTGTATAGAAATGGAAATTAATTCTGTAGAGTAGATCCTAAAATTTTGTAAGCCAAACAACAGCTTCTTATAACACATTTTTACTTGTAATTTTACGACCAACTTTACTTCTAATAACAATTTTCTCATATTTAGGGATGCAATAAAGTAAAATACTATGTGAATTTCTGTATTAATTAAGTAATATTTTGTGGACTGACAGGAGTTTCTAAGATTTCGGAAGAACGTTGTTATAATGCATTTACATCAAGTATTTTTTTATTAAAAAATTCCCATTTAATTCGATTCACTTTACCCAACCATTTTTCATTAAATGGATGTCATCCTTGAAATGATTTGTGGGAAACCCTACAAAGTCCGACCGCTATTATAACATCATCAAAGCCAAAACGTATCCGGTGAGAAATTTTACCAACTTCGGAAGCTGATAAACATTTTAACCATTTTGGCAAGTCAAAGCAAAAAAAAATTGTTACTAGATTTAGCCAAGCATTCTAGTATCACAACCAGAGAAAGAAGTTGAAGTAGAAAAATAGGGCAACTGTGTTGGAACTAAATTTTCTGGAAGGAATAATGACGAACAGCAAAAGGCAATTTTTATTTCCAATTCGCTTAGAAATGTTTTGAAAAGCAAACAATAGTTAAGAGGAGTTATATTCTAGAAAATATTCTAAAACTCGTGTAAACAAAACTTGAATTCGGGAAATCGAGCTTCCTAGAATTTTTGTCTTTTTTTTGTCTTGCTACAAAGCGGACCTTTCTTGTTCTGTGTTACATAAAAAAGACAAATACTTTGTCATTAATTGATTGTTGTAGAATTTATGCTCCAATTACAATTTTTCCTTATTTAAGCTTTTATTAGGATGTTTTATTTAAAACATTCTTTCTACTTTTTAATTAATTTTTTTTTTCACAATGTGAAGCCCGTTTGAACTGCGACGAGTAATTTAAAACCATCTAATTTGGATATTTGATTCAATTAAATAAATTTTACAATTGAAATTTATCCTGCTTTGGAATCTGATATGGCTCAAATTAGCAATTTTTTGATTTATTCGAAGACCAAAGACTTTATTTACCGCACATTTCTACTAGAAAAATATATATATATATATATTTCAAAAAACATTAAGTAAGATAAGTTATTTCTGAAGTTTTTAACTTAAAGGATAATGTTTGGGATACCAAAACAATCTTAAGCAGGGTATTCACTATAAATATGAATCAATGATTCGGCTTTCTCAGCCCATATAAAGTATATGGCTGAATCATTTGTGAGTAAAATATTCAACATGTTGGATATTTTCTCTCTTTCCCTCTTTCCCTTTAAATGGGAACTAAGAGCCGAATCATTGATTCGGAAATATAGTGAATACCCCGCTTTAGAAGCACAAATTCATTTATCATTACTTTTTCTTGTCAATGAAATCTTATCTGTCTTCCATTCTTGATATTTTATGCCATGTAAATAAGGGAAACGCTGTATTCATTGATGAGAAAAATAAACATACTAAAATCTGACTTTAAAATTTAAGAGAAGTTTACAAAATTCTGTTAAAAAAGACTTATAAAAAGAATTTGCGTTAACTGCCAAATCCACTAAGGAGCAGTAGATTTGATCAAACTAATTAACCTTTTTTATAATAAAAAAATATTTAAATTTACTCAACATTGTTGCTAACAACCAAAAATATAAAGAGAGTATCCTTTTGCTTTTTTAAGTAAATGTTAATTTGTTTTTTAAATATTTTTTTATAAATTTAATGCTTTTCACCTATAAAACGTCCTCATAGATACAAAAACACAAGGCCTAAGGCTGCCTACAGATTACATTATAGTAATCGGTGTCAGCACTTTGTTGGCAGCCTAAGAAACTTGTTTTTTCAAACTCGAGTACTCTTGCATGATGTGAGGATCCTTTTTTTGAAAAAAAAAAACAAAGTAAATAGTACCATTTTCTGCTGTATTTAAGTAATAAACGTAGTATTGAATTAAAAAATGTCATTAGATTAGGATTTCTTTTAACTTTTTGTATTATTAACGAATTTAATTGGAAATTTTCTATACTAGGTATCTCTGAAAAAAAGTTAAGTATGATTTGTTATTCTTTCACGAATAATAGGCTTACTTTCACTGTTTAAATTTTTTGGAGATATTTTTTCCCTACACAATGACTTCCTTAAAAACTTTTGTATTCAGATTTCAAATAAGGTTCTCGTAGTCAAAATTTAAAAAACTTGAAAACATAACAAATTTTCTACAGCTTTGTTTTTGTTTTTTCTGTTTTCAAAATAAAATTGTAAAGTTTTCGAAATGAGACAAAAAAAAAACACATTGCAAGTCGTCTGGCTCTTTTATATTAATCCATCATATTTCATATTTCAAGCCAATTTAGATGCCCTTCAAATTGCAACAATTCTTTGATACCAATTTGAAGCAAACCAAATTCAAAAAATAAAAAAAGAAGAAATTTTTAACTAGGAATCTATAGTGTACCAAAATAAATTATCATCCCGGAAACAAATCTTACATGTAAATATCATTTAGCTTTTTATTTAATGTCGTTTTCTTTTATTATTTAAAGAAATTTCGAGGGGTTTATAAAATATCTTGTCAGATAAGAACACAATAAATTTGTTATGCAACATTTCAACTACTCTGAAAGTGCATTAAAGTTGTCAACAGATACTTAATTTTTCTGTTTTTCCTCCAGACATATGAATATACACGCATGGGATATATTTTTGTATCAACTCTAAATTAAAATAGAATCTAGTTTTCTTAAAACAATAATTGTTCACCTTAAAGTTCTTGGAATAGATTTTCAGTATTAATAAAATTAAGACCACACGCCATGCATTAAATACGGACTAATCCGTTTTTATGTAGTAAATAGATAATCAAAAGCGTAAGCATTAGAAAAAACCTTGCCGTGTTTTTTATTGATTATCCCTAACTACAAATCAGAGTAAAGGACTTTGTTTCACTTTTCGTTTTCTTTTTTTTGTTTTAAATCCAGATTTTTTGTCTGTTTCGTCTTTTCAGATATAAGTTACAACAGCTTTTTGTGAATAATCGAAAAAAATTATTTTTAGCTAATATAATTCTTGCAAAATTAGTTAAAAACATTAAATTAGTGTTTTTTCTTTCAGTTTAAAGAGGATTTTTAATTTTGTTTTATATCTTTTTAACGTAATAATTGATTATTTTTGTTATTTTTTTATTCTAAAAATGTTTCGCGTGAGCGTATATAACACTTTTATTATGAGGGATTGGCTAAATACAGAATAGAATTTAATGTGTCAATCATTATTGCCAAGCCTGTAACTAGGTTTGGCTGGCAAACCTCTATCAGATTAAAATCAAGGAATAATAGAAAAAGATAATAAATGAACATTTTGTAAAGATTTATCTTAAAATTAGCTCAACCAATTGTTGGTAACTCGTTGTATGCATGCCAGGCTTAATTGCAGTTATTTATTTTTTGAATTTGTGTACTTTCTTCGGAGACCTACACACAATGCAAGTAGGGCAATTGTACTAACCTAAATTTTGTGTGTCTTATTGTAGTTTAAGGAAAGTTTTCAGTGTCTAAAATAAGAACAAGCTGTGAAAAGTATACTTTCCGACTTTTTTTTGTGTGCGTGTTATTTTTTTTTCACATATTTTCAATGATGGATGACTACTTTTTGAACTTTTAAAACTCTACAAAAATTGACTTTATTTCTACAAATATAGTTTTCTTCATTTTTCTACTCAGATTGTTTATTATGTCTATTTATTATTCAGAATTCTAATCAATAGTTTAATGTTTAATTATTTATTGTTTCAAAGATTTTTATTTACAACTACGTGAAGTATACTTCGTAGCTTTGCTATTAACTTTAGATCTTTTACTAAACAAAAAGTTTATTTTGCTATTAATCTATTCTACTTTAAAATTGAATTGAGTTGTTTATTGTGTCTAACTATAAAAATTTCAATCTTTTTATTTGTTTGTTAAAAATGTTTAAACAATTGTTTTAATTTGCATCAAGGGCACAAGAAAAAAAGAAAGAAAACAACGCAAATATTTTTTCTGAATTTTTTTATAGAAAGTCTAACAACCACAAAAAAAATTTGTGGTTATTTATTTGCGTGTCTAACAGAAAGTTCTTAAAGACAAATTATTTTTAAACAAATAATAAGTAATTCGTAAAAAAATTACTGAAAAGATAATTTATTTCATACTTTGAGTAGTAGCCGCCCGTAAAATTGATACCAATTAGGAAAAATTAAATTTAATCTGTTGTCAATGGTAATTGGGGAAAAAATAAATATTTTTAGAATTAAGATTATTAAATTAATAACAAAAAATATATCAGCCATTTTATTAAAGGTCTGTCGGCGAACTTTTACTTTTTTGTGTACTAAAATTTATTGCTCGTGATTAGATAATTTATTTTGTTATTATATAAATTAATAATAAATTTGTTAAAGTAATTCATTTACAATAATTTAATAAAGATTGAATTTGAAATGTTAGAGTAATAAGTATGTCCTTCCAGCTTATTAATTGAATAAATTGAATAAATTTATTTAGTTCATTTGAGTTTTATCAAAACATTTTGCTATATCTACAGTGAATATATTAAGTCAAGCTTTGTACCCAATTAAGTACAGAATTGTTGTCATTTGACTTTTAAAAACATTTTTCTTTAAATTGTATTTTCAGCATTTTTGAAGCTGAAATTTTTAAGAGTCAGTCACATTTTTGTTTAAAAAATGTTTCTTTTTTGAGGTAAATTTGAGGCACTATATTTTTTAAGACGTACCATTAACATTTTGATTATTTTTTAAAATAAAAATTTTTTGTTTATATAATTTTTTTATTCACTGCAGTATTTGTTAAGAAAAAACTTATTTATATTTTAAATTAATTAAATGTTAAACTTCAACTCAAAGTCATGGTTTTTTTAAAACGCAAATGTGCTTTAGTTTATTCCTAAAAACATCAGTTAAATATTTTCAAGGGGATTTAAGTTAAGTAAGAAATTTCAAAAAATTGATTAAATTATTATCGTGCTCATAATTAGAGCATAAATTTCAAAGATATATGACTATGAACGAAGGAGCATTTATCAAATTTGAGCATGAGGTAATGTTTAAAGGGAAGGATGAATCAAGAAACTCGGTTGAACAAAAAACCCATTTTTTACTAATTTTTTTTTTCAGAGATATGTTTAAAGTAAATTTATTGTAATTTTTGCATGTTGTTAAGTATCTTTTCAACAACATTCTGTACAATTTTTGGACAAAATTATCTAGAATAAGCCATTGGCACATCCTACGGGATGTTACGGGAATCAATATATCTCAGCCTAGAATTATTTGAAATTGAAAAACCAAATTTATGTATTTAGAACATCAGTTTTTCATCCTTCCATATGTTCTTTCTTTACTTTTTAGCTATATCTATATATTTTTTTATGTCATTTGAATTCAGAAAAAGTATTTTTTACGAAAAATCCTCTATTTTGTCGTTTTACAATCTTGTAACGGCAATGAGTGGAGGTATTTGATTTTATATATAAAATCTCAAATGAAGAGGTACAGAAGGGATTTAATGCCGATCGTCACGGGCTTTTAAAACGTTTTTCCAAGAAAAACGCGTTCAAAGTTTTTAACTCTGAAAATGGTATAAAAGGTAGGGAGACTTAAATAACAATAATAACGAGATTTTTGTTCTGATTAACTTGAAATTTTAACAAAATATTTTTAAAATGTTTTACAAAAAGAAAATGTAATTAGAAACGAAAGTAATTTATGAAAAGTGTAATCTCGTGTCAGTTCAACGCATTTTTTTGAAACCATAGGTTTAAATTTGATGAACACCGTAAAGGTTCAACTTAACATAACCAAATTATGACTATAGTAATTCAATTGAGAAGAAAGCGATTTTTTCATCTAAAACTAATATTTTTCTTCAAACACATGCAATCTTTTGAGATTTTTGAAATATTAACATAATACTTTATTCAAATACACAAGAATATTACTTGTAAGTACTTGGAATACATGTTTTGGGAATAATATAACATAAGCTGAAAAACAATGAAATTCGTCTTCAAAAGAAAAAAAATTCACAAAAAAAGAATTATTTTTGTTGTTTTTCTTAAAACTAATCCTATCTCCCCTTATATGCCTTGAGCCTATACCGGCGCGTCAGTCTAACCTAAAACTAACCATAACTAACACTAAAAATAATTAACGATTATTCTTAACTTTAATTTTAACTATCAGAAGTTTGGGGCGCTAGTGTTGTGCTCAAAGCTTTAAGCCCAATTTTTGAAACTCAATTTTTGTAATATCAAAAACTTGGATATCAAAATTTTAAAAATACATTAAGATCTCCTATGAGTATTTAGACTTATTAGAAATTTGATTTTTGAATATTTTTTGTTAAATAAATTACTTCGCTCTTCGAACAATTCTCAAAATCACTCTTGAAATAATTTAAAGATAATTTTCTGAAATGGATATTAGATTTTTTTTCGAATCTTATCCTCTAGTGCTTTTTTGAATTAATTTTTTAGATTTTTTAGTATGGGGAGTTTGTCCGGCATTTAAAGCTTGCAGCAAGACTAGTCCTACATTAGTTTCAAAATTTTTGCTTTTTGGTTCAATTTATCATAAAATATTTATTTGTTCTTTTGTAGAAATTGAGGAAAAGTGATGCAATATATTTTTTTATATTATAACTGTAAATGAAAACATTTTAATAAAACTTCGGGCTAAACTCTATTCTTGAAGAAAACCATACTTAGTTAAGCTTAGAATATATAAAAAGAAGAAACATTATTTATGTTATATAAATGAAATTTTTATGATATTTATTATAGCAAACTAATTAACAATCATTAGTTCGTAGCTAATCTGCTATCAAATAAGTCACAAACTTTAATAGGAAGATATGGAAAAAATTTGTTCCCAATTTTTACGATATCTCACAACTCAAAGGAATGAAATGAAAATATTGATAGATCGATTCGGTAGACTTAAAGATCTTTAGGTCACGTTATCATTAATAAAAGACGATAAATTAGATTTTGATGTTCCTTAAAGCTATAAAGATGGGTACCAAAAGGGGAGTTTTAGTGTTTGATTAAATTAAGAATTGATGAAAGTTATTTGTAGATCTAGAGGATTCTAATAGTATCACTAGTAACATTGTTTGTTTTTTGTTTATTTTTTTTCAATAAAAAAATATATGGTTACAAATTAAGTTCGTTGTCAACAATATATAAATCAAGTAAAATATGTGATCGGAGATTACAATTTTTATGTATGTGTTTTTATTATTGTTATTATTTTTTTCTTTACTTAATTTGAATGGTCAAAAATTTTTTGGTAATAAAACTATGTGGGTTAATTTTTCTATGAAGTTTGTCCTCTTTTTTCTCTTAAGTTCTAAATTATATATTATTTTGTTTTATAAATCCCACTTCTCGAGATTTTAGGATAACGACAACTTGAAACTGCCGGAAATATCACAAATAGATTTTAAGACTTCTTGTCAGATTATTGTCATGCTTTTAGCATCCTCTCTAACTATATAACTGTAGGTGTATAATTCAAACGAATAATATGTAAACAATTTCTCATGTCTAGTTTTTCTATTCGAACAGGTTTCATTAAATCGATTGAGTTCGAAAAATACATTAAAAAAAATATATTTCATATCTTCTTTTTGTAAATATTAATAGTAACCATCAAATTGGCTATGAATTTATTCTTTAATATCTAATTTTTTTATTCTTTTTTATTGCAGGTAAGTTGCTAAGTTATCCCCAAAAAAAAGTGAGATTTTTCATAGAAATAAAACAAAGAAAAAAAAATTAACCAAAGGTAAGTTATTTTCCTTTCGACTTTTCGAATAAATTATACATGTCTTCAGTGGCGATTTGAGATGTTATTACTTAAGTCAGCTTACTTTGTAATTTGATAGATGCAACAAGGACCACCAACTGATTTTATTTACAAATATCTCTAAGCTGTTAGACTGATTTATTTATTGTGTTATCAACTGCTTGTTTCTATTATGAGGATAAAATATTAGTTTTCTAATAATTTTGATAGTTTTATAAAATATTTTGAAATTTGTTTTCTAAAAATTTTGTGATACAAATGTATCTTAACTAGTTTGATCCTCTTAAAAAGGGGTTATTTTTGTGATTTTTTCATTTACTTTTGTTTTCGTGAAGTTAGCTAGCAGCTCCGAAATCTTGTGACTGGCTGTTGCCAAAAATCTCTGTGTATCTCAAGTTCATCAATAGCGTCTCCAAATCTATTATAATCACTTACCGGCTTGACAGAACCCAGAAAATAGCTTAGATACGGCGGTCAAGTAACTCGACTTTTTAAGTGATGAGCAGCTGCTTTTTAGAAGGGTGTTACACAGAAACTATTTGAAATTTTTTATTGAAGTTTTTATATATTACTTTTAAGGGTACAAATTATCGAAAAATGCAAAAAAACCTAACTTTTAAAATTTCAAAACTAGTTGTGACCTGGTTAAGGCCTTTTTGCCACAAAAATTACAAGTTAAATAGCTAATGGTACCTACTTTTTAAGCATGACGTATATACACGTCAAATACAGTTAACTGGTTAAGCTATTCTCATTTTTCAGGATTGGCAAATAATTTGATCGCTTAAGATAAATTTACCTTCGGCCGGTTTTACAGTGCGGACTTAAGTTCGTGAATTTGCTTAAATCTGACTTAAGTCAATTTTAAAATCTTATATTGTAGAATCGTAGAATTGTAGAATCTTATAAAGCAACATGACAACTAGATCACAAATTTAATACCCTGCTTAGTGTGTAAAATTTAAATTTCTTTAAATTATGTACAAGTAATTTTGCTAAGTATTCGCTTTTGATTAACGTAAAATCTAATTTTTTTGTAAATTAATTTTGTCAACTATTTTATTGCAAAAAAAGAGAAACTATTTGACAGCTTAAATTCTTTCTACTTAGTCTTCAATAATAAATTTAAAATAAGATTAAAAAGTTTTTTAAATATCTTACCCCTCTCTTAACAAATTATTTTCTATCAAAGTAAAATAGTCTAAGCCAATTATAGTTTTGTATCTATTTCTAATCGCTCAAGACTTTCTTAATCTTGCAATACAAAATTGATTTTAAATTGGTCTGGCTAAAAGGCTATCACTTGAAGTGCTTACATGAATAGAACATTGCTCATGGTCGATTTAACTCTGTGAAAATATTTTTCATTGAGTGAACAGCATAAGTGGTGTAATATTATGCATTTATCCGATATATACTAGGGATAATTTTAGTATAAGGAGATAAGAGTTTTAGATAGCTTTTATTATATTTTAATTTTTTTTTCTAAATTTTTGGCTTGTGTAAGCCACATGATATTTTTTTGGTTACATAATTAGTTGCTCATATTACTTTAATGCTATTCTTTATTTGATTTATTTCTTGCTTTTAATCAAGTGGATTGAAGGATATTTTTCTTCATGTTTAATTATTTGGTTTTTTGCAAGCAAGAGGATATTTTTTTATCTTCTCATATGGAATTTTTTCTCTTTCTGTTTAGAAAACTATTGTTATAGGTTGATCTTATTATTGACCTTATTATTTTTTTAGGGTTAGTTTCTTAATTACAAAGACTCTAATACCATTCACCTCTCATTCTAAAGGACGAATATATGGAAAAACCCAGAAAAAATATCCTGGGCTTATAGCTATTTCCAGTATAATAAAATATGATGATATCAGTGAGTGCATATAATCCTGTGAACATTGCAATTCAAAAAAGTAATTTTTCTGATATTTTTTCACGAACTAAAATTTCTAGAAACGATGCGAGTTAAAAATATGATTTGAAAACCTATTCTTCAAGGCTTTTTGATAATCGAGTCATATCTTTTTTCTTCTTTTATTTACCTTGAATTTGTTACTTAAACATATTGATAGAAAGGTTGACCTATATAAAACTTTCTCTAATAAAACTTCCGGCAAAAAATGTTAATAAAAACTGGAATTTTTATTTTACAGTATGTAAATAATTGCAATATTTTAGATAGCTTTTATTATATTTTAATTTTTTTTTCTAAATTTTTGGCTTGTGTAAGCCACATGATATTTTTTTGGTTACATCATTAGTTGCTCATATTACTTTAATGTTATTCTTTATTCAATTTATTTCTTGCTTTTAATCAAGTGGATTGAAGGATATTTTTCTTCATGTTTAATTATTTGATTTTTTGAAAGCAGGAGGATATTTTTTTATCTTTTCATATGGAATTTTTTCTCTTTCTGTTTAGAAAACTATTGTTATAGGTTGATCTTATTATTGACCTTATTTTTTTTTTAGGGTTAGTTTCTTAATTACAAAGACTCTAATACCATTCACCTCTCATTCTAAAGGACACTACATTTGAATCTGTATATAAAGTGCCCTAAATACCTATAAGGCCAGGGTATTTTTTTTTTTTGGTTTTTCCATACATTAGATTTCCAAGTTAAAATATTTTATCCAGGTATATTTCCTTTTACCTGGTTTGCAGGTAATTAGTTCTATTTATGTGTAACGGTTTTTATTTAAACGGGTTTTTTGACTAAATTCTGAACTTAAAATTTTTTCTGAATTTTTGTATTTAATTCTCCTGATACAGCGGACTTTTTATCAAAAAAAAAATTAAACTATTTTAATATTTGATAACAACTGTACCTGGATACGTTAATTTCAGTATATTTTTACTCAAATGTGCAAAATTTGATATAATCAATTGCCCCTGAAGCACGTGTTGTATTGTACTTGCTGGTAAAGTTATTACTTCGTTAAACAGAAAATAATCAGCAAAAAAAGTACAACGACCAATTGTCGTAATCAATTTATTTTGTGGCAAACAGGATAACCTTGTTAACTACGTGATGCTGCAGGCAATCATGTATAACTAACGATATCAATCTTAGTAACACTTTTATGCATATTCATTGCTACTATTATTAATAACATATGAAATATTATTTACAAGATGTTTATGACTAACAATAAAATTTTCTGATTGTATACAAATTTAAGTACGTTTCATAAGTTTGCGCCTACATCTTCATAATTTCTAATGTTATTTTTATTTAAGGATTGAGTGAATGTAGAAGCAAATCATTCCATTTTGAAGGCTTCAAATGTATCATTTACCTTCCAAATGTGATTAACTCTTCCTTTGAGCTGTTTCATATCTATAATGGTAATAAGGAAAAATAAAAAAACAAAATTTTTCCAACTAGATATCAGTTGTCTGTAACAATTATAGTAATTGATTAGACTTGTGAAACTTTAATTTATATTTTCACTTTCATTCTATGTATCTGATTCATATTAACGACTTTCAAATGAATCTCGGTTAGTGTAGTAGTATTTCATTTTGATGATAATTGGTGTTGTCAGTTCATTTATGATTGTACTGCTGTTTAAAATTAGGGATTCATTTTAAAATATTTTGCTTAGATTTGCATGTACTAATAGAAAGTTTTAATTAACACATAATTAAACTTGTTAAGTTGCAGGAAAATTATAATAATAATTATTTTATTTTAGTTTCATATGCAAATAGAATCTATGCTTTACCTTTCAGCTTTTAGTTAAATCATATCAATCCTTAACATGAAATTCAATTTAAAGAAAACTGGAAATTATTTGTAATAAATGATATGATAATTATGAAAGTTTAATTTATTTAAAATTATAATTAATGCTTTAGTAAGGCTTCTGACGTTAAGGAAAGATTTGTGGCTTAGATAATTACTTGTGGTGTACTTGAAACCTTCTAAGAGTATAGAATAAATTGTTCAGTGGTTTTATGTATTATTTCCAAAATTTATAAGATTCAATAATTTTTAAGATGAAATAGTTTTACTGTTAATCGCTTTTTTGTGTTAGTAGAATTTAATTAGAATTTTTTCTAGGCAGGCACTTTTTACTCTTAGATTTCTGAATTGTAAAATTCTACAGTAAGGGACAAATTCGATGAAAAATCGTGTTTGCAATTCCGGTTGAAGGATTGGAGGATGTGGATTGGTGGTATAATAATGACTTTAGGGAAAATCTCAAGTGAACTTCCCAAGGCATAATTAAAATATTGTGCTCATAAACTATGTACGTACAAAAGATCCTTGACGGTGTATCGGATTAAGTAAATACGTTTATCTTTTTAAAAAATCGAACAGATGAAACATCTTTTTCTTTCAAATTTATGAATTTACCAACCAGCTGTCCTGTGTTGTACCTCAGCCCCAAACTCGGGGCAGTGTTTATATTTATTTCACAAATAGTTCCAAATTTAGAGTAAGAATTTTTTATAAAACCCGTTTACACATACATAGAACCTGAACTAATTATCTGCAAAATGTAGCTTAGGTAAAAGGAAATATAACCTGGTAAAATATTTTTACTTCGAAATCAAATATATGGAAAAACCCAGAAAAAATACCGTAGCCTTATAGCTATTTCCAGTATAATTAAATATGATGATATCAGTGAGTGCATATAATCTTGTGAACATTGCAATTTAAAAAGTTATTTTTCTCATATTTTTTCACGAACTAATATATCTAAAAACGACGCGAGTCAGAAATATGATTCTCGAAATCCCATGATATCTTTCATGCACTTCTTCTAAAAAACCAGCACTCTCAAAGACATCAGGAATCGTATCCTTGGCTTAAATTGTAAACGATGTAGATTGCTGTTCTTGTATTAAATGTAATAAGTCGCTCTCTCATTCGTTTTTGAAGTGATAGTTCATCGGAACGGTGTGAGAATGTTATCGTTTTCGAATTTAAATGTTTACAAAGATGTACATCGCCAACTATCTTGTGTACTGGTATACATTGCGTTCCTGGAATGATTGAAAGAAGAAATTGTGAAAAAACCGGTTCCACATGAAAAAGGAGGATTCCTATTCCTTAGTGTAATTTTATTTTTTTTATTATTGTTATTAATTTTTAAAAAGTTAACATTATTTAATAATAACTATCAATAATTTAACCAAAACTTATAATAATCAACAGTTACAAACAATATTTTACAAAATAAGCAACCTATGAATATGCGTCCTGTTTCTAGCAACAAAAATAATTAAATTAGCAACTGCGTCTTTGGTCTACGTTAGATTTTACTCAAAATTTGAAAACCTATTCCTCAAGGCTTTTTGATAATCGAGTCAAATCTTTTTCTTCTTTTATTTACCTTGAATTTGTTACTTAAACATATTGATAGAAAGGTTGACCTATATAAAACTTTCTCTAATAAAACTTCCGGCAAAAAATGTTAATAAAAACTGGAATTTTTATTTTACAGTAAATAATTGCAATATTTTTCATATTTTATTTATATTTTGTTCTTTAAACAAAAAAAAAAACCTATCCAACTGAAAATTAAATCACAACTTTTGTAAAATATTAGCATAAACTAATAAAATAAACTTGATACACGTGTTCCAACCTGGATTTCAGTATAAAATAACCAAAATGTCACATATATATTGTACTGGTAGCGGATATTTTAAACGAGCCAAAGAACAAGTTAATTGCTTCCGGTGATTATATATTTTGTCAGTGGTAAAAATTTCAAATGATATTAATCAATGGGCAAAACAAAATTGGAGTCCTTCTTATAGTAGTAGTTAGCCAGATTTCAGATACGTTAAGACCATTCCAGTTTACTTTTCTTTCTTTTTTTTTTTAATATTCTAATATATAAAAAATTATGTTAAGTAAATAATTAAAAAATTAACTGATTTCCATCTAGTTGAATGAGTAAAACGTTGATATAATTGTTCAGTATGCAAATAGAGCTGTGCAAATCAGGAAGTTCTTATTGATAGTAGTGAAGAGGCTGATCAATATTTACAATGATATTTTGATAAAGTCAAAAAATTTTTACTTTACCAAAACACGACTGAACAAAAGGAAGATCAATTTTATATCTTAGAACTATATCGTCTAAGTAAATATAATTTACCTTGAGTAAATTTTCACTGCATGGATTAATTACTTGCACAGCATGCGTTTTATTGATTCCCTTAATTCCAGCAACAAATCAAATTGTTGCTCTAATTAAGTTTTTTTTTTTAATATATCAGCTTCCAGCGTTATAAAAAATTCTGACACAGATATCTAAATAACAGTTACTAGTTTTTATATTTTTGTTTTATGAAGATTTGCGATGAAAACAATAAAAAAAAAGTTTATTGTTTATTTTTTAGTGTTTTTTAAAATAGAACAGAAAATTTTCTTTATGACTTTTTAAAAAAAATTGAACTATCTAAAAGGAATATAACTTTTAACCCAGCATGCGGTAGCCATAAAATTTAGATTAATAACATCTATAACTGTTACTTAAATTATGATTATCTAGTTAAAAATAAATGCTTTATGTTTAAGCTTTAAAAATTTAGAGAGAAGGTACAAATAGAAGCAACGAAAGAAAATTATTTTTGTTGAAATATCCTCATGCGTAGCTAAATTGGAATTCTTTAAATTTCTTAAAACTGTTGGAAAATTTAGTCGAAAGAAAAATAGAAAAAAATATTAAAACCGTTAAACTCAATTCGGATTCAACCAAATTTATCTTAAGGCTATTTCTACTCATCATAACAGTCTAAGACGCCTTAAATGTTTTTCTTTTGGTTAATAATAAATACGTTAAATTTTAAATAACTTTATTTTCTATAATTAATCATAACAATTAAATCCTCTGCCCCGCTAATTTTTACTATAGACTATAAAATGTGCCTTTTAATTTGATTTTTTCGTTGCTGCCCGTTGGGTATTGGGGCTTCAATTGATCACCTGCTATTTTAGAAAGAGAAAAAGAAAATAAAAAACAATACTTTATTACCCACCTTTTAAATAGATTTATTTTACAAAAGTGAAAATACAAAATAATTTATATCCACTATAGTTTACAATATTGCTTATTAAATTTGATAAATGGGATAAATGTTACTTGCTTAAAGCTAAAATTAAGAACATAATTCAGAATTTGTACAATTTTAGTGACAAATTTGATTTATTTATTTCGCTACGGTTCATTGAAACTTTCACTATAATTCACATTCAATTTTCATCTAGTCTAATATATATATATCACCTGCTGGACGATCGTTTCGGATGATTTCATTTTTATTCACTAAAAGAAAAATCAATAAAGTCATAACTTGATCAAAATGTTAAACTTTTGGATTGGTTTTATTAGCCATAACCTTGGGTATTATGAATAGCAATGAATAGCAACTATATGGTTATTGTTAAAAACATTTATACAAAAAGAACCTTGTCCTTTTGTTGTGCTCTTGTAATTTGCTCTTTTCTATTTCATTTGTTATTATTGAAAATATTTAACCTTCTATTTTTAAAGTTTTAAGTTGGCTTCAGTATTGATCTATTCTGTTATCAGACTCAAGTTTACTATAAATACAAACGTCTAGCAATTTAGTTCATGGAAAGAGAAATAGAATAGAGTTGCAGAATATTGAAAATCAGAAAAAAAATACCTTGAAGGCCTCGGCGAACTATTCGGTGATGCATGCGGTTATCCATGTCCATCATTTATGCAACTATTTTATTGGTTTTTGAATTGTTTATTAATGTTTTTTATTGTTAGGCTTTTTATATAACACAAGAATCAGTACTGAGAACAATAATCGTAGCATCCTTAGGCCTTTTAAAGAGATAATAAGTATTAAACTTAGCTTTAATAAATTTTCAAACGAAGAGAGGCTATTAAGCTAGGAATCGTATTTTATCGAACAATTTTACATGCCTTTGGGGACCTAAGTGAATACTAAATTAAGAGTTTTTTGCTCATCCATAGACTTTAGACAATTGATTACTTTTTCAGAATTTTATGTAAATAATAATTAAAACGTTGAGACTTATTGCCTGTAATAAAACATGCTATGTATTTGTCGATTATCGCTTGGATGTAACTGACTCACTGCATTTTACCCTATTAAAATCTTATTGGATAAAACTGCCAGTTCGTAAGGAAAAGTTTAAACAAAACGAAATTTATGCATTGTCATTTTCAGTTTTTATAAGAACTTGAACCTAAAATATATTTTTCCTTCAAATTTGTTTCCTATTCTTCATAAGAAGTGATCACATTTAAATGCAAACTACTAAATCATTGCATTTTATTTTTCTTAATAATTCATCTGCTCATTTTCGTTATGAAAGTCTTGTTCTTAAAAAAAAGTAGTCCGAAAGTGCAATATCATAAAAATATATTAACTGGGGTAAAGATTTCCAAGCAATGCAACAATTTTTCGATGGTTCTCCTAATCACATGTAGTTTAAGATGATTATTGTGACATATTACACACTTTCAAATTCTCGAGAAGGTTTTAGATATTTGGCATTTTTATGCAGCACCTAAATACGTATTACTTAGAAAATTTTTCGATATAAATTTTACTTTACATTAATAGCACCGTTTATAAATGAAAAATTTACGATTTAAGACATTTTCAACGCTGGTTAAGTAGACTAAGGCTGTGGTCCTTATGAAACGACTTAAATTGACTTTTGATCACGTGATTTATAAACTTCATAGATTTGTTTGACAAGTGTCGATAAATTCCAATATAAATAGAAAAAAGTCGCTTGTCTGGCGTTATTGCACAAATGTATAAAAACGCTGAAAGTCGTCTCCAACATGACCACGCAAGTAGGAGCTTAATAGAAACGCGAAAGACATTTGATTAGGTCTTGCGAATTAACATTATAGAAGATTGATTTTTGTGCTGTCATGCATTTTTTAAAGAAAAGAAAAATAAATAACTGTATTTCGAGTATACTTTACATGCCAAGAAATATATTTTCTTAAATCAAATTTTTATTCTGTATCAACGAATGCAATAAGAGTTAATTTTGATTACCGTCATATTGACTTGGTTAAATAAAATATTTTTAATTATCTGGAATTCATCTGGTTTTTACTAACAAGATGTTTTTTTTTTTTTGTAATTTTTAAACTTCTAAAAATATACCATTAAAATGCCATATATAAATCTTAAATCTTAAATCTTATGCTTTCTATTTTACTTATTTCTTGAATAAAGAAAATACAAAAACACTAACTAAAACATCTTGTCTTTCCTGTTATTAATTAATTGAACTTTTTACAGGCCTCAAATCTTAAAATTTTCCATAATTCAAGTAGTAAAACGCTTATTTAACTATATTAAAGAGAATACATTGGTTTCCATCAATGGACAGACTTCTATTATCAAATTACGGCTTTTGTCTGCACTAAAAAATAAATTATTTCATAAGATATAACATTTCTTATATAACTGTAGTTTATAATATCCTTTGAAAAAAGAAATATTTGAACGTTCAAGTACCCCATAGTAATTTATCTTGATTCAAACAATCAAAGTATGTATAGAGAAATTATTATGTTGGACGATAGAACTTAATCAAAAAGTCTATGGAAGTTGCAACTTTCCCTAAATTTTTCAATTAAAAATTTTTTTCTTTAATTTTAAATTTTTCTATTGCCTTTGTTTATCAATTGTTAAAGGCTTTTAGGAGTAAATAAAAATTGATCAAACTTTCTCTACTCAAAAATAAAGCCAAAAAAAAAAAAACTGTTCATTGACTTTAAATATGTCTTAAATTTTTCTAATAAATTTCTTTTGTATAAACTTCATATGAAGTGCACTTGGTTAAAATTACATGGAATAATGTTGTAAATATTTGAAATAAAAGTTTAGTTGAATTTATTCATTTCAAATTCAAGAAAAAAAGTAAATAAATTAAATAAATAAAAAGAAAATGATTACTTTTCAGCTTGAGGAGTGTGTATTCTCAATAATTGATATCAACACATATAGTGAACTAGAGATATCTTTCGAGTTAAATATGTCATTATTATGGCACCTCTTCTTTTTATATAATCATTTAATGACCGCATTTAAAGACGGAAAAACAAGTGGCAAATAGATCAAAATGTGTATACAGAAAAATTCCCATATGTACTTATCCGATGATTATTTACATTTTAAGTTTTTTTTATTAAAATTCATCACTAAAATGATGGCCCTATAAGGGGTTTTCTTAAGTAGTTAGTAAGTAGTCTTATCAGCTGAACCGAATTGTTAAATCTTAAGCGTACAAAACTAATTTTCAGCTTAAAGTTGTTGTTATTTCTTAATTTCACAATCCTAACTCGTTTTTGTTCTCATCACTATCAAATGAACATTTTTCTTACAAATCATCTCCATCCTAGCCTCCTAATATGTTGTATATCTTGAATTACAATTGGTTATAGAATTGAACCTAATGTCATCTTAAGCCTAAAGAAGTAGCTTGTCTACTATTTGTTGTTTTCTTCTTATTTTTTTGCTATCGTCAATCTGATGACAGCTTTATGTTGGTTTTATTTATTTTTTGTTGTTACTATCTTCCATATTTTATGTACATGCACATACACACCTAAAATGAATGAGAATTTTTTCTTATTTCACAGTCGTGTACATAGTTAAAATGAAGGTAAAATTTAATTTCAAAGGCTTCAGGCAATTATGCAAGGTTCATAACTAAGAAAGCCTTTTAGATTGTTACCATATCGAATAGATTTTGTCATTTGCAATATCTGCCGATATTTTTTGTTTTAGCTGTGGTTATACACTCTAATCCCGTTATTGTTATTGGAAATGAACATGACATATAACTTGGTAAAACTTGCATAACAAGCCAAATTGAATTAGTTTGGTTTTTTGTTTTATTTTTTTCTTAATTGTAATTTAAATTAATTATACTAAATATTTGTTTCCTATAAGATCAAATCTTTTGAATAGTTTCAATAAAAACATAGTCTAAAGATTTCAACTTTGAAAATAAATCTAAAAGATAAGCTGTGAAATATTGGATCATTACATCAAAACCTGGAAAGTTATTATCTATATTACAGTTACTAAAGATTTTATCATTATTTTAGTATATTATTATTATAAGCACCTTAATCCTGAAATTTTTCTTTTGTTTTTTGTTTAAAATACAATATCAGAAATTTTAAGCTTAAAAAAATTTTTCTTTTTGAAAAATTTCGGTAATGGACAAACTCTTAGAATTACGAAAAATGATTTAATGAATTTTATTTTTTATGTTTTATTTATGGTTTATTACTGCTTTTTGCTGGAAACTTTACCCGCAATATTTATATAAATAAAGAAAGATAGATGTCCAAAATATAACTTTTATAGGATATAAAGTTTCACACAAATAATACTTTTAGTAGAGTTCATTTTTTCAGTATTTCTATATTATTTAATTAACAATTTTTTACTTTATATTAAAATATTTTAATTGGCAATAAAATTACTTTATGTATGATTTAGATAACGGCAGATAAGGAAGCAATTTTTGACTGTGTCACTTGTTAAGATGTACATAAGAATTAAATCGTTTAAATATTAATGCAGAAAATTATATAAATCAGATAATTATTTGAAGTATTAAATAATTTAGTTTCAAATTAAAAGTTTGAATAACACCCAAAAACATAAGAAAGTTCACTAAGAGCTTGAAAGAGCTGCAAAATCCTTTCCTTTCAAAGGGACTATCACTTTATTTCTTAATTAGTTTGAAGTGCTGCTAACTTCTAACTAACTAAAATGACTGTCAACTGTAGGAACTCACAGCATTTCAACCATTTGCGATATTTAGATTTTAATCTAAGGCGTTACCTAAAAATGAGGAATGATTAAAATCAATTAAGATTTAATAGGGAATCACCACTTTTGCAGAAAGCAGTGCAAAACAAAATATGCTTAATGAGATCAAAATTCGCAGCATCACGTATTGGAGGTTTGAAAAATAGGCTCTAGGTTGCTAACTTTTGCTTTGTACTTAACACAAATTAACAAATTTCGACGTGTTATTCCATCATACATCATTTGCATAATTTTAAAGCGTCAGCATCTCACGTGTGCAGTGTCCGACGCAGTTTTGGTACGGACTTATTGAAATTTTCATACGTCTCTTAATTCAGAGAAAGTGATGTAAAACTACTAAATTGACGTCATATTTAAACTTTACCCAGTACAGATCTACCATGTACTGAAACTTTCCTTTCTTTAGCTTAGCAATACTATTCAAATAATTTTAATATTCACCACGTTAATCTCCTTTTGATTTTAAGGTTCATACTACTTTGGTTATTTAAATACTTGAATAAAAGGAAACTGACGTTATACTCAAATAAAAATAATTGTGTGATAAGCAAGCTCGTTTCCAAACAAGGTTTGCCAATATTCACCAATATTTGTTTTCTAGCCAGCAATCGACTAATTGTAAGATACGGCTACACATTATTGGCTCCCCATGTCTGGAAAAGCGATAGCAAATTTATTTTAATTTAAAATAGATTTTTTATATTTAATATTCTTCAATTAATATTTACTATATTTGTTGTTCGTCATTAGTCTAAAATTATTGTCGGTCATTACTTTATGATGAAATGCTGCAGAGATGTACCGCAAGATCACTCTCAGTATTCTGCTGGTAATGGACCAAAAATGCCATTCATTATTCTGCCATTATTACGCCAGAACAATATCTAGAATTGGCAGATTTCTGGGCTATTTATGTAATCGTTTTTACGTTAGACTGACGCGTTTAAGGAAGTGATTTAAATCGATTTTTGATTGCTCGACTTTTCGAAGGCAAACATTTAAGTGTCAAGTTTCAAGCAACGATTAATCCCATATATATTGGTAAAGCATAAAAAAAATGTTGACTTTTTTTTTTCTTTCAAAAAGTGCTTAAAAGAACCCCGATCATTAGTCGATATATTTCCTTTTAAAGCAGCACCACTTTTAAATATATGGCTTAACAAATTTTTATTGTTGCAATTAACGATTTTTACCCACACACTTAATAGTAATAGTTGTTTAGAAAATTTCAGCTATTAAATTTACTACTTTAGCTTTATTAATCGGATTTATTAAGATATTTACGATAGTTCTATAAACCTTAATTTATATTTTATAATCTTTTTCTTTCACCAAACAAAAAAAGTCGCCATTAGAGGAAGTCCAATAGTTCCGCTAAAAACAGAACCAATAAAATACCTAAAAAAGAAAACAAAAAATTTAGTCAGTTACGAGTATAATCAAAAATATCCCCCCAAGATTTTTTTAGGTAAAAACAAAGAAAAAAACTTCCATATTACGTAAACAAAACACAAACCTATAGGTAATCATTACTCGTTGTAATAATTTTGTTAGATTATTTTTATTCTTTGTTAGTTTTGGGTTTTTAAAAGATACAAAATTAGTTGCCCCATGGCTATTAAAGCTTTCCACGTAATTTGCGTTGTTTTTAGTTAAAATTTACGCTTGGCTGCTTGCCTTTTAATTTCGTACGGAGGTTTTAACTTATGAATATGCAATTACATCAGCCTAACTTCAATCAAATGATCATTAGCCTAGTTTTACTCTTAAAACTATTAAATTTGTAGGCAACAAAAAACAAAAAAATTATTTACGAGGTAATTCATTTAAATTAAATTTTAAGCTTCATTCGAAATGTAAAATTGAAAGTTTTTTAACTGTTTTTTTTTCTTGTTTGAAAAATCTTAAATTTCCCTGATTTTTTTTGTATTTTATTTAATTAACTCTAATATCTATAGTTGACGCTTTTATCAATCAAAGAATTAATTTATATTCGAATATATAGGAGTGAACAAGAGGATCGTGTTAGTATGATCATGATTAGGGATTAAGTTTACAAATTTAATGCAAATCTCCTTGGTATGACCCTGAAATCTGACATAAATTTCTATTCAAATCACGTATGGTAACAAAATTTGATACATGATTGGATTAGATTCTCGTCAGTTTACTTGAGTTAAAATGAAAATGAAATTTCTGACTTTCTTTCTGTGTCTTGTCTGCTTTAGTGAATAAATTATATATTGTATATATTTTTTTTAATTGTTGAGTTTTAATATATTTACTTTAGATAATACCAACGGTTGGAGAAAAAAGATTTAAATTATACCAAATATAGCTGAACAGACGCTGTTTGTTATATCACTTTGAAAAATTTTTATTAATAAAATTTGTTATAAAAATTATAGAAATCTTGGAATGCCTTTAGAATTATTTTAAATTCTTGGTGTTTGAAAGTTTATCCAGTTTGGTTTTGTATCTATTTGAACACCTCATAATTGCACGTATGTATATATCAAAGATAATAAAGAGAATATCCTGATGATACTATATAGGACTTCAGTATTGATGCCTAGAATTCCCCTGAACTAAACTTAACTTTCAAGAGAAAGTTACCTTAAATGAAATTTTGTAACCTATGTGGGGGAATATTGGAGCTATTACTAACATTGCCCTTACCCGAGCCAGAATACTAATCCAAAACTGGTAAAATTTTAAATTTTGTGTAGGAGAACTTTAAGAGTTTTCTAAAGGAAACTAATCGAAAATTAGTATTCATTATTAGTAATTCGTAAAGAATACTAATGTCAGAACGCTTTTACGAGAATTATTTGAAAGTGATTAATTATGAAAAATAGGTTAAATCGGACAGTGAATATGTATATATAATAAATTATTGTGAATTTTCAGAGATTCAATGATTGAATGAAAAGTGTCATTTTTTGACATTTCCATCAAATTTCCTTAAACTTCCCTAATATAGATTATTGGCATTGGAGCAACGTTTTTTGTTTTTGAGCGAGAGGCTAATTTACTGTACAACTCACAATGGAGAATGGGTATTATACGATATAAATTAAACGAACTGACATTTTGTCTCTTACGTTAGAAAATTTTATCAAATGTAAGCGAATTTTAGTATACGTGACCGAGTTTGTATTTTCTTTCTTCAAAGTATACAAAACTATACCAAAGTTGTCTAAAACCTACCGAAATTCTCAGCTCTCAGGTTGAGCAGATTCAAGTCAGTCTTAAAAATTTTGACTTTACTTAACTCTATCACAAGTAACTTGGAAGCCAATTATTCACTAATTATATGCCAATTTCAGACATAACTTTGTTAGTGGGATATGTGATCAATAAAAATTGATCACTATAATTTTTTAAACTTATATTTAAAGTTCATTTAAGTTGATTTGGTTTTTGTTGTTGTTGTTTTTTATTATTATTATGAATGAAAAAAATATGATGGGTTGGAGTCATAGCAAGATATCTATAATTAATCATAAATAAAAAGGAATTTAAATGATTATGATTGAAGGCTTTAAATTTTCGCTTGGTTAAATATTAAAGTGCTTTTTTCTTTCTTTATTTTTTTTTAAGGGGATAATTTACGTCAAACTGTGGGAGATCTGTCACGTGCATTATTTTTGAATATTTTAGTACAACAAAACTGAATATGGTGTCAACCATTTATGCTTTCAATGTTTTTGAAAAGCCTTCAAATAATTTTAACCAAAAAATAATCGGTACACTAATTGTCTTGATTAATTTATGTGTGGGATTTAACCATTCTATTAGGGCAAATTACATTAAACTTAATTTATAAAATGACATATTTTATTCGTTTCCGTGTTTTTCTAACTCAATAGTTTTTAAGATTCTTAAAAAATAAACAATAGAAATTCTATTCTTAATCGAAACTTTTTTTTTTTTATAATTGAGAACTTTTAACTTGAACATATGTTAGTCAACAGTATACGGCAGATATTTTTCAAGATTTATTACTACATGGGCAATTTTTCTTTATATCATTGATGTTGTTGACTCCATAGTCGTATTTTATAACATTTATTTTATTCGTAAAATGACTTACTATATAGACATTAAAAGTTACGTAGGTGCTGTAATACGTAAATGATTATTTTGACTATTATAGCTGAGTTGATGTAATTTTCAAGCTCCTAACATACTGACCTTAGGAAATGCTTCTGTAAGCAATACATTTATTTGTGAGATATTAAATTTTTCATAATTACTACGTAGTATAATATGAGTTAACAAATATCTTTAGGTCATCTTCATTGGAGTCTGAAGGACGCCAATATTGTTCATCAAGCATCTTCTTAATGTTAATATACAACACAAATTTGCACTTTTGCAAAAAAAACTTTTTATTTTGTTTTTACTTCATCACCTTTTATCTTCTTTTGAATTTCTTTGAACTTTATGGTTTAAATACAACTTGAAATTTAGCATTTTAAAGGTTACTTTTAATGTTAGTACGATACAAAGGTGTGCATTCGTTTCGAGTTAAGAAAATATTTTTTTTACATATTACCTTGTCATAAATTTTTCAAAATTTCAATTGTTTTTTTTTATTGGTTTTTAAAACTGTTTTATGACCTTATATCGAGTTATATTTATTAATTTAAAGGATTTAAAAGAGAAAGCAGGGCTAAAATATCAACGAAATAGTTCTACTTTTTAGTTATAATGGCTTCTTTCTCAGGAAAAACATTAATGAATTTTTGTTTTTAAGAAGAAGAAACCAATAGGAGTCATCCTGGCTTTTTCCTGCCGGAATAAACTTTACGAAGAACTCTTACTGGAATTTGGTATTAAAATTTCTTCTGTGATTTTCTCATCAGTTAATTTTTAGGTTAATTTCACTTATTAATTAAATCTAAGGATTTGTCAAAAAACTGGATGCTTGCAAATTATACATTATTATTATTACATTATTACAGTTACACAAACTGCTTTGTAAGGATCTTATAATTATTTATATTTCAAATGACTGATTATAACCGCTCAAATACACCCATTTGGAGGTATGTCCTAAGAAGAGTCTTTAAACAAAATAAACTTTTTTTTTTTGAAGGGTAAAATGTTAATATCGAAGACTTTTTTTACTAAAATCCTCCATGAAAAGATCCACAGTTGGCCAAGAAACTTATGTTGGATCTCTCCATTGTACGTCCTAAAGGCTTACATAAAACTTAACTGGCTTAGAACTGTATAATTTTACTTTTGTTTTTTTGTATACTTTCTACATTTTTGTTTTTTCTGTTTATCTTGAATTAAGAAGAGAATACCTGTATGAAATTTTTTGTTCGGCATGCCTCAAAGTAGATAAAAACTTAATTAAGCATATCTGAATGCAGAATGCCTTTGAGAAACCTAATAAAACCTTCACTAGAAAAGTAAAGTTATGCCTAAATGCGAAATGATTTTTAAAAATCTTCTAAAGCCTTCAATAGCGAAAATATTAGACTAGCTTAAATGACTAATCCCCAATAATTTAGAAATTAGGCCCTCAAAATAGAAAATACAAGTATGACTAATAAACTTTCATAAAAATTATAGTTCAGTCGAAATTGATTTAAAAAAAAAAAGTTTGTCAAAATTCATGAAAAATTAATTAATTATAATATTTATATTTTATTATAATACATAAACGAAAAACTTTGCTAAACTAGGATCTTATACAATCTAAATTATGGGTGGATTAGAGAAACATTAAAGTCTGATCAGGTTGCTTTTTTGTCCGAATTCCGCCGAATCAACCATATCTAATAGAGGCCGAATGTAGTAGCTTCAACATTTCAAGCCTTTTGTGGCTGTAACAAGGCTTGCCAACCATGACCCTTATAACGATATTAAGCAAGCCTAATAAAACCCTAGCAGCTCTTTTTAACCAGAATTTTGGCAATAAACTAGTCATAATCTTCAAAATGTGTAGTTAACAATTTTTAGTTTTGAAAAAGATGATATGCAATATTTATCAATAAAATAAATTAAGGATTGCTCAGAGTAAGCTACAAGTAAAGTTTTTATAGCATTGATCCTTTATTAAATGCAAATTTTGTCACTTCATTCTTTCTTGTTTTCGTTTTGTTTTCTATAAACCTAACCACAAGTGTTTCATGAAAGAAACGAATTTATTAGCTTCAAAATTGAAATTTTTGATAACAAATTGATTCATAAATAGATCAGTTTTATATTATTATTCAAATTACTGAATTAGAAGTCGATTATGACAATTGCCAGTTGTACCTTCGGAAGTTTTGAATACATAAATTTCTCTCAACAGCATCTACGGAAGCACCTACGTAAGAATTTTTATTTAACGTTTGGATATAAATGTTGATAATGCCCTAAAAGAATTTTTTCTTCTTTGATTTGATATAATTTAAGTATCCAGTAGACAAATTTATGCCCTAAATTTTAAGATAAAATTTTCAACGCCATTAATGAATTCCACAAAAACAGTTTTATATGGAAATTTAATCATTAGAACACTTACAAATGCAGCTTCTATTCCAGAATTTTAGGATTTTTTTAACTAGCAGATTACAGCTAGTGGGGTGTTTTTTTGATTAGTTTTTTTCTGTGTTTTTAGATATGTAACATATCTAAAACGGGAATAAATAACAATGGAAATTAACAAAATTTTTAAATAAAATCATTCAATTCATGACCAAACGTTTACAAATTTAATAATCTTAGAAAATATGTATAAGATTCTTGATTAAACTTTCTCTTCAAATGCTAGACGACGCCATTATTCGCATTAGTTTTTAAAAAGTGGATCAATCTGCAATTTTTTTTTTTTTGTATTTGTTTTATAGATATTTTTTTCTTAAAATGATGAAGAATCCCATCATATGTTGCTAAGATTTCAAAGTGGATAGCTACATATATATCCATGTATATGGAAACAAAAATAAAAAAAAAACTAATCAGTGTTACTAATAGAAAATAAACCTGCCTGACAGCACTGGGGTATGTAGTTAACACATTTCTGACAAATTTCTATCTTTAAAAGTGGTCAACGTGTTAAATAGGCAAAAGTGTCTCCTGTGATTAATATCCATATAATTAAATTCTTATAATATCAGATATAACAAAAATTGGGTTAAATTAACAAACGAAGATATAGGATATATAAAATATGACGCAGTCATCACAGCTGCGTAATCAGATTGAACAAAAAATTTTTACTAAAGGTGTCCTTCAAGAGATGAATCACAGCAGGTGCCTATATTAAGTAGTTTTGATAACAACAACGTTTTTATATTATCTCAATTTTTTTTATTTTATTTTTGAGGACAGCTGAAAGCTGGATATTTATTTTCAATTCAATTATATATATTCTTAAAGATATTCGACTGTTTTATTCCATTTTCTTAAGACAGATGATAGAATAGCATGTTAAATTGGGCTTCCGTGTTTTATACATAGCCATTTAAATTACATGTTTCTGGTACTTAACCTTTAATGCTGCTTTCAAGTATATTTGTATAGTTTAAAAGTAATTGAAAATGAAATAATTAACGAGAGAACACTTGGTGGTATATTAAATCTATAACAAGGAACTTATAATGCAGAAAATACACGTATATATGTCATTTTGTTTGATTTTAATAGTTTTTCACGTCAAATTTACCGCTCTACTGACTTATGTCACCTTGGTTTCCTACTATAAGCCCTTTTTTCTTTTTTTCTTTTTTTAAATTATTTTTGTTAATTTTAGACGGTTTTCATATGATTACGTCAGTTTTGGTTGACTGAACACTGATTTCACCTCCCATAACGGTGTCTAGTTACGGTGTTGACTTTCGTGGTCATGATTATTACTCTTGGTAACAATTGAACAGTAAACCTAGAAGAAAAAAAATTCCTTTTATAGTTTTATATATATATATATATACTTATATACAAACTACTTTTCTTGAGTACATAAATCATAAAAACCCATTACAGCATACTTTAAAAAAAAAATACACAACTAAGCTTTAAGTTTTCCTGTTTGGAATATCTTTAGCCTTTTATAGTTTTCGCAAGTTTTTTTTACTTATTTTGTTATTGTTGCTCATTTCAAAAGTTAAAAAGTTAAAAACAAAATTGTCTGACCTGGTTTACCTTGAAGTAATTCTCTGAATAAAAAAACCAAAAACAAACCAAAAAAATGTTCTGTTTTACTAGTCTTCCAAGGTTTTAGTTTCTAAAATTTATAATTAAGGGACATAGTTGAAATTATTGTCTTAATTATAAACCTTATGTAGAAGTTAATGGCTTTAATGTTTGTTTAACTTTATTTTACTGTCAAAAATATAAAGATGAAGCTCAAATGCATTAAATGAAAATCAATTTAATGTAGGAATATAAAATTTTTAAAGGAAATATAAAAAGAAACATTATTATTGCCCTTGTAGTTTACATACATAAAATGTTAAAAATACATTAAAATAAAGGTTGGTTTACTTAAAATAGATTAAGAAAAAAATTTAACGCCTTAGATTAGTTAAAATTTAAAGGCCATAGATTAGAGACAGCACTAAGTGACTGATATATTAATTGATTTGTGTCATATCATGGAAGCAGTAATTATTTGTTTTTTAAGCTTTTTCTTTCTTTTTTTTTAAAAAGAAAATCAAAAACAAATTTCTATATTTGAATATTATCTACAAAGTTGAATACTACAGACTTTGACGCCGACACTAAATCGTAGTATCGAAACCATCAAACTTGGCGGTTTTAAAGGCCATTTACACCGACACAGTATTCAAAATATATTATTGTATGTAGAAACAAAATGAAATGAAGTTATCCAAACATTAATAAAATTAATTTGTAATTTAAGGTGAAGTGTGCCGATTTTTTGTAAAATTATAATAATATATAATATCTTTTCTTAATAATTCGCGGTTTGCGATAATTTATTTACCCATTTAATTTGTTATTTTCAAAGCTCTGATTATATTAAATATATTAGGCAACATTCATAGAGTAAATTATGCGAAAAATGAAAACAAATATACATAGTACGTACAATGTTCGCTAGGTTGTATCAAAATCACATTGCAAAAGTATTTTTGTCTGAAATCTCCATATACAACATCTGAAGGTTGTATAAAAGCCACGTGGCTCACGTCAGTTTGAATACCTTAAAGTAATTTGAGAACGAAGTTCTATAGTTGTTGTTCATACTATAAGCCTAAAAAATTTAACTCCAATCCATCCTTTTCGGTTTTTTTTAATAAAATGGCTGTGGACGATAAAAAAAGGGCTGAGTTCTGAAATGCAGCGATACATTGCAGTGTAATTTTCTAGATACGTTTGATTCATGTCCATCTAATACAATCGTAAAAGTTCTCGTACTCATGACATTGTATAACATGTGCGGTTTGACATTTATGAACTCATGCATTACATGCATTACTGCGGTAGTACTGCATTTCAGAAATTAGCCAAGGTCAAATTCTACATATTTAATCCTACATCAAAAGTTGATCCTTTTCTTGATTCTTTTGAACCTTCATACGCCTAATGTAAGTTAGCATTTACAAAGCAATACAAAAACCAGGCTATACCAAAGTTTGCAGTTTTCGTTTCGAAATGTATAAAATGACTTTCAAATATTTTGACTATACATTAACTATGGAAAATAAGGAATATCACAATATCTTCGTTGATAACCTATAAAATATCTCTGTTTTTTTTTTTTCTAGTTGCAAATAATAAATCAATAAATATTCCACAAAAAAGCTATGCTTTTGTACCTGTAATTAACCTCATTTAACCAATTAAAAGAATTAACAACTCGATTGTCCTCGAAAAAATATTCTCTTATTTTTTAATAAATATAATACAATAAAATTAATTTTAATTTACAACAGAATCCAAATTTTACGTTTGGTTGTATTGATCTAATGACGTCAGCTATCGTAATGTAAGATTTAGTTTTAGAAAAATCATCGTTTAACACATTTTCCACATTAAAGGGCAAGTTTCTTATTTCGTGATCATCGTATTGTCTTGATCTAATTTGATTTAAGTCAATGAACTTGTCCATCCGGTACAGAAATAGTTTTATACAACTGCAAGTTTTGCCGATCTAAATACGAATAAAATTTAAAAAATTTTTTATGATCGAATTGTTTCAAAGTATTTGTCTTTCTGTTTTTATGTACAATACATAGTTTGAATATTTACAGATGAGATTCTCTTTTTTCAAAAAAGTCGTAAAAATTTTAACTACACTTTTACTTTTTGAATTAACAAATAAAATTGCTTCATTCTGGAATAAGTATAATTGCGTTCTTAGAAATATTTATGAGGAATCTATCATGGAATTATGACATTCAAGCATTAAAGTAACTTTTTTAACAAATTTTCTTTCTTTCCTTTTATTTGCTGGAAAAACCATAATTCTTTAGTTGTATTTGTCTTCCTATCAAATACTTTTTTTACCTTTTTCTTCGTGAAGATAAATGGACAAACAGTCCGTATGAGCTTCAGGAAAATTTTAGTAATGCTTCCCATCATCTGCTTACTTGGAATGAATCAGCTAAAAATGCAATGGGACTTTTTTTCCAGGCCTATTTTTTAATGTTTTTTTTTTGTGTCTCCTATTCATTAAAGTTCATAGAACTTAAATCTTCTTTAACATAATTGTTAGAATTTTATTAATAAAAATACTAAATTTTGAAATTTCGTAACAATTACTAAAAATTTTTTTCACTATGGCTTTTTGTATAAATTTTACTGTTCAGAAATATCTTTTTGGGCTAAAATGTAAACTAATCACAAGAATTTATAGTGTCTTGCACCAAAAACAACTGTTGCTTTTTTTGTTTATTAGAAGTGTAAATAAAATCGATGATGATGCTTTCTTTTTTATCTAAAAAACTGAAAGGCGGTCATTTAAAATTACTCTGCAAATGGCATTTCCCGTAAAGGAAAGCTTGAATTATTTTTTTTTAGTTTCGTCTTCTTTTTGTGTAGTTACCCAAATCTATAATTTTTTGTACTAATTTCGAGCTAGTTGTCCTAAAAAATTTTATCTTTTTCTTCCTGATTTCGATCTGATAGCACCTGAATGAAGAATTTTATAGGTTTTTCTGGATGAATTTATGTCAAAATTTTACAAGAGTGTAAACATTAGTTATTATATAGATTTAAACCCGGTTGATATGTATAATAACAGGTCAGCCAGGATGAGATCATTACGAAAATTTTCAAAACGAAAAATTATAGTATTAAAAAATTCTTCCTTGCAAGTGTATTAAATAAGTGTTTGAAAAAAATATCCTTATATTTTCGCCAACGTTGACGCGCTTGACTTGTTCGATGATTTGACGCGAGTTTTGCTTAAAACCAATCGGAATAGACTCAGTAATGTTCTTGTTTTCATCGTATAAAACAAATAATAACATTTTCAACTGTCAAATGTTATCAAAATTATATTTTATGTAATTCTACTTATACAAGTCACCATCATATGGGTCAAATTTTATACAAACAAATTTCCTTTGATCTTCTCTGATCCCCATTCTCCACCAAAGGTTATACTCATTATTAGCCTCCCGTACAAAAAAATCGATTCTCCACTGAAAATTGTTTGTATTAGGGAAATTTGATGGCAATTTCAAAAAAAAGTGTCATAAAAGTAAACATTGAACTATTGAATCTGTGAAAATACACAAAATAATTTCAATCTACTTACTCGTAAAACTAGTATTAAACTAACTTCTAAATATTATATTAAAAATAACCTGAAAAAAAATTAATTATTTTTAAATACACAAAATAATTTTAATATATTAACAAAAGGTCACCATTTAACTCCTTTTTGACACATAAATAGGGGAATATATAATGTTGGACAACCTGTCAATTCAACAATAGATGGCAAAATTTCTTTTATGAAGCCTTTCAAAGGCTGTATTTTATACACGATTGCGACATACTTAATACCACGTGTATTACACATTTCTCTATACAAAATTTCCTTCAGTGTATTGCAATAATGGGTATAAGCTTTGGTGGAGAATGAATGGGTATGAAAAACCGAAAAACTGCACTCATTAGCATTTAATGCACAATTTTGTACCGGCAAGCGCTAGTGAAGTTCCATGCTTAAGAATTGCGCATCTTAAACAAATCTTTTAAAATTCACAAATTAAGATAGAAATAAGACCAAAATTACACTTATAAAAAAGAATTTTAGTTGATAAATTAAATATGTTAAATTAAAAAACTTACGAGTATTAATCAATCGATCAATTCTCTCATATAATTGTTCATAGTAACGATAAAAAGGATTCATTATGCTTCAATTCAAAATGTGTGTAAAGGGCTGAGCTGCTATGATGTCATCCCTGCGATTACTCATGCCTTCATTGTTAATTTTTGTATTATTTAAGAAAAGATAAATATTAAGACTAAACAATAATAAAAAATAGGATGGATGGCATGGATAACCACATTAATGACCGCATAGTATACTCAAAGCCTTAATTCTTAAAATCTATACAAAAAAAAAAAAAACAAAAAGTTAACGCATCGAATTGTTTTTAATCCTATTACGCTTGAGAATTGCTTATTTTCTTGTAGTTTTATTAATATGTTAATAATACGTTTTGAAATATAATTAATTTAATATTATTATAATTTACCGTTTTCTCTCATTAAAAGTTAAAAACTAAGAAGGTCAAAAGATTAAACTATTCCGCAGATATTCACGTCTATTTAAAATTTTCTTAATTGAAAAGGGTAAAGTTTTTTTACTAGTAAATTTACGATTGGATTTCTCTAAAAGTTTTTGCGTTTTGAATTTTGATGAAATTAAACAATTTTTAAAGCGTCCGTATGAGCAAAGTGCAAAAACTTGTCAAAATCAACTTTAAGACATTTTTCTCACCAACATCTAATGTCATGTTATTAGTTCCAGGTCTAGTAGACCTTTCGATTTTACAATGTACAATATTGTGATGTATTATTAACTAATATAATTAGTTAATAGTGGTTTACCCCTAATTTAATATTAAAAATTGGAATTTGAATGTTCCCTTGCTTATAGTATTGGAACCCTTAAACTTTTAGCAATTATAATTCCCAGGTTGGTCATTTTACTGAATATTCTCCTAACACTATGATTCTCCCAAAAGTTTCTCAACATTTTAAAAAGAAATTTATAAAATTATACTGGTTAAAGTTCAAATTAAGCCTAATTTTTCAAATTTAGAGCTTCGTACTTTTTTCACAAAACTACTTTTCTTTTGTCTACTAAATACAATCCAAAAATACTACACGATATTAAAGTCATATAAATATAATTATATTTTTTTTTAGAGTTTATTGATGCAATATTCAAAAAAGAAACTGTCATTTACTTTTTTGAATCATAATCTCAACATCCTGATATAAAAATCTTTCATTATCCTCATTTAATGGAAGCAAATACTCTAATTTAAAACCATGTCACCTTCATTATGAAGCTATAAAGATATCAAAGATATCATTGGAAAAAGAACATTGGGAACACAAAAAAATTATTTGAAATGGTTTACCAAACATTTAATTTCAAAATGAGAACTCGTGTAATTGATTTAAAAAAAAACAAAAACAAATTCTGTTTCGAGTTGTAGCACGAAGGTAGCAATAAAACTCATAAAAAACTGCATAACATAAAAATGAGTGCTTAAAATTTGCAAATGAAAAAGTCGAACTAAGATAATTTCACGAATTTCATGGATTTAATTTCAACTTTCACCATTTAAGGAATAAAGTGATTGCTTGAAACATAAATGGTAACATTTAGGATAAAAAATAAAAATCCCAGAAATGGGAAACAACTAATTTGTTTTGTTTAAATGCAGTAAAAATTGTTATATAGTTTTTTGGAATTAAATTTTTAAATGAAAAAAATTTTTTTATGTGTTTAATTAGTAGGGATAACTGCATGGTTGCAAAAATTATGACTTTCCGTGATTTGTTATGGCTTCACTGATGCTTGGTGTGATGGATTAACTTAACGTGAGCTACGATGAATAATTATAAGTATAAAACTTAATTAAAAATAATAAAATATATATTTAATACCTGACAATAACCCAATTCAGTTCTCATGATCTTAATCTCAGTTAAAACATTTTTCCCTATAATTCCTTATCTGTTGGCTCAATCATTTTATCTTAATTTTGTCACCGAAAAATTTAGTCGATAGTGAAAAAATGTAATAAAAATTATTTTAAGTTTATTAAATATTTTTAAATAATTAAAAGGTGTTTATATTTACGAAGTTATAATTGGTGTCAATATATATAAAAACTTTATTCCAAAGTGGCCACACTAGAGACAAGTTTAATAGCATTAATTGTGAATTATGAAATGTTTCATAAAAAATGAGGAATCCATTGAATCCATTGAGCACATGTGAATTTTTAGTTCAGACTAAAACAAAAATAGAGATGGTGTTCTTATCAATTCCTCCACATTGAAAGGCATTAATCTACCTATCAATTAGGGACTATACCAATCATTTTTTATTCGTGGCTTCAATGATGTTTTACGTAGAAGCTGTAACCTTTGATCTAGACTTTAAGTTAATCTTTTATTAAGTTTACGCGATATAAAAGTTTATAAATATAAACACGATTTTAAATATCTTTATAATTTAATAAAAATAAACTTAAACAAAAAATTTTACCTTTTCAAGTCTAATACGTCGAATGCTTTGGCCAAGAAGAAATCTTTAGGTAATAGAATTGGGGCGACGTAAATTTTAAATGATAAGAAATATAATTAATCGGTGCTTAGGACCATGCGATCGAAGTTAAGGCATTGCCAGGCCTAACCAGTAATCACTTATAAATGAGAAATGATATTTTAACAACAGTTTTTTTATTTACTTCTGGCAGCACTGCATTGTGATTTTTGTTTAGAAGGATTCAGAACCAAGACCCAAAAAATGCACATAACTCCCCCCCAAATTTGTTAGAAAATTTTTGAAAAGTTTCCACAAATTTTACAAATTATTCTTATATTTATGTAGTTACAAAAATAATCATTTTTTCCAAACTGTCTAAAAGTATAAACAATTTATTGAATTGTAGATAAAAACAAATTCAAATGAATATTTATATCTTTTGTTATGTTTTTTATTTTCCATTTCATCATGAAATCTATGTTTTCTATGTTTATAATTTGAAATGATCTTCTTTTATATAACTTCCTTAGATGCTTCTGTTTCCTTTGATTCTAAAATAAAGAATTGGTTATTTTGTTTGGTGTTGTGTAATATGAAGTATGTAGTCACGTTTCCCAAATCTTAATGTAATGATCTTTTTTTCTGCAATCATTTTAGGGGCACGAGTATCTAAATGTCACGTTTATTTTCTTAGCTGCTTTAATTTTTATTACTTTTCAAAGCCAACAAAGTACAAAAAAATATTGCCAAAAATTATTACCCAATTAATTATTCATCTAACAGAAGCATTACGAAATTAAAATTAAATTATAATTTAACTATGGCAGGTTTCATGCTCAGAATTAAAAAAAAAACATTTTTGCTTTGCTCAAAGGAAATGGAATAAATTAAAAGCCACCATTTTGCTAATTTTGAAGAAATAATTATAAATAAATAAATAAATATATAGAAATTAAAACCTTCAATTTGATTTTGAATAACAATGTGCTAGAAGTGTGTGTTTTTTGTGTGGTGCTAGAAAGTGTCATCCAAAAAAGTTTTAATAATTAAACGTGTTTTTAGAAAGGTTTTCATATTTATTTTTTTTGATAATCTAAAAGCATGCCAAAAACAATAACGAATAATTTGTTAATAAGTAAATAGTTTTCAAAGGATTTATTTTATGACAAAATTGGGTTAGAATTTATATAACTTAAGATAAATCTTAATTTTAATTAAGTTTTTAAGAAAAATTCTTAAAGAATATAAGTTTTTAGTCTGACATATATTACGGCATAAGTCTAAACATGGATATTAGCTAATTTTAATTATTTTTTGCTGTTTTATGAACATAAATACCCAAATTAATGAAGTACCTTGTGAGCAAAAAGTTTCCGGAATTTGTAAAAAAAACGCAACATTTTAAATTTTAATAAATTTCTTTATTATCTCCTTCAAAGTACTCGCCTTTGGAGGCGATACACTGATGCCAACGTAAAATCCAATTTTCCATACACTTTTTATAGGCCTGTTTAAATATGGCTTTCAGCTCTCGTAGCGAATTCTATTTTATGGCATCAATCGTCTCAAATCTCGTTCCTCTTAATGTTAACTTGAGTCTAGGGAACAGGAAAAAGTCACACGGGGCCATATCTGGAGAGTACGGTGCTTGGTTGATGACCATAGTCGAGTTTTTGGCCAAAAACTCCGAAACAATTCAATGATTTTGGTACGAGCCGAGCAGCGATACGTTTTATGCCCAAAAGATCTACCAAAATGTGTTTAGCCGACCCAAATGAGATATCCAATAACGCCGCAACCTCTCGAATTGATACACAACGATTTTCCAAAGCGATTTGCTTCGCAGATTCGACATTTTCTTCGGTAGTTGATATTGTTGGGCGTCCAGTACGTTCATCATCATTCAGGCTTTCACGACCGTCTTTGAATCTTTTGTACCATTCGTATGCTTGTGTTTTCTGCATACACGACTCTCCAAAGGCCACTTGCATCATTTTTATTGATTCGGCACATGAAATTTTATTTTTCACACAAAATTTGAGGCACAATCTTTGTTCTAATTTTTCATCCATTATAAAAATCGCCAAACAATTACTAATGAACCGATTTATGTCAAACTTTGACAGAACGTCAGAATTAGTATTGCCAGAGAGAAAATATCAACGGTTAACCAATTTGTAAAGCACGGGCTTCCGAAATTACGAATTCCGGGAACTTTTTGCTCACAAGGTAGAGCTAATTTTCAGTTTTAAAGGCTGATTTCTTGGAAAATAATAAATTTCAGCCTAAGCAGCCATCCTCTCTACCTTGTGCAGTAGTTTTTCTTGTATCAAAATTAACTAGAACTAAAATTAGTTTAAATTTTAACACTCATCACTTATTATTCACACACACCAGTAAAATTCCATTAAAAAAACTAAACAAAATTCAACATAATAAAAAATTAACATTGAATTAGATTCAGTATTTCTGCAAACATTACGATTTGATAATGAATTCACTAGCAATTTACATCAAGTGAAACTAGTGAGTCTTTTACCAACTCCTTAGCAAGTTAAAAAAGTTTTTATTGTTCCATCTGATTTTAATCTGGTCATCCTGAAATAATTTGTTATTTCTGTACTGTTTTCAAACTAAGAAAGCCGAATCTAACAATTCCTAGTATCCCCAATTCCAGGTGATGTTAATGCCATAAAAAATATACCCAAGAGTTTCTTAAAAATTAAGATAAAACTAAAAGTAAAAACTATTTTTAAATGATCTAAATCTAAAGAAAATGAAAATTGGTTATTAGTTTCAATTATAGTTAATTAAAATTTAAATACATCATAAAATTAAATTATAATATGCAATCGATTAAAAAAATTAAAATGGAACTGGGAATCAATAAATTTGCAAATCAACGAACAAACTTCTATTTAAGGTATAAGTAAAATGCATTTGTGGTATATCATTAAGCATCCCAACTATTAAAATGCGTTTGAATATCATTGAAGCAATAATTTATATGTACATTTGCTGGCAATCACATTAATTTGTGGCATTTTCTGAACAAAAGTAACACTTTGCAAATATCAGTAATTCCCACGTAAATTGTAATTTTATTTTAATGAAGTTAATGAAAGCCTCAATCAGAAGTGTATTTATCTTTGAATTAAATGTGCATCTTTCGTATCATTTGCTAATCGCCTACACTTTTCTTTCCTTATCATCATTTATTTGTCAGGAAATGTTAAGTGAAAGATTATTATAAGCAAGCATATGATATTATCCTCTCCATATTCGGAAAAAATATCATTTATCATTTAAATATTTTGAGTTCATTAAAACATCCTACATCCTATGTGATATATTTACTAAATTTTCATATGTTACGAATATACGTTTTATTTGCTTTTGATTGTAACTAAAAAGGATAAAAATAAATTTAAATTATATAAAATTTCATTTAATTCATATTTAATTTAATTTATTTTTCTATTTATTTTCAGGTGTTATTCAAAGAAATACAGTCAAATTCTCGTGTTGTAGCTGCATGTTGTAAGACTTTTGAAAAGAATGAATGTTGTTTAAATTCTTTAGAAGAAGGAACACTCTGTCCTAGTCTTGAAGAATTTTCTGAAAGAGATTTAAAGGAATTACAAAATAAATATTATCAACTTTATTTAAAAGCATTCGAACAACAATGTTTATTTGAAACTCTTTTAGAGAAAAAAATTTCATCGGTGAGTAATTTTTCATTTCTTTTTATTATTTAAAAACTTAGATATTAATTAAAACAGAACTAATAATTTTAACTTTAAGCGTTTCTCTAGTCAATCTTATTAAATATTTTTTTAAATAATTTTGACTTACACGATGACGTTGGATAAGATTTAATTAGCTCGTGCATCCCGAAACATGCAATTTTTAATTATTTTTGACGTGATAAACGTATAACATTATCAAACTAGAATTTTTTCAAGCAATTTTTATTCGCTTGCGAAGTAACTTGTCTAGAAATTCTTTAACCAATATTATTTATTGATAATACTTGACTAGTTTTGCCATATATAGATTTAGAATGCACATATTTACTGTGAATTTTCTTTTCTTCTCAATGGTTTTCAGAACAGAGAAAAATGTGATATAACCAAAAAAGAAAGTAAGGATTTATTCTATTTTTTTTTATTAATAGCGATTACTTTTTGGGAAAAACAATGAATAAACTTTGTTCTTTAATAGCCGTTAAACTTGATACCATGGTATCAACTTTAACTTTATTGTTTGTGTTTTTCTTACATAAAATCGCATGGGATTAATTTGCGTCCATGTAAATTTTTTTTTTGTTCCCTTCACATGAGTAAACATAGGTTCGAATATTTTGAAATATTACAAATACGAGAAATAAGAACGATCGGTTTATTTTTTAACTATTTGTTACTTTAAAAATAAACTAAGTTAACCTTAAACTTGAAAAACCTACTCTGCACTTTGCAAAATTTTTAAAAAACTAGTTTTACTCATATTTGAATATTATTATGGCTTTGAACCGTGTGCAAGAGAAGAGAAAACATAATAACCTAACAGGAAGTATATAGCCTTGTATACAGCTTCCTAAAGAAAAAGAATGTGAATCAGCGGGCGAACAGCTTTTGTGTATCCAAATATTCATTCAAAATATAATAGATATTAATTATAGTAATATCCAAGGATGTTGGACTCATAAGACATGTCATATGAAAGTCTTCAGTGAAAACTTTTCTCACAACATTAACTGTTTTTGTTCGATCTTCAAAATTCTCTAAATTAAACGATTCATTTCTTCAATTAAGGTGCTTATACCAATGATATTAAAAGGTGTTTGATTAGATTTAATATCACAACACGAAACAAGACAATTAATATCATAAAAATTATCTCACGAAAAAGCTTACGTCTCAAATCTGTTTTTTTTTTTTTAAATTTAATTTTTGACTAAGCCGTACTCTCATGTAAATATAATAAACAAACTTCATCTGAAAACATTGACACTTGAAATATTTCAAAATATATGTCAAAAATCACATTTAAAAATATAGTTCCAAATCTCGAAACTCATTCAGTTCTATCCTAGTAAATAAATCAAGACTAAGCACAAAATTTTTTCAGAATATATACTTTCCTTTCAATAATGTTGGTCACTACTATTATTAACAAAATAGCATCACCGATTGTTAGTGTTGCATTCAAAGTCAGAGTCCAAATGAGAAATATCTTAAAGGCATTTAATGTTATAGCATGATCACATCAACATGAATGACATTCAAATATTCTTAATTTTATGGTTTATAATTGTAAAAATACAACATAATGTATAAAAGTAACATGAAAAAGGCGGCAATATATGTATGGCAGTGAATTTATAGAAAAAAGCCTTCAAAGAAATACAATTTAAGTTTATGTTTAACTGAAACTGGAAATCATTGAATACATCTGTTGGAGTGTTGCAAATTAGAAATTCTGAAAATATTATTGTATGTAGTTCCGATTAAATACTACAATTAATTATTATTGTTATTGTTATTACTTTAATTATCATAAACATTATCACTTAAAATTCTCCAAGAGGATGCATTAATTTTGGAATATTTTCAAACAGGTATCTTAAGCATAAAATCATTCAAAAAACTTGACTGACTGAAATTTTGTGTTGTTTAATTATGATTTTAAATAGCACACTTCTTGAATTTTTATTTAATTTCTTTTAATACTCTAAAATCTAAAAATTGAAAGAGAAAAACCAAATACTTTGGTAATAGTCCAATGGAACGAAAATTAAGAAGTATTTATAACATCTCTTTCAATTTTCCGATTTAAATGCATTTTAATATATGCATAAATATATTTATTAGTATCTTTTATAGTACATTGATATTAGTAATGGTCTATAAATGCCTTTCATTCAATAAACATAGAATAAAAGCAGCTTTCTTTATAAGAACGAACATGCACCTGAAAAACATAGAGTCATGAAGAACAACATTTTTGTAATACATAATACGAGCATAAAAAATATTATAGCATAACATAAATTTTTTTAAAAAAACAAGAATTAGCATATCTCACAAAAATAATCAAATGATATGCATTCATCTAAGTTTTATGTAAATTTCATATATTATTAATATTACATAAGATACTAAAATATCTTTGGATTCATTAAGAGAATGAGATAAAAAATTTTTAGTTGAATTTTATTCAATGTTTAATTTAACAAATGATTGATAGTTTCGACAATTAAATAATTTATTAAGTAAGGTAGAATATTAGATATGTTTTTAATTAGAATTTAATTTCGCCCACATATAAAAAATGTTCTCCTGCTGGCACATGACCATTGAAAATAATCTTGAAAGCGTTAACCCTGGATCCACTAGTCATATAATATATTGTGTACATTTTTGAGAAAGTTCAAGTACTTTTACTTTATTTATTTTATTTTTATTTTGTTGTTGTTGTCTTTTTTTTTTTGAAATCATTAAAAAAGTATTTCCTACAAATTCGTTATGAACTTTTTCCACTCGACCTTTGATTTATTGAGAATCCAAAACGAATTTTTCATTTCGTTTGGTAAAGGAGCTTAATTATTGCGGTAAACAATATATTTTTGTTGTTGTTGTTGTTATTGGTTTTTTTATTTTATGTATATATATAAATATATTACAAACATCTTTTTGAATTGAAAGTAACGATTCACGACAAACAGGTCACGAAACATCAACTTTAAGAGTTCAATACACAATTCTTGGCATATCCTAACACTTTTTTTTTTTTTTAGGAAATTGGAATTAATCAGCGTGGCATCTTATGAAGATGAGTTTGTTATTTTCTACTAACCAATCCAATCTTACCTCATATGCTTTTAACTTTCAAATATAAGTCTGTTTTTTAATGTGAGCTTGTCAAATATCAAAGAAGACTTATCATCGGTGTTGTGTTGTCTATTGTAGTGTTCACTTAAGTCAGGTACACTTGTTATTCGAATCTAAATCTATTTTAATGTTGAAAAATATCAAAATTTTAATTCTATGCTCTGAGAAGCACTTTTTAAATTTGACATGAAAATGAGAGTCTTATATAAAATACTTGATGTCCTCACTGAACGCCTGAAGTGCAAAAGTTAATGTACCTTTTGAATGAAGATGAATGGGACTATTGCACAATTCACTACCTAATGACGGTTTTATGTCTTTATTTAACAAAACAGTGTTAATATATCATCAATATTTCACCTTTTAAATATATGAGAAGCTATTAAAGAATATTTGTTAAATATTATAATTTATGTAACTGCTTTTAATTTATGATTTAAAATACATATAGAGAAAAATTTAAATTGAAGAAGAAGTTTTGAAGAAGCTATTGCTAGTCCAAAGATATTTTTAAAAGAAACAAAATCGAATCCGACGACAATGTCATGTGTGCCCGTTAAAATTGTTAATTCGAAAAGAGCAAATAGTGATTTATGATTCACTTTCTATATGATACTTGTCAACATTTTGATGCAACTTTCAAATTTTGATGAAAAAAATAATAAGAGCTTTCTGTTTTGGTCAAGCCTTATTTTTTTTGTTTAAAAATAAACATTTTAAATAGGGAAATTATTATTAATTACAAATTGTTTTTAAAAATTCTTAATTATAGCATGCAAAAATTTATTACAATTAATTTTCAATCAAATTTTCATCCAGAAATCATAACAAAATTATTTTAGATTTGCCCTGAAAAAGTAGGTGACATATGACTCTATGTAATTGATAAAGAAGAGCTATCCCTGTAACCAAAGTAAGGATCCGGCCTCATTTTGAACGGTTTTTTGTGATTTTCGTTCATGGTATTATAAAAGGCAATATGTTTGATTTTAAAGTTAATTATTGATATGTTAAAATGTAAAAAACCATTTTTCTCAGCTTATTTTACATTATTTTCATTGCGTTTTTTGTAGCCAAAGTATTTGCCTAAAAGACAGTTTGGCCGAATGTTTAGAATCACGTGTATAAATATCTAGAAGAAAAAATTCGGCAGTATTTTAGTTTCCTAGCTCTAAACACATTCAAATTCTACTGTCACTTAAAAAATATCTAGTAGAGCACATTAATATCCTAATTTTGTTTATTTTAGCACTATTTTTTTTGTCATAGGTTTTTTGGGTTTTTTTTTATCACAGCCCTTTTTTACGCGTTTGTCTACAACTGACTTTTTAAAGGGTTATTCTGGTTTAAACCCCCGAATTGTTATTTATTGAAATTTTAAGTAGAGAGTATAAAATATTAATAATATTAACAAAAAAAATCAAAATTGAGACAACTGCAAGTCGGCAAAATGGGGGCTTAAGAAAAAATGGCGGCACTTTAAGAAGTATTTACGTGATTTTCGTGTGTTTTTTTGTTTCTCGGAATTTCTTAATAATAAAGAGAAATTTATTAAGAAAATCTTCGTAGTGCGATGCAAAAGTCGTTGTTTTCGGCTACTTTTTGGAAACTCACAGATGCAAAATTTCCTTAGTGAAGTCTAAGTATGAAAAAATTAATTGTGGAATTGGTGTATTTAGGCTTACTCAGGCTGCATATAAAAGTATTTATACTAAACTTAATTTAGTATATTTGCCTTATTCAAAGTAAATAAAATCAATCGCATGTTTTTATGTGAGGTTATATTGAAGTTGAGACTAAAACATTATAAAGGTAGCCAAAAATAAAATTCATCACTGATTCTTTTCTGGTTTTTCGCTGCCTTCCTTAATGAGAAAAAATAAATGTAATTAAAATGTTCGAAGTCCATAACTATGAAAGCTCATGCTATTTGTCAAATTGAGTCAAAACTTTTCACCTTAGTAAATTTGTGAAACGAATGTGAAAAGTCTAATTACAATAAATTAGACTGTTTTTATTATGGGAAACAGTGAAACAAAAAGAACTTGGAAAAATAATTTTGGATGAAATATTGTAATAAATTTAATACAGGAGTAGCCTTTTAAATTTCAAAATAAATACTAAAAAACAAAAGAAAAATATAGAGGAAAGGAAAATTCAAGCAAAAAAGAAATTATTTATAATTAAAAATAATAAACTCTGAATCATAAAAATCAGTATGATGAGCAAGTATTTCATCCTTAATTTGATTAGAGCCACACGCTTCATCAGATTTTTTCTAGCTTTTGTGGCACCTTCTGTTCTCATAGCATTTGCCTTCTAGTCAAAAATGTAATAATAGAATTAGGTGAAATATTATAATTGGAGTAAAAAGCTGCCTGTCATTAGAAAAAAAACAGTACACACTTATATTTCCTTGTATACATAAAAGCATTTTCAAAATAAGAGATATGAACTTCAATTAATGTAGTGGCATTTCATAGTTCAACGTGTAAAAGATAAAATTAGAAAACAATTGAGTTTGCAGATTAATGCCTATAGAATTCCAAAACATGTTTTGGATGTAAGTTCTTAAACACTTGCCAGCTCAGCTTTTTATATGTTTTCAATGATGTTACAAGTTCTCGAGTGTTAGGTCTAATACACTAAAAGTTTAGTTATTACAATATTTTTCATATAAATATAATTAATTTTAATCCACGTGGAGAAAATTGTAAGACAGGCCCACAAAAATATTTGAGGACAAAAATAATAAATACTTTCTCACTTTAAATACCTAAGGAAATAGGAGTGTGCTGAAAGATTTATTTCTAAAATTAACATTTATAAACTTACATAACTTTCACAGTCTAATTCCACGGCTCAGTTTTAAGATTTTATTGACTTAAACATAAGTTAAAGTTTTATTAGAAATATCAAAACATTTCCAAGTTTACTTTTAAATAGTGATCAGCGTCATCTAATTCTTATCTCTCAAATTTTGTGTTGCACAATGAATTTTAATTAATTATTAAAAATGGATGCAAATTGAAATTAGTAACATTTCAATTTCACTCAACTTAAGGTTGAAAATTTTACTATCATCATTATTTTCTGAAAATGTCATCTTGCTTAGAAGTCTGAGAATAGCAAATATAAAAAAAATTTTAATTGTTTTATAAAAAAATATCTCTTAGGAGTCAGATGCACAATTAAATATCAGTCAAACATTTTTCATAATTTCTGCTCCTGTTTCAATGAAAGATTTGTCTTTGCCTCTAAAATACGCTTCATTTTCATTTTAAACTTTTTTCATACAGCAACTTTTTGAGATCATTGAACACATATTAGTCCCTAAAGGCTTTAATTAGGGAATATGTTCGATTAGAAAATTACTATAAATTCAAATTATTGAATCAAAATAGTTAACAACTTACTGGGGCCGTGTTACTAATATAATAATTATTCGTCTCATGCCTGGGGCTTACTAGCGCTTAGCGGCACAAAATCTAGTGCTAAATGCTAATGAGTCCATTATTCTCCACTGATGTTCCACTCCACTGGTATATAAAAAAAACTCTCCATTTTTACTGTGCTAAGTCGTCTCCACACGCTAAGCGCTAGTGAGTCCCAGGCATCAAGCATTAAACACAAAACTCAAAATGTAAGCCGAAATGTTACTATTGTAAATATCCTATAGTGCTAGTCTATTCGGTACAATTATTAGCCACATTACCTAAGTCTAGCTTAAACTCGCATAAAATAACATGACTTGAGACTCTTGGTTCTATTTCATGAGAATGAGAATAAAATGGTCAGCCATAATATACCAAACTTTTGGTTTTTCTGTGACAGAATCAGGTGACTTGAAAAATAATTCTTCTCTGCAACAAGCAATCTTTTTCTGATATCTCAAAGAAGATTCAACAGAAGTGCATGCTTTTTAATAGCTTTTATATTTTAATGTGTGTTTTTTAGAAGGATTAGTACACTGTAACACATAATGTCAGATAACCAAAAAATTACAACGGAACTAAGCTTTTAAGCATTTGAATTTAAGTTAACGGAAAAGTTAAGCATGGCCTAAACTTGAACTGTAAAACAAGCATTATCTTAATCGTAAATTAATGTATTTTGGGGCCATTGTGTGAAATCGTGGGATATTTTGAATTTAACTTAAATAATCAGGTGGCTAGCATGTTTTTGTAACTTTAAATAAAATTCAACATAATTAAATATCATCTTTTGCACTTTTTGAAGTAATTTTTTCAGCTTGTAATTTTAGGCAACTGCATTTTAATATTTTGATATGAAATTGAATATTTACCATCGTAATTGGTGGCAATAAATCCATAAATGTCAAAAGATTAAATTACTGCATCATAAACAGTGAAATATCTCTAATTAAAAAATGGTAATATCTGTCAAAAAAAGACAAAAAAAAAACAGAAATTTAATGCTAAACACATCGTGTATAATACTACTAAATGACCTTGAAACTAGGTTAGATGCAATATTTTATCGGATGTTTGGAACAATGAAACTATCTTGTGAAATTTTTAGAAATTTTATCTTTTGACATGAAGATACTGTGTCATGACTTGTTGCATTGTTGAATTTTTTGTTTGTTTAGTAAATTTCAAATGAATTTACTTTCACTGATTTAAAAGAATGAAATTTAATACTAAGATATTTGCTAATAGTTATGCTTATATAAGAAATATTTTCTTTTTTTATTTTGATTTCCAATCGTATTTAATCAATAATCATAGCGGAACTTAGAAAATCAAATTAAATTGCTGGATAAAAAATTTATTCTAAAATTTCATTATTTACATTGATTAGGAATTAATCAAAATTTAAATAGACCTAAAATCATAATATTTCGTTTTTGTTAGACAATCCATATTTTTTATCCAGCGCTAATGTAAATAAGCTAATCTTTGAACAACAAAACTTTCTTCTTAAAGACTTTCTTCAAACTTTTGCTAATTTACAAGCATAAATTTTTCTTTTTTTTGCCAAACGTAAAAATCTAAACCAAAAAAAATAAGAGAAACCGTTAAAAATCTAACTTCATGTTTTTATTTTGGTTTAGACCCCAAATTTCAGGTGCTTTTCCAAACGCAATAAAAATAAAACCAATTAATATTTTTACATTCTATTTTTTTATGTTTTATTAATTGATATTTTAAGATTGTAAAAAAAAGTAAAATTGAAAAAACTGTAGGCCGGCAAAGTAAAGGGTCTGGTGTGCAGCATTCCAGTCCTTCCAGGGATCTGACAAAAAAATTTTTTTTTTTATTTCCTCAAGAAGAAAGATGTAGTTATAGCACTACAAAGAGTTTTTTTTTTTTTAATTTTGTTTCCAAAAAATGGCAGCAGTTTGAAAAGTAAGTTATGTTTTTTCCTTGTTTTTTTTCGCCTTTCGGAATTTTCTAAACATAAAAAACAAAAAATTTTACTGACAATCTTTTGATAGTGTGATGTTTTGATATATAAAGAAGCTCTGGCCCAAAGTTCAAGTGAATCGGTTAAGTCAAACTTGAGATATCATGCACGTCGTTTCGACAAAAGTAGTTTCGAGGAAAATGCGTTTAACATTTTAAAGACTGAACTGAACTGGAGACTAAATACATCACAAAATTAGCTGTAACTTCGAAAATTTGATTTTCGAAAAGTCCTTTTAGTAGCATTTTCTTAAGAAAATATGCACACAGAAAATTTCTAAACCAAAACACCCTCTTAACGTGCAAAATTAAACCTATTGCTCAAGTAGCTTTATTTTTGACTTCAGTCAAGGGTACAGTTTTTAATATTGCCATTTTTTTTTCAAAAACGTCCTCTTTGATGGTGTTTCTATGATAAATTTATTAATATATTCTTGGTATCGTCTTTAAAAGCACAAAATATCCACATCAATATATAACTTCTAATTAGTTCATTAAAATAAATCCGACAGCGGATAATGTGATTATAGAATTAAATTGATTAATCACCGATGCTGAGAAAGGTTCGTAAAACTTTGTTTTTGTCGAAAATATTCCAAAATATTTGAAATAATTGAGATTTATATTAATAATTTTTTATTTATTAATAAACTTTATCCACTTATGGGGCCTGTTTTCAGACGAGATATAATAGAGTGGTATATAAAGTGAAATCAATTGGCATGTCGCTACACCGGCATAAATCTTTATGAATCTACCTTAAAAGCTATTCGGTTTTCACCTATTTTATAAAATTATACTGCATATATTTGAGATACCTATTGAGAAGGAAAATTGAACATTGCCTACGGCCGGCCGACGGCGGACTTCTGTAGAGAAGTTTTTTGAACATATCTACTTTGCTTTATATGGGTGTTTCTTTTTAAGATAAGTATATGTTAAGTACATATAACATATGCTTTACTGTCACAGCTGAATTTCGGAATTCTGATTGAAAACGCGTAACGCAAACGCAACGCGTTCATTGTGTCATGGCCATAAGCGAGATATCGTGCTCACCGCGACAGCATTTTTTCAAAAATACGATTCTGAGATAATCGCGTTTAAAGTTTTAAGTCGACATTAGGTAGTCATGAAATGAATTAATTAGTACCCAAATAAAATCGGTTCTAGTGCTTTGATCTCGATGACATTTTGCATAAACATTGCTAAAAGTATATACTTTAAAAATAAGCAACAAAATTTTTTTCAATTTTTTGAGCCAGCAGAACTTATAGAACCCCTTAAAGTAAGAAGAGATCTTTCCGTTTATATGAATTAGAAGATGTCCTTGTGGAAATGAATATCAAATCCAATTTTCGCATTATGAAATTTCTTTGCATTATTTTTGTTATTATATTCCTACTATTAGCTTGCAAAAAGTATGTAAAAATCTTAAATTGTTAATAAAATCTTTTCCATTCATCCAATCAAGTTCAAATAAATTTTGTTGTGTTGGGAGTGCATGACAATTGATGTTAATAGAGTTAGTTCAAATATTAATTCATTAATTATATTTAATAAACTAATTTTAAGTTTTATATGAGAGAAAAACTTCAGAAAACTGAATGCAACTAGTTACGAATTCTGAATTCAGAAGAAGAAAAAACAATCTCAAGTAGGAATATACTTTAAAAAATTTCTTTTTATATTACTTGTTTTGAGAACTATATTCTTGCATTTTTATTCAACACTCTTGAACTCAATATTATATTGACTGCGATAACTACAATGCAAGTCTTTTAAAATAAAACAATTTTTTCTTTTCAACTAGATGTTTGATGTTCATAATGCATTTATGACAAATCAATTTAACATAATAAAATTATTTAGAAAGTATAAAATATATTATTGTTCAAAATGTAAAATATGTAGTTATTGTAGCCAATATACTTTTTAAAATAAAGTTGATTTAAAAACGCTGTCCAAAGCCTTAATCTAGCTACAAACTTAGTCACTTGTTTATTTTAAAACTAACATTTATATATATTTATGTACATATTATCTCAAAAACTTTTACGGAATTATCATTAACGCATTCAAGCAATAATTAGAATTTTTCACACTTTTACGTCTTTGGTAGGTTTAAGCAAACTCTCGATAAAACTTATATTATTTGTACATTAAGTATGACGAATGTTTATTTCACTTGTGGTCACACAAAGTTAACAATTTCACGCGATTTCTTTTTTCGATTTATTTATATAATGTCACGGATTGGTTTTATGTTACTAATCAATATTGAAAAGTTTGCACAAAATGACTACTTATACGTTTATTTATTTATTTCTTATTGCAATACTTTTAAAAGAGAGAACTACAAATCTAGAATTTCTCATAATGTAAACACTCAAACACAAAAGACGTTTATAATATTCTAAATAAAATTTTCAATTTTCATTAGTATAAGTTATTGGAAATTTTTCAATGTTACTCGTTTTTTAAATTGTTGTAATTGGCTAAGGGTTTAAAAAAGAAATCAAATGAGTTAAATAGAACTAATTGGCTATTACTAAATACATAAAACTGGAGACGTCAATTGTAAAATTAAAATAAAACAGCCGCGATTGGGCTGTCCGATTTAAGACTTTAAAATATGAGAAATCTCAGATCTTGACAGAATCACAACTAACTTATACTAGCGCTTTTTTTAGGATTTTGTTAAACTATTATGGAGTGTTAAAACAGCCAGGAACTTCTGACTTAAAAACAAAAACCTCAAATCGACTACTATGCTTCTATGTGGAATTGAGGAAAAATATAAGAAGGTTGATTAGTAGGGATAATGTCAAAGAAGCAATAAAATAATTCCAATCCAGTTCATTCTATTGTTATAACATATTCAAATACTACATAAACATTTTGACTTGAAGAGCTCAATATCAATTAGAATTTTATGGAGCTATTGTTTATTAAAATCTACTTTAAATACAATAATGTGAAGCGCACCGGTAGGAAGTTCTTTATTATTCTCATTTGCTGTACGGATAAGTTTGTATCTCCACAAAATAAAAAACGACGATGAAAAGATGTTTACGTTATACCGGGAGAGAATGGAGCTCTTATGTCTGAGACTCAATACCGCTTAGCGTGTGGAGACGCTTAGCACAGTAAAAATGGAGAGTTTTTTTTATATACCAGTGGAGTGGAACATCAGTGGAGACTAATGGACTCATTAGTATTTAGCACTAAATTTTGTGCCGCTAAGCGCTGGTGCGTCCCAGGCATTACCCAACTTCGTTGAAACTGTATGGAGAAGAGCTAAGCATCTCCTCCTTCATTAGCTATTGTATAAACAGGGAGAGAAGGTACTGAAATATTCCTAACAGTACACTTTCATTTATCATAAATTTTCACCCTTCATAAAATCTTTGCAATATTACATACGAGAAATCTATTAAAATTACATCCAATTATTTTTATACGAATATAGCAAAAATCATGATCAATTCGGGCCGAATCAACTGTATCTCTTATTTTATCGTAAAGATTTCGATTGTGGGGATGAAACGAGATCTTTGATTTGACTTAAGCTTCTAGATATCTTTATCAGGTACAACAAAAGAGAACACTATTTCCCTTGATACCAAAAACAATCCAGCAAGCATTAAAACTGCTAGTGAAATAATAATAAATAAAACTATTTTTAGATATTATACAGGAAAACGGTCGGAGATATTTACGTACAAAGCATTTTATTAGCTAAAAAATTTGTCTAAAAACAATAAATGAGGTATGTGAACAATAAAATAAAAACCATGGTCCCTTAAGGAAACATTAAAATTAACTTCCATTTTAGAAATATTCTAAAAAAATTATCCATATAAAGTTTTAGATACAAAACTTTACAAAATACTTTAAAATGCTGTATAAATTCTATATAAAATTAAATATTTATGTGTATCATAAATTTTAAACTATTTTTAACTGTTATTTTTACAAAAAGAAATTCGAATTAATAGTGCTAGGTGCTAGTAAGGAATTTTAATAATGTTAGAAATGAATTTTCTAAAAGTTAATATGGAAATGTATTTAATTTAATATATTTTTTATTTCTTTTAATTGATCTACATTTGTTTCAATGTTTAATAGTTCACCTTTTATTTTCTTGTTTGCTACAAACATTTTAATTTTCTATTGGTTTGTGTTGTCTTCAGGCAATAAACTAAATAATAGTTTTTATTTTTTATATAAAAATCCTAACTTGAATGCTTACAATCTTTACATGATAATAAAATAAACAATGTATTGTTCATAGAGAAAAGTATGTAATAAAATTTTGTCTTTTCTAATTTCTACAATACTTTTATATCTAAAAATTTTGCATAAATTAACTGAGTTATTAGTGAAATAAAGATGTCAATTTAATTATAAGATATAATAAATTAAATATCTTGAATTATATTAACATTAATCATTGATTATATTCATATGAATAACTTTATTAAAGGGGAAGGTTCGGTTAATTTGTTTAAAAAAAAGTTTTTTTTGAAGAATTTCTTTTTGGCAATGTAGATAGTTCTAGTTTATTTAATTAATTTTTATATAATAACACACCATTTGAACAATGTTTTCCCAAATTTTTATTTCAAAATGTTAACAAGTGAGCGAGTGACAGTGAATATCTAGAGGCGCTTCGAAAAAAATTTGTTTTGCAGAGCGCATAATAACTCACAATAGAAACACCCAAAGCCAAAAAATCAAAATTTATTTACTAAAGGGAGATGTTTTTTAAGGTAAAAACAAAGGTTTTTTTTTATTTCGATTTTTCAATTTCTGGTAGCTTTGGAAAACCAAAATACCGCTTTTCGCTTAAAAAATCAACATTTGTAAAGTTAATAATTATTTAAAAAAATAAAAAAAGGTAGCTTTTCTAGCTGGTAAAATTTCTAAAGAAATAGTGTGCCAAATTTCAAAGCGATATATCCAGTAGATGAGTTATCGTGAACACCGACTTCGAAAATAACAAGTTAAGGGAAACGTTTTAAAGTTTTGCTCACTAACTCCTTGGAGTAGAGCCTAGGATGCCAATAACTTTGGTATTTTTACTCTGATCAAAATGAAGTTTTCTAAAAATATTTTTAAGATAAAGATAAGGATTTTTAAAAAAAAGAAAAAATAGGGGAAAGAATTTTTACTTGAATTTTCCCGTACATATTTAGAGGATATTACTAGAATAAATTGGGGAATCTAAGGAGAGTAAATCTAGATCTTTTTACACACAAATTCGTTGTGATAATTTCATTTGCAAGCTATGCTTGAAGTTGAAAGGATATTAAATAATAAAAACAAGGAATACATTTTTCTTATTAAATTCCCAGGGTTTGTTAAAAAATGTATATAAAAGTTTTTATGTTCTTAATAGAATTCGTAGTTTAAACAGAACTCACAGAAAAACATTATCCTTCCCCTTACTTTACTCCGGAACGCTTACTTTTTTCTTGGTAATAATTCGTTCTACTATATTCCAGTATAAGTTTGTTTTGTAAACCGTATTGCTCCTGTCTTATATGTCCGGAAATGACGTTTTGTACGACTGTTTGTTGTTTTTGACCGTCTTTCAATAATTTATCACTAAAAATTTAAATTTATACTGTTGAGTTTTTAAAATCTTGTTTAAATTCTTTGCAAAATATTCTATGTAAATTCCATAGCTAGAAAAAATCCATTTATGCCTCAAAATAGAATTTTCTTACTTCTAAAAATGAACTACAATATTTGAATAATGATATAAATATGAATTTTTCCCAAACTAGGCCAACTCTTTGCTATTGAAATCTAACATAAAAATGCGATTTAGCCTTAATACTAGGGAAAAACTTTCATTAATCGTAAAGTTAGGTCTATCTTTGTTACCTAAATTTTGACGTTCCTTAAAAATGATTTGATTTTTTTCTTTTATTACTCATTTTCAAAAACAACCGTTAGTCTCTTTAACTAGTTAACACCTATAAAGTTTCTCTGTTATAATTTGAGGTAATTCAAATTTAAACCTTTTATATAGCACAAATGCAAAAGTCTTGAGATTATTTTTTTTATATTAGGACAAAAATAGTAAATATAAAAAAAAGAAAAAAACTTTAAATGATTTTTCAAGTTCATGTTTAAAATTAATATTTTAGCTTGACCTGAATTATGAATTCGAGGAATGATGTGATCAAAAACACCTTTTCGTGATATTAAAGTATGGACCCAATTTCTTTTAAAAGAACTTTTGATTGATTTTTGTTTTCTTCTGTTATACAAATAAAAGTTAAATGCATGTCTTGTTGTCAAGAAATACGAATAGGTACAAAAGTGAAGCTCATATAGTGTATTTACCTAATTAAAAGTGATTGATGGTTAGAGCGACTGATTTGGGTTAATAGATTTATTTAAAAGTAAACTATGTGAAAAGCGCCTTTCAAAAATGTATTTACATAACCGTAAATAGATATTTTGGAACTAACACTTAACATTAGTTTAGTTAAGTTAAGTTAGGCGAAAATATTTTAAGATATAATTATGAGACTTTTAGAGGGCTTCATTTATTTTTAAATTGAGTTCACAGTATTTTTCATATGTTCAGTAAGTAAAATCTTAAGATTTTCTGACGTATTATTTGCAAGCTTGAAAATAAATTGAGGAATAATTATCTTTATGTTTTTGGCTATTAACCTAAAGATAATTATATAAAACTAGAATAAGTTAGTCATTAGATGCACGCAAGCTATTGTAAATAAAAATTGTTCTGGGATCTGACTGTAACTAGAACTATTCAATTTGTCAGCTAAATATATTTAGATTGTCCTATATCCACCAAATGATTACTATAGACGAATATAAAATTCTTTTTGGGTTTTACACATAATTTTAGAAGTTAATTTGTTTTGTTTCTCTCCCAGAATAATATTTTGGAAATATATGGTTTAAAATTTTAATAATTATAAAAGAAATTATAAAAGATTTCTTTTATTTCAATCAAAGTATTAATTTTCTGTCAGTCTTAACATGTCCCAGTGATAAAAATCTATTTCTTCATTTGAAAATTAGAAGCCAAGTCATCAGCTACTAATCATAAATTTTCCCACTCAGTCAATGAAGGCATCTAACATTGTTACTAGATTAAAAATTCAGATATAATTTGTAGGTTAGATCTGGAAATTCATGCGCATACGATTTAAACATTAGTTTCTCTGTTAGGAATTCTTTTTCAGTAAATAAAAGAAAAACAAAAACACTTTGCATCAATCTAACATTATTTTCTTGAAAAGCGACACCATACATTAACTAAAAGCGCTTCTGTAACTGTGTTCCATAAAGACCATATAGAAAGATCTGCTTTAAGCCTTAAAATAGATGTTTTTTTCATTTGAGAAAGAAAGAAGAAAATAGAGAGAGAAAATATCCAACATGTTGAATATTTTACTCACAAATGATTCAGCCATATACTTTATATTGGCTGAGAGAGCCGAATCATTGATTCGGAAATATAGTGAATACCCCGCTTAAGCCTTCAAAAAAGGCAATGCTTTTTGCTCTCTGTCCCATACAAAACCTGTTTTCTTGAATTTCCAGCAAGAGAGCAAAAAGCATTGCCTTTTTTTGAAGTGTATAGCCCGCATAATATATCTTTGAAGGCGAAGTAAATCCTGGGGTTCAGCTCTGACGAATGCGGAATCAAATTGAAGAAGTTTATTTCATTTAATATGGAAATAGTTTTTTGTATTATTTTGGTGAAACCGAAATTTTTTCGTCTTTGGAGTCGTATTTTTGCAATTTTTTTGTTCAACTATTTCTATTGTATAATGCAATGTAATAGTCGCTGTAGATGATTTTTTTTTGATTTTTAAGCAGTCAATTAATAGAATATCAGCAATATCCCAATGTATTTCTTCTATATGTCAAATTTGGATCGTATTGACCAAAATGTTACATTATTTTGTCTTTTTCAAATTATCAATAGCTTATAATACCAAATTTTTGCATATTTGTTTCCACTTTTCAATGGCTTGTGCGATTTGAATTTATCAAGCTGAATATGCTGTACCTAAGTTTTTCTTTCACTTCCTATAACCATTAATTGATTCCACCAAAGTTTATTTAATAAGAGAAGACATCACTCAATTTGCTTAGTTGACGGAACACCTATGAATAAAAATAACAGCAATTTAAGTTTTTTGAGATAAGATAATAATTTCATTCTAATATGTCAATTGCGTTGTCCTAGTTTTGGTGATTTATCAGTTTTTTGCCAAAAATTATATATTATATTTTTTTTCCAACACATTTTTTAACAGTTATTTTAATCTAACTAAGCCAATAACCTGGCATGGTGCTACTTTTGAATAATTTATTAAGGAAATATTATAAGGAAATATTATAAGTGTTAAAATATGTAACTTATAACCATTTTTAAATATAAAAAATTGTTGATTAATATTTATTAATTCGAAAAAGTGAAAATAATTTTAGCTTAAAAAACTATAAAACCATTTTTATTAGAAATATTGTTATATCATTCTACCATTTATACAATTCATTTTTTTGCTATTTAATTATTTAAATAATAAAATTTTGTTATTTAACACTGAGACAATCAAATTAATATTGATATATATTAATCTTTTTTCTAAATACAAGTTTTGGTTTGTTTTATTGTAAAGTTTTAAATTTGTCAATACCTGTGACGCTCTAATTAAATCAAATTTAAAAGGAAAAAAGAGTGTATCACTTTATTTATATGATAAAAAACTAATCGTGAAACAATTTTATAAGATTTCATGATTAAAAAAAGTTTTTTTAGTCAATTTATCCTTCAAATTAGTATTCATTTTTTACTTAAATTCATTACTTCTAAATATTTTATCTAATTTTTCCCGATTTGTTATTATTTTTAAAAATTTTTAGCAACAACTCAAAATATTTTTTACCTAGAAATACATTTTTTCGTAGAAACAAAATAATTTAAAATGGTCATTTGTAACTCTGGTAGGCCTTAATCTCACGTTTTTGACAATATTTTCATTTTATTATTATTCTTCGTATATTTAGAAGGTCACCTTTGAATTATTATGTCATACTTTATAACTCAATCTTTAGTTTTTATAAAACATAAAGTTTTTTTTTTTGATTTCCCTGAGAATAACAACTAAAACCTTTCAAATATATTGAGAGTTCTTGTATTTGTGACTCATCAGACCCAAATATACGATTTTGTACTAATGCTATAAAATTTTAGTTATGTAACTAAACATCATACAATGTTATGGGGGTTTTTTCATGTTATTTATGCAGAAAGATCTCGCTGAAATAAAATTATATATTATTAAAAGGTAACCACAAACTTCAATGAGGTAATAAAAGCCAAAAATAGTGTTCATAAAATGTTTCAACATGAAGACGGCTTATGGATATTTTTCTGGCAAGTGGAAATAAAGTTTTTAATCTAATTACTTTAGTTATTTAATTAATAATAATTAAGTCTGAAAACAAAAAAAAAGAAGGTAATTATTTATCCCTAAACATCATTTCAACAACTTAATTATACCCTTTTGGTTTAAAATTATTAAATGAAGGAAAACTTCAGCATTTTATTTGTCCTAAGTTCAGGAGTTAAAAGTCAGTTAAACTAGGGAGCTATATCAAAAATGTTTAAAAATTCTAACCTCAGTAGTTTTTTCTTTCTTTTTTTTTCTATTTGTGCGATGTTTTTGCTTACCTTAAAAAGTGATAGTATTTAATGGAAAATAGGGAAATTTGATATTTTGTATATATTTTATGATAAATTAAAAGTCTAGAAGTAAAAGTTGTTGTTGTTTTTGTTATTGTATGTTTACTATGACTAAATAAAACCAATAATGCATATATTATTTTTCATAATTGAATTATTATATCGGAAAATATTTTTAAATGATTTTTTGTCGAAGCTAAAATCCTTCAGTCTTATTGGAGATAAGTGAAGCCGGAATATGAAGCTTTAATTTTATTTCCATAACACAAATGACATTTTGGAATTGATCACCCATCCTTAAGAAACAAAATAAATCTTGTTGCAGTGTATGCTTGATCCTCAGATTATTAATGAAGAAGAAGACACAGAGCGAAAAAGAAGAAGACCTAATTTTATTAGATATAGGTAGAAAAAGAGAAAGTTGCGGAACTACTCACTAAATTCTTAAAGAGCAAAAGAAACGCATCAAATTAAGCTTAGTAGGCTCGAAAATCACTGAGTAGTAATTCGACTTTTACACGAACAGGAACTAAAATCTAATGCTAGTTTTCTTTTTGCATGGTTTTTTTTTTTTTAAAAAAACACCATCTAAAATAAAAATATTCACGAATTAATTTCATATAAAGTGGATTAGATCAAGGGTAATCATTTTTTGGATTTTATGAGTAAAGTATCTTTTTTATACGGTTCTTTTAACATGAATTTTTCTGGAACGCTCTTTTAAAATTTCAGTTTAATAGCTCAAATCGTATGCATCTTCTTAAGATCTAATTAGAAACCAATTTTTGTAATTTTTAAAGTCGCATGCGAGTGAAATTTATATATTCGAGGATATAGAAAAAAAAACACAAATCTAAAATTGGTTAATTTCTTAAGCGAATAAATTGAAAATTTTAAAAAAAAATTATAATATGTTCCAGCTAAACAACTTTGCAAAATAAAAAAAACATTTTCAGTTCAACTCTTGCTTACCTGAAAACGAAAAAGCTGCAGGAGTCAATGAACGATTGGAACAGTTTCTCTTTAATGAAATGATTGCACAAATAACTTTTAGTGTCATCAAGTCAGAGTTATCAATATTATCATTCCGTCATTAGATCGGTATCAACGGATATCTTTCAGATTCTATAAAAGACAAAAAACCTTATGGTGAATTAATAATGGTGTAACTAAAACTTTATTCGGTATAGGAAGATTTCTTGACTTAAATATGTAAAAATAAGAGTCATCCTATAAATTAGCTTTAAAAATAATAAAAAAGGTGAGTATATATACCCACTTTGAGGATGTTGGTCACAAAAAATCTGTGCTAATAATGCAAATTTTTTAAGTAAATACAAATATAACGGCACATCACCTTTTTTAATTAAAATCCGTGGACTCAAAGTAGACAACAAGTTTGTTCATTTCTACTTTAATTTATACTAAAAATTTTAATATTCATAAAAGAATTTAACTAATAAATCCACAGTTTTACAATACAAAACATTATATGCAACATTTATTTGTTTATTCAAGTTTCATTTTGAAATTCTTAATTAAAAATAAAAATAAAGTAAAAAAGTTATTGTATAAAAATCTGAAATATTTATTACTATTTTTTCGTTATTTATCACAAAGAATTTCGCTTAATGCAAATTTTATGCATTTTCTCCATGACCAAGTAAATTAGAATATCAGAGGTAGGATGTATGTATATATATAAGCAAAAATATATATATGTATTTATTATTTAAAATAATTTCTGACCTATCTCTCTACTATTTTTATTTCTGTGTTTGAAGCACTAAACTGGCGCCTATCAAAAAATTCTAACAAAACGGTAAATTGGTTACAAACATTCAATTCAACTGGTCGAGCTCAAATTTACTTGTACATATTTATGCTGTTTGTTATATTACATTAACTACAAAAAATCACTAAAAACCAAAAAATTTTAAAATTTAATTTCCCATTAATTTAATCAATTTTTATTCTTGATATATGAGCTTAGCTCACTAAATCCAAAGCTCTTTTTATTTAGCTTTAAGCTTTAAGAATATTTAGAGCTTTTCTATGAAAGCTAGCGCCAATCATAATCTTTTTTTTATATAGATGGCAGCCTATTTTGTTGTTGGTATAATACCATTATATCAGTTGTGTACGGATAGAGTTATGTATATGAATGTAGTAGTAGAATTTTTGTATAGGAAAATTAAATTTAAAATAAAATTCACTGCTTCTTAAATTTTGAAAGATATAAAGCCTCGTGAATGAGTTGATGTAGTTAAGACTATACTTCACAGGATCATTTCTGTAGTAAGTCTTCAATTTCTTTCTATTAAAACGAGAGAACGACTACCCGCGAAGATGAGATAAATCGCTTAGTCAGTAGCGTGAGGTTTATTGTAGTTTCGTACTTGTACAGAACTTCAATAGTCGATGATCGCTTGTAACCTGGCTTTGCGAATTCTGAGTGGTAGTCAAAAAAATTTAAAATTGAAATTTATACTTGAAATAGTATAAATGTTTTATGTTAAGTAGAAACGTTTAATTTAGTTTTGTTGATAATTTTTAGAATTTTTATCATTTCTTTAGTCTTATGAGGAGATAGTCTTCGTAATAAATAAACCTAAGGAGAATCTGAACACTGTTTCCCGCCGTAAAATAAAATGATATCAGTTCAAATAAAAGAAAAGTAAAATGTATTCAAAAAAATTTTTGCGTTTTACTTATAAACGATTTCAGTCAATATAAGAATATTTTGGATACATGCGATTTGTTATTTTTTCCAAGTGCTGATTTTTTAAAATTTATATTTATCTACATTGTGAAATTCTATTTGAGATCGGTTTATATTTATTTATTGAATACACTAGGAAGTTTTTTTTTATGCATTAATAGTAATTTGGATTAAGTTTAATTAGCTTATTTAGGAAATTACGATTAGCCTTTTATTGTCAAAAACAATATTATATTTTATTTGATATATTATTATAAAATTATTTTGCATTAAGTTTTTATTATAATAGTTTAAATATTTACGGAGTCGAAATTTTTAAGCCTGGCTGAGTTCTGAAATGCATTGATGCATTGCAGTATAATTTTTGAGATGCTTTTTACATTTCATCAACAAAAAATTTGATACACTTATTGCATGATTCATGTGCATCTAAAGGTGGGCACTCACTAAGTGTGTATATCTCAGCGGCTAACTTTTATGACATCATAGACTCACGCTGACTTTTCTCATACAAAATCTATGATTGTCAGTAAATTTCGTCAGTAATCGTGCGATGAAAACGCACTATTAACATGAAATTAAATGATACCGAACTCAATGTAAATACCCTGATGAGCTCATGACATTGCATTGTTGCGGCATTGATGCATTTCAGAACTCAGCCCCTCTGAATTCCTTATTAAGGGACCTGATGAATTTGGAAGGAAGTTCAACTCTCTTATTTGCGCTTATGTCAATATTATACACTTCTTTTAACCTCTTAAGTCCCGATTCTTTATACATATTTATTTATGAATGTATTGTGATTATCTTTTTAAAAGAAAAAGTCACAAATACAGACTTGTTTAAGCTTAGAGAAAAAGATTTGGATGTCTTTAGCCTAAAAAATTACGACGTAAGAATAAATGGTAAAGTTGAACTTTCTTCATATTTTTAAGCATTTTTTTTTTTAGCAAAGAGGTCGAAAATGCTTATGATATAAAATTGTTTTAAGGTTTTTCTAGTAATTACCGTTTCTTTTAATTTAAATTAAATTATAGTTATAATTCTACGCAATATTTTCACTGCACTAAATTACTAAATTGTCTATTATAAAATCAAACAAATTTTTATTTTTAACTAAAGATTGGTTATTTACTATGTTTTAATTTATAATAAAATTATACTAACTTACACTAAATATTTTTAATTAATTTTAACTCTTAAAATAGAACATGACTTCGCTTGTAAATGTTACTTTCTGTTTAACATGTGGGAATATTATTTACATGTTTCACATGAGAGTTTGTATTCTCTCTTGAGAGAATACTAAGGTATACCAAAATAGATTAGCCTCCTATGCCTCCAATACGCGAAAATTTACATTAAGGAAATCATGCAGCAAGCAAGAAGGATTTGCAACACGATATGATGTCGTGTACAACAAAAGTTGGTCGCTGAACACGAAAGGAGGTTCAAAGTATACCAAATTTGACAAAAGTATACCAAAATTCACAGTTTTTAGATCGAAGAGTCTGAAAGATGGCTGACAAATCAGGACTCGGATGCCTTTTTCGAATTTCCTTAAAAGAGAAAATGGCAATAAAGTCTTGGTGTATAGTATAGAAAAATAGATATCAGAATAAAAAAAACTTTAACCAAGTATAATACATTGAAATAATATTACTAAAAAGAAATTATCGTTTTATTTACCCTATCAATAAGCCTTTTTGTATGAACATTAAATATCGTGTGTAAATTAAAAGTTTCTAAACAACAACAAAATTTTACTATAAGTGCTCATACCAGCAGCATCCTACACAAATTGAAGCTGCCCGCAAAACAACATACTAAATAAATAGCAGTTACTTAATTTTCACACTTATAGAAATATACATATATGAAATTAGAACATCAGTTAATTTTATTTAGTGAATAGCGTAATGTTTTTATGTACATACATAAGCTACCATATTTACAATATATTGTCTCTTTTAAATCATGCGTCTAGTGTAAAGTAGCTGGGTTATCCTTTTATAGGCAAAAATTAGTGAATAGTAGGTGGATTATTATTAATGGGTTTTTAAATCAAATGATATAAAGAACAAACAAATTTACACTGTAGGTGTATATTTTGTTTGACACTATTCCAAAATTAAACATTTAAATTATAAAGTTACTAGTTTTTAAAAAAAGGGTCATAAATTTCTTTTTTGAATATTGATTAATATCATTTTGTTGCTTTTATATTATTTTTTATAGCACATTAAATTTTAATTAATTTTATGTCTCATTTTTTTATTCGATTTTGTCAAGAAATTTGATATTTTCATAATGTATTTTAACAAATAATTCAATTTTTTTTTTGTCAAATTATTTAAATTTGTTAATGAATTGCTTAAAAGTTGATTTTTTTATTATTTGAATATAGAAAACTAAAGATTAAGACTTTTCTCATGATGAATACCAATTCTAATTATTAAAATCTCTAATTGTAAGTGAAGAGAACTTTTATGGTGATAGTTTGAAGGACTTCCATTTAGCACTTTACTAACACAAAATTTCTAAATTTAAATAACAAAAGTAAATTTTTAATATCTTCTTCTTAATTCTGACTTTTAAGACTTTTATATGTTAAACTACTTTAGTAATTTAACTGTCATAAATTAAAATAACTCTGGATATTTACAATTTGTGCTTAAAGTTTTATGGAGCCAATTAAAATTATTTAATTAGACTTTACGAAAAATTTTAGAAAGGATTGAACAAATGACATGTTTTTGTTAACTAATGAAAGTAATTTTGAACACATATGTAGTTAGTTGTAAAAAATAAGAAAATTGTAGGTAATTTTTTTTCTCTTTAAGTTTTGCTAATAAAATTTAATTTAAATTTTCAATAAATACAGATATAAAGCTGAAAATAGAGCACCATTAAAATAATATATGTATATATAAAGACATCATTTAATTAAGAATTTTATTGTTATTTTTTTTTTTTTTGGTTAATGTTGAAAAACACCACAAATAAACATTCACTTTTTAAATAACAGGCAAAGTATTCAAAATTAAAGCAAAAAAGTGATTTCTCTTGTTGGTATTTAGGTAAAAAAAATATTTTCTTGAAGGGCCAAAATCTTTTTCTGCTACCATTTTGAATCTGTCACAATTTAATAACTAATTTTTATCGAAATAAATGATTAAACTTTGTTACAATGAAATACTTCTTCCTTTTGTTTTTTTGTTAATCGCTGTTTTTCTTTATTCAATATCCAGCGGTTAAAATTCTTTCTTTGTGTGACATGCGGAAACCAAGCTGTCACCCAAAAATAGAAATTTTTGCATGCCACACACACACATTTATATTCAGTGGAGCATACGATAATCATATGTACCTTTCCCATATGCGTGTGTAAATATGTTTCAATTTTTATACGCCTAATAGCGTGTTTACACAGCAGAAACTCACAGCGAAACAAGTTATTTTTCATACAAAACTCACAGAATCGCCGTGAGTTGGCCTGTGTAAACACGCTATAACAGCGTTTATTGATAACAAAATTAGACTTTTAAAGCATCTCATACAAAATTAATTATACCAAAAGCAAAATTATCTTCCAATACACAACAAATTTGTTAAATGATATCAATCAATCGCTTAAACATTTACTATAATTTTATTTTAAAGCCAAGCCTTTTGAGCTTTAGAGACTAAATATATGAAAATTTGTACGAATTTTATGATATCATGCCTCATAACCATTTATCAATGGTATCTAACTCATCCTTCCATTTGAAGTACATCTTTTGGGCTATTGATCTTTTTACTAGAACTTTCCCAAATACTTAACGATTTTTGTATATCCATAACGCATTTAATTCTTTGTGACAATCATACAGCATACAGAGTTCATATTATACTTCTGTCATAGTGACAGGTTAATTGCCTTAAGGAAATTAACACATTCTAATGCATCTACTGAAACAATTTGTTAACGGTCAGATATTTCTCTAACAAAAAAAGAAACTTTTGCTAACAACTAATAAAATTTATTTTTGCCAGCTTCTCATATAATATTTTTTATACTCCTGACCATATAATTTGTTCTTTTTTTGTACATTTCCATGTAGAAATGGAGTTTAATTATATAAGAATCGTTAAAATAACAGAGGAGGTGTTTATAGAGGAAACAAATTTTTCTAGAACCCCAAGATACTAGCCATGTTTGCGTTCCAAGAGAAAATAAAAAATTGACTTCCTTCTTGATAAAAATAGAACTAGTTTAGAAAAGTTTTAAATTCTATTAAAATCACATGAGAAAAATTTTTATTAAATGTTTTTAAAAAGTCGAAAAATAATATTATTTGCTATTTTGGTTTGTTTTTAACAAAGTTTTACCTCAAGTTTTATTGAATTTTTCATAAAATTGAAAATGTCATCTGCATTTGCAAACTTTTTAATATTCTTCAATAATTCCACCACATAAGAAAATGTTCTATTAATTTATGAATCTTTTCTTCAGATACTTATGTTAAAAGTTGTTTTATTAATAATTAAATCTTGAAAAATATAGAATAACAATATCAAATAGAAAGAGCACTAATCTTATTTATAATATCAACAAAGTTTGTTTTTACTGTCAGTTTCAAAAAAATATCTTTTTAAACCGGAAAAGTTATTTTTTCTAAATAGTTTTTTTATTGATTTTGAATTTTCAATTTATATTTCTTAAATATTTTTCTATGATTAATAAAACTTGTATAATATGACTTGTAGCCTGACATGGAAGTCTTGAATTTATCGTAACATGAAATCGAACATCATTACATTTAAAAAAGACAAGTTGTGTTCAGTTAGGTATCCAATTAATATGTTCGTCAAAAACAAAATAAAAACATAACTACAGCCATATTCGGCAATGTTAGGCTTTTAGATGAAATCATCGTCATTTGCATAGGTAGAAAGAAAGTTGTGCTCAACTATAATAAAACCAAACTCCATACATAACTACGTTAATTGGATGTTAAAAAGCATTGACATAGAGCAAGAATATTTTATCAAATTTTAACATCACTCAATAATGCTTTGTGGATAGTAACGAATATGTTCTACAAAGCAATTGACTTCCAAAAGTTATTTAAATTAACCGCCAATTGATTATGTTATCAAATTGTATGTTAGTCTTTTTAAAATGTTTTTAGATTTCTCCAGCATGTTTTTTGATTTTTTACATTAATATAAAACAAGCAATAAATTATGAAACAAGATTGATAGTGTAATTTAACATGTTTTCGTCTACTAACATTTAAGGTTAATTATAGGAAAAATAATTATTGAATAGAGTAACATGCCCTAGAGAAGTTTATATCTCAATTTGGTAAGATCTTTTTTCTTTTGTTTGTTAAAACACATAGAGATAGCAATCTAATTTCTATTTTAGAAATTGGCAGTTTTGTTAAATTTTTTTTATTTATAATTTTGAGATTCATATTTGAATTTCTCTTCACTGAACGTTATTTATCAAAAACATCTAAATTAAAATAAAAAATGGATATGACTTCTAAGAAATATATAAAAAATCTGCCTCTTTTGTCAATAAGATACTTAAATCTTCTGATTAAACTCTGAAATTAAGCTCAAATGTAAACTAAAGATAAATTTTTAGCCAGAAAAATTGGAAGGCAAAAAAAAGAGTTAATTGAATTAAAACTATCAACTTACAGAGTTTTGATATTTTAGCGTAATGAAAATAAAATGATAAAAATATTTTAAACTGAAGAAAAATTGTTTTTTATAAAAATATTTGGAAAAACTAAACCTTTATATTATTTTCTTTGCAGATAAATCAGAACCGAACTTCAAATTTTTACACAGATGATGAACCGATACCAAAATTAGCTCGTTTTTCTGATTCAGAAATACAAACAATTGAAACACAGAATTTAAAATCAAATGACAACTATACAAAAGTATTTTCCCTCATCCATTTTTTGTTTTTTGTAATATACAAATTTTGTTTTTTGTCATTTTATAGAAAAAATTTAGAGATAATAAAAATTATAATTCATTAAAAATATGCGAAAATAATTTTGATGCTGATTCTGAAGGAAGTGACTCTGATTTACCACACCAAACAAATCAACGTTTAAAAAAATATAATGATGATATAATTTTAGATAAAACTATGGACACAACTACTAGTACTTATATAAATAGATCTTCAGAATTTAAAATTTCTGAAAAAACACCTTCCCCACATAGCCGATCAGCAAATTCTGGAATAAACGCAAAAAAACGCCATAGATCTAAAGACGAATCCAAATTTAATCGATCAAATAGAAAATCAAAAAATTGTGCAACTTTTTATTTTAGACACAGTGATAACGAAAATTTAGGAATGTCTTCTCAAGCTAGCGAGGTATAATATAATTTAATTTAAAATAAAAAGTATATTTAAATATAATTATTTTTTTGTTTTAAGGCATCCGATGATGAGGGATGGTTGTTTTCAAACGATTGTATTAACGCTAAAAATACACTCAACGATGATTCTGATAAAGAAAATAAGGAACTGGCAACTAATAACAGCAATGAAAATCAAATTAACCAAAATATTTCAATTCATAAGATAGAAATGGCTGGAAAAGATGTTATTGATTATTCTGTGTGTACTTTTGGTATTCAAGAAATTGACATAAAAGTTAGTAGTATTGTTTTTTCGAAATACCAAAAATAAATATTAATAAATATTTATTTTAATTTATTTAGAATCAAGAATTTGTTATATCAGAAGAATTGAAAACTTCTAATGTTGAACTTGAAACGCAAATCGAAACTAGTGTTCAGGAAAAGCATTTTAATAAATCACCAATTAAGTCAGACATTGCAAAGATTTCAATAAATATGGTAAGAATGATCAAATATTTAGATTTACTTATCTTATCGCGTAATATACTCTTAAATTCTATCTTTAACTTTTATTGTTAGTAAAAATTGAGAAAAACTGGAAAGTTTAATTTAAGCTGACAGAGTATTAAATGTTATAAAGCTGCCATCTGAGTTTCTTTGGTTATTTTTATATTTGGCTTGAAATTATTGAACTGTTCGCCGCTGATACTTTATTATTCTTTTGTTCCAAAGAAATGTAACATGTGTTTATTATTGACTTTAATTTCCATTTGTGAAAAAAATTATTTATTATATTTGTTGTGGTTCTTTATTATAGGCCATTTTTTATAAATCTTATTCAATGTGTAATGAAAGTTTTTTGTTTTTGAATTCTTTTGTAAAATTTATTTTTGAATTATTTTGTTATATCGTTTTTGATATTAAAGCGTTATAAAAACCAAAAAAGTGATTGGCTTAATCAAAAAGTATATAAAAAATGCAACTCTAATCATTTTTATTGTTGCCGCCATAATTATATAACGTTCCGGTGATAATGACCAGGAAAATAGAGCGTATATATACAAATAGGTTTTAAACAGACTTTCTTTTAGTGACTTATTACCTTGATCAAAAAGTTCCCGGAATGAGAGTTCTAGCACTCGGCTATCAATTTTACTTTTGTTATATTGCCCAACTGTCACTGGAATAACAAAGTTTGGCGTCATTTCATCATCAGTTGTGAAATGACTTTTTACTTATTTTTACAATAATTTTTTAGTATCTCAAATTAGCAGTATAAAAGATTTTGCTAGGGATGAAATGCTTTTAAAATGGGTATGCATAACTTCGTAGACTATATACGCTCATTTTATTATAAAATATTCATGTAGTCATGAAAACCATAGAGAAAATGGCATGAATAATTTCACCGTTAAAACCCAAATTTCTTATTTATTCAATGTAACCTATCTTTTTCATTCATGACTCTGCAGAGTAGATTTTTTACTGCTGGATGACTCTCTGGCGGTTAAAAATAAATCATGTTTTCTTATAGTTCATTTATAGTGGCCAGAATAGTTCTCTAGTATTCTTAAATTTCAAATTTTGTATGGGTGATCTCTAGAAAAAACTGATTTAAAATTAGTGTTCTTTTCTAGTCTTTTGCAAAAAATACTAGATAATTCCACGGAATGGAAATTTTGAGTAATTTTTTGAACTCTCTCGTTCGAGAATCATTTAATAGTGCTTAGTCGTGAAGTAAGATTAAATCTGACTCGGAATATGATTTAAAATACTTCTTACAAAAAGAAACAATAACAAATTTTTGGCTGATGAAAATTTTTTGAACTAAAGATAATTGGGTCTAGTAATGAATACCGCTTTTTATATATGGATAAGGTTGTATTTTTGTTTAGTGTTCTGGCCACTGTAAAGCCATTTTTATTTGCAAATTTTGTGTTTTGTTATGCAAACAAATAAAACTATTGAACAAAAAAAAAAACGGATTCAAGTTCTTAATACTTCAAATATGAATCTCGCTATGATCTTTTAGTTAATTTTTGAGATACAATAGTTACCGTAGTTTCAAATTTAAGGTAATTTTAGTAACCCAATATTTTTGTGTCTTCAATATTGGAATTCAAATTCAAAATTATATCTTAGAAACATTTTGTGAATTTTTTAACCAATCTAAATTAATATATAAGTATAAAACATCGAACTTGTTTCCAAAAGCTATTGCTTTTTGTAATTGGGATATAAAAATAAATGGATTTTAATATTTTGATGCTTTGAAATATATGGTACCATATTTTCTGACCGCACTAGAGAACCCCCTAAAGTTAATTAGTACTGTTCAAACTCTACGAAGGTTTGATATTTGCATTTGTGTAATTTCGATAAATATTTATGAAAAAGTTTTGGTAATTTACAAAAGAAAACGTAAATTCAAAATTAATTTGTAAGCTAATTTTTCATAATCTTAAGAGGACATTCGGAAGTGAATACTTTTAAATAAAATTTTATTTTAATCATAATTTTTATCTTGGGGTGTTTAAATCATTTTGAATTTTTTTTTCGCTATGAAAAGCTCTGTAATTAGTTTTTTTATACCCATTTATTTTTTATTCATGAAAAACACTTCGATATTCTATAAAACTTACTTCTCATCCTGTATTAAAGAAATCCAGCATTTTGAAGTGTTTTGAGTAAACAAAACTGCAACTAAAATTTTGTAAACAGAATTTGCAATTCTGAAGAAAATATAACTTTCAACTCTGATAAAGAAAAGTCTTTAAGTCTGTGATGGTGATTAATAATTTTATTTTGTTTTGCTTTAAAATTAAAGTAAAATTATATTTTATAATCAAAAACTGGAAATGTATTTTTACCTGAATTTTAATTACTTTCTAGATAATTAAAATAAAAAATGCAGATAAAATTAAGTAAAATAAAATTGTAAAACGTGACATAATACGCGTAGCGTGCAATTAATTGTTTTAGAGGATAAAAATTGCTTGCTGAAATTCACTCAAATAAATAATGCTTTTTAAGTATTTACCTAAAGTTTTTTTTTATCTGTATTCACTTTGAATAAATGAAAATTTTTTGTGCTGGCTTTAATTTATTTTATCTTATCGCCACAAAACAAAAAGTAAAACTGTTTACAAGTGTTATTTGTCATTGCAAAAAATTAAAAATTTATTTAACATTTTGTAGGAACCATCGAAAGATTCTATAAGGAAATTAGTTAGTGAAGCAGAGATATTGGTTCAAAATGAAGTTTTAAGAACTCCAAAAACTAAAAAACTACTTATGACAAACAAATCAGTTAAAAACAAACGTAATATTTCATCAATGTCAGGAACTAATAATCATCGAATTAAGGTATGAATTTTATATCAAAAAATAAGTTTTTTTCTTTTCATTTAAATAATTTATTTATTTTTTTAACTTAAAGCAATGGCTTGAATATCAAACACTTTCAAAAAATATGAACACAAATCAAATTTCACAGCCAACAACTGATTGTGAAGCTTCTGGTGAATATGAATCTGATTCAGGTTCAAATGAAACAGATTCATCAGAAGGATTTACTGATTCTGTTGCAACATGTATGCAAACAAAAACTCCATCACAATGTACATCTGCTGAAATAATTGGTGGATCAGCTGAACCAATATGTAGTAGTAGCTCAAATTTAAATAGTACAAAAGTAAAATATTTATATTTAATATTTTAATAGAGTTATTCAATAAATAAATTAATTTTAAATAGGTTACTCGTCGACAAAATCGTCGTCATTCAGATCGTCCATGGTCAGTTTCATGTTTTTCACAATTAACAGAAAATACTAAAAATATTAATCAAGAAGATGTTAAAAATAAACCTGGATATTTAGCTAGTCATTCGATTAGTGAATCAGCTTTAAATATTCTTACTTCACCAAGGCGTAAAAATAAGGATTCATTACAGACACCAGCTAAATCTGCAGATCGTATAAGTTCATTAAAAAGACGTAAATTACGTCGTCGTAGAAATGTTGGAAAAAGAAGTGATTCTTATTCTGATGAAATATTTCCATTTGATTTGCCAAAATTGGCACAAAATTTAATTAAATCTGAATCAATGAAAAGTCAAATAAATGTTATTCAAGATTTAACCAAAACTTTAACAATGTTAACAACACCAGTAATTAAAAAACCTGAAGATAATAATACAAATGGAATAGAAAGTGAAGAAGATAATAATTTGATGCGGCCTAAATTTAAACTTGGATCATATACACCATCTTTTATTGATAATGCATCGAAATTAGGTTCTTTGGCTACACTTAGCAAATATATGAACGAGAATACAAAAGGTAATTTTAATTTTTATATAATTTAAGAATTATAAAGGAAAACTATATTTTCAAACTCATTTTTATTTAATGTATTTGTCCTTTTTTTATTTTTTTGCTTTTGATAGCTTTTGTTTTAATGTATTGTCCTTTTAGAATACAATACAGGAACTGAAGAAAATAGTAGCTATTCAGAACAAGCGTGGGATAGTTTCCAGGAAAAATATAACAATTCAGAAAATTATTCAGAAAATTTCGATTCGGATGGAGCTCGCCGTTTGCTAGAATTCGGAGATGATTACCGGTTAGTAAAAATAAAAATTATTAAAAAAATATTTAACTAGTGTAAATTTATTTTTCATTTTTATTTTAGTAACTTTTTGGATTCCCAATCTGATTGCTGTTCATCACTTTCGGCTGCTAACAATTTTGATTCAGTTTCTCCACCAAAAATGGATTCATTTAGGCATAATGAACTTAAATTAACTACTCATGCAACTAAAACAATTGATCATACTAAACGACGAAAAACTTTAGAATTAGAATATGAGAGACGTAGAAGATCTATGGAACTAAAAAAGAAAAATTCTCAAGGTAAGGAAAATAATTGCTTATAACTTTGTTACTTTAGTAATTATTCAATCAAGAATTATTATCTTATTTTATTTCGCAATGCAAATTCAACAAATTATTTTCTTAATTATAACTTGAAGTTACTTTAGCAATGCCTCCAATGATTTTCTCAAAAGTTTCCAATCTTAAATGTTAACTTTTTAATTAATAAGATATCTTTGTTCCGTGTTATATTGATGCAATGTCGAAAATATTGTCAATTCTAATTAAAAGTATGCATTGAAATCAAAAAGTTTTTACTGCATCCTATAAATTTATATAAAATATATTTTTCAACAAAAATACCGTTTTAAAATATTATTATAAATAATCATAATTCGCAGCTTAAGCTTATTATTCTTGCTAATCTTTAACATTATGTGATGAATAAATAATAATTGGTGGACTGTGAGAAAAACATGTAAATTTTTATTGTTAATTTTTTAATCAAAATTGATTAAATCAAGGTGCTGAAAGATACCATGATTCGCTCACTTTGCTAAATAAACTTTGTCTTCAAAAATAATATTTGCTTGTTGTTATATTAGTAAAAAATTCTTGTTTATTCTTTATTAGACGATATTCATATCAATCGCTCAAATGGTGGAATATCACCTAAAAATCATCAACATAATCGAACTTTTGATAAGGATGTATTAAAAATATCACCTGATGGAATGCGAAAATTAGATTTTGGTACTAGTAGCTCAACACAAAGCTTAAGAAAAACATCTGAAAGTGATAATTCAGTTCTTCGTCGAAAATCTGAAGAGATAACAACAGTTCGTAGAAGACTTTCAAAAAGTTTTGATAAAACATTCAGAACAACAGTTCATACATCATCTTCTAGCAATGATGAGTCTGATGTTGAAAAAGAAGTAAAAAGTCTCTTGTCTCAAAGTAAACATCGATTGGAAAATACAAATGCTCTTAAAGTCAGAAGTCATTTATTACGTCCTGAAGATTATGTAAGATTTATTTAAAAGAACAAACATTACTTTAATACTAAAAACTATTTTTTAGGCTGAAATAATTGGAACATGTCGAGATAATATTCATTGTTTGGAGGCTGTCATAAGTAGCTCAACGGCCAATGTTTTATCAACCGTACGTGTAAATGAGACTAGAGGTGAGTGCATTGTAAAGAGGAAAAATAAATGCAAATTATTTAAATATTTGGCTAGTTTTGCATATAATTTTATCTATAGTTGCTCGAATGCCTGCAAAAATTGTTTTCTATATATTTTATTAAAATCTTTGAAACTTGGTTATTCATTAGTATGTAAAGTTTTAGCGCTTATCGTAAAGGCTACTAGAAGTATTAATTATTTTGCTTAAAAATATTTGTTTTATTAATTGTTATTTTTCATATTATTTTGACCAAAATGTATTTTATGTAGTAGTTTTAACAATTGAATTTGAATTTATTCCATTTTTAATTTAGTATTTTTTTGATAATAAATTAATTTTCCTGCACGGATTATCTTTTATTATTTTGAATTTTTTTTTTTTTTTTAGATATTTAATAAATTTCTATGGTTTACCAGAGATTTGTAAACATTGTGATTTTTTTATTTACTAAACAAATAATCTTGATTTTAAGTATCAAATAAAATAATATTGCGTAATGTTTTTTTCAAATTGCCTTGCACTCTAATGTTATTTATGTTAAAAGAAATTTAATATATTTGTTTTTGATTCATTTTGCTGCAATTATTATTAAATAGTGTTAAAAGATTTTCACAGCATTCACTTGTGTAGTATTTTAATAAAAATTCAAGTGTGCAGTAAAAATTTCTAAAAAAATGTTTATTTATATACATTTGAAATTGAGAACAGTTTTTTTTTATAATTTTCGTTGAGTTGTACAAATTATTACTTTAAATAAAACCAAATGTTGTTGGATTTCAGGAAAAAATAATAGCAAAACGGCTTTAATTTGTTTTTTTATTTGGTTAATTTACATGACAAAAATTAGGAATAAAAAATATATGTTGCGGCTATGTTACTTCTTCTAACCTTCTTGTTATTTTAATCTGAATGAAATCGACTTGAGTTAAGAAAATTAACTCAGAAACATATGAAAAATTTTTGAGACACATTAAATTTTTAGCGAATTATGGCAATTATTGCTAGTAAAGCTCACATTTTATGTCTCCTTTATAATTTTTATTTTTGTAATTCGTTAAATTAATAGATAGAATTATATCTATCTAAATATAAAAAATGAAAATAACAAAATTCATTATAAACTTTTGTAGCTTTTGTTTCCAACTTATATCATGTGTACCAAACTAGCGAACATTGTGGCGAATAGTTGACTTTGATGTTCTTCCAAAGTTTGTATGTAATATTAAATATTAGCACCTTTAACATGCCGAGGAGCTTTACTTCTCCATTCGACAAAGCAACATGTAATTTCTTAGTTTGTCTTTACATTAGCCATAAAAGTTTTTCTGTTAGCACACTTTTTCTTCTCCTTATGTATAGTGCATCTACAGTGGCCAAAATATTAATTTAGAATAGTAACCTTTGCTCCATATATAAAAATATGTGTTTATACTGAACTTTAGTATTGCGAGATTAGGAAACTCCATTTGTGAAAATTTTCTCAGTGTTTATTGTTGTAAAAAGTATTTTGCACTATTTCACAGTCACATTCAATCTAACTTTTATAATTAATGGGGAATATCAAACGAAGAAAGCAGTTGTCATAAAAAGTTATGAAAGAATTTCGAAACTTCCAAATATTTCTAGCCCTTGCGTAAGACAGAAATTTTACTTCCTCTCGCTTTGCTTCTTCCAAATACATATTTAAAAATTCAAATGTAGTGAACTTTATAGTATATCTTTATTGTATATTTATTGTTACAGCTCGAAACAAGCCTGTTATCGTTTGAAACCGTGAAATCACTATTAAATAATTTTCGATAGAGAGAGTACTGCCATGAGTTCTTTAGTATGCTTTGTAAAATATTAAAAAAGACTTTTAGATTAGTTTTCTTGAAAAGAAGGAAAAAAATGTTTCTTCCATACAAAAGAATTTTAGTATTCTAAGTTTATTATTCTGGCTACGTGCTATTAGAGTAAAAAAGATATAAATTGATGCCAAATCTCTAGTAGTCCAACAGAAAAAGAACCTGATTTTTTGAATTAAGTTTTTTAGTCTATGCGAAAATCTTGTGTTGAAACAAAAACACCTTCTTAGATGATATGAGTCGTTCAGAAGCCAATGTGGATAAGTCTATTTTTTCATATTTTCCGATTTTTGCAAATTTCAATAAATTCATATAATTATATAACCTGACACTTAACTGAATAAAGTAATGAGGTATGTAGGTGTTTTTATGAGAGGTTTTGATTTGCATTAAAGGTTTTTGATTTACAAAAATTTCTTTGGCATATGAAAATTTTTAAATAAATAATAAATAGTTAAATACTACTAAGATGATAATGATATTGTGTCATAATGACTTCATTGATAAAATAATTTTGTTGAAAGACCTTTAAAATATAATCGGCCATCTGTGAGGTTTAAGTATTGCTCTTAATCAATAAAATAAATAATCCACGTGTTTTTCAAATCAAATCGTGATTAGTCCTTCGTTTAATAAATCTAATTTTTATTTTGGGTTGTGTGTAACATTTTTATACAAACAATTCAATGTAAATTTTTGAAAAATAGCAGAATTACAAGTAAATGATCCATATGCTCTGTTCGTAGGAAAAAATTAAATTGGTTTTTTTCATTCTACATTCAGAATTTTGAATAATTGCTACTGAATGATATTTTTTATTTTTGCTTACAAATTACCAAAACATGTTTTATTTAATAAAAAATGGCAGCAATATTGTAGATTAGAAAATACCTCAATATCCTACTAAAATTTAAATTAAGTTTCCTTTTTTTTTATACGCATGAAAATGCCGACTGCATATGTTTTGAATGGGTGCAAATATAGTAAATTAGTTTGTACAAATAAATTATTTAAAAGAATTTATTGTAACAATACAAACATAAGACAAATAATTGTTTTGAAAACATTTATATTAAAATTTATGGATATTATTCTATATCATAGAAATGAATATTTCAGTCGTATTTTCTTCATAATGATTTATGATTTTACAATGTTTTATTCTATAATTCTTGCATGTCTAATCAATCACTGTGTCTGAAAATCTTACTACAGTCTTCATTCAAATAGATGAGAATAATTATATTTACCTATAATTATAATTTCCTTGTATTTCGATTAACTTGCTATCATTTAATTGTCATTTTCGAACTTAAATTTCTACCAAATTTTTGAAAATGACGGTTCATACATTTACAATTGAATGCATAAAGTTTAAAACAAAGAAAAATTGAAGAAAGTAATATTACACACTTCATCCTTTTTAAAATATAGTCTCAAAATTTTCAGAATTTTCGAATTGATGTCTAATTAACGATTTCATATTTCAATTGTAGAAATTTACTCATTGCTGAATGTTTGGGGGGTGTCGCTTCTCCCCTGCCAGAGAGCTTATCTCTTCTAATAGACATAAAAAAATTGCTAAATTATATAATTTATTAAAAAGTTTTATGACCAAATGCAAAAAATTAAATATTAATAAATCAAAAGTTTTTAAACGTTACTATCTGCCGTATTAGTTCCATTTTCATTGGGATTTGTTAAAAGAAAAATAAAACAAATTAAATTTTATAGTTATGACCTAAAACTCAAATAAATAAGTTCCCTTTTAAACTTGGTGTCTAGATTAGCATTTTAGGCAGCAGTTTTGTAGGAGATTTTATGGGAGTTTTGAGGTGCGGTTTGTCTGACATTTTGTTTGAAAATGTATTACTTATGGTTTCTAAATTGTTTTATTATATTAAAGTGACTTACCGTAAATATTAATGCATTATAAATGCAGTAAAATTACTTGAAAGGTACATATTATACTTTTCTAAAAGATTTATAATGTAATTTCTGCAGTCAATATACTTCTGACTAAGTAAAACCGTGCCTCATAGCGGGTTCACACAGGCCAACTCACAGCAGAAACTCACAGCGAAACCGGTTATTTTTCATACAAAACTCAGCGAATCGTTGTGAGTTTCTGCTGTGAGTTGGCCTGTGTGAACCCGCTATCAGAACTCCTATAATACCTCTGTCCAAAACGCTAATCTAGACACAGCCAAATAAAGGTGTATTCTATTTGGGCACTTTTCATCATAACATTATTTATTTTCTAGTAAAAATGAATAATTCAAATTCAAATGGAATATGAACTTTTTAAACTACATTTAAATTTTAACATCAACAAATAAAAGATTAAAATTTGTACAAGGACAGTGTTGTAGTGTTTACCAAAAAAATTCAGCATTGATAATAATTAGTCAAAATTTTTATTTATTTTTTTTAATGGAAGTTTTTTAACTTCTACGATTATAGCATAAGTTTTTCAATCTTATACAAATAAATAAAAGATTGGCATACATGAATTATTGAATTATATAAAAGTAACCTTGTTTATTATTTAATTGAAAAAACTGTTAAAGAATTTGCTTTACTAAAAGGTAACAAACTTTCAATTTTCTGAAGGTCATCCTAACATAAACTTCAACTGTAGTTTCTTTAAGATATGCCCCAAAAAAATATTATTGCAAAGTAATTTAAATTTCAAGCATTCATATTTTTCTTCGTCTACATTGAACATCTTAGATCGAGATATTTTTTGATTGATTAATTTATATTTTTGTTGGTTATAAAGAAGAATTCATTAGATTTCATTTTTGGTTAGCTTTTTATTTACTTACATCGAATCTGTTGCCCTAATTAAGAAAAGCTGAAAGTAAATAAATTTCTGTTAAGATAAGATAAAATTATTTCTTTAGAAATTATAGAATATATGTCTCTTCAATAACTTTGTGATCTTTATGCTACTATTTTTATTTTTTGTATTTTTTTTTTAATAATTGTGGTATAAATTATAGTTTGATCGTCATGCGCAATTATGCATATTTGTGTTGATTTTTCTTTTAACATAAATTTTTATTGTTTTGTAAAATTTAATCATCGATTCATATCACGTTTGTTTATAGAATTATGAATTGCGGTCTCATTTTATCTAACTATTACTTTCTGGAATTGTATTTTCTGTTCTACATATAAGGTGACAGTGGTCAGGAAACCAGTTACTTTAGTAACATATGAAAAAAAAAATATATTATATGTAGTTTGTTCCGTTAAAGCCAATTCAAAAACTATTACATATAAATTTCTTATAATTAAGGTTTATTTTCTGTCAAATTTATTCATGGAAGTCATCAAGTCAGGTGTTAAAATTACAGTTACTTTTTATATATTGTGTAAAGAGAAAGAGGTTTCAGTTATCTTTGTTTTAAAAACACCAAAAAAAGCAAAAGGGGAAAAAAAATTCAATTAATTGTGTAACGGTTGCACAATATAACCAGAATTTTTTGTTTTTTAAGGAAAAAAAAAAAAAACAGCCACGCAATAAACGTGTACTTCTCATTTATGTCAGCGGTCATGCGCGAAGAAAGCTTTTGAAGCTTTTTTTGTAATTGCGCTTACTTTAGAGATTCAAGTATAAATTAGTTGTTTTCTGTGGTGCTGTAAGTTAAGTCGTAATTTCAAATTATCAACAAAGAAAATCTAACCCTTTATGATAAACAAAAGGATTATTCTAAGGATATACGTACAAATTGTAGAAAATATTTCGAGTTATTATTATTTTATTCCAATTAAAAGATCGATACGGTTTTTTGTTGTTTTTGTTTGTTTTTTTTTATTTACTATATACCAAATGTGCCCTGTGGTAAAAAAGAGCCTTCAAGTTAATAAGTACTATAACAGTAAAATTTGTGTTTGTGTTAAATGTGTTGACATAATTATTGGAAAAGACATCCTTATATGACAATGAAAAAAGATGTTGGAGTTCAAACAGTGATTTCTGGTAAAACAAAGTCTGAGGGTAGGTGTTCAGTTACTTTCTACGTTTTTTTTTTTTTTTGTTTAATATATTATTAATGAGCTTCTTTTTACACGATTAACTGTCAATTTTAATCTACTACAACTACTACAAAAATAATTGATTTAAAACGTTAGCAATGTCTGTGCACAAAATATTATTTATTCACCCCCAAAAAAATTATCTTATGTCAACTCTAAACTTAGCTGACCTTGCTCTTTAATGTATACAGTTGAAAGCTTTAAGTAGAATTGCATTCGGCCTCTGAGCTTTATGCATTTATAGATTGCATGATAATTATTTGTTTGTCTTTTCAGTTTTTTATTTTTCTAGAATTCACATGATTATAAATTCACCTGTGTGGCTTTTTTGTGTAGTAATTTTGTGTTAAAAATTAAAATATATTTTAGTTTAGTTTCTTATGTATATATATATATATAGCTAAGCCCTTTTTGCTATTTTTGGCTCTAGCTTAATTTAATGCCTTCTATTTTAACAGAAACATTTATAGTGTTGAAAAATAAAGTTATATTTTTTTCGAATTATCAAATATTTTTGTTTTTATTATAATTATCAGTTTTATATAATGAGATAAATCTCTGAGCTGTTTACAGAAAAAAAGGATGATTTTTAAATTGAAGCCAATGAGTTTTAAATTCTGTCCAATTTCACATTTATTTTTGTTTTTTTTTTGTAAAAAGGGTTTACCTCGTAAAGTGTTTATAAAGTAAATTACATGAGCCTTCTTTAAACGAAATAAAGTCTATTCAGCTTTTGGGACCATCAATCATTCTCCAAATTTTCTGATTACTTTGCTGGCGACGATTTATTTAACTATTTGGTGAAATAGATGTACACACATTTTATTGTTGCAAAAACCCTCTGAAAAAGTCCAAACCATCCCAGTAGGGAAATTACTCATCAGTAAGTTTCTCATGCATAAGTTCATGCATGAATCATGTCAAAAAGTTCACTTGTGAAATATTTATGAATGCCACATGTAGAAAGTCGCCATCATATCTACTTTTTAGTCATATTTTCATGCAAAAAGTCGTCATAACAACGAGTTTTGCAGCCATTTGTTAACTAAATTCATTGATGTTTTCCCGGAGTAAGTAGGTGTTATGACTAAAATGTAGCTCGCTTTGATTGATGAAGTGGAGCTAATTTCCTTACTGGGCATGGGCAGTCAATACAGAGAGGGAGAGATAGAGGGAGATTAGTTTTTAACCAACATATGCACCTTAATATAACTTAAAAGCCTTCAAAATAAACTAAAATCCCACCAAAATTCATTGACTTTATCCTGACGCTTAATTCTTGTATCCTTTGTCTATCTTTTAGATAACTATAGTTGAATATATTCATAGTAAAACATCAAAACGGAATTCTCAGTCAATATTTGTACTAAAAATTTAAATATTTAAGTTCTAGGATAATAATTCAATAGTTGCATTTTTTTTGTTTTATGTGTGCGAATCTCAAAATTAGCGACAAAAATATCGAAAAAATATTTTTTTTCTTATTAAAAATTGAGAAAATTTTAATATTTTCAAAACCTTTAGAGGGCAGATAGCATAACGAAAAACTGTTTCGATATTGTACGTATTTTTGAGGTATAGTAATTGAATTTTCTGCAGTTATAACAAAATTTATTGTAATATCCATCATTGTTGGAAAGTTTCTTGTTCAGATGTGTGACAAAAGAAGAAAATTAAATTATTTCATGTTGAATTAAACAATTTAATGGCTAAAATTTTAGTTTTATACTTTTCTTTTAACTGGTAACCAGCGTAACTTTTCACAACTACATTTATTTTTCCAGTTGAATAAGTATAATGATAATTAGTTTTTTTTTAATTTTAGTTTATTATTAATTTTTGTTATATAGTTAAGAGATAACATTGAAAAAACATCAAGTTTGTAAAACTAATTACCATCGATAAAGTAAAAAGTGCCCTAGAAATTGCAATGTGTTAAATTAGAAGGAAAAATTATCTAATTTTTATTCAATTTAAACACATCTTGTTTCTTAATTTTGTTTCAATTGTTCAAACAATTTATAAACAACAATTTCTCCTCTTAATTATGAGGGTTGCGTTGTAATGTTCATAAATTTATTTTCATCAAAAAAAAAAAAAAAACGAAAAAAGATTTTTCTTTGGGTTATAAAAGGCCCACTTCAAATTATAAAAACTTAGAATTCATTTGAAAATTCATTTCATTCATTCATTAACCCAAAAATTAAAATAGTCAGTAAAAAACGAAAACTTGTAAAAATCTGATTCTTTTCGCATCTGGAAAGTGATATTAACGGCAGTCTTTAATTATGTATAACTACAAATTAAACACATTTAATCCTTTACCGTAGATATAGTGCTTAAAAGACACACTTTTTTTTATCAAAAACTTATTAAACTATTCATGTAAATATCTAAGCATACAGAATCATAAAAGCTAATTAATTAATTAATTAATTTTTTGTTCAGGTTTTATTTAAAGACTAAAATTTAAACTATAATTTTTCAAAGTTTTATTACTAAAATCAAATAATTAAAATTATTTTAAACCTTAAGACATTTCTCTTCATTTTAACACTTTTTAAGTTAATTAATTTCGAATTTGGGTTAATGTAGATTAAGCTATTATAAATTTTTTCATTTTCTTCTCTATTCAATCAATTAAGCTTTCTTTTTAATGAAGTTTCAGTTATACGACAAGCGTAATATATTCGTAATTAATTACCTGAAAAACGACTTTCCATTTTATTTAGCATGACGGTTATATTTGACCGTGAAACTGTTATTATTCTGCATGATATTTTCTTTTATTTCCTTTTTTCCCATAATATTACTTTATTTGTCATATTTGAAAATAAAATCAAGTTGTCAACTAATGGTACAAACTTGTTTTACAGAAATACTTTCTTCTTGGGAAAATTTACTTGATTGGAGTGAAAATGCTGGGGAAGCTAGAAAAATTCAAGAAGAGATGATCATCTTAAAAAATGAAATTAATCGTCTAGGAAAGCAGTGTTGCAATTACGATTCAGATCCATCAATTCAGTTTGCTATTGAAGAGCTAAATGTAAGCTGTTTAAATAGTGTTAAATATTTTTTTTTTTATTAAAATTTATAATTGAAATTAATAGAACGAGAAAAAACAACTGCAAACATTTAGAACAAATATGTTACGATTGAATGCATCAGTACATAGATGGTTGACACGTGAAGAAATGAAACTTTCAAAAGATATAGAAGAAATTATTGATAGCTGTAATGAATTAGATGATAAAAATATGCAAAAAGAAAGAAATATTCAGATTAATACCGCAATTAGTTCTGAATCTGAGTTTCATAAACATCTTAAAGATGAAGTTAGTGATATGTATAAGGCATGGGATGAGGCAGATACTAGGTATTTAAATTAAATACAATGAAAAATAAATCGAATTTAAATTTTTTTTTTTTTTTTTTTTAGAATTACAAATCGTTTAAGTTTATTGACTGAATCTTTATTGGCTTGGCGTCAGCTAGAAAGTGGTTTAACTGAATTCCATAATGTATTAGGGCAGGATAGGGGTACACTTCAGGGTCTAGAAGGTGTTTTGAAAAAGGGAAAAGAAGCACCAATTGAACTTGCACAAAATGTTAAAGTTGTTGCTAAACTTTTATCTGAAAAAGTTGAATGCAGTCAAGTACAAGTAAGTAAAAAAAATATTAAAAAATATAATTTATTGTTAATGGTATTAAATTATGCCTTTTTTGGCTTTATCAATAGTGCCAATTATTTACTATAATAGATTTTTAATGTACAAAATTTTATTCTTAAAGTGAAATTATACTCAAAATTTAATTGAATGGCTTCCAAGAAGAAAATATCTCTGAAATTACATTAAATTATCAAATTTGTTGGCTTCAATATTTAATATTTTATTAATTTATTAGATGAAAATATAATTTTGTTAATAGTTTCATTTATTTTTTTTATATTTTTTATTTAATACACACATAGGACTCTGTAATATTAAACAATTGCAAATTCTAACTAGATATTTGAAAGATTTGGCTATAAGTAATATTATTTTTGTTATTTTTAAGTTTTTGACATATTTAGTTGTTGTGAATTAAAATTTATTCAAAATTAAACTTTCTAGAGGATCATAATCGACTGCCTTTATCATTTATAAACTTCAGAGAATATTCATTAGATTGGTACATTGGAAAGTTTTTAAAATTTTACTCAACCTTTAACCTTTCCGCCATCTTTATACTAATTATTATCAATTATATGTAATGTATTAGTATATTTAACGATATTTGATGGTTTACGTACATTTAAGACTAGAGGCATTACAAAATAGAAAAATCGAAACATGATATTTAGGTTTTATAGTAAATTTTATCTACATGCATTCAAATTTCTCTACAATTCTGCTTTTTAAATATTATATCTCGATTTGAACTCTTGAGAAGCCCTCATCTTGTTAATCAAGTTTAAGGATCCAGTTTTTATTTTTAATTGATTTGTTACTTTATTTTCTAAAAACGTTTTGATTATTTTTTTTTCTGTTGATTTTTAAAAAATAACAAAAACTGCAACATAGAATAATCCAAACATTCTACTTAATAGTAATTTCATTTTATTCTTTTTAACCTTTTTAAAAAATTGTTAATTGGTTGAATTATTAGTAAAATTATAGTTCATATTTAAACCTTTTTAATTTCGATATAATTATGGCTTTATTGATAAAAATATTAAATTTTATTAAGCTTACAATTTTTCTAGCTAAATAAATGGACATAATTTTGATCTTGTCATTTAAAATTTAAATGATAGAATTGCTTAATTAATGTTTCTAATACAGTGCGTTTACAGAGGCCAAAATACCAGTCTAGTATCCTTCAATTTTCAAATTTTGTATGGAAGATCTCTAGTATTTTTCTCAAGAAAACTAATTTAAAATTATTTGATAGTGATTAATTGAGAAAGTTAGGCTAAATCTGACTAAATATGATATAAAACAATTTTTACAACAACAAACAATAGAAAATTTTATGACAGTTGAAAATTTTACTAATCTACTAAGCAAAATAGGGTTCAGTAAAAATACTTTTTTTTATATATGAAGCAAAGCGTAGTATTCTTGCCACTGTAAGTCCTATTTTAAAGTGAAAATTAAATTCAATTTTTAAAAGAATAATTGAAGAAATGATTATTTTTCGTTCGAAGAAGGGATTAAGCAGGGTATTCACTATATTTCCGAATCAATGATTCGGCTCTTAGTTCCCATTTAAAGTATATGGAAAGCACGAATAAGAGAGAAAATATCCAACATGTTGAATATTTTATTCACAAATGATTCAGCCATATACTTTATATTGGCCGAATCATTGATTCGAAAATATAGTGAATACCCCGCTTTAGGGTGTACATAACTTAATACGACAAATAGTGGTTTGGTAATGCAACAAGTTCTTAAAGGTGTAGTCTTATATTCCGTCTTTATTTTGAGAATACTTTTTTATGAGAAAATAAAAGGAAGTAATTTTGGTTTTGGAATGTCCTATTATTGATATGTCAAAGTAACATAAGCTTATTTGACATTATTTACATGACGATTTTTGTGTCCATAGAGCTCGCTTTAAAATTAAAGGCAGATGGCTGGCCGTACTGTTAAAGTCAAACGAAAATTAATCACAAAAAAATTCAAATATATAATTGAGATACAGAATTATCATTTTGCTAGGAACTAGGATAAAACATTTTCATTAAAAAATAATAAAAAGGCGAACTGGTAAAGACAAATTTAAAAAATCACGATTGTTTGTTTCTTTTTAATTGAAAAAAATAATTTAGGCGTAAAATAAGCTGTAGCTTAGACCTTTAATATGACTTGACTGTTGGAAGCACTACACTAAGTTTTGTCATTTTTACATAAGTCAATTAAAATGATTTAAATAAACAAAACACATATACAAAAGTCTAAATATATTACTAATTCATAATTTCTAATTTTAGGATTCAACTCTTACAAAACAAACACCAACATTTCATTTTATGGTAACATCATCTAACGGTTCTCTATCAGATAGTGGAATTTCAGATGGTGCAACATCTGACGGAGGTTTATCTGAAAGAGAAAGACGTCTAGGAGTTTTACGTCGTTTAGCTAAACAATTAGAAAATGCTTTAGCTCCTGGCAGTGAAGCATTAAAATCAATTGCATCACGTATGGAAACAGCTGAAGCTGAACTTAAAGCCTTACAAAATACATGCCGTGAACTTATTGTACGTACTGCCGTAAATAAATCTCAAGCAGCACTTAATTGTAATGGTATTTTCTTATATAAAAATGAAAGCCAACAAAAGAATTCAAGCAATTTAAATTCTGATGAAACATCTTCAAATATACAAACTGACAATGTACAAATATCTAAATTATTATCTGGTTGTAATAAAGATTCTGGTGATCCAGATGATCCCAGTAATGAACCCTGGGGAATAGCATCAGTTGATCAAAATGATCCTAAAAAAAGATGGCCATGGAGAATAGCAAAAATTGCATTTCCTGTACAATTGGCAATAATAACATTATTTTGTGCTGCTTGTTTTCTAGAGCCCAATTGTTGTGATTCATTAAATAGTCTATCAATGAGTTTTACACCTCAATTGCGGTATGTGCGTGGACCGCCACCAATTTGAGTCAGTTAGTAAAATAGCTCTTTTTGAGTCAGTGTATACAATTTAATGAAATCCAGATTTGGGTAGATGTATGCAATTGTCTTTTAGCCAAGTAAAAGCAATAATCTTGTAGCATTTATGAAATTTATGATAATGCCAGCAAGATTTTTTAAAACTTTTATTAATAGGTTTTTGTAAAAATGCAATTGCTAAAAGAAGATAATTGAGGAGAATAGATAATAGGATAATATTAATGTATCCTATTTGCTAAAATTAAAAAGTAGGTTTTGCTGTAAGATTTCTGGTATGAATTTTGATAAGGTCAAGCAAGTAATACATATTAAAAAACAAAAAATTATAAATGGTGGTACAATTTATTTTTAATTAATTTTTATGATTAATTTAAGATGGTATCACTTAGTTAAGGGATAAATATTTGAAAGAAGAAACAAAGAAACAATTTATTTCTTTTGTATTTTTCAAAAGAAATTATGATGAGTTAATATCAAAAAACGGTTACAAATGAATGGAGTATGTATTTTTTTCTTTTTTATTATTAAGGAATTGATATTTAAATTTCGTGACTACGCAATATATTGCTCTGATTCATGGACTCATATTAAAGGAAATCGAGGGAAACTAAAGCCCTGAGTTACAGGATTGTAAGCCAGAACCATTTAATTTTATAAAATATTTTGCAAGCGTTATGCATTTCAAAAATTTCAAGGAAACATTTTGTGGAATTATTACTTTAGTTTCAACCATATCCCAGTTTTAAGGTTTTATGTGTTTTTATTGTTACAAACATTTTTCATAAAACATTGAAAAAATTTTTACAAATGGAGTTGCATTTCATAATTTATGCTTTTTACTTTATCTTCCAAAAAATCTTAAGCCACAGGTTTTATGTGGTTTTTACTTAATTTTTATATAAATTTTTTTTTTGGGTTTTTAATAAAGTCAGAAAAACTTTTGTCTTATTATATTTATGTCATTGACTTTTATTAGCAATTTTGAGTCATTAATATTTTTAGTTATAAAAATTTTTTAAGGAAAAAATATGAAACTAAAAGCATTTGAAAAATTTAAATTTTTGAAAATAATACTAAGTAATTTCTACCTTACTTATTAAATTTTACTTTTTGGTTTTTTATTATGAAATTATGTTTAAGACTTGATTGAAATATTTTTAAAAACTGTTTCTCGATTTATAAAATATAGAATTGATTATGTGTGAACTTAATAGCGGGGGTATTAAGACAAAAGAAAGTTAAATTTATATATATAATAAAAAGAAAAACAAACAAAAAATTTAATCTTAGTACAATAACTCACTAATGTGAGAATAAATTAGTATAATATAGTATCAGTTATGAATTAGAGGTACTATTCTACTTCCAAGTACCTTAATCGAAGAAAAAACGTGCCTAAAAATTTTATAAATCTTTTTTCTTTTTATAAGTTCCTAAATTACTGAATTTTTAAGCATTTTTACTGCTAAATTCTTTTTATATCTATTTTTAAGCAATAATAATAGTTAAACTAAATATTTTAAAAGAAAAATTTATCAAAAACAAAAAAATATACATAAATGGGAATACGTATACTTTTTTTGTATGGAAATTTTGGGTAAATATTTTATTTTTAATTTCTATTATATTAATAGATATTATTTTGTATTTCGTTTTGTATTTTACATAACATTTGATTAACTTTAATAGCTCTGATGAGTATTTTTTAGTGTTATTGACAGAAAAAACTAAATAAATATACTTAAATTGGTTTTAAACTAATAATTTAATGTATTAAAAATATATTCTTCAGAAAGAAAAACAAATATTTTGAATAAATAAAATGATTTTAAATACACAAAATGCGGCATTTTATATAATATTTATTAGTTAGTTTTCCTAGTTGGAAATTTCTTTGAAGGCAATCAGATATTTTGTATAGAGAAGCTATTGTCATGTTTAATGACACATCTGCGTAAGACCCTTTGACTAAAATATAGCAATAAATTGGTATATATAATATATTGATAGTTTTGTGACATGGTTACGATGAATATACTCTAGATAGTTTTCATAAGGATCGAATTCCCACTGGATTATAACTGCATAAAATTTTGCTCACACACTCTTTACTCTAGAGCATGGGTGTCAAACTGAAAGACTAATATGGGCTAAAACTAAAAGATTGACGTCAAGGCAAGCTGCTGAAGAAAACTTAAAATGCATAAACTTCTTATGTTATGTGTGTGACAATAGTTTTTAATTTTTTTTGACAATAGCCAAATATGTAAAAATATAGTAAAAATATGATTTCATTACACCACTATTTTTCTTGGGCAGGAACATTAGGCTAAACATATTGGCGGGCCACAGAAATAATGAATGTGGGCAGTATGCTGCCCGCGGGCCTCGAGTTTGACACCTATGCTCTAGCTAGAGCAAAGTATGTTCAAATGCTCACAGCTTCGGCAATTTTTCTTGGATCAACTTAAAATTTCGACACAATATTTTTCAGATGTTATACATTATATTAAAAAAATAAAAAGAATAGGAAAGAAAATTTAAGTACGGAACCATCCCCTTAAATATTATATATCTTCCTCACTCTGAAGTCAAAAAATACTCAAATAAAAATTCACTCTCAAAAACAAAATTCAAAGCTTACTTGTTAAATTGGGATGTATGACACCTTAGAGCAACTTTTGGACATTACGGTAAAGAGACTAATTAGCAAAACATCATCCCAATTCCGCCAAAGGTTAGAGCAACCCAGTGGGTAAATTGAGTGAGGTACTCGTCTAGAGAATATGAAGGCAAACATCTCCAACTCGCTACTTTAATGATGCAAAAGGCGAAGTGGTCGTGTTTTATACATACATACACGCTAGGACGTGTATTTGCCGTGAGTAATTTATGTATGTATATATGATTTCTATTAAACCTCTTCTAATCTGTGTTCTATAGACACGTATTGCTAAAGATCACTTTACTTATGTTAAAATACTTGAAATCGACGAAAATAAAAAGATGGGGGAATTACACCCAAGTGTGCCAAGTAACGGTTATTAAATATTGCTAGTTTTTAATATTGTTATTGTTTACAAACTGTTATTTTTAGTTTTGATTTAAAACACTCAAATTTAATTCTTCAATTGAACAGAAACGACTCAAACATTTCCTTCAAAATCAAAATATTTTATATGAATGCTTTAGAAAACAATTGAAATTAATCCTTAGCGAGAATAGTTCCCGATAATATCAGTTTTTAACATAAAAACATGGCACGAAGGATTCTAATATACCTAATAAAAGTTCACATTTTAAAAATCACCCTTTACTATAATCCGATTTCAATACAAGTCATACAATTTATTGCTTTAACAAAAGCCAGCTAAACAAGAAGAATTCTCAATAATTTTTCCATTTAAAGTCGACTGTAGTGCATACAAGTATTTTACGTAACATATGCTCGCGTATGTAGAATATACTTTTTTGATTGCACACAAGGGGAAGTATTTGAACGCAAAGATCCGATTTATTTTTTAAAATGCCTCAGGGATCGATTATTGCCTTTCAAATATACAAAACGTGTTTTGATTTTCTTTAAATTTTGAAATTCCCCTAACTTAAGTCAATAATGCCATGAAATTATTGTCACATTGCAAAAGTGTCTGATATATCGATAACGCTTGAACGCGACTATTAGGGAGAATATTGGTAGAAATATACCTTTAAGTATTTTTTTGCGAATTCTTTTTATATTCAATGGAAAAAAGGTACACGTAACAACAATAAAAATGCCATAGGAGTAATTCGGTGATTTCTACAAAATCTGTAGTATACTAATCTTTGTTGAATAAAAATTTACTAACTTATAGCAAAAATTTGTCAATAACCTTGTAGTAGGAAAACTCATGTTTTTAACTTTTTTTTCAAAGTACATAAATTAATACTTTTATGTTTAGGAGTGCTTGTTGTTCAAAATAAATTAATTTAGCTAGTTTGGTTAGTTCAAAGAGATTTTCGAGTATTAATTGCTTTTAGTTAATCATAAGGCGTTAAATTCTTGTACCTAAATTTGGTTAAAACTTGAGATTCTAATGAAATTTTTGGCAGTAATTCTATAGACACATAAGCATAACTATGTAAAACTCAGCTTCATAGAAAATTTAGAAAAGGTTTTTCATTCAAAAAATTTCTTCGGGAATTTAAAGAACTACTGAAGAAGTAAATATTTTTAATTTAACCGCTATCAGTCTCGCTAATTAACCATTTATGAGCATAATTATGAAAACTGGCTGATGGCTAGCATTGATTTGCTTTTGCGAAAATTTCAAATCTCTAAGTCTAGAACTATTTTTTAGGCCACTTCAAGTTTTTTAATAATTTTATTCAATAAATAATACCTCTGTCCTTTTTCTTAATATAATTCTATAAGCCTGTTTAGTATACCTTTAGCACTTATTACTCGCAAATTGTAACTCAGATAGAAGGCAATATAACTTGATAAAATACTTTTATTTCGAAATCAAAATCCAGAAAAAATACTTTTGGTCTCTAAGTTATTCCTAATCACTGCTCATATATTTTTTGAAATTTAAGCTATTCATAAAATCTGAAGTAAAACAAATATTTAAATTTGTCCAAAATAAATTAAAAATAATAAAAGCCGAACATATGGAAGGCATTTTCAGAGCACATGTATGTTCTTTAAACGTCTGTTTAAATTTTAAATTGGGTAAAGTTTTAAATAATAGGTTCTATAACTCTCACATTTTTTTTAAAAATATTTTATCAGTAGACAGACGCCAAATCAACAAGATGCTTCAAAAATGTTTCAGCAACATTCTAGTACTTCAATTGCATTTAATCAAAAAAAAGAACAAATTTGGTACCAAACCGATTCCTACATTCTTATAACTTTTCTAAGGATGACCTCATGTACCCTATGTATATATAATGTACATACAAACACATATAAAACTGCAAATTTTAATTTACACACAAAGTAGGTGGTTCCAAACATTTTACCAATAGCATTATTAAACTTAGAACATTTCTTATGGAGCAAGTCTGTTGAGAGGGCATGCGTATTTTACAGATTGAAAATTAGATCTTTAACATTATCCAGGACCTAAAACAGTATCCTGTAGGCTGTGAATAAATCCACAGGAATGCATACTAAACTTAAGTCTCTTATTCTTGTACTATAGCGAAATGTCCTTTATGATAAAATATAAAAATCAGTTTTTAAAGTGTTTAAAATTATATTTAGTAAAATTATATTTTTTAATGATATACTTATTTGGAATATAGAACAATTTTTCAACATAAGTACAGAAAATAAGAATTTTTAAAAAGTTTTCATTAAATAGTCAAAGTTGGGATACATTAAGTGATTACCTTATTGCTGCATGTTTGCTTGGAACAAGTTGAAAATAAAATTTCCCAAAAAATTTTGAATAGTGATTACAGGTCACAAATCATATTAATTTACTTTATGTTTAATCCTTTATTAAATTGAAAATGAGTGTCTAGTTAGCCTAGACTGGATGATAGATTGTTTGAAAAATAAGGTGCTAGATTATTCTTCAGTGATATCGGAGGATAACTGTAGGCAATAAATTTTAGATTTGTACTGCACTTGTACTTTACCTGTTGCCAGTTAATTATGGTTCAGATCGTCCTAAGCCTCAGGCGAGCTGAATCAGAACCAATTTTCGACATTTTTGATTTCATAAGCAGTGGCGGATTTATGAGTGTAGCGCCCCAACTCAAAATAATTTGTAGTTATTTTTTGAAACAATAAATTTTAAAAAATTTCGAATTATTCGATTTCATCAGATCGAATATATCATAATCTCATATTAGCTTTAAAATATTAGCGTTTATTCCAACATATTAAGGTGGGCACCCACTTAGTGCGTATATCTCAGCGGGTAACTTTTTTGACGTCAAAATGACGTACAAATGAATTTCACGCTGAAATATCCACATATGAGGGGGAACTTTAGCGTGAGTCTATGACGTCATAAAAGTTACCCGCTGAGATATACGCACTAAGTGGGTGCCCACCTTTAGCGTTAATTAAAAAACGCTAGAAAGACTATAATTCAATACAATTTTACAATAAATCATATTTTATTAAAAAGCCCAAAAAAATTTTAAGAAAATAGTCCACTACATTAGTTATAAAATAAATTTTCGTTTAGAATACTTGAATTTTTTGGCGCCCCCTAAATTTTGCCGCCCTAGGCCCGGGCCTACAGGGCCTATGCCTTAATCCGCCACTGTTCATAAGCAGTCTGAAAAAGTTTTTCTGACTACGAATATGTAACTTAATAACAATAATGAAGTAATGTTATAGATAATTCCGCTTAGCCTCTCATTGACAATTCTCCATTTAAAATGAATTATTTAAGCCAGAAGCTATCATTTTATCTATGTCTCTATAAGTTCTCATTTTCTTGTGTTGTGTAAAAGCTTGATATAATTTTTCATTTATTGTTTTTATTTTTGTATAATTGCCCAAATAGTTGAAAATTAGAGAAGCAAAAATATCGTATACATCCATCTCGCTAATTTAGAAAATTAAGCATATTGATTTACAGGGAAACGGTGACTTGGGTTTTAGGAGCATTTCGATTGAAACAACCTTACATAACGAAGCTACACAGTTTTGTCTCTCGAAGAGAATACACCTTATGACAGGTACCTAAAGAGGATCCTCAAAAGCTGCAAATTAAAATTTTTTTCCTTTTGGTATGAGTCAAAAGGAAGATATCTTGCAGTCTAATCGTAACAATCGAAAACCCTTTGAGCGTTATATAATAGGAATTAAAAATATTGTAGGTATAAAATTCAAAAACTGATGTTTGTCAACCGTTTGTATTTCAATCTTTTTAAATATAAATATTACATAATATTTACACCTAAATATGTCCTATATTTATAAGTCAAATTTTTTTTTATTTTTAACGGTATACAATAAATGTTTGTTGTTGTATTTGAAATATTGGAATTAATAGTTAATAGTTTTATTATTTGCTTTTTCGGAAGCTTTTCATCCTGGTGGTCATCAAAATATTTTTAAAGTATGATGACTTAATATAAAATTAAATTTATTTATAAGACTCAAAAATCGCGGAAAATACGATTTGTAGCAAAAATAAAACCTTAACAAATTTTTAAACAACCGATTCGATATAATTTTTATCCTTAAATCATTATGCAGATATATTCTAAATGTAAATAATATAATTTTATAGCAGTGCATTCCAAAATATAATCAAAAACGAAATAAAATAAAATAAAAAATGTAACGCTGATTCTCATCGATTTCTTGTCCAGTAAGCACACATCTACTCAAAGAAAAGGTAAACACTTTACGAGCTGAGATGAATTAGCCAGGGGCGAGCTAGCATTTATGGGCTACGAATGGCATAGGGCAAACATTCCGGGAAATAAAAACAAATTGTTATTTTATGATAATTTAGATTCTAAGAAGACTAGAACGCAATAATATAACCATACCCTCTCACCTTAGGGTATTATCCTGCCGTAAGTCGATAATACTGAGCTATTATGTTGGCTCTGTGACAGTCAGAATATTGAGAGGATAGTGAATATACAAAAGAAAAATATTGGTATTAAGCTAAATCGAAAAAATAATGTTAGAGGTGTTAGAAGCTTTACTAGAGGCTAATGATAGAATACAAAAATGTGTAAATAACATAACATTATTTATTTTTTCTTTCTAATGAATATTTTATTTCAACATAAATATTTATTACATAAGGAAGAACGTTTTTTAATGAATTTATTTTTTTGACCAATTATTTGCCTTTCAGTCACATGATTTCTCAAAACTTTTGAATGATTGTAACGATGAATAATTAATTTAACTTTTTACCTAACAAAAAATTGTTTATAAAATTACTTCAAATTTCAGATAAAGTTTCTGGAGAATGCCCTAAAAGTGAAATTCGTATTTTTGAAGACATTGTGACACATAAAATGTAATGATATAAAAACGAATATTTCTTAGTGTATGATTCTTGAATATTGAATGTAGTTTTTTATTGCAATGAGGAGCTAGGAAAACTTTGAAATGTCAAACGATGTATCACCCTTTGTCAATTATTTTGTAATTTCTTTATGAACAAATTGTTCACAGCCTTCAAAATTAATTTTCAAGTCTTTTTGCCTCGTTAAGAGTTTTTATGATTGAAATTTACCTTGGATTACTTTAGGTGAATAGAATTAGTCCTTAACTTCACATTGAGAGAGCTGAATGCTATTTCATACAATAGTTACAATAGTTACAAGCCGTTTGTTTCCTTTCTTATACCCTTAATTCTTCAAGTTAATATTTAATAGCTATAACAAAACATTCCAAAAGTAACAGTAAAAAAAAAATAAATCTTATTATATCAAAAAAAAAAATCAAATTTAAAAATTTGTAAATTTTTAGAAAAAATTTAAATCGTAGTTTTAGCATATATAAAAATTAAACTGTTTAATTTATAGCGAATAAAAAGCAATCAATCAAAATTAAATGTGTTTTTTATGGCAATATTGGTTTTAATTCAAAAGACATCAATTTTATATCGTTATTTGACTCTTACTGAAAATAATATAAAACTTAATTTATTAGGAATGTATTTTCAAAAATTACGTAGCTTTATTATTTTAAAATAACATTAACATTAGTCTTGTTTTTTAAATATTTTTCTTACAAAATTATTTTTTATTCTCTTTATATTTTGATACTTCGTTTTGAACTACATTTAAAATTTGTACTTTAAATGCATTTTGATCGGATATATCCACTTCATCTACAAAATCAGCTACCATGCTTAAAAAACCCTCATGTTTGTTCCGCTCTTTTGGTATATTTGTTGAGAAAAATTTATTTGCTTTTTCCAATACAGATAAAAAAATTTCTCTTGCTTCTTTCTCCGTATCCATTTTTTGTTCAATAATTGATGATTCTCCGTCATCAAAATATGAATCAGAAAATATTCCTGGAGTTGGAGAAAAAGATACTTCATCCGATTCAAGTTTTGGAAATGTTGGTAATACTTCAGTGCAAGTGTTATTTAGTGATCTAAGTAAAATTTATTAAATGTTGATTATAATAAAGTATTTTCATAAAATTTACTTCTGTACTGTAACATGATCACGTAAAAAATTCATATTTTCAAAATGTAGCCATTGATAGACAGGTTTACCAGCATTATTAGGATCCATTTTTAAACTTTTATATAATGCTTTGACATATTTGTCTCGTAAATTTCTCCAAGTTCTTTTGCATGTCTCTTCTAAACAAATAGATTTTTTTTTTATTTTTTCTAAACGAAAAAGTAAAAATACTTTTCTTAATTCATTTTACCTGATTTTCCAACATTATTAGCAATTTCACGCCATGCTTGAGCTTTTTTCTTAATATTTTTATAGTCACGTGAATATTTATTATAAATTATTGGTGAATTTTGGACTTCAGCAATTAGATTTTCTTTAAAATCTAAACTCGTTCTCTATATAATATTTAAGACACAAATTATTATGAGATTACATAATGAACTTTTATATCTATAAAGTTTTTGTCTCAGTTACTGATAAATTTATTGAATCGGGTTAAATCCGAACATTAAAACCAGCTAAAAAAATCTTAATGCCCGAGTTTTGTGAAACTTTATTCACGTTGAAAACGGTAGCATAAAATGAAACTGGCCGCTTTCTTGCAAAAAAAAAAAAAAAACGGCTACTATTTTGATTTTTAACAAAATTTATGTTGAAGTGGAATGTTGCATATAATATTTTTATTCATTCATTTGAAAACAATCCTTTTTTATATGTATATATAACATACGTTTTTGGGTAATTTAAGATAAAACTTCTCGATAATTTAATAGCTTCTGATGAATTTTAATTCTTATACTTAAGATGTTTTTTGAAACTACACTTAAAATTTCTTATGTGTAGATTTAATAAATTGAAATATGTGTAAAATTACGAAAAATAATGATACTAACCTTAATTGGCGTACTATTAATATCGCAATTACATGAATTCATACTGAGCTGGCGCAGTACTATTTGAGCGTGCGTATTCCTTACCCAAAACAATTTCTTAGTTTTATAAAAAAAAATAAAACTACTAAACAAAAAGAAGTTTATTTAAAATGAAAAACACTTTTTTTTATTTTAGTCTTGTAAACAAAGTCAAAGTATTTTGTTGTCTTGATATAATTTTTAGAGCTGTCACTTTGAAGTTTCAAGTTATAATTATATTAACTAGATGGGTCTGAATTCAATAGGTAATAGGTAAAGTCTGCTAAAATAGTCAACAGTTGGCTTTCAATATTTTCTTTTGATCAAATTTTAAATAAATTAAGAAATCACTAGCGGCCGAAGTGTTTAACCTTTTTTCCAGCAGAATATTTTAGCATTCAATAATTCATTTAGTGATCTTTAACAAAATCTGCAACTTGAACTTGATCTTTGAATTATCTTGTGTCCAGGGCCGAAACGAGGGTGTTGAGCGTGGGGGGGTGACGAGTATAAAAAAGCCGACTTACCCAGAAAGCTTGATGACTGCATATATGGCATGTGGGTGGAAATATAGTAATATCAGTGTGTTCAAATTAACTATTATAGAATTTTATTATAACAAAACAAATAATTACTCTAAAGAATTTTTTGAAATAAACAACATAATGACCGCTAAACGATCGCAAAAATAATTTTAAAAAAAGTATTAAGCACACAATGACCATTGTCTTATCCATAGAATGATAGATGTCAACGTTTAACTCTGCGATGTTTCAATACCGACCATTTCTCAATGACTCCACGCAGGCTAATTTCGTCAACTTTATCTTCGAAGAATGAAACAACATCGACGCATTCAAACGACTATCCCCCATTGTTGTACGTAAATAATTCAAAACTAATTTTAATTTACTAAATGAGCGTTCACAAGAAGCTGATATTACAAGAGCAGTCATAATAAAACAAACAAGCTTATGCGCCAACGGAATCACCTTACGCAATTTGAACAGTATTTTAGAAATGTCTCCAAAATTCGTACATTCTGTACTTGAATCCAGAAGAATTTCTAATTCAGCAAGCAAGCATTCTGGTTCTTCTGTGAATAATGTTGGTCTAATTGCACAATAGATTTGATTAATTTAATCGTTACGTTGCTTTTGTTAACTGGAAATTTGAAAATTTTTTGAATAGGTACAAACATTGAAAAAGTTTCTTTCATATTTTCGTCAATACAGCTTGTCAAACCCCCCACACCCCCCGCTCGATACGCCCCTGCTTGTATCTTATTTTAACAAAAGGGTCTCCCTTGAAAAGGTACTCAACGCATATGCACGTGAATATACACGTTTCTTAAAATACATATATACCCTGCAAACATTTTTACGAAAGACAATGCGAGACGAACAAAAACGCGAGCTGTTAGAAAAGTACAAAATATGCCAAAGAGTGAGAAGAACTCAAGGGTGAATTTCCTCTTCATACAAATGTATGAAGTTTTGATCGCGTAATATTCCTAAAGACTTAGAGAATTTCTGTTCAACTCTGAAAATTCATGCAACAAATGGCCCTAGTAGACTTCGGACATTGTCCGGGTAAATGCACTGTAGACGTCGGACATTCATTTGCCCGGACTTGTATCATTTTTTACTAAATATATAATTTATAGTAATAATAACATGAAGTTGAACTTTTAATAAAAAATGATTAATTATGAAAACTTTAAACTTTTGATATCATAATGAATAGCAATGTTATTTTGTGCTGTAATCTTTCGTTGCTATCTTCATGCTATTAAAAATGTATGAAGCTGTCATTATTTCCGCGTAAACACATAATTTACTCGGACCTTCAGATTAGTCCGCGGACATTGCTGTAGACGAGTTAAATTACCCTGGAGACGGACAATGTTCCGGACAATGTCCGACGTCCACTAGGGCCTTAAAATCTCTCTTTTTGACATTGTTATTGTAGTGTTTTGTTTGCCTAATAGTGCGTTTTCACTGAACCTAGTTTTTAGTATTTAGTACTATTATTTCTCCATATAAAAAAATAAGCGCTTTCACTGAACTTACAATTAGTACTTAGTACTTAGTACGTTTTTCATCTGTGAAGAATTTGCTTGTTGTTATATTTGTGTTAATTGTATTATTTTTAACATAACCTAACTTCCACAATTATTCACTGTCTAAACTATTGCCGAAAGAGAAAATCCGAATAAATTACTCAAAATTTCGCGTCATGAGTTTGTCTAGTACTTAAGCAAAGAACTAGAAGAAAGAACTAGATGTAGATTAGTTCTTTTGAGAAATATACTAGAGATTTCCCATACAAAATCTAACAAAATAGTAGGCACTAAATACTAAAACTAGGTTCAGTGAAAACGTACTGTCGCGAGTGCTTGTTTTAAATTACGTGTTTTAAATTTAGTGTATTTTGTTTTAATGTGTAAAAAATTGCAATAATTTATTTTTAATTAAATAATTTATATGTAATTTATCTGTTTAAGAAAAACAAATATATTGTTTATATAAAAAAATATGAGTTTTCTTTCCCCTAACAAAATTCATTTTCAGTAAATGTGACAGAGAGACAAAATATATATAACCCCTTTAGAAATCATGAAGTCACATGATATTTTTGCATTCAAAGAAATCGCGGGTTTCACCGTTTCTCGCATCCGAAAACGATGTAACATTTTGTTCTTTCTCGAATCAGTTCTCGTATCGTTCTCCGATCCGTTCTCGAACTAATTTTTCGTTGGAACGATGTACCAAAGAATCCGGTCTCGTATTGAAATGTTTGCTGGGTAGAGGCATATAGGGGCTTCCTTTGTATTTTAAGTATATATTAGCCTGAAAATAAATAGAAAAAACTACGTAAAAGAAAAAGAAAACAACACATTTCACTAGCAAACAATTTATTATTTTAAACAAGTTTTTTTATTTTACATAAAACTTAAATATTTGCTAAAAACACAACTTAAACTATCACATGAACTGCCTAAGTTTAATATCAATTAACACCCAACACCCATGTTAAAAATAACACCCTTTTAGCTACTTTCTTAAAGGCACCTTACTGAATTTCCTACAGGACTTAGTGTGCTAAAATTTAAATTTATACTTAAAGCCAATCGGAGTGGACACGCCAAGTGTTCTTGTTTTTATACCAGAAATTAAAAAACCCCCCTTAGATAAAGGACAAGATATCCCGAGATAGTAAAGCACAACGTATCTAATGTTTGTGTATACACATGCACTAATTTAATTAATTTTAAGTGTCCTAGTTATTATGAATACCTCAGGACATCTTATCATCCGTTCGTAGGAGTCTTTATATGCTGATATCAGGTTGCTTCATGTTCCTACATAGTATTCATGCATTTCCGATAGTTGAAATATCATTTAAGCAACCCGTAGTATAATATAATCCTGTTTAAAAAAAATAGATAAGATGAAAATTAGTTTTATCTGTTAATAAATTTATTGAAAAAATTTCAGTCACAGACGATTTAAAGAAAATCATTTACATAATCGGAGCTGAGTTGTTTTATCTTAAAATTGAAGGCATAAAGAGCAATGATCAGCTCACTCTTTATTTGTGTAAGCACCAAAGATGTGAAAAGTCTTTTTTTTAGAAAAATTCAACCTAACTACTGAGCTTGTGCCACACAATTTTCTTTTCCAACAGATACTACACATTAGAAATATTAAATCTTTTATGTTTTACGCACCATTATTTGAAAATGTAGTGTTAAAAAAGGAATATCTCTATAATATCTCTAATATTTGACCATTGGTTTCCAATTAAAATAATTACGATAAAGAAGCGAAAAAAAATTCATTTTCTTTACTGGAAAGAATTCTTCATCTGTTTATACAAAAAGTTTTTATATGCTTCCTGCTTTCTCAATTTTTTCCACCCTTAATTAATCGTAGTCCATTAATTTTCTTTTTCTACACCCTATTTACTTAACATTGTCTTAGTAAAACTTCCCTCATGTTGCAATTGGTATTACAAAAGGTAAAATTAAAAACGAAAATCAAATTCTTTGAAACAAATGAGATTTTTTATGAGCTTCAAACTTTTTTCAAAGTAATAAAATGTGAATTTGTTCTTTTTATATTTATATCTTTAATTGCTATTAAAATTGTGTGAAATTTGGTTTTTAGGGAGATTTTTTTTGATGGAATTGATTAACATCTATCTATCTAAACGAACAGGGTCTAAAATTTATTTAAAAATAATGGGTCTTTCTCTTTTTTATTATGTTACAGTTTTTCAGCAGGTTAAAACGGCCAGTTTTGACATACCTAAGCCTGAAGTTATTGTGTTTAATTTTGGGACACATTTAAATGAACTTCAAATTTGCCTTGAGTCGACTGTTTCCTATATCTTCTGAATTAATAATTTTAAGTTGCTTAAGTTCTCCACTCAGCTGATTATATCGATCGATTGGATTCAAGGGTATAGTGGTGGATTTATGTGTCATTAATTGTCCTGTTTTTATACTCAAGCAGTTCCAAACACATTGAATACACTGCCTTTTAATATTTCTCTCTTCAATGGTCTATTTTTGGCATTTTTTTGATAATTTTGACTGTAACCCAATCATTTAGGGAACCACAACACTTGGCATCACTAGTTCCTCTTTTGAAGTCAAGCAGACCATTATTCTACCATTGACAATGGAAGAAATATCACTTTTTGTAATAAAAAGTTAGTTTTAAGAGAAATTGATTTTTTTCAAGTAATTTATTTTCTATGTTTAAATACTTTTATGCTATCCTCTGATATTTTAAATTTAAATTCCTTCAAATCAAATTATTTTTTCATTGGTTTATACTCAAAAAAAAAAAAAAAAAATTTAGTTCAAACCGAGCATTACAAAGTTCTCTTCTTTTAAATTTTACCTGCATAAACTTCACGGGCTTTGGTTTATCCACTAAAAATCTTAATTCTTAACCCTTTATTATACACAAAGGCTGTAATTTAATCATTAGACCAGCTATCATTTCCGGACCCTTCAGTGTACTTTTGGGACTAATATCCCAAAAGGATTTCATAGAAATATGTAAAATCAAACCTGCCAAGGTTTTCGATTTTGATTATCATAGGAAATAAAATTAGCATATCCATGAAGTGAATTTTTTTTATTCTACTAAAAATACCTTGTTTAATGGTGCTAAAAAAGTAAATGAACCAAATTGATTCAGTTCATAAAATTAATATTCCAATAATATAGTATTTAACTATAAGTAACAGATGTACTAATGTTAAATATTTGTATTTTTCTTTTCGACTATTTTTAGGATTTATTTCGATAGCTTCAAATCAGACCAAATATATAATGCTTGGGGTTGTTTGCATTATTTTCATAAAAAAGACAAACTGTCCATCTTTCTAATCATATCATACTTAGCTTGATAAATTGAAGAATTGATAAATTGTAATAGAAAAAGCAAATGCGGTCAGCTGTAACATCTGTACTATATATGACCCTTAATCTTTATTTTATGGTTTTTATGATAAATAAAAATTGAAAGAAAAAAGATCGAGAAATATTTATCATTTTCAATTAGAAATTTATTTATTCTTAAAATTTAATTTAGTTTAAAATTTATGAAGGAAAATTTTTACTGAAAAGGTATTGGAAGTTTTTTCCAAGTATTCATAATTATTTTGGTTATTTTCCTATATATATAAAAGAAAAATTTCATCACGTACATTTCGATTTTCTTTTAAGCTACCATTTCTGCCTATATCAAATGAGTGTAAATATTCCAGCGTATTATTAAATGCTTCATTTATTATATCTATAGGGTCAATAGTTATTTTGGATTTCATGTTTAATTCATAGCATTGAAGCCATTTTCCAAAAGGAGCCTAAGATTTTGATGACGAAAGGATAAACATCTTAATTTAATCTTCAAGAATTTCTATATTATGCTGTTATTTTTTTTTTGTAGATATGTATTAGTAAGCAAATACAAATTCTATTGTAGTTGGATTTTCAATTAAATGCTACTACTCTTCATGATTGTCACATGTTAAAGAGATATAGCCTTTCCCACATGTTTTATTTTCTCATTAAGGACAATAAATAGCATGTGGCTTCATTCGGTTTTGCTTTATATATTGTTTTAGTTTCGACCCAATTTGAAAGGAAGGACTGTTTACATTCCCATACAATCCTATGAACACATCTGTGATTTATGATAGTAACCGATATCCTTGTATTCTATGACTTTTTATAACCTTTCTAACAAAAATTGATAAATAATTCTATGAAATTTAAATAAATAAATTAGTTTGTTATGTAAATCATGTATTTTAGCGATCTCTGAAATAATTTTATTTCTTAGTCAACTTGTTTTAAGGAATTATATAAAAGCTAGTTATATTTTGATTTGATTTCATAAATTGTTTGGTTTCAATTGAAAGTCACTTATGAAGGTTATATATATATATATATATATATATATATGTTTATTTTGTTTGAAAATTTCTATGCTTTTCTATCAATACAGACCTCAGATGTAAAATATTTGCTAAGTTGACCGTGATGAGAGCCTTTTTCAAGTTATAAAAAGTGAATAGCGCAACGAGATGAAAAATTACCATCACCAAAGTCTAAGTAAGATAATTAACAAGAAAACATGCAAAAAACTATTTTTTTCTACTCATTTTTTTATAGATTTTTACTTAATTTGTTTGATGAAGTGCTTAATCGGTGCTTTAAGTACTTCGCTGAATGCGCTATATTTGCTTCAAATTTTGCTGGCGTTAGCTGCTTGTATAGGAGTTCAAACTTTGATATACTTTTGTATTTTTTGAACCTCCTTTCATCCTCTTCGACTTCTTAAATGTAAATTTTTCACGTATTGGAGGTTAATGAGGCTAAAGGAGGTTAGGTTAACGAAAATTAGCATTTAGAAGGTCGAAGAGGATGAAAGGAGGCTCTAAATTTCTACTCGGGCTTAGATAAAAATTATATCCAATTTTAATCTTCTAATCTTTAATAAAAACAGGAATAGATTATAGAATAAAGTGGTTAAGCTAAGGTTATATTTTGTTAATTCTTTTTAACAATAAAAAAGTTTGTTTATGTATAAAGGAGTAAAAATTGCATAAATTTAATTTCATTTTTTGTGTGTTAAGTCTTCATACTTGATTATGAGCTCAGTCGGATATATAATTTCATAGTTTCTAGATAAGAAATATAAAGCAGACAGCTTTCAAAATTAACAGATTCACTATAAATGCTTAGCTTCAATACTAAGAACCTGACAATGTGATTTTGTAAAAAATGCTTTAAACTGATTGAAATTTTCAATAACAATAAGAAATAAAAACAATACAAGACAATTTAAATTTTTATGACACAAGGTGATATTTTTTACCCTTACATTTTTCCCGTTTAACCATACTTTATATTATTTTCTTTAAGAATAAATATATATTTTATTATTACTTAACTTTGCAGTCCTTATATGATATAATATACATAAAGCTAAATGACTTTTGACAGTACTGGCTAAGCTATAACAAAATAGGGATCTACCCTTAGCTTAAATTGAAGTTAGTAGGCTTTTAACTGCACACTATACACTTTAAGGACTTAATAAGACGACTCTATTCGCATAATTTTTCTATAAGAAACCCAACATCTGATCCCTTATGACTTTTAAACGATAGTCATTTGAATTCCGATGACCATAAAGATAAGACGCGGTCAAAGAAATTGCAGTTTTTATTTGGTTTTTTTTTTTTGTTTTACCCTCAATTTAGTTTTGCATTATCATAAGATTATTGGTTCAAGCTGTGTTTACTATGGTCAATTTCAGATATTACTGGCAAATATCAAGTGGCCTTATTTTATTTTTTTTTTTTTCATTTTTTTGGTTTTCGAAAAGGGTTGACAAACAACCTATTGACCAAACCGAATCTAATTTTATTGTCCTTGAAACAAACTATTTCCGTAAAAAGCAATTGTTCTCCTTATAAGCTAAAGGTAAACCGAAAAATCATATTTGATATCAAATGGATAACAATAAATAACGGGAAATATTTTATATTAGACTTTTATCTAAATTGTCTTTATGAAGGTTTGTTTACGATTGGGAAGACAAAGTGGCCATTAAAATTCATTTTTGGTCCCCTCGGGTCACGGGACAGTATGTAAATCTTCTTCTTTGGTTTCGCTTCTTCTAGATAACTCTATTTTATTACTCACCTTAATTTAACTGAAACCCCTTTTTGGTAAAGACGATTATCTTAATTGCTCTGATTCGTATATATGGTTTCTGTATAAATAAATCAAAAGAGGAGAATGAAAAGCGGAAATAAGTTTTATAATGTCAATATGCGAAGCAAAAGTTATACTAGAAATTATTGAATTAATTAGAATAATTTTTGAACTACTTTAAAATGTATTTATTACAATCTAGTAATTATTTATATGGATTATTACTTTTAAAAGTAAGCTATTATTATTAAATTATTTTAATAAATTTGTCCATTTTAATATTTGTACAACAAAAAATTTCAAAATTGTTTTCAAATTATATAAATCACAGCCCTTCGTTTTTTATTGGGGAATTTTATGTCTGATGTAATATTAAAGATAAGGAATAGCGTGAACAATTTTACAATGGTGTGGTAAAACCGTAAAAAATTTTCACATTTGTAACAACTGTTGCATAACTTTTTATATTTTTCGCGAGCCACCATACTGACTGACTAACTGTTTATATATTTTGATATGACAAACATGTGAATTTAAATAAAAATGTCATTGAATTTGTAACATGCGAATTTTATTGATATAGTAAATTGCTAAAACAGTAAACAGTACTAACATCAACAATCAAGTTTGATTTACGTGAGCCCGTAACATGAATATGAGGAAGGAATACTGATTTAAAACTTTAAGTATGGTTAATAATATCTTAGGAAGGGGTTGCAAAAATTAGGGTATGTAAATTTTATAAGAAGATATAAGAGATAGGTTGGAAAATTTTTATATTTGAAGTGTAAACTTTTTATTGTGCACTGGGTGAAATTTAATTGGAACAAAAATGCTAAAGCTCTTTTTCAATTTAATTGGAATCAATAATTTCAACATTATTGTTTTGAATTGAAGCTAAATATTTAGTTTTGTAAAAAAATATAAAAATATAGATATCTGCTGATTATATTTATTAAATCATCTATTAATGATGCTATGCATATACAAATTTCTACGTGCTTATAGGTATTTACACCCACATATCAACGAGATGGGTGAATATCTTGGGCTCCTCCACATTGATATGGTCATCAGTAGGTGGCATGCATAAATTTACATTAATTGGTGACAACTTGGTTTCGGTATGTCATGTAATGATAGGATTTTAAACACTGGGTATAATTCAACTAGTCTAGAGGTATTTTTTTAGGTGCAATGAAAAACACAAACAATATTTTTACTATTTATTATTTTACAAGGTACTTTTAAATGCATAAAAAACGGTGAAAAAATTAAAAATTCGAAAAGTTACTAGGTGGAAGTAGCTTTGAAATAATAAAATTTGAAAATTTGTAGTAGGTGCGATGGAGAAAGGTCTTTACCTTTCTTTAAAAGACTTACACAAAATTTGAAGGGAATCGGTTCGGTAAAACTTGAGAAATCATGACAAGAATTTCGAAAAAAAAGTAGTTCCCAGGAAAACACTTTTAAAGTTTAATTTAAAGTTACACGTAATATAAGCTATACAAAAGAATTAGTTCAATCTAGTGACTTACGATGACTTTTGGTTATTTTCTTTCAATACATAAGAGTACGAAAGGCGGGGGGACCCGGTACTCTAGATCTCGAAAATTTAAGGTTTTTTGATTAATATTGTATACAAATGGTCCTCAATTTGACTCTTTCGAGCAATTGGACCTCGACGGTGTTGACGCATTTTGGCTCTTCTATTTGACTGGAAAATAAAAACCAAAAAAATGTTAATCAGTATGAGTGCGGTTATGGCTGGAACTAAAAAAAAATGTTAAAAACTGACAAAATTGACAAAAAAAGTAGTTTTGAGATAAATTAGTTTTAAGTTTTAAGTCGGGATATACTTCGCACCGCTCTCTACCTGTTAAAACGACTGTAGAAACGAAGATATTATCGATATCTTGACAAAAATTGAACAGTATATTCTTCAAAGACTATACTTTTGAAATATTAAAAAAAAATTCTAGAGTACCGGGTCCCCTTAAAGAGGGCACACGATGGCTAAGTGGAAGGAAAATCCCTATTGTTTTTTGTTCGATTCGTTCGGAGCAGGTTTGGTTGACGCCTCACTGAAACAGCTATATCTCCGAAAATAAATAATTAAAATTAAAAAAAAAATCCTTATAAAAACAAATTCTTAACGGGTTAAGCTTTAAACGTATAAAAAAAATCTATTTTTTTTAATTTCTAGACTAGAATATCCCCTTAATATCTTTCTGAGCTTTTTTTTTCATTATTGTAATATAAATCAGAATTAATTTAAAAATTACACTTAATAATTTATTACCAAAAAATTTATTGTATTTCTCAATTTTCTCCTTAAAATCAATTTTATACTAAAATGGACTTATACAACTTTTAAAATAAATGGTTTGTATAATAAGAGTCCTAAATTTGTACATTATGTTACTTAATCATTTTCTATTTTCCTACATTTACTGAGGATATTCAAATTAGCCCTTAATTTTTCTACAAATATTATGAATAATAAAAAATAAAACTTATTTTATTCAACTTCTTTCATGAAAAACACGACTCTAGAAAATGTTTCTCCCTTTAGCATTATAATTGGCTCAAATATAATTTACCTGGACTATCGAAAAATATTTTTTCAATTTTTACTAAATATACCATCGTAAATATTTGATTTTATATATTTAAATAAAATATGTTTACTTAAAAATCCGGGATTCAGTATTTTTCATAAAATTTGTTTATAGCTTTAAATCATACAATATTCAAGTACTAAAACAAAATCTTCTGGGACCATTTCGAAATCTAAATCTTAACTTTTATTTCTTTAAAAACAAAGCCTAGTATATCTAATGCGTAAATTATTATAACTAAAGACAAAAATACCAATCGAAAAACCTAAAACATTTTGGTCTTAGTGCATAATTTAGATGCTCCTCGCAATAAAGCATTTTCCATAGTAGAGTACTTTGGAAAATTTATGAACCATTCGCTTAATGCCTCCCTGAATTATTTCGTCCTTGACTGCAATAAAGTTGTATTACGGCCGAACTTGCCTGACAAACTGTCTAACTTTATGTCTGCTAGTGCATTAATCTTGCATAAGGATGTGGTTGTTTAGCTATATTTCTGGTTATATAATTTTTCTTTTCTATATTCTTGGAAACCTGAGTATAAAATTCTTGTATTACGCATAATGTGATTGTTCGTCTGTCATGTCCCATGAATAAGTGGATTATCATAAAAGAAGAATGAACAGAAAAAAAAAAAAAATGCATTTACTTGTAGATATCTCATCACTTATATGATTGACATAATTGAAGACGGGTATTAGGGTGTTATTTGCTATTAGTGTTATAAAGGAAGGAAAACTTTTCTGTTACTTTTATTTTTGTTTGCTTATTTTTCAAAGTACTAAATTGAAGTTTCTGGTTTTAAAAAATTGATAATTATTAGTAGATCTCCTTAATTAGTGCAATCAACTATTTACTATACAAGTACATAAGTACATACACAATAAAAGTTAACCCACAGCATTTTAATGCTTTTTTCTTTTATTCACTCCAGATGATTGATTTGAGAGAAAGGAGATACATATTTGCCTAAATTCCATAAAATCTCCTGCATATATTTTGTTTTGACTTAGTTGCCTGCAACTTGAAGAACTCAGTTTATAAATATATAAGTTGGTTTGTGAAATTTTCATAAAAATTTCTGATCCCTGAAATAACAAATAATATGCTTTAAGAGGAAGTCAAATTAAATTGTCAAATAGAAAAATTTTTGTTCGCATTACAGTTATCTATTATAACCAATAATAAAAAAATTAACAATAAAAAATAAAAAACAACGCTAAAAATAATAATTTAAAAAAATAAAAAATAATAATATTGAACAAAAGTAAGCAATTTTTTTTCAAAAAAAGTTTTTTGATTTTGAGAGACCCTGTTGCTCGGAAGCAAGAATATTTACAGCTGCATCTACGGTGTGTGCTAAGCTTAAAGCTGTAATTCATTGTAATATAAGGAATTATTAGTTATTACTTTAGAAAATTGACGATATTAATATTCTTTATCAGACGTTTATTTCTAACTGTTTCCATAAAAAAGTGGTATTTATAGCCAACAAAGCCAATATTTTGTCTTTAGCAAGATTCAAGTCAACTTGAACTAAATACAATATAAGTCAATTATAAATTATTTATTGGTCAGTTATAGTTTGTTGAATTAGTTCCCATTTCAATAAAAATTGATTAAAGTGTTCGTTATGTAGATATTAAATTTTAAAATTAATCTGTAAATACCAGCAAGTGTTTTCTGAAGTGTTAATAAAGGAAAAAGAAAAGATCTAACTATTTGGGTCTTATTAGTCCTTAAAGCTTCTAAATATAAATTATATCAAAAATATAGTCATACTCACTATACCCGTTCACGCGCTCCTGTGGCTTAAATTGAAAATAAAGCAAAGCTAAAAGTTAACTTATACCATCATAAATTGAAATTTAAATCTCTACAACCAAAATACTGGTATTTCGTTACACTAATACCCATTCTCCATTTGGGCTTGTACAGTGTATTAGCCTCCCGTACAAAAAAACCCCTTCTCTATTGGCAATAATCTGTATTAGGGAAGTTTAAGAAAATTTTATGAATATGTCAACGAAAGTGTCATAAAAGTAAACTTTGAATCATTGGATCTGTGAAAATCCACAAAAAAAGTACAATGTGCTTACTCGCAAAAACAGTATTAAATTAACTTCTAAATAATATATTAAAATACCTTTTGTTGACTGACGCTGTGTAGATGCTTGTACACCTCCTTAAAAAAAAAAGCGATTCTTGACAGAGAAAGCGTGTACAGCATGGCGGCATATTAAAACATATGATCGGAATGTCAAACTAGGTAAAAGTTATGAAATATTTTTTTCACTAAAAAATTATAGAAAATAACTGTAATATAATATAAATTAAAAGTTAAAGTAAAAAGTTGTTTATTAAATTCTTACCTCTTAAATGTAAGAGAACCGTCAGTGTAAGTTTTTAATAGAATAACTATGTGAAAATATAAATTGAAAATTGATTTTCAGATAAGAGGATCAACATACTGGGAAAGAACCGTGCCCCAGTTCACAGAGGTTAAGTTTAAAAGCCATTTTCGTATGAAACGAAGCACGTTTAATGGTATTGTTGAAAAATGTGTGGTTTGAAAAAAGAAGATACAAACTGGCGTAAAGCTATCTCGATCGATAAGAGAGTGGCAATAGCTGTATATGTTCTGGGTTCATCCCAAGTGTATCGGGTACCTTCTGATTTATTTGGCGTGGGACTCAGCACTATTGGCCATTGTTTTTTGGAATTTTGTAAAGCAATTGTTCAAGTTTATGGAAATTGTTTTCAAGAATTTTATCCTGCAACGCAATCTAAAATTGAAGAAAATGTTGGCGGATTTATGCAACTAGGTTTTTCGCAATACTATGGAGCTATAGATGGCTGCCATATCAAAATAAAACCTCCCAAGGGATTATTACAGTTATAAAAGTAGTTATTCTACAATACTTCTTGCTGTAATAGACTACAGATATCAGTTTATGTACATAAATCTAGGAAGCCCTGGGAGATGTAGTGATTTTACTATATGGGAAACATTTTCTATTAAAAGACATCATATGTCAAACGAGTTGTTTCCAAGAAACTCCTGTAATTTCAGCGGAGTAAATGTACCTGTGTTTTTAATTGGAGACTCTGCTTTCAAGGTATCGGAGTTCTATGAAACCATATACTTTTAGCACAGAATATATTCGAATATTACTTCTTCGACCCGTTGTATATTCAGGTCTACATGCAGCTCCTCGTTTGTCACGTATCTGTACGCATTTGTGATTAGGCGAAGAACCTTATTCTGACTTCTTTGAATTATTGTTCGGTTTGACTTTCTGGTACAACCCCAGAGCTAGATTCCATTGGTCCATATTGGTTTAATGATTGTTAAGTATATTATTCTTTTGTAATTGAGGTTCAATTTGGAGTACTTCCCTATGAGCCAGTAGAGTTTGTATATTAATTGTTTTATCTGCTAAGCGTTTTGTTTTACGTGATGTTCCAGTTTAGCCTTTTATCCAAGTGTAGCCCAAGGTATTTAGCTGAGTCAGCTTGTGGGATGTTTTCACCATTGAGATATGTGAACATGATCGCATCGGTTTTGCGCAAAGAGTATGTTACATGTATTGATGTGACTCTATTTAGTTTTTTTTCCAGTCTTTTGTCCATTTGCTGACTTTGTCAATCATTAGCTTTTCAGTTGTTTTTACTTGAGATTTGTCTGTTGCGAGCATAGTAGTGTCGTTTGCAAAGGTGCTTATGAATGTGTCTTTCGAAATTGATGTGTCTGCTGCGTAGAGCAGGTACAGGATCGGTCATAGTACACCACTTTGGGGTATACTCGATTTGATTGGATAGTATCTCGTTGTGGCATCTTCATGTGTAACTCTGAATTTGCGACCTTGTATGTTTGATTCAAGTATCTTGCAGAAGTTGCTTGGTAACATTAAGCTCATTTTATATCTGAGACCTTTATGCCACTCTGTCGAATGCCTGCGAGACGTCTAGAAATACTGCAGAGCAGTAGTTCTTATCTTCTAAAGCTTGTTAGATTTTGTCGGTAATTTCGTGAATCTAATCTACAGTTGAATTATTACTTCTGAACCCAAACTGGAAGTCTGGGATGTTAACAAGTGATTTCAGTCTTTTCATTAACAGCTTTTCAAATAGTTTGGAGATCTTTGGTATAAGTGATATTGGTCTGTATGACGTGACTTTCTCTGTAGGTTTGTCCGGTTTTTTAATCATGATGATCTGCGTTATTTTGAAGCTTTCGGAAATGTGTTGTAGTCACAAGCAAGTATTGTATAAGAGCGTTAACATGTAGATTGCTTTCGCTGGTAGTTCTTTTAGTAGACCTGGAGATATTTGGTCCACTCCTGGAGCTTTTATAATGTTTAGGTTATTGTCTATTTCGTTTGCTATATTTTCTTTATTGAAAACTTCTTTTTTTTTACTTTTTATAATTATTGACTTTCTTTTTTAAAAATGAAGTTTGCTCTTCTTTTCATATCCTTTAAATGAATGAAATCTTAAAACAAACTTCTAATTCATGGCTTACGTTGACACATACATATGTAACCCTGCTGATTTTATATCTCTTCAAACTTCAAATTACAGATGCAAAATATACGCCATAGACTGATGAAGAAATCAAAAAAATAGAAAATTCTAAATAGAATTAAAGTCTTTGGTGTTAATTTGAATACCGATTAATTAGTTAATTGCAAAACAGAATTTGTAGCGGTATCTAGGAAACAAGTGTTTTTGGGTTGAAAGCAAGCAACTATCTTGTTTAAATTATAAAAAAAATTTATTAGTTAATTGGAATTTCTTAAATTTGAAATCCTGTTTTTATTTTTCAAAATTTGCCGTTAAATACAAATAATAGAAAAATTACTTTGGATATAAAATAAAATTTTAGGTAGAAATGTATCCTAAAAAATATTCACTATACAAAAATCATGTACACTATAGAGTTAGATGTATCTTTTGTCCTAAAACCTAAGATTCAAAACTATTCAAATAATTTTTTATCAAGCTTTGTAGGTAATTCTACCGTTTTTTTAAGGTGAGTTCACGCTATGTAATTTTTAAATTTTTGAGTTTAATCCTTAAAGACATGAAATACTGAAATTTCTAGTTTACTTTTCTTTTGAAAAAGAAAAACAGCCTTTCTAAAAAACCAAATTGAAAAATGTTGCCATAATAGAAAGCATACAGTAGTAAGCTTATAACTAAAGAAAATGAAAAGCCGAAAAATGACTATAAATAAGTTAAAAAGCTACAAAATTAAATTTTATATTATTATAAATTTATACTTTTAAACATCAAAAGAAAACTAGCATGAAAAATGCTACCCATAAATTACTTTTCTATACAACTTAAAATTCTTGATTTCAATCTAATTTTAAAGGTCAGAAAAACAAATCTGAAACTGTGCGGCATCCTATTTTAGCAAAAAATAATGTCAACCCCAAAATATAATCAACAGGTGGTTCATATGTGATTGGGTTGATTTTTAGGGAATTGAACTGACAACCTCTGATAAATGGTAAACATGCTGTGAACATTTATTGAAAGTGAAAACGGATATGTGACAATAAATCACGTTACATAAGTGAAAAGAAAAACACAACAAAAAAAACAAAAATCGCTACTAGTTGCCAAATAAATCTTTTCAATTGTAATGTTAGCTCCAATCTCTAAGGAAATCCAGGTTTGTTGGAACTAAAAGATTTTCTTACTACAATTTTCAAAAAAATTTCTATGCCATTGGTATTTGTCTTTAACTGAAAAGTTGATAGAAAATGCATAAAAAGCAATAATTTCTTCCCTATGGTTTGAGTAGACACAAATGTGAATTTATTATTTAGAAGGTGCAATAAATTTTGTAGAGGATAGGGAAATCCTAGAATAATTTTTTGTAAAGGGTGTTTTGAGGGAAATTGTACTTTAATATCCCAATTCTAGTATCAGATATAAGAAATTGTATGGTCACTTCTGTTAAATATAGTACTTGTGGTTATTTGATTATTTAACTGTAATATATTCTCGTTTACACCAAATTTTGCCATATGCTTAAATCCTTTTTGTCTTTTTCGTTTTCTAATACTTTTAAAAATGCAAAAACAGAAAATATTTCTTTTAAGAATGGGTTCGTTTAGGTTAAGTTAAGTCTCTGAAACTTTTAAAATTAAAGTGGATGACTTATATAGCCAGTAGGAGTCAAAAGCAGCAAACAACAAAATTCAGTAAAATTTTCCTTTATTTTTTTATTTGACAATATTAAGCCTTAAAATAAATAACTGAAAGTTTAATTTACTTTGAGGTAACAAAACATTTGTGGGACAAAACAATTTCATCAAATGACTATGAGTATTCTTCCATAAACTAAGAAAGAGTATATAGACGAATGAACTAAAAAAAGAGAATGAAAGCCATAATGCTCAGGTTAACTAAATTGCATTTCTAAACTAAACACCGTGACATGCCAAGTATTAGAAATATATTAGAAAAAGGATTGAAAACGTAATAATAATTTCATAAATAAATCAACGCAGGGTAACAAGAATTGGTATTCAAGAATCTGCAAACGACAATGATATAGCTCAAGGGAATTAAATAGAAGAAGCCTCTTTTTCTACAAAAAGAAAAAATACATGTTCTGGCTATGAATATGAAAAAAAAATTGAGTCATTGGGGGTTGAAATTGTATTTTAAAAAAACACCTTTGTTATTCCAGTTATTTTTATTGTATTTTTGCATGGATATGACAAATTTCTTTTACCATTATACAATATAATCTTCGTTTTTTTATTAAAGGAATATAGAACAAAGTTTTGATACTCTCAAAAGAAAAGAAAGAAACAATTAACTGTCATATAAGAGTGAAAAAAATCTTATTTGATGCTACCATGGACCAACTTTTAAGTAAATAATTCATATGCATTTTAAGTCTGTGTGATTTAAGATTATAAGCGAATGTGGTATAAATTGTGCTATGAAAAATTAATTAAAATTTCAAAGTTTTAATTTGAAAAATACTGCAATGGTATATTTTTTCTTTTGGGAAAAGTGTTGCTTTGATCAAATAAAACTAGAACTTTTTTAATTTCCTTGCCTTTAAGAAACTTAAAAGCTTATTTACCTGAAGTAATCATCAGATTTTATTGCTCACACTCATTGATATCTTCAGGAGTATAAGCAAAGAAACTTTTAATCTAAACTCAATGATAAAATATTAAGTATTTTGCTTCTGCCGTAAACTTTTTGTTAGTATTCTATATAAAATAAGAAAAAATTGTGAATTTTTGTAATTAACATATGTACATTTTAGTTATGTATGTATTTTTAAAAAAAAAAAAAAGTTGTTGTAGGTCTGATATTGAATTAAAGCTTAAATCAGCTAACTAAATCCCAAAGAGTTGAGAAAACTTTAAAAATTTTCTTGATTTTGGAAACTGCCACTGCACAAAGTTTCCAGCTTAGTTATTATACTTCACTTCAAATTTTCTTGGCTAAAAAGAGTAAAATTTCGAAAAACAAATCCTTTTTTATGATCATCTTTTATCTTTTAATGGTTTTTATGGTCACGAAATGTTAGCAATGTTTGCTGTTAAAAGTTCTCTAGTTAATCCTATATTTAAGAATATTTTATGTATGCAAATGAAATGTATAGCTTAGTATGAAGGGTTGTAAATTTAAAAAATTTGGTTAATTTACATCTTGTAAATATTAGCGATATCCTTAAGTCCATATTTAAAGTTTCAGTTTTCTTTTACATTACCTAAAGTCAAGTATTTTTCATATCATACCATCAGAGCTGAGGAGGGTTAAGTTCTGATGAATGTCTTGTGCTTCATTCATCATAAAAGAATATATGTAGGGTACATAAATATGTGGTATGAAAAATGACATAAGAAATTTGTTGTTTTTATATAAGGGATTGAAGTAATAAATCACATTTAGAGCAAGACAATAAATCTTTACAATCGATTGGCTTAAAAAAAAAAAGTTGTATGCCCAGATCTAATTGAGGATAATACAATTTTTGCAAAGAAAGTATGTGAATGAGTAAATATTTTCCAGTATAATATTATGAAAGAACTTTTTCTTCAATAATTTACAGAACTTTATTTAATTTTTTAAGATTTTTGAAAGGTATTGTATGATGTTTAGGTTGTTTTTATGAATAAACAAATATTAAATCTTTTGTTTTCATGTCAACGATAAGAGCTCTTTTTTTTTAGATACATAAGTTAAGTTGATAAATGTAATAGTAGTAGTATTTAAGGGAAAAGGATTACACCAACTAATTATAGATCTAGTGTGCCTCCCAGGGATATATTCTAATAGAGAGTTAATTTCTATATCTCTCATAAAGTTGAAATTTTATTTAAAATAACTTCCCAGAAGGAAATTTCTCTAAAAACGCGGGTGAATTAATAAAGTCATGGTTTAAAGACTGTGCAGATTTTTGTTGCATAAACCGACTGAAATCCTGATTTATTAAAGTACATAATTGCTCTAAGGGACTCAATTGAAGAAATTTCTATAAAAATCGGTGGTATTAAATGAATAAATTTACTTTTAAAATTTCAATGCAATTTTTAAGGATAATCAAACTTTAGAACTTTTTCTTCTTTTACTTTCTTGGCTTTTTTTATATTTAAAATAACTTCCTACTAATAGTTTTAGTGGTCTTTTGATTATTTCCTGTGGTAAATCCTAAGCCTATATTTCTACTAGAATTTTTCTCTTTTAGGAACAACAACTGTCTTTACTTCCAGTAGAAATATCAATACATTTTTATTATGAAAAATTCAATGTAATTACCTAATTAACATAAAAACTTTGGAGCATCAAGTACTAATTAATCTCTAATTTTGAGAAACCCCTGAAGAAGTCAATTGCTAACCTAAAGAAAAAAACGTTGAAAGTTTTTCGGTAGAAATCAGCCAAATGCGTGAAAATTTTTAAAGGAGAGAGAAATTAGTTTCAGTTAGTTAGTGTTTCATAGTTGAAAAAAATTCAAATAAGAGTAAAATAGGCTATAATTATTTGAGTGAAATAAATATGCAGAAAAACTTGATAAGACTTATATTAAAAGGAACTGTAGTTAATAAAAAACTAAAGCAGAGCAATCTTTAAACAGCAAACACCAAACTTAGAAATCTGTAAGGAATAGAGTCTATATTTTTATATAAAAGTTTAAGGTCAAATTTTAATTATTAATAAGAAATATTGAAATGTAAACAATCTAAAAGTTATTTCTGTGATGCTTTATAAGATGGTTTGCCAAATTAATTCTTACAAATCTACCTTCTACTCAGGAAGGTATCACTTGCGAACAAATTAAGATGAGAATTCAAAGTGCAATAGAGACAATAATTATTTTATGCAAATTCATTTTCGTCCAAGACAGCTTTAACCTTTAGGGACTGAAGACTAATTTGTTTTAATCAACCTCCGAATAATTACTTTGACAAAGTTACTTGCTTGAAACTTAATTTCCTGTTATATATATATATATATATTAGACGAATAAAATCTGTCAAGGGTGGTCTGAGAAAATGAATTCAAGAAAATTGGCCTGAGAGTATAAAAAATTTCATGTATATGAGGTAATTGACAGAAAATTGGTTACGATGTGTCTTACAATTGCTTAGTTGCATAGTAATATTTCAAAAAAAAGAAAAAAAAATTCAGGATACTTAAAATTTGAAAAACATTAAGGAAACATGCATATAGTTTTCTCAAAAAGGTTTTATTCCCTTTTTAAGATTCAATGTAGATAATGCTACAACAAAATTGGTCCTAGTTAGAAAAAAGTGTCTGATACCTTTACTAAAATATCAGCCATCGATTGAAATTCTTTCAAAACTTTTACAATTTTTAGTAAGAATTTTTAGTTAGTTTTTTAATTTTTTAGGGCATGTTTTACTTTAATTTTTGAATATTTCTTTATTTTAGTATTTCATGAAAATATACTTTCTGAAGATAATAAAAATTATTAAGATCAAAGCTGTTTTGGTTATTATAAAGCTCTATAAAATTTAATTAAAATTTTGAAAATCAGAATAATATAAAAGAGGTTTGGTCGAAATCATTGTGGCGTGAATTTATTGACCTTACCCATATAAAAAATTATTATACATTTTTTAATTATTATTTGCTTTATTTTATATTATAATTTTTTAAATTAATTCTTTATATTTTATAAATAATCAACTTTTTCTAAGCTTGCTGTTTACTCTGCAACATCTATCAACCCAAAAAAATTTGTTAATTAACTTTTTAAATAAAATGTCATACAAGTAAATATTTCACATCCTACTTTTTTTATTTTATTATTAATTTTAATATTTATTTTTATATTTTTATTATCTATATTCTAATAGGCAAGGCGTTTTCTTACACTCCCTTTTCAAGGTATTTATACTCAACCGATTTTACTCAAGTCGGTTTCATTCGAAAGGCGATGTCGCCAAGATGTACGAAATGAAAAAATTATTTCAAAAATCCACACATATCACTTGCAAATGAGTGATAAAATTTATGGGAGAAAAAACAACAACAATCTAAGACAAACAAAAGCTTTTTTCGATGTAGTGCTGAAATTTTCAACAACTGCTAGTTTAAATAAAAAGAGAAGAAGGCTTTTGCTATCGCATTGTGCTTAAATTCTATCTTTACACTTTTCTAAACCTTACAAATCTCTATTCCTTCAGAAGATTTTTATTTGAATTATATAAATGCTCCACCCTTTAAGTTAATTTATTAATAAAATAAAAATAAAGCGAAATTTTACTTTCCGCTATTTTTTTCCTTTGGTCTATTCATATTAAAGAAACTGGCAGCCTAGAATGGACACTCCAAGCGTGTGTATAATTAATGTGGACTAAAATAGTAGTATAATAAAAAATTAAAATAAAGTTAATTTTATTGTGAATACAGCAAAATAAATACTATACAGTTAAAAAAACTTTTAATAATTTTTTATATAAACTGTTAACAAAATAAAAGAATTCATAGTTTCATACTAAATAAATTATAATTCTTGATTCTGCCATTTAAAATTTTTCAGAATAATATAAAAGGAAACTTAGTTGAGAATTTCTTTTCAAAAAGCAATCCAAGCAATTTTCTTAGACATAAAACATTGATTATGCTTTCAAAATGAGGAAAAATTTCTCGGCTAATGAAGTTCAGAAATTCAAGCCAAAAAAGCTTAGCTAAATCAAGAACTTTTTATTTATATAGATATTTTAGCTTAAAAGTCATTGAAAATGATAAAAAATGACAATTTCCAGTTTGCGACTTCTACTTACACACGCCTTTTTGAAAAATTTCAACTAAAATCTTGTTTGATTAATCGATTGTACTAGATAGACCTAATTATTTGGTCACGTCCCTTTTTAGCAACTAATCTCACATTCCATCTATACAAAAATTTAAATTCAAACTTCAATTTTACATATTTTAAAATAATTCAAATACGAATTTGATTAAAATTTATTATAATAAAAAGATGTTTTCTTTATAGCCTGAAAGTAATGTAAATAAAATTGCGCCTAGAATTATGCATAAAATCAATAAAAAGAATTTATTGAATTTTTTTTTCTTCATTTTTAAATTTGTTAATTAAAATCGAATGTGTGATATTACCATAGTAATTACATTGTCGGAAAGTGTTAACAAAGACAAACTAATTCAAAATTAATTAGAACTCATAAACTATGAGTAATTAGAGTGCAAACTTTTCAATCATTTTAAATTAAGTTAACAGTGAAACATATTTTTCAAGGTTTTGAATTTGCCATAGAGATTTTTTCGTTTAATATTTTTAGGATCCCTTTAAGTACTAGACACAATTGAAACACTAAGCGAAAAAAACTTGCACTTCTATTTCCTTTAATGTTAATTAATTTATTTTAATCATTAACCAAATTTGAAACTCCTTTAAATGTTTTGAACAATCAACTTAAATTTTGTATAGTATTAAATACTTCTGAATACAAAACAAAGTAATATTTTTCACCCATATATTTAAAATTCATATGCAAACATTTTATATTTTCAATATTTCCCTTTCTTTACGCTCAATTCACTTTAAATGACTTAAAGAAAACTGTGTCGCTAACTTTGTTGACGGGTGCCTTTAATTTTGAGCTTGTAGTAATCCTTCAGTCTTGATTACCCTGGGTGTATATCATCATTAGATGAGGGCAGGCTCCCCTATTGTTCAGGCACAAATTGGCTTTTAAATGCAAATCTCGATAACACAATTTGCTTCTTCATACAAAACAAATGTCTGGCCTTCTAGTTTCGAACAGGTGTCGAAAGGATTAGATAAAACAATGTTTGTGGATTTAGAGAATTTAAATAAAGGACTTGAGTGGATTAAGCATTTCGAATTTAATTATAATTATTAAGTCTATTTGGAAAATAATTTTAGCTTTGAATATCGTGTTTTAATATAAATCTTCAATATCTGATAAATAAATTTTTGTTATAGTTGAAAAAATTAAGAAAAATATCGTTTTTGAGGTGTATTTTTAGAATTTTAATCGGTAGAAATAGCAAATAGATTAAATTTGAGTTTTTAAAATCAGTTTGTTCTAAATTTCAGAAGAAAAATTATGTAAAAATATAGAAAAATAATAAATTTCACCATAAGGAATAGAAAGTGTTTGATTATTTTATGAAAATATGCCAATATTATCCCTCTCTAATACCAAAAATTTATTTACAAAATAGAAACCACAAAAAAAAACTCTCAAACGTAAAACTGATGTCATACATTTTAAGATTTCCAGATTTTAATTTGATTTAATCAAAAAATTTTGTATTCAATTCTAGTAAATATTTTTCATGCTTAAGTATTAGAACATTATGCATTAAATGAAATTGATGATTTATTCAAAAATATTTGGCTCTATACAGTAAAAACTGTCAGGAAGCAACATTTCATTGTCATTGTCATAAATTAATTTAAAATAGCTTAAAAACTAGAAATTTGTTTATTTTACCGAATTGGTATTATAATTAAATTTAATATTTTTGGTTAAGAAGCAAATGCTAACTTCATATCCCTAAAATGGAAAAGAACCACAAAATAGAAGCTCAAGTTTTAGAGGAAAGCCAAAATCAAACAAAAAACCTTAAAATAGCAAAATTGAATGTTGATTTTATAAAATTTTCCCATTTATTATATAATTATAAAATAACAATACACTTAAGCTTAAGCTGGTGATATATACGAAAGGCTTGAGAGATACTAAAAGTTATATTCCAATTAGTTTGTATCAAAACACATTTAGCAAATTTACTTTATAAATAAAAAACTTGCGAGAAATTATGTTAAAATTAAGGACAGCATTGAAAAAATTTAAAAGTAAATTTTACTTTGGTTTTCCAACGTAACCACGACATATTTTCGTTATTGTATTATATTGAAAATTGAATATATTTGACATGAGGAATCGTTTTATGGTGTCAAACAGAAGCTACAAGCAACAGCTCTGGTGATACATTAATGTCAATTTTCAAGTTTAAACTACTCCACAAAAAATACGCAAGTGCAATTTTTTCATTTTCAACAACAAAAAAAACAGGGATTAAATTATCTGTCTTGTAATGCTACACTATCCCTTATTTTTTTACAACATGTATAATAATAACAATATGTTACTTATGATGAAATACTGCTCCGAGACTCTTCCAGTAAAGTTAGTAATAAGTTTATATATTTCCCTTATAAGTTAAATAATAAACATTATCAATATGGTGTTAAATACTTTACACTGTATATATCAACCCCTAAAAGATGAAAAAAGCTCTTTTTAAAAAGAATCCTTATAAAATGAACTAAAAAAAATTCCATAAGGGTTAATTTATGTTTTTCGACTGCTGCAAAGACGTTTATTTTGTACCATTAGCATACGGAAAGAAATTTACAATCGTCGAAATTACATTTTTTCCATTTAAGTAATTTCTTGGAAGTATCCAAGTGCCGCTTTTCTACATTTAATTAGTAATATTAAGTAGAAAAAATTTTTTTCAATTTGAAATGCTTTGAGGGTGATTCGTTCCAAAGCTGTATTTCTATGTTGGATCTTGTATTAAACAAAAGAAATTAGTATTCCAACTTTTTTTTACTAAGGACACACAAAAATTTATATATTTTTTTATGTATTTGCTACCAAAATATCAAGTAAAATATTTCAAAAGCTCTAATTAAATTGTATTCAATTGTAGTATTTAACCCTTATAACCAAAATACTAATTCTAACATTTGAATTAACATATGTGTTAAACTTTTTAATATACTTATTTAATCCGATAAAATAAAAAATTTTCTTTAAAACTAGAGGGTAACATTTAAACTTATAAAGTCTATGATATTTTCTTTTAAAAATACAAATTGCCTTCTTTCAGTTGCAAATTAATAAAATTATAGGAATTACGAGTGCCTATCGTTAGGTGGGTTTGAATGCATCAATTTATTGCGCAACCAGAAAATTAGATTTATCCTTTTTGTGGGCTGTTCAAATATGAATGGGTTCACAAAGGATGCCGATTCAACAGCCTTAATCAAGGGACTTACCCTGCTATTTTCAAGTATAACTTTGAGGGGTAGCTGAAGTACTTGTTCACTTCACAAGGAAAATATAAACTTATGATAAGGGTTGTTGGTATGAAAATATTTTCGTTTTTCTATTGCCAATAAATATATAACACATGAGCCCAATTGGTTAATAATCTCTCAATTTATACAGTTCTTCTTCTTTTTAAGGAAAGATTTTTATATTTTTAAATAATTTTATCCAAAAATTTAGATAAAAAAAAACTTATATATTATTATTTCTTTCCCCTAAAAATTATTGGGAAAAACCTAAAATGTAATTTATATAAAGTTGAAATAGATAAAAAATGTTTACATAAAGTTTCCAGAATATATTATTTCCATAGAATTTTATATTAATTTTGATTAAAAGAAAAACAAAATCAAAAAAAAAGAGGATATTCTTAAGTTAACCTTCTTGATAAAAGTATAACAACCCCAAATAATACATATTTCTAATTTGTTATTCATGATGTACAAAGATATGGTAAAGAAAATAAGTTGTCTTACAAGGAAGCGAATGATCCTTTATCAGCCCTAAAATATTGGCAAATTATTCAAATCGAACATATTGCTAGGATGTGTTCATACACAGCTTCTTCTTACTATATTAATAAATCAAAATAATAATGTTTCCTTGGTTTGTGACTAAGAACGTGAATAAAGAGCTCCTGAGACTAAAGTAATAGCCCATCCCCTTATTCACTTCTCACCGTAATGTCATTTTAAAAAAAAAAATATATGCAAATTGCCCTTTAAACACTTCTGGAAAGAAAATCGAATTTGTTTTTTTTTTTTGAAGTCATCAAAATTATAGCCTTGTCCCTTAAAGAGGGCTTATACAATAACCAAATTAGATCCACTTGGAAATTTTTTTCCATCGAGGCTATGAAGAGTAGCTGTTTAAAATTATAGTCTTAAAAGACTATACCACCCTTCTAGAATGATTTGAAAGTGTAAAATTTTTTTATTTATCAATCTTGATACTTATATATATATACCATAAATAAAAAAGGTGGTAGGTGAATCGGGGTCAAAAGCTTAAAAATCAACCCCATTTTTAAAAGCCTTCCATAAAATATAATACCCTTAATATTATTTTAATCGATTTAACAAGTTTTATCATTACTGAAATACCTTGATACCAAATACTTTAGACGCACAGGGAATAATTTTATAAACAAATATATTCAAGTTTCATTTTGATTTGATAGAGTCGTTCAGAAGCCAATGTTGTAAGCCTATTTTTTCATGTTTTTTGATTTTTGTAAATTTTAATAGAATAAATAATATATTTCTTAGTCTCAAAAGGATTTACCAATTATTTAATTTTTTGTAGGTCAAACAACCCTTTTTTTATAGCCTCTGAATGTGTTATGTGTTATGAATGTATTAAGAAACATTAATTTCTGCAATTTTGATTTTTTGGACTTAACCACATTGGCTTCTGAACGACTCAAAATATTATCATATTTCTAATGATTATTAGCACTTTATAATAATATTTCTCTCTGTCCTGTAAGATTTACTTTATATATTATAAATAATATTACGAAAAATATGAAGTTCACGTAATATACATAAATCTAGACAGCCACACTTTTTCTTTTTGTTTTGCTTTCATTTATTAAAAGTTTAAATTTTTTATAATTTCTTACTGCAAATATTTCTTTTAGAAAAACTTCTACAACCGATTTTCAAAAAGTTATTTCAGGTTTGGAAACAACTAAAACTTTTTCTTGTAGTTTTACAAAAATATAAACCGTTTTTCGAAAAATTATATAAAGATTAGGCTACTTAAGTGCAATACAGAGACTCCAAATTTTAAATACTTTTTTGAATAATATCTCTTAAGCATTTCGCTTTCATAAGCTCTCAAAATCAGTTTGTCATATTGGCTTCTTTTGCCCAATACTTCCTTAAGTCTTCTATAGCCTACTTCTCTAGCTTGTTTGTTGCCTTGCATAAGTTTGTCAATATTTCGAATCATACTCTTTCTTGAAGGGAGTCCATAGCTCTGTAAATTGTTACTACTTTTACTTCCCAGCAATGAAATGGTCTTAAAATTCGATGCATTCCATCGTACCTTGTCGAGGAATGGATAAGAAACTTTTGCCTTTTTCTTTATCTTTTTCATCTTTTTTCTTAAATATTTTTAGTTAAAATTAAATAAAGTAATAATTTAAGATAAGTTTAATTAACTAATTATAGGTGTTTTCTTTTTTCAATGAAAAATCCACCAAAATGCCGCAAAGCTTTTCTTACAGCATAGACGATGATAAGAAAAGTGTCAGTGATTTTTATTTAGTGTTTAATTGAATTAATGCTGGTATTTAGTGTTTTTGTTAGTTATAATTATAATTAATTGCTATAATGTTTAGTTTTAATAAATTTGATATAAGATTTTAATTGTATAAATGTGTAAATTGTAAATAAATCTTTCCGTACTGTATGCGATGTTTGCATACTGTACAAAAAGTATTTTTCTTAGAATTTTTCTCGTTAGTTAGTTTAATGTAATAACTGTGTACTTTTATATTTAATTTAATCAAATTTAATTATAAAAAATTCAATTTGTTTCATTTTCAACAAAATTAAACAAAAAATTCTTATTTTCTAAAATAGTGAACATTAATTCAAAAGATGTGAGAAAAGAGATTTTATTAGAAAAAACGAAGAGAATCTACCCACAGCCAGCTGAAAGCTCTCTATCGGTGACTTTGCTAACTCATCGCCGTGTTAAATGGAATCAATCGCCCCATATAGCGTGGAATCTATAAAATTACATTGATTGGTGACTTTATACATCGCATCGTCCACGAAAGAGCGAATTTTCACCGCTGGGTTTAGATATTGTTGCTCAATGTTACGGGTCCAAGAAGATTTGTTCATTTATGTTCTTCATCTTTGTATGTCTAATCCTAACTTATTTCGGATCCTTTTTAGTTGATTTTTTATTAAAATAATTCAAAGATCAGAACAAAATAAAAATATTTAAAATATTTTTAGAAATACAAGTTAATTACGTTTATGTTTTATAAAGCTCTCTCTCTGAAATTATCTTACTCAATTATCGTTTCACCTCTCTCTTCATGCATTTTTTTCTAACAACGTTATCTACTTGGTTTCTCTGCCGGGATTTTTGATTTAAAATTCCTTACATAATTAATAGATAAATGCTCTAGAATGAAATTCATTTAGCATAGCTTAAAAGAATTAATTAAAATCTCGGATTTTTCCCAACCACATATACCGTTGGCATTACACAACTCTCTATAGCTGACCTTATTATAACATTGATAGGCTTGTCTGAACAAGTTAAAAATTTTCACCCTATATAAGCTCTTAATGAATAGTTTTCTCTTTTCAAAATAAACAGTTTTTCCGCTATTTCAAATATAATGAATCATTGCTTGCAAGCAAAATTTCTTTGAATATTAGAACAACTAAGTGCAGTACACATGCATACCAAAAAAGTTATAATTTTGAGCCATTTAAAATTAACCCTTAACGGTCCGGAAGTATTTCAAGTTTACTTCCTACCAGGTCCAGCTATTTTTCATACAAAAAAAGTTGTAAAATATTTCTAAATCAAGTAAATCAAGTAAATCAAAACGAAATATTATTATTTTAGTGAAAATTTATTAAAACTCCTTAGCGGTCCGGAAGTATTTCAAGTTTACCTCCCACCAGGTCCAGCTATTTTTCATAAAGGAGAAGCTGTAAAACGTTTTAAATCAAAGAAATATTTTTATTTTAGGGAAAGTTTATTAATATATATAGAGGATAATAATACTAACAATATTATTTAAATTTTATATTTTTTGAGAGTATGGTACTTTTCGAAGCACTCTCCAATATGAATTCCGGGTTTTTCGGTGCAAGTGTCGCAATAAAATTTTGTTTCTCGTCTTCCCCCTGAAACCTTTCGATTCGAGCATACTATGCAGTCTCTTTTAGTTCTACTGCGAATGATGTGGAGCTTAGCATTTAATCGCTGCAAATCTTGTTCAGTATCAGTATCAGCTTCTGGATTGTAATAGGTTTGCCATGTCGTAATATTCTACGGACGTTTGTAGTTTCTGACACATCCCAAGTACTAAGAAGTGTTACAACCCTTTTGTCCTTCCATGAAAGGAGTAAAGTATTATTTTTTCTGCAGGCTACTATGTTTGCTTTTGAAAATGTAGGCTTTTTTATTATAGGCGGTACACCTTTTCTATTTGTGTTTAATGTACCAATTAAGTGGCACTCCATTTTTAGTAATTCATTTGCCAAAGGTATACTGGTATAATAGCGGTCTGTATACATATGGTACCCTTTTGCACAGCCAACGTTATCAACAAGTTTCTTAAATAAATGCAAAGGAATTCGAGTAGTTACGGGGAGATCCAATCTAGGAAGGTTGTCTGAAGTTATGCTGCCATAATACGGGAGAGTTGTAGAAATGTACCCTGTGTTCGAGTCAGCTAGTACATATATTCTTATACCCCACTTTGTTGATTTTTCGGGATTGTAGGTAATAAAACCTAATCTTCCTTTAAATTCTACAACAGACTCATCAACGGAAATATCTTTATATGGTACAAAATACTGTAGGAACTTTGAGTCAATATATTCTAGAAAATTGCTGACTTTTTCAATACGAGTCCTCATGTTCTGATTACCATATCATTACCATATCATAGAAATTATTGTTACCTTCATGTATTATTATCCTATAAATTCCTGCCATATTTTATGATTTCAAACAAAATCAAATATAATAAACTAAATTCTGTAAAATGTCTACGCTCTCCTTAAAAATCAAAACAAGACTGAATTTAGATTCGAATAACACAAAAGTGCATGTACGAAAAACAGTAGCAACAATAATAATAATAAAAATAATGAAATGGTTTTTGGCGCGTATATGGCGCCATTGGACCCAGTAGGTAAAATTGTCATGTCGCCTATATTGCGCCATTGGACCCAGTAAGTAAAATTGTCATGTCGCCTATATGGCACCATTGGACCGTTAAGGGTTAAGGTATGCCACAAAAGGATTTTAATACTATTGCAATATAATTAGATTTTTCTAATTACGCCTAAATGAACTCGAGAACTGCAGAAAATTTAATTCTTTTTTTGATTTATTAACAATCTCAATATTTTTGATTAAAAACAATCCTTGAAATAAAAGGATGCAATGCAAATAATAAAACAAGTTTTACGTTTTTTTGATTTTCTTTTATCAAAATAATTTTATCAACCCTCCCCATAGATATAAAATACTAAAAATATTGTAAGGTGTAAAACTTTTTAATATTTATGTAAATGCCTATTGGAAGGATTACATCCTTTAAATAAACATCAAAGGGAATTACTATACACAAGATGGTAATAAAAATCTAAAATTCTGAACTATGGATAACAAATGGCTATGCAAATTAAGGAAAAATTGTCAAAGCCATTTTTGATGACATTATCTTCGCGAAGTTGTGAGTTTGATGATTAATTACTAGGGAGACCGCGTTAACTTACACAAAATAATTTTTTATAGTACTCCTGATACCCATGAATCTTTTTAGGTTCATGCTATCATAGTGAGTTTCCTTGTCCGTAAAATAAAAAGGAAATGAAAATATCTTAAGATAATATTTTGTAAAGATTTAAAATGTTTTACAGTTCCTGAAAAAGGAAGAATTTTCTTTTTGCACTATATTAGAATTTTTACTAACATAAGTCTTGTTTTAGATTTAGATATTAACAAAAAGTTGTAAATCATTAGTGCACAGGTATTTATTGAAAACTTTCGAGATGTTCAAAATCTGATAATATTTTTCTAGCAAAATATGAACTTTCCTTAACATAGGCTTATTTTTCTCTACCCATTTCTTTACCTACAACGTCGCAAACATTAGTTGCATTAAATCCGTTTAAAAAGACCTTTCAAGAATCAATTAAATGATATTTGTTTGTGGGAAATCCCTACAAAAAAAGGACAAAGCTATGTTAACTATCAGTTACTTTATCTTACTAGCAATTAAAATGGAAAAGAACTACAAAATAAAAGCTCAAATCTCAGAGGAAAGCCAAAAACTTTAAATAATTTTCAGTATAAAAAAGAAAACAAAACAAGTATTTTTCAACCTTTTTGAAGATTGAAGGATTTTCCAAAGTAAATATCTGAATTTTAAGACTATTTTCTTTGTAACAAATTCTCATATTATTAATTTTAGTATTACACCACATATCCTCTGAGCATACTTATTTGGATGGATAATTGTTTCTATAACAAGCAGTTTGGTTAAATTATAGTCCAATTAGATGAAATAAATCAATTCTGACCATATGAGCAGTAAATATTGGTAATAAATTGATCACAGAATACAATTTTAATTTGAGCACAAGTGTTCTTAATTGGAGTTTACTTTTCGTAAAATTGAATTGGCTTAAAACAAAATAATTAATATCGTTTTATACTTTTGTTATAATTTGTAGTTAAATTTAAACTTAATTGTAATAAAATTTATATATCTATAATGTATTAATCTACCTGATGTGTTTTTTTAAAAAAAGAGACGTTAAAATTTCAAATTAAAAACAAAATATAAGGGAATGATATATAGTTTTAGGTGAAAATATTAAAAAACAATTTAAGTATTAATTTTAAGTTTTTATATGTATATATAAATTATTTTAAGTTGTGTTTGCATATGACAAGCCCTGAAGCATAGATCAACGCTTGGAGGGTTAATCAATGAGCAAAAGTATCACTATTCTTTGCCTCGTTTTGATTTGGTTCACATGCAACTTATGGTCTGAATAAGGCTTATCTTTAGTTTATGTTGCTGGAAGTTGCGCCCAATTAGTGAAATATAATTATATAAGAATTTCTAATACTGTTTTTATTGATCAGAGATTAACATCTATCAATTTTATTAATTAAATTAGAAATTTCTGCCTGTCTTAACTGAAGCTACGCCTTCCAGGTTGCAAAACTACGTGATAACTTATAATATTTTTATTTTTTTTTTTTTTTCGCTTGAAATAATTATGAATATTTTCTTAAAATTGTGTGATAATATATTTAACAGAGAAAACTTTAAAATTATATTGCCTTCTTTAAAAAATATGGCTTGGAACAGGATACAACGTACTCTAAATAGGTTAAGCCCAATACTAAAAGATCACGAACAAAATTTTGGTAGCTAAACTAAATGCATCATTAACTACCACGATCTATATTTTTTAAAACATTTAAAATTTCGAAAAATTTATTTAGTTTCATATGTCAATTGATGTGTTCTTGGTACAAGATACCTTCATGATGAGATTATTTATTGGTAATACTTTTATGTATTTCAAATATGGTAAATATTGCCAGACTTACCTTTGCAGGTATAATTGGCGTGTTACGCCAGTATGTAAATAATAATGAATGAATATATTCCAAAAAGTTCGGTTTTTTTTGCCTGTCAATGGCTTTTTTATTCGAATATAACACTTCTATATCAGAGCTTCTTAAACTTTTTTCATTCACGACCCCATTTATGATTGCGAGTTTCTTGGCGACCCTATAGAAATATCCAAGAAAGATAAATTAATATTTTTTGATGATATATTTATTAGGTAACAATTTATAAACAACAACAATTAATTAAAATTATCGGAAAAAATTTAATAAGATGGATGTGCGTGTGTGAGTGTAAGTCTGCACAAATACAAATCGAGATATTATAAAATCGTGTATTTAAACATTTGACATTAAAATCTCTCGCGACCCCAGAATTTTGTTACGCAACCCCATTTGGGGTCGCGACCCATTGTTTAGGAAGACCTGTTCTATATAAATTAAATCTTATTTATATCTAAAATTTAAACCTTGAATTAAACTTCCTCTTAGTCAAAGTATTTATTACTTAAATAAATTCAAATGAAATTATTACATAAAAATGCTTATTATATTATACATTAATTTTATATTACCTAATGTACTATTATGCTTATTATTTAAAATTACTTTGGTTCTGAACCTAATTAGTCATATAATAATGTATTAATTTTAGAAGATTGGTCCATTACACAATTGTCAAATTGATTGTTATACAACAGTGGCGTAAGTAAGGTTCTTTTTTAGTAATATTTTGGTGGAATCTTCCATTTCCTAAAAAAAATATTTAAGATGCTTATGAAGATGCCTAAGAAACCTGAAAAAAGGAAATCCATATCCTCCTCAGTTGCAAAAAGCTATCCAAGCCACTGTTAAAGAATAATAATTTCTTAAATTAGAGTATATCAAAATTATACTGAAATTATTTTTAAAAGAAAAAAACCACGTTACAAGCTAGACAGCATCTTATTATTTTAAGTATTAAGTTTAGATTAAAAGTTGAAATACTTTTATCTATGAAATTCCTATTTATCTATCTAAATTTATTCACATGGTAAACATCAAAATTTTCTATATATACCATATTTGGTTAATAGGAAAACATTTATGTTTTAAAACATAATTTTACTTAATCTATGTAAATTTAACGGACAAGGGACTATTTTAGCAACAACAAAATCATTTTAATTTTTAAAGATGTTCCACAGAAGGCTTAAATGACCACAAGAGCAATAAAAGGGTTTAAAATGCAAATTGAAAAGTAATCCGATAATTCTATTCGTGTGTAAAGGGTTGAAAGTCATCCTATTCCTTAGTTTTGAATATAATTTGATTTGATTAAAAAGAGCTACCAGATATTTTTTAAATTTATTTTGAAAAAGCCTTTTTTATAATTTTGATATTATATAATTTTGGTGACATATTTTATGTAAGGTATAAAATGACATTAGTTTTAAATTAAAAAGTTAATTTTATTTGATGTTTTTCTAACAATAATCCTGTGAATCCACAAACACTATAACTACAGCTCTTTACGAGCATTTGTGTTTTACTGTTACTATTTCCAACAATGTATATGAAATTAAAGATATCATTAAATTAATTTATTAGGTCCTTGGTTCTTAGTTTTTGAGATTTGACAATTATGAAAGTTTTTAAATTTGCCTTGAAATTTATAATTTTAGATTCTTTTTTCACAAAAATCTGATTCTGTCTCAATTATAAGTTACTTGGGCTTAAGTAAAAAAGAAGGGCATACTGCAGCCTAAAGTAAGATAAATTGATGCATGCAGCTTCAAATAATTGTAAGATTGATCGAAAACGATTGTCAAACGGTTTCCTTAAATGCATAATTGTTATTTTTATGGTTTAGTGTATTTTAATCAGTTGAACTTTTCACACATTTTTGATGAAATTTATCTTTACATTAATATAAATTAATTCCTAAAAAAGAGAAAGTAGTTTTTATTTGAAAATATTTTATAAAATAAAACCGATTCGTTTATTAATTAGTACTTTTTTAATTTATTTTAAATAGAATATTTTCTCAAAATTCTTTTGAAATAGTAAACAAAAAATACAAGATTTTTGTATTAAGTCCTTCCTGTAAAGCAATAATAAGGTACTCCGTTCACCCTAATGGCTAAATGCATCCAGGTCATTGCTTCCATTTCCTTCAAATCAATATATCTATTGTTATTGATTGTCAATAAAATCGGATTAAATCCCCTCATGGTTATTGTATGGTCCATAGAACGTAACATACGTCTTTGATATTTTTGAAAAATTTAAAACCATTTATTGTAGTCACTAATGTTATGCACCCTAACAAATCAAAGTTTTACAAAAGATGCGCTTCATATGATTTCAAAGGTATTAAAAAAAAAAAAAGAAAGGAAATGAAAACTTGATTTTGATTTTAACTAAGTAAACTACTATAAAATCTATCCTGGAAACAAAATTAAATTAAAAACGTGAAATCATATTTTTTTTGCATTACATAACATAAACATGAAAACAAGTGACAATTAATTTTGGTGAATTAAATTAATATCCCTGCATCATATTTAATAAAACAATTAATATATATATAATAGACGGGAGGTATTCTTTCTTTTTTAGGGTAGATAATAACAAACAATATTACTTACAGGTTAGAGATAAAACTGTTGTTGACTACAACGCGATCAAAATACATGGTCAGGTTTTTACATGCCTCCTTTTCAAAGAAAAGGAATAAATTGAAATTACTTAACACAGGTATGGTAATGGTTAAGACACATAACCACAAAAAATATGAAAATCTTATCGATTTAATAGTTTATCAATATTTTTTATTGCAAGGTGCTTTTGATTCTAAAGAACATACAACTATCCTTGTAAACTTCATACACTATGGATAATTTATTAAATTATACTCCTAGAATGTTTAAAAACTTAAAATTTTTAGCATTTCAATGTGATTTTAGAATTGGTTAGTTACTTTTTGATTTATTGCTCACATATAAACTAAATTTAAAATTAAAATTAACATTATTTCAGCCTAAAATTGACTTCCTTTTTTTGCAACTTTAAATATATCATACAAAAACTATTTAAAAGTTACAGTTAATAATATATAGAAACTTTTAAATGCCTCAAAATTATAAGGAGCACACTAAAAGCTTAGCTTAAATAGTTCTTAAACTTAAATTTATTCTAAATGTCTAATTGAATATTTTTTTTCTGAAACTAGTTCTAAAATATTCCTAAACAAAGAAAAACTTTGTATGATCCTAATTCAAATTTTAACTAAAAGTACTTATTTTATTTATTTTTTATATGAACCTCGATAAGTTTATCAGTCAAAAGCAGACATGAAAGTAAGGAATGAAAAGTTGTCTAATTCTGCTAGCTTTCCCCAAAATCATCTAGTATTAATAAATAAAGTCTGAATTCTTGTCACGTTTCAAGTAGAGCATACGTGAAGTTGTTTGAAAATTTTCCGTCACACTTTCGGCCTAAATTTTTATGATAAATCGTATTCTTGTTACACATACTGCTGCCATTAGTGAGCTTTTGGATATACAATGTGAAAGGAATGTGAATATATGTGTGAATTTATGTTAATAAATTTAATAAAACACAATAATTAACCAAACACTTAAATAATTAGGTATATATATATATATACATATATATATATATATATATATATATATATATATATACTTAAATTGTTAATTTCTAGTATTTTTCATTCTTAAAGACAGAAATTTTAATGTTACTGGCATTTTTTGTCTACTGTTGAGTTATTTATAATATCACATACACAAAGGATTTTGAAAATAAAATATTTAAAAAAAAACTGTATAAATAAATGATCAAAAAATTTAAAAATTGTAATTTTTTTTGCATTTAAGTATCACCTGCATTTTCAATTTAAGGGGGTATTCTGGTCATATTCTGGTTCTCAAAACATAAGCCTTTAAAAAAACGCTCCTAAAAGGATTTTTTAAAATTCAAATTATTTTTGGAGATATATAGCAGCTTTAGTGACGTATGTCTCATAGTGCACCTATTTTTATCCGAAACTTTGAAGGCGTTTTTCACTTGAAAATTGGTGTGAGTTCTTTTTATATACTTTCCTATCGCAGGAACTAGGAATTATAAGAAAATTTCAATTTTTGCTATTTTAAAAAAATTCGGAAGCGTAAAACCTGTTAAAAAACATGTCTCTTGACTTCAAACAGCTACAGCTTCACGAAAATTTTTTTTTCAAACGTTTTTCAAACATCGAGACCATTTTTTTTACACCCCCACTTCATTAGCCTGTAAATTTTTGGATTTTCAATTTTTGCAATTTTTCTTTTGTGTATTGTTTAGGAATCAATAAGTATTATACAAAATAACGAACACTAAAAATATTGTTTTTTTTGTATTACTTCTCAAAAAGTACCTAAAATTCATGTCTCTAGACAAGAATACTCCCTTAAGCTTAAAGTATCGACAATTGATACAAATTCTACACTGTGTTTTGCAAAACTTCTAATTATTAAAAAAATAGTAAATTAATATTTTGAATTTCATATTATTAAAAAACCATAAAATAAAAATTATGAGTGTTATCGTCTGCAATACAATAAAAAATTGAAAATACTATAGACAATAATTTATTTTTGTGTGCATAAGAGAAAGGTTTTATTTCTTTTAAATGTATGCAATAATAAAATTCTATTTCATATCCTAGAGCAATAAAATTATTTTACACAAAGCTAAATGGAATTATAGGAAAAAAACCCTTAAAATATAATAAACAGATTTTTGATTATGGTTAATATTGTTGTGTTCTTTTTTATAATTTTATGGCTATATTTTCCTTATAAAATTTAAATTTTATATTAAAATATGAAAAATAAACCTTATCTTTAATTTTTAACTTAGAAAATTCTTTTTTAGATCCTGTTCGCCTTACTTTAGTCTACAATGTAATTTTTCGTGTTAAAAATAATTCATTCTGGAAATGGACAAAATTATATTTAAGCCTTTTATATACCTCAAAAAGGAAGTTAAGAGCAAAAAATAGCCTCTAATACCCATTCTCCACCGAAGCTTATACTCATTATTACAATACAACTACGGAAATTTTGTATGGATTGTCCACACAAAATTTCCACCGTTGTATTGTAATAATGAGTATAAGCTTCGGTGGAGAATGGATATAAGGTTTCCTGCAATTAGTCTCTCTATACTTTTAAGAAGGTGAAAATAGAAGTGAAGGAATATTTAGTTCTCTTGCACACATTTTCAAAGGACAAAGACATTTAAGGTTTGGTTTTTGTTTTTATTCTTAAAGTGGGTGCTAGTTTGTGCTTTTTAAAATATAAAGTGTGTTGTGTTGTCCTTTCCCCACAAAATATCCCCCTGCATATATGCTCTCTATTTATGTACCCCGAGAGTATTATTTTGCTCATTATTTACGTAGAGCAAAATGCTTATTTTATTTGGATTGCAAAAACCATTTGAATTTTTCTGAGTTCTTTTGACATTTCAAGCTTGTTTTTGTTTTAAATTGTGTGGTTCTTTTGTTAATTATTAAATGCATAGTTAACCCTTTACTTTTTATTTTATTTTAATACAAATAATAATAAGCTTATTTAGCAACAGAATGCATATTCTATGTATATTGCAGGATGCAGAGTGATATATCCATGGAAAATTTAAGTAAAATAGAAAAAATATTATCATATTAAAATGTTTTTAAAAATATGTACCCCGAGCCACTTAAAACTGTCTCTTATACCCTTTCTTAGCAGGGGCTATGTATAACCTTGTAGTCTTCCATACAAAAAAATTGGTTCTTAACAGGCAAAGTCTATACATGGCGACAAAAAAAACATGGCGTCTAAATCTCAAAACATATGATGTGAAATGTCAAATTAGGTGTCACAGGTTCTTAAAATTTTTAAAAGTGTTTTAACTAAAAAATTAAATAAAAGTTAAGAGTTTTTAATTTATTCATGTAAATTGTTTTAAAAAGTTAAGCAATGAATATTAGTGAAGTAAGAAAAAATTCACAATACCTAGATGTCAATTTTCTGTGTTTCCAACCACCTATGTACACAGTTCTCCATACAAAAGTGGCTTTCTGTGTTGTTAGAAACTATGTACATCTGCCTGTTAAGAACGGGTATTATAATTAGAATCTGGTAAAATCTGATCTGATCTGATCACAATGTAAAAAATCATGACTGCTGGAAGCACATATATAAGATTTATACACACAAACTCTGCTTCAAAAAATATGTAAAGAATGAATTTTAGTCAAATGGATCTCAAGTTGAACTCATGTGATCCAAGAAGAAACCTACTTTTTTGAGTTTAGAGTTTTTTCAACTATAATCAAGTTCAATTATAATAGCAACATCTAGGAATGTTAAAATGCAGTGTATTCACATAATGTTAATTGTCACAATCATTTTGATAACCCTAAATAATAAGCTCTTGTGCTCCAGCTTTTCTATGCGAAGTATTAAACTGTCTGCGTGTCATGGCTTCAAAAAACTCCAGTATTTTTTGGAAAATACTACATTTTAAAGAACTAGACTCTTGATCCCTTTGAATACACTGTAAAAGTTACATATAAAATAGTAGTGTGTTATATATTAGAAGAAAGGCTTTCTATACTTTTCTTAGCCCACTGGCAAAAAAAGGGCAAAAAATTTAAAAAGGTTAACAAACAATTACAAATAGAAAAGGTCTTTATTTTTCTTTTTTATATGACTTCCTATAATCCTAGCAAAAAAAGTGCGAATTGAAATGTTAAAGACATCTAAAAATAAATATTGCTAAAAATAGCAATAAATGATAATGCTGCTTTACCAAAAATATAAATATTAGAGATAGTTTTTTTATTTTAAATTTTAAATATCGTAACTTTAAGCTGTCTTTAGGCTTTTCATTTGTAAAGACATTTTCATAATGATAATTTGTTTTTCCTTTCTTGTTTAGCTTTTGATTTAATTATCTAGCTACAAAATGCAAAAATTGATATATTCATAACTAAATTTATTACAGATATTACAGATGATTCCAACAAAAAGGATATCCAAGATTTATATGAAAAATGTAAATAATAATTCACTTAAAATGAGGTACATATTAATCTGTTTCATTTTTAAGGTTTTGGTATAGTTTTTTATATAGATTTATGCGGATGAGTATATTCCTTATTGTATAAAGAAATAGAGCTTAAAAAAAAAGTAAATTTCGTAATTTAATTTATCTTAATACTTATTCAATATGTGCAATACATAATTGTTAGTTTGTTTGTCTATAAATAGTTTTTGATTTCCAAAAATTCTTATACTTCGTCTTACCTTTTACCACTATCACCTATAAATAGCGCCTGGCCAATAATACACACTATCTTTCTATCTAAATATCATTAAGATAAAAAAGGATATATTTTATTATTTCAACTTCTCTGAGTTAGATAAATACAGGTTCCGTAACTTTAAACTTTTAACATTTTCTAAAAGACTGATTCAGTAGATGCTTTTCCTTTGTTAATTTTTTACTTTAAAATACATAGTGAACCAAATATTTTAAGGAATAATTTCTTTTTATCTTTATACTAATTTGTTAAATACGTATATACTAGGTAATAAGCTTGAAGTCAAAAATTTCAAATCATCCACTTAACTTAATTCATATTTACTGGCCTTGAAAAAATCACTATTCATCCAGCTTTGATTTGAATCTGGTGATAAATGTATTCAAAATTCCCGTCCTGATTGATGTAAGACATAAATACGCATACAAGAGGGATAAAGGCTTATATATTTATTCCCAAAATACCATTCTGCCATTTACAAAGATTATCTACAAAAAACCTTAAAAAAAATTCATTCATTCGTGCAAAAAATATATTCGTGTTTTGAGCTGAGTGAGAAATAAACTGCCGTAAAGCAAATTTTCCATGCGATTTCAGTTCAATGCATAGTAATGAAGGGTCAGCCAAGGTCGAATAGATCATTTTAGATTTTGAATTTCCTTCTTATTATATCGCTTGAGTAGTATTTCTAGTAACGTCAAGGACATCATCATTTTTCATGTTATCCAATCTTAGTATCCTTTTTTGTTTTTTTAGTATGCAAACGCATTCAGCCATAGTTTTTACGCATGGAGACTTTTATTCAAAGGTATTGTCACATAATTCTATACAATTCAGCTACTTTTTTTTCTGGAATATTTTGTGTCATACTTTGATCCAAATTAAAGGTTTTCTTGTACAGCTTAACTACTAAAATTTTAGAACTTTTATGGAAAAAATAAATTTTATTTGAGAAGTCAATGAATGCAAATCAAGAAAAGATTTCTTTTGTATTTTTTTATTTTTAACCGGATTTGAAATCGCTTCTCTAAGAAGCTAGAACTATTGTAAGTTTTTACAAATCAATTTTCAGCTATATGCAGCAAATAGGTTTCTTTCTTTTTTTTTTGTGCAAATTATTACTACTTCAGTCTGCTACAAAAAAAAATTGAGCAAATTGATCCCAGGGAGCAATATCTAGGAACAAACTCCTACATTCAACGGAGTGTTTATAACTCCACCCTTGGAAATATTGATTTTCCCCTGAACGTGACTGGAATTCGAATGGTTATTTTTTGGATTATTTTGGAAACTGAATACCTATGTGCTGGGATACTTACATTTCTAAGGAATATTTTTATGATATTTTAAATTAGATCTAATTTTAACTTTTACCTTAGCTTTTCTGTTAACAACTAAGTTCTTTAAAATTTAAAAAATTTTCCGCTTAAACCAAGCCAATGTTTACAGCTTACAATAAAACTAACTTTTAAATTGTTAAATATGGTAAAATTGAGAACGGATGAATGTAAAAATCGTAAATTAAACTTCGTAAGGAATTACGTAATTAAATAAAAGATAGGAACTCAATGTGAAAAATGAGCTGTACACTCGATGAAAATAAAGAAATTTTACATGAGTGAACTTCCATTATATAAATGCATACATTTTAATGATATAACATTGGATCAGTGATAAAGCATGCTGAATATAACTATAAAAAGGCTACAAAAGGTATAAAAGGTAAGGTAGCCTTTACTGCTGTTCTTTAACGATATTTATTTTTATTTTAGCCCAAAAATTAGTCGTCATGATTGAAAAGTAACTTTCTCTTATTGTTAAATGTAAATTTTTATACCTTTGCTTGTTTATCTTAACAGAAAAAGTTACTTTTCGCGATTATCATATAAGCAGCTTAAACAAGCAATCTAAGGGTATTTCATCTGCTGCAAGATCTAAAGGACAATTACAGTGTAATTAATAAATATCTATATACCTTATCTGGTTTTTCCGCAAAGTGTTAAGTCCTTTTAATCATATACTTATTATATTTCAATAATATTTAAATAGATTTGTTATTAGTGGGAAATAATGCACTAAAAATATAGTACTTGCAATTTTTGTAAGTTTCACATAGTTTTCATTTTGTTATGAATTTGAAGGCTGAAGAAAAGCAAAGTAGGCGAGAGCTGTCAAAAAAGAGTATATAAGCAACCGCAATTTAGAGTTGAATCAGTTGAGTTGAGTTCACTTTAGTTTAGTTTTCAGTTTTGAATTTGGAGTTTATAGACAGGAATCCTAAGTTTTAGTTTACTTGTACTGATGCTCATTATTGTATATATATTCCAAACTTGATCTTGATAATAAATCAATCAAAATCAAATATCATGACAATATTATAACCTAAAAAAAATACGTCCGGCAGCAGGTACCGCACAAGCAACTTCTCTTGAAATTTCATTTGAAATTTGGCATATTCTTGAATTTTTATCGAAACTTCCGCATTTCGCTACATAGAGGACGCGATCATAGCACTCTTACTATATAATTACGGTTAAATGTGTATCATGTGTACTATATGCATTCTATGACTCGTCTATTTCCTTTTGTGCAGTTGAATCGAAATCAACACGCTCGAAAACCCCTATCTGCCCCAAATTATCAGGGTGTTTTTTTAAGAAAAACGCAAGAAACTTCAAAAAATGCCCGGGTTTTTTACCAACGGTTCAACTTTAAAATTTTTTCCTCCGAGACTAGTTATTATTTTAAAAGATAATATTTTAAGCTCTTCAAAAATATTTTTTTTTAAATTATTATTATTGCACTAATCCTAAAGCTATAAACAAATGAGTGCATGAACACGAAAAGCTCAAAAGCCTGTAACTCAGAGACGAAAAAAGTTCGACCCCCAAAGTTTGTAATACTCGTGCTGGGACACCGTGTATTTTTTTTATTTTATGAATTTTAGTAATGGTTAGAGTATGTATTTTTTCTTTTGTTTACTTCATTCTTTATTGTTTATTGTCTGTTTGTTTGGTTGTGTGTATGTATACATATAGCAATTAATGTTCTATGATCGTTTAGAAATCGCAATCTGGACTAGATCATAAAATTTGATCCATCTTGGATTTATATATTCGATCCAGGTTGGATCAGAAAATTTAGTCCATGTTAGATCAGATCACCTGATCCGGCTAAAATCCAAAGAGGCGTTTGATCCCTGATGCTTCCTGGATCAATAAGCCTGATCTAGATCGAAATACAGATAAGGGAAATTGGATCCATTCCTGATCCTATCCTTAACAATTTTCTGGTCGGGTTTGTTTTACAATTTGAACTTTAGTTTAACCTTAAAAATTCATAAATGACAACTTAAGCTTTCTTCAAACGGAATAATTGTTATGTTTTTCATTTGTGTCCTCAATCTATTAAAGGAATATAAGTTCAATACAATACTTAAATGTTATTTCTCTTTGAATTTTTATTAAAGACCTTAAATTTGATATTTTAGCAAATACTAAAAACTTAAAGGACTTTTTAATGGCACTAGCTATATTTATTGACTTTATATTGAAATATATAAACATTATTCATCCTTTAATTATATTTTTATATAGTAGCAGTCATTCAACTTTTTTTTTACTTAATAATTAAACTGTGAATTTTGGTTTATTAAAGAATATAAGAAAGCCAAAAAAATATCTTTGAACATTTCGTAGAACATTTGTCTCATATTCCAAGCCCTTAACATTCATAATGAAAAATTCTTTAGTGCTGTAAATCATTATTACACCCGAATGAAGTGTCGCCTTCAGTTCATAATAAAAGGGCTTAATCGTCATTCGGTAATAGTAAGACTAAAGTATTAGTACAATTTTAGTCTAGTGAGGGTGTCCTTCTAAAGGCATCCTTTTCTAAATATCACAAGCAAAATGAATGTTATAAATCATTTCTTAAGAATGTGATTGACTTAAATGAAGGAGTTTTTAGCTTATAGTTGAACAATTTGTGTGCTAAATCGAGGGTATTAGAGTATAAATATATTTGTAAGTAGATTCACTAGTTCTCTAAATTAAGGAAGGCATTCCAAGATCAAAATCAACTTTTCATTTCCTTTAAATATCCCAAATCTCTAAGTCATACAGTAGTCATCTTGTTAACCTTTTTAGATATTGTTTGGGGTGCATAATTTTTCTTTAGCTTGAATAGGTTTAAATTTTAAAAGTTCCGGATGGAACACTTTCACTTGATGTTTTTTTCTTTTTATCCCTTAGGGATACCTAATCTTATGACGTTCTTGTAATCAATAAGAAAAAATTTAAAAGTACGACATGTTGTAAAGTAAGTTAGTGAAGCTTTTAGGTTTGATCTGAATTCTAATCTTGCTTGGTAATATAAGTGTTTACTAAGGAATAAAAAATTTAGTCTAAGCTTTTTAATTTTATTACTAACCATAGAAAAAAAAGAAATGTTTTACTTCAAGTTTATTTGAGTAAACGAATATTTACTTAAACTATAATCAATATTGCAAACTTTAGTTTAAATTATTCCCTAGAGAAAATGCAATCATCACTTCTATCTGTAATTGATGTAGGCTTGAATATAAGAAATTTATAAAAGAAAATACATGAAACACTGAAATTACGTTATTCGATCCAATTGAATTCTTTAGCACATCAAAATGAAGTTAAGTTGGTCAGCATTTTCTTTTATCTTCTATACTTTAGGTAACAAAAAAGCCCCCAGGGTACATCATGGTCAAGTAACTTTTATGTAACATTTCTACATATTTATTCTAACAACCTGTCAATCCAAAATGAAATTTTCTTACGAATAAGGCGAGAATGAAAAAAGAAACCCCACTAGTATATAAAATTGAATTTCTAAGGGTTGTTTTACTATTTGAAATGATAAAAATACATTGCTAAATTGCAGGCGCATATACATTAAATTTTCCCTTTTTTTATTTACCGTAATTTCTGACAATTACAAAAATTTAAAGGGAGTTGTTTTTGATTGGGAAGTACTAAGTTAATGTGGAATATTTAAAAGTGGGTCTTATTGTTAAAAATACTTGTTCTTATATTAAAAGGAACTATTTATTTTTTTGTCTATAAAACAAAAATGAATTAATTTAAATGATAGTCAATAACAAAATTACAAAATAAACAAAAAATTTTTGTTTAACCCTTACTTGCCACTCTGTGGTGGACTCCATCTCATTTCTTTATTTCCGTCAATTTCAAGTATTTTAACATAAGGTAAGGTGTTATTAGGATAAATATGATTCGTAGATTGTAAGTTTCTAATTCTTATTACAAGTTTTTATTTCGTTCTTTTTTGCTACCTCTCACTGTCCTTTTATTTAAGAATGGAAAATTTTTTGCTGTAGAATAGACCTAGCCAATCTATATCTACGTTCATTTGCAAGCTTTACAGATAACCAATTTTTTACGGAATTTCAGACCAGAATATCATGAATGCAAGCATAAATAACTGCTACAATAAAAATAAAAACTTGGACAAAAAAGTAACTGCTATTGATTGCTTGGAAAATATTTAAATATAGATTATAGTAGATAGTTGTGGAACATGCCCGGTGGTGGGGCAGGACAATATCTAATAACGTACAATATAAATGCATCGATTTCGATTGACAGAAGGTAGTTTTTAAGCTAAAAATGAAGTAAATAGATGCGCGCTTAATTGTTGCTATAGAGCTCATGCTAAATTTTTACAAAAAAAAAAAAAAAATGATTACATAGTTTTTTCACTGTTTATGAAATTGATCAAAATTTTTCAAAAAAGGTAAGTCAAATGTGCTATTGTTCAGTATTTCATGTCTTTTTTATCGTACAAAAATATTTCATAATGATATTTGACTGTAAAAACATTTTTGTGTGCCTCGAAGAACTGGCATCGAAATCTTGTTGTGGGAAAGAGAAGTAGGACACTGTTATTTGTTGCGTTAACAATTATTTTGCATTTGATTAACTTGTTTTTTGTCTTAGCGATCTAGACCCCTAAAAAATCTGATAAAGCAAGGAATAAAACGATGCTAAATGCAATCAAGACAAAACAAAACAAAAATGTTGCAAAACAAAAGCATTTTCACTTGCCAAAATTACGACAGTGATGAGGTCTATTAAATGAACTAAGTTTTTTTTTTGATTATTTTAATAAATTTTATAATTTTTCATAAATAATTTGGAGTTTTACTCAAAGATTTAGAATTAACAATGGCCTAACAACAGTGTCCCACAACCGGGCTCAAATTTTTTTTTTTTTTGGCAATTTGAACATATTTACTAATTTGACCATTACTTTTTTACAAATTTAATTAAGCTAATTTTTTGCAGGAATATAGATCTCAATAATATCTTTTTAAGGGTGTATATATGATCGAGTGTATGAAAATCAAAACATGTCCCACAACTAGCTACTCTCCCTTACATATTTAGTGACTATCTACAGCTGAGATATGAAACATGAAACTACTTAATGCGTAGAGTCTTAAGGTTAGCAATTGCCAGAATTCTTAAAAAGATGTATCGAGTTGGATACACAATGGTGGTGTGATATTTGTACTCGGAAAGAAAATCCAAAATCAAGAAAAGGATATTCATTACGTAACAATCTTTTTTCCAAATCTGTTGCATCTTAAATAAATTAATTAAATTAATTTACACATAAATAAATTTCTGATATTTAAAAATGATTGCTTTTAATTTGATTGAAAATTTTAATCGCAGATTTGTTAGTTTATCCTTTCACTAAAAATATAATTCGGGTTAAATGGTTGATTTCGAAAAATTGCTCTATTAACTGTTTAAGATCAAAGATTTTTTAAGAATTTGAGCTCTACCGAGATACACACGCAAACTGACTTTTTACCCATATATATAAATGCATCAAAGTATTTGAAAAATTAAATTTTTAAATTTTTAATATAATTTTACAATACATTAAAATATGATCTTGAGCTCAATAAATTTAGGGGTTTAAGATACCTGAAGAAATTTTACAAATGGGAATCAGCTCAAAGTAATTTTCAAATTCAATTCTTGGATCCTTTCTTAAATAATTAAATTATATATATATTTTTGTTTTTGAAAAACAAATTGAAAAGAAGGATATTTTAATGTAAAAAGTGCATATAATTTTTATTTATTTCACAAAAATTTTCAATTGAAAAAAGTTTATATTTAGTTTTATTTTTGAATGACTTAAACAGTATAAAATTATCCTTTTAGAACTATGTGTAGTATAATGTGCATCAATACTATAAACAACTTCATTAGACTCTAAAAGCGACCCTTTAGCAACCCTTCAATAAGGGAAAATATTTATTTCAGAATAAACCCAGAAGTTGTAGCCGGAAATTCATTTTCACTTGCAGTCAATCAATTTCTTATTAACTTGTCGATGCCGGAACCTAATCAGCTGCCCAGTTCACTGAGTAGAAAAGAATCTAGTCAACGTTATGAATAAAACATGAAATTAAGGATATAAAGCCTGACCAAAAGAACTAGGTCCCATAAATGCTGCGTTTAATATGCTTGATTTAGACTTGTGCCACAAACTTGTTATTGCTTCAAAGAGTATAGTCTTCATTGCACACTAACCACCCTTCATTTACTAAATCTCTGGATTTTATCTTTCTTTATAAACCGAAAGATATAAAGTAATATGATGATAGCTTAATGAATGGATTCAATAAGATTAAGTTGATATGTGTTGGTTTTTAATTGGAAATACTAAATGAATTTATTGTTGCTTTTATCCATCTAATTTAGAAATGGAACATCTTACAAGCGAAATATTGAAATATTTATACTACTAAAAATTCATTATTTATGTTCATATTTATATTAAAATACTGAATTTGGCCTTAAAAATGTTTCTAAAAAATATATTCCATATATTATAAATTGTTCAAAATATAGTTATAGGGGTGTTTCTAACATAATTTAACCCCAATGTATACCTTGCCCTGAACTTATATTGCAAAATTTTATGTAAACTGATGACAACCAATTGGATTAAGTTCAACCCTAAAACATCAATGTTAGCAAATATAATTTAAAATCAGAACTACAGGCTTAACTTGATTATCTTACACTTGTGGAATATTTGAGGATGAAATTCGGTTTATTGTATCATCATTTTAGCCAGAATTGTCAAACCCAGGGTTCATGCCCTTCCAGAAAATTTTTTCTAGCGTACAAATTAGTGGTTTCATTATGTCATGAAATACCAAATTAAATGCAGGGTTGTTACAATTTGTTAAATTTCGTAATTAGGTTTAGCCTATGTCTAATTGTAAGGGAATTGTTTGTGTTGTTCGACGATATCTTTACTTTTATAATAAAATTTAATTTTAAAGTAGCCTTAAAAACTTTTAAGGAATAATTCAATTGATTAGCCATTAGAGCAAAAGATAGCTTACTAATTAAGCTTGGAAGGTTTTATTTTCAATATTTAAAGGAAAATATGGAACAAAAAAGATTAAGATCAGGTTTAGTGTTCTAAAATTAGGGAAAATGAGTTTTTAAATAAAACTTTTAGTTTTTTATTTAATTTTGAAGAATAATAAACCAAGAAGTTGTTGCAATAAAATTAAACTACTTTTATTTTATCAGAGATTATTTTTGTGAAAATTTATCATTTCAATAGAAAGCTGGAAAATTTCTTCGTAGTATGATTCTTGGCGAACATATTTTAATTTTAATTTACTTACACTGATTAAACTAATGCCTAGGACTCACTAGCGCTTAGCGTATGGAACGACTTAGCACAGCAAAAATGGAGAGTTTTCCTAAATACCAATTGGAATGGACTCACTAGCATATTACTGTGTTCATTGACATTCATTCAAAAATAATATATCAAAAATTAGCTAGTAAATTAGATTTAAATTAAATTGTTAGCTAATAAAAAATTCATAATTTAATAAATTTCAACAATATTTAAAATATATTTAAATAAAGATATGAAGTAAAATCAAATCTTCCCGAATTAAAATATTTCTTTGATCTTCTTTGAAAAACCGACAAGCTGGCGGTAACTAGTCGCTAATTCAGGCTATATACCAATTTAGTGGAGACTAAAGAACTCATTAGATTTAACGCTAAATTTTGTGCCGCCAAGCGCTAGTGAGTCCTAGTCATATAGTGTAGCTATTGTTTTAGCGTGAAGAAGTAGTGGGATTAGATAGTTTAGTATTCAGTCTTTCATCATTTCATTTTAACGAATCTACGAAGGCATCTCGTAAAAAAGTAGTTTTTTTGTGTACTTTAAAGCTCGTCATTTAATCATTTGGAGCAACAAAATTAAGATACTTAAGTTGATTGAGGTGAGATATACCTCAAAATAATCCCGTCAAGGTTTTTTTTATATTGCATTTTCGTTTTCTGAAGCTCTTAGAAGCCAAAAGCATAATTTTTATTACAAAAATCGACAAATTTCTTATTGTGTATTAAGAAATAATTGAATAAAAGTATCCTTGCGTTATTTGAGGAATTATGCGCCGTACCAGTGTACAAAATTATGGAAGAATCGATGTTTTACATTTTTATTTACAAAGGAGACTGACTTCCAAAATGACAAGATTAAAAAAAATGCTTTGAAATTTCACAGTAGGAAATCCATGAAAGCTCTTTTATACTTGATGATAAAGTCATCGATGTCAGATCCATAAAGTACAAAGGTTCTACTTCATTATTTAAGTGTTTATTTGGGGTTATTATTTTTCTTAGCTGGCCAAAAATTTTTTATTTCTCCTACTCCGAGTGGCCGAGAGCTGCCCGACTAAGTATAGAAACAAACACTTAAATACTAATAACTTCCTTAATTTTTCCCCTATCAAATTAAAGCTTTGACACAATATTTTTGAGGTGTTGGAAATTTGTTTAAAATAATAAAGAAAACTGAAAAATAAGCCTTAAAATAAGCGGATTTTTAATAGAACAAAACTCTAAATTTCAATAATTTTAAAGAAAAAAATACAAAAAAATGTATTTTAGTGGACTAATATTTGATTTTTGTAACCCAATTTTATTCTTTCAAAAAAAAAAAAAAAAAATAAAAGTTACTGTTCTCCTAATTGCCGCTTAATGTCCCCATCCAGTTCTTATGCAAATTCATGCACAGTATACGTAAATTTAAGTGAAATCAATCTCCTCATAGTAATCCCACCTTCATAGGTAAATCCTAATTAGCATTTTTAATGTAGAATCCTTGTAAACATGTAAAGAGTATTGCTGCCGAGATGGTGTTTAACGTGTTCGGGATTCTTTTCCCTTCAATGTTATTCTTGTAATTGGATTACCAGTTGACGCGCTTTTAACTTTCGGTGCCCTTCGGTTGTCTTTAGTCGTAATCTTTAGCTAAAAATAACAACAAATCTGCGTTGCAAAATGTGATCACGATTTAATTTAAATATAGGATTTAAAATTTCCGATGAAATTTTTTTAATTGGATATTAAGATTTGAATTTAAAGAGCTTATTTCAGAGAAAATTTTTATAAACAAAGTTTTAAAGAATAATTTAAATTCAATGATTTTTTCAAATGAATATTTCTGCCTAAGAAGAATTATTATTTGTAGACGAATATCAACAAAAAATCCCGATTAAATTTTCTTAAACTGTTCTCTTTTAATAATTTTTAAAATAATAATAAGCCAAAAAGTTTCAACGACAGACATATTTTCTTTAATATTTATCTAGTATAATAAATAAGAAGTTCTATGAAATCTTCTTAATATGTGCCGTTTATTTTGAATGTGGTGTAAGTCACTTTCTTTAAATAAAATTGAGTTTACAATTTTAATTTTTTAATTAAAAAATGTTAAAAGTCACTGAGATTTTGATGTGAGAAGTTTTGATACAGCCACATGAAAAATACTTTGATTTTGGAAGTGGCTTAAGTCATATTTTTGAGAAAATCAGGCACACCCCAGTAAACAAAATGATTCTTTAATGAATTCACTAGAAAATCATATCAGGTGAAGCGCCTTCACTAATAAATTCATTGTGGAATCATTAATGGATCATCAGTTCTACCAGGGGTAAAGAAAAATGTCATTCTTCTCGTGAATATTTTTAACTGACATGAGTTACCCATACGCTTAACCCTTCTATCAGCATTTCGCTATGTCTCACAACCTTCACCTGCATTCACTTTAAGTGAAGATCAGAGAAAATGTTTGCCGGGAATTTTAAAAAAAAAGGTTTTAGAAAAACTATACAGCATATAAAAAGGGATACAAACGATATATTTTAACATTGATGTTGAAATCCATAACATCGACGATACATCGTTCTTATGAACGATTTTTTAAAATGATATTTGATCATACCATTAGCTTTGATTTGTTGTTTGTTCAACATAAAATAAAACAAGAAAATGGTTCATTTTAAAAATTCAACTGCTAAGGATATAGTCATCAATTATATTAACAAGTGTGTAGCAAATATGCAATCAACTGCTTCACTAACTGAGTCCTTTGATGAATTAGAAAAGGATGAAAATAATGAAGGCAAACATGATATATCGAGATAACACAAAGAACTATTTCATGACAATATCAAAGGGAAAATGACAGCCAAAACAAGAGTAAAATCAGAATTGCACATGTTTTCGTTATCCCTGTAACTCCAATCAAGGGAAATGCTATTTAAATATGGGATGATATGAAAGCCTTGTTCTCAAATTTGTATAAGCTGACTGTGAAATATTTACCAACCGTGGTAACTTCAGTTCCAAGTCAGAGGTTGTGCTCCGAAGCAGGAGCTACTTTAACTAAAGTAAGAGACCGTCTACTAGGCAGTAGGCTATCAAAATTATTATTTTTAATTTCGATAATGAAAAATAAATGATAAAATATCAAATTTTATTTTAAAAAACATAAAAAATTACGTTAGCTAATTTTTCAATTTGATCCAAAATAAAAATTCAATCAATAAACATTTTTCGATATATCGTTCTTAAGCATCGATGTTCTACTTCTGAAAGTATTGATGTTAGAACATCTATATTTTTTTGAACGATGTTGCATCCCTAAATAAAAGGTCTGTTCCTTATTTCTGTTGTTTTTCTTTGTAGCCACTATACTATAAAAAGAAATATAATTTAAAGTGAAATCAAAACTGGTCCTTATTTTTGTACATAAACTTATTTATCCTTTTTTGACTTTAAGCACACAGAATACTTCTATTTTTATACAAATTAAAATTAAATTCAACCAAAAACTAGAAATTTCATTTGAAACTTATTTGGTGTTGACAATTTCTGAATTTTTGTGTTTCAAACAGAAAAAAAAATTTTTTTAATTTAAGTTTGTAAGATCAACTTTTTCAATTTGATTTTCTGAAAATTATATACCAGACAATAGTTTTAATTCAGAGCACGTCATCTATTGTAAAAAAAAAATCAATAAAATACTATTTCCCTCAACACATTATATTAAATAGAAAAAGACGATTTTATCATTCACATTTATAAAAAAAATTCAGTTAAATTCATGAAATTGAGTATAGTTAAAAATTTTCCAGTAGGTACACACCAGTACAGGCTACTTATGAGTATTGTGTCCCTTTTCTCATTGATTTCAATAACTCGTCACGACAAGACAAAATGAAAATGCAACTAAATCTTCAGTATTCCAATATGATACCAACAACAATGATGATGCTCAGTTGGAGGGTCATGTTATACAGCAATGACAAATATTGTATAACGTGACTCTATAGAAAAGTAGCAGATTGCCCTTTTGACAGCTCGTGCTTGGCTACTTTGCTTTGACCGGCAAGATTTCTCGATTTCTTGTTTATGACTTTATTAGTTCATGCGCCAGACTAGATATCTTAATTTAGAGTTACCAACTTTGAAGTTATATTCTATGCACGATTCGAAAAGAGACAAATTCATTTCCGGAGCTTAACTTACAGAATCCACGTGTAAAGTAAAGTCAATAAAATCATGTTTCCCCTAACACTACATATAATGTATCCACCCATTCATATATGCAATAAAATTCAACACAACAAGTATTCAGTGTGTATATCTATATACGCAATATTATGTAAAATGCCAGTAAACATAATTAATCATGAAGCATAAATTTTATGAACCACGTAAAGAGGAGGTAAGTTACATTGCTTATGGATATGTATAAGAACACTAATGAAATCTGTTCGTTGCTCTATCACTAAATCGAACAGTTGTGATATAAGACTGATGTGTTGACTGCAGTTATGGGGCTGGCTAATAGCTTCTTGCATGTCAGCTTCTTGCATCCCACCAGTAATCATGTTTCATCTCCATTTTATCCTGGCTCCATGTGATTCTCTTATTTGTACCTGGCTTTGGGCTGTTTGTTGATTCTGATTTGCAGTATATCAGCAACATGAGCTGGAGATTGCGTTTCTCATATAAACTAGTTCACTGTTAATATCGATACTGTACGGTGCATATTGAATAACGCGTGTGCAGAATTTCGTAAAGAATTGTTATCCTGTGCATGCGTGCATTAACATATATCCAAGCTACACCCTTATTCTATTATTCATTTATTTATTCCTTCTTATAAATGAGCAATATAGTGATTTAATTGGTGAAAAGTGTTAATACAAGATAACGGTAGTATTTATTTGTTGTCTTTTGGATAACAAGTGTAAAATATGATTTAAATTGGAATTAAAATTTTACAAAATGTTTTTGAAATGCTTAGTAATTATTTTACAAGTGTATTAAGTGAATTCAATTTTAATTTAAAAAAAATGTTTTGATTTTGTTATAAAATTATTCATAAAGTTATTCATAAAATTTTTATGGGTACCTAAAATTTAATTTTGGTTTTTATGAGGATGGAACATACCGGTAGTGGATTTGCCACCTCACCATGGGCAGCTGTCCTTGGCCATCATGCAATGGCTTCGGGGGCTGAACATCCTGGATTTACAGCAGCAGCAGCAGTTGCAGCGCATGCTCATAATACAGCTGCCCATCATTCGCATCATCATCATCATCATGGTATGCCTATGGACTTACATGTTCCTCAGGGATTTCCTTATTACAGGTAATACCATAAATACACTTACATATACACATATTCATGAAATTTAATTGTTTTTATTGTAAATCACTTCTAATTCTCTATGATTAAAAACTTCCGACAGTATTTTGAAGTTTTCGTAGTAACCAAAAAATGCTTAAACTGACCTAGTTAATAAATTTAGCAAAATTTTGTTAAAAAACTTTGACAATGTCAAATTCTTTGTATTAAAGATTTGTAGTGTTATTTTGAAAAAATATGTATATCATGAGATTTTATCATATGGTTTCAATGAATATTTTCATAAATTTAAGCTTTGGTTGCTTTACTCTTAATTTTTTTTTTGCAAATTTTGTTTATTTATTATGATTTTGGGGACATTGTCAATCTATGCATTACAAAAAGCAAAGAAAAAATAACTTTTTCAAAGCTATTGATAATCCTTAATTGTTTAGCGTTTGTACTCAACTTTACGGTCTCTAACTTCGTTAATAGATTAATTTCAGGCTGAAATTTCTACACTTGATTTTTAAAAAATTTTACTTTTGGAATAGGAATTAATATTTCAAAACAGTCCTCTGGAATAACCTCTTAATTCCTTTATCTAAATTCAATGTATTTAACAATTTTAAACTGAAATTTTTAGCTGAGGCTAATAGGGTGTTTACACCGGCCCAAGATTGTAGTATCAACTTGGTAGTATCAAATAAGTGTTTACACCAAAAGTAGTATCAGTTATACTACTCAGAGGAACAAAGTGAAGTGAAATATTGAACACTGTGAAATATCAAACTTACTAAAAACTAAACTAACCGTAATAAATTTGCTAATAATTAGTGTAATAATTACAGTAATAATTTTCTGCGTTAAAATAAATAAATACGATTTTGATAACTGATTTGGATCTGTCAACAATTAAAAAATTGCTTAATCCGTCATTTCCACAGCTGATTTCGAAAAGATTTTGAGATGCATTTATAAAATAAATGTGCTGAAATTGAAACAAATATGATACATACCACCTTCCGCTACCTTGTATGAGAACCATATTGCGAAGGTAGTACCTTCTGAAATTTCCATACAAAACATACAATGGTAGTATGGGGACCACGTTCCGAGTGCCCGTGTAAATATCCTATAAGGCATCCTTGTAATTGTGATAAATCCACATCTCAACATTACCTCTTACAATATTATTTTGTCAAAAAATTAATAAGCAATAATAAACAAGTGTTTTTGTTTTAGTTTTTAATGCATATTATTATTTTTAATAATTATTATTGAGGGCTGATAATGTAAAACAGTGAACTAAAAAAATCGTGGAAGTGCATAAACACAATCTCGATACACCTTTAATAGCTTTCAAAAGTATTCTTTTTGCATTCATTCATCCAGATTGCTATCAATCGCAGATTCTATCAAACTATCAATCAAAAAAATGGCATTCCTGTCATAAGTAACGAAAGGCTTTACTTTGAAAATCCAGCTTTCTTTATAGTTTTATGTAAATATTACATAAATTATAAAATTATAAATATTTAATTCCTATCATTACATTTTTATATTTCATTTGAAATGTACTTTAGAAAAAAGCTCCAATAGTTTATACAGAAAAATAATGTGAAATATCAATTTAGTTAAGTTCCTAAAGGCCTATAAATGTATTAGGCATCAATTTCAATAGAAGTTTTTTTAAAGATTTTTAAGAAGCTATATACCTATATTAAAAATTTACAACAAAAAATTTATGCGTTTTGTTTGAAAATGACTATAACTGATGATATAGATAAATGACCATTCGTAATAAGTTTTATAATTCCTTTAAGTATACAGCGAACAGATATTAATAAAAGTGTTAATTGAATTCATAAAAGACTTTACAAAAAAAAATATATGCAAGAATAATTCCTAAATACTTCTATAAGATTTTGAAATATGGAAAACATTATCAAATTTGTTTGTTTTCGTTTAATTAAAGCTTTCAAACATCAACGTTTTATTTTTTTCATTGATATAAACACACTCGGGTGTGTCTATTGCTTACAGCGAAAATTTATTATAGAGTTGGAGTTATTATGCTTTTTTATAAAGAATAAATATTTTCATAAAATAATATAAATAATTTTATTATTAAAATTGATTAAATATTATTTAACTTACGCCGTAAGTATTTTCGTATGTTTTATATAATTGTACATAACTTGATGAAAGTAATTCACAACTCTAATAAACAAGTAAGGAAACTTTCACGGGCTGCTTGTCATATTATTTGAAACTGATATTATTACGTTAAAAATTATTATATATTAAATAACGTAAAATATAAAATTAAAAAAAATATTTCCGCCACAACGTTTTATGCAAAAAAAGATATGTGGAAATTTCTATACAATTACTTTTATAATTGAAAATAATTATTTAGTGATCAAAAATGTCTTTTCTTTTGTCATTTAGTTGTAAGGCAGCTTAAAAATCCTCCCTATCTCGCGGATATAGTGAGTTAAACCATAGAAGTGAATAGCTTGATCTGTAGTTACATGACGACAGTCAAATATTTTCTTACACACTGTCATTTTTTGGGCAATTGGGAAAATCAGTTTATTTTTTCTCAACAAAAGACCTAGTTTTATTTTTTGTCACAGACTTTCCAGTTAATGACAAGCTGAATTTAAAAAGAAAACGGCCAGAACTAATCAATAGAAAAGGTATAGTGTTCCACCAAGATAATGTGAGACGACCACACATAACTTTGGTCACTCACCAGAAGCTTTTACAGCTTGAATTGGATGTACTACTATATTCATCATATTCGGCAGATTTAGTACCTTTCAACCATTACTTGTTTTGGTGCCCACAAAAATTTTTGGATGGATAATAATTTGACAATCACTTCAAATCCGTGGAATCAATCACCTGTCGTAAATATGGCATAAGGTATTCAACCAAAATCGAAAATATAATAAAATTTTAATGCACTCCTAAAAATCGTGTTTTATTTTTACGTAAAATAACTTTACGAATGACCCAATAAGATTGTTTTAATGGTAAAATTATAATTTTTTTGCTGAACTGTACGTTTCAGGGATCCATATGAAATTGACTGCTATTACCATCACATCTAGTTTTGTTCATGACTCCTCTTTATTTATTTTTTGTAATAGATTTTGCTGTAGTTAATTAAAAATTTAGTGATAAATCATTACTGACCTAATCTGATTATTTACTGAAGTATAATAATTATTTAGATATTCCCTTGCATGGGAATTCCTAACTATAAATAACTTAAATAATTTTTTTTACTTATTGATGAAATTATGGTGATAATTTTTCGTCATGCTTGCAAAAATTTCGCATACAATATTTCTGATTATTAGTAAACTCGTCAATAATTTCGTCCTAAATTGTAAGGTATAATCATACACATTAACAGTATTGTGTTATTTTTATACCTCACAGAGATTTGTTTAGAGTGGGCTTATACAGGCAAATTCACAGCAGAAATTCAAAGCGATTCTGTGAGTTTTCTATGAAAAATAACTTGTAAAAAAAACACGCACAAGAATTGCTGATGGTTATGGTCATTCACCTTCTATGGATAATTCGGAACAAAGTTATAGGCACGCACTCCACGCTTCCTACTACTCGCAAGATATCTGGGCCTTTCAAACCTTTTTTGCACTTTGTTAAAGCTGCGTCGAAATTAGCATGCTCAATAGCGTTTTTATTTACGTTTTTGAGGCACGATTATACACAAAATTGTATTGACTGCAATAATTACCACAACTTGTTGATGGAAATTCGATTTCAAGTTATAGCTTCGTGTAATTATTTTAATACAAGCTAAATAATTTGAATAATAATTGAGAATTTCGTTGTTAAATTAGTGATAAAAATTCAAAAAGAAAAAAATAATAATTAATAACAAAATTTGCGGTAACTACAAAGCTAGAGTTTTTTAAAAATTTGAAATTTACCATTTCAATAAATGCCTCAATACTATATTAATATTCATAATTTACAAAAATCAAATTAGGAAATAATGAAAAATACAAAATTGCAGGGGAAGAAGTAGTCATCCTTTGGATTTAAACGCATTGAAAATTTAATAAATTAAAAATTGCATACGATATAAAACTACTTATTGCGTATTGTAACCAATATTATCAAAGTACGGATTCCAATGCAATTCCATTCCTTAAAGAGAGTAATTCGTAATGCCGCACAGATCATAAGTTATAACTATCATGTGTTGTATTCAACAATAATTTAAACAATTTATTTCCAACGTGCGCTTATAAAACAACAAGTGTCGGTCTTTCTTGGGCTTTCGATCAAAACTTCTTCTTATTCGTCTTCCTTGGTAATAATCAAAATAATTATAGTCATTACGCACTGGTAACGCTATCAATATAATTGAAATTCTGATAGGCTGTCATTATTAGATGTTAGCTAAGTTGGATGATCAGAAGAATGTTTTCTCATGCCACCATCTTAAGATCCTTAAAGAAATATTCTTATCTTAATTGCTCATAGATATAATTAAACTGGGTTGGTTTATCGTTTTTTCTGGTAATATCTTACCAATTTTATGTAGAAAATTATCTGATAATGAATATATCCGCGGATAATTTAAAAATGTGTATAATATCAAATCATCTAAAATATGTGAATTATGGCAATTTATTTTATGATTGTATAACAATAGAATTGTATCCTGATTTAATTATTTGGAAAAAAATTTTAAGCTAGCTGGCTTGCATATTTTTCAAAAGAATAGAAAGCATTCTTGTTAGATTTTCTTGAAGTTTTTAATTGTTTGACGTAAACAAAATTTGTAAACTTTTTTCATGGTTTGTCGACAAATTTATATTTTCCTATATGCGAAAGATAAACTAGAAAATATAAATGTTACCGAAATTTCCCTGGAGCCTCTATTTTTGACAATTTTTCTTGTATTTGTTAGAAATAAAAAAAACTTCAAGATTTTTAAAGAGGAGGTTAGTAGATTTACTGTCAACTTCCAAAACTGTTAATGGAATCTGTACCAATCTATTATTAACTTCTTTATTTTGTAGAGATATGTTTTAAAAGACAAATGACCTCTCATTAATTTAAAATTTAGCTTACTTCCTTTTTTAATCCTGCGTTTATGATTTACTAAGTGCTAGATTAAAAAATTTCAAAATTACACCTTTTTTAAACAGAGCTAAGAGATAAATATCGCTGTATATAGTGGAACAAGTTTTAATAGTTTTAACCACTTGCCAAACAATAAAATGTCATGGTACAAAGACCAAAATCTTGAATAGTAGGCTGTCTGTAGAAAGTAATTAAAAATCCCAATATTAAAATAGAAACATTGTCTTCTGTAATTCTTTTAAGAATATAGTATCAAATTTCATATTTTTCATGATCAGAGCGTATCCAGATTAAATTTCAAGTCTTTTTCTTATATGTCTAATTTTGTTTCTTTATTTAACTCTTCCTCTATCTACCTAAAAAGTCATAGATATTATTTTGAATATTCCCAACTTTAAAAAGACTATCAACATTTTTTATCCTTTTAAACATTTATTATTCAGATACAGAGTAGTTCCAGTAAAATTTCCTAAAAATTATATTTCGAATAAAGTTTAGTAATTTTTACTTAAAATTATTATTATTAATTACTGCAATTTTTATTATTTGTCAATATATACGCTACAAGCACAAAGGAAAAATATTAACTGACTTTATTGATTCGTTGATCGCTTGGCATTTTTAACCAACTTTATGTGCTATAACTTTGTTAATAACATTAATTTCGGACTGAAATTTTTGCAGATTATTTTTAACAAATGTTATTTCCGAAATATTTAAAAATATATATATAGGTACATATATACATATAAATTATTTCAAACCATTCCACGAAAATAGCCTCTTAAAAATCTTCAGACTTTAGTCATTTAAGTTTACCTAATGTATATGCCACAATTAGGCATCCCAATCCTATCCTTAAATACATTAAGGCATACCTTATTATGAATTCCGGTCAGGAACTTAAAAACCACACAAAAACAACAGCAGCAAATATTACTGCGAATTATTGAATCGCTTATTAGGCAGAATTAACAAAAAACAATGAAATACGTAATTTACTATACTCTAAGTGAAAAATGTAGATTATTTATTGTTTTCAAATTGTCAAAATCAGTCATTGAACTTAATCATTTAAATGAAATGTCATAAAACAGTAGAATATCATGTTATTGACAATAGATGTGTTCCCGAATGTTAGCAAAATTAACAAGATTTTAGCGTGCTTATTTTTCTAGTCCAAAAATGTGCAGTCAATATTTATTGTAGTTTTGCTTATTATGAGCAAATTAAAGTAATTAAACTAATGATAGTTTTTGAACTAGAGCATTGAAGATTCCCAAAGTTCTACTAATATTTTACTAATTCTTCTACGACTACGACGAAGCATGGACAATATCACACATGGACTGTATTATATTGTTTTTCATATTACGTTGAATAGTGGTTTAGTCGAAGAAATAAAATACTATAAATCATCGTAACTTATTATCCTCAATGAAAACATGAAATTTAATCTAATGTCACACTGTAGCTCTTTTATGTCTATTTGCTGAAATTCTGTTTTTCCTTCCGATTAGTTGCAGTACTTTTTTTTTGCCTCACTAAATAACTATTTCAATGGGATACTTACTTATAGTCCTTCTCAAATATAAAAGAAATGTTGATCTGTCATTAGCCAGGATGATATCATAATTTAAGCTTTAAAACGCCTATCAATTCTTATCATCCATTTACGGTATGAAATACAATGTCCCCATGATATTTTCCTGATTTTCCATAATTCATCACAACATAATAAGGTACAAGATTTGTTTTTAAAAGGAGCGTGATCTTTTTCTGTCAATCTTCGTATGATGCATTCTACATATTAATTAGCAGTGAAAGTGTTTTATTACTTAAATGTGATTAAAATAGAATTATTTTTAAAATGTGATCTTTTATTTAGAAATAACTAATTATGAAAGACGACTTGAAAGAAATAATATTCGGTTTAAACGCTTAAAGTAATAAATTGGGATAACAGAAATTGCGTACTGAAAATTGAATCAAAAATTACATGCAATAAAAAATATATACAATTTCATACGATCTTTAAAGGTTTAATTGTTTTATCTTCATTTATTGTAGATCTAAAAATTATATAAAAAAATATCGCTTGGTTATAATTCTTGTTCTGACTGTACCCATATAAAGTTTATAGAAGATCAACGATACAATGAAAACAATTGCCAGTTTTTGTTACCAAAAAATTTCAGACAAAGATTTGTGCATTTATCTGTACACATAGAGTTCAATATGTTTTTGTTGATCGTTATCCATCAAAAAAGAAAAATCGCTCCATTAACTCCAACTGCCTTAGGTATATAGCAGTTTTAAAAGAATCTTATTACTAAAGTGGAAGAAATACATTGAGAACTGATCGATTTGATCAGATTGACGAATAAAAATGTTTTTCTTGTTATCATTTACTGACGGATGTGGTATTCATGTGGTTCTGTCATCATTTTTCGAACAAATTCCATACATACTTTTGTTTGTTTCTTGATCGTTTTTTATTGTTCATTAATTTGAAATTGTTAAATTCAATATGATCAACTTTTATTATTAAATTATTTAAAATCCTATAAAAATAACTAGTAGTTTGCATTTATCTACCACCTAATCGCATAGACGAGACTTCCTTAGTGTCAGTTTCATGTTAACAATTTATAAACTGATCGTACAGAATTATCATTTGATTGGAAAACATTGATCGATAAATAAAAAATAAAATAAAAAACTTGATGACAACAGTCAAAACAACTTGCGGCAAACAACATCAACCAAAGAGGAAAATAGTTGCCGGTAGTGCCCAGCATCTTTAGACAGCATATCACAAGTGAGGATATTGTGAACAGGTATTAGTGGTACGTGGATATAAGTACAAGTTTTGTTATTGTAATCCCTTTTCCAGCCAAGACAGACTCTTATTTATGGATTTCTACAGGTTTTTACGTAGTCGCGATATGCGACTAATTGGGTATGAACGCTAAAATAACTGGGCATTGTTCTACATAATTGCATTCGGTTGTCTAGAATTGAATTTTTTTATTTTTCTACAATTTTTATTTACAAATTATAAGATTAGACATTTATCTATTAAAATCAACGTACAATATGATTACTAACTTTTGGATGACCTGATTTTAAGAACATTTTTACCAATTGCGTAATAGCACTGAATTATTAACATGTTTATGCTAAATTATGTTTTTATTTTATATGTATTTTAAAGATCAATTAAACAAATATCTTTATTTATGGAGTTGTCTTTTTAGTTAGTATCATTATAAAGTACATATATAGAGGTTATGGTAGCCAGCATAAAGTGAAATTGACGCTTTTCCTAATCGGTTAGCAATTTATGTTTAATTTCATATAATTATTATCACCTTTGGTAATTTTTCTTAATTATTTCTTTTAAAGTAGTAATTTAAGTACCAAGGATATAAATGATTTTTCATGAAGTTGCACTAACAAAAATATTAGTTAATATTTTAAAAACTATCAAAAAATGATATTTGGACCATATTTCTATATGGATTTTGAGTTTTTCAATTAAATAATACAAAATTAAATTACACGAATATTATCTCTGGTTTGATAGCTGAAATGAATAGTCCAGATTCAAATTTTTCTTTAAGCAGAAACCTTATTTCATGAAGGCCTTTATCCCATCAAAAGAGCTCAAAGAAAATCGCTATTCCGAATTTTTTTGGATAACCATGGGCTACAAACGAGTCTGGCAGAACATAGATAACTTTACATTAAAAACAGTAAAGACCTACGTTAGGACAGTTTTTATATAGATCCTAGTTATCTATAATTCAAGAAATTTCAGAAATCTGCATAAATTGCAAAAAATATTTTTCTCTTTTCGAAAAGAGATATACAAAAATTTCTATTATGACCAATTTTCAGGACCTATTTCAAATAATTAAATCCATTTACTGTCTGGAATAAAGCAAATTAATGTCAGCATAGTAATCGTGTAAATGTAACTCATACATCAAAGGATAAATGATTTTAAAATGGATATATTCAAATAAATAACATAAAAGTAAAAAAAGACCACATAAAAAAAGATCAAGATGTTCTTATTGTTAGAAAAATTTACTCAACATTACTCTTTTATTACAAAAATTTTCTTTGAATTTCTCTGAAGTCTTTGACAGTTGTCTTAGCAATTTCTTCGCGATATGACGTTCATTTGTCAAAAGGGAATTTTTATTTAGTGTTTAATTTAATTGATAGTGTTATTTAGTGTTTTTTGTTAATTTAGTTTATTTAATTAATTTAATATAAATAAATAGAAATAGTTTTTTAAATGCTATGTATATGTTTACATATTAATTGATGATTGTTTATTTATTTACTTTAAAAAGAAAATATTGTGTAAATTTTCTTTATTAAAAATACATGCTTATTGAAATACATATGGCATTTTATTTTGGTCGTTTATGACGCTCCGACATTCCTGTTATCTAATTTCTTACCTGAAACTAGTTTTGCTCTACTCATCCCTACTGTAAAATTATGTTCTATTTTTAGAAATTAACAAATTTTGTGTATTATATATTAAATTATAACCTTTTTTGTACTTTTTAATCTAATTCAATAAAAATATTCATATGATAAAATTGTTTCTATTTAAGTCAAAACGAAAAAAAAGCATATGGTATTCGCAATCAGGGCAGCATCAGGCAGCCTGATCCGGCCCGGACATAACCTAGCGTTACAAGACCTATCCGGGCCCAATCCGATTTCCATATCCGGACCTGATCGATTTTAGGGCAAATCGGATCCGTGCCGGATTGGCGCTGCTACTCGGAATAACGGAGAATTCTTACTTTCAAGGGGATCGTTTTTTGACTTTCTACCACACAATACCACGTTTAGTTCTAAAGTGTACTCTCGTCAACTGGACAAATTGAATGATTCCCTCAAACAGAATAGGCCAGAATTGATAAAAATAAAAGACATAGTGTTCCACTACGATAATGCAAAAGCTATTATAAGTTTGGTAGCTTTCCAAAAGCTTTTATAGGTTGAATAGGATATACTACCATACACACCATATTCTCAAGATTTGGCACCTTTCAATATTTCTTGGGGCAAGATCTTCACTTCAAACCATATTGTCAGATTTAAAAGCAAATCTCAAAAGTTTTATGAACATGGCTTCAATTTCCTGCCGGAACGATGGCAAAAGTTATTGGACAAAAGCAGAAAATATATAATTTAATAAAATATTTATACACTCGTGTATAAAATCATGATTCATTTTCATAAAAAATAAAACGAAATAACTTTCCGAATAACCCAATAATATTTAAAGTTATTTTTTAATCAAGTTGACGCCTAGAATTTTATTTGTTTTCATTTTTTAAAGAATTTAATTGAAAATAAATTATTCACATTAAAAATTCTGCTTGAAATTATTTTTTTTCTATATTGGCTTTAACAGTCCTTTGTTAAATAAATGTCGTCATTTCATAATGATCACATTCCAGAAAGTCGATGCTTCTTGTATCCATTAACCCTTGCAATATTAACGCTGGTTTAGCCGATATATAATTTAGATTTGAAAGAAAATCAAAAATCAAAACAGAGGTTCCACTGTTATAAATATATAAATATGTATATATCCTAATAAATTGGTAACATCGTTTGATCGAAATGATGGATAGAATCGTCCAGACGGCTATTTAAGATTTTAACTAAAAACACAACCTTTGCAAAACGAGAAAGTCTACATTAATTATTTTACCCTTATTGGTGGACGTAATTAAAAATTCTCTTATTACTTTTTTTTTCCTTTGGTTTTTTTCAATTCTAATATTTATAATTATCTTGATTACGCGTAAATTAATTTAACTGTCGATCTTCGATCAATCAATTCAGTGCGTTAAGTGTTTGACACAAATCTCATTCATCTGATTTAGGTTTTATTGATAAAATTTTGCTGATTAGTTTTTGGCCAGTTTTTCTTCCTTTTTAAAGTACAAAAATGAGTTCCCGAACAATTTTAATAATTGCCTTGATGTCTGGCATCTGGTTATAATAATATGGTCCGGAATCATCTTTTTCGATATTGTTAGCTAAATATATATATAAATATATATACATATATGTATATAACATGTATACCTTTACTAAATCAAAGGGCAATCTTTGATAAAATTATATTCGGCTGCAAGGTTCTTGTTAGTTCCTTCATTTTATTCTTAGTTTTCTTAGTAAAACAAAGCGGAATGTTATATACCGTCTTTGATATTTTCAACAATTTGTATTTAAGTTAATTTTCCTCAAGGTTACTATTAGTTGTTTAAATTTACTACTACCAGAAAATTTGTTGATTGTTTTCTTCTAAAGTCTAATGAAGTTTTTGATTACTTTTTTACAGATACCGTGATGAAGCTCTTTGTTGGAGTGATAGGTAAGAAAGTTTATTTTTTAACTTATCTGTTATAATTATCGTATATGACAAAAAATGTTGTGAAAACATCCTTTTTTGATAATTTACAATACTTTAATTTGAAAACCTAACTATCTTTTGTATTAGAAAATTAATTACTTAACATTTAAAAAGGCGGTAAACTAATTTCCTAAGATTTGATTTTTAAACCGTCCAAAGACATGTTAATACTTGATCGACTATAAAGGATAATATTACTTAACCAGCCAGTTAAATGCAAAGCTTCTAAATTCAGTTTCCTTATAGTTACTTTTATCATTTTTATGATCCACAAATTAAAATATTTCATTTTCGGGAACCATTCCTTTTGTAATCAATGTCCTTTAATTTTGTTTTACTTGTAAACAAGATTTCTCAGAATAAGCATTTCCTTGTTGTACGAATTTGTATTAATTTGTGTTTAAGCATAATATTTAATATTGCAAAGTTTCAATTACTTTGAGGTAAATAATTTTGAGATTTTTTAATTACTTATGACAGCTATGATAGCAAAAATAAAATTTTTCTTAGTATTATCTGTAGATACGGTGAAAAATATTGATTGCATTTTTAGATTTCTCTCACAGGAACATTGTTAGCCAAACTAGTCGTCCTTTTTTTATAAATTATCTTACTTGATTGCGTTGAAAAGCTTAAATGAAAGCTATTTGTGGTAGTAATGTTTGGGTATTTGTATGGAGTTTTAAAAATGAGAATAAACTAATAACTAAGCTCATTTAAATAAAATTTCCAAAAATTATTCCATTTCTTTGAACAGCTACATACATACATAAAGTTTTATCCTTTTAAGTTAAAGAACGAATTTTATCCAAACTATCCCTCTTATACAAATTTAAAATCTTTTTTTAGTATAAAGTCCTTATAAATCTTCATAAACCTTTTTTTGTGTGTGCTAATTTACCTAGAAATTTTAAATGCCAAAAATTTGAACTTTGGATTTTAACATTAATTTTTAAGACATTTTGACTTGCTTAAAATGAATAAGCGAAATTCCAAAATTGATAAAAAAAGGAACAACTTGAAGAATAATTTATTTTTAGTCTCTAATAATTCAAATAAAATTTGGCAGCTGAACTTTAAGCTCTGGAGAGTAACCATAAACTGGTTTAGTGAAGTCAGAAAACTAATAAAACAGTCAAGAGCCCTTCGGGTTGGTCATTTCTTTATTTGAGGGCCCGAATGAATCAATTTAATGAAAAGCATTGGAAGTAACGTACAGTTCTCAAAGCTTCAAAATATACCGTTCGAAATATTAAACCATATTAGCCATCCAAGGACTTTTTTCAAAACCCGATTTATAGAATTCAACTAAAAGAAAGTAAAGCTTAATGCTTGTGATTTACTTTATATGCTCCATGGAAAATTTTGTTCTTCCTTGGGTATTTTAGTAGAGACTGCTTAAATCAGACACGAATATAGTTTTTTGCGATTATTTTTGGTTAACTTTCTAAGGCATCTTAGCTTCTTTTTATTTTTAATTAATACTGAAGTATTCCTAGCCAAGGATGGCAGCAAGAGGGGATTGATTTCTTTAATTCCACTCCTATCTACTCCACTGAATTAAATTCAATTTACATACAATGTATTGAAAAAAACCGATGTTTTCGTGCAATATTTTATAAAATATCGATAAACAATTTCGATGTATCATATCGTAAAAAATATCGATAATTTTTTTACGTGAATCTCACTCAAGAATACTAATGCATAAATTTTTACATAAATGTAAGAATTTTTACAAAAAATCATTGGAGACGAACAAAATCTCGAAATGTTACTAGAGAAAATATGAAAAAACGAGAGAGAATTATGTACCTCTCAAAAAAAAAGTATGAGTTCCAGAAAATTAAGGAATTTTTGCCCTTATTCTATGTTAGGTACTAATGGCCAGCATTTTACAAAGTGAAAGATTAAATGCTGAGCTCTAGTAAACTTTATATAATTGCTTTGGCCCATTTTTGCACGTTTTGTATTTTTTTTATTTCAAATTTAAACGGGAATCAATTTCGATGACTTCCAATGAGATATTCCCTGACTACGTCATGTTTTGACATTTTATATTGATATCTAACAGTAAAACCATTTTCATATTAAATTATCTTAATTTGCAAATTTTACAACTTAAGTAATTTATAAGCTATTTTGCAAATATTTTCACATTGACTTCCTTAACAATATATTCACGCTTAAATTATGGTAAATAATTAAACAGAGAGATAAAAAGTAGCAATTAAAACTGGATTCAATTCATACTTCATGAGATAAGAAAACAAGACTGAGACTTTAGTGGCTCTTATAGAAAAATTTATTAATTTTCTCAACAAGAAAATTGAGAAGTATATCTTTCGATTTATTGATTTTATTTATTACTACTAGGAAAGGGTTGAAAGCTCCGGCATTGACTATGAACTAAATTAAAGCCATACTTTCAAATAAAATAATTAAAAATTCTCTTTAAATTTTCTATAATATAAAAAATTAGAATTAATGATGTTGAATATTGTTAGACAGGGCATTTAAATTAATAAAATAAAAAATAATTCACCTAACAGAGCTCTCATACGCCAAGGGCTAGGTAGTTGTAAAATGAATAGCTTTGATCCTATATCAATTTGAGCGCATTAGGTATTTATAAAAAAACTTTATATTTGGGCCAAAACTAAACTGAAATACCAGCTGTCAAATTTTTTGAAAGTAAATTTTGTTGATTAAAGTTAAAGTCGGCACATTTTTGCTAAAGTCTGATTGACAAGAAGATTGGAGACCATTCACTTCAATTGTGTGTAAATTTATTCTTTAGAGAACAGTTTATCGATATCTCTGAGAGTTTCCAGTAAAAAAACAATAAAATTAATGTTTAGATTTTAAAAACATTCAGTAATAAAAAGTGTGTAAGAACTGGAAATTATTAGAGTCCTTGTTTAAACTCATTGTGTCACAAATAAGACAAAATTATTGGCTTTTATTTAAAATCTAAATATTTTATAGTAAATTTTTTAAGAATATAATTATCAAAAATTATATGACTTTTATTTTTTAAGGAAGCCAATGGATGATATGGGTAATCCTGCATCAGTTAATGCTCGGTAAGTAACTATTAACAATTCTAACATTTCTCATTATTATTAAACGTATAGATAAAAAAACAAAAGTGTTACATAGCCGTTTTATAAGATTTATTTAGTCTATATATATAATTGCGACGCACGCTTAAACTAATTAAATCAAAAGAGATAAATCTTAAGAATTCTAAACACTCTATGCCTGGCTCCAGTGATACAAAGAGTAGTGAAAAACATGCTTTTTTAATTAATGCACCTACAGGTGTGCAGAAAAAACGAAGAAGAACAAATTGTTTTAACCTAAGAATTACCATAACACTCCAAAGTATTCAGAACAACCAACAAAGTTTAACTCCATTTTTGCATTTAATTAGTGACATTCGATTCAAGTGGACTGCACTAAAACTTTGATGAAAAAGTTTTAAAACTTTTTGAATGTATGTAGACTGTGTAATTGTTAAAAGGCAACTAATTTATTGTTACACTTTTAATTACAGAATAAAATACCCTACGAATTTTATTATTTTACAAAAAAGAAGAATTTTTCTTTAAAAAGTATATTTAATAATTATAAAAGTGTACAAAATGAATAAAAATTCGAAAATTTTATTTTAAGAAAAACCCCTTTCATATATTTGGAGAAATTGAAATAACTATCATAAATATTTGTGCAGAGGAAATGCTTTTTATGAAATATATCTACGGTCTTTTCATCAAAATAATCCAGTAAAAAAGATTAAACCTAAATTTAAAAGACAGACAAGTTTGAGATTCCAACTAAGAACTTTTACGCATTTAACAAGTTGAGTGATTGAATATTTCTTCTTGGCATACTTGATATTATTTCCAGAAGTCCAAAAAGAAATATTTTAACCAAAAATTGATAAAAGGATTTGAATATAATGCCAATATTATATCTTCATTATATCGCTAGATTATTGCTACAGGAAAAAGAGAAGCCTTAAGCAAGTGAATACGGTAGTTGAAATTTTCTCTCGACTTGGTCTTTGAAATGCAAACTTTCCAGCTTATCATAATAAACATCTGCATTCTAAAAGTGTTTTTAACACATGTAGGACACTAGAATATCAGCCCCAGAAATTTTGATAGCGCTCATTGAAATATTAGTGTGGAAAAATCTAAATATTGCCTGTTATACCTTATTTTCACTGCGATTATATTTTCCTCTATAAGAAACCGGAATTGTTACAATAAAATTCTTTAATAATTTATTCACCACCTATGCAGTTGGCAAATTTGCCAGGTAAGTCAACATTTTTACGTGTATCACTCGTCACCCCCTATCCTCCAATACTCAATACCCTTGCTACGCTCCTAGCCTTTAAGCAAGCTTAAATTCCTTCAATAGTTACATACCTAATATTGAAGTTTTAATCTTAATTTTAGCTGTTATAAATTGCTTTTGTAAGGATATTAGTGTAGAAAATGTATTAAAGTGTAATTCAAACAAAATAATTTAAATTAAATAAATATATGTATTACAAATAAAGTTCGTATAATATAGAAACCACAATAGTACAATTTAAGGGGGTAGTAAGGTTAATTCGGCCGAAAAAAAGCATATTTTCTACAATTTTTTCTCAGGATGTAATTTATATTTATTTATTTTTATAGTTATAGTATAATTATATAATATATAAAGAATATTCTGTGAAAGTTTCATTAATAAATATTAAAAAATGAGCCGATGACAGCGAATCTCCGCAGACGTCTCAAAAAAAAGTTGATTCGCGGTGAACCTCATTACTCATTAGTGAGTCAACTGAAATTAAAAATTGAACCAAATTGATTTGATTAGCTGATAAGTTTCCTTAGGTAACGCCGTCAAGTATTTCTTTTTATTAATTTTTCGATTTTTTACCAGGCTCGGAAGTCTAAATACTGATTTTTCATCAAAAACATCAGAAATTTTGTTGTTTGAAAATAAATTTAAATTTAAACAAATAAGAACTCGACAGCGTGACTTCGTAATTTATGTAAAGAACGAGTTTGGGAGATTTCAAAAGGATCGGTTTAGAAGATTTTGAGTTACAAAGTTTACCGACTTTGAAAAAGCTAAGTGTGAGAAAAACGCGTTTGAAAGCTTAAAAGGAAATAAAAAGTGTTAAAATAAAAGAAATGAAAAAAATTCGACTTTGTTATCTCGTCATTTATGTAATAGAAAAAGTCTGTAAAATTTAAAACACATCAGTCCAGTAGTTTTTAAAGGAAAAATTATAGCAAAAACTTTATTTTCAAATACAAATTTGCTTGATTTTGTCGAAACAGATACTTGTAAATTTCTGCTTTTCCTATGTCCTTATATGTATATCTCCGTTAGTTTTACTTCAATTGCTTTCAAATCTTCACAGAATAATCTTGTACATCAATAAAAAATATAACATAAAAAATACTTTACTACCCACTACCCCCTTAAAATAAAAAGACATTTTATAGCAATATCAATAACTTTAAAGTAATATTTTTTTTGTTCAGTCAAATTAAGCTCTTAAATTTCAGCAATTATTATTTTTTTTAATTAAATAAAACTTATATTTTACTCTAATATTTATAGTTCATGATTGTATTATTTTATTAAATATAAGTTTTTTAATTATAAGAACGTTATTTATAATTGGTAAGGCTTTTATTTAGAGTCATTAAATTTAGTGAAATTTTTAACGAGACTTTTGATAATTATTAATGTGATAAACATTGATATAATTTACTTATTTCACATTAGTATTATTTACTTCAATTCTCATGCTGTGAAGTACAAAACTTGGTACATTACAATCAGCTGTTGTAAGAATTGATTACAAAATCTAGTAAAAATATTTACAGTAAGCCAATTTCAAAAGTAGACTTTTTAAAATTTAACTTAAAAAAATTTACGTTCGAGCTCTCACTGGAGAACGAAACTTGAAAGCTATCACTGTTATCAGTAAATACCTTACACCTACAAGTATAGAAGTAAAAAATTTGGTTGATCATAAATAACATATTAACTGTAAACAGTGGTATTTTGCATTGATCTTAATATATCAAATTAATTATATTAATTTGCTAGATGGCGCTAGACTTTTGGTAGCTTAATTGGATTTGAAGATAGAGACAAAGAGTCCGTAAATGACCCCGCCCCTTTTTTCCCACTTCTTTTTATACAAGTTAAGCTTTGTTTACTACGCCATCTATTGATTTATTTAATTAACATGATCAGTTTCTGAATTAATTTCTGAATGTGTTAAATTAGTCTAAGTCTGGTATAATAGTCTACGGGGAATTTAGCTGACACGGAGTCAAACTTTACTTGTTAAACGCTAACTTGACGAATCCGGCGAATACAACTGACAGCAGGTGGCGCGCACAAGTCTACAGCGATTGGTATTAGAGGGGGGCGTATTTGTACGCATTTGATCGAAAAACAGTTCCACCGACTAATGAAATTTACCGGTCGAATTTTTAGACGAAATTTTTTTGCTAAATTATAATAATTTGCAATTTCTAGTGCGCTAGGAATAATTACACAATTTTCACATCTAGGAAATTTTTCAAATTGCATCTTTTCTTTAATTTTTCTACCAACTTAATTTTTGGCCTCAGACTTTTATTTATTGTAGATTAAATTTCTTACGAAGTTACGTTTAGCTTCTTTATAAGAAAATGAAGTAAAACTTTTTTTCATTATATTTTTGCGTGTTTTGACAGTAAACAAAATTTTTTTTACTTTTTAATTTTCAGGAAACGCTAAAGATTTGAGATTCACAATTTTTCAGGTTTTTATATAGTTTTAATTTACATTTTATTCTATACTATAAATGAATATTATATTAAATGCAAGTATTAAATGAGGTTTAATTAATTATAATGCGGAAAATAAAACTAACGCGTTGAAAGACACAAACATCTAGCGAAAATGCGCAATGCATCCAAAGAAAATTTATACCGCGATTACGGTAATGATTCAACTATGTTTAATAGATTAAATAAACATATCTAACCAATTAAAAAATTTCGAAATGCTTACGTTTAACCAATTGGAGATTAGTTAAAGTTTTACAAAACTTTCTTTTTGTTTCGATTGAGAATTTTAAATAAAATATTCATAGGACAGACGCGTGATTTTATTTTTAATTGGGTTCAAGAAATGAGTAATTTATTGAAGAAGTTACCGGAAAATAGTTTGACTCATATAAACATTCGTTCCATAATTTACCTAACAATTTAAATAAAAGCGATTTGTATTTTGAATATAAATAAAACCCAAAACAACTTAAAATCTAAAAATATATAACCAAACTATTTGATGTAAATTTAAATTAATAATTTTTGTATTTAAATTTCTTAAAACAAATTGAAATTATGTATGGATATAGATAAAATGTCTTTTTTTACTCTGAATCTATAGTAAAGATAAAAATTGATTTATCTTATGCTCTAACACTTTTTAATGTCAAAAATAATATGAAAATCAACCACTTAAAATAAAGTGTCTTTAAGTATTAAAATTATCTGCTGATAGGTGAAATGTTTATTCTAATGTCAGACAACTCTCCTTATCCAACGGCTTATAACGTCTCTGCCTTTCTCTTATATACTTTATTAGATACGCGAATTATATATACAAAATAAACGAAGTAAGTCCTAGAATAAAAAGATAGTTTTTGTTTTTTGTCTAGAAAGAACAGTCAAGTTTCTGACTTTATAGTTTGTTGTTTTTATTAAATGAAACAAAGAAAAAGTTGGTTTTTTATAAAAAAAATAAACGTTATTTATTTTTTTTAATAATCAAAAAAAAGTAAATATAAAAGTCGCGTGCAAACAAAACAATCTTTTCTACTGGCTAATATACTCTATAAGAACAATAATGAAAATGCCAAAATATGATTTTTTAAGTGTTTCAAGTATTCAATTACATAACAAAAAGCCAAAAAGAAACAAATAATAATTTAGATATCAAATAAATAACATATTTAAAGATATAATAAATAGGGCTGGTTTCAATTTTATTTCGCTGTACAACCTGTAAATACATAATAAATGCCCAAACTTCCTCTTATCCAGGGTTTGAAAGGCTGTATTTTAATACACAATTTATTATATAAAATTTATTTCCTTGTATTAGAATACAGTGTATAAATGTCAATGGAAACAGGCTATAAGACCCAACAGTAACAGATAAAAATATAATTCTTAGACGAAATTTGACTTCCTTTATTGAAAGATATTACACCTTTCGAACTCATTAATTTATTCCAAATTTTCACCATCTCTTCTGTTACAGTTATGTTCTTTAATCTTAACATAAAATATTAAATAGTTTCGATATTTAATTCTTTCTTTCAGGTTTATATCATACCTTCCTTAGAGAATTTTTGTTTTGAATTAATGATCACTGAATTCTCGATCTATTGAATATGGTAGATACGGTAGCAATTAAAAGCTTGATTCGTGCACTTTGGTCATAATTTGCAACAATGTTTCATATTTAAACAATTAAAGCTTATTTTAATATTAAACAAAACCAAAATAAAACATTATATTTTTACTAATTTTTCTAACAACTTTTAGAGCAAAAAGTAAAATTACACTTCTACACAACGTCAAAACATCAAACTAGTTTTTACTGTTAAATATGATACAAAACATTATAATGTTTTTATTAGAAAATTCTAGGATTTTTGTAAGTTTTTCTACGGATTTGTAATTAAAAGTTTGTACTTATTTCTAAGAAAAAATTTAGAGAGCTTTTTTGATGTAAAAACATCTTTTGCAATAGATATTTTCCTAAAGAGTGAATTTTTTGAATTGTTACCACTTTCCTGTCATACTTTTTGTATATAGTTAATTTTTATAAAAAATTGTTAACTGCGGTTGATTTTTGGTTCAATTATTTGTAGAAATTAAACTTTATATTAATTATTATTTAAATTTAACCGCAATTAATTCGACAAATTTTATTTTGAAATCATATAATAGTTGAAGAAATATGGTAAATATGAGTTAGTACATCTTTCGAGTATCGCCCGTGACGCTCTCATTTTTTCCTTAGAAAAAACGGTAACCGATCTTTTTGGTTGATGATCCGTATTCTTCCGTAATTTTAGGAATCAAAATATTAGAATAACTTCCGTACAATAATTTTTTCTGTTATTCTTTCTTTGTTTTTTAATAAAAAAAATAATTATATTATGAGTCGTAGCGATTCTTTTTTTTAAATCATATGTCAAGTAGGCATGAAAGTTTTTACTTACTTGACAAGTAATATATTTGTAAGCAGTTTTAGAGAAGTATATAAAAATCCAAATAAATAATATTAAACAAGTTTTTGCCAAAATAGCAAAAGTTGATAAAATTAAACTGTGTTTTTAATTTAAATTTAACATTATTCAAGGATTTCGCTTAGCATTTAAATGTTAAATAAATAAAAATTCATGCAAGAATATAAAAATGATAAAACTAAATTTTAAGAAAAATGAAATTGTTGTTTAAATATAAACTACCCTCTCTTGCTTGTTTTTAACCTATCCAAATTAATCAGAAAGTAATGGAGCCAAAATAATTGTGTTTTTTTTTTTTTTTTTAAATAATGACGCATAAATTTTATACCTGTTTTTTACTTTTTATAATAGCGATCAACGGTAAAATAGTTCTATTTTATCCCAATGTGAATCTTGAAATGAATTCAATATATTTTTTCTATTAAGAGTCAATCTTAGCTTTATTGTTATGTACTTTACTCAAAACCGTCCCATTAGTTTTTCCTGATTTACATTTGTAAAGAAAGCTATACATTTTAGTTAGAAATTTAATTTTTGATGGTTTAATAATTGATTTAAAAATTGATGAGTCAAACAAAATACCTAAAGACTAAATTTAACAATCTATATTTGACTTTACTACAATTTCCATATTTATTCTTGTATATAACTCACTTTGTCAAATTAAGGATTAATTGAAAGATATTTTTGTATTTTTTTTTTTTGTTGTTGTATTTTCAAAATTAATAGAATCTTTAATTCAATATAATTATAGTTTTATAGTTTTCTTTTCACCATGATAACAAGAGATGCAGTTGATCCAGAGACAAGAGATCACTCCTTCTTACATCCATAATCGTGGAAGAAAATTTCACTAAATAACCAAAAATATTTATAGCCAGTAGCGTAGATATGTATGAGATCAAGGGAATTAATCTCTTGATTAGTAATATTTTAGTTGTAATTAAAGAGAAAATCTCTCTCATCATTTAATATGCTTCTATTGAATTATTTTAAAATCACAACTTCAAAAATTTTCTATAATCGTTAACACATGAAATAGTTCTATCTAAAAACTTGTCCCAGATCATTACTACTAAATATCCCAAATGAAATTCTATCATTATTTACATTACAACTTGTGCAAAAATTTTTGATTAGATTATCTAAGACTAAAAATAGAATTGATAAAATAGAAAGTCCCCTTCAAATTTTTTAAAAATCAACGAAAATCTGTTTGGTAAACAGAAAACCTAAGCCAATTTTAGTTTAAATTCAATTTTGCAACATCACTAGTGGCTTTTATGAGTTTCATAAGCAAAAGTCTTTAAATCTAGCGACAACACAGTTTTGTGTACATAAATACGATTGCGCCTCCTAAGATTTTATCTACCCTTTCCAGACCGTAACTTGCAAGTAAATCAAGAAAGATTGCAATCTTGGAACTTCTTTGTAGCCTTGACTCTCGTGCTAAGCCGCTTCTCCCCAGAGATTATAGTAAAAAAAACAAAAAACAAAGGAAAAATCAACAACAACAAAAACCCCAAACGTATCAATTATGCAGTTGCGTTTCACTATTCGTTTTTGATTTGTGTTAACCACATCAACTGAGTGAGAAACAACAAAAAGGAAGTGATAATTACTTTAAGTAAGATATCCAATACAGGTGGCTACATTTTCATATGAAATGATTTAAAATTCTTTCAATATCTTCCTGTTATACCTGTTGAATCATAACTGCCTTTTGAGATAACTAGAAACACTATAAAACCAAAGATCCTTACCTAAGACATAACGAAAAATAAAGTAATTGTCCACCTTTGTGAAAGGAAACAATAAAAACTGAGAGAAAGTAATAAAAGTTGACACTTTGGTGATAAAGTTACAGGACAACATAATTTGTTGCTGGTTGATTGTCAACTTTTCGACTGGCTATCCGAGTGAGCATCAATCGTAATTCTTACAGATGACACACCGGATGACTTCTAGTACTGAAATGAAAATAAAATCCTGGATAATATCAAAACAAAAATATAAACAGAAAAGATATACTAACAAGATTTTTGGGTTTTCGTTGAAAATAATACCACTTGCTAACTCCAAAAGCAACAGTAGCCGTAACAATAAAATTTTGTTTTATGGAGTCTGTATTAAACTATTTCGAAGAAATTTTTGCTTCTTTTGAATGAAAATAGAAATGCTCTCGAGGGAACCGTAAAGTTAATAAATCATAGGTGGACTAAGCAAGTGCTTGAGACTATATAGCGCCACTATCTTTTTGACCCTCTAAATAGAAAGAAAATTACATAAAACAAAAAAAAAAAGGTTTATTTTGAATTATAGTCACATGTTTTTGTTTTTTGTTATCTTAAATTTATTATTGTAACAATAGCAGATCTTGGGCTAAATTATATTTTTTAAAAACTAACAAAGGCCTCTTGTTTTATGTAGTTTTTCCTGTTTTTTTTTCTTCTAATTTTAAAACTGAATAACTATCAGAAAAAAGTATCTTAAGAGCAATTAAATAAAAACAATTCATTTAAAATTTTTGGGTAAAGTTTGTACCATTTTCTATAAAGTTTTTTACTATTCAAAGGCTACATTTTTAAACGTAAGCAAATGACCCTTTCACTAGTTCAATTCAAAGTTCGAGTGTATTGAATACTTTTTACTAATAAACTTAATTAATGAAATAATTAACGTAAATACAGTTACCTGAATACTTAAAAATATCAAAAAATTACCCAAATCATAATATTTTTCGTTTCTTTTAGTCTTGAGCCCTTAAAAGTTGTTTTTTGTATACTTTCACCAAGTTTGATATACATATATGTATTAAAATCTTCTTTTTGAACGTTCTTCTAACTTGAAATTTTCGCATATAGAAGGCTATAGATGCTCTTATGAGTTTCGTGCCACTTTTCAAGTATAGAAATTACTAATCGTTGAGTTTTTTAAAGTAAAAAGAGTGAAAAATAACAAAATAAAAAGGGTGTGTTTCAATTATTGCCATTCAACCAAAATTATTTATACCCTTACTAAGAATATGTTTTAACGTTTTTCATTATAATCAAGTTTTTTAATATATTCATGATGTTTTGGAGGGATATATGGTAAGGAAGCAATCATATCTGTAAATTTTTCGAATGTGATGGGTCTAGAAGGATGATATAAACCTGTTAGTACTTCTGTGATCTTCCCCGTGAGGGCGATAAATTTACGGATTGGAAATCCTCATTCTCACTAAATGAAGTTTTATAGAACATTGTATATGGTTTGCTTTTTAAAATCCTTATCTAACCTTTTACTTGTTTGCCATTTTATTTTGTCGCCTTCTTAGAATTAAAATCTTCTAAGGATTTTGTAGAAACAAAATCAGTTTGTTTTATGTCAAGCAAAATAAACTTTTTATATTCTGGCATTGTTTTATAATAGTATAATAGTCTTTGGGGGCATACAATAAATTTTTTTTCTTAAAGCACTATCGATAGTTCCAAAATATCAACTTTTGTTAATATTTACAAAATAGACGTAATAATATTTCTCACATTACTTCAAGTTAAGTGAACAAATATGCCACATTGTTATACACATTTCATATAATGACTTAATATTTTGAAATAAAGCAAAATTTCGAGAAACTATAATGTCATTTACAATGATGTCACACATATCAAAATGCACTAAAGAAATTATGTGGTAGTATGTTTTTGAGAAAAGTGGACTTACACCATTTTCAAAGTAATTTATATTTGTAACTTCATTGACTACGAAAATTTGTAAAGATAAAAACAATGAAAATTATAACAGATTTGTTTGGGAAAAAGTTCATAGTAAATTATATTCATTTTTATCATTAACTAATTTTTTGTAGAAAAGGACTTACAATAATTTCAAAGAAAACGGCTCAAATGTCAAAAATTGGTTTTTATTTAGGTCAAAAAGTTTTAATTGGGGCTACTAAAATTCAACTATGGGATGGATTTCGAAATCTTACTAAATAGTGTTTAAAAATTATCCAATATGGATCTAGAGTTTTTTTATGGTAAATAATATAAATATTCTTTATTGGGAACTATAGCCGCCAACAAAGCTTCGCAAATGGGATTTTGCATGATAATATTTTACACGAAAGCCATGATACGTAGATTGAATGCTAAAATCATCCAAAATTACATAATTTTTGACAAAAACTATCTAGATCTATTCTTTGCAAAACTTTTATTTTCATTAATTTGTGGAAGATCTCATAATATTACCTTGTGACTACTCAATTCAAGGCTACTCTAACGTGTTAAATTCTATAAATACCCGAAATAAAAACAAGTAAACAAATGTTATCTTAGAGCAACAACAATTTATAGAAAAAAAATTTTTTTTGGATAAAAATTGAGGATAATCATAAAACTAAAAAATATTTAGCCACATAACTTTAATCTATGAAAAACTAATTTCTAAGAATCATTTCATTAAAAATAAAATATATTGTGAAAATTCAAACTTTCAAATAGAATTTATTTTAAAATTATTTCAATCATACCTTTAAGTCCTTCAGCAAAATAGAATTTCAATTTATTTGTTGGGGACGTCAAACAAGTGTTAATAGTAAATTATTTAATAAAAACCAATTTTCTCTTAAGCCCCCAAAAAATGAGTCTTTTTAATTTTCTAAAATGCTGAGATACTTTATTAACGGGTGATATAAGAATTTTTCTCTTTATGACAAAAAAACATTGCAATAAATTATAGATTTGGATTAATATAGAAAGTTATAATGAAAAAATTGACAAAAACATTTCACAAATCATTCTCAATGTACCCTAAGTGATTAACACATTCATATTAAAGATTGCTTGCTTAGTCCTTTGAAGAATGAAACTAAATCCACTTATCTTTTATTATGCAATTCAATAGAATCTTGATTTTTTTTTCAGTTATAACAAAATACATCTACATATATTCTAATGGTCTATCAAAATAAATATATATATATATATATATATATGTATATATATATTTATTCTATTTGTTAATTTTAAAATTAACCAAAAACCTCTCACGTTTTACTTTGATTCCAATACTTAAGCTTTCTGGATAGGTCCGTTATGATCTTTAATCTTTAGTTCAATATCTAAGATCTAGACGGTATACTTGTAATGAATAATAAATTCTTTTTTTATTTAGTTAGTTCATAGTCAAATCACAAACATTTTACTCTCATCAAGCTTAAATCAAACAATACTAAAGTCATAGAAATTGAGGTCAAAATCGATTTCTGATGGTCACACGCTTTCAAGGCAAAAATGCGCGTGTTGCATTCAAATTACAAGACCGCTGCCTGACATTCATCGTCTATATAGACCTATTTTACCCTATTTTTACAATCAATATTGGCTATAAGTATCATAGAAAATGTGAAATTTACGCAATCCTAAAGATAGATACGTGCTAAGATATTATCCCGTTATGTTTGCACGTACATCCATTTTGCTTATTATGATATTATATGAAGCAAAAGGGTATGGCCTTTTAAGTAACTTTTTGCTTCGTCCATTTAAGGAGTAGACAGTATCCATTTTTAGTTTGAGTTTTATCTCATTCATAGATAGATCCTCGTAAATGGATGACAATGAACCAGAAATTTAGGTCGAACAAGAGTATTAAATTGAGCTCGCGATTTGAATTCATTTGGCATATTGGTACGTTTGTCTCACATTTGTTAAAATGGCGAACGTGTCCCATAATGCTCAATAGTTTGGTTCCTTGATGTTAGTTCTACGTGTTCAAGAAGATGTATAGATGAGGAATATATATATAGTATAAGTACGTGGTCTAGTGGTTAACCAAAGATTTACAAGAAAAACAAGCGTAAATGGCTAACATATAGCATGCAACTTTTAATTCGCTCAAATAGCCATATTGTACACACATTTCGAAAAATAAAGTAGCACTAAATTATTTTTTATATATATATATATATATAAATAATACCTGCTTTAGTATCTCATTTAAAAGGAAAGTAGGAAAAAGATGAGTGCATAACTTGTTGATGTTGTATAAGGCGTGGCCCCACCTGAATATCAAATAGAGTCGCAAAGTAAATTGTATATATACGCCCGAAATGCTATATACACTCTATATAGCATTTCGATTGCTCATATAGTCACGTCCCGCCCATTTTCAAACTGCGTGACTCTATTTAGAATGCTACTGGTGTATTTTGGGTACATGATGACTTTGAGGTTGGATCATTTCCCCCAGCACAGCACGTACGCACGTACATAGCAAAAGACAGCCCAAATTTTGAAAAGCACAAGTAAATGCCAGAAGCGCAAAAGAGTGGAAAAAGTTATTAGTAGCCAGTGCGACGTGACGTGAAAAACACGTACTTTTGTCTTTGTCAATTGTTTTGGTATTTTTGCTTTATTACTTTTTGATATGTGAATCAGCTGATTATGTGCATGGGATTGTATTTTTTCATTTTTTTTTTTGACTTTCTATCAGCATTCATTTGATGGGTGTGTACTTACTTTGTCTATTGTTTCCGCGATGAGTTTGCCAGCATATTATTAGTACGCGATTGGAATCAACGGAAAACGTTTTATGGACTTCTGTGATATGATCCTTGACAAGTAAAATAAAATAACAAATATGAATGAATTGACTTTAAGCTAGTGAAAATTGAATTGATTTGTGAAACTTAGAAAGAAAGAAAAAAATTCTGTGTTGTGTTCAAAATAAAAGTAAAATTTATGCTTTTATTTTTTGTTTGTTTAATAAGTGTGTTTAGTGTTAAAACTGTTATCATCATATCAAGATGCTTCCCTATCAGGCTGTCGCGATGGATTATGCTGGTTATCAAAGACAAGGACCTGGTGTGCCAGGTGGTCCAATGGCTATGGGTTCACTTGGTATGGGTGTCGGAGGATCACCATTTACACACTCCTGGTTGGTACCAACTCAGGACCTGTGTGCTGTACCATACAAACAATTGCCAAATCAACATCAGAATACAACGATGCATTCTAACCAACAATCACTTGAACCTGGGCACGTTTTATAATGATGTTCAATTAGTTGTCATTTTGCATTACTTGTTTTTTTTTTGTTTTATTGTTTTGTTTCATTTTGATTATTATAATTTATTATTACTAACCCATTTGGTTTGTGCAAAATGTTTGGAAGCTTTTTAAATATTTAACTCAGATATTAATTAAATTCCATTAGTTTGTTTTTTTTTTTTAATTTGTTTTTTATGATGAAATATTTAATTTCTATTTTAGTAATTTTAATGTTTGATACTTGGTGATTTTACTCAAAAAATGTAAAAATATTTAAATCAAAATTTTAATATTTTTGCTTAGACAAATTCAAATGATTTTTGAAACTTATAGACCTTCTATTTTTTATCAATCTTAGTAATATTCTGCTCTTCATTGATGTTGTGTCTAGATTATGGTTTTTACAGGCACTTTTGAAGCGGGCTTATACCTATGTAATAATTCTTTCAGAAAAATATAATTTTTACTTTTCAACCTATTTTACCAGATGTGTATTACATTAGTTCAAAACAAATAATTATGAATTTAAAAATATAATAGTTAGTTTGAAATCTTAAATTATATTTTTCTTAAAGAATTTTAACCCATTATATTACTTGGTATAAATCTACCTAGAAAAATACCTATAAAAAAGGTAAACAAAGTGCTATAATTTAGACATCATGAAAAGATCAGTTTCGATGGCCTTAACAGCATTCTAAGTTCACTTAATTGTAAACAGACTAATGAGGAATGGAAGTCTGCATTTCTATTTTTTTAGATATTGTTTTTACCATTGCTTTTGCTCAAAATAATTCTTCAGGTTAACATGGTAATGGATATGATTAAAAAAATATACCTTTAAAATCAGACGAAAAAAAATTTAAGGAACATATATGATTCTACTTCAAATAGTGATCTATTAAATGACTCACAAAATTACTGACCACTACTAAAATATGTAGACCGTAAGGTGCTAATATTATTTGATATTAATCAAAAACTTTAATTTAATTTTAAATTAATGGTAAGCGCTTCTGATCAAAAATTTCGTTATAAAAAAAACGTGGCACTTAAGTAGTTTCTTTTGTACCTTGAGTAGCTTTAACCTCTTAGTAGAATCAAAAGATTTGTTTTATTTTTACATTATATTAAATTTTAAGTATTACTCTGATAATTAGAAAACAAAAGTTTGTTGTTGGGACATACAATTTTTCAAATAAATCGACTAGAAACTAGCAAAATAAATAGCAGTGTTTCCTCTACTACTATTGTAGTTGACTATCACTTTTTACTATCATAGCTGTCATCGCAAACAGCTATATACCCCCCCCCCATTGTGTGAAAAAAAAATTTGGCTGAAATCAAAATGTTGTCTGAAACTGACAATAAAGTCACAAATAAAATATTGTTAAAGACAAATTAGAATAGCAAAGAAATGAAAAAGATTTTGTTTATAGTAAATGAAGCCGAATTTTTTCTTAAGTTGTTAACGTCTTAAGACTAAGCGCAATCCAACTATAAATATTCCTTTGACAGCTGGTTTAGTTGGTCAAACAATTCAATATACAACAAATACGATCAGAATGTGACCGTATCCAATAAACATGGCAACATATGAATTTTTTGTTACCTCAAGTTGCTATTAACACCTTCGCTGTCAACCCAATTATACGTAAGTTTTGTCGATGCTAAGCAATTTTAATCAAAAAGAGCAATATTATTTTCTATTATCTTATGACACGGTCTCTAGATAAAATTTAGAATTATGTTTAAAAACCAAAAATTACAGTTAGTTGTCTCATAGTTAGCATCGTGGAAGAAAATCTCTTTTAAAATTTAACTTATGCCTAGGACTCACTAGCGGCACAAAATTTAGCACTAAATGCTAATGAGTCCATTAGTCTCCACTGAATTAGTGACTAGCTTCTCGGTTTTTCAAACAAGATCAAAGGAATTGGCATTTTGCTTTGTGTCAATGAAGCTTGTTAACTCAAGGAAAACCATAAAATAAAATTCAAAAAGCCTTCAGCACCTTATGAGTAGTGCATTTATATAGTTATAAGTATATCTCCTTTGAAGACTCTAATAAAGGTATACAATTAAAATTTAAGAAAATATGATTTTTTTGTTATGAATTATAGAACTTAGAGAGTAGTGATCCTTATCTGTACCGCTATTACGTTGACTTTAAATAATTTTATTATTATAAACAGCAAGAGAGTTATTATTCGTTTTCATTGGAAGATTGTTAATGTTTTTTTTTAAATAAATTTAGCTCTATATAACTCTTACATTCACTCTGATAGTGGTAATCACTACCGAATAATTTTCAATAGGGCGTTCGAAAAATTACTTTAAATATCTCCTCAATATTGCCATGTGTTCTTTAGAAATTTTTGATAGCCCGTTTACACTGGCCAGAATACTTAACTTTGCTTCATATATAAAACAAAACTTTATACTCCAACTTAAGTACAATCAAGTACAATTAGATTAGTACCTTTTTTTCTGTCAAGAAAACTATTTTAAAAATTGTGTTAATTTTTTAAATATACCATTAAATAATACAAAACAATTGAAAAGTGTAAAAAAATTTAGTATAAATATAATAATTTTATAATTCAAAAAGTGAAAAGAAAATGATAAAACTTTTTAAATAAATAAATACATATCCTAAAAATATTCAAAAATATTTTTTAACTATCTAAACATGACTCAATAACAAAATGTAATTTATTCGTCAAGATAACTACTCCGCAGGAAGTGCAAGCAATCATGCAGCTCGGTTGCGTTCTCTCACGATTATGACAACAGATTTCACCAAACTTTTGCAATAAATTACTGTCAACCTACTTTTGAAAGAGACACTTTGAGCAATTACTCAGAGCTGTTTAATATTTTTTCCAAAATACCTAAAAAGTATACTCATTTTAGACTAGTACTCCTATGAAAAATACTAAAGTTCTGCAATGTAAAATTTGAAACTTAAATACTTTGGCCACTTTAAGCAGATTATAAAAAATAAATAACTTTTACTGTTATTTTAAAATAATTTCGAATGAAAGACTCGTCGTTAAACTGCAAAAAGCTAAGAGAATTTTTTACAATTGAAAAAATAGTTATTTTAACTTTTTCGAAACTTTAAAAACCAGAAAGTGTTACTTTTTGACTGACATTCATTTAATATTTTTATAAATAACAAATTCTTCAATAAATTTAATAAAATTTCAAAATCACCATAATGAGTCACATAGTTGAAACCATTTCCAAAAGCCCTATACTATAATTATATTGCATTCAATGGATATTTTCAGCTTCCTTGTTAATTGAGAAGCTAACTCAAAGTGCTTAAGTTTATTTTATTACTTAATTCGTGCAAATTAATGTGCTTTCTCGTAAGTAATTACATTCGCGGAAAACAAGGTCTATTTTTGCTTATAAATACTCGGAAACCCTAGAGAGATTCCTTTTAAGCTCTGAACTTTTGTGGAAATGTTCGTAATGTTCAAATTAGGGATGTTTTTTTTATTGTTTATGTATTGTATTAGAATTTGTTTTATGTCTTAATTTTTATTTTATGAATAAATACCCAAAACTTTTCATTGTTGTTGGATAATGTTTTGTTATTGTTTTTTTAATGATACAATGATGAAAACTTAAATGATTATATTATATCTTGAATTATTTTCACTGTGAGCTTTTTGTGACATGGGGAATATAATTTTTATTGGTAATTTTCTTAGGTGTTTCATTTATTTTCCTTACTTATCCCTAAAATGTGACTAATCTGGGGTTGGGTGTAGAATTCGGGGTTATTCGACTGATTCCATCCATTTCTACACCACTCTAAGAGTGTATACTAAATATTAGTAAAAATTTCATTAAACAATTCAAAACAGAGCTAATAAGTTTACATCTTAACGACCATATAGAAGCAAAATATTCAATTTCATTTCTCTAAAATATTCGGTAGCCTGATATTCTATTATCAAAAAGCATAGTAAAAAGATAGTCTGCCAATCATTCTTGAAAGTGTTAAATCCAATCGCTACTGGAAAATCAAATATCATGGCTCATTTGTGTTCAAGCTGAGAGAATGCACCATACTATTTTGTTAATGGTTTGGATTTAAGAATTTTCGATACAGTTGAATTAGAATAGAAAGCAAATGCATTATTTTCATTACTTTTGTAACAAATACCTTAAATAGTTTCACATTTTATCTCAAAGTGAAAAACAGTATTGGTTTTTTCTTTTAATTACAAAAAATTAAAAAAACAGCTACAAAATTTTTCTATAGGAATATTATTCAATAAATATAAATAAGGATTATAAATAGGTTTTTAATATTAAGCGAAATTAAATATTTTATATGTATTTTAAAAATTATTTCTTTTGAGATAAAAGGTATTTAGATAACTGTCAAATTCTAGTTATACCCATCAATCGCATGATTTCTGACATCAAATTTGCGTTTAATGTTAAGTTGTGGTTTAACAGAACTAAAGACCTCAATGCAAAATAGAAGAGAAACTTTAAGCAATTTTTGGAACTTTCTTTCTCTTTCGATAATCTTTTGATAGTAATTATTGCCAAATTACATTACGATATAATTATACCAAGTTTTCTTCAAAAATGTCAAATCATATCTAATGGAAATACACTTGATCTAATGCCAAACATTTGAAATATAAAATTCAAATGACAGTAAAGTTAGAAAAAAAGTTTGGTAACCTTCATAACAATACAAAAAATGTTTTCAAAAAGTATCTCTGGAATATTCAAAGCTATCGAAATTTTCCCTTAAATTACATTTCTCTGATTTCCGTATCGTCCTGTAATTTGGTAATAAATTGTAAAAGTTTGGTTAAATCTAATCAGGAATATGATGCAAAATATTTTTGACAACAACAAACAATAAAAAAATTTTCACAGATGAATATTACTAATCGCTAGAAATACTAAAGCTCAGTTTAAATACTTTTGTTTACATATGGAACAAGGCTTAGTATTCAAGATTAGTATTTAGGCCACTAAAAATGCATCCTTAATCTCTACGTGAACATTCTATGATTCATCAGTTCAATTTTTTGCATCTAAAATTTTAAATTTTTTATTTCATATTGTATCCCATTAACCTTTTCTTCGTGGCTGGTAGCTATGGTTTTCCTTTTTTATGTGGAAAAGAGTCGAGAAAGCTTCGTTTTTTAAAGTTATGGACTTTAAAAAAATCCCTAAAATGATATATAGTCAAGTTTATGATTGTATCTTCTTATGTGTGTGATTTTTTGTATGGTTTGTTGTTTACAATTATTTTCGCTAATGAAACTGAGTTGATTTTCTACATGTTCTGGAAATTGTATTTTAAAAATTTTTTCTGATACAAAATCTGGAATTAAATTTGCCTAAAATGTTTCCATGTATGATTCAATTATTTATTTACTAATTTTTTATTGAAACAATTTATTGTTTCTTCTTAAAGCTTTGATATCTTTGAGACTTTTTTATATTCTACTGTTAATAAAATCTTTTCTATTCTTCCAATTCAGTTGAAATAAATTTTGTTGAGTTGACAGTGGATGACCATTGATGTTGACACAGTTAGTTGAAAAATTATTCCTACTGTTAGCTCATAATGTCCAATATCTTTTAAAAATTGTCAATTGTTAATAAAATCTTTTCTATTCATCCAATCAAGTTCAAATAAATTTTTTGAGCTGGGAGTGGATGATAATTGATGTTAATATAGTTAGTTCAAATATTAACTCATTAATTATATTTAATAAACTAATTTTTAGTTTTATATGAGAGAAAAACTTCAGAAAACTAAATGAAACGAATTCTGAATTCAAAAAAAGAAAAAACAATCTCACTGAATGAGAATGAATGAGAAATATAAGTAGGAATATACTTTAAAATATTTTTATTATACATATTACTAGTTTATATTGCTGCTCTCAACGTGAGAAATGATTTCGATTAGGAATCAAACATTATATACGAAGCGAAAAATAATGTATTGAGTATATGAAAAACGGTAAAATTCGCGATAATGGATCTAAAATATGATGTCATTTCGAAAATCCCGATGGGGGGGATAGGATTTTTTTTTTTTTGACTTTCTCAGGTATCTTAGCGTTTTGTCTTTGTTTACTATTTAAAAAGTTTCATATTTTTCTAATTAACAAATTTTTATCCCCAATCCTTGAAATATTTAAAATGTTGGTTATGAGAAAGCTTGTCAAAATTATAACTTTTTTTGTATCTAAATCGAAATAGGAAGCCATATTATCGAGTTGGACAGGGTGTACTTCCTTGAAGATTACTCGTTTTTGACGGTTAGTAATATTTAAAAATGGTGCCGTCCGAGTTTCTTAATTTGTATATCCTCTATTATTCCTTGAATTTCTTTCTTTTTAATTTCAAAAATCTTAGCACAATTATATAATTGGCGAGAAAAATAAGCAAATAATGTTAACCTAATTATTCTGAAAAACGTTTATCTTTTTTTTAAGATGCGCTTGCGTAACACGACATTGCTGTAACGTCGATGTGTGGACAAATTTATTATCTGTTATTACTTTAGAAAAAACTCCAATCAAAATTAACGAACAACAAAACTTTGTCACTTATCCTGCAGTAGCATTTAGTTGACTAAAATTTTTTAGTTCAACAGCTAAATTATAATAATTTTTTCCTATGTAATTTTTACTAAAATTTAAAAATATTACGATTAATTGGTTGCCTTGAATTTGATATAAAAATTTAAACAAAATACATCCAAATCAAATATTCATTATTTTAGTTGATTAAAATTACAATCAAATAATAAAAATGTTGTATAAAATAGTCTTAAATTGAAAATTAGTTTTATATTTGCGGTTTGATACCTCTATTATCAATGATCACACAATCCCTAGACAATCTTTTAATACCATAACGATTAGAAATTTTAAGGGCATGGGAATTTATATTAAGGGCAGTAATGCAAGTAGATCTATTGATTAGAAATGATCAAATAATGTCATAAGGATATTGTTGTACCCTTGAATCAGCCAAGCGTATCTCTAAATCCTATTTCGTAATGTTATGTTGTGTCCTTTAAACTCAGTCTTAAGAGTTTTGATACTAACATTTTGATATCAAATTAAAGTCTAAAAAATTTCATGTATCCTTAATCTGTTCTACTTGATTAGCAAATATATTTCATGTATATTTACTAGATGCTACTGCAGGTAATTTCAAATACATCAAGGTTTAGCCAATTTATCAATAGAAGGAATTGGTAATTTGGCACATTGAGTTGGCATGTTTTGCACTTATGTCCTCATTTGTCACCCTTAAATTACTCCCCTTCTCTTAAAGTTTTCTGTCATTTTTCATTTAGTTCTGGCTCTGTCCCCTTTTCCCATATGCCATGGGTTACTACTTGCTATCGACACATTTTACTTTTTCTTTGGTAATTTATTTTCTTACAATTTTTCATTAAGACGAAATTCCATGCGGATCTCGTTATTAAATTTTTTTTTTTTTTTTGTCTTCATTTAGTTTCGTTTTTTCTTTTTTTTCACTTTCAACCTCTGATCAAAGTATGCAGCACGTCTGTCGTGTTTTTTTTTTTTTCTACAACTATTTTTGTTTTTATGTTTTTCATGTTGTATACAGCGCGTAAATATATCTACTCTGAAAATGAAAAATTTAAAATCATCGACAAATTGGATCCAATTCTTGGATCTGTTCAATTCAGTCAACTAGGCGTGAAATTAAAGTAAAGTACACGATAGGGTAATACAGAAGCATTTGACTGTATTGAATATGCATTTTAAGCAATGATGGTGCAGGATAAAACACCTAAAAACTTCACTGATACACACCTACAATAAGACTACTGGTTTGATGATTACTTGATATTTTGGGACGTCATAGCAGCTCCCTTTCCCCTTTCATTAGAGAAGAGAATTTGTTTATGTTATGCAAGTCATTCGTTTTGGATGCTTTAAAGATAGTTTGGTTAATCTTGTTAAATTTTATTTCTTACAAAAGATATTAAAAAAAAAGGGGTATCAACATAACTGCTACTCCGTCAAAATTAAAATAAATTTTATTTATATGAGAAATTGACTTTTTGTTCCGAATCAATGGGTATAGACCACAAGGTGAATTCAATGTTTATTTTATTTTGTATTTAGAAGAAGAAAAAAAAGCTTTGCAATGAAATATAGTAGAAAAATTCCGCTAATCTATGGTTGTATTATTTCAACTCTTTCCTTTTTAAATATATTTAAAATAGATAATTCTTATCTTTTACATTCCAAGCGTATTTTTTTAATTATTTCTTTTCAAATTATAAACTACCATAATTGTTATTTTATAAATAAAATCAAAAAAACTTTAATAAATTCAACTTCCACATTATTTATTTTATAAAATAGAATTCCAAGTAAATTAGAAAAATAAAATTGAAAATATATAATAGTGGTTTTAGCTTATGGTAAATTATTTTCAGGCAAACTTTGTCAATTTCTTTAATTTTAAGGTCCCCATACATCGTAGCAAACACTGCCGAACAAATTTCAATATGATGTCTAATAATGTTAATGACAAAATCTGACTATTGTCAAGCATTCATATTTACTTTTTGTTAAGATCCGTCGACTCAATGATTAAATAATAAAAAATCTTGTAACCTACCTGCAACAAATTTTTACATCAAACTCAATGCAGCTTGGACGTTTAATATAACGTCAGACTTTGATATTATTATTTGTAGACTCAATATGTCAAAGTTAACACAAACAAGATAAGAAAAATTATAATTTATGTTATGTAATCAATTTTATTATAAGAAAAGTGCAAAACTTTGTGTGTGCTATAAATCGGTTAAAGGCGTGGAAATATGCCTCTGGCACTGTCTGAATATGCGGCCAGACGGGCCCTTACTAACTCATTTAATATTAACACCCAACCTATTAGTTAGCACCACATATATTTATATTTGTTTTAAAACTTTTGTTGGTAATTTAAGCCCAAATATTTATTCCAGTAGCATTTCAATGAGGTTAAAAAATTTTCTTTGACAAATGTCAAGTGGAAATAGTTAATTTTTTTGAATAATTGGTAATTTTTTATTTGTAAGACAAAAAATTGAAGTAGAGAAATATTTAAATATGTTAATGAATAAAATCAGTTATGGTCGATGCTAAATTTAAAATTATTTTTTCCAACAGTAAATCTTTGACTTCTTATGTCTTTTGTGAAATATAAAAACGAATTTTTGATTTGAAATTTAAGAACACGAATGAGAAATTACTATAAGTAAAAGTAAATGTTATTATTATATCAAAAACTACCACCAAATGATTCCATATGAAAAAAACAGCTTTTGCACCTTCCAACCCTACTCTCAAACAGCTTCGTTCCGACTTTACTGATGATGGCATTCGTCAATAGCTTTTTTTATTTAACAAATGAGGACGAAATAATTATAGTAACTAATAATTATTATTATTTTTAGATATGTTTCATATATAGGGAATTTTGTTCTCAAAGCAACATTCAAAGATATCATTTCTACTTTGGATGGCTTAGTTTTACCTTAGTTACTTAAGCCAATTTTCAAAAGCTCAAGAACTCACGTCCATGATGCCTTATGATTCATAGCAAATTACTCAATTGCTACGGAAGTTTGTGTAGTAATTTTCTTTGTTATACCCATGAATTTTCCTAAAGAAAAATTGTTATTGGTCGTAAAGTTATTATTACAGGTCCAAACCTTCTAAAACATTGGAGTATTTTATACATCAAATTTCTTTGTATTGGAAAAAGCTTTGCAGAACTGCTTGTCAACTGTCAAACATCTGATCACATCTGAGCCAAATGCTTTTTGAGCTCTGACGACTAAAAATCGCACAAATTGTGTCGATAAAAAGTCATACTAGCTCGTTTATACTAGAATTAATTTGCTTTAGTTTTATTAGTAAACAACTGTTGATTTTGTTTGTCACCTTTCAATCTTAAGTATGCCATGCTTCGCTCTTTTGAATTCTCAAATCGAATGAACGGTTAAAAATGTATGCTCTTACCTGAAAATTAATGAATCGATTCAGCTCAAATTACCCGAAAATCTTTAATATATGCTAAAAATTATTTGTTAAGGTAAAAGGAGCAGCCATTTACTCAGAATTTCATTTTTATTAAAAAGATTAACAAAATATTAAACATTATGATGAAAATTGTCAAATTAAAACCAAAAGCGTTTTACTTAATTATAAATTGAAAGAAAAAATGAAATGTGTATTTTCGAGGTTATGCAAAGATTTTTGTTAATTTTGATATTGACTCTGCAAATGGTAGCTTAAAGACAATTTGGTAGTTGTGATAAGTTTCGTCACTTTATTTATGTCATGGAAACTTTCACACTTTGGTGAATTTGGGTATCATTTATACAATTGCAATTTGAGCAGTTTTTTGTTATTATTGAATTTTAGTATTATTTCTGCAAGTAGTGTAGGTCTGATAGTTTAAATAATTTAAATGGATAAATGTTAAAATAATGATTGGCTAGGCTTGCAAAGATGCCTACAAAGCTAACCATATTAATCAGTTTAACATTCAAAGTCATGCAATAATATACAAATTCATCAATCGTATCATAGAAGTAGATGAGAGACTTAGTTATTCAATAGAATTTTTGAGTTCACTGAGTTTGGTGATGATTTCATATATTATTGCAATTGAAATTTGGCAATTCAGTTATTGGATTGCTCTCAAACATCATCAAAATAAAATTTTGTAAAGGCACTTGATTTGCAGTAAAATAATTAGGGAGCAGCGTCGTAAACGTGCCCATTTTCCATACTTTTGATTTCAATGAATATGTCTTTCAATTAAAAAGCTTGGAGTTTAGTTCTTACTTCAATTGGTATTGGATGTTATTATCAATAAAATTTGTAATCAATCTGTCAAAGTGTACAAAGTAGATCATGGATTCTTACCCACATGTACAGTTAAATTTGCTTGTTTTGAAGTCAGCAAAAGGAAACATATCTTCATATCTACAGAATAAATATACTTATATTGTATATATATAAGAAACGTGTTCTTTCATACCACTTTTTCTATTTGGTTGATTCACTGCAACGTGCATATTGGGTAAAGCTAGTATAGATTATATCATGCTATATTTTGATTTTATTTCTCAAATCGAAATAATATATTAAACAGTCAGCTTTCTAAGCTAAGCTTTGAGGAAATGCTTCTTATAAGAGATTTATTATTATTTTGGGTCTACAAAGTATTGAAGTTTGGAGCTAGATATGTGTGCCATAACATTTATTTTGAATACCATTTTGCATTGCTGTTTTCACACTAAACTTCAAGAAATAGCCCATTGCTTTAATCCTGTTGAGTATTAAACAATAAAATATCAGAGGAAAAATATCAAAACAGTTAAAAAACATACTAATATTAAGTCCTTATAATTGATTTCAAAAACTGGATTTGATTCTAAATTAATGCCTGTTGGACTTTCAGTCACAGCCCTGGTCAAATGGAAATAAGAACATCAGCAGGAAAAAAGAAAGATTTGACATACTTTAAAGCGCCTGATACTTAGGTAACAATTCAAATTGTGGCAAACCAGTAAGCTTATTACCTTTCGTACCACGTATAAGTAAACTAATTGTTTGTAATTGAATCTTATTAATGCAAGATTCTACCAGCTATCCATAATTAATTTTAACTCATTATCATATCCATACTGAAATGACCAATGAAGGGTGCAGATATTAATAAAACTGATTTATTTTCAAAATTTCCTATGACTTGCATTTTAAATTCTTAAAGTCAAAAAGTCAGCTTTTAATTTAATATTACCTAAATTTTAAGCTGATGTCAGTTTGTACCTTAAAATCGTATATACTATACTGTCAGCAAGTTGATATCTTTCACGCATCTTTCATATAATATTCTTTGATGCCGCAATCCATAATTCATTCTGTGGTTTATGTATTCCATTCAATGGGGACACAAATTTTTTGGAGTCTACTCTTTTATGATAAATTCATCTGGACATAAGTACTTGTCGTTCACTATGTCATCTACTAAACAACAGAAACAAAACCACATTAAATCTTATAAAAAATTGGTGTGACATATTAGCTTCATTCATAGTCGAAATATATATTAGTACCATTATGGGGTTCATAAGAAAAAATACACACAGAAAAACAATTTAATAACAAAACATTTAAAAAATAAAAAAAAACAAGATTTGGCTGCTAACAATCCTAACACATAGCGTGTTTTCAGCAATCTCAATCCCATTGTTATCACAGAAGAAACAAAATTCATTCATCACTTCTTCATTTTATATCTGTCTTTTTTTTTTGCTTCCTCTTCTTCTTATTTTTGTTTTTTTTTTTTGCCGACCATTATATGGTTATGTTAATCTTGATCTTGCGGCTCTTCAGAATTTCGGTTTCTTCAATCTGGATCAGGTTGCTGTTATAAACTGTTGCTTTATCATCTGGAGCAGTTGTACACAACGATTTACATATATATAGAGATATGAAGATGTCAACTTTTCGAAAATTTATGTTAAAAAAAAAATAAAAAAAAATTCCAAAATGATTATAATTCCTATCCTGGTCATTGGATTGGGTCAGTAAAGCATAGGCTTAATTATTCTAACATACAATTTAAATTATATAATTGCCAAAACTTTAGTTTCGTTTAATAAACTAAAAGTTTTTCGGGTTACCGCCTTATGTCAACATATACAAGGGTTAAGGATGACGTTACATAACACGATCAACAATCTTGGCACACTTTTAATTGGCCCGACCTAGATTTCTTTTATTATTTGTAAAAGATAAAGTTTTATTGTCAATTTTTAAAATGTATCTCGTTAAGAACGTGCAATGCAATCAAAAAATGTTTTTATTGTCTGTTTTTGATTTTTAAATATGTTAATTATTATTTATTTTGAAATTATTTTTACAATCTTTAATTTCTTTTTGAAGTTTTTTTTTTTTAAATTTATTTAAAATATGCATAAAGAGAGCAAATAATTGCTTTCAAATGTTTCTTTATTTTATTAGTTCAAAATGAAATATAGTCAAAACTTTTTCTGAAATTGTTTTATTTTTGGATGTCGGAAATGAGCTTAAAGCTAAAAAAAAATGTGAATATATATTATTAACGGTGTCACAAGTTTGGCATGTCTTATTTGTTAGTTTCTTCTTTAAATTTAAATTAAACACATTTTTTGCAAGCAAAATTTTTGGCAATTATATTATTAACGAAAAAAAGAACTGTGACTGTCATGGTTCCTTTTACTGGCATCAATTCCACCATCAAAACTTACAACGAAATTTTTTACAAATTTTCAATTTTCATACTAAATATTACGTTTTGGATTTTGATTTGGTTGTTGAGCATTAACATACACACAAACTTTGTTTTTCAGAAAACTTCATAAAAAGGAGTCTAGAATTATTAAATCATAAAATCTTGTAGGCCAATCCATATCAGAATGAAAAGAAATTAAACTATCACCGAACTTTGATTTTAATAAACTGATTTTTTAATGACTTGTATGACTTGTGTGCAATGTTATCTGATCTTGTTACAATCAAGCATCCTTCGGATCCGATTTATTCAAAATACTCCAATAACAATAGATCTTTTCATACAAATCTTTAAAGAAAAAAGTGCTTTCGGTATGAAAGAGTTTTTTGTAAATAATCTATAAGGATATCCCTAGGCCCTAGACCAGTCCATTCATGATAAAATTGTGCTTCTTTATAAAAATAAATGCCCATCAAAGAAGGAAGTTAAATACTTTTAGGTTTTGATGGGCTATAATAAATATGAAAATCTGTGAGTTCGATTTGGGAACTTTTCCTTTTAGGTGTTACTTTGGATTCTCGACAAGCTTTCTCTCTGACGGTAAATGCAAAGAGAAGTACATTAGCACTCATTTATTTTGAAATATTTTCTTCAATAATTTCAATAATAAAATTGTATTGCTAATTAATTACGGGAAGGAACGGAATAAAGTTAGCAGAGGTTTTTAAACAAAAAATTCAAAAAAGCTTCAGAAAATTTCTTGTGAGCAAATCATGGGATTCAGTTAATTTTCTGAAATACCTCAATATCTCTTAACTTTTTTTCTTTTAATTTGCAACCAATTTTCTTTACCATATTAATACCATAATTATAAATTAAATAAAAAATCATTTTATGCAAATTTAGTCCAACATCTAAAGCTAAAAATTATAATAACTCCAAAAGTAGTTTTCTATGTATTTCATATTCAAACGTTTTTAGTATTCCTTTTGTGTTCAATAACACTTTATAAGCTGATTTTTTCTATTTAACACTGTTAAAAATCTCTTGGTCTTTGTTCAATGAGTTAAATAATTTTTTTAGATAATATACAAATTTATTAAAAGTCAACCATGATAGTTAACATCATTTATTTTGCAAGACATGATTCAAAGACTCTACCCACAAGTTTTTTAGATGAATAACTATTTTGACATGTTATTTAAATAGTTTAATTTATTATAATAAAGCCACCATTTAGCTCAATGAAAAATAGACCAAGGATTGTTAGCCCCAGGGGAAGTGGACAAAAATCATCATTTCCTTCTTCAAAAATGATAAATTAAGTTATGATAGAACATCGACCTAAATTAACTACCTAATAATTCTATATATTCTACCATTATGCTAAAACTAAGTATGTCTGTACGATATTACTATCATTTCCGTCCTAAATTCGACATTAATATGTGTCAGTGGGAGTACTTTTATTTATTGACTGACCCTATATAACCAAAATCAAAGTAATTTCATTTGATTCCATTGCCGCCTACACATTAGGCGAAATAATTAATTCCTCCATTTTATAATTAAAAATTCGTTTTTATGTTTTTTCGTTGATTTTATTTACTTAGTCCTATGAAAAGCTTTTAAATTTTGTTCTAAACTGACGTCTCATAAAATCTATTGATTTGGGCGATTTGGAATTTATTTATCCATTTATTGTGAAATTATGTTGTAGAAAGATTTCAAGAAATGCATGCATAAAAACTTTCCTATCGGTATGTGTAATATGTAAACAGAGCTTATCCCACTTTATATGTAGGCGGTGCGTTGCACTAGAGTCCAAGGTCGCTATAGGAACTGTCCCGCCTTTTATGAACTTAAAACAAGTATATAATTAAAAATTCTTTCTTCTCATTTAAAAATTAATTCAAATATAGAACTAAGAACTAGTGTATAAATAGGCAAAGGACACTATAATTTGGATGTTCTATTAATTTTTATGAAAAATCCGAATTTTATGACGTATTCTTAAAATCAAAGCCAAGTTAATATTTCTAGAAGTCTGTAAACTTTTAAAGAGCTTACTGAGCTTATGCTCTAATTCAGAATGGTTTTGGAGTTATTCTGGTAACTTCTGGAACTTCAATGTTTTGCTATAAAGTGTCATCATTGTTTTGCTTCTGCAAGAGTCAGTAGCGTAGATAGCTTTTAACGATATGATACTGGACACCCAAGTTTCTTAACTTATTTTGTTTGATTACTACTGAAACATAATTATTTAACCCCTCATCCTACCCATATCCATGCTATTGGCAAGAGCTCATTTTCTTAAGTCCAGTAAAGTATCAAATTGAACAATAAATTCAATTTAGTTGCAATTTAATGATTTAGAGTTTAGAGTATATTTTAAACTGAAAGCTATAGTGAATTTTGGTATGGAAGAGTTTTTTAAAGAGATTATATTTTATTTGTTAGTACCTTAAATTTGAAAATTCATTCAGAAGGAAAAGTGATGAGGGTTTTAAACGAAAGAAACAAGCCTTTAGATTGGAGGTCGAATCTAAGGTTAAAGCCTTTTTCATTTAACTTTATCATCACACTCTACTTCTCCTTATCTTTTAATTAATCTCATTAAGTTTGTTAGCCAGGCCTCCAACAGAATTTTAAAATAAATATCTCTAATTTATAATAAAATTTCTTTAGTTTTTCGGTCAGGTAGGCTTATAATCTTATGATTTCTGTTAAGAAGGTGCTAAAAAAATATTCAAAAAGCAAACTAAGCCACATAACTCATAGTTGTTTCTGCTTTCCTTCTTATAATTTTATTATCAAGATTGTAAGTAAATATTTCGATAGTAGCCTTAACAGCTTCTTTTTTGCCAGAAAGAAGTTCTTTTTTCTTGACAATATGAAAGAAATTTCATAACATGCTTTGGTGTTACTTCATAGCTTACTTAGATAAAGAGATAAATATTGTATTTTTTTTTTAGTTTTTGTTTCCCTGAATTTTTTACAGTATAACAAAATTATTTCAAGTGTAAGTGATTTTATATTATATGATGATAAAGCTTTTAAAGTATTCTAGGATTTAAGGGCTTGGAAATGACTGGAGTGACACATGTATGATTGGAAGCGTTTTAGCTATCGCTGGGATTTCTTTTGTTCACTAAATGATAGTAGATTGAACTAAATGCAATGAGACCTAGTTTTCTGTTTTTGTTCCTCTTTTAAAAATAGAGAAAATGTCTTCTATATGTGAACTTGATGAATTAATAATTTTAATGAAGCATTTTATCCAGCTATCCTGAAGTGTGTACTGCGTATCTCTGATTTTTAACTATTTCTATTTCTCGGGCTAATGCCGGTCCCTGGAAAATTAAAACTGATAAAAATAATTTAAGACGCTTCATAGAACAAGATATTCATCAAACAATCCATGACAGTTATTTTAATTTACACTTTTGCTGAACAAAAAGTTGAAAAAATGAATTTCGACAGTCAAAATTATGATAAAAATTATGAAAATACGATCTTCAAAATTAATTGAAAATACATTTATTATTATACAATTTTCTATGAACTTTTTTTACTTCTTGGAAGAAAGTCTCATGTTGATTGAAAAAAGGCTTCATATGATAATTTTTTTATGGACCTCAGGAATAAAGTTAACTATTTTATATACAAAAACCTAAAATTTATTTAAAACTAGTTAATTAAAACAATTTTAGCAAGCTTAAGAATTCTATATCACATTTTAATCTGTTCAAAGCTAATATTTGGCATATTAGAAATTTGTTAGACAGTACATTTTCTTGATTTGGATTTCACTAGCATTGATAAAGTCGATGAAAATATTTAAAAGTTATTTTATTAAAAATATTAACAAAATTTGGCTGGCATTTACCACGAAACGGTCTGTTCGTGACTCTGATAAACAACAATAGATTTACTGTAGACTTTTAGGGGTTTATTTCTTATTTTTATTTTACGTGTTTTGTTAAATACATTTTCACAACTCGTTTAAAAAAATAGACTATAAAATATAGAAAGAAAAAATTTTCCAAAAAAGAAACCTCTAACTCTCTCCATTACTCATACAATAAGAATTGAAAACAATTTCAGTTAACCAACACAATAGATCTAATACCACAAAATGCACTTGGCCGCATTTGATACAATGAATGCCTCAAAAAAAAATTTCAAGGCAATATATATGTATATAGAAACATATTAAACACTTTTAATTAAATTGATTTTGCTGCAGTTAATATGTTAATAGAATAACAAAATATCAAAAGTTTAAAGAACTTATGAAGGCTTTAACCAAAATTCTTAAAATATAATTCTACATAAAGACAGCTCAAAGCTTATAAAGCTTATATGTTAGACAAAAGTAGTCCTACAAATTGTTAGTCTTAGTAACAAAAAAAACTCTTTGATATTTTCAATGGTAAAATTTGGATACAAATACTTTGTAATGCCTATAAAATTAACCTACGTTAAACGGACACTTTAATTGGTTTTTAGTAACAATGTTAGTTAAACTTGTTACGTGCTCAAATATTTTTTGCAAGGGTCTATACCCCTGAACACCAAAGATAGGCACGTTCAATTAAGGTGTCGTTTTCCTGCAGTCATAGCGAGCTTGCTAATGTGACTATAGCGGTAGAATTTAAAGGGATGCTCTTGCCGACGATAACCTGAACACTTTCTTACTACTAAATGAGGAATTCGAATCCTCGAAATAAGAGGTTTTATTCAAACATTATCATTTTATTAAATAAACAAAATTTAAAATCTAGATCTAAAAAAAATAAAAAAAACCAAGGAGTTAATTTAAACAAAAAAATAATACAAAAAGATTATGTTTAATGTTGTACAAAAAAAATTTAATTTTAATCAAAAAATTCTACTTAAAAAAATTTGAACTAAAGAAAGAAAAAAAAAAGAAATAATTAAAGAAAAATTGGCGTAAAAAACTAGAGGAACTTACATGATTCGTTTCCTCTTTGTTTGATGGGCCCAGCAAAATTTCCTATAAGAAATTTCATTAAAAAAACTAAATATATAATAAAATTTTTCCTCAATACTGACTTCCAAATCTGATTGCATTCAAGTTTGCCATGCCCTTGAGCAGGTGTCCGTTACAAACTTTTTAAGCGAAAAACTATGAGCTCTGTATGGATTTTATAATATTACACACTTTGTAAAACTTATATCCTGATTGACTGTCAATTATAAAATAATTTATTGAATGTAGCATAGCGCTTGGTGAGATATTTTTACGTAATTTCTCCTCTTAGAGTTAGAAAAAGCAGTTGTGTTCCTTTTATTTAGCTAAAAACAAATATAAAATTTTTGAATGAATGTAAATTAAAAATTTCAAAGTAAAACTAAATTTTTAACTATTAAAATGTTATTAAATTTAATTTCGAAAAAAATCAAAGAAAACCTTAAAATTTATTATTTAATTTTAATGTCATCCTTTCTCTTATACTAATTGATTCTTCACAAATATTTTAGAATGCCAAAGTCAATTTCTATGATTCCTAATCGAATTATTTCAGTTCTAGTAATACGCCCTTAATTTTCATAACTAAACGCTAACTTCTGTTGCCTAATAAACCCTTAATAGATGAGACTACTTATTGAAGAAAATAATTAAAGTTTTGTGAATCCTTTGGGATTTAGATCTTTACTCAGCATTCCTATCATCATATCTGATGTTAGTCCTGCCGGATATAGTCCAAAATAATATTTCCCACTTCCATCAATTTGTCCACTCAGCATCAAGACGAAGTGTTTTTCTGACCTGAAGTAATAAAATCATCCCTGAGGAATAGTATAGTATTGATATAACTGAAATGGGTGAGTGCCCTAAATAAAACAGGATAGAAGAGAAAAGCGTTAGATTTTATTTATCTTTAGCACGTGGTATAACCAATTCGAATATGTTATTGTGTTTGTGTTTTTAGTTTATGATCAAAGAATGCTCAAATTCGGTGTTCGATTTGGTCAGCTACCCTCGTTGATTTTATGTTTATTTCAACTTATGTCTTATTTGCACTTGTTTAGCTTTTTTTTGTTTTATTTTCTTCTATTTTTCCTTGAAAATATTATAATAGCTTTATCTGACTTCTTTATATTTGTGTATTTTTACAGTATTCTGGAATTACGAAAAGAAAAATCAAGAGATGCAGCTAGATCTAGACGAGGCAAGGAGAATTTTGAATTCTATGAATTGGCAAAAATGCTTCCTTTACCTGCCGCTATTACAAGCCAACTTGATAAAGCTTCAATCATAAGACTGACTATAAGTTACCTTAAATTAAGGGACTTTTCAGGCCATGGTGACCCTCCATGGAGCAGGGATAATTCCACTGGGAATAAAGTGTTAAAAAGTAAGTGACTTGTTATCTTTAACTGACAGTTTCATGTAAATTTAGATTGAGTATGACATTGTGAATGATGTTTCTTTATTTTATTCAAATTTCAAGGATATTGTCATTTTATGATCGGACATTAAACTAAATGTTACCAATACATCTTTTAAGAAATGGTTTCTATACAATATATGTTTTTTATATGAGATGGTTTTAAGGATTAGGCTATTAAAGTAGATAGACTTTTTTTCTAAATAAAGTAAAAATATATAGATAGCAAGTCATTTGTTGCAAGTATGTTAAAAAACATTTAAACCTTAAATAAAGTAAATACTGCTCAGTAAAAAGTTTGAATTTTGGTTTTTTGTATGCAAGAACTTTCGATTTTGTTAATTCAAAAACATCTTCTATAAGGTCGATTTTATTAAATGGTTATGTATAACTATCCTAAGTAGATCAAGGAATTATAGACTTAATTTAAAAACTAGGCACTACTTCTTTGATAAAAATAAATGTTGAGGGAAAAATTAACATGAGGAATACGCTTGCAGAATATTATTTACGCTTCTTCGTTTTTATTGACTGTATGTGACTACAAATTTTGGCCTTTTGAAATTTAAATGAATAATAATAAGAGGTCAAAATTTTAAATTTAATTTTCTGTTTTTCATCCTATTTTTATCAAAACTTCAATAAAACAATCCATTCTACTTTTATTATTTTTATATACCTATTCTAGAATTCATTTATTCAGTTAAAAAACAATGTTTTGCTCTTCTTTTTATAATCTATTTAATATAAACCAGTCACTCTATGTTTTTTTCCTTTTAGCTAAACTCTGTAGCCTAATTCAGTGTCACTAATGTCATAATTAGGGCCTGTTTATCTTAAAAAATCTCACCCTCGACTGCTTTTTGTCTCTTATAAAACACTTTATTACCATATGGATGGCTGTCATTAGGATGCCTACGATTTTCAGTTTATTAAATATCTTAAAAAAGAAAAATACTGGATATTTCATTACGTTATTGATAAGTTTGGGGGTAAAGTGCCTATTGCGAAGCAAACGTATTCTTTCAGCAAGACTCAAATCGTTAAAATTTGCAACCAGAAAAACATTGATTAACCTGTCAGCTGATTTTGCATCAATCGTAGTTTCTAGTTTTGTCCAATAAGTATGATAACTGATTGCTTACAGATCTTAAAAGGATGCACCACGAAGGGAATTATAACTCAAATAAAAAAGTGATGACACATTGAAATCTATTTTAACGTGAAAAACAAGTCGTTTTTCGCGATTGATGTAGAAAAGTTAGAAAATCGTTTTAATGAACTTATGTTATCACTTTTGAAGAAGATTGTGTTATATTATTAAATAAAGTCGAATCCTGCCCAAAAGTTGTACTTTGGTGTATCATCCTCGAGGGTTAGTGACAATTGCATTAAACTTAAGTTAAACCCACACTAAGCAATGCTCCAGGCAAATCACCAAACATAAAACAGAGAAAATATTATGGTGTACGTTGCCTTAATTAGTTCAAAAGATGTCAAACAACTTAAAAAAAGGAAAACGTTACTTTTAATATGTAATTTTGTAAATAGGAAATCATATGAGGAGAATACTAGAAATCAGATCTCATTACATGTATATTAGAAAAACTATAAAGTCTTAAAACAGTAAAAATAGTCATTATTCCTTCTAACTTAAAATTAAGTGATAGTCTAATCAAGGATACATTCAGTACAAGAAACAGTGGCGGATTAAGGCATAGGCCCTGTAGGCCCAGGCCTAGGGCGGCAAAATTTGGGGGCGCTAAAAAATTCAAGTATTCTAAACGAAAATTTATTTTATAACTAATGTAGTGGACTATTTTCTTAAAAACTTTTTGTGATTTTTAATAAAATATGATTTATTGTATAATTGTATTGAAATATAGGATGGTGTCATTAAATCGCTCAAATTTATTCTTAATGAAAAAATCGAAAATCAAAGTACTCTTTCTGATATAAAATTAGGAAATTAGAAACAGCATTGGAATACAATATAAAATCGTTTCAATGCAGTTAACTTGAAGCTTCAAAATGTTAAAATTAATATAACTAATATCCTGCAATTATACAACTCTTTAGTTGAATTTTTAGGAGACTTGCGTAATGATACATCCCATTTTAAGAATTATGAGAAGAAAGCAAAAAATTTGAGTAAGATGGAGAACTACTTTTATAGGGGCTATTCACTATTTTTTCCAACTCATCAAATGGCTCTCTCATCCCATATAAAGTATGTGGAAATGGTAATTTGAGAGTAAAAAATTAAACATGTTTAAGTTTTTACTCTCAAATGACCCTTTCCATATAATTTATATGGGACGAGAGAGCCATTTGATGAGTTGGAAAAAATAGTGAATAGGCCCTATTACGATTCTAAACGTAAAAGAATGTGCAAGGTTCATTTTGATGAAAGTCAAAGTGGAGAATTTCAACCAGAAAATGGATCGCATTATTTATTATTCTTAATCCCATTTTGGATCATTTAACTGTAGAATTAAATCGTCGTATCAAGGCATACACTAAATTAAACGATAGTTTTGCTTTTTTAAGTCGATTGACAGAATTGAAATCAAACGAAATTGCTCAATCTGCAAATAATTTAGTAAAAAAATATTCAAATGATTTAAAAGATGCTCTACAAGAAGAATGTATTCATTTAAGTGAGTATTTATCGTCGATAATGAAGAAACAAGAAGCTTTTTCATTCTTGGAATTGTCTACTATCTTACGAGAAAATGAATTACAAGAAGTGTATCCAAATGTGGATATAGCAATACGTATTTTTCTCAGCATTCCAGCGACTAATTGTTCAGGAGAACGTTCATTTTCAACATTAAAACGCGTGAAAAGTTATTTGCGATCAAATACAGGCCAGGCGAGGTTAAATGCTCTAGCATTATTAACAATTGAAGCAGATCTAATAGCAAAAATGGATTGCAAGGAAATCATTATTAAGTTGGCGAATATAAAAGCAAGAAATAAATGGATAAAATATTTAGTAATTTTTTTTTTTTTAACTAAAACTTTCATTTCAAAAATAATTATTTGTATTGAATTAGTAATAAATAAATCAATATAATCACTGTGAATGTTATGAATAAGCACAAATAATTTTTATTTTAAATCCTTACTTAGATAATTAGAAATTATTTTGAGTTGGGGCGTTTCAATTGTTGGGCCTAAGGGCGCTACACTCATAAATCCGCCACAGACAAGAAACACACTTTTTCGCAAAAATTATTCATCTAATTAACATGTTTAAGTTTTTACTCTCAAATGACCCTTTCCATATAATTTATATGGGACGAGAGAGCCATTTGATGAGTTGGAAAAAATAGTGAATAGGCCCTATTACGATTCTAAACGTAAAAGAATGTGCAAGGTTCATTTTGATGAAAGTCAAAGTGGAGAATTTCAACCAGAAAATGGATCGCATTATTTATTATTCTTAATCCCATTTTGGATCATTTAACTGTAGAATTAAATCGTCGTATCAAGGCATACACTAAATTAAACGATAGTTTTGCTTTTTTAAGTCGATTGACAGAATTGAAATCAAACGAAATTGCTCAATCTGCAAATAATTTAGTAAAAAAATATTCAAATGATTTAAAAGATGCTCTACAAGAAGAATGTATTCATTTAAGTGAGTATTTATCGTCGATAATGAAGAAACAAGAAGCTTTTTCATTCTTGGAATTGTCTACTATCTTACGAGAAAATGAATTACAAGAAGTGTATCCAAATGTGGATATAGCAATACGTATTTTTCTCAGCATTCCAGCGACTAATTGTTCAGGAGAACGTTCATTTTCAACATTAAAACGCGTGAAAAGTTATTTGCGATCAAATACAGGCCAGGCGAGGTTAAATGCTCTAGCATTATTAACAATTGAAGCAGATCTAATAGCAAAAATGGATTGCAAGGAAATCATTATTAAGTTGGCGAATATAAAAGCAAGAAATAAATGGATAAAATATTTAGTAATTTTTTTTTTTTTAACTAAAACTTTCATTTCAAAAATAATTATTTGTATTGAATTAGTAATAAATAAATCAATATAATCACTGTGAATGTTATGAATAAGCACAAATAATTTTTATTTTAAATCCTTACTTAGATAATTAGAAATTATTTTGAGTTGGGGCGTTTCAATTGTTGGGCCTAAGGGCGCTACACTCATAAATCCGCCACAGACAAGAAACACACTTTTTCGCAAAAATTATTCATCTATGAAGGAACAACGATAAATAAAATAAAATTTCAATTCAGATTGAAATCAGATGCAGTTTTTCTTCAAAAAGCTAAAATTGAAATAATCCTGCTTAAAGTTATCCTCTATTCGAGATCTCAGTTGCATTCAAAATCAAAGCAGATGATTAAATTTCATTTTGCCGCAATTCGCAGATACCTACGCCTGAAATTTCGTACAATGAGCAATCTGGAATTAATTAAATGTACTTACTTATCTATGGCCAAGTTGTATAACATTTTAATGAATAATACTCTATTATTAAACTGCTCGGTAATAAATAGTTACTAACAATAAGTGAAAAGGGGGAAGAGAGAAATAACACTTTAGAACTGTCAGAAGCAACTATAATTGATGTATAATTTGGTTGAGAAGTAATAAGAATCAATTTACTGCATGCAGTGTTACGTGCAAGATTGAAATAATGAAGGAACACCTTAAATCAGCTTGTCGGCAACTAAGATTCTTAATGAAGTGTTAGCCTTTTTTAGGACATTCTATATGAAATCAATTACAATTCAGAATGATTAGAATGATATTAGTACGAAAAAATTCGATTCAATTACTCAGCTTGATAAAACATATTTAGTAAAAAATGTCTTTAAATTTTACAGTGTACAGAAAAAATGCTTCATGAGAAAGTGTTACTTCGTATATCACGGATGAATATTAAAAATGTGTTCTTAAGCTCAATAAAAACTTAAATTTCTAATGTTTTAAATTACTGTACTTTAAAAAGTACGCTTTCACTCATATGAATTTATTAAGAATTAATTAGTTCTTTAACTTATCTATCCTGTTTTTTCAAAGGCATGTCGCCAAAGAACTGAAAATTGAATTTTTTCTTAAGTTTATTCGAACACCTTATATATCAAATGAGAAGTATCAGAAACCTTTTTTAAACTATTGAAATTTGGTTTTGCTTTCCACCTCAGTGATCTACAAAAATTTGGTATCCTGAGTGCATTAGTAAGTGCCTACTACTATTAATTGAAAATTAAATAAAATTTACTATAAGTGAACATGTTTGATCATTAAAAATTTCCCCGATATCAAAATAACTTGAAAGTAAACAATAAACTGTAGAAATTTTTTCAAAGAGATTTACCCTTCTTTTTAGGGGTATTTTTCTAATGAAATTGTGATTTTTATTTGTTTTAAATAATAAAGTTCTTCGAGGAACATGAACAAGGAACATGGTTTTGTAAGTAAAAAGGATACTGTTTATGTTTGCATGTTTTCATTCCCATAACACATGATGGTTCAGTATTTAACGCCGAATATTTTTCCGACTTAATTTTTAAAAAGAATCTCACAAAATTCCACTGAACATTTTATTTTTCAATTTTTTCATTTTTGTATATTTTTTTATTCAAATTTATTTTCCAATAGAAAAATATAATTCAATTTTAAAAGTAAATTTTTTATATCCCCAAAATCTATTATATATTTTTTTTTGTCATTTCTTAGATTTCTTAGAATAGGTAGCAGTAAATGTTTTTTTATTTGTAATATATTCAAATTAAAAAACACTAACAAACAGTTGAAAACTAGCCAAAAATATTTATTAACAATGAATAGAAATGTCTGCAATTGACCACTTGTGACTTAAAAAATTATTTTATTTCATGAATTATTGTTATACCTTCTTTGTCTTATATGAGCCATTTACACCTTTCCTTACCTTACAAACAATTCGATTACTGATTTCGAATTCAGGCAACGACAACGATTTCATTTCCTTTCTCATAAAAGTCCATTAAATTGTATTCAAGAAAAATTTCTTTTCGTTCGATTTCATTTCGGCCATTTTGAATTGTTTTAGCATTGCATATAGTAAACTTGATACTATTGTGGGGTATATATTCACTTGTTAGCCTGATACACTATCGACAGTTAAACGGCTAAATGTAACCATCTTCCCATAGATTTTATTTTTTAACAGAATCTTACTACCTAAATAAAAGTCTTTGGCAAGTGAAAATCTTTAGTACTTGTTAAGTTTATACTTATTTATGTATATAAATTTATATACCTATATACAAAGTTTATTATATATATATCTTTGTGTAACTGACTGTGATATGTGAGCACTCCAAAACAATAAGCATTAGTATTTCAGATATGTCTTTGTCGAAAGAAAAGCACATTGTTAGAATTTTAAGTAGTTGGCCGCCATTTTGTATGATGTTACGCCATAATAAAAATTATTTTTGTTATTTTCTTTTAACTTTAATGCGATATACTCTTGCCTTTACTTTATTGAGTTCATATAATGCTTTAGAGTTTTTATTTAAAAATTTTTATATGGAATTTATTTTAAGGTGGATTGGACACACCTAAAACGTAAATATACTGAACCCATATTAAAAAACAGAAAACAAAATAATTTCTTTAAAACTTCCATTTATAAAATAATTTAATTTAGTAAGACCATATTTAGCTAGCTATTTTTAGTGTGGTCGTATACAGTAAGCCAAGTAGCCATAAGTCATAACATTAATCCCAATACCATATTTATTTTTTTTTGTAATTCAATTACGATATCCTTGATGGTCATTGCATGGGTAGCCACAAAAGTATACAATATGGTCAGTGTTAGTCATCTCAATATATATGTATGTATATATAGTAACTCCCTGAAGCTCATATGGGTACTAAAAACAATTTTGTTGTTGCTTTGGGGTTGCTGAGTGATGAAAATCACCCAAAAGGATCTTAAAAAGCATTAAAGAAATCTTTTTTATTTTTTTGTTTTTTATCCGCAATGAAAAGAAAAATTATGACGCATCCAAATGCACCCCTTATTTAAGCTGTTAGAAATGGCACTTTATCCTCTTATATTGGGGAATTTTTTACGTTTCTGGGTCATCGCAGGTGTGAGTTTTTAAAGTAATTTTCATCTTATAGCCAACAGATTCTAATATACATTATGGATATACATATATGCTGCACTATTTTATTAAATTTCTAAAAAATTTAATGTAAAATTTCAAAGAACCTTAAATGGTGTTAGTAGAGAAAAAATCTCCAACAATTCTTGTTAATCATATTTTACTTAAGTGGTAATCTGAATGAAAGAATTTTGTGGAGTTTGAATTAAATGAAAAGAAAGGTTAAAAAGACTTGACTAAATTTGAAAATACAATTACTTAAGAGGTCACCAGATAATATGAGACAGGCTTTTAATTTAGGTAGTTTTTTTAGTTGCTTTGGAAAATAATATTTTCAAGATTTGAAAAAAAAAAATAGAAATGGCTTAACGATATATCAAACATATTAAACGCTACAAACAAAACTAAGAAGTTATAATTTTATAATTTTAACTTCAATGAATTACATTAACAATTACAATTAATTACATTATTCAAATTTTACAAAATAGGACAGATTTTTTGTTCTCTAAAATACTAAGCTTAACGAAGTAAGATTTATAATCAAGATTATGAGTAAAAAGGGCCAAGTACTTTATCAATTTCTTTAAAATATTAATTCACTGTAAAAACTAAAAGAAGGTCAATATATAGAAGGATTTAAATGCTTGGTTCCATTGTTAAACATAAGACATGCATAGAAAATTAAAAATTACTGCTGCTGGTTACCTTCAAATTGTAAAACTAAAATCTAGTTACAGTCGAATTTGCCGATAACCTTCATTAAATTTGTCCTTGTTTTGTTAATCGAAAAAAACCATTCTCCTTTCATTTTTAAGAAAAATTTTGAATAAAGTTCTAAACGAAAGAAAGGAGAAGCAAAACATTAAAATTTCAAAAAACATATTCAATCTAACTCAGCACATGTAAACTTAAGTCACATTTTACTTCTTAAATATTGTAATTTTTTTATAATCCACTTGAAATTTTCAATGTTGTAAAATTAAATTTTAATTTCAATGAATTTCTTCAGGTGCATCAGTGCGTTGCAGTCCAGCTGTAGAATTATTTGAACAACATCAGGGAACTCATATACTCCAGGTAAAATATATTATTATAGCTTAAACTAATAGAAATTTACAAAAACAATATTGAAATTTGTTAGTCTCTTGATGGATTTGCCCTTGCAGTAGCAGCAGACGGAAGATTTTTATATATATCGGAAACAGTTTCCATTTATTTAGGTTTATCTCAGGTTGAAATGACCGGCAGTAGTATTTTTGATTATGTCCATCAAGCCGATCATGCAGAAGTAGCAGAACAATTAGGTCTTAGTTTATCAAATACACAAACTAGTAGTCTAGCATCACCATCATCGGGTACATCTGATGAAGGTACTGGTACACAGGGTACAAATAATCCAGATGGTAAGCATAAATAACTTATGTAAATCTATTTTAAAATTTTATTTTGAGTTTTCAATGTTAAGTCAAGTATATCAATCACGTGTAACAAAAATATATAAGCCGTAACCAGTAAACTAACTAATTTGGCATGAAATTCTAATTTGGTAATGTCTATTAACAAAAGTTGATTAATGTTATCTTCGCTAAGTCATTGACTGTAGACCAACAACTGATTCACAAAATAAATTTCTTATTTTTATTCCAGTCTCATCTCAGATGTGCCTAAGTGCGGCAAGTGCTTACAAAGGACTCGAAAGATCTTTCTGTATTCGTATGAAATCAACACTTACGAAGCGAGGCTGTCATTTCAAATCATCAGGGTATAGGGTAAGTTAACATTTTATATTAATTTCTTCTTTAGTTGATAATCTGATATCAGGTAGCACGCTTTTCGTGTCTACCTCACGTTTAATTTAACTATATTTATATATCCTGAAATTTTTATTTCCGGTATTAATTTTTAGTCAGTTTTATATCACGTATGACTCAGGTATGATGGGTATATGCATTTCTGAGAAATGAAAAAAACTGAAGGTAATATTTAATTCAATATTACTTGAGAGAAACTATAAATTTGGTTTTTTGGACGTGATTCTTGTTTAATTCTAAGAACGATAATAAGTTGAGGTAGTCAAATTGTCAAAATATTATTATGATGGATGTCAATTAGAGAGAGGATATAAAATTTTTGGATGATGCTCACGAAAGTATCATGAGCTATTAAGAAAATAAGTTTAGACTTTGTCTAGCTAAAAATTGGAGTGGACAGCTTTTTGTGATTAAAGGGATACACTTTTTTCATCATTTTAAGATTTTTCCGCTGATTCCGGTTCAAAAATCATTAGCGCAGAGAAAATTAATCCTTATGATCACCCTACACCATCTGCACTACTGTTAGAATAAAAACTTTGAAATATTGAAATCATATTAAATGAAAACGAACAAGAAATTACGTAACGGAACCTCTTGAAATATATATATGAATTTCCTGAACATTTTTGAAAAATAATCTCAACAAATAGAAAAATACCTTTAAGAATTTTCATTTTACGACTTTATTGTGTTAAACCCTATGAAGTAAAGCATGCGATTATCCATGCCATTATTCATCCACTAATTTTCTTTATTATTATTTGACAATATTTTAATTGTTACCTTTTTTTATAGTACAAGAATAAATTAATACTAAAAACAATGATTAAAAAAATGAGTGGCTGCATAATGAGGCATTTAAATATATTCAACTGAACACAATTATATTTTAAGGAAGGAGTTTTTTTTTACTAAAGAACATTTACGGAGTATTGTAATCAAATTATATATAAATGTCATCAATTTTTCTATTGAAATAAGTTGGGGATCAGTTTAAACAGAAAACTCTAAAGTGTTGAGTGTTTCAGAGGTAGAATTAATTTTCTCTGCACTTTTTAACTTACTAGACTTAACTAACTTAATTTTCCTAACAGCCCCTATCTATAATTTTTTTCCTAATAGATTAGCCTACTTTATTTTACTCCTGGGTTTCTTGATATAAAATTTGTTACAGCATTATAGCGGCTACTAATCTATTCTAGACATAAATTAAGTCTTAGGACATACATTAACAGTTGAACTTTTCTGCTTTGTGTAAGCCATCAAAAAGTTTGATGGGTTCTTTTTCAGAGGGGCCGTTTAGAGGTTTATATGTTATATAGCTAAAACGAAATAGTTTTTTCAAAGATTATACCAACATTTTGTTTATCTGTGTATCTTGCATATCTAACAAAGGACTATTTCAAAATTTCTTATATACAAAACCAAATCCTATGGCAAGACGTGGCTACAATGGGATGGACTTATGATTGGAGATATGATTTGTTTTATTTCACCTTTTTCCACCAATTACCATGAAAATATTACTAGCCCCTTGGTTCCCTTGATCGTACCATCCATTATCTACGCCACTGCGTGGATATGGCATCCATTTTAGGGTGTTTTACTACAACAAACAAGCTAGAAAATCTTTAATTTAGTTAAAAAAAACCCTAATCAAGCCAAAAAGGCATCTTGTGTTAGTAATATTTACTGCGATAAGTCTTGAAATTTATACCTAAATATCAAAGGGCTGAATCCAGTTTTCCAAGGTATGCCCATCATTTACTTCTTCAAATTTATTTAATGCTTTCGTTTCAATTGGAACTTGAGTCAGGGGAACATGACGCTAGTGTCTAGTGAATGTGATGCTTGGCTGAAGCCTGAAAGGTAATCATTTGAGCAAAAAGGTACATATTGGAAAACTCTTGCCAAAATTAAAACTTTAAATCTATTTTAATCTCGAAATTCTTTCTAATAACAATCATTTCATAGACTTTACAAGAAATTTTTAAAGCGTTTATTAGGTTTTAGCATTTTCTATTAAAATTTCTAATAAAAATTTTCCATGCTCTAAGCTTCTTAGTTTTTTTCCTTTTAATTTTCAGCCTTTACTAGCTTAAAGTTTTTGATGCTACTATAATGCCTGGGACTCAGAAGCGCTTAGCGGCACAAAATTTAGTGCTCCATTATTAGTCTCCACTGATGTTCCACTCCACTGGTATATAAAAAAAACTCTCCATTTTTACTGTGCTAAGTCGTCTCCACATGCTAACCGCTAGTGAGTGCCAGGTATAAGGCCAAATTCTGCTTGCGTGAAAACTGAATATGAGATTGATAAAATTTAATTTTGACATATTTATCACATAAAATATGTCAATATCTGATTCTTTCATTCTCACTTTCATCTTTCCGCAGTAAAATTCGAGTCCCTGTTTGCTAAATTCTTGTTAAATTCTTAAAAAGAGTAAAAGTAATGAATAGAGAAACTCAGTTTAACCACAACTGGTGATAATTCTTCAAATACTCAATAGAAAACGAAATTATTTATAAGTTACCCCCTTTTAGAGAAAAATTATTTGCATGAAAATTTTTAATACTATTAAAGTTTTAGTATTAATATAGAAATTCCTAAATTTATTATTTTCATAAGGAAAACTAGTTCTAGAAAATTATTTTATGCATTCGACATTTCTCTCATGAGAATCAAATCTAAGCTAATATATTCACATATCCTTTCACCTTAACAGAAAATCAAAAGCCCCATATGTGCTATATTCTGCAATCTTGATGAGCTTTTAGGATACAAATAACTTTAATTCCCCCATATCTATATATATGTAGACAATATCTTTGTATAATCATTTGGATATAATAAGAAGTCCAGGGGTATATATAAGATATCCTAGAACATCTTAGAAAGTTATGAATTTAATAGCATTACGGGGCTGTAAAACGATTCTCTTGGCTGCTATAAGACTGGAACGCTAATTATTTTCTAACCAAGATAAGAAGCTCTATATATTCTTCTATCACATTTATACTCTTTGAAATTTGTGGAAAAGTAAAATAGTAATCAAACCATCTTAATGGCCATATAAAGCATACACAGTGGTGTGACTTACATAATGTATCTAATATATCTTTATAATATTTAGATATGTGTTTTAAACATGAAAATGCTAATTGAAGTAATTAACCCCATCAATTAACTAATTAAGTCGTGTATACCCTATATCTGCAGGTAAGCGAGGTTTCTGATAAGGGTTTATCCATTGGTGGCAAATCTGGTAAAGCAACGTCTAACAATTATTCGGTACGTATCAATAAAATCAGTTTTGTAAAATGAATCAATTTTAAATGAAATTGCTTACAAAATTTATTTTAATTATTGATTTTTATGAGATTGGAAAATTTCATAGGGGAAAACATATATAAAATAATTATCTTTATTTGATTTTATGAATTATTAAAGGAAACTTTGATAGTCTACAAAAAAAAATTCAACTTAAAACAAAAAATGTTTTCTAGACCAAGTTTTGTGCCACTACATCCAAAAATGATAAACGTTATTTTTTTCTTGAAGAAGTGCTTTCAAGATTTCTCGAAAAATGTTACTTTTAGGAATTAATCAAAAATATACTCACACACATTTCTCTTTTAACTACTTCCACTTGAAAATTGAATCAAATTTAGGTATGACGCTTAAATTTTTCGAAATTTTACAATTATTAATTTCCATAGTTACAGTAAATATTGAGTTTACTTAAATAAAATATTAAAATGTTTGCAATTAAAAGAAATTTATAAATTTTGAATAAAAAAGTATAGCAATTTCAATTAAATGTGATTTGTTAAAATGCTTTTAGTTGTTAGATTTATTCAAAAAAAGAGAAATAAAATGAAGCTTAGAAATATTTTGTTTATTTCTTAATATCAGTTTTTTTTTAACTATGTAGTAAAAGCTTTAAAATGCATTTCACCGACTGATTTATTGATCAGTATCGAATATGAAAAAAAAAGAAGAAAAATAAATAATTAATAATTTAACTAGAGAAAATATTTAAATTATATTTTGTTAAATTTCAGGTGGTTCTTATGTTATGTCGATTACGGCCCCAGTATACATTTTCACATACAAGAAAATCCCAGCCACCATTATTAGGTATGGTAGCATTAGCAATAGCTCTTCCTCCGCCTTCTGTACATGAAATACGTTTAGAATGTGACATGTTTGTGACCAGAATAAATTTTGATTTTCGAATAGCTCACTGTGAGCCAAGGTATGTAAATTACGTTTCCAGCATTTCTAATTTTTATTTTTTCTTTAAAAGTTATTTTTTATCTAATCCTCCCCAAAAAAAAAATATATACATATACTTATAACCCATTCTTATCATAATAAAAATCTTGAATATTTACTTTTTGATCAAAAGTTTATAAAAAAAAAATGAAATTCAAAAAGTAAAATCTTCACTTGAAATAAAAAATAAATATGTATTCTAATAGATCATATGCATAAATATTCGTCTCTTTTATAGGGTAACTGACTTATTGGCTTACACCCCTGAAGAGTTAACAGGGAAAAATTTGTATAATCTTTGCCATGGAGAGGACGCGGACAAATTACGAAAATGTCACATGGACCGTAAGTTTATTTGTTTTGAATTTTTGTTTAGTCTAAGTTTAATTTGTTTTTGTGTTTATTCTTTGCAGTAATCAACAAAGGTCAAGTGCTTACCCACTATTATAGGATTATGAATAAAAATGGAGGCTATACATGGCTGCAAACCTGTGCTACTGTTGTATGCAGTTCAAAAAATGCTGATGAACAAAATATTATCTGTGTTAACTACGTTGTAAGGTATACTAGAACTTAGCCCTTATATTTTAGGAAAATTTTTTAAATTTTTATCATTTAATTAATCTTCTCAGCTGTCGTGAAAATGAAAATTTAATACTTGATTGTTGTCAACTTGAGACAACAATTGAAAATATTAAAAATGAAGAAACAAGTGGTGATAGTGGTGCTGGTTCACCTGGTGCCGATCCAACAAATGATACAAATGGTCCTGGTACAACAGGTACATCAAATGAATGCCAATCATCTCCAAAATGTGATAATGAACATCGAACTAGAGGACGAAATCAAAATAATAATTCTGTTAATAATAATTCATCGACTTTAACATTAGTTAAAGATGGAGTATTGACATCTGATGAAATTACAATTACTAGCCCGATACCAAAACGAGGACAAAAACGAAAAATTAAATGTGATGATAGTCTTCATTCAAATATTGATCCTCCAAAATTATCACCTGCTACAAATATTTCTGTAGATTCTAGGGAAACTTCACGAAGACATTCAAGTGTAATTGAGGAACATGCTGAATCGTCGGTAAGTCAAAAATTTAGAAAAAAAGATCTTCTTAGTTAAATATTAAATTAATTTCAAAAACTAATTTCTATGACTAATAAATCTGTTTAATTATTTGTCTAATTTTCCAATCTTGAAAAACTTCTTTTAACTTTTGTACTTTATTACCGTAAATAAGCAACTTTTGCGTTTAAAAATTGTAAAAGAGTCTATTAAAAAACAAAAATAAAAAATGTTTTTTCTTTAAGGTAAAGGATTTGGAGAATGCAATGTCAAAACATTTACCATCACCAGGCAATAATAATACAACAACAACTGATTTTAGTGCTGATGCCCTCTTGAAAGAGGAACAAGAAAAAAGTAGCACAATTCAATGGATAGGTACACCAAATCATCCATTTCATCAGCAAACAGCACCAATGCCAGCAACTGCACTTTTAAGACAATTGTATGCAAACAGAGAAAGTGTTATTAGAGCGACAGCAAGGCAAACACCATCTGGTGTATTTTATACAGATAGCCAAACTGGACCTCTTCCAACACCACCCGGTAGTGAATCATCTTTTGATAATCAATTTCTACTTCATGGACATTCACAAAAATCTTCAGATGCATTTACAAATCTTGTCTCATCATATGGTGGCTATCATAGTACAATCGATTATCATAATGCAATGACACCACCAAGTTCAGTATCACCTCGTGACAATACAAATGTTTTAAATGTTAAAAATACATCACATCCATCAAATACCTATGATTATTCGGATCCTTTAAGAAATCAATATAATACCTCAGGTTCAGATACTTCTGTAATACCACCATTACCTCTTAAACCACAGCCATATTCAGCTGCAGCAGCAGCAATGCATCATCATGCCACAAATCCAATAGATGCTTATAGTAGCCTTGAACAATCTCAATACTTTCCACACCATTCTAGTTTTCATTTGTATCATAAAGGCACCCCGTCAGCTGGTTGGTATACGACACCCTCATAGGATGCATATAAATTACTAAATTAAAACTATTACACACTAAGCCTACAGCAAGGATAATGTCATTATTGTCTTTGAATGAAAAGTCATATCGCGTAATGACATTGTCTAATACTGAAGATGACATTATCATAAAATTCATATAAGGATAAGGAGAATAAGAAATGGTAGCTACTTATTGACAGTATTGAGAAAAGGAACATTTATTTTATAAATTCATAATTTGACATCATCACAACGACATGTCCTTATTATTCATATCCTTAGGATATTAGAGATTTTGAAAATGATGAACGTTTCATGTAAATGAGATCGATTCGAAATTTTTGTTTTTGTTTTTATATTTTGTTAAATTTGTACCTGTTTAGGATTTTTATGTTTAATTTTTCTTTCGTTCTAATTTTTAAGAAATACATTTCTTGTTGATATATTTTTGTATTTGTTGGATTGACTGAATTTCTTTTTCTAGAAATTAATTGCATTGCATTTTTCTATAAAATATCGAAATAGCTTGATGCGTTTGTAGAGCCAAATATAAATTTAATCTTTCGGAATAGTAATTTTTTATAGAAAATTTAAATTAATAAGACCACCCTCAAAATCAATTTTTTCTAGAAAAAGAAGGCAAAAAGCAGGAAGATAATTTTTCAACATTCAAATTAGTTCCAGTCTTTTAGCTCCCAAGCAATTAAAATACTTGAAGAGTTTTCTCTACATTAGCAATTCAATCATAAATTATAGATACATTTTCACAGTAGAATTCTAATATTGTAATTAATCTGACAACAAAAACATTTTTACAAGACCTGCAGTTTTTTACTTGTATTGAAAATCCATTATCCATTTTCTACCCTATACGCCTCTTTTACGCATATCTTTTTTCCCAGTCGTAAAAATTCTTTTGGTTGATGGCATTAATCAAGTTTTTTTCGTTTATGAACGAATCAATGCACATCAATTTTATCTTATGTATGTATGTGTCCAATGGACAAACGTAAAGATACAAAAGATGCGTAGATTTTATGTAATTATCCCCAATTTTATTTTTCTTGAGTGCCAAAAACATTTTTTGTCTATTATTTCTTATGTATAAATGAAATTTTATTAGATATCAGAATTTACGCAACAATTTACGCTCTTAATAAAACAATTTAGAAACACATTTTAAATATTTTTCTCTTTCCGTTTTCGAAGACATTTTCCATTGAAATCGAATCAAAATGTCAGGCAGAAAATTTTTTGATAGAAATATACAAATGAAAAATTCAATGTGATTCTTATTTTACCAAAAAATTATCTGACTAAAGTTCGTTCTTATTGGAACAGATATACACAAATGAGTCAAAAACGAAAAAAAGTAAAGCGATTGTTTTATATACGAAATTTTAGTGCTGCTTCCAATAATATAATCTCTCATCCCTTAACAATATTTATATATTACTTAAAAATATATTTGGTTAGCTTCTTAAGGAATTAAGGATAAGCTTACAAGCTTACTGATGAATATACTGAAAAGTTAATATTGAGGAAATTTTTTGCTAAATAAATTTAATTAAAACCGTTGAAAGCGATATTTTAGATATTCAATTTATTAGGATTTTTAATGCATATTTCTTTTTAAGTTTACTACAAATTCACTATCATAGACATTCAATTTTGAAATTAGAAACATTTTTTGTATATGTATATAGCCGGGATAGGTATTAAAAAATATCTTTTCTATTATTGTCGACGTTTTAGCTCAGAACAACGAATACTATAAACAATGGCGTAAATAAAATTTTGTCAACAATGTTAAATTATTTGATACAAGAAAACAAGAAAAATTAAATGAATAATTATAAATGCTACATATCTTCTCCTAATCCTTGTGTAAATAAATTATTTTTGCAATAAATTTTAGTTTATAAAACTTTTTTTGACATAAATATTATGAATGTAAATAAAAATAAAATTTAATTAGTAAATTCCATGCAAAATCAAAGATTTTATTTATATGATAAAAATATAAGCGCCAATTGTTTTTCTTTTTCTTTATATATATATATATATAACATATAAATAATATTTCTTTTACTTACTCAAAACTATCTCTGATATAAATAAAAGCAAAATTAGTTGTTGTTTATTAATTTTGTATATAAAAAATACTCTTTCGTTCATATACTTAAATTCAATTTAGAATTAAGTCTGTTAATATTCAAATTTATTATGTATCTATATAATTGTACATTATAAGATTAGCTCAAAATGAAATACTCAAATTTACGGCATGGAATATTAATAAGCTAATGAGACTTTATAATAAAATTTGTGCCAACAATTTCAAACTTAAATACTTCTTCGTTAATTGTTATAATACTAGAGTTATTTTTAATTTATAAAATAAGCATTGTTAAGAACTAACTAAACATAAAAAAAATAAATTTAAAAATGCAATATTCAAAAAACAGTAATATGTTTATTTTTTAATAAGTATCAGACAATTTCTTTTATTTTCAGAAGTTGTGAATCAGGTTTAAAGGCAACTATACTTTAATTAAAATTATTCCTGCATAATATTTTTATAACACAACATTTGGGCAATATTTTTCCAAACTTTCATTTAAAAATTTTTATAAGTGAGCGAGTGGCAGCGAATGTCTGGAGGCGCCTCGAAAAAAAATTGTTTAATTCACAACAGAATCATCCACAATCAAAAAACCAAAATTTGTTTAGTAGACGAAATATAGTAACAAAGAGGGGTTTTTGTTTTATTTCTATTTTTTAATTTCTGGTAGCTTTTGGAGGTCAAAGGATTTTCGCTTAAAAAATCAACTTATTTGTTATTGTAAAATTAATAATTACTAGAAAATCTCTCGTTTTTATGTGGTGAAATATGTGAAAAAGTAGTGTGGAAAATTTGAAAACGATCGGTCTAGCAGATTTTGAGATAACGTGAACACTAGACTGCGAAAAGAACAAACTTCAGGAAAACGCTTTAAAGTTTTGCTAACTTATGTACAATATTTCTTGCTCTAACCAAAGGACGCTAAAATGCTCATAGCTTCGGTAATTTTACTCCAATCGACTTGAAATTCTGACACAATATGTTGAAGATGTTATACATTAATTTAAAAAAAAACAAAAAAAAAAAAATATCGAACCTCCTCCTTAATCCAGACACCAAGTTACAAATATGAAAAGTACTCCTGTGGCACCCATAGAGAAACTTTTTTGAGTTTCGAAAATTGGTAGCAAAAATTAGTATGAACCACCCTTTATATACTTGGAGTTCTTGTTGATCTGTATGTCCATTTGAAGCAAAACAGCAAATAGCCTAATTCTACATTGATTCTATGAAAATGAATCTAACTAATCCATACAAATTAGCCCCGCTTTAAGTGTGACATGAAAATGTTTCGCAACAAGCACCAGCACAGCACCAGCCGCGAGTATAAACAAGGCCTAATTCTAACCAACTTTCTTTTAGTTTTCTATTTTCTTAATTAGAAGACTAAAGCCTCTTTTTATTGATTTATTTGTCCTTTAAAGTTATATGAAAAGATAATAAAGTTTACTTAATTTATTATTTCAAATAAGTTATTAATCAACTATCATTTTCAATATTGAAATCTTTTTGAGCGTGACCTGATGGATCTTCTGCACATCCCCAGTCTTTCCTTGTAGACCATTGTCTTACAGTATTTGAGCAATTTTTATTTAAGAAAATTTCTTCGAATATTGTTCGATAATAAAATTCTTCTTTTGACGATGGTGTATTAATTGGAAATTTATTAGCAGCATTTTCAAATTCAATATCAGAAATTCGTGTGTTTGCATATTTTCTAATTGAGTCAATCCATGAATATCCAACACCGTCTGAGAATTCTTCCTTTTGTCGCCAAAGAACTTCTTCTGGTAAATAGCCATCCGCAAAGGCAGCACGAAGAATATACTTTTCAATTCTTTCTGGATATTTTCCCATATGAGTTATTTCAAATAGGTTTAATTTTCCAGGTATTTTTTCTTCAGGTTTTATTGACATTGCATAGTTTATAAATTCCTTATCAAGAAATGGAACCCGAGCCTCAACACCCCAAGCCATACCAGTTTTATTTACACGTAAAACATCTGAAAAAGGTAAATTCTTTATTAAGGATACCAACTCCTCTTGAAATTGTTGGTAATTAGGGGCCTTTAATAAATATAAATACCCCCCAAATATCTCATCAGAACCTTCTCCGCTAAGTAACATTTTTATTCCTTTACTTTTTATAAATCTTATCAGTAGGAACATCGGTATACTACAACGAACTGTTGCTACATCGTAGGTTTCTAATTTATAAATAACATCACGAATACAGTCTAAACCCTCTTCAATAGTAAAATGTAGCTCAGTATGATCACTTCCAATGAAATCGGCTACCATATTGCTATATTTCAAATCAGGTGCACCTCGCATTCCAACACTAAAAGTTTTTAATCGATAATTTGGATATTGTTCACGTTTAATTTTTGTTGCGATTGAAGCTATAAGACTAGAGTCAACACCACCTGAAAGAAGTGCAGCAAATTGTACATTGCACTGCAAATGTGTCCTTACAGCAGACTCTAGCTTTTCTCGTATTATTGACAAGTCTGTTTTTTCTTTGGGTATTCTTGTAAACCAGATAGGCTGAAAATACTGTTTTATTTCTAAGCCACCAACTTTTCCTATCATCAATGTTCCAGGAGGAAAAACTTCTACCTTTTCACAAAATTCGTATAAGCACTTCATTTCACTTGAAATCCATAGGTTTCCCTCAGAATCTTGACCTTTATACATTGGTATAATGCCAATTGGATCTCTTGCTAACATAACTATTTTGTTTTTTTTATCATATAAAACAAATGCAAACATCCCTGATATATATTCCACCAAATTTTCCTTGTAGTCTTTATATAACTCAATGATAACTCTACAATCATTTTGAGATGAATAGGAACGTGTTTTGGCTATTTCAGCCGCAACTGCAGTGTAATTATAGATTTCTCCATTAGCGATTAATACAATATTCTCATCGCTTGAAAGAAAAGGTTGATGACCAGTCTTGGGTCCAATAATGCTTAGTCGTTCATGTATCATTACAACTCCGTGCTCTTCGATAACGTGTACACCAGTGTCGTCAGGACCTCTATGTCTTTGCCTTCCACTTTGCTGATAGGCTATTTCACGTAAAGACTGTTTTAGGCTCAAGTTGTATTTCTTTGATGCAATCGGCTTATGAGATTTAGAAAAAATAGCAAAAATTCCACACATTTTCGCTACAAAGATTTTTCACTAATCTCACTATTTGCTGTTGAACAACAGATTAGCAATGAACTTCCCAAACTGACTGACTACCACTATATATTCAAACACAATTGCATAACATGCAATTATATATCTAAAAGTAGTTAAAAAAGTTTAATTGGTTTCAAATACAATAAAAAAAGCTTTTTAATTAAAAAAAATCATTTTTAAAGTTCAGGTGTGTGATAAATATAATTAATGCAACGATAAGTTTTTGATTTTTCTAATTTTCTGAAAGTAATTATAAAAAATATACAAAAATAAACTCACTTTAAATTTTATAGCATAAGTTGTAACTTTTGGCTGGTGACTTTTTAACAAGAATTGTCAAAGTTAATTTTTGCAACTTATAAAGAAGTTCAAATTTATTAAAGCAATTATTTTCATAGAATCGGTGTAAAATTTGGCTATTTGCTGTTTTGCTTCAAATGGGCATACTATTCAACACGGACTGCAAGTATATATACTCGTATAAAGAGTGATTTCTCCTAATTTTTGCTACCAAATTTCGAAACTCAAGAAAGTTTCCCTATGGGGGCCACATGAGTACTTTTCATATTTATAACTTGGTGTCTGGATCAAGGAGGAGGTTCGATATTTATTTTTTTAAATTAATGTATAACATCTTCAAAATATTGTGCCAAAATTTCAAGTTGATTGGAGTAAATTTACCGAATTTATGAGCATTTTAGCGTTTTTTGCTCTAGAACAAGAAGTACATAAGAGAGTAAAACTTTAAAGCGTTTTCCTGAAGTTTGTTCTTTTCGCAGTCGGTGTTCACGTTAACTCAAACTCTGCTAGAACGATCGTTTTCAAATTTTCCACACTACTTTTTCACATATTTCACCACATAAAAACGAGAGATTTTCTAGTAATTATTAATTTTACAATAACGATTTTTTAAGCCAAAATTAGTTTTTTGACCTCCAAAGGCTACCAGAAATTGAAAAATAGAAATAAAACAAAAACCCCTCGTTGTTAATATATCTCGTCTAATAAAAAAATTTTAATTTTTTGATTTTGGATGATTCTGTTGTCAATTATGGTGAGCACCACAAAACAATTTTTGTTCGAGGCGCCTCCAGACATTCGCTGCCACTCGCTCACTTATAAAAATTTTTAAATGAAAGTTTGGAAAGATATTGTCAAAAAGTTATAAAAATAATATACAATATACAATTAATGTTAATATAGTTAGTTCAAACATTAATTCATTAATTATATTCAATAAACTAATTTTTAGTTTTTTAAGAGAAAAACTTCAGAAAACTGAATGAAGCGAGTTCCGAATTCTGAATTCAGAAAAAAAGAAAAAACAATCTCACTCAATGGGAATGCATGAGAAATATAAGTAGGAATATACTTTAAAAAATTTCTTTTTATATTACTTGTTTGAATATTGCATTTAAAATTTTTTTAAATTTACTCACAAATTGTCATTTCCATATACTTTACATTGGACGAAAGAGACATTATTTGACGACTTGGAAAAAATAGTAAATATTCCCTATTATGCTTTTAGGCCTTATACCAGAGCTAAGGTAATTAATTTTTAAAAAATAATTTGAAAAGCTTCACAAAGAATAAGAAGATATAGATAAGATATAAGATATAAGTGACTAAAATTAATATACTAACAAACTTCCAATCCTTATAGAAAGTAATTTACTTCGGTTTACTACTACTGCACCAAAAAACCTAATTTTTTGTTCAAACTTTCAAAAGCATATTTGGTTGCTTGATGACGCAATGCAAAACAATGATATAATCCTAAATGCCCTTTGGCTAAAAATATTATTTTGCATAAAACTACAAATTCAAACCTTAAAATTTTATTTCTAACGCTTATATTGAATTTTATTTTCTTTCATTCCCATTATAATTTTTCTCTAAAATTTTTTCATTATTTTCAAATCAACAATAAAAAATAAAAATAAAACGTCAAAGTCTACTTAATTCACAAACATCATAATGCTTTAAAAAAGTTATAAGTTTTCAAACTTTTTTTAACAAAATATTATTTTAGTTATCTTTATTGAAAAAAATGTGAGTGAATCAATCAAATAACAAAAGGTAATCAAATATTTCCCGTAATATATTTTTTTGCTTAAAAATTTACCTGCAAATTATGATATTATTTTTATGATTTCAAAAAAAAAGTTCCTAGCAACATATTTCCTCGTTGGCATCTTGAAGCGTCAGCTGTCAACAACCCAGGGCAATTTGAGGTTAGAAATTAGACGATGGCTGTGGACGGAATTTCCCCATCACTTGCAAGTAAATTTTTTAATTATATTAATATTTAACTAATTTTCTTATAAAATAAATTGAATCAATAATTTTTCAAAATTCATTTATTATTAAATTTAAAATTTTGTTTACTCCATTGTTTTCATTAACATTATTGTCACGTTGATTCTTTCTCTTTGTAGTTCGCTCAAGTACTGGAGTTGAGATTTGGAATTCTAAAGGAATAAAAACTCCTTTTGAACCAAATCCTGATTTTCCAAAAGAAGCAATCAAACACTGTCGTGCAATTGCCTTAAGTTCTGACGGCAATTTCATTTCTTATACAAATGGATCTGTTGTCAAAATTTTGAATACAAGTGATTGGAAGGAAATTAGTTCATTACCAAGACCAAAAGCATTTTATATAAAGTTTTCACCAAAAGGCAATTATATTGTTACATGGGAATTATTTACTACAAATAAAGAAAACCCGGAGCCATCTCCTAACTTGTTTGTTTTTAAAACAGAAACTGGAAAAGAGGTTTTTTCTGCTATTCAAAAGAAACAATCTGATTGGTAGTTGTATTTACTTGAAAATTAAATTTTTTAAAAAAATTTAACTATTACAGGGAACCTTGTTGGTCTTCCGATGAAAATATTTTTGCTCTAATGATTGGCGGTGAAGCTTTTTTTTATGATATAAGCAGTTCTAATGGATTTCAAAAGTTTGCAATGAAATTAGGTGGTGGTAAAAATGGAACAATATCGATTGGTCCTGGTAATATACCACCTTTTCTTGCATTCTATGTCCCTGGGATTAAAGGAGCTCCTTCGATGTGTAAAATTTATAAATATCCAGCTTTAGAACAAAATCAAGCTTTAACTTGCAAAAGTTTTTTTCAGGTTTCCATAGAAATTTTATATCAATAAATACTTATTTACTATTAATTTCAGGCAGATAATGTTGAAATGATATGGAATAAACGTGGTAGTGGATTATTACTTTTAACTAGTACAGAAGTTGATCAGTCTGGAGCATCATATTATGGGAAACAAGCATTACATTTTATGTCGACACGAGGAGATTCATATGCTGTTCAATTAAGTATAGATTTTTAAATTTATTTTAGATAAATAAATAATAATTTGATATTCAGATAAAGAAGGTCCAATTCATGCAGTTTCTTGGAGTCCTAAAGGAAATGAATTTTGTGTTGTTTATGGATATATGCCAGCCAAAGCAACATTATATAATTTTAAGTGTGATCTTGTTTTAGATTTTGGCGAAGGATCTAGAAATTGTTGCTACTTTAATGACTTTGGAAATTATATCCTTTTCAATATTTTATTAAGCATAAATTGATAATCATTTATCAATTATACATTTAATAATTTTCCTAGAAATTCAATATTACATGATTTTCCTTAATTGAAAAATACTACTCATTTTAGCTGGCTTCGGCAATCTTAGAGGATACGTTGAAGTTTGGGATATGTATAAAAAAGAAAAAATTAGCACATTTCAAGCTCCTGATTCAACGTTATTAGAATGGTGTCCAAATGGTGAAATTCTTATGACAGCAACAACTTCACCACGATTGCGAATGGGAAATGGGTATTATTAAAAGAAATATTAATAATAGTAAATTTCTTATAAAATTAATTTTCTTGTAGCTTTAAAGTATGGCATTATTGTGGTGCACTTCTACATGAAACTAATTGGCCTGAAGGACAAGAATTATTAGATGTACAATGGCAAAAATTTCCTGATGGTACATTTAAAGAAAACCCTATAAGTAACGTTCAAATCGAAGGCATTAAATCTAGCCAGCCACAAGCTAGTAAACAAGTTTATAAACCACCAAACGTCCGATTAATGCAAGAAGGTAAAATAGCAGATATCGTCAATTTCGAAAAGCCTTCAATACCCGGCTTACCTCCAGGTATATTACTCAAAAAGTATTTATTTTTCTAAATACAACTGTTAATATTTTATAAGGTTACAAGAGCCAAAAACAGTTAGCAGCCAAATCTAATTTCAAAAAAAAATCAAGAAAATTACCAAAACGAGACGAAAAAGCTGTTAATGACACAGAAAAATCAAATGAAAAAATTAAGGAAAATAATACCGAATCAAGTGTAAATTTTGAAAATTCAAAAACGAAATTTACTGGACCTAGGGACAGACAAGTGCAGAAAATTAATAAAAAATTATCAGATATATCAAAGTTAGAAAACAAACAAAAAAACGGTGAGGTACTTGATAACAATCAATTATCAAAACTTCAAAAAAAATCTGCCTTATTAATTGAGCTCAAAGCCTTAAAGTTGAACTCATAAAGCATGCACAAAATTTTGGTGTTTTTTTGTTT